>CM020247.1:32512079-33726841 GCA_009819775.1 Phoenicopterus ruber ruber
GAAGAGTAGTAGTGGCGTAATAGTCCGAGGGCCTTACTAGGCTAGGAAGTGTCCTAGTGACATCCTTCACCCTGGCGCCAGGAAGGCAGCAGACCTCCCTCAGAGGAGGGTCTGCCCGACATATGGGACCTTCTGTGCCCTTCTCAAGGCTCAAAGGGTTATAGTAAATGGGGTTACATCAGGCTGGCAGCCAGTCACCAGTGGGGTTCCCCAGGGCTCAATTTTAGGGCCAGTGCTCTTTAATGTTTTTATAAATGATCTGGATGCAGGAATCGAATGTACATTAAGCAAGTTTAAGGGGTAGACAGAAAGGGGTATAAAAGGGGCCAGTCAGTACGCTTGTCTGAGCTGCGCAACCTTATCACAGCATTCTATCCTATATTATTAAATATTTTCTTAACTAGCTCTCTTGTAATCTCACTCTCTATCCTGTTGTACATTTGCTGCCAGGACTAAGTGCCAGCTACTGGTGAGGCCTGTGTGAGTGGAACTGTGGCCAGCTACTGGAGTCAGATGGGGGTGTGGGCGCCCTGTGGGCTGTGGTGTCAGCTACTGGAGCGAGTGGGGGTCTTGGCCACGAGCCACTGGGGAAGGAACAGTGTGTGTCCTGAAAACCAGCTATTGGGGAGGACTGACATGAGTGAGGCAAGCGAGGGGCTCAGCGCCAGAAGCTGGAGCGGGACTGTGGGTTGCAGCCCATGCGCCTGGTGCCAGCTGTTGGCAGGGGACTGAGTGGCTGTCTTCTCCAAACCCGGTGTGTGTGGGGGTGTGCACATGTAATTCTCTAGCAAACTTCAAGCTGGACTAGCCAGCAAGTATGAGGCCCTGGTCCAGACAGGGGTATCAGACAGGCAGAGGGTCCATGCTGGTATTTGAGGGACTTGTGAATGTGGAGTGCCTGTGGGACGAGTGTGTGATCCGAGATTAGGCAATCTGCGAAGCAGGTGAGAGGGCCCGGGATCTGGGGCAGGGGTACCAGGCAGACAGAGGGGCTGTGCCAGTACTCGGGGGATCCCTGAATGTATGTGTGCTTGTGAATTTAGTGTGTTACGTATGTGCCTTCACTAGGGAACTTCTATCTCTACCAGCCGAAGAGGAGGAAAGGGGACATGGCTGTCTATACTTATGTTTTATGCGAGTCCTATATGTAGGTGCTGTTGAAGGCAGCGCCTTGTCTGTGGCAGTCTGTGTAACTGGCCTTGTCAGTATCCTCTGTGTGTGTGCATGCGTGTGCGTGCATGTGTGTCTCTGGGACGTGCTCAGCTTCGCTACTGGTTGAACCTGCAAACGGGAAAGCAGCAGCCACGTCCCTCAGCCTGGGCAGAGACCCCGGGTCCCAGGACACACTGGGCTGGGCTCCAGCGGCTGGACAGGAGGGAGTCCTGGGCCAGAGCTGCTGGAGGAGGCAGCCACTCTTAACATCGCCAACCTGCAAATTATACCAATGTTCAAGGCCTCACCTGCCTGGTATATCATTTAGGACAATGGACTCTCTGTTGGGAGCTAAGATGTCAATGTTCAAGTGAACATGGAATGGTGAGTGGTGCCCGATGGCTGGTAGAGGCTCAAGGTCAAAATTTAAGCCTGCATCGTGAAGGTGATAGAGAGTCAAGGATGTGGAACTTAGAGCAAATAACAGGTGGTGTCATATTGCACTGGACAAATGGTACCACAACTATATCGGTATCCCCTAAGGCACAGTCAGTTATGATCACCTTAAACTACTCCTGCATTAGTTGTGATCCTGTTGTCCCTCAAGTGGGGTCATTTACCCAGTGTGCAAAATGCCAATATACACACAGAGTAGAGGTATTTAATTTCATTCATATTTGCGCAAAGATGGGTGCTAGGTGGTGATTCCACAAAGCTAGCACACCCCGGCTAACATACGGTTTAACATCTATACACTTTGAGCAACTGTTATCAGTACTTTCACAGTTACGCTTAGTTACCCTCTTGCCCATTGGTCCTTACATGTCTGTCTCTACCTAAAGGCACCACACACATTTATTTTACTTCGCATGCTCTATGGGGAAGGGGCTTCTGTGAGTAGGGGGTGACTACAGCCTAGGGGTGTGATTTTTACTATGTTAATGAGCTAAGGTCACACAGAGTTCTGTTTATCTTCTGTTTACCTTCTCTGGAATGCTCATTCAGTTACAAATTCAAGGACTCAAACAAGGATGTGCCATCCTTGGGCCTCTTGATTAGGGTTATTTTGTCTTCTATACTCCCTGCTCCAGGACACCCTGTCCTCTCGTAAATCGCTCCTTCTTTCATCAGTAAATTGTTCGTAAATCGTTCCTTCTTTCATCAATAGCAAGTTGAATATGAGTCAACAGTGTGCCCTGGCACCCAAAAGGGCCAACCGTGTCCTGGGGCGCATCAAGCACAGCATAGGGAGATGATTGTCCACTCTACACTGCACTGGTGTGGCCCCACCTCGAGTACTGTGTGCAGTTTTGGGCGCCTCAATATAAGAAGGACATCAAACTATTAGAGTGTGTCCAGAGGAGGGCAACGAAAATGGTGAAAGGTCTTGAGGGCAAGACTTATGAGGAGCGGCTGAGGTCACTTGGTTTGTTCAGCTTAGAGAAGAGAAAGCTGAGGGGTGACCTCATCGCAGTCTGCGACTTTCCTCAAGGGGGGCAGCGGAGGGGGAGGTGCTGATCTCCTCCCTCTGGTGACCAGCAATAGGACACCAGGAAATGGAATGAAGCTGCATCAGGGGAAGTTCAGATTGGACATTAGGAAAAGATTTTTCACTGAGAGGGTGGTCGGTCACTGGAACAGGCTCCCCAGGGAAGTGGTCACGGCACCAAGCCTGTCAGAGTTCAAGGAGCATCTGGACAATGCTCTTAGTCATATGGTTGAGTTTTAGGTAGTCCTGTGAGGAGCAGGGAGTTGGACTCGATGATCCTTATGGGTCCCTTCCAACTCGAGATATTCTATGATTCACATCTCACTTTGTGAGTGGACAGTGGTCTACAGAAATATGGATTGGGCAGGCTTTGTTTCTAGGAATTTTTTTTTCATGATTGTTTTCCTTCCTTCTGCTTTGACAGTAAAGACCTCATAGTGTAGAATGCTATTACTGGGGGGGTGCTGTAGAGCAGCAGAAAGGAAATGTGTATGTTTTAACTGAAAAACAAGCTGACAACTAACTGTGCTTGTGACCCTGAAAAAAACCACGAACCAAAATTTCCTGGTTGCATGTTTGCTCACTTCCTCATTCTCAATATATGAAAATGATAAGAAGTCCTAATTGTCTCTTTGATTAAGTCTATTTTGTATTACTTCTGAATCGATGAACAGCTAGGCACTTTCAAATTTTTAGTTTTCATTTGAGCGTTTCACACTCCTTTTGAGAGAGAGAGAGAGAGATCAATGCAACAGTGGCTCAATGCAAATGGTTGCCTCTCTTTGGACATTGCTTTGTATTTTTCTAATGCCTTTTTCTATTTAAATAGGAAGAAGATGAAGTTCCTGATGATGAGACTCTGAATCAGATGATTGCTCGGCGTGAAGAGGAGTTTGATCTCTTCATGGTAAGGACATTATGATGATAAGTAGTATATCTTCTCTAGCCTTTTTAACACTTTTGTTTTGCTAAAGCTGTTATCCTTCTGTGATTCAAATGTTGGATTATTATTGTGGGAGAGAAAGGCTTCATTTACTCACATTGTTCATCTGGGAAAAGGAAAGAATCTAAACAGAGAACAGCATCCTCACATGACAAAAAAAATGCAGAAATCCCTGATGAGTGGTACAGTGGAGCACTGTCCATCCAGAGGAGGATTCGTAGGTGGTTTGATGGATTTAGACAGTGCAAAACTGATGATCACTGCTTGTCATGCTAATCCTACAGCATTTTTTTTTTGATGACTCCTTGCTTCTTGTACTTGCATGTTATAGTATTAGCTAGGGCAAGTACAGGTATTTAACAAAATAGTAAGATAGGAGATTGATGGTGCTGTTTTCCTTTAGTTGGATTTGCTGAGGATTATGTCAAGGGCTCAATTAGCTGTGTCTCTGCTACTAAAACTTTTGAACAGTTCTCAAAGCACACCTAGATGACAGTGATTCAAATGCCAGCAATCTATCTGTATTAGTACTTCCCTTGTTGTTAGCATTGATGGAGTAATTACTAAAACATCAGTGTAGGTAATTGGCCTTTTGGCAAGTATCCAATGTGGGGATTGCTGGAGGACCTATCAAAATCAGTCCCTTATATTGATACAGCCACAGGAGCACACTTAAAAAAAGTTGAAGGGAAACCGCCGTCCCCTATCTGCACTGGTGGGAGCAGGTTGATCTGTTCTCTAAAGTGAAGCAACACAGGTACTCTCACATATGCATAAACATGCAAGTATATCAGGAAGTATCCATGGAGTCAATTCTTAATAGGAACCCCAGATATTACATTCTCACACCATCTCATTCTATAAAAAATAGTCTTTGTACAGCTATGCAAGTTACAAAACTTCAGGTGGACAGTTGGTGAAGGCCATGTTCCCTTATGTGGCAGTGCATTATGTTGTTATTGAAGTGCCAGTCTAGTCCTTTAGGTGCTAAGTTTTATTTAAGGAGTTAAGTTTTTCTCAGACAGCATTAAAGACTTGATGCACTGGAAGTGAATGCTTGCAGGGATCTCTATAATTTTAAAATTTCCCTCAATGTAATTCAGATGTAAGGAGATTGGCAGGCCAGAAATCAAGAGATGGTAATTTGATCCATAACTCAAAGGAATAATTGCAGCCAAATGTCTCCTTCCTGGCCTCCATCAAAGATGCTTGTTTCTGCACACTGTGTGGAATTTCCGGCTGTTGCTATATCCAACCTCACTAACTGAATGTGGAAGATAGATAGATACACAGTGACTGATGTGAATGCTGTTGTGTCACACATCAGGGCTGAAAATGAAGTATCCGGAGTTCACTGTGCTGTAGAAATAGATTTGCTGCCTGAAACAGCATTTTAGTGCTAAAGATCAAGAACGAAAGAACTAAAGCATGGATTGAAACTCATTGTTTAATTGAAGACTATTTAGAGAGAAAGATACAAAGATAAGTAGATCGAAATGAAAGAAGTGCATCATTGGCTGTGCTTATTAAATCATGATACTCATTTATCACTCCCATCCACTAATTATGCAAAGGTTCTTCTTGAAATATGGCTAGTAAATTTCCATCTTCCATGATGTCAATCAGTTGTTCTTGCAAACTAATTGGAAGGTGTTGCATTTTTATGTTTTTAACAAATGAGTTCAAAACCCACTGAAACTCTTCATTTGGAAGATTTCTAAAAGGGATAGGAAATTCTGCTTCCAAGTTTTTAAGTGTACAGATACAGGAGTTTTTATAGGTGACACACTTGCATCATTTTCAGCAACAAAGTCACATAATGATGGAAACATTTCGAAAAAGTCATTTTCAAAATGCTCTCTCCATAGCATGAGTTTCTTTCGAAAAGCAGTTACTTTCTCATGCCTTGTTAAAACGTTACCTTCACCTTGAAGGGACACATTAAGTGTGTTTATTTTTTCAAAAATAAGTGCTAGGTAGCATACTACTGGCAGCCACTTGTTATCACAGAAAAGGTCAGCAAATTTGGAACACTTCTTTTTGTGAAAGAAAAATGCATAACTCATCTTTAAGTTCAACGACTCTTTTAAACACCTTGCCACGAGATAACCAGCAAACCTCTGTGTGGTACAAAAGATTTCCATGGTCACTCCCCATCTCATTACAAAGTATTGTAAAAATTCTACTATTTACAGGTCTTTTTTTATAAACTTAACCACATCGATGGCATCGTGTAGCACTTTGTGCACTTCTGGCTCCAACATCTTTGCTGCAATAGCTTGCCTATGAATGATGCAGTGAATGAGTTCCACGTGTGGTGCTACCTCTGTAACCTTACCCCAGAATCCTTTTTTTTATTCCGGTCAAAGCAGCCACTCCATCGGTGGTTACACTTGCACAGTTTTTCCACAAAGCATTGTTTTTTATTAAAGAAGTCATTTACTGTTGGGAATATATCTTCTCTGGTGCATTTTTCCTTTAGTGGCTCACAAAAAAGTAGTTCTTCATGTATTTCATTCTTGAAACAGAATCTAGCAAATACCGTAAGCTGAGACATGTTAGAAACATCTGTACTTTCATCCAACTGCATAGCAACCCTCCCACACTGTGTAATTGGTTCTAATACTTGTTTCTTCAAATCTTCAGCAATGTTTTCTATGCATCTTCCAACGGCATTTGCTGACAAAGGCATGCATTTTAGTTTGTCGCCATATTGTTTTCTGTGTACTATTTCAGCCATTTTTACCGGGGCAGGAAGAACAAGTGTTTCCCCAGTGGTATGTGGGAGTATCACATGACTTGAAACATCGCTGAAAAAATTGTAGAGGTTTGTCTTCATGTTCTGATGCTTAGTTTTTAAATGTCTTGCTAATTGTGATGGCTTCATACTATCGTTAGCTAACATCTCAAGGCACAATATACACTTAGGACGAGGTTCAACATTGACGATAGTGGATGTAAATCCATATTTCAAATAGTCTTCTTGATAATTTTGAATTTTTTTGGCCAACTTCTTGTCGGATCTGATTAGATCGTCATTGTTTTTACCTCGTAATGTGGCTGAAAAAGAGTACTCCTACTAGGAGTAGAAGTGTCAGCTCTGCCATTTTCTTGTAGTTTGCTTGTGCTCGCATTATTAGTATTATCTTCAATCTGTGGTTCTTTGCAGGAATCTTTTTAAGCCACATGTCCATTCTGTGAGGGTTAGTTTAGTTAAAACAAGATAATATAATCTGTAAATCCACTTAACTGGGCACATGTAAACTGCAATATATCACAATATGCTGAAAGCAAACAAATGAACGAGGTGCCACTGTGAACCCCTCCGTGTTGTGGATCACCCACCCACTCTTCCCCCAGGACACCTTGCGTACAGCACCTGACACATAACCATCTGACATACGGACCGAGTGAGGGCGCCAGTGTCAGTCCATATATTAGATATTAGTAAAGGTTAATTTCTTTCTTAAAGTTTTAGATAAATAAATATAAGTAGAAGTTCTAATATTTTCTTCCCGCACCCCAATGGATCATCGTGCGCATCCCCTGGGGTGCATGCACCCCACTTTGGAGACCGCTGGAGTAGACAAAAAACAGATTGAGAAGTGACTGTTTCAATGTCCTATGCAAAGTTATTTCAACATTGCTTAGTAGTGTGCTTCAATGAGTGTTACATTTCCTGTTAAAACTGATAAATAAAAAGGAAAACTTGAAAGTAATTTTTAGTGCTATTTTTATCCTAAATAAAGATTCTCAGTCTAAAAGCTACCATTAAAGTCAAATTCTAGGCCTCCCACCAAAATGGCAGCTGATGCTCTAGTTGTGCTAATTTATTTTTTCTTCTTCAAGCCAAAACAGCAAGACAGCATGTGATGGGTTGACTCTGGCTCCTCATGGGTCAAGATAAAGACAGTTTAATAAGTGAAGGAAAGAGGAAGAAGAAGAAATAAATAAAAAAAAAACCCAAACCAAACCAAGTGATACAAAGGCAATCACTCACCACCTCCCACAACTAGACCGGTACCCAGCTCAGTATCCTGAGCAATGGCTACCTCCCCAACCCTCCCCTCCCCTCTGTTTTTATTGCTGAGCATGACATTATATGGCATGGAATATCCTTTTGGTCAGTTTGGGACAGTTGTCCCAGCTGTGTCCCCTCCCAACTTCTTGTGCATCCCCAGCCTACTCATTGGCAGGGCAGAGTGAGAAACAGAGAAATCCTTGACACTGTGTAAGCACTGTTCAGCAATAGCTAAGCTATTGGTGTGTTATCAGCACTGTTTTGGTCACAAATCCAAAATATAGCACCATGTGGGCTGCTGTGAAGAAAATTAACTCCATCTGAGCCAGATTCAGTTCATTCTCCACCCCTTATTCCATACCACTTACCTCATGCTCAGATCTTATACTGTCCAATGCATCCTCATTAACTCCCTCTCCCCTTCCCATCCTTTGATATTGTCCTGGTTTAGCCCCAGCCAGAGGCTGAGCCACGCGGTCGCTCGCTCGCTCACACCTCCCCCCCCCCCCCCCCCCCCCCCCCCCCCCCCGCTCCCGGCGGGACGGGGAGAGAATCGAGAATCGGGACAAAGAAAGGCAAAACTCGTGGGTTAACAACAACAGTTTAACCGGACAACAAAGGGAAAGAGAACAAACAAACGAGAAACCCCCACAATACCAACAACAGCGTGTACTTAGCAGGTGCTTCCCGTACAGGTCGCTCCCAGCCCGGAGCCCCACGCCCAGCCCGCTCCCGAGCAGCGACCCCCCCTCCGGTCGACCCCCTCTCTATAGTGAGCGTGACGGTCACATGGTATAGAATAGACCCCGGCCAGCTTCTGGTGAAAATTACCCTCTCCCAGCCGCACCCAGGATAGATCTATACACAGATAGCATTCCCTCAGTCTATGGGCCACCCCTATGAAACGTCTGTAAAATTTCATAAAATTTTTATTTAGTCCATGAGTTGAGCTCCATCTGTTATGGTGGTCACTCAGGACAGGAGGGGCAGTGTGTTGTGTTGAGTTATTGGGCACCAAAGCCAATTCAGGTTGGGTCACTGCTGCACTTGGACAGCTTCTTGTGAGGCTCAGGTTGGTTCGGGTGATTCCTGCTATAGTACTTCATATAATCAACTCAAACCATGGGTTATTTTCCCCCAAGGTTAAATCTCCTTGAGGTACACACCGGATTTCCCCATCCTCCCGCGTTACCCACCAAGTACACCTGGGTCCTTGAACAAAAGCAATCCCACAAACAGGTTTGCCTTTTCCTGATGGAGGAGCAACCCATGCTGTCTTTCCCAGCCAGTTCCCTACACACACTACGGGGATCTTATCTCCTTCTACAGCATATAGGGGTTTATTTGGGCAGGGCCGGGTCAGTCATCTGATCCTCTGGTGTTAACCAGCCAAGTGACTTCTGCTAAATTTGCATCCCCAGTGCTTGTATGTCCCAGTGCCCATTGCTATGAGTATAATCTTTAACAGTCCATTGTATCGTTCAATGTTTCTGCAGGCTGGTGCGTGATAGGAAATGTGGTACACCTAACTAGTGCCATGTTTCTTGGTCCAGGTGCTTATGTAGTTATTTTGGAAATGAGTGCCGTTGTCTGAGGCAGTTCTTTCTGGGATGCCATGCCACCACAGAACTTGCTTTTCAAGGCCCAGGATGGTGTTTCGGGTGGTGGTATGCGTTACAGGGTAAGTTTCCAACCATCCAGCGGTTGCCTCCACCATTGTAAGCACGTGACACTTGCCTCAGTGGGTCGGTGGCAGTGTGATATAATCGATCTGCCAGGCCTCCCCATATTGATATCCCAGCCACCATCCGCTGTACCAGAGAGGCTTTACTCACTTGGCTCGCTTCGTTATGATGCATGTTTTGCATTCATGAATAACCTGTGCAATGACTTCAGTGGACAAGTGCACCCCTCGATCACGAGCCCATCTGTTGGTTGCATCTCTCCTTAGATGTCCCAATGTTTCATGGGCCCACCGAGCTACGAATAGCTCACCCTTATGCTCCCAGTCCATGTCCACCTGAGCCACTTCAGTTCTGGCAGCCTGGTCTACCTGCTCTTTGTTCGAATGTTTTTCGATTGTGTGGCTCTTCGACATGTGAGCATCTACATGACGTATCTTTACAGCAGTGTTTTCTACCTGAACAGTGATGTCTTGCCACAGTGCAGCAGCCCGGATGGGTTTACCTCTGCAATTGGTCCATTTCCGTTGCTGTAGACACCCCTACAGGGCATTTGCCACCATCCATGAATCAGTACAAAGTACTGGCCACTTTTCTCATTCAGCAATCTCTAGGGCCAACTGGATGGCTTTCACTTCTGCAAACTGACTTGACTCGCCTTTTCCTGTGACAGTTTCTGAGACTTGTCGTGTGGGACTCCACACAGCAGCTTTCCAGTTCTGATGGTTTCCCCCAATACAACAGGACCCATCAGTAAACAGAGCATATAGTTTCTCATTTTCTGGTAAATTATTATACAGTGGGGCCTCTTGGGCATGAGTCACCTCCTTGGGCAATGCTCCAAAATCTCTGTCTTCTGGCCAGTCCATGATCTCTTCCAGGATTCCTGGGCAGCTGGGGTTCCCCATTCAGGCCTACTGCGTGATCAGTGCAATCCACGTAGCATTGGGTGCATGATGGGTAGAGGGGGCCCTTCCTTTGAACAACCAGTACAGCACAAGCAATTGTGGTGCCAAGAGGAGCTGTGCTTCTCTATCAGCTATTTCTGAAGCAGCTCAAACCCCTTCATATGCTGTTAATATCTCTTTTTCAGTCGGGGTGTAGCAGGCCTTGGATCCTCTATATCCCCAGCTCTAAAACCCTATAGGTTGACCTCAAGTCTCTTCTCCAGGTGCTTTCTGCCAGAGGCTCCAGGTGAGGCCATGCTCCCTGGTTGCAGTGTAGTGCACATTTCTCACATCTGGTCCTGTCCCCAACCCTCCCCTCCCCTCTGTTTTTATTGCTGAGCATGACATTATATGGCATGGAATATTCTTTTGGTCAGTTTGGGACAGCTGCCCCGGTTGTGTCTCGAGATACTCTATGATTCTGTCTATTATACTCTGTGTGGCCACCTGTGTTAGTATCCCATGTATGTGTATGTGCCTCTCTGGAATACACGCTCAGCCTCACTACTGGCCAAACCTGCAAATGTGGACAGCAGCAGCCACATCTTAGAGTGGGTCTTAGAGTGCACCCAGCTGGACTTCAGTGGCCAGGAAGGAGGAATTCACAAGTCCCGGAATCCTCTAGGTTTGACAGCTCCCATAACATCCTTAACAGTGAGGATACATACTGAGAAACAAATGGTTCATGTAACTTAGAAATCTTCAGTTTAAGAAATGTTCTAGGTGTAAAATTTTATATTGATTTTATATTTAGAATGTGAGAAGTTTGGGTTTCTACAGGAAGTAACAGGAATATTAAGTGTAGATATTACATACTTGTAGTCTCTTTACATTACCACATCTTAGTGCATCTCAGTCCTGGAAAGCATGATCCGATTCTTCCTAATTAAGAAAATAAACTAATTTATAGATGGAGTGACTGCCTACATAACTAATTGTATTCACTCCTGCCAAAACATATGGACAGAAACATTTCCTAAAAAAAATAAAAAGGAACAAAGATGTTTGTTTTATTGATTAATCACTTGAATTCTAGTTAGGGACTGGAATTATGCTTCCATTTCAAGGTATCTTTTAATAGCTGTCACTTGTCTTGTATCTCTCTTTGAGGATGTTCCTATGGAATTCAGACAAGTGCTTATGTTACCTGTTTAGAGCAGAGAACCTTGGGTCTCTCTACAAGAGGCACTCTTGTCACTATAGTAAAAAGGATTTTTGTGGAATTCATAACACAAGGCTATGTTTATTGAGATAAATTATCCCTTTATTAGGAAAGCACCAATACAACATTCTTCAAATTACTGGATTTTATTTGCCTCAGGCTTATGACTTGCAACCAAAGACATTGTGCAAAGAAAGCAAAGATTAAGTACACTTTAGGGAAAAGGTGAGAATTCACACTGGTAACATAGAAGATCAGTTTGATGAAAGAAGCCATTCATTACACTATAGATTGCAATATTCTAAAACATTTTTCAACCCATTGTTTTCAATCAAGAGGAGAAAAGTTTAGCAAAGTTTACAGTACACATAAATTTGCTACAATTAAAAAAAGCATTTTTCTGAAGATCATCAAGCATAAAGTGAAAAAATGTATACAGGACAAGGTGAGGTAAAGGCTAACTACTGTACATTTATAAGCTATTAAACAAAGTTGCACATATGCACCACAGTGTAAAAAATCAATAGAGCAGAAAACTGCCTGATGAAAAATAAAATAAGCAGTGGCTTTTTATGGCTTCTCCTGATTATCAATGCTACAAAAGAAATTTTTTTTGTCTTTCTGATGACACTGAAAACATCAAATGATAAAACCAGGCACGATGAAACCATTACCAAGGAAACCCAACCCAGAGAAATATACTATCAATGCACATTTTTTCATCAATAGCTTTTTTGTCGTTTTGGAGATTTTTAAAAAAATCTTCAAGGCCCATTCAGTCACAGTATGTTACTTTTTTCCTTTTTTACACTATGATATCATATATTTGTCAGGCACTATCCTAGAGCTAGTTTATAGAGGATGAGAACACAACCCAATGTCTGTTTGACAAAATGAATTCAGTGGTTGTAAAATGAGAGAAGGGAAGGGGATGGGATCAGTTCTGCCAAGGAAATAAACTCTGTGAATTACTCATCATCACTTCCACTTGCTTCTGACTGGTCCTAGAGGTAAGACACAAGAAGAGTCAGAAATTCTTTGCCAAGTTTTCTATGGGTTTTGTTAAAGAAAAAAAGAAAAATTACAATTAAATTGACAAATCAAGATAGCCATAAGAAAAGTAATATGTTATTTACCATTTTCCTTTCATGACATTTCATTCCAATTAAATTACTGTGGGCCTCTTTAGAGAAGAAAAGGCACAGAGTAAGGAAACACTAGCTCCTTTCTGTCTACCCAGGTATTTTAAAAACGTCTGGAAATATCTGTCTTCATTTGTTGCATTAATAGAAATACCTATGAGAAATTAAAACCAAGTGTTTCTAGGGTGGGAATGAAAGCAAACCAACCATGAGTTTTACAGTTTCAAAGAAAGAAAGAACATCTTCAAAAAATAAGTGCCAAAAGTGTCAGTTTTTTGTCTTCCAAGACCAGATCCCACAAGCAAACCGTAACACAGTTTGAACCTGCTCCCCCATCCTCCCAAGAAGATGACACAGATTAAAAACAATGCTTAATGTTTCTAAGCACGAAGAGGTGAAAATTCTGAGTGCAAACAGGACAGGGTATAGATGAAATCACTGCAACCATTTCCAAAATTTCAGTGAACAAAACTTACGTTTTCATCTTGATCCTCATCACTGTCATTGTCACTCACAACAGGCTTGGCTTTTACTCGGCTTTGCCTCTTCTTGCCTTTGCCTTTGTCCTGGCTTTTTTCATCCTTCTTGTTCAGCTTGATTTTGACTTTCACTGATTTTGCTGTAAAACGTGGAATGTGAATGTAACATCTGCCTTTATTTATTGTATACCGTTTTCCTACTAAATAACTTTTAAACAACTTTTAAACAGTCTGTCTTCATGTAAATTCTCCCCTTGTAGTCTGAAAAAAATTCCTCTTTCTGTTCTTTGTCTGGATTGTGGAATTAAGTAGAGAGATTTGCTTTTACTTGTGTTCTTGATAGTTGCAGCGCTAATTTGCATTAAACTATCAAGAAAATCCAAGAGTTGATCAGGTGCATCCTTCTTTCACTTTTAGAATGCATGGCACTTACAGATAGCGTTTAGTGTTTGTATTGCGTCTGGCTGGGATGGAGTTAATTTTCCCCGTAGCAAGCCCTCATAGTGCTGTGCTTTGTATTGGTAGCGAGAAAGGTGTTGATAACACACCAGTGTTTGGGCTACTGCTGAGCAGTGCACGCATGGCATCAAGGCTGCCTCTCCAACATTCCCCAGCCCTCCCCAGTAGGCTGGGGGTGGGCAAGATCTTGGGAGGGGACATAGCCAGGACAGCTGACCCAAACTGACCAAAGGGATATTCCATACCATATGACGTCTGCTCAGCAATAAAAGCTAAGAGAAAGGAGGAGGAGGAGGAGGGCATTCGTTATTAAGGTGTTTGTCTTCCAGAGCAACCGCTACACGTACTGAAGCCCTGCTTCCCGGGAAGTGGCTGGACATTGCCTGCTGATGGGAAGTAGAGAATAAATCTTTTGTTTTCCTTTGCTTCTGTGCGCGACCTTTGCTTTTGCTTTATTAAACTGCCTTTATCTTGATCCACGAGGTTTTTTTCTATTTTATTTTCTCCCCCCCATCCTTGCAGAGCAGCTCAAGGCAAAAGTACTCTAGTTTCTCTATCCAGACACACTTTCAAAGTGCAGTTCCAGGTAATTAGAAAGTATGGGGTAGAAGCACTTGGGTGGCAGAAAGCAGAATGAAGGGTTCCCTCCTTTTCCACAATATCATGTTTCCAAATTTGCAGGGACTTCAAGTTCAGAGGTTATGTGAGAAGGTACCTATTGAGGAAACTTTAATTGGTCAGGGGAGCTGAAAGGTAATATGTAGATCTGGCTCTTTCTATAGTCATTTTTTTGACACCAGTGTGTTGTGAACCTACTGGCAATTCTGTGGAATAGCAGAGATGCAGCAAATTAAAATTCAAATTGGAAATAAAAGACATAATTTTTTACCAATGGAGATAATAAATTATATCAAAATAATTTAATAAGAGAGGAGAGCATCACTTCTTAAAAGAGATGCTCCAACTTAACCTGCAGCATGCCCTAGATCCCAGATGAATTTTTGGCCCAGCCTGGGCCCATCTCACTGCAGATTATCTGGGCCTCTCAAATTATGAATGTCATCTCCTGCTTGCCAAACAATCTGTATTCCATTTTCCCTTTGTCTCACTGAAGTAACATTTTCTGGTTCTTAACCGTATATGTTGCATAATATCAGAAAGGTTGCTCACCTATGGATTAAGGAAGTCACTAGTTCTAGGTACTTATATTTACAAGCGACATGATCAGGAAAAGAAGGGTCCATATATACTCATGGTCAGTCAGATAAGGATAAGTCAAATCTGTTTCCATCTGAGCAGTGCTTAAACACCTACTGTGTTTTGTTTCCAGCCTATGAATACTTGACGTCTTCAGCACAATTCTAAGAAATATAGCCAGAATAGAGTAGCCAAGAGACTTAAGCTGAATGGAAACAGCCAAAACAGTAAACTTTATAAGAAACTACTTCCACCAGTGGAAAATGAAAGTCTATAACCAGTCGCAGTACACAAATGGAAAAATCAATTTCTCCCTCTTCCCTAAACGTATTTCCTTCTCAGCATTCAGCAGGGAACTTACCTTCTGACTCTGACTCCTCTTCATCATCATCATCATCATCATCATCATCATCATCATTGCTTTCATCCTCACTCTCTTCTTTGGCAATCTTCTGTCGTGCACTTTTGAATACAGACTGAAGAACAATGGAATCCTCATAGATCTACAGTATGAAAGCAAACCTATGTCAGAACTGCAAGCCAAGAATCATCAAAAATTCACTTTTTTTCCTATACAAGCTCACAGAACATAGCCTTTCTATTACAAGTAACAATGCTTGCTTCATGAATTTTACAAAAAAAAAGGCAATATTGAATTTTCATGCTCTAAATGAAGAATCTGGCCAACAGTGAGCCACAAAAATACGACTCTTAAAATGTATCACATTTAAAACATCCAATTAGAGAAAGAGTCCATCCTGGAATGCAATTGTTTTTCTTTCATTATTATTTTATTACCACTAGAGCTATGATATATTTTAATTAGATCATAACAGCCTTGAAAAATTGTTGTTCCAAAATCCAAAGTGGGTAAAAAAGAAAATAATTTATCTGAAGCAGCTTTGGGATTCCTTTAAGACTCCTTCCTTTAAGATCCAAAAAGGCTGAAAATCAATGCTTATCCAAAACTATTAATATTTTGAAGCCTGCTAAGTATTTTTAGTACTATCAGCTTTTATATTAACCTCATTGGAAGAGCATCTATGAATGCGATGACTACATCTGGCTTGTAATGTATTTGCCAGATTAATTTAACAGAAATAAAAATTAAAAATAATAATGAGACACTATAATCACCTTAACAAAATGAGCTTGCACATACTGCTCTGTAAAACTTTGGAAGCAATGCATTGGTTAAATTGAACACACCATATAAGATCTGTCTCTCCCTGAAAGCACCTTTTAAGCCTCCAGCCCAGATGGAAATGCTTTGCTCAAAAAAAATAGAGGAGCATGCATCATACTAATAAAACAAATATGAAGTATCTCACTTAAATTTTAATTTATTGCATACTTAAATATCTCTGTCTGAATTAAACTTATGGGTTTGTATCTTTTAATGTAAGTAGTGCACACATAAATATTATATTTTAATGATATGTGTGTCAGAGTAAAAGAGGATCCAAACTATTACACAGAATAAAATAAAACCTAAAAAATTTGAGAACTACTGCAGGAATGTCCCAAGGTTTAATGAAAATCAAAATTAATGGTACAGAGAGTGTCTCAAACAGAAATTAAAAAAATCGTAGGTACGAGTTATTTGGACTTCATGCTTTAAAAAGTAATACTAAACTTGGTAGATAACATTAGTATGTTGGAATGGAAAATATTTCTGCATCATTCTGTGATATGAATTTGATTATTTCCAAAGAACAGAAATATCTACTGAACATTTCTATCATTTCAGTATCATTACTGATAATCCTACCAAGAGAATAGCAACCAAAGTTTTCTGACAAGAATATTTATATTGATTTCTCATGTGACCTTTGATTTTTCCTTGCATATTTTTACCTCCCTGATCAACTTCCAAACAATTTCAAACTTCTCAGTCATGTTTTGATATCACTGTTCCAGTGCAGTCTGGATCAGCCCATGGCAAAGGGTGGGGCTGTGTTTCCACCCCTGGGGCAGTCGATTCCAGGTGTACTGGACACCTCTCCACATGAAAGCAAAATATGGCTTGCACTCTGCTGCCAAAGGGATGGAGAAGAACACACTGGCAATTTCGGTCGTGGCATATGTGGTGGGTTGACCCTGGTTGGATGCCAAGTGCCCATCTGTCCTGGGTGCGGCTGGGATAGGGTTAATTTTCACCAGAAGCTGGCCGGGGTCTATTCTATACCATGTGACCGTCACGCTCACTATAGAGAGGGGGTCGACCGGAGCGGGGGTCGCTGCTCGGGAGCGGGCTGGGCGTGGGGCTCCGGGCGGGAGCGACCTGTACGGGAAGCACCGCTAAGTACACGCTGTTGTTGGTATTGTGGGGGTTTCTCGTTTGTTTGTTCTCTTTCCCTTTGTTGTCCGGTTAAACTGTTGTTGTTAACCCACGAGTTTTGCCTTTCTTTGTCCCGATTCTCTCCCCGTCCCACCGGGAGCGGGGGGGGTGGTGGTGGTGAGCGAGCTACCGCGTGGCTCTCTCTCACTCCCCTCCTCAGCTGGACAGGGGAGAGAAAATATAACGAAAGGCTTGTGGGTCGAGATAAGGACAGGGAGATCACTCACCAATTACCGTCACGGGCAAAACAGACTTGACTTGGGGAAAAATTAATTTAATGTATTGCCAATCAAAATCAGAGTAGGATAATGAGAAATAAAATCAAATCTTAAAAACACCCTCCCCTCACCCCTCCCTTCTTCCCGGGCTCAACTTCACTCCCGATTTCTCTATCTCCTCATACGCAGGGGGACAGGGAATGGGGGTTGCTGTCAGTTCATCACACATTGTCTCTGCCACTCCTTCCTCCTCAGGGGGAGGACTCCTCACACTCTGCCCTTGCTCCAGCGTGGGGTCCCTCCCACAGGAGACAGTCCTCCATGAACTTCTCCAAATGTGGGTCTTCCCACAGGCTGTAGTTCTTCACAAACTGCTCCAGCGTGGGTCCTTTCCATGGAGTGCAGTCTTTCAGGAATGGACTGCTTCTGCGTGGTTACCCCATGGGGGTCACAAGTCTTGCCAGCAAACCTGCTCCAGCATGGGCTCCTGTCTCTCCACGAGTCCACAGGTCCTGCCAAGAGCCTGCTTTCCAGCGTGGGCTTCCCACAATGTCACAGCCTCCTTTGAGCATCCACCTGCTCCGGTGTGGGGTCCTCCACGGGCTGCAGGTGGATATCTACTCCACTGTGGACCTCCATGGGCTGCAGGGGGACAGCCTGCCTCACCATGGTCTTCACCACGGGCTGCAGGGGAATCTCTGCTCCAGTGCCTGGAACACCTCCTCCCCTTCCTTCTTCACTGACCTTGGTGTCTGCAGAATTGTTCCTCTCACATCTTCTCACTCCTCTCTCCGGCTGCAGTCCCCCCCCCCTTCTTAAATGTTACCACAGAGGTGCTACCACCGTTGCTGATTGGCTCGGCCTTGGCCAGCGGTGGGTCCATCTTGGAGCCAGCTGGCATTGGCTCTATCGCACATAGGGGAAGCTTCTAGCAGCTTCTCACAGAAGCCACTTCTGTAGCCCCCTCCGCTACCAAAACCTTGCCACACAAACCCAATACAATATATCACTTGGCAGCTTTTGACTCCAGGTCATATTGGAGCTCTAGCATGTCTGGTACAGCAGCGCTCAGTGGTGGCATAACTTCATTCAGGCCACGATAGTCCACTGTTAATCTCCATTCTCCATTAGATTTTTGCACTGGCCATATGGGACTATTAAAGGGAGAGCGAGTCTTGCTGATCACTCCCTGGCTCTCCAGTTGATGTATCAGCTCACGGACGGGAACCAGGGAGTCTCAGTTGGTGCAATATTGCCACCAGTGCACTGTCATGCTCACATATAAGCATTTGTAGCATATGAATTTCTGTCCTGGTTTAGGCCGGGACGGAGCTAGTTTTGTCTTCAGCAGCTCCTGTGTTTTGGATTTAGTGTGAGAAGAACGGTGATAGCACACTGATGTTGCTGGTTGCTGCTGAACAACCAAGGACAGTTTGCAGTTTCCCCGGTTTTGCTGATGTGCAGATGCAAAAACTTGGGAGGGGTAGAGACAGGATAGTTGATCCCAACTGGCCAAAGAGAGTATTCCATACCAGAGACGGCATGGCCGGGATAAGGGAGGGTCGGTCGGTGGGCCACTAGGCTTTTTTTTTTTAGACCCTTAACTTGCCTTAACCCTTAAGCTTCCCTTCGGGTTGCTTTTTGTTTCCCTATTTTTTCCTTTTTGTTTTTTGTTCATTCGGCTGTTGGTTCCCTCGCCTGCTCTCTCTGGAACTTGCTGTTCTGGGATAGC
Source organism: Phoenicopterus ruber ruber (assembly GCA_009819775.1). Lineage (NCBI taxonomy): Eukaryota > Metazoa > Chordata > Aves > Phoenicopteriformes > Phoenicopteridae > Phoenicopterus > Phoenicopterus ruber. The sequence goes on from CM020247.1 coordinate 32,531,044, forward strand.
TGGGGGGGATACCCCTGCTCCCTGCCTGCTGCTCGGGACGGGCTGTGTCAGTCATCGGGTGGTGAGAAATTGTGCATCGTTTGTTTTATATATTCTATTATCCTTATATATATTATCTTTATTATCATTATTAATATATTTTTATATTTTTCCTTTGCTGTCCTGGTGAGCTGTTTTTATCTCAACCCGCGAGTTTTCCTTTCTCTCCAATTCTCCTCCCCACCCCACTGGGGAGTGGGGGAATGAGCGAGCGGCTGCGTGGTATTGGGTTACAATTTGGGGTTAAACCACGACAATTTCTTTATTTCTAGGCTTTCATCCTTACTGAGGACACTGTGAATATAATTACTTTGTTAGTCTAAATAAAATAAGGTGGATCTCTTTTGTAAATATATGTTTTGCTAAAACATGGGAAGATGAGACTAGAGGTTTCTCAGAGATAAAAGGGATTTGAATAGAATCTTTTGAGAAAAAGCAAATGGTTATTTGTCTCTTATTTCTCAGCTTAATTGGGAGTGTCTTTAATTTCCCCTGTTATGCTCTTTCCTTTCAAATAAACAGCAGCTAACATATCCTTAGTTCTTCAGTCTGTACTTTTCAAATGCAAGCATATTAATCAGTGACAAAATAAGTATGATTTTTGGGCATTATGTATTTCATTAAAGTTCACTACTAAATAATAGAAAAGTATTTTGATTTGGGCCTTGTTTGACTGCAGTTCTTCATTTCTTGCCAGTTGGCAGGTCTGTCAATAAACTAAACCATGTGCATGCCCAGTTTGAATGAATACATTGTTTAAAAGGGGGAATATGGAAGTCTGCAATGTAAATAGAAGTCTATACAGTCACTTCCCCATTATGAAGTAACGAGATATGGAATATCATTGATTCTGGACCTGCATAGTCAGGTTGCATGTATTTCATTCTGGTTTTCATCTGGATTTAGAAATCAGATCATAGGATAATTCAGGTTGGAAGGGACCTCAGGAAGTGTCTAGTCCTACCTTCTACTGAAAGCAAGGTCAGCTATGAAATCAGACCCAGTTGCTCAGGGCTTTATCTAGGATGGAGACTGCACAACCTCTCTGGGCAATCTGTTCCACTCGTGAAAATGTTTTTCCTCATATCCAGTCTGAATCTCTCTCCTTTCAAATTATGCCTGTTGTCTCTCATATTCCCAACATGTACCACTTCCTTGTATGTATTGGAAAGCTACTATTAGGTGTCCCGAAGTCTTCTCTTCTCCAGGCTGAACAAGCCCAGTTCCCTCAGCTTCTCTTCACAGGGCATGTGCTCCAGCCCTGTGACCATCTTGGTGGCCCTCTGCTGAACTCTCCCCAGTTCATCAAAGTTTTTCTTTTTTTGGGGACCCAAATCTGAATACAGTATTCTAGATGTGGTCTAACAAGCCCTCAAGCATATCAACTTAACCCCATCCCCCCTCCAATTTGTTGTCATCTGCAAACTTTATGAGCAAGCACTCTGTCACCTCTTCCATATCATTTATAAAGATGCTAAATAGGACAGGTCCCAGGATATACTCCTGTGGTAATACACTCGTGACTGGTCTCCAGGTAGAGTATGACCCATTAACAACTACTCTCTGTGCCTGATTATCCAGCCAGGTTTTTTTACACATCTGGTTGTCCACCCATTCAGACTATAATATTCTTCACTTCAGTGAAATTCACTTTGTAATAATGGATTTGATTGAAGATCAACTTTCATGTGGGGATATTCCTTTATATAGTGACATTTTCTAAGTATTGGGGTGGAAGAGGGAAATGCCACCAGAGGAGTTGGTTTAAAGCTTCAAGCACAAGTAAATAACCAGCTATTCCCATGGTTTATTTAATCAAGACCCTTCAAATTGTTGCACCTTTTCCCAACTGCCATTGCAGCGCATGGACATGGATCGTCGTAGGGAAGATGCCAGAAACCCCAAGCGCAAGCCCCGCTTGATGGAGGAGGATGAATTGCCATCTTGGATTATTAAGGATGATGCTGAAGTTGAAAGGCTCACATGTGAGGAAGAGGAAGAGAAAATATTTGGAAGAGGGTCCCGTCAGCGCAGGGATGTGGACTATAGCGATGCTCTTACAGAGAAACAGTGGCTACGGGTAGGTACTGCTTTTTTCTTTTTGACAGTTGCTATTTGTGGAGAGGGATGTTCTCATTGAAGATTACAAAGTTGCACAAGTGAAAACACTGTGTAATATCTAAGGTCCATGTATTCTTATTATTCAGTTTTTACAACTGCGCTCAAGACATAACTTAGGTTTCAAGCTATGTTGCTGAAGCTTAACTCATTGCTAGATGCAGAATCATGATTACAGTTGTTTTCTATTGCAACTATTCTGTGGCCATAGATATTGACATATTTCACTTATGTTTTTCAACACACTAAGCAGATGATTGTCATCATTAAGAGACTTTTCAATTTAAAGTATGGGAAATCTATGATCAGTGTGTATTACAGCTTTCAGTGCTGTAGGTGTATAAGAAAAAAATCCAAACTGGTCCATTTTAAAGGTTTGGAAACTTTCAAGCAAGTCTCTCTCTTTTAAGCTTTTTCATTTCCAAGTGCCTCTGTATTTCTTGATCCCAGTGAGATCAAAAAACTCGATGAAGACCATGTTGCGGGATTTCCATGTGTCCTGGTTTAGCCCCAGCCGGAGGCTGAGCCACTTGGTCGCTCGCTCGCTCGCTCACACCCCCCCCCCCCCGCTCCCGGCGGGACGGGGAGAGAATCGAGAATCGGGACAAAGAAAGGCAAAACTCGTGGGCTAACAACAACAGTTTAACCGGACAACAAAGGGAAAGAGAACAAACAAACGAGAAACCCCCACAATACCAACAACAGCGTGTACTTAGCGGTGCTTCCCGTACAGGTCGCTCCCGCCCGGAGCCCCACGCCCAGCCCGCTCCCGAGCAGCGACCCCCCCTCCGGTCGACCCCCTCTCTATAGTGAGCGTGACGGTCACATGGTATAGAATAGACCCCGGCCAGCTTCTGGTGAAAATTAACCCTCTCCCAGCCGCAACCAGGACACCATGCCTGAAAGTAAAGAATCTAAACTTACTCTCACTGAATCTATGATTTTGTTGCCCTTGAGGATTTCTTGTCATTCCTCTGCTTAAAAAAAAGCAGAGATAATGAAAATGCTTAAAAATGCTTACAAAAAGCATTAGATAATGAACATTAATGTATATGGCTTTTCAGAATGTTAATATCAGGGGTGGTAAAGAAATTAGGTTTGCTCTCTAGAAAGTCTCATCAAAACCAGGAAATTTCACAATTGTTAACTCAATTATGCTTTCTAAAGCATATTAATAAGATTTTTCATGTACAGAACTAGTCTCTGTGATTTGATAGGCAGTATTCTACTATGGTAGAACAATCACATGCTTATGTGGTTGACACTAATATACAGTGCAGCTAGGACCATAAAAGCTAGGGAAAAAAACCACCAAAATACAGTGCATATCAGGTAGAGCTGCTCAAGCTCATTTTAAACTAGTTAGCTTCAGTACTGAAATACTCTGGCTATGGCAAAAGCTCAGTTTGGACTTTCATACTTTACTTCTCAGGTTAGTTTTGTACTCAATGTTAAGCTGTTTTCTGTCAAAAAATAATAGCCCTCAAGAAGTCATCTTTCTACCTCAACGCAAGATCAGCTATTCCTATGTCATTCCTTATAGATGTTTGCCTAAAGGCCTCCACTGATGGAAAATTTAGAACTCCCTAAGGAAAGCTATTGCTGTGATTTAGTTTTCCCTAATACCTTATCTGAATTTCTTTGCTGGTTTTTAAGTGCATTATTTCTTGTTCTGTTCACTGTGATCATGAAGAACAGGTTGTTCACTTCTTTTTTTTTTTCCAACATCTTTTTATGTCTTAAAAGACTGTTATCATAACCCTGCTTAGTCTTTTTCTCTTTGCGTTAACAACCCCTCTCATTCGATCTTTTCCCATAGGCCTTGTTTTCTAGACCTCTGATCATTTTCATTCAACTTCCTTAAACTCTCTCCAAGTGATTAATAACTTTGTTTAAGTTTTATTCAAAGCTAGACACCAATACTCCAGGTACAGCCTTGCCTGAATAAAGGGGAAGAGTTCTTTCACATAACTGCTAAGGTGTTTATATGTCATGGTATAGTGCTTTTCTATTTTCTCAGCAGTACAGACACTGACTTGTGTTCAACTTGTGATCCAGTATAAACCCTCAATCACTTTCTATGAAACTACTCCCTATCCAATTTTTCCATATCCTTTTTTGTACAGTTGTATATTGACCTTGACTGCCTGCCAAATGCTCACCTAGCCACTCTCTCACTTCCCCTCCTCAACAGGACAGGGAGAGAAAATAAGATGGGAAAGCTCATGGGTCGAGATAAGGACAGGGAGATCGCTTACCAATTACTGTCACAGGCAAAACAGACTTGACTTGGGGACAATTAATTTCATTTGTTGCCAATTAATAATAGAGTAGCATGGCGAGAAACAAAGACAAAAGTAAAAACACCTTTCCCTCACCCCTGCCTTCTTCCCAGGCTCAACTTTGCTCCTTCATTCCTGACTCTTCTACCTCCTCCCCCTACTCTGAGCAGCACAGGGGGATGGGGAATGGGGATTGGGGTCAGTTCATAATGCTTTGCCTCTGCCACTCCTTCCTCCTCACGCTCTTCCCCTGCTCCAGCATGGGGTCCCTCCCACAGGAGACAGTCCTTCACAAACTACTTCAATGAGGGTCTCTCCCACGGGCTGCAGTCCTTCAGGAACAGACTGCTTCAGCATAGGTGCTATCCACGGACTGCAGCTCCTGCCAGAAAACCTGCTCCTGCCTGGGCTCCTCTCCACAGGCTGCAGCTTCCTTCAGGGCACATCCACCTGCTGAGGCATGGGGCCCTCCACTGGCTGTAGTGTGGATATCTGCTCTGATGTGGTCCTCCATGGGCTGCAGGGGGACTACCTGCTTCACCATGGTCTTCACCACAGGCTTCAAAAGAATCTCTGCTCTGGCACCTGGAGCATCTCCTCCCTTTCCTTCTTCTCTGATCCTGGTGCCTGCAGGGCTGTTTCTCTCACATTTTTTCACATTTTTCTCACTTCTCTCTCTCACAGCTGCTGTGCAGCATTTTTTACCCTTTTGTAAATATGTTTTCAGAGACGCGACACCAGCATCACTGATTGGTTAAGCTTTGGCCAGGGGCAGGTCCATCTTGGGGCTGGCTGGAACTGACTCTGTCCAACATGAGGGTGGCCGCTGGTCTCTTCTCACAGAGGCCACCCCTGCAGATCCCCCCTGCTACCAAAACCTTGCCACGTAAACCCAATAAAACAGTTGATTTTTCCTTGCCTAATATACTTTACATATATCCTTGTTGTAAATTATTCATGTTTTCTCCAGCTGTTAAACCAATTTATCAAAATCATTTTGACTTTTAATCTCGTTATCAGGTATACTTGTGGTCCCTGTCAACTTGGTGTTCTTTGCAGATTTAATAGGCATACTTTTCATTCCATAATCCAGGTAATTAAAAAAAGATATTGAATTGCACTGGATCCCTATTTCCACAACCTTCCATTTTGACAGAACTACTCCGAGTTTTGAAAAGTGCTCTGAATAGAATTTTCTGACTATTTGCTACACACCTGATAGTAATTTTATGTAGTCCATGTTTTCCTGGTTTGTTTGTGATAATGTTGTGTGAAACAAGGTCGAAGTCAAGATATAGTATGTACTGCTACTCCTTTTCAACATGGCTTGTTACTTTGTTGAAGAAAACTGCAAGTTCCTTCCTCCTCCGCTGTTAAATTGTTAACTGTGTACTCAAATTAGCCAGCTTAAAGCTAGATCAGATGTTTCCATACTACATAGCAGTCACTTCTAACTGTATTGTGTACATATTTTCAATTGCATTTTCAGGTGGCAAGTCTGTATACTTCAGAGTGTTACAGCAAATGCTGACGTAAGAGCTACTAATATTTTTGCATGCTTCTATTCTGAGGATTAGATTTATAGTGTAGCACTAGTCATGCAGCTTCACAGTAAAAGGTCCTCTCCATTAGGTGGACAATGAAACAAGTGAATGAAACAAGTGAAACTTTCCTGTTTTCATGAGATTTATTTTGCGGGGAAAGTAAGGAGTTCTGTTTTCTGCATTTTTACCCCTCACTTGTATTTTCTTTGAGCAATTTAAATTTTCCTGTTGTTTTTTTTTTTTTAAATTACATACCTCGGGGATCATAGAAAAAGAGATGACAATCATGTACAACATTTTCAAGGGAATCTTTAAATGTGTAAAATTATCAGAGGGAGTTAATAAGTAGCTTTACCCTGAGGTTTTGCCACTCCAACTTGCAATGTAACAATATCATACACATTGTATGGAAATTTTAAATCAAATCATTTTTTGTTAAAATAAACTACTTAAATGGCTAAAGCTTTTTAAAAAGTACCCACAAGATTCAATACATTCTAAATTAAGGATGGCACTTTATTTCATAAAAGACTTTCCTTTACTACCCCACATGTTTTATTATACCACTGTCCAATCCTCTTTTGGAGCACTGTAGAAGAAACAGACCTGTTGGTCACTAGCAGCAGGGCTATATCTCTAGGTTGTTTTTCTTTCTCCAGCTGCTGATACCTTTAAGCTATACTTGCATGAGGCTTTTCAAAAGGAAACTTTACATTTCTGATGAATATATTGGTTTGATAATATCATTATCCAACTCACAGCTGTCTCCTTAGCTGCATTTGTCTTTGAGAGATTCAGTTGAATTTTACTTTAATTTCTGAGGAGTTTTGCCTGAGTCAGCAGCCAGAATTCTGACTGCAGATCAGCTACTTCTCCTTCTGAGCTGGACCCTGGTGTTCTGCACCAGGTGGGGTGGAGGTGGGGGGGGCAAGGGCAGGAAGAGAGAGATGGCACAGAGTTCTTTCTGAATCTCAGTAAGAAAGGCCTGACAACAAATAGCATAATAAAATAGCTGTTTTAATAAGATGATAAAATAAAAAGAGGAATATAGATAGTGAGTAAATCTTACGACCTTTCAGATGCTGGGAATCCCACTTTCATGCAGCATTGGACGGACCCCAGATGGATTTTCCCATGGCATGCTATGCAGATCCCGTGTCCGTGGAGAAGTCCCTCCTCCCTCCTGTACCATAGTGCCTTTTATCTTGTGTAAAAAACAAAACCATAGGTCTTATCCTGACAGGTTGCAATGTTATCTTTGTCATAATATCAACAGCACAGGCTAGCACAGGGCAATCCAGCAGATTCCTTAGATTCCTTTACAGTGGCTACTCATGCTAACCTATTGGCTTTTCAAGCCTTAAGTACAAGACCAAATAGAGCAGACATGGCCTACTCAAGATCACTAACTCCTCAAATACAATGTCTTCCGCAAGGCTCTCAATATACCTGGCCATAACACAGATACCTCAATGCTGAATACTCCAGTAAGGGTCTTATAGGTTTAATTCATTCTTGTTGCCTCTGAAGGGGAAAAAAAAACATCTAATGCCAGTTTTCCCTTCCTGGAGTTCTGAGTGCTGGGTAGTACTTGGTGCCTATGCTCACGTTCATGAGCATATGCATCATTGCAGATCCCCAAAGGAAAAAAAAGACCTCAAGGCATATGTGCATATATAGACAAAAATATGACATCTTTCTCCTTATCAGAAGACCTGAGTTCTGAGTTTGGAAGCAGTGGAACAAAAATAAAAATTATTATTAAAGCCAAGAGGATGGACACATGCAATATGTAGTGAACCTGCTCTGGAAGTCTGCAGCTGCCCTAGGCAAACTGTAATTGAATATCACTCTTCAGACTCCCTGGGAAGTTATAACAGAAAAACAGGCTTTGATCACTAGCTGATGCTGCAGGGTGCTGTGCCCTAACTATTGGTATGGCAACTGCATTTTCTATAAACAGGGAAGTAGGAGCCTACCTTTTGATCCTAGAAAGCATTTAAATTGTGGAATTATTGTATCCTCTGGCATATTTCTCCCACAACAGTGCTCCTCACAGGGCGGCAAAATGATATATCAGCAATCAGATTATTTCTTAAAGGGCCATGAGTGTTCTGTTAAGGACTCCATTGCTTAGGGGTTTTCAAGAATCAATGGATTTGTTTGTAATAGTCACAAATTAGTGTATCATCTGAGGTGCTGCTCAGAGGCTAAATTGACCAGGATTGCTGTTAGATGTGTTCCATGATATCTGACATACTTATCCTGACCTGATCTTGATTCTAATAGTTTTGACTCAGGCAGAGGCATCAAGACAGCTCTTACCTGGCTAAGCTAGTTCTGATGCTCTTTAACTCATCCTCCAAATCATTACTGTGAAGTTAAATCTCTTAAGACAGTTGAAATGTTTTGCATCTGGATTCAGTTTCTCATTCAACCTAGTTGCTTGCTTGGTGACATGAACAAAGTTCTGTTCTGTAGATGTGCAGATTTAATTCAAAGTAGATTTGCATGTTGCCAAGTGGAACAAGTCTGAAACCTGAGAAGAGCAGTGTCAGATTTATCTCACACAGGCATTCAAAACCAAACTATTGTAGACTACTTGCTTTTGCTGATCTAAAAAATTCAAGTGAAATTAAGGCATTAAGTACATATTTATTTTTCTTATTTAAATTAGAAGAAAGCCAATATTGACATACATACATACAAAGTATGTGATGGATATTTTTAACATCCTCATGACTATTTTGAATTCCAAGTATTGGAATATAAAAAAGTATTGGAATATAATAGTGTTGGAATATAATAGTGTTGGAAAATATCATGACATAATCATAGAATCATAGAATGGTTTGGGTTGGAAAAGACCTTAAAGATCATCTAGTTCCAACCCCCCTGCCATAGGCAGGGACACCTTCTACAAGACCAGGTTGCTCAAAGCCCCATCCAACCTGGCCTTGAATGCTTCCAGGGATGGGGCAGCCACAGCTTCTCTGGGCAACCTCTGCCAGTGCCTCATCACCCTCAGAGTGAAGAATTTCTTCCTTCTATCTAATCTAAATCTACCCTCTTTCAATTTGAACCCATTACCCTTTGTCCTATCACTGCATGCCCTTGTAAAAAGTCCCTCTCCAGCTTTCCTGTAGGCCTCTTTTAGGTACTGGAAGGCCGCAATAAGGTCTCCCCTGAGCCTTCTCTTCTCCAGGCTGAACAACCCCACCTCTCTCAGCCTGTCTTCATAGGAGAGGTGCTCCAGCCCTCTGATCATCTTTGTGGCCCTCCTCTGGACCTGCTCCAGCAGGTCCATGTCCTTCTTGTGTTGGGGATACCAGAGCTGGATGCAATACTCCAGGTGGGGTCTCACCAGAGCAGAGTAGAGGGGCAGAATCCCCTCCCTCGCCCTGCTGGCCACACTGCTGGTGATGCAGCCCAGGATATAGTTGGCTTTCTGGGCTGCGAGTGCACATTGCCGGCTCATGTTGAGCTTCTCATCAACCAACACCCCCAAGTCCTTCTCCTCAGGGCTGCTCTCAATCCATTCTCCACCCAGCCTGTATTTGTGCTTGGGATTGCCCTGACCCAGGTGCAGGACCTTGCACTTGGCCTTGTCAAACTTCATGAGGTTCGCACGGGCCTACCTCTCAAGTCTGTCCAGGTCCCTCTGGATGGCATTCCTTCCCTCCAGCGTGTCGACTGCATCACACAGCTTGGTGTCATTGGCAAACTTGCTGAGGGTGCACTCAATCCCACTGTCCATGTCGCCGACAAAGATGTTAAACAGTGCTGGTCCCAATACCGACCCCTGAGGAACACCACTCGTGTCCACTTGATCATCAAGCTATTGAATGCAATTCTTTGAGTGCGACCATCCAGCTAATTCCTTATCCACTGAGTGGTCCATCCATCAAATCCATGTCTCTCCAATTTAGAGACAAGGATGTCATGCTGGACAGTGTCAAATGCTTTGCACAAGTCCAGGTAGATGACGTCAGTTGCTCTTCCCTTATCCACCAACGCTATAACCCCGTCGTAGAAGGCCACCAAATTTGTCAGGCATGATTTGCCCTTAGTGAAACCTTGTTGGCTGTCACCAATCACCTCCTTATTTTCGATGAGGCCTAGCACAGTTTCCAGGAGGACCCACTCCATGATCTTGCTGGGCACAGAGGTGAGACTGACTGGCCTGTAGTTCCCTGGGTCTTCCTTTTTCCCCTTTTTAAAAATGGGGATTATGTTTCCCCTTTTCCAGTTAGTGGGGACTTCACCGGACTGCCACAACTTCTCAAATATGATGGATAGTGGCTTAGCAACTTCCTCCACCAGTTGCCTCAGGACCCATGGATGCATCTCATCAGGTCCCATGGACTTGTGCACCTTCAGGTTCCTTAGATGGTCTCGAACTTGATCTCCTACAGTGAGCGATTCTTCATTGTCCCAGTCCCTGCCCTTGCCTTCTGTGACTTGGGCAGTGTGGCGAGAGCACTTGCCAGTGATGAAGCTGACTTACTGGCTGGAGTGGCTGGGATTCCTTTGTGCTGCTCTTCAGGTGCTCTCCTGAATAAAATTCATTGAATTTTTTTCTTGCTTTAAGTATACTGGCAAAAGTGAATATGTTGTATAGTAAAACTTGTCATTCAATCTTTCCTTGATCCCCCTCAAAATCTTTCCTAGGACAATGTTAGGAATGTTTTAAACTATTTTCTTATCAGTTGGAATGTAAAATTGAAAAGTTACGTGTTCTCTATTATCAACTGTTAAAAGGCAACTCTGGCATCAAACACTGTAGTAAAGTTGAGCTAGCTTGTTTATACAACCTGACATAAATTACCAGAGGCTTTTTTTTTAGGGCTTGTGTATTGTAAAGGAGCTTTGCCTTTATATATATACCTTTTACAATCAGTGCTAAGCATATATATTTAAGACACCATTTTGTAGCTAGTGAACATGAACTCAGTTTGATCTTCAAGTGGTTGTAATTAAATACTACAGTAGCTCTATAGGATTGTGTGTCTTATGTTCAATATTTGTTTCAGTTTAGCTTTTCATCTAGTGACCCTTATATTTATTTAATCCTAATGGAGATTTTTATCTAATCCTAATGGAGATTTTTTTAACAGACTTTGTTGAAGGTTGGGATTTTGTGAAAGATGAGAAAACAAATAAATATTTGTGAAATTGAGAAAAAATTGTTGTCTACATAGTCCATATGCACATTGTCCATGGCTTTATTTATTTATTTTCCTTTCTTTTTTTTTTTATTTGAACAAAATTGCATTCTGATATAAATTATGAGCTTTTTAGTATTTAATTGTAGATTCTGTTGAACTTGCTAAGTTTTGGGGGATAGTGGGGTAAAACATTTTTTTTAATTGTCACTGTGAACCCAGAAAGTCCTCCATCTCTGGGTATGAGCTATTCTATGACCAGCAATTATCAGCACATCTCAAGCACTAAAACTACTTTGATCGGCTTGACTTTGCACATTACAGTTGTATGCATGTGGAAGCTGATTTCTCAGAGTAGTAGGAAGTTAGGCAGTATGTTGCTTCCTACTACCAGGAAATTCTGAAGCAGAAAATATTGTCAGTTTTTCCTACTGTGGCTCTGTTGATATGAGGTTGAAGAAGGAAGTGCTGCTGACCTGTGGCTTTTAAGTCTTCATGGAGTCAAGAAGCGTTTATCTTCCACGTACATATGGGTGACTGTAACTGAAAGAAATTCAGTTCAGAGACGATTCTAGAAAAGAGAAGGAAATGAGGCCTTTAAGACTACTTTTTAAAACTGATAAGATAGTTAAGATGAAATGGGCTTTTCTTGGCTTTTTGATGTATGACTGGGAACTAAAGTGCATCTACCCAATACTTCATTTTGTTCTGTTATCTGTGAGGAAGGGGTTAGTTTTAAAGCAAAGAAAAACCCAAACCTGTTCCATATTCTGGGTACCTTTCTCATTGAAAATCTAGAGGCAGGACTGAGAGTATGATTATCGGGGCCTAACTACTTCTGAAATGTTTCTTTTATATTTGAAAAATATTCTCAGTAAAATGTCTCAGAAACTGGTTTTGTATAGTGAAAACCTGAAGTCAGGAAATCTGAACAGCTATTTCAGAGAAATATCTATCAGCAAAACATCTTTATATATTTTCATAGGATTCTTTTATCTTTCACTTTGCTCTAAGGGTTTTACTTGTAAAATACCATAAGAAGTGTTAGCATGTTTTCTATTGGAACTGTAAGTATATTCTTCTCTAGGAAACATTAGAATAAATGTCTGACATAAAAATCCTTTTCTATTTTGGACAACTATGAGTAACCTTGTTGAGAGCATTAGACTAAAATAAATTGTATTTTGTTTGAAATAGCTAGATTTATTTCACGTATTGAGTTGCTATAGCCCAGCAATCATGAACTAAAACTGACTTTCATACTTAAATTGTAATATTTTTACTCTTTTGAGGTGTCAAATTTTGCATGAAACAGTTAAAGACCCTGCAAATAAGATTTCTGAGATATCTCATGCTAAAAAAAGTCAAAATTCAAATGACCTACTAAAAGTGAAGCATAAATAATTATTACAAATTTCACAGAAATATAGAAAAAAAGAAAGTTTGCATTACATGTTTTAGATTCAGGTTTCTAGGAGCAGTTTGAGATCTGAAGGAGAAGAAACAACCATTTTAATATTGGGTGCCCACTGGATCCTTCCTTTCTCTGAGATTGATAAGAGGCTTGACAGTTAAAATGATGGAGCTTATGATACAGTAGGCCATGACATTTTGTCACATATCAGACTTTTGAATAGTGATTAGTCATTAATAAGCTTCCTCTGTTGGATTTGCATTTGCAACATGGATGAAAAGTTACCTATATTTTTCCAAGCAACTTGTTATATATTTTGGCCACTCTGCAAATATAGAAGAATTTAATATTTTGCCTTGTCTAGAGGAACAATTTCTGGGACTGTTAGTGTCCTAATATACAATAAGAAAAGAAATATTAACCTAGCAAACATGGAAAACCAGTTAAGTTTAAAACTGGGCTTCTCAAAAATTATTAAACCCATCCCTAGGCATAACTAGAAGGCCTTCAGATTCTTGACCTTTCAGGTAATCAGATTCTTGAGTCATCTTGAAGTAATCTGCTCAGTGAATGGAATGCTCTGTTTTCTGTACCCTAGGAGTGGGATTTTATTTTTAAAAGAAGAAAAAAAAATCTTTCCAATAATATAGAAGACCTGTCCAAGTGTAGAGTCTAAACTTGATAATTTTGGATTACAATATTTCAGAGAAGTTAAGGATTAGTGTATGGACATCTGTTTCAGTTACCTCTGAGTGCATATAATGAGACATTATCAGATGGATCTCAAAGACTCAGAATCTTAGGACTTCATTGCTGCTTGGGGCCTTATTGAATTTAATTAATTTCATATATGCACTTACACTGCATTCTCCATTCTTTTGTGGAGGAACTCCACTTCCTCCTAGACCATTCTTAAGAGCCTGTGCCTTTCTTAGAAATATCTTTGCATTCTTCAGTAAGCTCCTGCATAAATAATAGCTTTTACTCACCAGTCTGTGATTTGCACTGTAATTTGTCCCAGAAGACCAAGAAGTCCTTCTAGACACATGTACATTAAAGAACAAAGTTCCACTGTAAATCCTGCAGTATTCTAATCAATGTAGCCAACTCTGTAACTAGAAATGTCCTGAAAACTTTGGACTCACTGCATCATTGCTAGAAGGTAGCTTTGCAAAATGTTGTGCACAGCTAGTCTGAATATATCTTTTTGTATTACTGTTTCATCTTCTAATTTTATTTAATTTACTGAAAAAGTGTGACTTGGTTTATGTTATCTTTCTCTAAATTATATAAATTGGGAATCCCTAACAAGGGTACTTCCTGCTGCTAGCACTTCTTGTTTGAACAGTCCTTCTTTCTTTCTGTTAAAATTTTTCTTCTGCCTGCTATAGTAGTGAGTTGGTTAAGACAGACAACAGAGTAAGAAATGAGAAAATGTAAGGTGAGATAAGATTACTCACTACTAAGCAGACAGAAGTCTCAGACTTACCTGCATTAATAGCAATAGATTTCTACAATCAATTTCCCATGCTACTGGAAAATTCTCTAAAGCCACTTTCTCTAAGTAAATGGATGTAAGAGTTCACTAAAAATGAAAAAATAATAAAACCAGAAAGTTTTTTCAATTATTTTTGGTTTTATCTAGACTATTTTGTCTCTTTTTTTTTTTTCTTACTTATTTTCTTCATTTTGTTCCTGTTTGCTTATCTTCTACATCTTAAACTTGGAATAAAGTCTGCTTATTTCAAATTGAGAAGTGTTACTCCACCCAAATACAAGGAAAAAAAGAAAACATGTCATGGTTTAACCCCAGTCAGCAACTAAGCACCACACATCTGCTCACTCACTCCCCCCAAAGTGAGATGGGGAAGAGAATCGGGAGGGTAAAAGTGACAAAATTTGTGGGTTAAGATAAAGACAGTTTAATAGGTAAAGCAAAAGCTGCGCATGAAAGCAAAGCAAAACAAGGAATTCATTCATTACTTCCCATCAGCAGGCAGATGTTCAGCCATCTCCAGGAAAGCCGGGCTCCATCACACATAACGGTTACTTGGGAAGACAAAATGCCATCACTCCAAATGTCCTCCCTTCCTTCTAGCAGGCCGTCCCCATGAGCCAAAAGATGAGCCGGTGGGGAAGAAGACCGGCCTGGCTGAGCAGAGAGCTCCGGCTGGAACTTAGGAAAAAAAGGAGAGTCTACCACCTTTGGAGGAAGGGGCAGGCAACTCAGGAGGACTACAAGGATGTTGTGAGGTCATGCAGGGAGAAAATTAGAAGGGCCAAGGCCCAGCTAGAACTTAGTCTGGCTACTGCCATGAAAGACAACACAAAGTGTTTCTACAAATACATTAGCAATAAAAGGGGGGGCGAAGGAGAATCTCCCTCCTCTATTGGATGCAGGGGGAAACATAGCATCAAGGGACGAGGAAAAGGCTGAGGTGCTAAATGCCTTCTTTGCCTCAGTCTTTAACAGCAAGGGAAGTTGTTCTCTGGGCACCCAGCCCCCTGAGCAGGAAGACAGGGATGGGGAGCGGAATGAAGACCCCGAAGTCCAAGGGGAAATGGTCAGTGACCTGCTACGCCACCTAGACACGCACAAGTCTATGGAGCCGGATGGGATCCACCCAAGGGTGCTGAAAGAGCTGGCAGAAGTGCTCACCAAGCCACTCTCCATCATTTACCAGCAGTCCTGGCTAACTGGGGAGGTCCCAGTTGACTGGAGGCTGGCAAATGTGACACCCATCTACAAGAAGGGCCAGAAGGAGGATCTGGGCAACTACAGGCCTGTCAGTCTGACCTCGGTTATGGAGCAGATCATCCTGAGTGCCATCACGCGGCATGTACGTACAGGACAACCAGGTGATCAGGCCCAGTCAACATGGGTTTATGAAAGGCAGGTCCTGCTTGACTAACCTGATCTCCTTCTGTGACAAGGTGACCCGCTTAGTGGATGTGGGAAAGGCTGTGGATGTTGTCTACCTGGACTTTAACAAAGCCTTTGACACCATTTCCCACAGCATTCTCCTGGAGAAATTGACTGCTCATGGCTTGGACAGGTGTACTCTTTGCTGGGTAAAATGCTGGCTGGGCTCAAAGAATTGTTATGAATTAAGTTAAATCCGGTTGGCGGCCGGTCACAAGTGGTGTTCCCCAGGGCTCAGTATTGGGGCCAGTTCTCTTTAATAGCTTTATCAATGATCTGGACAAGGGGATCGAGTGCACCCTCAGTAAGTTTGCAGATGACATCAAGTTGGGTGGGAGTGTTGATCTGCTTGAGGGTATGCAGGTGCTACAGAGGGATCTGGACAGGCTGGATCGATGGGCCGAGGCCAACTGTATGAGATTCAACAAGACTAACTGCCGAGTCCTGCACTTGGGTCATAACAACCCCATGCAACTCTATAGGCTTGGGGAAGAGTGGCTGAAAAGCTGCCCGGCAGAAAAGGACCTGGGGGCGTTGGTTGACAGCCGGCTGAATACGAGCTGGCAGTGTGCCCAGGTGGCCAAGAAAGCCAATAGCATCCTGGCCTGTATCAGAAATAGTGTGGCCAGCAGGACTAGGGAAGTGATCGTCCCCCTGTACTCGGCCCTGGTGAGGCCGCACCTCGAGTACTGTGTTCAGTTTTGGGCCCCTCACTACAAGAAAGACATTGAGGTGCTGGAGCGTGTCCAAAGAAGGGCAATGAAGCTGGTGAAGGGTCTAGAGAACAAGTCTCATGAGGAGCGATTGAGGGACTGAGGGTTGTTTAGCCTGGAGAAAAGGAGGCTGAGGGGAGACCTTATTGCTCTCTACAACTACCTGAAAGGAGGTTATAGAGAGATGGGGGTCGGTCTCTTCTCCCAAGTAACAGACGACAGGACGAGAGGAAATGGCCTCAAGTTTCACCAGGGGAGGTTTAGATTGGACATTCGTAAAAATTTCTTCACCGAAAGGGTTGTCGGGCATTGGAACAGGCTGCCCAGGGAGGTGGTTGAGTCACCATCCCTGGAGGTATGTAAAAGATGTGTAGATGTGGCACTTAGGGACATGGTTTAGTGGTGGACTTGGTAGTGCTGGGTTAACAGTTGGACTTGATGGTCCTAAGGGTCTTTTCCAACCTAAATGATTCTATGATTCTATGATTCTATTCTAAATATATCACATCTCCTTTCTTAGGATATTTTGTTGTTTGACACCCAGGATTGTGTTGGTTTAAAAAGAAAAGCTTTGAGTCTCATGAAACTTATGATTACAGGTTAACAACGTAGATCTTGTGTCCCAGCCAGCAATGGTTTACCTCTTACTGCTACCCTAGCTTGCTAGAAGAAGTTGTTGGGGAATCTGTTATTCAGCATAGCAGGAAGTAGTTCTATAAATGATACGCCTTTGCCCTAGGAGAAGTTCAGACTTTAGGATACTGTGCATTGTTAGATTTATTTCTTTTTAAGAAGTTGGGAAGCTGAGTTTTTTGTTCAATTGTATTTTGTATGCCTTCAGTGAAAATACTGAGTTAGATAATTAGCATTTTGGTGGGTTAACCTTGGCTGGCTGCCAGGTGCCCACCAAGCTGCTCTCTCACTCCCCCTCCTCAGCAAGACAGGGGGAGAAAATAAGGTTAAAAACTCATGGGTCAAAATAAAGACAGTTTAATAAAGAAAAGCAAAGGTCACATGCAGAAGCAAAGGCAAACAAAAACATTTATTCTCTACTTCCCATCAGCTGGTGATGTCCAGCCACTTCCCGGGAAGTAGGGCTTCAGTACGTGTAGCGGTTGCTCTGGAAGACAAATGTAATAATTAATGCCCCCTCCCTCCTCCTCCTTTCTCTTAGCTTTTATTGCTGAGCAGACGTCATATGGTATGGAATATCCCTTTGGTCAGTTTGGGTCAGCTGTCCTGGCTATGTCCCCTCCCAAGATCTTGCCCACCCCCAGCCTACTGGGGAGGGCTGGGGAATGTTGGAGAGACAGCCTTGATGCCATGCGTGCACTGCTCAGCAGTAGCCCAAACACTGGTGTGTTATCAACACCTTTCTCGCTACCAATACAAAGCACAGCACTATGAGGGCTGCTACGGGGAAAATTAACTCCATCCCAGCCAGACCCAATACAAGCATGTTAGCAAATCTGTCTGTACAGCAAAATTAGTTGCAGGAACTCTCTGTTCTCTTATGCAACTTTGAGAGATGTTGAGCATTAATGCCTGGAAGGGAAGGGAGTAAGCTATAGTAACAGTCTTTGGACATGCTTCTTTGGGTTAAGAGGGAATAAGAGGGGGATGCAGCATATAAAGATTTCTTGTTTTGCATAGTATCTCATTTATTCCAAAGAGGGTTTCAACATTATATTGTTTACTATCACTAGTTTTAAGTGTCTGTATACAGTTTCCATGACTGTAGGCAATAGTAATAGCTTTCTTTGACTCTTAACTTTCTAGTAGTAGTACTTAATAATGAATTCAGAGCAAAGGAAACTAGTATATATCTTGGTCCATGACAAATACTTCTCATAATGTAATCATTGAAATATTAGAGAAAAGCATTGCAGTGCTGAACACCAGAACTGATTTTTATGCCCAACTTTGCTACCACCATGTGACCGTACTCAAATCACTTGATTCCTGCTTCACATAAAATGAATCTAATAACTAATATAGGACTGATCTGAGAATATTTTTTTTTAAGGTCTTTGAGAACCTTTGATACATGTGAGGTTTAATATATTTCATCTTATGTCATTAGTTACTTTATTATAACATACAATGTCAGTGGGTGATCTCACCAAGATAGATTCATTGTTGTTGTTGATTTCCTCGGGTATTATCAGGTTGGCTTGTGAAAGGACATTGTCACCAAAGAAGTCAGAGCTATAGATCTTATTGTACATTTTGTTCCATAATTCTTGACTGAAGAGTTGTATGTGCGTGATGTTGTGTCATGTTTTCCAGACTCTCAACTACGTCAACATTAAGAATGCAAACAAAGCAGTTTCTATTTTGATCTTTCTTTACTTCATTTCTTGATGCTCATGTAACAGTATCCACTTTTAATAAGAAGACTTCCTTATGTAAGAAACAAAGAAACGGTCCTTGATGATTGATGAGAGAAATGTAACTGCAGTTAACAATAGAAAAGCCCAGAACCAACTTCTAGTTGCCTTCTGAAAATTCTTGTTTGTTTCTCTTTAATCTACGGTCAAAATGCTTATTCAAATTCTGGTGCCCTGAGAGACTCGCATGGTCTCAGCTCTTCAGCAAGGGAATTGTTTTATCCTGCTGGTAAAGGTTTGGAAGGATGTTGTCTTGGGTGTGGCACTTTAGCCTTATTGTAGTAAGTTTCTTCTAATGAAGTAGTGCTATTTGAATTAATTTCATAAATAACTTGTTGTTGGTACATGAACACACACATATGTGAATGTATGCACACATGTGTGAGATTTTTAGTGCTTTCACTAAAACCTTTTTTAAGGAAAATTGTCTGAATTTACGTGTCTGCACAAAATTTTAAGATCTAATTATAATAATGGATTTCTATATTATTATCCAAATAGTTTTTAATATTCATTTGCAGATTTATAGTGTGCTGGCAATTAATTTGTTGTATACTACTCATTAATTTACAGAGTGGAAGAGCAAATGTCACAATTTGTCCGTTCTTTCTTTTTTTTTTTTTTACTACATTGGCCAATGTAGTTTTAAAAAAAAACAACCCCAAACATTCTTTTGACTTTGATCTTACCCCTTGCAACAATTTTTCAAAATAGTATATATCCTAAGTAACAACTGTATGCACAGTTCTAAATGAGATGTTAGTACTCAGGGGTGGTGACAACATCATTGATTTGGAGGGCATGGGGGGGAACATTTGGCAAGAAAACAATTTTTCGGTTTTGGTTAATGAGTGAATATCCATTTTCTAAAGCACATTGCATCAAAATGCTAACCTTGTTTTTTGTTTCTTGTCATTCGGAGTATTTTGTTGTATTAGTTGTAATAACCAAAATCTAATCTGTTCAGTACAGACCAATAAAAAGTATTGTTTGCATTTTAAAACTGTATTTATTGCATACAATCTATTTTAGTTTTAAAATCATACATGAAATTGACCAATTTTGCTCTTACAATTAAAATGCTAACAAGAATTGGTAACTGCCCAGCTAAAAATCTAGAATCTGAGTGCCTAGAATAATAAGAGAAAAATATGATAAGTAGATGTCGATATTAAAGCAAGCTGAAGGAAGAAGGCCTTGGGCCTTGTAGTAGGTAGAATGAAACAGCAGATTTGAGTATCTACAATCCTTTCAGTATTAAATTTTCACTAAAATAAAATTACTTGTATCTGAAAACATAGCCTTTCCCCAGCTTTTGTTTTTTTCCCCTGATCAGCTGATGAAGAGACTAGCAGCTCACTGCTTTGCTGGTTTGTTAATTTTATCGCCACTAACTGTGATTTCCGATAGCTGGTGTGCTGATAGTGGTAAGGTAAATAACCTTTTTCATTGCAGTCTTGAAGGTTCAGTAGAACTACGTCACAGGAATGTGTAGGTGTATAAGACATCAAAAGCTGGTGTTCTCTGTATTTCGATGTGCAACTGAATGCTTAAGGAGAGCAATGACATTAACTGTTGACAGCCTTGCATGCTGTATTTATTATTATTTTTAGCTTCTAAAATTTGTGGAGAAATTTTCTTTTCTTAATCTTTGCTAGCTGCAGTGGTGTATGGTGGGTGTCCTGATTTAGCCAAATTAATATTAATGAGTTTTTGTGCAATTTTTTCCTTACTTATTCTTCCTAACTCATCAGATCTCCAGCCTTCTTCATAGTGGCTATCTAAATGCTTGAAAGCATGATGGAAATTGTCTTTTGATTATTAAGGCCTTGTTTCATGCTGTCCCTCAGGATTCTATGTTCATGTTTGTTCTATGGATTTGCATATTAGAGAATAAATAGGAAACAGATTTTGAAATCCCACTAGTGGTTTTAACATGTCAGGTTTTTTTGTATAGTGAACCAGGTTTTGTTCATAAAATGTTTTTCAAGAGACACTGTACGCAAATGAAATAAATTATGCCTGGACTGTAATCACTCTTTTTATATTGATTGTTATTCTCATATGATCATAAATATTAGTCATGTTTGGTTCTGTAGAGAAATGAAGGTAATTGCCTTATGATTATAGCTCTTTCAGCTATGAGAAATGATTGATTACTATTTGCATGTATTCAAGGCAATATTGAGAGGCAAGAGGGACAAATATCAACATCAGCTATGTTCCAGAAAGCATTAATCAGAAAGCCTACTTTTAAGATTTTTGTGGGATTTCCCCCCCCCCCAAGAAAAAAGTTCATCATCTTGTTTTTTCACCTGGATCTGTTAGTGTATGAACAGATTCCCTTTATGCCTGGTTTGTTTTCATAGAGATTGTATCTCTCTACCTGGTGCTGCTGGCTCTGGTTAAAAGCACACATTTGCAGGTAATTGAAATTGTTAATTTTTTGTGGCTATGTGTGTGTTTTTTCTTTTTTCATTCTATGATGAGTGCTCTTTACTGTAAAACACTATTGTCAGTGCTTCTGCCTCTTTGTTGACTGTTATTCTAAATGATAATTATACATTTTAGATATGGTTTTAACTGTTAGGTCACTTTTAAATTCTTTGAAAGAGAAGTTGGGTCTA
Source organism: Phoenicopterus ruber ruber (assembly GCA_009819775.1). Lineage (NCBI taxonomy): Eukaryota > Metazoa > Chordata > Aves > Phoenicopteriformes > Phoenicopteridae > Phoenicopterus > Phoenicopterus ruber. The sequence goes on from CM020247.1 coordinate 32,552,259, forward strand.
GTGTGTTACTACATAAAGTGTGTGTGTATCTGTATGTAAAAAAACATATTAAAAAACTGTAATCTCTTTCATTGGAAGCTGAGCATGGTGTGGACTATCCTGTCTGTAAACATGCAGATCAGAGTCTTTCTCTTGAACTACATTCTCTAGGACTGCTACTAAAGTCAACAAATTGATGCAAGCCCTCATATATATGAAATTCAGGATCAGATGAATATGTATTTCGGTGGTAGGGTTCTTTATATAACTAATTTAATTTTAGTGTCTTATTGTTTGTCAGTAACTGAATTTCCTTTTGAAATCTTTTTTCAAAAGGAGCATTTAATGTTGAATTATCTATATCTTGTTGCATTATATTTTTCTTGGGGTTTTTTTAAATACTTGTTAACTGTCTTTGCATATTTCTCTTTTGGGTTTTTGGAATCCATGGTTGTCAGGCAATTGAAGACGGCAATTTGGAAGAAATGGAAGAGGAAATTCGGCTTAAAAAACGGAAGAGACGAAGAAATTTGGATAAGGATTCTGGGAAAGAGGATGGAGAGAAAGCAAAGAAAAGAAGAGGCAGACCTCCTGCAGAGAAGTTGTCACCTAACCCACCTAAATTGACAAAACAGATGAATACCATTATCGATACTGTGATAAACTACAAAGACAGGTGAGCTCAGCCTTTTTTGGTTTTGACAAATAATTTCTGGAAACTTAATCCTGTGTAATTTTCAGTTGTGTTTATTTATTTATTTATAAATAAAATAATTCCATTTAGGGCCTGATCTTCTAAGTCTTCCTCTACATAGAGGGCTTTTTAAAGGATCTGGTTGATCGAAACTTGTCAAAATGTAATTTAAAAGATGGGCATATCATGTCTGCTTAGAAGTTCTACTGTCCTGTTTAGTAGATATATTTCAGAACTGCAGGTTTGGGAAGGGGTTTTCTTTAGCTTAATGGAGTATTCTGTCTTAATAATTATATAAATAATTTTAAATGCGTGGATATAGTTTTGTCAATACAAGTTCTCACCATGACACAATACTCCCAAAATGTTTAGGGTTTGCCTAATGAACACTTGACTTTTCAAAGGAAAAACTGTATAAATACTGAGCACTAGTAGGTTGTTCATAAATGAGACTGAAGCCTTTTTGTCCTTAAAGCCCAATTTTGAACATAAATATATATTTCTCATGTTAGACAACTGAACCTCAGGAAGAAATATAACTAACTTCTAATCCAAACTGAAGTTGTGAGATTTTTATTTTGTTGAATTTCCAACTGCAAATAATCTTCTTTATTCAGAAAGAACTTGAAAAACAGCTCATCTTCGGCTATTCCTTAATAGCAACTCTGTATCAGGCTTCAGCTATGTGGGGAACTTGTACTGTTTAATATCAGGTTTCTGATTTACTTAAATTGGTGCAACCTTATGGGTCAGGCAAAGAGTAAAGTCAGGACGCTGAATTTTAGGAAAGCAAACTTCCAGCTCTCTAAGGAGTTAGTCCCCCTGGGAAACTGCCCTCAGGGACAAGGGAGCAGAACAGAGCTGGCAGATCTTTAAGGACACTTTCCAGAGAGCACAAGAGCTCTTGATCCCCAGGTGCAAGGTATCGGGCAAGGAAGGCAAGATACCAGCATGGATGAGTGGAGAACTGCTGGTCAAACTAAAGGGCAAGAAGGAAATGCACAGGCAGGGGAAGCAAGGACAGGTATCCTGGGAAGAGTATAGGGGCACTGTCCGGCTGTGTAGGGATGGGGTCAGGAAGGCCAAGGAGCAGCTGGAGCTGAAATTGTCAAGGGCCGCAAAGAATAACAAGAAGGGCTTCTACAGGTCTGTCAGCCAGAAAAGGAAGGTCAAAGAAAGCGTATCCCCTCTGATGAGCAGGACTGGGAAACTGGTATCAACGGACGAGGAGAAGGCTGAGGTACTCAACAACTTTTTTGCCTCAGTCTTCACCAGCAACCTCTCTTCCCACACCTCTCGAGTGGATGAATTGCAAGACAGGGACTGGGGGAGCAAAGTCCCTCCCACTGTAAGAGAAGATCAGGTTCGTGACCACCTGAGGAACCTGAACATGCATAAGTCTCTGGGACCTGACGAGACGCATCCCAGAGTCCTGAGGGAATTGGCTGATGCAGTTGCCAAGCCACTCTCCACGATATTTGAAAAGTCATGGCGGTCAGGTGAAGTCCCTGGGGACTGGAAAAAGGGAAACATTGCCGCCATTTTTAAAAAGGGTAGGAAGGAGGACCCTGGGAACTACCGACCTGTCAGCCTCACCTCTGTGCCTGGGAAGATCATGGAGCAGATCCTCCTAGAAGCTATGCTGAGGCACATGGAGGACAGGGAGGTGATTGGAGACAGCCAGCACGGCTTCAGTAGTAGTGCCTCTGTGATAACATATTTAAGAAGGGGAAAAAACCCTGCTGCAGGAATATAATGGCAGAGAGAGGATTGAGAAGATGTGAGCACAACAACTCTGCAGACACCAAGGTCAGTGAAGAAGGAGGGGGAGGAGGTGCTCCAGGTGCCAGAGCAGAGATTCTCCTGCAACCTGTGGTGAAGACCATGGTGAGGCAGGCTGTCCCCCTGCAGCCCTTGGAGGTTAATGGTGGAGCAGATATCCACCTGCAGCCCATGGAGGACCCCATGCCAGAGCAGGTGGATGCTCAAAGGAGGCTGTGACATTATGGGAAGCCCACGCTGGAGAGCAGGCTCCTGGCAGGACCTGTGGACTCGTGGAGAGAGGAGCCCAGGCTGGAGCAGGTTTGCTGGCAGGACTTGTGACCCCGTGGGAGGGACCCACGCTGGAGCAGTCTGTTCCTGGAGGACTGCACCCCGTGGGAAAGACCCACGCTGGAGCAGTTCGTGAAGAACTGCAGCCCGTGGGAAGGACTCACATTGGAGAAGTCCGTGGAGGACTGTCTCCCGTGGAAGGAACCCCACGCTGGAGCAGGGGCAGAGTATGAGGAGTCCTCCCCCTGCGGAGGAAGAAGCAGTAGAGATGACATGTGATGAACTGACTGCAACGCCCATTCCCCATCCCCCTGTGCTGCTCGGGGGGAGGTAAAGAATTTGGGAGTGAAGTTGAGCCTGGGAAGAAGGGAGGGGTGGGGGGAAGGTGTTTTAAGATTTGCTTTTATTTCTCATTGTCCTACTCTGATTTAATTGGCATTAAATTAAATTAAATTTTCCCCAAGTCGAGTCTGTTTTGCCCGTGACGGTAATTGGTGAGTGATTTCCCTGTCCTTATCTTGACCCACGAGCCTTTCATTATATTTTCTCTCCCCTGTCCAGCTGAGGAGGGGGAGTGATAGAGCAGCTTTGGTGGGCACCTGGCGTAGAGCCAGGGTCAAACCACAACACTGACCAATCTAGTGGCCTTCTACGATGGAATGACTACATCGGTGGACAAGGGAAGAGCTACGGATGTCATCTATCTGGACTTCTGTAAGGCCTTTGACACGGTCCCCCACAACATCCTTCTCTCTAAATTGGAGAGATATGGTTTTGATGGGTGGACTGTTCAGTGGATGAGGAATTGGTTGGATGGTCGCATCCAGAGGGTAGGGGTCAACGGCTCAAAGTCCAGATGGAGATCCGTGACAAGTGGTGTCCCTCAGGGGTCCGTATTGGGACCAGTCCTGTTTAATATCTTCATCAATGACATAGACAGTGGGATCGAGTGCACCCTCAGCAAGTTTGCGGATGACACCAAGCTGAGTGGTGTGATGGACAACGCCTGAGGGACGGGATGCCATCCAGAGGGACCTGGACAAGCTCGAGAAGTGGGCCCGTGTGAACCTCATGAGGTTCAACAAGGACAAATGCAAGGCCCTGCACCTGGGTCGGAGCAACCCCCAGTATCAATACAGGCTGGGGGATGAAGGGATGGAGAGCAGCCCTGCCGAGAAGGACTTGGGGGTGCTGGTGGATGAAAAGCTGGACATGAGCCAGCAATGTGCGCTTGCAGCCCAGAAGGCCAACCGTATCCTGGGCTGCATCACCAGCAGTGTGGCCAGCAGGTCGAGGGAGGGGATTCTGCCTCTCTACTCTGCTCTGGTGAGACCCCACCTGGAGTACTGTGTCCAGCTCTGGAGCCCCTAACACAAGAAGGACATGGACCTGCTGGAGCGGGTCCAGAGGAGGGCCACAAAACTGATCAGAGGGCTGGAGCACCTCTCCTATGAAGACAGGCTGAGAGAGTTGGGCTTGTTCAGCCTGGAGAAGAGAAGGCTCCGGGGAGACCTTATTGCAGCCTTTCAGTACCTAAAGGGGGCTTATAGGAAAGATGGGGAAAAACTTTTTAGCAGGGCCTGCTGTGATAGGACAAGGGGTAATGGTTTTAAACTAAAGGAGGGGAGATATAGGCTAGACATAAGGAAGAAGTTTTTTACAATGAGGGTGGTGAAGCACTGGCACAGGTTGCCCAGAGAGGTGGTAGATGTCCCATCCCTGGAAACATTCAAGGTCAGACTGGATGGGGCTCTGGGCAACCTGATCTAGTTGAGGATGTCCCTGCTCATTGCAGGGGGGGTGGACTAGATGACCTTTAAAGGTCCCTTCCAACCCAAACTACTCTATGATTCTGTGTAGACATTCCTATTTTGCCATACATTTGTTTACTTAAGTTGAATAAGGAGCAGCTGTAAACTAAATCAATATAAAATTAATTCAAAAAGAAGGCATTTTCATACCAGAGGAGCTACACCAGTGTAACCTATTTGGTTTCTGAACTGAGTACCTAATTTAATACAATTTTTATATAAACAAGCTTTTCAGAGTGTGTGACTTCAAATGGCAGGATACGTTTTCCTTTTTGCAGCTACAGTTTGATCTGTGCTTGTACAGGAATAACTTTGGCAATATGCAATAAAGAATTTAGAGTCGTGATGATACCTTATTTTTTAGGCACATAACTGCATAAGTGGACTCCAGATCATCCTGTGATCTGTAGGTTCTCTTTAGAGTGTGTTGAAAAGTTTATTGCTTCAAAATGGATTACAAAAAATGAGCATGATGAGCAGGAGCTGCGTAAAATGTCAGCAACATTCAGTTTGATGTGGCTTTTAACCAGCAGAAAAGCTGGGAAGAGTGGAGTGTTTTAAATTCAGGCATTCCAATCAGAGCTGCAAGAAATTCTCTCTTTCCATTTAGGGTCCCTAGTCTTGGATCTTTTCCAGAAGGCAAGCACTTCTGGTCAGAGCTCCTACTTTTAATTTTAAACATAGCAGGCTTAAGTCACTTCTACCTTCCTCCTATGTATCATAGCTCAATGGTTTAAGCACTCACTGAAGAAGTAGGAGATTTGGGCATTTTGCTTCCTCTGCCCAGTGAGGTTCAAATCTGTATCTCTACCACCCAGGTAACTACTGCACTAAGAGGGATACCACTCCTTCTTCCAGTAATTGAGTTTCTTTAAAAGACAGAATTGGTTGCCAATGTAGAAAGCGTATGGAGCCCTAGTCCGTTAGGCATTAGAAATGCCTGTGTTGTGGGTTGAGCTTTTGAAGGGAATGCATTAGGCAGAAGAATGCCAAGAAGGCATATCCTGGGCTGCATCAAAAGAAGCATGGCCAGCACGTCAAAGGAGGTGATTCTCCTCCTCTACTCCACTCTTGTGAGACCCCACCTGGAGTGGGGTCCAGCTCTGTGGTCCCCAGTACAAGAAAGACATGGACCTGTTAGAGTGGGTCCAGAGAAGGGCCACAAAAATGGTCAGAGGGCTGGAACAGCTCCCCTATGAGGAAAGGCTGAGAGAGTTGGGGTTGTTCAGCCTGGAGAAGAGAAGGCTCTGGGGAGACCTTATTGTGGCCTTTCAATACTTAAAGGGGCTTATAAGAAAGACAGAGAGAGATTTTTTACCAAGGCCTGTAGTGACAGGACAAGAGGCAACAGTTTTAAACTGAAAGAGGGTAAAATTAGATTGGACATATTATCAAAGGGAGTGTGGTAAATTTAATATAGCTGGATTTTAGTAAAGCATTTGATATGGTACCACAAGAAAATTGTTAGTTAAGATGAAAAAAAGAGGAGCGTAACGCAAGATTTCTAACCTGTATGAGGACTTGGATAAAGATGTGACTAAAAGCAATATCGAAAGAGGAACCATTAGGCTGGAAGTAAGATAACACTGAAGTTCTTGAAAGATTTGTTTTGGGATGGATTGTAATATATTAATGATATTCATTTAATATCTACCTGATCATGGGCCTGATGCATTATATGAAAAATTAAGCTTAGTTGTGAAGTCTTGACTAGCGGGGGACAAAGGACAAGAAATAAACACTTCTGTAAAGTAAAGCCCATCTGCCACAGGGAAAAACGACTCAACTCACATGGTTTAAACCAAATCAGGTGGTTTATTGATTTATTAGCAACACATGTGAACTACAGTGAACTACATTCAGGATCCATATCAGCAATACAGCAGAAAAAACACAATACCAGACACACACAAAAGTTCAGTGAACACCTACACCTGAACACCTAAAACCCTTCTGTCACTAATCCCAAAATAATCCCATGTGTGCACACACACACTCACAAAGAGGCAGTGTGGGTTACAAACACATACACCCTTCTGGGAGTGTGTGTTTCCCTAATTGCACACCCCTTCTGTGGGAGGTGTGGGTGCTCCAGCTTTAGGTGTGCCTGTGCTACTCCCTACAACCCACTCATCCACATGCTGGTGAGAAAGCCCCCCATGAGGTCACCTACCCACTAGTTGGATGCAGGCTATTCACAGCAACCCACAGGAAGGAGGCTGCTCTGCTGGGTCTAAAGAGAGGTTGAGATGCTGGAGGGGCCACATCTGGCAGTATCAGACACAGTTTTGAAACTTGCTGTTTCCAGTCCAAGGCTTCTCCTCCCCTTTTTCAGATTTTCATGCTGCTTCTATTCTATTCTATTCTATTCTATTCTATTCTGTTCTGTTCTGTTCTATTCTATTCTATTTCAAACTGACTCCTTCTTGGTTTCAGAAATCTCTTGGTAATTAATTCCCAGGTTACTGTTTAATCCAGCTGATGGTTATTTTTCTCTTTAACATGATCAGTTTCGGGCAAATGCCCTCTCAATCACACTTCCATTCATTCCAGGTAACACCCACCAGGTTATATCATTCCTACAACCTGTGCTTGTAATATTGCTTTTCATAAAATCCCCTGGCTTTCATCATTCCCCATAATGCTTTATTTGTAAGATCATGACATTATTATGGTTTTATTAAATTTCATTTGAATAATATATTCACTCCGAGGGCCCTCACCTCTTTCTTTTCCTAACAAAAATGATTGCCAGGTGTTTACATTAGTCTTGTTAACGTCAGTTTCTGGAACATAATATACTGTAGTCAAATTGACCCAGGTTTTGTTACATTGACCCAATATTGCCCTATCAAGCTATCTCCTAAATCTAAATAAATGGTGTTATTTAACTGGTTTTCCATAAACACATTTCCCTTTTGACACTGTTGGTTGTTTTTCCTATATTACCAAATTATTCCTGATTTACTGTTGGTGCCTAATTCTGCATTGTTGGTGGTTCCTCCACTTAGGGAAATGTTGCATCCTTTGCCTGATTCCCACACCATCCCTACTTCTTACGAAAGTTCTATCTTTGCTACTTGAGATGGTGGTCAAAGTGATGTTCTCTGTGGCTTCAGTTTTGATTGATTGTTCAAAAATGGTTGCATTATTCAATCCAGTTGTAGCGTTGGATGTGATTCGGCAATATATATCCCCCACGTAAAGCTGAACAGTATCACCCAGGAAGTGGCCATTTTGGTTTCTCTGTTATACCTGTAAAGACAGAAACAAAAATCTGCCTCCCCTTTTTCCCTAGTAACTGTTACAGTAATGTCTTTTAGCTTAGGGGCCATATGAGGTCATTCGGACACACCCTGAGATGGATCTTGTGGACCGTGGGATATTATTTGGGTCCAAACAACTGCCATATTGCACTCTTCATCTTCATGCTTACTTGATTCCCAGATGACTCCATCCCATGTTTCTGGATCCCAATCCTCACTCTGAACTGCCATTAAGTCTTCCAAATCCTGTTTCCCTTTGTTCTTTTTCCCGTGAATGTGTTCTGCCTTTTGTACAGCCATCACCACTGCCACCTGCACTAGCTTCTGAGCCTGCAGAGCATTCTTAGCTTCAGCACTCTTGGCAGCCTGTTGCAAACACTTTATCCTTTCTTTATAATAAGCAACAAGTTCCTTCACTTTCCAACTCTCATCCTCCTGATCACCTTCTACAACAAAGTAACATCTTCTGTTGACATGGGAACAGGAGTGGGTATTGTTTACCTGGACTTCAGCAAAGCATTTGACCCTGTTTCCCACAGCCTTCTCCTGGACAAATTGGCAAGATACAGACTGGATGGGTGGTCTGTGAGATGGGTAGGAAATTGGCTAACAGGCCTCACCCAGAGGGTGGTGATCAATGGTTTTTACTCAGACTGGCAGCCTGTCACAAGTGGGGTCCCCCAGGGATCGATACTGGGCCCCACACTATTCAACATCTTCATAAATGATCTGGATAATAGGATTGAAAGGACCCTCACCAAGTTTGCTGATGACACTAAACTGGGTGGTGAGGTGGACACGTCAGAAGGGAGAGCCATATTGCAGAGAGACCTGGACAGGCTGGAAGAGTGGGCTAGCAAGAACAGTGTGAAGTTTAGCAAAGACAAATGCAAGGTCCTGCACCTGGGATGACATAACCAAAGAGCCCAGTACAGGCTAGGATCTGTGTGGCTGGGGAGCAGCCTTGCTGAAAGGGACCTGGTGGACAACAAGCTGAACATGAGTCAGCAGTGCGCTGCTGCAGCAATGGGAGCAAACCAGATCCTGGGCTGCATCTGCAGGGGCATTACTAGCAGAGATAGAGACGTGATCATCCCACTCTGCTCAGCACTTGTCAGGTCACACCTGGAGTACCGTGTCCAGTTCTGGTCCCCACAATTCAAGAAAGATGCGGACAGACTGGAAAGGGTCCAAAGGAGGGCCACAAAGATGATCAAAGGGCTGGAGAACCTATCCTATGAGGAGAGACTGAAGGAGTTGGGTCTTTTCTCCCTGGAGAAGAGAAGGCTCAAGGAGGACCTCATCACAGTATTCTAGTACTTAAAGGGCAGCTACAAAGAGGATAGAGGCTCTCTCGTCACAAGGAGCCACATGGAGAAGACAAAGGGCAACAGGTTCAAGTTGCAATGGGAGATGTTTCATTTTGATATAAGAAAGAAATCTTTTATAGCAAGAACAATCATTCACTGGAACAACCTCCCTAGGGATGTGGTGGAGTCCCCATCGCTAGAGGTTTTCAAGATGCGATTGGACAGGGTGCTAGATAATCTCATTTAGGCTCCCTTTCCCACGACAGGTTGAACCAGATGATCTTTCGAGGTCCCTTCCAACCTGGGCCGTTCTATGGTATATGTCTCACTCCCAACTCAAAGTGTGGTCATTAATATCTAACACAAATAGCTACATCAATCACCTGTCTTTCTCATACCATTCCTTGCTTTACTTATTACAGAAGTTTTCCCCCATCCCCTCAGTAAAATCATAGAATCATAGAATCATAGAATGGTTTGGGTTGGAAGGGACCTTTAAAGGTCATCTAGTCCAACCCCCCTGCAATGAGCAGGGACATCCTCAACTAGATCAGGTTGCCCAGAGCCCCGTCCAGCCTGACCTTGAATGTTTCCGGGGATGGGGCATCTCCCACCTCTCTGGGCAACCTGTGCCAGTGCTTCACCATCCTCAGCGTGAAAAACTTCTTCCTTATGTCTAGGCTGTATCTCCCCTCCTTTAGTTTAAAACCATCACCCCTTGTCCTATCGCAACAGGCCCTGCTAAAAAGTCTGTCCTCATCTTTCTCATAAGCTCCCTTTAAGTATTGAAAGGCTGCAATAAGGTGTCCCCGGAGCCTTCTCTTCTCCAGGCTGAACAACCCCAACTCTCTCAGCCTGTCTTCATAGGAGAGGTGCTCCAGCCCTCTGATCAGTTTTGTGGCCTTCCTCTGGACCCGCTCCAGCAGATCCATGTCTTTCTTGTGTTAGGGGCTCCAGAGCTGGACGCAGTACTCCAGGTGGGGTCTCACCAGAGCAGAGTAGAGAGGCAGAATCCCCTCCCTCGACCTGCGGGCCACACTGCTTTTGATGCAGCCCAGGATACGGTTGGCCTTCTGGGCTGCGAGCGCACATTGCTGGCTCATGTCCAGCTTTTCATCCACCAGTACCCCCAAGTCCTTCTCGGCAGGGCTGCTCTCCATCCCTTCATCCCCCAGCCTGTATTGATACTGGGGGTTGCCCCGATCCAGGTGCAGGGCCTTGCATTTGCCCTTGTTGAACCTCATGAGGTTCACACGGGCCCACTTCTCGAGCTTGTCCAGGTCCCTCTGGATGGCATCCCGTCCCTCAGGCGTTGTCCATCACACCACTCAGCTTGGTGTCATCCGCAAACTTGCTGAGGGTGCACTCGATCCCACTGTCTATGTCATTGATGAAGATATTAAACAGGACTGGTCCCAATATGGACCCCTGAGGGACACCACTTGTCACGGATCTCCATCTGGACTTTGAGCCGTTGACCCCTACCCTCTGGATGCGACCATCCAACCAATTCCTCATCCACTGAACAGTCCACCCATCAAAACCATATCTCTCCAATTTAGAGAGAAGGATGTTGAGGGGGACCGTGTCAAAGGCCTTACAGAAGTCCAGATAGATGACATCCGTAGCTCTTCCCTTGTCCACTGATGCAGTCACTCCATCGTAGAAGGCCACTAGGTTGGTCAGGCAGGACTTGCCATTCGTGAAGCCATGCTGGCTGTCTCCAACCACCTCCCTGTCCTCCATGTGCCTCAGCATAGCTTCTAGGAGGATCTGCTCCATGATCTTCCCAGGCACAGAGGTGAGGCTGACAGGTCGGTAGTTCCCAGGGTCCTCCTTCCTACCCTTTTTAAAAATGGCGGCAATGTTTCCCTTTTTCCAGTCCCCAGGGACTTCACCTGACCGCCATGACTTTTCAAATATCGTGGAGAGTGGCTTGGCAACTGCATCAGCCAATTCCCTCAGGACTCTGGGATGCGTCTCGTCAGGTCCCAGAGACTTATGCATGTTCAGGTTCCTCAGGTGGTCACGAACCTGATCTTCTCTTACAGTGGGAGGGACTTTGCTCCCCCAGTCCCTGTCTTGCAATTCATCCACTCGAGAGGTGTGGGAAGAGAGGTTGCCAGTAAAGACTGAGGCAAAAAAAGTCATTGAGTACCTCAGCCTTCTCCTCGTCCGTTGATACCAGTTTGCCAGTTGTGTTCATCAGAGGGGGTACGCTTTCTTTGACCTTCCTTTTCTGGCTGACAGACCTGTAGAAATCCTTCTTATTATTCTTTGCGGCCCTTGCCAAATTCATCTCCAGCTGCTCCTTGGCCTTCCTGACCCCATCCCTACACAGCCGGGCAGCATCCCTATACTCTTCCCAGGATACCTGTCCTTGCTTCCCCTGCCTGTGCATTTCCTTCTTGCCCTTTAGTTTGACCAGCAGTTCTCCACTCATCCATGCTGGTGTCTTGCCTTCCTTGCCCGATACCTTGCACCTGGGGACTGAGAGCTCTTGTGCTCTGTGGAAAGCCTCCTTAAAGATCTGCCAGCTCTGTTCTGCTCCCTTGTCCCTGAGGGCAGTTTCCCAGGGGGTCCTCTTGACTAACTCCTTGAAGAGCTGGAAGTTTGCTTTCCTAAAATTCAGGGTCCTGACTTTACTCTTCACCTGACCCATATGCCTCAGGACTGTGAACTCCACCAGCGCGTGATCACTGCAACCCAGGCTGCCTCCAATCTTGACGTCACCGATTAGCTCGCATCCCCTCTGGTAGGGCTGTCTATTACCCGGCCTAAGAAGTTATCCTCGATACACTCCAGGAGTCTCCTGGATTGCCTTCAGCTCGCCGTGCTGCTTTTCCAGCAGATGTCAGGGTGGTTGAAGTCCCCCAGCAGGATGAGAGCCTGCGAGCGTGATGCCTCCTGTAGCTGGAGCAAGAAGGCTTCGTCAATAGGCTCCCCTTGATCGGGTGGCCTGTAGTAGACCCCAACCACAAGGTTCCCTTTGTTGCCTCGGTCTCTGATTCTTACCCATAAGCTTTCAACCTGCTCATGACTATTCTTCAGAGACAGCTCTTCACACTCTAGCCATTTCTTGGTGTAGAGGGCAACCTCTCCACCCCTCCTTCCTTGCCTGTCCCTTCTGAACAGCCTGGAGCCATCGATAGCAGCACTCCAGTCATGGGATTTGTCCCACCAAGTTTCAGTAATGGCAACTACTTTGTAGCTTTCTAGCAGCACGGTGGCTTCCAACTCCTCCTGTTTCTTGCCCAGGCTGCGTGTATTGGTGTAGAGGCCCTTCAGCTGGACTGTCAGAATTGTCACCTTTTTAGAGGAACACCCCTTAATTCCTTTGAGGTCTTTCACTGGTGTTCCCCCGTTGGCTCCTATTACCTCAGGAGCCCCTGGCTCATCTCCGTAAGACTCCGTGTGCTGCAGTGTAGCCAGCACGTCTCAGAACAACAGGCTGAGGGCCCTCGCTAGCACCCCATCCCTCAAACCTTGGCGTGCCATCCCATGGCTTGTCACGGGTGAGCCTGATATTATCCCCCTCCCCCTTCAAGTCTAGTTTAAAGCTCTGTCAATCAGCCCCGCTAGCTCGTGAGTAAAGACCTTCTTCCCCCTTTAAGAAAGGTGAATCCCGTCCAACACCAGCAGGCCTGGTGCCGTGTAGACCATCCCATTATTGAAAACCCCCAAATTCTGGCAGTGACACCAGCCATGGAGCCATGTATTAATAGACCGGGTCCGTCTGTTTCTTCCAATATCACTGCCTGCAACTGGAAGGATAGAGGAAAAAATTACCTGTGCCCCAGATTCCCTTACCAACTGTCCCAATGATGAAAGAAGGAACAATTTACGAGAGGTTAGAGGACAGGATGCCCTGGAGCAGGCCTAATCAAGAGGCCCAAGGATAGCACATCCTTGTTTGAGTCCGATACAGCTGAATTGGTAACTGAATGAGCATTCCAGAGAAGATAAACAGAACTCTGTGTGAACTTAGCTCATTAACATAGTAAAAGTCACACCCCTAGACTGTAGTCACCCCCTACTCACAGAAGTCCCTTCCCCATAGAGCATGTGTAGTAAAATAAATGTGTGCTGTGTCTTTAAGTGGAGACGAGACATGTTAGGACCAATGGGAAAGAGGATAACAAAGCGTAACTGTAAGAGTGTTGATAACGGTTCGGCAAAGTGTATAAATGTCCACTGTGTGTTAGCCAAGGTGTGCTAGCTTTGTGGAGTTACCACCTAGCACCCATCTCTGCACAGACATGAAATAAACGAATATCTCGACTCTGTGTGTGGATCGGCTCTTTGTGCACCGGGTGAAGAACCCTGTTTTGGGACAACACCAAGGCCCTGAAGTCTCTTGATTGCCCTTGGACTATGCGTTGCAGCTTCATTGCCACCCACATGGAAGAGCAATAATGGGTAATAATCCGAGGGCTGTACCAGGCTGGGACATTTCCTAGTGATGTCCTTAACTCAGGCCCCAGCGAGGCAGCAGACTTCCCTAAGAGGAGGGTCTATCCAGCATATTGGACCCTCTGTTCCCCTCAGAAGGGAGTCACCTACAACTATAACCCATCTTTTTTTCCTCATGGAGGTGGTCACGATACGGGGGGTAGGCCTTTCTGACCTTGGCAACCCCTCTGGCATAGATGGACCATCATCCACATCCTCTGTTGACTGACCTTCCACATCCAGAGCCTCATACCTGTTGTATAGAGGCACCTGGGAAGGTGAGGTAGACAAGGAGGGGGTTCGCCTGCCACCCCGAGTGTAGACTTGCTTCCATTCACTCCTTTCTTTTAAGCTACTGCCTTCTGCCTGGTGGGGGGAAGGATACAGGATCCCCTTGTTCTTGTGTTTTTTCTGGTGGCTGTTCCTGTTTTGTCTCAGGGAGGGCAGAGCATGGTTCCACCAGTCTCTCTCTTCTTCAGACTCCCTGATGCTCCTTAACCTGTCCACTTCCTCTCAAAGCTCTGCCACCAGGCTGAGCAGATCATCTACTCGATCACACCTCACACAGGTGTTCTCACTATTGCCATCAGGTACTAGTGAAAGGCTCTGGCATTCCCTGCAGCCTGAGACCTGGATGGCTGCATGTTTTCATGGGAAGCTCTGTCTGGGTACCCTCATCAGTTCTGGTGAGTGCAGAGGACGTAGCTTTCTGCTGGGTGGATACCATAGCTAAGCTCCTTCTGGGAGGGTGATGACCATCAATTGAACTGACCTTTGGAGATGGTAGGGTGACAACACCCTTCACGCGCAAACTGCCACACCACACCCTAGTCGCTAGTGCTCCCTAGGCTGCTTTTTATAGATGTATGGGTGGCTGCGGTTGCTCTGGCAATGCCCAGGCCTCGTCAGCATCTCTCGCGAGAGCTGCCGGCTCCTGGCAGGTCTCTCCACTGCCCTGGCATTTCCCTGCCTCAGGAAACTCCCCTGTACGCCAAGATCTGCTACGCTGCTGTGGACCAGGCTGGCACCAGAGCAGCTCACCTCAGCGACTCAATGTTGCATTACTGTTCAAAGTACAGAAGCACTAGAACAGTTGTAAGAATAGATTTTTTAACTTCACAGGAGTTTGCCTGCTAGCTTTTATTTTTAGAAGTTTAATTGTTTGCATGAGGTCTTCCAAAACGAGTCACCCTGAAGCAGATATCTGGCATTAAAATAATAAACAAACAAAACCCTTGTCCAGGTAATTAATTTCCCAAAGTTACAAAACAGGAAAACATTAGGAAATTGTACTTATTAGCCCCTGTGATAGCTGTGCTTTTTTTTCACTACACCATTCTTACTGTTGTCTTTAGTGCGAATTTCTAACACCAAATTGAGTGGGATATTATTTCATTAATCTTTTGGTATCTATAAACATACTATCTTTGTGTCAGATATCCCATTTGCCCTCTTTGAATTAAAATCACAAGTGGGGAAAAACTTGGGGATGACACTGACATTTTTAGACATAAGCATCATCTTTACAGACCCCATCTGCAATGTCTGAAGTGTTTTGGTTTTGGATTTTGTTGCAATTATTTTTACACTTAAGAAACTAATATCTGCAAGTTAGAAAAGGTGCCCTTGTGTTAAACCTTGATCTGCATTTGTGATATAAGACAATTGTTTAGTGTGTTAGGGAATTTTTATTGTACCCCTTGAGGCGAATTAAACACATATTTGTGCTTATATATAAAAAGATTTAATGAGCAATGCATTGGACAGAGTCCTACCACAATAAGCGGTTCTACAAGGAGTCTGCAAAGATGCTGCATGAGCCACTTCCTTATATACACTTACACCTGTGCCAATCATGTAAGTGTGGGTATCAGGTGGCATCAGGCACCTTAGCCCGGTGTTTGGTTCGTCTTCCAGTGCCAGTTGTGTTTACCAAAAGTGGCCCCTGAGCACTTGCATTCCACGATTGTTACAAGTCAATACTGTGGCATTTCTTATCTCATCAAGCAGTTGTCCTGGTTTCAGCTGGGATAGAGCTAGTTTTCTTCCTAGTAGCTGGTATAGTGCTGTGTTTTGGATTTAGGATGAGAATAATGTTGATAACACACTGATGTTTTTAGCTGTTGCTAAGTAGTGCTTATACTAAGTCAAGGACTTATCAGCTCCCCATGCTCTGCCAGCGAGGAGGAGCACAAGAAGCTGGGAGGGGGCACAGCCAGGACAGCTGACCCAGACTGGCCAAAGGGATATTCCATACCATATGACATCATGCTCAGTATATAAACTGGGAGGAGTTGGCCAGGGGGGATCGCTGCTCAAGGATGGGCTGGGCATCGGTCAGCAGGTGGTGAGCAATTGCATTGTGCATCACTTGTTTTGTATATTCTTTTATCATTATTATTATTATTATTATTATCTCTTCCTTTGCTGTCCTATTAAACTGTCTTTATCTCAACCACGAGGGTTTTTTTTGATTCTCTGTCCCATCCTACTAGGAGAGGGAGCTCAGCAAGCGGCTGTGTGGTCCTTGGTTGCCGACTGAGGTTAAACCATGACGGTCCTTTTTGGCGTCCGACATGGGGCACAAAGGGTTGAGATAACGACAGATTTGACCAGAGCATGTTAAAACAATTTTGTTATAAGCATTCATTATATTAGTTTAAACGTCGCTGTTCACAATGTTGTTTTATTTGTTCTCAGAGTTGTTCTCAGAGTTGTGTTATGTAACACCTTGCTTGCTGTATATACTGTTTATCAGTGTTTATGTGTGGTTTATCACCTCTGGGTGTTGGATTAAGGTTATCACTTTGCTGTACTGTGTAACTCTGGCTTATGTCATGATAAAGTCATTGGTCAGAAGACCAATTTGGTATTTGTATTCAGCGGTGGCGGGCGACGCGCAGGGCGGAGTGGCAACGGCAGCTTCATCTCCATACCTCAGGAGTCATCTATTGGAAGTTATTAATAATTACACTTTTTACCTTTTTTCCTTGGAGAGCCAATCTATGGGGGAGACACCTTTCTTCATTCTCCCCTTCTCCTCCAGGCTAATTGCAATAGCTCTTAAGAATTTTGATTATCCTTGGGATGTTCAAACCAGCATGCTCCTGTTGTTAGGTCTCCTGAATGTGTTTCAGGCCTTGCTCAGGGTTAAACAACTATTTAAAAATACCACCCCATCTGCTATCAATGCTCAGTGCAGATGCAGGCGCTGTGCGGCTACTCTGACCCCAGCGATGGGCACTGTGACTACTCCAACCCCCACGACAGGCACTGTGGCTACTCAAACCACAGCAACAGACACTGCAGCTGAACCAGAGAACCAACCCGTGCCGGTATCGGTCATCCCTATATACAAGAAGAAATCTTGGAAGCGAAAGTCAGCTCGTTTAGTAAGGGATGACGAAAAAGCAAAGCCATCGTGAGAAGAGGAGGAGGAAGAACTCATAAATGAGGCAGTAACCACTCGATCCCTATCCCTGAGTGAGCTGCGAGATATGCAAAAAGATTTCAGCCATAGTCCAGGCGAGCACATTGTCACTTGGCTGCTCTGATCCTGGGATAACAGGGCCAGTAGCCTGGAGTTAGAGGGTAAGGAAGCCAAGCAGCTGGGATCCCTTTCTAGGGAAGGGGGCATTGACAAAGCGATTGGAAAAAAGACACAAGCTCTCAACCTCTGGAGGTGGATCCTGTCAGGCGTGAAGGAAAGGTATCCCTTCAAGGAATATGTTACATGTCACCCAGGCAAGTGGACCACCATGTGTCGTGGTTTAACCCCAGATGATAACTGAATACCACGCAGCTGCATGCTCACTCCCCCCCTCCCCAGTGGGGTGGGGAGGAGAATTGGAGAGAAAGGAAAACTCGCGGGTTGAGATAAAAACAGTTCACTGGGACAGCAAAGGAAAAGATAATAATAATTATAATATATATTATTATAAATAATAATATATAATGATAATAGAATATATAAAACGAACAATGCACAATTTCTCACCACCCGATGACTGATACAGCCTGTCCCGAGCAGCAGTCAGGGAACAGGAATATTCCCCCGCAGCTATCCCAGAACAGCAAGTTCCAGAGAGAGTGAGCAAGGGAACAAACAACCGAAGGAACGAATGAAAAGGCCCCGAACAAACGAAAAAAGGGAAACAAGAAAAGAGGGACTGGCCCACCGACTGGGCATGACGTCTATGGTATGGAACACTCTCTTTGGCCACTTTGGATCAACTATACCGGCTATACCCCTCCCAAGTTTTTTGCACCTGCGCATTAGCAAAACCTGGGAAGCTGGAAGACGTCCTTGATTGCTTAGTAGCAACTAATAACATCAGTGTATTAGCAACATTCTTCACATACTAAATCCAAAACACAGTAGCTGCTGGAAAGAAAATTAGCTCCGTCCCAGAAGAAACCAGGACACCATGGAGAGAGGTATCCAGTACCTGAGGGAATTAGCCATACTGGAGGTGATTTATGGTGACCTGGACAACGAACAGTTATCCAAAGATCCAGATGAAGTCAAGTGCATGCGACCCATGTGGTGGAAATTTATATGGAGCGAACCATCATTGTATGCCAATTTATTGGCAGTACTGAGCTGGAAAGACAGAGAGGAACCAACAGTGGATGAATTGGCTGGCCAACTTAGCTAATACAAAGAAAATCTCTCTTCCTTCCTCATCTTGGCTGTGGAAAAACTGTCCTGGGAGTTCCAGTGATTTAAAGAGGATATGTCATACTCCCCATCTGCACGGACCAGTATCTCAGCTATTAGGAGTAAGCGTTCCTCTGCTCAAGAAAGAGGATATAGTGGGTACACACCACAGGCCACCCTGTGGTTCTACCTGCATGACCACGGCGAGGACATGAGGAAGTGGGATGGAAAATCTACCTCAACCCTAGAGGCATGGGTACATGAATTGCAAGGAAAAACAATCACAAAAGGGAGTTCTTTCAGGAAAATTGCTGCTCCAGTTTCCAGTGGGCAGTTCCCCAGACAGAGTAGAAGGGCTGATCTTACTTCTGATCCTCTTGAAGGGACTTCTGATTCATATTTACCAGAAGTGAGTAACGAATACTATGATGAGGACTAGAGGGGCCCTGCCTCTAGTCAGGTGGAGGAAAGGGAAAACTGTTTACTGGACTGTGTGGATTTGATGCCCTGGCACATCAGACCCACAGGAGTACAAGGCTCTAGTGGACACTGGTGCACAGTGTACCCTAATGCCATCAAGCTATAAAGGGGCAGAATCCATCTGTATTTCTGGAGTGACAGGGGGGTCCCAACAGCTAACTGTATTGGAGGCCAAAGTGAGTCTGACTGGGAATGAGTGGCAAAAGCACCCCATTGTGACCGGCCCAGATGTTCCGTGCATCCTTGGCACAGACTGCCTCAGGAGAGGGTATTTCAAGGACCCAAAAGGGTACTGGTGGGCTTTTGGTATAGCCGCTGTGGAGACAGAGGATATTAAACAGCTGTCCACCTTGCCCGGTCTCTCGGAGGACCCTTCTATTGTGGGGTTGCTGAGGGTCAAAGAACAACAGGTACCAATGGCTACCACAACAGTGCACCGGCAGCAATATGGCACCAATCGAGACTCCCTGATTCCCATCCATAAGCTGATTTGTCAACTGGAGAGCCAGGGAGTGATCAGCAAGACTCGCTCACCCTTTAACAGTCCTGTATGGCCAGTACGGAAATCTAACAGAGAATGGAGATTAACGGTGGACTATCGTGGCCTGAATGAAGTCACGCCACCACTGAGTGCTGCCGTGCCGGACATGCTAAAACTTCAGTATGAACTGGAGTCCAAGGCAGCCAAGTGGTATGCCAATGCATTCTTCTCAATCCCTTGGGCACCAGAGTGCAGGCCACAGTTTGCTTTCACTTGGAGGGGCGTCCAATACACCTGGAATGGACTGCCCCAGGGGTTGAAACACAGCCCCACCCTTTGCCATGGGCTGATCCAGACTGCACTGGAAAAGGGTGGAGCTCCAGAACACCTGCAATACATTGATGACATCATTGTGTGGGGCAACACAGCAGCAGAAGTTTTTGAGAAAGGGGAGAAAATAATCCAAATCCTTCTCAAAGCCGGTTTTGCCATAAAACAAAGTAAGGGCAAGGGACCTGCACAGGAGATCCAGTTTTTAGGAATAAAATGGCAAGATGGATTTCATCAGATCCCAATGGATGTGATCAACAAAATAGCAGCTATATGTTCCCACCAACTAGCAGAAAGGAAACAAGCTTTCTTAGGCATTGTGGGTTTTTGGAGAATGCATATTCCAAATTACAGTTCTATTGTAAGCCCTCTCTATCAAGTGACCCGGAAGAAGAAAGATTTCACATGGGGCCCTGAGCAATGACAAGCCTTTGAACAAATTAAACAGGAAATAGTTCATGCAGTAGCCCTTGGGCCAGGCCGGGCAGGGCAAGATGTTAAAAATGTGCTCTACACCACAGCCGGGGAGAACGGCCCTACCTGGAGCCTCTGGCAGAGAGCACCAGGGGAGACTTGAGGTCGACCCCTGGGGTTTTCGAGCCGGGGATACAGAGGATCTGAGGCCCGCTACACTCCAACTGAAAAAGAGATCTTGGCAGCATATGAAGGGGTTCGAGCTGCTTTGGAGGTGGTTGGTACTGAAGCACAGCTCCTCCTGGCACCCCGACTGCCGGTGCTGGGCTGGATGTTCAAAGGGAGAGTCCCCTCCACACATCATGCCACCGATGCCACATGGAGCAAGTGGGTCGCACTGATCACACAACGAGCTCGAATAGGAAAGCCCAGTCACCCAGGAATCTTGGAAGTGATCAGGGACTGGCCAGAAGGGAAAGATTTTGGAATGTCGACAGAGGAAGAGGTGACACGTGCTGAAGAGGCCCCACCATATAATGAACTGCCAGAAGATGAGAAGGAATATGCCCTGTTCACTGATGGGTCCTGTCATATTGTGGGAAAACATCAGAGGTGGAAGGCTGTTGTATGGAGTCTTAGAATCATAGAATCATAGAATCATAGAATTGTTCTGGTTGGAAGAGACCTCCAAGATCATCGGGTCCAACCATTAACCTATCACTACCAAGTCCCCCACTAAATCATATCCCTTAGGGCCTAGTCTAAATGTCTTTTGAATACCTCCAGGGATGGGGACTCCACCACCTCCCTGGGCAGCCTGTTCCAATGCCCGACAACCCTTTCGGTGAAGAAATTTTTACGAATGTCCAATCTAAACCTCCCCTGGCGCAACTTGAGGCCATTTCCTCTTGTCCTGTCGTCTGTTACTAGGGAGAAGAGTCCGACCCCCATCTCTCTACAACCTCCTTTCAGGTAGTTGTAGAGAGCAATAAGGTCTCCCCTCAGCCTCCTTTTCTCCAGACTAAACATCCCCAGTTCCCTCAGCCGCTCCTCATAGGACTTGTGTTCCAGACCCTTCACCAGCCTCGTTGCCCGTCTCTGGACACGCTCCAGCACTTCATTGTCTTTCTTGTAGTCTTATATGACAAGTCGCAGAAACTGCCGAAGGACAAGGTGAATCAAGTCAGTTTGCAGAGGTGAAAGCCATCCAGCTGGCTTTAGATATTGCTGAGCGAGAGAAGTGGCTGAAGCTCTCCCTCTATACCGACTCCTGGATGGTGGCAAATGCTCTGTGGGGGTGGTTACAGCAATGGCAGCAGAGCAACTGGCAGCACAGAGGCAAACCCATCTGGGCTGCCAAATTGTGGCAAGACATTGCTGCCCAGCCAGAAAACCTGGTTGTAAAAGTACATCACGTAGATGCTCATGTACCCAAGAGTCGGGCCACTGAGGAACATCAAAACAACCAGCAGGTGGATCAGGCTGCTGGGATTGAAGTGGCGCAGGTGGATCTGGACTGGCAACATAAAGGTGAATTATTCCTAGCTCAGTGGGCCCATGACACCTCAGGCCATCAGGGAAGAGATGCAACATATAGATGGGCTCATGATCGAGGGGTGGACTTGACCATGGACACTATTGGACAGGTTATCCGTGAGTGTGAAACGTGCTGCAATCAAGCAAGCCAAGCGGTCAAAGCCTCTCTGGTATGGAGGACAATGGCTGAAATAGAAATATGGGGAGGCCTGGCAGATTGATTCTATCCCACTCCCACAGACCCACCAAGGCAAGCGCCATGTGCTCACAATGGTGGAAGCAACCACCGGATGGCTGGAAACATATCCCGTGCCCCACGCCACTGCCCGGAACACCATCCTGGGCCTTGAGAAGCAAGTTTTATGGCAACATGGTACCCCAGAAAGAATGGAATCAGACAACAGGACTCATTTCTGAAACAACCTCATGGACACCTGGGCCAAAGAGCATGGCATTGAGTGGGTGTATCACATCCCCTCTCATGCACCAGCCTCTGGGAAAATTGAACAGTACAATGGACTGCTAAAGACTCCACTGAGAGCAATGGGTCGTGGGACCTTCAGACATTGGGATACACATTTAGCAAAAGCCACCTGGTTAGTCAGCACTAGGGGATCTACTAATCAAGCTGGCCCTGCCCAATCAAAACCTTTACGTACTGTAGAAGGAGATAAAGTTCCTGTGGTGCATGTAAAGAATATGATGGGGAAGACAGTCTGTGTTATTCCTGCCTCGGGCAAAGGCAAACCCATCCGTGGGATTGCTTTTCCTGAGGGACCTGGGTGCACTTGGTGGGTAATGTGGAAGGATGGAGAAGTCTGATGTGTACCTCAAGGGGATTTGATTCTGGGTGGGAATAGCCAATGATTTGAGCTGTATGATGTTATTTGCTCTGATGATACTGTATATCATCACTGCTATGGTTGCTATATGCCATATCAACAGTATTATAGTAAGAATCATCTAAATTAATGAAGAATGAACTTTGATGAAACCAAAGTGCAGTGATGATAGAACCAGACAAGCACAGCAGTGATGGAACCAGAACTGGCTTCAGCATTCAACAATCCAGCACCACACACCTTCTCTCCTGCCCTGAAGGACTGTTATGACAGATGGAGCCCCAAGTCATGGACTAAATGAACTCAATGGACATTTATGGACATTTTATGGGCATTTTAGAGGGATGGCCCATAGACTATTTGTGTGTATTTATCATAAGACAGGAAAAGTGATGGTGATTAATGGGAATGTATTGGAAAGTGTGGGACCTGGGCATGATGTGGATGGTATAGAATAAGGGGTGGATATTGTCCTGGTTTTGCCTGGGATAGAGTTAATTGTCTTCCTAGTAGCTGGTATAGTGCTGTGTTTTGGATTTAGTATGAGAATAATGTTG
Source organism: Phoenicopterus ruber ruber (assembly GCA_009819775.1). Taxonomy (NCBI): domain Eukaryota; kingdom Metazoa; phylum Chordata; class Aves; order Phoenicopteriformes; family Phoenicopteridae; genus Phoenicopterus; species Phoenicopterus ruber. The sequence continues at coordinate 32,575,123 of CM020247.1, forward strand.
ATAACGCACTGATGGTTTTAGTTGTTGCTAAGTAGTGCTTATACTAAGTCAAGGACTTATCAGCTCCCCATGCTCTGCCAGCGAGGAGGTGCACAAGAAGCTGGGAGGGGGCACAGCCAGGACAGCTGACCCAGACTGGCCAAAGGGATATTCCATACCATATGACATCATGCTCAGTATATAAACTGGGGGGAGTTGGCTGGGTTTCCTGGATCGCTGCTCAAGGATGGGCTGGGCATCGGTCAGCGGGTGGTGAGCAATTGCATTGTGCATCACTTGTTTTGTATATTCTTTTATCGTTATTATTATTCTCTCTTCCTTTGCTGTCCTATTAAACTGTCTTTATCTCAACCCACGTTTTTTTTTCGATTCTCTCCTCCATCTCACTGAGGGGGGGTTGGTGAGCTAGCAGCTGTGTGGTACTTGGTTGCTGACTGGCGTTAAACCACAACAGCAGTTTAACCCGTTCTGCAGTTAGGCCTTCTTGCCCTCCATGCCAGATCATTCCTTTGTCATGAATTACCGTTGCTGAGCAGTTACAATTTGAATTTCCCTTTCAAGGGGAAAGAAGGTTGAAATACATACATTCAGCACTTCTGTCTTTTTTTTTTCAGTTCTGATCCTCATTTTTAACCTTTCTGTCTTTCATTCCCTCTGAAATTGAGAATGGCCACGTAGAAGGTTGGTGTAGAGATTAATTTGTAATTCTTTTCTTATGTTTTTAGAAACCAAAGTTTCTCTATATGACCAGGGTAATTATTTTACCCTTTTGAAATTAGGAACAATTTTACTGGAAATAAAAACATGTTTTTACTGAACTCAGAATTTATATGCCAAATGAGATCAAGCTGAGCCCTAGATGCTCTGTTTGCACCATGGACATGCATGCTGCCTTAGACTCCAAAACTCTATATCTTCTTCCTCTTGTGAGTGCTTTCCCTCATTTTTAATTTTCAAAGTAAGATAAGCTATTAGTCTAGAATCCTCAGAAGTTAGTTTTTCCCTTTCCTGATTTTTAAATGCAAAAAAATTAATTTGATTCAATATTCCTCCATCTTCCCTACAACTTCACTGTACTCTCCTCCCTTGCAGTAGTTTGTTCTTTAATGCCTTGGTGACATTTTGCTGCACCTGTTACTTTGCATTAACTTTGCTTAGATAGCAACAGTTGACTCCTACCATATCTCTGACCATAACAGCTCTGTTGTATGAAGTGGTGTGTTTCTGTGATTCACCTACTCTCCACTCAGCTCATTAGACCTAGACAAAGTAGTGAGTGCAGAGCCTTACCTGATAACTTCATAAAGCTTCCTCCTCCTAGTAGGTGGTTGTTAACCATGTTTAATAAGGCTGATAAAAAAGTTGGAGGGTTGAGTCATTGTGTCCTGCCCATGTTCCTTGCTTGAACAGAAGACTTCCCATATTTTTGGTGTGTAGCATTTTGATCACTGCATCATTAAAGCTAAAAATGTTTAAATTAGTACTTGTACCATCCTAGTTTTGACAGATTAGTTCGGGGAGAGGATTTTTCTTTGTATGTAAAATTGTGTTCATTTGGACTGTTTCAGAGGTTTCCTCAAGTGACTAGCTTTTAGCTGTGTTATAAAATAGTGAGTAATGTAACTGGTCATCAGTAATGTAAATAGTAATTAATTATGCCAATCAATACTCTGAAGTCTTCAAGCATACAAAATAAATAGTTGTGATTGATACCCTGATCAAGATTATGGCCTATGTAGCCATACATCAAAAATAGAAATTGCTATATCTATATATTCCCATTTAAATAATAGGGAAATGTCTGCCATCTACTAGTGAAGTCAAATAATCTTAGAAAGGGAAAAAAATTAAAATAAATTTAACAAAAGTGAATAATCTCTCCATATGTCTGGATTACTGCTGGAAGGTTATAAATACAAAATAACAACCTTACCATGAAGGTGGGTCTTTTGTATTTCACAGAATCACAGAATGGTAGGGGTTGGAAGGGACCTCTGGAGATCATCTAGTCCAACCCCCCTGCCAGAGCAGGGTCACCCAGAGCAGGCTGCACAGGGCCGCGTCCAGGCGGGTGTTGAATATCTCCAGAGAAGGAGACTCCACACCCTCCCTGGGCAGCCTGTGCCAGGGCTCTGGCACCCTCACAGGGAAGAAGTTTTTCCTCATGTTCAGGCGGAACTTCCTATGTTCCAGTTTGTGCCCATTGCCCCTTGTCCTGTCGCTGGGCACCACTGAAAAGAGCCTGGCCCCATCCTCTTGACACCCGCCCTTGAGATATTGATAAGTGTTGATGAGGTCCCCTCTCAGCCTTCTCTTCCTCAGGCTGAACAGCCCCAGCTCCCTCAGCCTTTCCCCATAGGAGAGATGCTCCAGACACATAGATCATTGATAGGATTGGAGCCTTTAAATCCACAGTACAAACCTCTCTCCCTTTGACTCATGAAGTATAGTAGTAGTAAATTGACCTCTTCTGTGTGAAGAAGTACTAGAAGGGGATGAGAGACAGAGCGGCATGACAATTTCACAAATATTTGGTGATGAGAGAGGAATAATGAGAATTTGGATTAGGATTATCTATTTTATGATTTTCTCTTATTACAATATTCAGGTGCTTCCCAAGTAAATCAGATCTGTTTGGTGAGTTGCTAGTAAAGTTTCTGGAGTTTGACTGGTTTTCTCATGTGTGGTACAGAACAGGGTGGTCTGGCCTCAACAGCTATAAGGGTTGGATCTATTCTCAGAACACTTTCCCTTCCCTGGTGGATATACATAGCCAGCCTTCTCGTCTCACTCTGCAGCAGCAGCTGCTAAAAGTATATTCCTGCACCTGCCATAACCTAACAGGCATTTGACTGCTAGGATTGTGTTTGCTGTAAACTGGATGGAAAAATACACTACACAAGATTTACGCCACAGGATATTGATTGGACCACACCGAATAGGAAGCTGTGCTTGGAATATTTGAATTATTGTCCTTCTCTCTCATACAATGTCTATAAGAAGAAATGTCCTAGAACTAAACCAAGAACATTAAGAAATCTTGGATCAGTTGAATAACATCTCCATGTAAAAGAAGAAAACTGTTTATTCCTAATTGTTCATTGACCTACTAGGTCCATAGGCAAAATAGTATCTGCTCAAATCCTGAGACTATTTTACACATTATGAGATCCCTATTGAGAAGGCATAGATGATGACATTCATAGAGGACACAGCTGTCCCATACATCTTATCCTCCTTCATCATGACAGAATTACCTAAATTAACCTTTGATTCAGCATTAGTTCCAGTGTGTCTGATAAGATACCTGCAGTTTCAACAGAATGCTGTATTGTAGAGGACAGCTGTAAGAAAGAAGCTCGGGTGGGGGGCTCAAGAACTGGCAGCAGGCTCTGTGTTGCTCAACTCCTACAAATTACCATTCAAAGGTGGAAATGAGAAAATAGGGCCTCTTTGAAGTAAGTTGTGATAGAATTAAGCAGTGATATTTCTGTCTGTGAACTATGGGCTGTGAAACACTGGTGAATGCTGTCTATGTAAACAGGTTACAGTTCTTCTCAGAAGCTGCTTTCTTCTGCTACCATGACTGTCAGATAAATGGCAATACATACGTGTGTATATATATATATATATGCTTGAGCCTATAAGGGCCATCAACAGATCTTTCCTCTCCAGATAACTCATAGTCAGCTATTACCTGGGAAGCCATAAATGAGAGGATAAAAAGAACTTTTATTCAGAAGCATTAAAGTAGCTATTAATAAGGGTGTATTGGGTTTGTGTGGCAAGGTTTTGGTAGCGGGGGGGACTATAGCTGCTAGAAGCTTCCCCTATGTGCGATAGAGCCAATGCCAGCTGGCTCCAAGACAGACCTGCTGCTGGCCAAGGCTGAGCCAATCAGCGACGGTGGTAGCACCTCTGTGGTAACATTTAAGAAGGGGGGGGGACTGCAGCCGGAGAGAAGAGTGAGAAGATGTGAGAGGAACAACTCTGCAGACACCAAGGTCAGTGAAGAAGGAGGGGGAGGAGGTGTTCCAGGCACTGGAGCAGAGATTCCCCTGCAGCCCGTGGTGAAGACCATGGTGAGGCAGGCTGTCCCCCTGCAGCCCTTGGAGGTTAATGGTGGAGCAGATATCCACCTGCAGCCCGTGGAGGACCCCATGCCAGAGCAGGTGGATGCCCGAAGGAGGCTGTGACATTATGGGAAGCCCATGCTGGAAAGCAGGCTCCTGGCAGGACCTGTGGCCCCGTGGAGAGAGGAGCCCAGGCTGGAGCAGGTTTGCTGTCAGGACTTGTGACCCCATGGGGTAACCACGCTGGAGCAGTCTGTTCCTGAAGGACTGCACCCTGTGGAAGGGACTCACACTGGAGCAGTTCGTGAAGAACTGCAGCCCGTGGGAAGGACTCAAGCTGGAGAAGTTTGTGGAGGACTGTCTCCTGTGGGAGGGACCCCACACTGGAGCAGGGGCAGAGTGTGAGGAGTCCTCCCCCTGAGGAGGAAGGAGTGGCAGAGACAGCGTGTGATGAACTGACAGCAACCCCCATTCCCCGTCCCCCTGCGTCGCTCAGGGGAGGAGGTAGAGAATTTGGGAGTGAAGTTGAGCCCAGGAAGAAGGGAGGGGTGGGTGTTTTAAGATTTAGTTTTTATTTCTCATTACTCTACTCTGATTTGATTGGTAATAAATTAAACTAATTTCCCCAAGTCAAGTCTGTTTTGCCCGTGACTTTAATTGGTGAGTGATCTCCCTGTCCTTATCTCGACCCATGAGCCTTTCGTCGTATTTTCTCTCCCCTGTCCAGCTGAGGAGGGGGAGTGATAGAGCAGCTTTGGTGGGCACCTGGCATCCAGCCAGGGTCAACCCAGCACAAAGGGATGCACAAGGGAAAATCTGGAAATCTCAGAGAATATAAACATTTGCAAATCATAGGCAATGTGTATCTTAGGGTATCCAAGGAATTTAAATAATCCATTACTTCTAACAATTCTTTCCGGATGATTGAAGAGGTATAAACTGCAGTACTGATTTTCAACACACAATTATCTTCCCAGAAACCTAACATTCATTAAAGAAAGTTAATACTGGCATTTATTGTAAAACCTAGTTGATCTGATTTCAATCAGCAGCTAGTATAATAGCACCCAGTATGGACAAATAGTTCACTGTGAACCAGAGCTATAAAAGTAGCTATGAAAAAGACCAAGAGGAAGATAAATTTAAGGTGACAAGAAAGAGAATATTTAAGAATTATAAAAGAAAATGAAGAAAAGAATAAAACTGCCCTAGACAAAACACTAGAGAATTCAGATTCAAATCCTGATCCTTCTCCTTTATGATCTACACATATGGTGGTGGTGATGTATCAGGACAAGAACATGAAAGTTGTGCATTAAACTGTAGATTAATTATTTATATCAAATCAATAAGATGAATTCAGACCAAATTTTGTTACTAATCCTTTACAAGAAAAAAAAATGCTAGATATTTCATAATTTGATTGTATACAATTTCTTTTCCGAGAAAGTTGTAGTAATTCTTTGTATTGTGTGCTTGTTCTTCTCAACAGTTCAGGACGGCAGCTAAGTGAAGTCTTCATTCAACTCCCATCTAGAAAAGAATTACCAGAGTATTATGAATTAATTAGGAGACCAGTGGACTTCAAAAAAATAAAGGTGAGAACCATTTTTGGGTGTGGATGTTTATTTATAGTGAAAACTATATAGAAATATGAACATTAAATCATCATTAAAATTATGATCATGTGGATATTAAATTTGCCTGTGTTTTTTGCTTAGATTTTAAACTTTAATATACTCCTTGTTATGAATTTTGCTTAATGTATATTGCAGTATTTCACTACTAACACCTAAGTCAAAGCAAAACACAGGATGACATAAATCATACTTTCAGAGATGATACATTAATGTTTTTTTTGTAAAGGACCAAATCCTGAATCTGTAAGCAAAACTTAAATAAGTGTAGTGCTTGCAAAACTTTTATATTGTTGGGAGGGATATAATCATCTTTCAACTAGCATCACATCTTGGAACAGCCACAGTTGTATAGGTGAGGATTATGCAATTTCTTGCACCTTAGAGGCCATGAGGAGGTCATGGCTATCTCTTTTTGCCTTCACTCATGCTATACCTCTTTTTGTTTCTGTACTGAGAAGAAACTTGGAATTGAACTCCTTTCTTACCCACCCACAGCAATACAGTTTCTGTTGCTTTTGGCCCAATTAACACAGCGATTGCACAATGTTTAGTCTGCCTTTGGCCATGATGCATTTTGTCAGCATATTCCTCTCACACAGGCTTTAAATTTTGTTTGTTTGTTTGTTTTAATCAGATGCTTGTCATTCCACTTAGGTAAAATGTTTAAAGAGAAGGTTTTAATGTATTGAAAAGCAATATTAATTGATTGTCCTGTCCATTATTTTTCTTTTTCTCTCCCCACTGCTGCCATCCATCCTTCTCCCCATCTTCTTACCAAATGCAACAGGAAAGAATTCGTAACCATAAATACCGAAACCTCAGTGATCTGGAGAAAGATGTCATGTTGCTGTGTCACAATGCTCAGACATTCAATTTGGAGGGATCACAGGTCTGATTGAACCACTTTGTGTTAAACGTGTCTTCCCTACTCAGTGTTTTCAGTGCTTGTTTAATTATGACAATTCTGTATATAAAACCTTTATTTTTAATCTTATTAGTGCTTTTAATGAATAAAAATGCCCAGATTCTTTGAAGCATCCAGAATTCTTTGGTCACAACTAGAATTCAAACATTCAGCAAATTTAGTTTTGATTCCATAATCCTGAGATCAGTTTGTTCTGATATACTTCAGGATAGTTTTCAGACTATTTGAATCTATGCTAAATGGCTCACCAAAGTGCATGATACAAGTAATTGAGAGAATGGTCCAGCTTAGGGACAGTTATTAAGTGTTTAGTGGTGAAATTTTCAGCTCTACTAATGGAAGATAAATTTAAAGTTTGTCTAACACTAGATCTTTGTGTATATAGTTCATATTCTCTGGGCATTGTTGACATTTTTTTCTTGTTGAAAGAACAATATCCATTTTTGAGAGACTGGAATAATGTACCCTCATTAATAAATAATGTACCCAAATCTCTCATCTTGGAGAGATATAGAGTTCAGGATTTTGCCTGGTTTACACACAAGGATGCACTCAGTCCTATGAATTCACAATAGAAGAGGTAAACAGTGATACAAAAGAAAAGAGTACAAAAACCTGTAAGACAGATGAGAAAGTTGAAATATATGCTCTGGATTCTCTGAGATTTAGTTACGAAAGGATAAAATCTAAATCTTGGATGGGACAGACACACTAGGCTAGTCAAGAAGGCATTAAACAAACAAAGGGTTATGTGAAAACAGGGAAAAATAAGTGTTGAACAAAATTAAGATCATTGGAACAAAATACATCTAAGCACTGCAGGACATGAAGAGAATAAACTCTTTGCTTTCCTATACACCAGTCTTAGGAACCCGGGCAAACAAACAGAATTAGAATTGTTTATTATGAAAACAAATTCAGCCTACTTGGTCCTGAAAGCTGGTGGGAAGATTGGAATGTTTAAATTTTTATCAAAAGATTGAGTTGGCAGTAGGAAAGAAGATAGGGAATGGCAACATATGTGGAAATTTATATGGCAACATATGTAGAATAAAGTACTACCTGTATCAGAGTCTCTGACACAATTTTAAATACACATTCTAGCAGATGAGACCCAAATAGCATGATGCAACACACTATTAAATTGCAGTAGATAACATGATGACTGCTTCCATAATGTTCAAGGAAAAAAAAAAAAAAAGAAATCATGGGGGACTTCAGTAAAAATGTTATAAACTGGATGTCACATGCTGCCAATATTAATGCATTCTGCAAGTGTCTAAACACTATAGATGACCCTTTGCTATACAGAGGAATTTTATATCGTGTTATCTTGACAAATAACAAATAAATTGAACATTCAATTAAAAATGAGGGGTTGTTTAGTACAAATGATCATTACTTGATTATTTTTGCTGTGTACAAGCAGAATAAAATGTCTGTTGTACAGACATTTTTGATATCTTAACAACATTCAATTAAATGAAAAAATCAAAATCAGCTCAAGGAAAAATCAAAGGTCACATGAGAAATCAATATAAATATTCTTGTCAGAAAACTTTGGTTGCTATTCTCTTGGTAGGATTATCAGTAATGATACTGAAATGATAGAAATGTTCAGTAGATATTTCTGTTCTTTGGAAATAATCAAATTCATATCACAGAATGATGCAGAAATATTTTCCATTCCAACATACTAATGTTATCTACCAAGTTTAGTATTACTTTTTAAAGCATGAAGTCCAAATAACTCGTACCTACGATTTTTTTAATTTCTGTTTGAGACACTCTCTGTACCATTAATTTTGATTTTCATTAAACCTTGGGACATTCCTGCAGTAGTTCTCAAATTTTTTAGGTTTTATTTTATTCTGTGTAATAGTTTGGATCCTCTTTTACTCTGACACACATATCATTAAAATATAATATTTATGTGTGCACTACTTACATTAAAAGATACAAACCCATAAGTTTAATTCAGACAGAGATATTTAAGTATGCAATAAATTAAAATTTAAGTGAGATACTTCATATTTGTTTTATTAGTATGATGCATGCTCCTCTATTTTTTTTGAGCAAAGCATTTCCATCTGGGCTGGAGGCTTAAAAGGTGCTTTCAGGGAGAGACAGATCTTATATGGTGTGTTCAATTTAACCAATGCATTGCTTCCAAAGTTTTACAGAGCAGTATGTGCAAGCTCATTTTGTTAAGGTGATTATAGTGTCTCATTATTATTTTTAATTTTTATTTCTGTTAAATTAATCTGGCAAATACATTACAAGCCAGATGTAGTCATCGCATTCATAGATGCTCTTCCAATGAGGTTAATATAAAAGCTGATAGTACTAAAAATACTTAGCAGGCTTCAAAATATTAATAGTTTTGGATAAGCATTGATTTTCAGCCTTTTTGGATCTTAAAGGAAGGAGTCTTAAAGGAATCCCAAAGCTGCTTCAGATAAATTATTTTCTTTTTTACCCACTTTGGATTTTGGAACAACAATTTTTCAAGGCTGTTATGATCTAATTAAAATATATCATAGCTCTAGTGGTAATAAAATAATAATGAAAGAAAAACAATTGCATTCCAGGATGGACTCTTTCTCTAATTGGATGTTTTAAATGTGATACATTTTAAGAGTCGTATTTTTGTGGCTCACTGTTGGCCAGATTCTTCATTTAGAGCATGAAAATTCAATATTGCCTTTTTTTTTGTAAAATTCATGAAGCAAGCATTGTTACTTGTAATAGAAAGGCTATGTTCTGTGAGCTTGTATAGGAAAAAAAGTGAATTTTTGATGATTCTTGGCTTGCAGTTCTGACATAGGTTTGCTTTCATACTGTAGATCTATGAGGATTCCATTGTTCTTCAGTCTGTATTCAAAAGTGCACGACAGAAGATTGCCAAAGAAGAGAGTGAGGATGAAAGCAATGATGATGATGATGATGATGATGATGATGAAGAGGAGTCAGAGTCAGAAGGTAAGTTCCCTGCTGAATGCTGAGAAGGAAATACGTTTAGGGAAGAGGGAGAAATTGATTTTTCCATTTGTGTACTGCGACTGGTTATAGACTTTCATTTTCCACTGGTGGAAGTAGTTTCTTATAAAGTTTACTGTTTTGGCTGTTTCCATTCAGCTTAAGTCTCTTGGCTACTCTATTCTGGCTATATTTCTTAGAATTGTGCTGAAGACGTCAAGTATTCATAGGCTGGAAACAAAACACAGTAGGTGTTTAAGCACTGCTCAGATGGAAACAGATTTGACTTATCCTTATCTGACTGACCATGAGTATATATGGACCCTTCTTTTCCTGATCATGTCGCTTGTAAATATAAGTACCTAGAACTAGTGACTTCCTTAATCCATAGGTGAGCAACCTTTCTGATATTATGCAACATATACGGTTAAGAACCAGAAAATGTTACTTCAGTGAGACAAAGGGAAAATGGAATACAGATTGTTTGGCAAGCAGGAGATGACATTCATAATTTGAGAGGCCCAGATAATCTGCAGTGAGATGGGCCCAGGCTGGGCCAAAAATTCATCTGGGATCTAGGGCATGCTGCAGGTTAAGTTGGAGCATCTCTTTTAAGAAGTGATGCTCTCCTCTCTTATTAAATTATTTTGATATAATTTATTATCTCCATTGGTAAAAAATTATGTCTTTTATTTCCAATTTGAATTTTAATTTGCTGCATCTCTGCTATTCCACAGAATTGCCAGTAGGTTCACAACACACTGGTGTCAAAAAAATGACTATAGAAAGAGCCAGATCTACATATTACCTTTCAGCTCCCCTGACCAATTAAAGTTTCCTCAATAGGTACCTTCTCACATAACCTCTGAACTTGAAGTCCCTGCAAATTTGGAAACATGATATTGTGGAAAAGGAGGGAACCCTTCATTCTGCTTTCTGCCACCCAAGTGCTTCTACCCCATACTTTCTAATTACCTGGAACTGCACTTTGAAAGTGTGTCTGGATAGAGAAACTAGAGTACTTTTGCCTTGAGCTGCTCTGCAAGGATGGGGGGGAGAAAATAAAATAGAAAAAAACCTCGTGGATCAAGATAAAGGCAGTTTAATAAAGCAAAAGCAAAGGTCGCGCACAGAAGCAAAGGAAAACAAAAGATTTATTCTCTACTTCCCATCAGCAGGCAATGTCCAGCCACTTCCCGGGAAGCAGGGCTTCAGTACGTGTAGCGGTTGCTCTGGAAGACAAACACCTTAATAACGAATGCCCTCCTCCTCCTCCTCCTTTCTCTTAGCTTTTATTGCTGAGCAGACGTCATATGGTATGGAATATCCCTTTGGTCAGTTTGGGTCAGCTGTCCTGGCTATGTCCCCTCCCAAGATCTTGCCCACCCCCAGCCTACTGGGGAGGGCTGGGGAATGTTGGAGAGGCAGCCTTGATGCCATGCGTGCACTGCTCAGCAGTAGCCCAAACACTGGTGTGTTATCAACACCTTTCTCGCTACCAATACAAAGCACAGCACTATGAGGGCTTGCTACGGGGAAAATTAACTCCATCCCAGCCAGACGCAATACAAACACTAAACGCTATCTGTAAGTGCCATGCATTCTAAAAGTGAAAGAAGGATGCACCTGATCAACTCTTGGATTTTCTTGATAGTTTAATGCAAATTAGCGCTGCAACTATCAAGAACACAAGTAAAAGCAAATCTCTCTACTTAATTCCACAATCCAGACAAAGAACAGAAAGAGGAATTTTTTTCAGACTACAAGGGGAGAATTTACATGAAGACAGACTGTTTAAAAGTTGTTTAAAAGTTATTTAGTAGGAAAACGGTATACAATAAATAAAGGCAGATGTTACATTCACATTCCACGTTTTACAGCAAAATCAGTGAAAGTCAAAATCAAGCTGAACAAGAAGGATGAAAAAAGCCAGGACAAAGGCAAAGGCAAGAAGAGGCAAAGCCGAGTAAAAGCCAAGCCTGTTGTGAGTGACAATGACAGTGATGAGGATCAAGATGAAAACGTAAGTTTTGTTCACTGAAATTTTGGAAATGGTTGCAGTGATTTCATCTATACCCTGTCCTGTTTGCACTCAGAATTTTCACCTCTTCGTGCTTAGAAACATTAAGCATTGTTTTTAATCTGTGTCATCTTCTTGGGAGGATGGGGGAGCAGGTTCAAACTGTGTTACGGTTTGCTTGTGGGATCTGGTCTTGGAAGACAAAAAACTGACACTTTTGGCACTTATTTTTTGAAGATGTTCTTTCTTTCTTTGAAACTGTAAAACTCATGGTTGGTTTGCTTTCATTCCCACCCTAGAAACACTTGGTTTTAATTTCTCATAGGTATTTCTATTAATGCAACAAATGAAGACAGATATTTCCAGACGTTTTTAAAATACCTGGGTAGACAGAAAGGAGCTAGTGTTTCCTTACTCTGTGCCTTTTCTTCTCTAAAGAGGCCCACAGTAATTTAATTGGAATGAAATGTCATGAAAGGAAAATGGTAAATAACATATTACTTTTCTTATGGCTATCTTGATTTGTCAATTTAATTGTAATTTTTCTTTTTTTCTTTAACAAAACCCATAGAAAACTTGGCAAAGAATTTCTGACTCTTCTTGTGTCTTACCTCTAGGACCAGTCAGAAGCAAGTGGAAGTGATGATGAGTAATTCACAGAGTTTATTTCCTTGGCAGAACTGATCCCATCCCCTTCCCTTCTCTCATTTTACAACCACTGAATTCATTTTGTCAAACAGACATTGGGTTGTGTTCTCATCCTCTATAAACTAGCTCTAGGATAGTGCCTGACAAATATATGATATCATAGTGTAAAAAAGGAAAAAAGTAACATACTGTGACTGAATGGGCCTTGAAGATTTTTTTAAAAATCTCCAAAACGACAAAAAAGCTATTGATGAAAAAATGTGCATTGATAGTATATTTCTCTGGGTTGGGTTTCCTTGGTAATGGTTTCATCGTGCCTGGTTTTATCATTTGATGTTTTCAGTGTCATCAGAAAGACAAAAAAAATTTCTTTTGTAGCATTGATAATCAGGAGAAGCCATAAAAAGCCACTGCTTATTTTATTTTTCATCAGGCAGTTTTCTGCTCTATTGATTTTTTACACTGTGGTGCATATGTGCAACTTTGTTTAATAGCTTATAAATGTACAGTAGTTAGCCTTTACCTCACCTTGTCCTGTATACATTTTTTCACTTTATGCTTGATGATCTTCAGAAAAATGCTTTTTTTAATTGTAGCAAATTTATGTGTACTGTAAACTTTGCTAAACTTTTCTCCTCTTGATTGAAAACAATGGGTTGAAAAATGTTTTAGAATATTGCAATCTATAGTGTAATGAATGGCTTCTTTCATCAAACTGATCTTCTATGTTACCAGTGTGAATTCTCACCTTTTCCCTAAAGTGTACTTAATCTTTGCTTTCTTTGCACAATGTCTTTGGTTGCAAGTCATAAGCCTGAGGCAAATAAAATTCCAGTAATTTTGAAGAATGTTGTATTGGTGCTTTCCTAATAAAGGGATAATTTATCTCAATAAACATAGCCTTGTGTTATGAATTCCACAAAAATCCTTTTTACTATAGTGACAAGAGTGCCTCTTGTAGAGAGACCCAAGGTTCTCTGCTCTAAACAGGTAACATAAGCACTTGTCTGAATTCCATAGGAACATCCTCAAAGAGAGATACAAGACAAGTGACAGCTATTAAAAGATACCTTGAAATGGAAGCATAATTCCAGTCCCTAACTAGAATTCAAGTGATTAATCAATAAAACAAACATCTTTGTTCCTTTTTATTTTTTTTAGGAAATGTTTCTGTCCATATGTTTTGGCAGGAGTGAATACAATTAGTTATGTAGGCAGTCACTCCATCTATAAATTAGTTTATTTTCTTAATTAGGAAGAATCGGATCATGCTTTCCAGGACTGAGATGCACTAAGATGTGGTAATGTAAAGAGACTACAAGTATGTAATATCTACACTTAATATTCCTGTTACTTCCTGTAGAAACCCAAACTTCTCACATTCTAAATATAAAATCAATATAAAATTTTTACACCTAGAACATTTCTTAAACTGAAGATTTCTAAGTTACATGAACCATTTGTTTCTCAGTATGTATCCTCACTGTTAAGGATGTTATGGGAGCTGTCAAACCTAGAGGATTCCGGGACTTGTGAATTCCTCCTTCCTGGCCACTGAAGTCCAGCTGGGTGCACTCTAAGACCCACTCTAAGATGTGGCTGCTGCTGTCCACATTTGCAGGTTTGGCCAGTAGTGAGGCTGAGCGTGTATTCCAGAGAGGCACATACACATACATGGGATACTAACACAGGTGGCCACACAGAGTATAATAGACAGAATCATAGAGTATCTCGAGACACAACCGGGGCAGCTGTCCCAAACTGACCAAAAGAATATTCCATGCCATATAATGTCATGCTCAGCAATAAAAACAGAGGGGAGGGGAGGGTTGGGGACAGGACCAGATGTGAGAAATGTGCACTACACTGCAACCAGGGAGCATGGCCTCACCTGGAGCCTCTGGCAGAAAGCACCTGGAGAAGAGACTTGAGGTCAACCTATAGGGTTTTAGAGCTGGGGATATAGAGGATCCAAGGCCTGCTACACCCCGACTGAAAAAGAGATATTAACAGCATATGAAGGGGTTTGAGCTGCTTCAGAAATAGCTGATAGAGAAGCACAGCTCCTCTTGGCACCACAATTGCTTGTGCTGTACTGGTTGTTCAAAGGAAGGGCCCCCTCTACCCATCATGCACCCAATGCTACGTGGATTGCACTGATCACGCAGTAGGCCTGAATGGGGAACCCCAGCTGCCCAGGAATCCTGGAAGAGATCATGGACTGGCCAGAAGACAGAGATTTTGGAGCATTGCCCAAGGAGGTGACTCATGCCCAAGAGGCCCCACTGTATAATAATTTACCAGAAAATGAGAAACTATATGCTCTGTTTACTGATGGGTCCTGTTGTATTGGGGGAAACCATCAGAACTGGAAAGCTGCTGTGTGGAGTCCCACACGACAAGTCTCAGAAACTGTCACAGGAAAAGGCGAGTCAAGTCAGTTTGCAGAAGTGAAAGCCATCCAGTTGGCCCTAGAGATTGCTGAATGAGAAAAGTGGCCAGTACTTTGTACTGATTCATGGATGGTGGCAAATGCCCTGTAGGGGTGTCTACAGCAACGGAAATGGACCAATTGCAGAGGTAAACCCATCCGGGCTGCTGCACTGTGGCAAGACATCACTGTTCAGGTAGAAAACACTGCTGTAAAGATACGTCATGTAGATGCTCACATGTCGAAGAGCCACACAATCGAAAAACATTCGAACAAAGAGCAGGTAGACCAGGCTGCCAGAACTGAAGTGGCTCAGGTGGACATGGACTGGGAGCATAAGGGTGAGCTATTCGTAGCTCGGTGGGCCCATGAAACATTGGGACATCTAAGGAGAGATGCAACCAACAGATGGGCTCGTGATCGAGGGGTGCACTTGTCCACTGAAGTCATTGCACAGGTTATTCATGAATGCAAAACATGCATCATAACGAAGCGAGCCAAGTGAGTAAAGCCTCTCTGGTACAGCGGATGGTGGCTGGGATATCAATATGGGGAGGCCTGGCAGATCGATTATATCACACTGCCACCGACCCACTGAGGCAAGTGTCACGTGCTTACAATGGTGGAGGCAACCGCTGGATGGTTGGAAACTTACCCTGTAACGCATACCACCACCCGAAACACCATCCTGGGCCTTGAAAAGCAAGTTCTGTGGTGGCATGGCATCCCAGAAAGAACTGCCTCAGACAACGGCACTCATTTCCAAAATAACTACATAAGCACCTGGACCAAGAAACATGGCACTAGTTAGGTGTACCACATTTCCTATCACGCACCAGCCTGCAGAAACATTGAACGATACAATGGACTGTTAAAGATTATACTCATAGCAATGGGCACTGGGACATACAAGCACTGGGGATGCAAATTTAGCAGAAGTCACTTGGCTGGTTAACACCAGAGGATCAGATGACTGACCCGGCCCTGCCCAAATAAACCCCTATATGCTGTAGAAGGAGATAAGATCCCCGTAGTGTGTGTAGGGAACTGGCTGGGAAAGACAGCATGGGTTGCTCCTCCATCAGGAAAAGGCAAACCTGTTTGTGGGATTGCTTTTGTTCAAGGACCCAGGTGTACTTGGTGGGTAACGCGGGAGGATGGGGAAATCCGGTGTGTACCTCAAGGAGATTTAACCTTGGGGGAAAATAACCCATGGTTTGAGTTGATTATATGAAGTACTATAGCAGGAATCACCCGAACCAACCTGAGCCTCACAAGAAGCTGTCCAAGTGCAGCAGTGACCCAACCTGAATTGGCTTTGGTGCCCAATAACTCAACACAACACACTGCCCCTCCTGTCCTGAGTGACCACCATAACAGATGGAGCTCAACTCATGGACTAAATAAAAATTTTATGAAAATTTTACAGACGTTTCATAGGGGTGGCCCATAGACTGAGGGAATGCTATCTGTGTATAGATCTATCCTGGGTGCGGCTGGGAGAGGGTTAATTTTCACCAGAAGCTGGCCGGGGTCTATTCTATACCATGTGACCGTCACGCTCACTATAGAGAGGGGGTCGACCGGAGGGGGGGTCGCTGCTCGGGAGCGGGCTGGGCGTGGGGCTCCGGGCGGGAGCGACCTGTACGGGAAGCACCTGCTAAGTACACGCTGTTGTTGGTATTGTGGGGGTTTCTCGTTTGTTTGTTCTCTTTCCCTTTGTTGTCCGGTTAAACTGTTGTTGTTAACCCACGAGTTTTGCCTTTCTTTGTCCCGATTCTCGATTCTCTCCCCGTCCCGCCGGGAGCGGGGGGGGGGGGGGGGGGGGGGGGGGGGGGGAGGTGTGAGCGAGCGAGCGACCGCGTGGCTCAGCCTCTGGCTGGGGCTAAACCAGGACAATATCAAAGGATGGGAAGGGGAGAGGGAGTTAATGAGGATGCATTGGACAGTATAAGATCTGAGCATGAGGTAAGTGGTATGGAATAAGGGGTGGAGAATGAACTGAATCTGGCTCAGATGGAGTTAATTTTCTTCACAGCAGCCCACATGGTGCTATATTTTGGATTTGTGACCAAAACAGTGCTGATAACACACCAATAGCTTAGCTATTGCTGAACAGTGCTTACACAGTGTCAAGGATTTCTCTGTTTCTCACTCTGCCCTGCCAATGAGTAGGCTGGGGATGCACAAGAAGTTGGGAGGGGACACAGCTGGGACAACTGTCCCAAACTGACCAAAAGGATATTCCATGCCATATAATGTCATGCTCAGCAATAAAAACAGAGGGGAGGGGAGGGTTGGGGAGGTAGCCATTGCTCAGGATACTGAGCTGGGTACCGGTCTAGTTGTGGGAGGTGGTGAGTGATTGCCTTTGTATCACTTGGTTTGGTTTGGGTTTTTTTTTTTATTTATTTCTTCTTCTTCCTCTTTCCTTCACTTATTAAACTGTCTTTATCTTGACCCATGAGGAGCCAGAGTCAACCCATCACATGCTGTCTTGCTGTTTTGGCTTGAAGAAGAAAAAATAAATTAGCACAACTAGAGCATCAGCTGCCATTTTGGTGGGAGGCCTAGAATTTGACTTTAATGGTAGCTTTTAGACTGAGAATCTTTATTTAGGATAAAAATAGCACTAAAAATTACTTTCAAGTTTTCCTTTTTATTTATCAGTTTTAACAGGAAATGTAACACTCATTGAAGCACACTACTAAGCAATGTTGAAATAACTTTGCATAGGACATTGAAACAGTCACTTCTCAATCTGTTTTTTGTCTACTCCAGCGGTCTCCAAAGTGGGGTGCATGCACCCCAGGGGATGCGCACGATGATCCATTGGGGTGCGGGAAGAAAATATTAGAACTTCTACTTATATTTATTTATCTAAAACTTTAAGAAAGAAATTAACCTTTACTAATATCTAATATATGGACTGACACTGGCGCCCTCACTCGGTCCGTATGTCAGATGGTTATGTGTCAGGTGCTGTACGCAAGGTGTCCTGGGGGAAGAGTGGGTGGGTGATCCACAACACGGAGGGGTTCACAGTGGCACCTCGTTCATTTGTTTGCTTTCAGCATATTGTGATATATTGCAGTTTACATGTGCCCAGTTAAGTGGATTTACAGATTATATTATCTTGTTTTAACTAAACTAACCCTCACAGAATGGACATGTGGCTTAAAAAGATTCCTGCAAAGAAACCACAGATTGAAGATAATACTAATAATGCGAGCACAAGCAAACTACAAGAAAATGGCAGAGCTGACACTTCTACTCCTAGTAGGAGTACTCTTTTTCAGCCACATTACGAGGTAAAAACAATGACGATCTAATCAGATCCGACAAGAAGTTGGCCAAAAAAATTCAAAATTATCAAGAAGACTATTTGAAATATGGATTTACATCCACTATCGTCAATGTTGAACCTCGTCCTAAGTGTATATTGTGCCTTGAGATGTTAGCTAACGATAGTATGAAGCCATCACAATTAGCAAGACATTTAAAAACTAAGCATCAGAACATGAAGACAAACCTCTACAATTTTTTCAGCGATGTTTCAAGTCATGTGATACTCCCACATACCACTGGGGAAACACTTGTTCTTCCTGCCCCGGTAAAAATGGCTGAAATAGTACACAGAAAACAATATGGCGACAAACTAAAATGCATGCCTTTGTCAGCAAATGCCGTTGGAAGATGCATAGAAAACATTGCTGAAGATTTGAAGAAACAAGTATTAGAACCAATTACACAGTGTGGGAGGGTTGCTATGCAGTTGGATGAAAGTACAGATGTTTCTAACATGTCTCAGCTTACGGTATTTGCTAGATTCTGTTTCAAGAATGAAATACATGAAGAACTACTTTTTTGTGAGCCACTAAAGGAAAAATGCACCAGAGAAGATATATTCCCAACAGTAAATGACTTCTTTAATAAAAAACAATGCTTTGTGGAAAAACTGTGCAAGTGTAACCACCGATGGAGTGGCTGCTTTGACCGGAATAAAAAAAAGGATTCTGGGGTAAGGTTACAGAGGTAGCACCACACGTGGAACTCATTCACTGCATCATTCATAGGCAAGCTATTGCAGCAAAGATGTTGGAGCCAGAAGTGCACAAAGTGCTACACGATGCCATCGATGTGGTTAAGTTTATAAAAAAGACCTGTAAATAGTAGAATTTTTACAATACTTTGTAATGAGATGGGGAGTGACCATGGAAATCTTTTGTACCACACAGAGGTTTGCTGGTTATCTCGTGGCAAGGTGTTTAAAAGAGTCGTTGAACTTAAAGATGAGTTATGCATTTTTCTTTCACAAAAAGAAGTGTTCCAAATTTGCTGACCTTTTCTGTGATAACAAGTGGCTGCCAGTAGTATGCTACCTAGCACTTATTTTTGAAAAAATAAACACACTTAATGTGTCCCTTCAAGGTGAAGGTAACGTTTTAACAAGGCATGAGAAAGTAACTGCTTTTCGAAAGAAACTCATGCTATGGAGAGAGCATTTTGAAAATGACTTTTTCGAAATGTTTCCATCATTATGTGACTTTGTTGCTGAAAATGATGCAAGTGTGTCACCTATAAAAACTCCTGTATCTGTACACTTAAAAAACTTGGAAGCAGAATTTCCTATCCCTTTTAGAAATCTTCCAAATGAAGAGTTTCAGTGGGTTTTGAACTCATTTGTTAAAAACATAAAAATGCAACACCTTCCAATTAGTTTGCAAGAACAACTGATTGACATCATGGAAGATGGAAATTTACTAGCCATATTTCAAGAAGAACCTTTGCATAATTAGTGGATGGGAGTGATAAATGAGTATCATGATTTAATAAGCACAGCCAATGATGCACTTCTTTCATTTCGATCTACTTATCTTTGTATCTTTCTCTCTAAATAGTCTTCAATTAAACAATGAGTTTCAATCCATGCTTTAGTTCTTTCGTTCTTGATCTTTAGCACTAAAATGCTGTTTCAGGCAGCAAATCTATTTCTACAGCACAGTGAACTCCGGATACTTCATTTTCAGCCCTGATGTGTGACACAACAGCATTCACATCAGTCACTGTGTATCTATCTATCTTCCACATTCAGTTAGTGAGGTTGGATATAGCAACAGCCGGAAATTCCACACAGTGTGCAGAAACAAGCATCTTTGATGGAGGCCAGGAAGGAGACATTTGGCTGCAATTATTCCTTTGAGTTATGGATCAAATTACCATCTCTTGATTTCTGGCCTGCCAATCTCCTTACATCTGAATTACATTGAGGGAAATTTTAAAATTATAGAGATCCCTGCAAGCATTCACTTCCAGTGCATCAAGTCTTTAATGCTGTCTGAGAAAAACTTAACTCCTTAAATAAAACTTAGCACCTAAAGGACTAGACTGGCACTTCAATAACAACATAATGCACTGCCACATAAGGGAACATGGCCTTCACCAACTGTCCACCTGAAGTTTTGTAACTTGCATAGCTGTACAAAGACTATTTTTTATAGAATGAGATGGTGTGAGAATGTAATATCTGGGGTTCCTATTAAGAATTGACTCCATGGATACTTCCTGATATACTTGCATGTTTATGCATATGTGAGAGTACCTGTGTTGCTTCACTTTAGAGAACAGATCAACCTGCTCCCACCAGTGCAGATAGGGGACGGCGGTTTCCCTTCAACTTTTTTTAAGTGTGCTCCTGTGGCTGTATCAATATAAGGGACTGATTTTGATAGGTCCTCCAGCAATCCCCACATTGGATACTTGCCAAAAGGCCAATTACCTACACTGATGTTTTAGTAATTACTCCATCAATGCTAACAACAAGGGAAGTACTAATACAGATAGATTGCTGGCATTTGAATCACTGTCATCTAGGTGTGCTTTGAGAACTGTTCAAAAGTTTTAGTAGCAGAGACACAGCTAATTGAGCCCTTGACATAATCCTCAGCAAATCCAACTAAAGGAAAACAGCACCATCAATCTCCTATCTTACTATTTTGTTAAATACCTGTACTTGCCCTAGCTAATACTATAACATGCAAGTACAAGAAGCAAGGAGTCATCAAAAAAAAAAATGCTGTAGGATTAGCATGACAAGCAGTGATCATCAGTTTTGCACTGTCTAAATCCATCAAACCACCTACGAATCCTCCTCTGGATGGACAGTGCTCCACTGTACCACTCATCAGGGATTTCTGCATTTTTTTTGTCATGTGAGGATGCTGTTCTCTGTTTAGATTCTTTCCTTTTCCCAGATGAACAATGTGAGTAAATGAAGCCTTTCTCTCCCACAATAATAATCCAACATTTGAATCACAGAAGGATAACAGCTTTAGCAAAACAAAGTGTTAAAAGGCTAGAGAAGATATACTACTTATCATCATAATGTCCTTACCATGAAGAGATCAAACTCCTCTTCACGCCGAGCAATCATCTGATTCAGAGTCTCATCATCAGGAACTTCATCTTCTTCCTATTTAAATAGAAAAAGGCATTAGAAAAATACAAAGCAATGTCCAAAGAGAGGCAACCATTTGCATTGAGCCACTGTTGCATTGATCTCTCTCTCTCTCTCTCAAAAGGAGTGTGAAACGCTCAAATGAAAACTAAAAATTTGAAAGTGCCTAGCTGTTCATCGATTCAGAAGTAATACAAAATAGACTTAATCAAAGAGACAATTAGGACTTCTTATCATTTTCATATATTGAGAATGAGGAAGTGAGCAAACATGCAACCAGGAAATTTTGGTTCGTGGTTTTTTTCAGGGTCACAAGCACAGTTAGTTGTCAGCTTGTTTTTCAGTTAAAACATACACATTTCCTTTCTGCTGCTCTACAGCACCCCCCCAGTAATAGCATTCTACACTATGAGGTCTTTACTGTCAAAGCAGAAGGAAGGAAAACAATCATGAAAAAAAAATTCCTAGAAACAAAGCCTGCCCAATCCATATTTCTGTAGACCACTGTCCACTCACAAAGTGAGATGTGAATCATAGAATATCTCGAGTTGGAAGGGACCCATAAGGATCATCGAGTCCAACTCCCTGCTCCTCACAGGACTACCTAAAACTCAACCATATGACTAAGAGCATTGTCCAGATGCTCCTTGAACTCTGACAGGCTTGGTGCCGTGACCACTTCCCTGGGGAGCCTGTTCCAGTGACCGACCACCCTCTCAGTGAAAAATCTTTTCCTAATGTCCAATCTGAACTTCCCCTGATGCAGCTTCATTCCATTTCCTGGTGTCCTATTGCTGGTCACCAGAGGGAGGAGATCAGCACCTCCCCCTCCGCTGCCCCCCTTGAGGAAAGTCGCAGACTGCGATGAGGTCACCCCTCAGCTTTCTCTTCTCTAAGCTGAACAAACCAAGTGACCTCAGCCGCTCCTCATAAGTCTTGCCCTCAAGACCTTTCACCATTTTCGTTGCCCTCCTCTGGACACACTCTAATAGTTTGATGTCCTTCTTATATTGAGGCGCCCAAAACTGCACACAGTACTCGAGGTGGGGCCACACCAGTGCAGTGTAGAGTGGACAATCATCTCCCTATGCTGTGCTTGATGCGCCCCAGGACACGGTTGGCCCTTTTGGGTGCCAGGGCACACTGTTGACTCATATTCAACTTGCTATTGATGAAAGAAGGAACGATTTACGAACAATTTACTGATGAAAGAAGGAGCGATTTACGAGAGGACAGGGTGTCCTGGAGCAGGGAGTATAGAAGACAAAATAACCCTAATCAAGAGGCCCAAGGATGGCACATCCTTGTTTGAGTCCTTGAATTTGTAACTGAATGAGCATTCCAGAGAAGGTAAACAGAAGATAAACAGAACTCTGTGTGACCTTAGCTCATTAACATAGTAAAAATCACACCCCTAGGCTGTAGTCACCCCCTACTCACAGAAGCCCCTTCCCCATAGAGCATGCGAAGTAAAATAAATGTGTGTGGTGCCTTTAGGTAGAGACAGACATGTAAGGACCAATGGGCAAGAGGGTAACTAAGCGTAACTGTGAAAGTACTGATAACAGTTGCTCAAAGTGTATAGATGTTAACCGTATGTTAGCCGGGGTGTGCTAGCTTTGTGGAATCACCACCTAGCACCCATCTTTGCGCAAATATGAATGAAATTAAATACCTCTACTCTGTGTGTATATTGGCATTTTGCACACTGGGTAAATGACCCCACTTGAGGGACAACAGGATCACAACTAATGCAGGAGTAGTTTAAGGTGATCATAACTGACTGTGCCTTAGGGGATACCGATATAGTTGTGGTACCATTTGTCCAGTGCAATATGACACCACCTGTTATTTGCTCTAAGTTCCACATCCTTGACTCTCTATCACCTTCACGATGCAGGCTTAAATTTTGACCTTGAGCCTCTACCAGCCATCGGGCACCACTCACCATTCCATGTTCACTTGAACATTGACATCTTAGCTCCCAACAGAGAGTCCATTGTCCTAAATGATATACCAGGCAGGTGAGGCCTTGAACATTGGTATAATTTGCAGGTTGGCGATGTTAAGAGTGGCTGCCTCCTCCAGCAGCTCTGGCCCAGGACTCCCTCCTGTCCAGCCGCTGGAGCCCAGCCCAGTGTGTCCTGGGACCCGGGGTCTCTGCCCAGGCTGAGGGACGTGGCTGCTGCTTTCCCGTTTGCAGGTTCAACCAGTAGCGAAGCTGAGCACGTCCCAGAGACACACATGCACGCACACGCATGCACACACACAGAGGATACTGACAAGGCCAGTTACACAGACTGCCACAGACAAGGCGCTGCCTTCAACAGCACCTACATATAGGACTCGCATAAAACATAAGTATAGACAGCCATGTCCCCTTCCTCCTCTTCGGCTGGTAGAGATAGAAGTTCCCTAGTGAAGGCACATACGTAACACACTAAATTCACAAGCACACATACATTCAGGGATCCCCCGAGTACTGGCACAGCCCCTCTGTCTGCCTGGTACCCCTGCCCAGATCCCGGGCCCTCTCACCTGCTTCGCAGATTGCCTAATCTCGGATCACACACTCGTCCCACAGGCACTCCACATTCACAAGTCCCCTCAAATACCAGCATGGACCCTCTGCCTGTCTGATACCCCTGTCTGGACCCAGGGCCTCATACTTGCTGGCTAGTCCAGCTTGAAGTTTGCTAGAGAATTACATGTGCACACCCCCACACACACCGGGTTTGGAGAAGACAGCCACTCAGTCCCCTGCCAACAGCTGGCACCAGGCGCATGGGCTGCAACCCACAGTCCCGCTCCAGCTTCTGGCGCTGAGCCCCTCGCTTGCCTCACTCATGTCAGTCCTCCCCAATAGCTGGTTTTCAGGACACACACTGTTCCTTCCCCAGTGGCTCGTGGCCAAGACCCCCACTCGCTCCAGTAGCTGACACCACAGCCCACAGGGCGCCCACACCCCCATCTGACTCCAGTAGCTGGCCACAGTTCCACTCACACAGGCCTCACCAGTAGCTGGCACTTAGTCCTGGCAGCAAATGTACACACAGGATAGAGAGTGAGATTACAAAGAGAGCTAGTTAAGAAAATATTTAATAATATAGGATAGAATGCTGTGATAAGGTTGCGCAGCTCAGACAAGCGTACTGACTGGCCCCTTTTATACCCCTTTCTGTCTACCCCACCTTTGTTCCTCCCTGATTCCCTTCCCCTGCACATTGCCTCATCGATTTGCATAGTTCCACTGACCCCCCTCCAACATCCTGGAACCTCAGTTTTGAAGCCTTATCAGTCACAAAGTCACGGTTTGCCTCCAGTTCCTTGACAGCCTATCAATTAGTGTGACTGACCACATTTGGTTCTGGTTATTGTCTTTGTTAAGACTAATTGGTCAGGTTTTATGTCTCTGTGTTTGTCTCTCTCCCTCCCTTTCCTTATCATCCCAATTTGGCAAGATCCTTAGTCAGATAATCTTACGGGAAAAAACCTAAACACTCCTCACACTCCACCTATCCTTACCAATTAGTGCGACTGATCAGGTTTCTTGTCATCACTGCCTCCCTTATCATTTGTTGGTCAGGTTTGTGTCTCTGTATGTTCTTGTTTATGGGTCCTTTAGATACCTTTAAAGGAGCAGGCACTGTCCTTCCACATACCCTTACAGTCAATTCCAGGCTAGTGCAACAGTAAGACTTGTCAGGTAGGGCATCAGTATCCACATTCTGCAAAATAAATTGAATTCACTATTTTCTGTAAATCAAATGTTGCAGAACATATTTAGGGGTATGAGTAGTAGCTCCTGGCCCTTGGGCTAGGATCTCGGCAGGGACCAATTGTAGTGATCCTAACAAGAAGACACTGAGGAGTTAGTGATACACATAACAGTTAACCTGAGTAGGCCCAGGTCTGTGCTGTGCTGCTGTGCTGCACGTACAACATGGCCTTCAGGCCTGTGTTTTGCTGCACAGATTCCTTGGCTGCAGGGCAAACTTAACCAGCTCATTGTAGTAGAGGATCCCGCAGCCAGCTCCCACTTAGTACTGGTGATTGAACCACCTGTGTGGCCTTGCCTTTATCTAAAAGTGCAGCAAGACGTTCTCATGTGAACATCCTTTAGGAATAGAATTGTTTTCTTCTAAGAAAATTATATAATAGCTCGAAAGACCAAAAAGGAGGAGCTTCTCTCCACTGACAGGATCTGCTCTGTGCAGCATGCCATGGAAAAATCCATCCAGGCTCCATCCGATGCTGCACGAATGTGAGGTGCCCAGCATCTGAAGTGACATAAGATTTACTTGCTATCCATATTCCTCCTCTTATTCTGTCTTATTAAAACAGTTATCTTAGTAAGCCATTTGTTGTTGAGCCTTTCTTATTGAGATCCAGAAAGAACTCTGCACTGTCTCTCTCTCACCTCATCCCTTCCTTGCTGGTACAGAACACAGGGTCAGAGCACTAGGAGGTGCTCCATGTCAGAGCAGGTACAGCCCTGAAGGGACTGTGGCCAGTGGAGGGCCCACACTGGAGCAGAGGAAATGAGTAAGAGGGAAGGAGCAGTGGAATGAAAGAGTGAGAAACAAGGAGACACTGAAGGGACTGAGTGTAATGTGTGGCAATAACAAGAGGAAGGGAGACTAGGAAGAGGGGAAGAGCAGTGTCTGGAGTGAAGTTGAGCCTGGGAAAGGGGGAGAAAAGATGTTTTCCCTGAGTGTTTAAATGTTTGTCTTCTTTGTTTCCCAATACCTGAATCAATACATGTTTATGTTAATTGGCAATAAATTAACTTAAATTCTCCAAGTTGAGTCTGTTTTGCCCATGACAGTAATTGGTGAGTGATTTCCCTGTCTTTATTTTGACCCATTAGTTTTCTTGCTCCTGTTTTTCCTGTTTTCTCTCCTGCTGGTGGGGGGTGGGTGAGCGAGTGGCTGTGTGGGTGCTAGCTGCAGCCAACTCATGACAGTGAGCCAGAGCATGATCGAGAGAATGAGGAAGAACGCAAGAGCGAGTGAGTGCAAGCAAGAGACTGCAAGTGAGCAAGAGAGAGAAAGCAAGAGCAAGAGATCATGAGCGAGGCAGCACAAGCAAGATCATGACTGAGAGAGTGTGACGAAGAGTGAGAGGGAGCAAGATCAAATTAACACAAGCAAGAGTACGAGGGGGGGGGGGGGGCATGACTGAGAGAGTGTGAGCAAGCAAGACTATAAGTGAGCCAGAGTATGACTGGAAAAGCATGGGAGCAAGAGAGCAAACAAGAATGTGAGAGCAAGTAAGAACAAGTGTGAGACTGTGAGCGAGCAAGAGAGCGCAAGAAAGTGTGCATGAGCGAGACAATGTGGGCGAGGCAGCAAATGAGATTGCAAGCAAGCCTGAGGGCGAGTGAGCAAGACTGAGTGAGTGCAAGCAAAAGCACAACTGAGGGAGTGCAAGAGAGAGCACGAGTGAGAGCAAGAGAGTAAGAATGAGCAAGAGTGAGAGAATGAAAGCAAGACTGAGTGAACGAGCAAGAGCATGAGGGAAAGCACAAGCAAGGGAGCTCACAAGAGAGAGTGACTGAGAGCAAGCACAAGAGTGTGTGTGCACAAGAGAGCATAAGTGTAGAGGGAGGGAACATGAGTGCACACACAAGTGGGCCAGAGAGTGAGTGAGAGAGCATGAGTTCAAGAGCAAGTGAGACTGACAGAGAGAGATAGCATGAGTGAGAGCAAGTGACAGAATGAGAGCGAAAGAGTGAGAATGGGAGTGAGAGCATGCGAGCAGTAGTAAGAGAGAAACTTGACTTGACCATAAGAAAGTTTTTTCATCATGAAGATGGTTAAATTCTGGACCAAGTTGTTCAAAGAGGTTGCGGAGTCTCTCTCCTTGGAGATATTCAAAACCTGACTGGAAAAGACCCTGAGCAACCTTCTCTAGTTGAGCCTGGTTTTAGCGGGGGGTTTGAACTAGAGTATCTCCAGATGTCCCTTCCAACCTCAACTATTCTGATTCTGTGATCCAAGGATATGTGAATGAATAAAATTACAAGATAATTTCTGAAGTGTTTAGTAATTTCAATATTGTATGACTAAAAATCATGTTTATTACTGCTATTAGACTGGTAATTTTTCAAGGTGAGATCATACTTTTCAGGTTATAAATGTTTTATTTTATGCTGCATTTTGAAATACTGCTTCTTGACTTTTTTCAGTGCTGTACTATAAATCAGCCCAGTAGTAAAGGAATTCTTATTCATATCAGGTGATGCTTTTAAAAATGGGGAAGAAGTTAAGCTTATATTTTTGAATGAAGATAAACTGTCTTGAAGCTCTTACATTCTGGTCACATCTGGTTTATTTGATTAGTCCTTTAAGAAAATAAATCAGATGAAAGTGTGCACAGTACACATCATAGTCAATGTATATACCTCTAAATGTGTAACTATGTACAGAGAATTCTTTCCCTGGTATTTCTTTTTTTGTCTGTTTTTTTTTTCCATCTCACTAACCATACATGCTTATGCTTCTGTTATGCCTTCTGCTTTTTCATATATTTTATCATTTTTTTAAGGGAAAAAAAGTAAATTATATATTGGTAATATGTTTCTAACATTTCAGCATCTTTATAAAGCCAGTTTGACCCTTAAATCATTGGGAGTTTTTGATTTTTTTCCTTGAAGTTGCTATCTGTGTATCTGACCAGGTGCAATGCAGTAGTTTAGTTAGACTAGCAAATCACACTCAGAAATGCTAAATGCTGAGATCTTGTACTCTCTGAGCAAGAAAAGTATGTTGGATAGTGGGATTTAGGGTAACAAGCCAGCGAACACACATTGTAAGCACATACCTCTCTAATGTTCCACTGTAGAATATTTCACAAGAACACTCTGAGTTTTACTTCATTTATAATTACACAAATAAATCCTCAGAAAGTATTGGTGATTCAGGAAAAGTATAAGGCAATAAAAAAATAAATTAGATTCGATTCCTGTATGCTGGCAGTGGGGCAACTATGAAGGCAAGTTCGGGAAAAACTCAGGTGAAGTCAGAGTACGAGTAGAGCCTGTGCTCTAATTCAGGGACTATAGACAGTGGTCATGAAAGGCATGAGCCTTGCTCATGGATTGGAGGCTAATTCTGACTCCCTCATTTCTGTTCCTGCAATCCCTCCAAAAAAAGGGAAGTACTTCATAGCTTTTAAAGCATTCAAAGGGCAATCTTAGGAATTATTGCAGACTGTCTTAATTGCCAAAAACCAACTTCAGATGAGAAATGCAGCATAGTTTCATAGAATCATAGAATTGTTCTGGTTGGAAGAGTTCTGGTTTCATAGCCTCCTGAACAATCCTGGTATTTTTCTTTTCTAGGACACAAAACTGGAATCCTGTTAAGCATCACTGAGTGGTTGCAAGAGAGAACAAGTATGCAATAGATAGATAGTCTTCCTACTTTTTCAGTCCTCCCTAAATTGGGTTTGAGAGTGCTGTTAAGGATGTTAAAAAAGCACCAAATCCAGTAGACAGACCAATGCATTCCTTCCTGGCCACTGAAGGCCAGCCTGGTGTACTCTTGTGGTGGTGCATCCTCCCCCCCCTTTTCCTTTCCCTGGACCGCTCATACAAAGAACTCTGATTACCTGGCCTTGGCCTTGTGCAATGAGCTGAGCAGTGAAGCGTCCTTTGACTGTATCAGGAACTCTTGCATGGCTGAGGTGGGCAACGGGACTGTCCGTACCAGGAACTCTGATAATGCCTGGCCTTGGTGGGGAACAAGAGTGGAACGAGAGCGGGATGACCTGAACTGTGGCCAGGATGGATATTTACTGATGACTAAAGCCAATCATCTTGCGACCCTATAAACAGCGGTCCCAAGTGAGGCCCTTTGAGCTCTCCTGGACTGCAGCAGGCTGTGCCCAGCATCTCCCTCTGAGTGGGACACCTCTCAGAGCTCGCAACTCTCGAGTTTGTGAAATTCGGAGGACCATTGCCGAAAGCCGACGACGGGACCTGGGCTGAAACCCCTCACTCCTTGAGGCTCAACCCTCGCCCATTGAGAAATGCCAGAGCATTTGACGTGAGTATTTCACTGAACTCAAGGGGATTTTTTAACAGATACACCTTTTGTACATTTATATGACTATTATGTCTGTGTGCATGTGTGTGTAAATTAATTCAATCACTTTGTAAATGTTGAATTAGTCAATGATTAAGTGTTACTAACAATCTTGTGATTTACCTTAAGCTCTGAACGAACCTTAGACATAAACTGTTGACCAAGTCTGGGACTAGGATTGGACCCAGCCGCCCCTAGACTCCTCTCTGAAGGAGTTTAGAAAGCAAGGGTGTCCTCTCTGAATCTCGTGACTCAACAGTAGACCGCTGCCGTACGCATATAATCCTTTAGACATGAACTGTTGACCAAGTCTGGGACTAGGATTGGATCTAGCTGCCCCTAGACTCCTCTCTGAAGGAGTTTAGAAAGCAAGGGGGTCCTTTCCAAACCTCGTGACTCAACGGGAGGGTCCTCCTTACCCTTTTGTGTCCTTTATTCTGTGAAGTCAATTCTGTTTTTATTTTCCCTGATAGACTCCTTCCATGTAGTAATAGAGTGAACCTTGCCATTTTTGAATCTTTAACTAAGTCACTGCTTGATTAGAACAAATTTTGTTGAATCACCTTGTTAATCAACTAATAATTGAGTGCTATCAAATATCACAATCTAATTCTGTGATTTGCCATGAGGGTGTAAATAAATTCTAGACTACTGCTAAATCACATTGTGTAAAGCCACTCAGTTGCGACAAAAATTAATTCGCGACAAATTGGCGTAGTCGGCAGGATGGCAAGATGTATCACTGATTACTTACAAAAGCATGGAATAAGTCCAAGTCCCAAATTCTCAGAAGAATGGGCTCGTGATAATTTGCACGATTAGGAAGCCGTGGAAGAACAGCTAAAGGTAGCTAGAGGAAATATTAAAAATGGTAAAGGAAAAGGAGTTATTTGTAAAATGCTAGGCACCTGCCTAGAGGCTACCTGCCAATACCTGGTGTGCAGGGTCTCCTCTTACTCACCAGCTAGCCCAGCTTGATACTCACTAGCAAACAGATGCATGCACTCACACACCTGTCTCACAAACACTCCCACAATCATGGAGCCCTTGAATATTAGCATAGGTTTTCAGTCCACCTAATGTCCATGCCTGACCCCTGACACCCCCTCCCCGCCTTACCTAGCAACTGTCTCAGACCATGAGTCTTTCCAGATGTGGGTCTTCTACTTGCTGGCTAGTCCAGCTTGAAGTTTGCTAGCAAATTACACATACGCACAGGATGACATTTACTGGAGAAAAATAAAAACACCTAGGTGTGACCATCAACAAACCCCTACAATGGAAGAAGGCTCAGAGAAGATAGGCAAAGGTGAAGTGCTCAAGAAGTTCAGAGGATAATGTATCTTCCTAAGCCAGACAGACCAACATGGGGGAAGGGTATATGTGGCTCAGCCCAACATGGAGTATAAAAATCAAACAATCACCAGAATGAACTTTGAAGACAGCAATGGGCTTGAGCTGACTTCAACCCATTTATTCTCTCCCAGCAACTGGGGATGTGTAGTGGTGAGAATATAAAGAGTGATAATGGGAATCACATTTGTATTGTGATCCAACTGTACGTTGCAATTGCTATATTGTGCTTGTATTGTTATTTCAGTATATTGCAGTATCACTCCGCTAAATCAAAATGCCATGTAGTGTCAAATACCTACAAATAAGTAAATTTGCTATTAAACATTAAACCCTCCTCTTCTGGAATATGTAAAAGAATCTGGTCAGAGAGTATTGAACTCGAACATTAATAGGTGAGTAGGTTGGGAGTGGGCAAGCATTTGGGAAGGGACACAGCCAGGACAGATGATCCAAACTGACCAAAGGGATATTCCATACCATATGATGTCATGCTCAGCATGACAGTTGCCGAGGCGATCAGCTCTGGTGCCGGCACGACCTGCAGCGGAGCGTCCTAGCGCGGCGTACAGGGGGGTTCCCGAACCGGGGAGCCTCAGAGGGAGCCAAGGGACCCGCCAGAAGCCGGCAGCTCGTGCGAGAGCGGCTGACGAGACCTGGGCGGGGCCAGGAGCCGCGGCGGCATATAAAAAAGCCCCCCGGGGAGCGCCAGCGACCCAGAGCGCGGCGAACAGGGCGGGCAAACAGGGCGCGGCGCGTCAGGAAGGGCGCGGCGCGGCAGTTTGCGCTGGCAGGGCGTGCAGGGAGGGCGCTGAAGCTCCGCCAGCTCGACGGGGGAAGCAATGGTGTCCACCTGGCAGAAAGCCATGGCTGCTCCAAGCCTTGCACCCGCCACGGCTGACGCAGCTTCCCAGACGGAGCTGCGGTGGGAACACACTGCCACCCAGGTGTCAGGCTGCAGGGTGTGCCCTGCTCTGACGCCAGCACCGGGCGACAGCGGCAGCGAGCACGCCTGTGGGAGGTGTGCCCAGGTAGAGGACCTCCTCCGCCTGGTGACAGAGCTCCGGCAGGAGGTGAGCAGGTTGAGGAGTATCAGGGAGTGCGAGAGGGAGATCGATGACTGGACTCGCACCCTGCCCTCCCTGAGACAGGCGCAACAGGCAGCCAGGGTGCCTGTCACGGGGGACTCCCGATCCCGACCCTCTCCCTGCACGGCTGAATGCAGGGACGTAGGGGACAGGGGACAGTGGCAACTAGTGCCTCCCCGGCGAGGCAGGCGTGTTTCCTCAGCGCCTACCCCACCTCCGCAGGTGCCCTTGCACAATAGGTACGAGGCCCTGCCACTGGAACCAAACAATGACCAGGCTGATGGTTCAGCCAGCCTGGAGGTGCCGCCGAGGACTAGTCAGCCTACGGCCTGCATCAAAACTGCCCCCACAAAGGAAAACAAGAGACGGGTCGTTGTCATAGGAGACTCCCTTCTGAAAGGAACAGAACAGCCCATATGCAGACCGGACCCACTGCTTAGGGAAGTCTGCTGTCTCCCTGGGGCCCGGGTCAAGGATGTGAAGAGGAAGCTTCCCACCCTAGTAAGGCCCTCGGACTACTATCCCCTGTTGATCTTCCAGGTAGGCAGTGACGAGGTGGCAAAAAGAAGTCCCGGGGCAATCAAGAGGGACTTCAGGGCCTTGGGGCGACTGATTAAGGGATCAGGAGCACAGGTAGTGTTCTCCTCTATCCCTCCAGTTCTGGGGAAGGATGAGGGAAGAAACTGGAGGAGCCAGCAGATCAACACCTGGCTCTGAGCCTGGTGTCATCGTCAGGACTTTGGGTTCTTCGACCATGGGTTGGTTTACATGGCACCAGGCCTGCTGGCGGCAGACGGGGCGCACCTGTCCCAAAGGGGGAAAAGGATCCTAGCACAGGAGTTAGCAGGGCTCATTGAAAGAGCTTTAAACTAGATTTGAAGGGGGAAGGGGATAAAACCAGGCTTGCTAGAGAGAAGCCTGGGGGTGGCACGCCAATGGATGAGGGATGGCGTGACAGCGAGGCCCTTCGGTCAGCCGTCTCAGATGAGGTAGGACAGAGAGACCCATGCGGCAGCAGGGACACAGGGGTCATTGATCAGCTAGGAACCACAGAAACACCTGAGATGGGACATGTAGGGAGTAGGGCTTCTCCCACCACAAAGGCAACAGGATCATTAGCCCAGCTGAAGGGCATCTACACGAATGCACGGAGCATGTGCAACAAACAGGAGGAGCTTGAGGCTGTTGTGAAAGGGGAAAACTATGATATAGTTGCCATCACGGAAACATGGTGGGATGACACACATAGCTGGAGTGCCACGATGGACGGCTATAAACTCTTTAGAAGGGATAGGCAAGGAAGGAGAGGCGGTGGGGTAGCCCTCTATGTTAGGGAGAGTCTGGACTGCCTTGAGCTCGAGGACAGTGACACGAGGGTTGAGTGCCTATGGGTTAGAATCAGGGGGAAGGCCACCAAGGCAGACATTGTGGTGGGAGTCTGTTATAGACCACCCAATCAGGACGAGGAGGCAGATGCAGTATTCTATAGGCAGCTGGGAGAAGCCTCATGATCGCTAGCCCTTGTTCTCGTGGGGGACTTCAACTTGCCAGATGTCTGCTGGAAATACAATGCAGCAGAGAGGAAACAGTCCAGGAGGTTCCTGGAGTGTGTGGAAGAGAACTTCCTCACGCAGCTGGTGAGGGAGCCCATGAGAGAAGGCGCCCCACTGGACCTGTTGTTTGTGAACAGAGAAGGTCTTGTGGGTGATGTGACGGTCGGAGGCCGTCTTGGGCACAGTGACCACAAAATGATAGAGTTCTCGATTCTCAGAGAAGTAAAGAGGAGGGTCACCAGAACTGCCACCTTGGACTTCCGGAGGGCAGACTTTGGCCTGTTTAGGAGTCTGGTTGGCAGAGTCCCTTGGGAGGCAGTCCTGGAGGGCAAAGGCGTCCAGGAAGGCTGGACATTCTTCAAAAGGGAAATCTTAAAGGCGCAGGAGCAGGCTGTCCCCATGAGCCGAAAGATGAGCCGGTGGGGAAGAAGACCGGCCTGGCTGAGCAGAGAGCTCCAGCTGGAACTTAGGAAAAAAAAGAGAGTCTACCACCTTTGGAGGAAGGGGCAGGCAACTCAGGAGGACTACAAGGATGTTGTGAGGTTATGTAGGGAGAAAATTAGAAGGGCCAAGGCCCAACTAGAACTTAGTCTGGCTACTGCCGTAAAAGACAACAAAAAGTCCTTCTACAAATACATTAACAATAAAAAGGGGGCTAAGGAAAATCTCCCTCCTCTATTGGATGCAGAGGGAAACTTAGTGTCAAGGGATGAGGAAAAGGCTGAGGTGCTAAATGCCTTCTTTGCCTCAGTCTTCAACAGCAAGGGAAGTTGTTCTCTGGGCACCCAGCCCCCTGAGCAGGAAGACAGGGATGGGGAGCAGAATGAAGACCCCGTAGTCCAAGGGGAAATGGTCAGTGACCTGCTACGCCACCTAGACACACACAAGTCTATGGGGCCAGATGGGATCCACCCAAGGCTGCTGAAAGAGCTGGCAGAAGTGCTCACCAAGCCACTCTCCATCATTTACCAGCAGTCCTGGCTAACTGGGGAGGTCCCAGTTGACTGGAGGCTGGCAAATGTGACGCCCATCTACAAGAAGGGCCGGAAGGAGGATCCGGGGAACTACAGGCCTGTCAGCCTGACCTCGGTGCCCGGGAAGGTTATGGAGCAGATCATCTTGAGTGCCGTCACGCGGTACATATGGGACAACCGGGCGATCGCGCCCACTCAGCATGGGTTTATGAAAGGCAGGTCCTGCCTGACCAACCTGATCTCCTTCTACGACATGGTGACCCGCTTAGTGGATGAGGGAAAGGCTGTGGACGTTGTGTACCTGGACTTTAGTAAAGCCTTTGACACCGTCTCCCACAGCATTCTCATGGAGAAGCTGGCTACTCATGGCTTAGATGGGCGTACTCTGCGCTGGGTAGGAAACTGGCTGGATGGCTGGGCCCAAAGAGTTGTGGTGAATGGAGTTAAATCCGGTTGGCGGCCGGTCACAAGTGGTGTTCCCCAGGGCTCAGTACTGGGGCCAGTTCTGTTCAATATCTTTATCAATGATCTAGACGAGGGGATCGAGTGCACCCTCAGTAAGTTTGCAGATGACACCAAATTGGGAGGGAGTGTTGATCTGCTGGAGGGCAGGCAGGCACTACAGCGGGACCTGGACAGGCTGGATCAATGGGCCGAGGCCAATGGTATGAGGTTCAACAAGGCCAAGTGCCGGGTCCTGCACTTGGGTCACAACAACCCCAGGCAACGCTACAGGCTTGGGGGGGAGTGACTGGAAAGCTGCCCTGCGGAAAAGGACCTGGGGGTGTTGGTTGACGGCCGGCTGAAGATGAGCCAGCAGTGTGCCCAGGTGGCCAAGAAGGCCAACGGCATCCTGGCCTGTATCAGAAATAGTGTGTCCAGCAGGAGTAGGGAGGTGATCGTCCCCCTGTACTCGGCCCTGGTGAGGCCGCACCTCGAGTCCTGTGTTCAGTTTTGGGCCCCTCACTACAAGAAAGACATTGAGGTGCTGGAGCGTGTCCAGAGAAGGGCAACGAGGCTGGTGAAGGGTCTGGAACACAAGTCCTATGAGGAGCGGCTGAAGGAACTGGGGCTGTTTAGCCTGGAGAAAAGGAGGCTCCGGGGGGACCTTATTGCTCTCTACAACTACCTGAAAGGAGGCTGTAGAGAGATGGGTGTCAATCTCTTCTCCCAAGTAACAGGCGATAGGACAAGAGGAAATGGCCTCAAGTTGTGCCAGGGGAGGTTTAGATTGGACATTCGTAAAAATTGCTTCACTGAAAGGGTTGTTCGGCATTGGAACAGGCTGTCCAGGGCAGTGGTGGAGTCACCATCCCTGGAGGTATTCAAAAGACGTTTAGATGTGGCACTTAGGGACATGGTTTAGTGGTAGACTTGGCAGTGCTGGGTTAACGGTTGGACTCAATGATCTTAAAGGTCTTTTCCAACCTAAATGATTCTATGATTCTATGAAATGAAGAATAGCACCTTCCCCTTCTTCTCCTCCGGGGTAGAGGTTTTCTGCCCTGTTACAATGGCCCTTCAGTTTCTTGAACATCCAAGAATGCCCATATTGGCATGCATCATAAATCTGATTTTGGCTTTTCCTAAGCTTAACCAACTGCTTGGGAATGCCATGCGGGGATGTGCCCTGAGGCAGTCAATTCATGGGTGGCAAGGTGTGTGGGAGAATTCGGGCAGGTACCTAGAGAGCGATTTTCACCTCCAATTGTTTGAGATTTCGCACCCGAACAGGGGTGGAATCCTGTTGAAGTGACAGAATACTTGAAGGAAGGATGCCTTGCCTATAGCAAAGAGATGCAACAACTTCTAGCACTGTGCTGGGGCCTGACTGATGCCTACTGAGCCTGTTCAGCACCCTCAAAGGAGCGAGAGGGTGTCTGGATCTGAGGACATACAAATGGACATTGTGGCTAAGCCAGAGACCCAACCCTCGACTATAACAGTTGCTCCTGTAGTCAAGAAGAAACAGTGGAAGCAGAACTCAACTTGCTTAGTAAGGGAGGAAGAAGCTCCTCCTGAGAGGGCACAGGAGGAAGAGCCAGAGGAGGCAGCCTGTTCTGCAGCAGGACAGCCACAAGAACAGGAGAAGGAAGAGACAGACATCATAAACAAGGCAGAAACCACCTGATCCCTATCCCTGAGTGAGATGCAAGATATGTGGAAAGATTACAGCTATCATCCAGGTGAGCAAATTATCACCTGGTTGCTCTGATGCTGGGATAGTGGGGCCAACGGTCCCACCCATGGAACTAGAGGGTAAGGAAGTCCAGAAGCTGGGATCCTTTGCTAGGAAGCATGGAATCAACAAAGGGATCGGAAGAGGGGCAGCAATCCACAGGCTCTGGAGGCAGCTCCAGTCGAGTGTGAAGGCAAGGTATCCCCTCAAAGATCCTGCAAAACTTCTGAGGCAAGTGGACCACCGTTGAGGGAAGTATCCAGTATCTGAGGGAATTAGCGGTGGTGGAGGTGATCTACAGCAACCGGGACAATAACCAGGTCTCCAAAGATCTGGATGACATCCAGCGCATGCGGTCCATGTGGCTGAAGTTTGTATGGAATGCACCAATGTTTTACATCAGCACACTGGTGATAATGGACTGAACAGACATCGAGGCACCAACTGTGGATAGACTGGCCTACCAGCTCTGGCAATTCAAAGAGAATGTCTCTTCCTCTCCGACCCTACGATCCTGTGTCTTGGCTGTGAAATAACTGTCCCAACAGTTCCAGCAACTCAGAGAATCTTCCTCCTTGCCCTTACAGGCTGGCATCTCAGCTATCAAGAGTGCCATACAGAGTCGACCTTTCTCTGCTCAAAGGAAAGGGAACCGTCGGCACACGCCATGTGCCACCCTGTGGTTCTATCTGCTCGACCATGGGGAGGACATGGGGAAGTGGGACGATGCACCTACCTCAAACCTAGAAGCTCATGTATGTGAATTACGAGGAAAAAACAGCATCCAAAAAGGGTCCATCCAGGAAGATGAATTGCTGTTGAGCAGCAATCTGTTGAGCAATTCCCAGATACAGTAGAAGGGCTGATCTCCCTTCTGATCCTGATGAAGGGACTTCTGGTTTGCAATTAAGGGAGTCAGGTGGATCTAGGGGGGCCCTGTCCATGACTGCCTTCTTTTCAGCTTAACTTTCTGTTTAGCTTTAGTGAACTGAATAAACCATTCGTAAACCCTAACTGGTGTTAACTAAATTAGTGAAGGTCTGCATATTGATGGGGCCAGTGTATTCTGGATGAAATTATAAACTCCATGCACTAAACCACATACCTTTGTTATTAAACAGGAATACATAATTTTCTTGATAATGCCTGATGCAGTGAGCGAGAAGTATAAAAATGAAACAAAAATATCTCTAGAGTCCTACCTATAATTGTTAACAAGGTTTTTCTGTTCATGCCCTTCTGTGTGTTAGAGGAAAATATATCTCGCCAAATCTGACAGCCCGAGAGAGGCAAGGCTGCTGCAGCTCCATGTCTCCAGGTCCAATCAGTAGCAAGACTGAAGAGGTATTCCCAGCAGGCACATGTCCACAAAGCACACATATATACCACATATATACATTATATTTATGACTGGCCACACAGATCACAGACAGACTCACAGAGCACTCCCATGAACACAGATAGCACCAACGTCCTCATCCTGCTCCCCTTGTCTGGCTGAGCAGGATGGAGGTCCACTAGTGAGAATATATATATAGGTTATGTACAATGGTGTTGTGGTTTAGCCCCAGCCGGAGGCTGAGCCACGCGGTCGCTCGCTCACCCCCCCACCTCCCGGTGGGACGGGGAGAGAATTGGGACGAAGAAAAGCAAAAACTCGTGGGTTAACAACAACAACAGTTTAACCAAACAACAAAGGGAAAGAGAACAAACAAACGAGAAACCCCAACAATAACAACAACAGCGTGTACTTAGCGGTGCTTCCCGTACAGGTCGCTCCCGCCCGGAGACCCACGCCCAGCCCGCTCCCACCCCGCCAGCCAACCCCCCTCTAAATAGTGAGCGTGACAGTCACATGGTATAGAATAGCCCCCGGGCAGCTTCTGGTGAAAATTAACCCTATCCCAGCCGCAACCAGGACAAATGGGGATCCCTCCAGCAGCTGAGCTCAGATGCTTAGTCTGTCCAGTAGCTGGCCCCTGGATCCCAGTCTCCCCAGTTACTGGTACCTGGACGTACGAACCCCCCAAAGCCCCAGCCCCACTCCAGCGGCTGGTACAGGCCAGCACTCAGACTTTGTAAGATATCATTTAAAATGCTATTTCTTAGATCTAATGCTATAAGGAGATGCTATTAGGCCGGGACGGAGCTAGTTTTGTCTTCAGCAGCTCCTGTGATTTGGATTTAGTGTGAGAAGAACGGTGATAGCACACTGATGTTGCTGGTTGCTGCTGAACCACCAAGGACATTTTGCTGTTTTCCAGGTTCTGCTAATGTGCAGATGCAAAAACTTGGGAGGGGTAGAGCCAGAATAGTTGATCCCAACTGGCCAAAGAGAGTATTCCATACCAGAGACGTCATGCCCGATATAAGCGAGGGTCGATCGGTGGGCCACTAGGCTTTTAGACCCTTAACTTGCCTTAATCCTTAAGCTTCCCTTCAGGTTGCTTTTTGTTTCCCTATTTTTTCCTTTTTGTTTTTCGTTAGTTTGGCTGTTGGTTCCCTCGCCTGCTCTCTCTGGAACTTGCTGTTCTGGGATAGCTGGGGGGGATACCCCTGCTCCCTGCCTGCTGCTCGGGACGGGCTGTATCGGTCGTCGGGTGGTGAGAAATTGTGCATAGTTTGTTTTATATATTCTATTATCCTTATATATATTATTATTATCATTATTAATATATTTTTATATTTTTCCTTTGCTGTCCTGGTGAGCTGTTTTTATCTCAACCTGTGAGTTTTCCTTTCTCTCCAATTCTCCTCCCCACCCCACTGGGGAGTGGGGGAATGAGCGAGCGGCTGCGTGGTATTGGGTTACAATTTGGGGTTAAACCACGACAGGAGAGAATAGTATAGATAATCTTATGTCCCTTTAGATGGTGGTAACCCTGTAGCATTGGGGTCTCTGATCCATGCTGGGCAGATCCTGTCCATAGAAGAGATTCTCCATCTGGTCATTTGAGCTATTTCAGGATTTCTTACAAGAAAACAACTCTATTCAACATTTCTACTGTCAAACAGAAAGGATGTTCACATGAGAACTTCTTGCTGTGCTGTTAGATAAAGGCAAGGCCACACAAGTGGTGTAATTGCCAGTACTGAGTGGGAGCTGCCTGCAAATCACCTAAACCCCTCCCTTGTCCTGCCTTTGGTATCTCTCCTAAACATCTGTGGTGGGTTAACCTTGGCTGGCCACCAAGCTGCTCTATCACTCCCCCTCCTCAGTGGGATGAGGGGGAGAAAATAAGATGAAAAATTCATGGGTCGAGATAAGGGCAGTTTAATAAAGAAAAGCAAAGGCCGCATGTGGAAGCAAAGGAAAACAAAAAGATTTATCCTTTATTTCCCATCAGCAGGCGATGTCCAGCCACTTCCTGGGAAGTAGGGCTTCAGTATGCGTAGCAGTTGCTCGGGAAGACAAATGTCGTAATAAAAAATGCCCCCCCGCCTCCTCCTTTCTCTTAGCTTTTATTGCTGAGCAGACCCATATGGTATGGAATATCCCTTTGGTCAGTTTGGGTCAGCTGTCCTGGCTATGTCCCCTCCCAACCTCTTGCCCACTCCCAGCCTACTGGCCTTTGGGGGCGAGGGGTGTGTTGGAGAGACAGCCTTGATGCTGTGCATGCACTGCTCAGCAGTAGCCAAAACACTGGTGTGTTATCATTCTAGCTACAAATACAAAGCACAGCACTATTGATATCGATAAAGATTAACTTAGCTCACTTTACCCTAACAATACTATGGCATGGTGAAACAGGATATCTGTCTCAGAACAAAAACCCCAAAGTGAATGATAGTCTGCTTTGTTAATGGCCCGTGAAGGACTGTTTAGTGTTGCCAAATTTAAGTGAAACTAGAGGAAAGGTAATTCTGGCAGGGGGAGATCACGACCACTGACTCAAAGACCACCCACTCAAGAAACCCGCCAACCCAAAAGGTTAAGGAAGTAAAAGTCTCAAAAATCGTAGCGGGCATGCGCAGTTATTTACATGGTAGGCAAAGAATTTTAACCAATCATTTAATAGAATAACAATGAATATGTACTAGATGATTAAATATGTTAATGTCTTGTGTATAAATAACGGTTAGCTTATATGAACGGTGTGCTGGTTTGTACCTTGCACCCATATCTGCGCATTTATGTAATAAAGGAAAATACCTCGACTCTGTGTAAATTGGGTGACGCACACTGGGTAACGGACCCAAGTTTTGGGGACAACACTATAGGGGCCGCTATGGGGAAATGTTGTGGTTTAACCCCAAATTGTAACCCAATACCACGCAGCCGCTCGCTCACTCCCCCACTCCCCAGTGGGGTGGGGAGGAGAATTGGGGAGAAAAGAAAACTCGCAGGTTGAGATAAAAACAGTTCACCAGGACAGCAAAGGAAAAATATAACAATATATTAATAATGATAATAATATATATATAAGGATAATAGAATATATAAAACAAACGATACACAATTTCTCACCACCCGATGACCGATACAGCCTGTCCCGAGCAGCAGGCAGGGAGCAGGGGTATCCCCCCCAGCTATCCCAGAACAGCAAGTTCCAGAGAGAGCAGGCGAGGGAACCAACAGCTGAACGAATGAAAAACAAAAAGGTAAAAATAGGGAAACAAAAAGCAACCCGAAGGGAAGCTTAAGGGTTAAGGCAAGTTAAGGGTCTCAAAAGCCTAGTGGCCCACCGACCGACCCTCACTTATCCCGGGCATGACGTCTATGGTATGGAATACTCTCTTTGGCCAGTTGGGATCAACTATTCTGGCTCTACCCCTCCCAAGTTTTTGCCCCTGCACATTAGCAAAACCTGGGAAGCTGCACAATGTCCTTGATCGTTCAGCAGCAACCAACAACATCAGTGCGCTGTTACCATTCTTAGAATCATAGAATCATAGAATTGCTCTGGTTGGAAGAGACCTCCGAGATCATTGGGTCCAACCATTAACCTATCACTACCAAGTCCCCCACTAAATCATATCCCTTAGGACCACATCTAAATGTCTTTTGAATACCCCCAGGGATGGTGACTCCACCACCTCCCTGGGCAGCCTGTTCCAATGCCCGACAACCCTTTCGGTGAAGAAATTTTTACGAATGTCCAATCTAAACCTCCCCTGGCGCAACTTGAGGCCATTTCCTCTTGTTCTGTCGTCTGTTACTAGGGAGAAGAGTCCAACCCCCATCTCTCTACAACCTCCTTTCAGGTAGTTGTAGAGAGCAATAAGGTCTCCCCCCAGCCTCCTTTTCTCCAGACTAAACACCCCCAGGTCCCTCAGCCGCTCCTCATAGGACTTGTGTTCCAGACCCTTCCCCAGCCTCGTTGCCCTTCTCTGGACACGCTCCAGCACCTCAATGTCTTTCTTGTAGTGAGGGGCCCAAAACTGAACACAGTACTCGAGGGGCGGCCTCTCCAGGGCCGAGTACAGGGGGACGATCACCTCCCTACTCCTGCTGGCCACACTGTTTCTGATACAGGCCAGGATGCCGTTGGCCTTCTTGGCCACCTGGGCACACTGCTGGCTCATCTTCAGCCGGCCGTCAACCAACACCCCCAGGTCCTTTTCCGCCGGGCAGCTTTCCAGCCACTCCCCCACAAGCCTGTAGCACTGCCTGGGGTTGTTGTGTCCCAGGTGCAGGACCCGGCACTTGGCCTTGTTGAATCTCATACCATTGGCCTCAGCCCATCGATCCAGCCTGTCCAGGTCCCGCTGTAGTGCCTGCCTGCCCTCCAGCAGATCAACACTCCCTCCCAATTTGGTGTCATCTGCCAACTTACTGAGGGTGCACTCGATCCCCTCGTCCAGATCATTGATAAAGATATTGAACAGAACTGGCCCCAGTACTGAGCCCTGGGGAACACCACTTGTGACCGGCCGCCAACCGGATTTAACTCCATTCACCACAACTCTTTGGGCCCGGCCATCCAGCCAGTTTCCTACCCAGCGCAGAGTATGCCCATCCAAGCCATGAGTAGCCAGTTTCTCCAGGAGGATGCTGTGGGAGACGGTGTCAAAGGCTTTACTAAAGTCCAGGTACACAACGTCCACAGCCTTTCCCTCATCCACTAAGCGGGTCACCATGTCGTAGAAGGAGATCAGGTTGGTCAGACAGGACCTGCCTGTCATAAACCCATGCTGACTGGGCGCGATCACCCGGTTGTCCCGTACGTGCTGTGTGATGGCACTCAAGATGATCTGCTCCATAACCTTCCCGGGCACCGAGGTCAGGCTGACAGGCCTGTAGTTCCCCGGATCCTCCTTCCGGCCCTTCTTGTAGATGGGCGGTCACATTTGCCAGCCTCCAGTCAACTGGGACCTCCCCAGTTAGCCAGGACTGCTGATAAATGATGGAGAGTGGCTTGATGAGCACTTCTGCCAGCTCTTTCAGCACCCTTGGGTGGATCCCATCCAGCCCTATAGACTTGTGCGTGTCTAGGTGGCGTAGCAGGTCACTGACCGTTTCCCCTTGCACTACGGGGTCTTCATTCCGCTCCCCATCCCTGTCTTCCTGCTCAGGGGGCTGGGTGCCCAGAGAACAACTTCCCTTGCTGTTAAAGACTGAGGCAAAGAAGGCATTTAGCACCTCAGCCTTTTCCTCATCCCTTGACACTAAGTTTCCCTCCGCATCCAATAGAGGAGGGAGATTTTCCTTA
This sequence comes from Phoenicopterus ruber ruber, assembly GCA_009819775.1. Taxonomy (NCBI): domain Eukaryota; kingdom Metazoa; phylum Chordata; class Aves; order Phoenicopteriformes; family Phoenicopteridae; genus Phoenicopterus; species Phoenicopterus ruber. The sequence goes on from CM020247.1 coordinate 32,618,186, forward strand.
GCCCCCTTTTTATTGTTAATGTATTTGTAGAAGGACTTTTTGTTGTCTTTTACGGCAGTAGCCAGACTAAGTTCTAGTTGGGCCTTGGCCCTTCTAATTTTCTCCCTACATAACCTCACAACATCCTTGTAGTCCTCCTGAGTTGCCTGCCCCTTCCTCCAAAGGTTGTAGACTCTCTTTTTTTTCCTAAGTTCCAGCTGGAGCTCTCTGCTCAGCCAGGCCGGTCTTCCCCGTCGGCTCATCCTTCGGCTCATGGGGACAGCCTGCTCCTGCGCCTTTAAGATTTCCCTCTTGAAGAATGTCCAGCCTTCCTGGACGCCTTTGCCCTCCAGGACTGCCTCCCAAGGGACTCTGCCAACCAGACTCCTAAACAGGCCAAAGTCTGCCCTCCGGAAGTCCAAGGTGGCAGTTCTGGTGACCCTCCTCTTTACTTCTCTGAGAATCGAGAACTCTATCATTTCGTGGTCACTGTGCCCAAGATGGCCTCCGACCGTCACATCACCCACAAGACCTTCTCTGTTCACAAACAACAGGTCCAGCGGGGCGCCTTCCCTCGTGGGCTCCCTCACCAGCTGCGTGAGGAAGTTCTCTTCCACACACTCCAGGAACCTCCTGGACTGTTTCCTCTCTGCTGCATTGTATTTCCAGCAGACGTCCGGCAAGTTGAAGTCCCCCACGAGAACAAGGGCTAGCGATCATGAGGCTTCTCCCAGCTGCCTATAGAATACTGCATCTGCCTCCTCGTCCTGATTGGGTGGTCTATAACAGACTCCCACCACAATGTCTGCCTTGGTGGCCTTCCCCCTGATTCTAACCCATAGGCACTCAACCCTCGTGTCACTGTCCTCGAGCTCAAGGCAGTCCAGACTCTCCCTAACATAGAGGGCTACCCCACCGCCTCTCCTTCCTTGCCTATCCCTTCTAAAGAGTTTATAGCCGTCCATCGCGGCACTCCAGCTATGTGTGTCATCCCACCATGTTTCCGTGATGGCAACTATATCGTAGTTTTCCCCTTTCACAACAGCCTCAAGCTCCTCCTGTTTGTTGCCCATGCTCCGTGCATTCGTGTAGATGCCCTTCAGCTGGGCTAATGATCCTGTTGCCTTTGTGGTGGGAGAAGCCCTACTCCCTACATGTCCCATCTCAGGTATTTCTGTGGTTCCTAGCAGATCGATGACCCCTGTGTCCCTGCTGCCGCATGGGTCTCTCTGTCCTACCTCGTCTGAGACGGCTGACCGAAGGGCCTTGCTGGCACACCATCCCTCATCCATTGGCGTGCCACCCCCAGGCTTCTCTCTAGCAAGCCTGGTTTTATCCCCTTCTCCCTTCAAATCTAGTTTAAAGCTCTTTCAATGAGCCCTGCTAACTCCTGTGCTAGGATCCTTTTCCCCCTTTGGGACAGGTGCCCCCCGTCTGCCGCCAGCAGGCCTGGTGCCATGTAAACCGACCCATGGTCGAAGAACCCAAAGTCCTGCCGGTGACACCAGGCTCGGAGCCAGGTGTTGATCTGCTGGCTCCTCCAGTTTCTTCCCTCATCCTTTCCCAGAACTGGAGGGATAGAGGAGAACACTACCTGTGCTCCTGATCCCTTAATCAGTCGCCCCAAGGCCCTGAAGTCCCTCTTGATTGCCCCGGGACTTCTTTTTGCCACCTCGTCGCTGCCTACCTGGAAGATCAGCAGGGGATAGTAGTCTGAGGGCCGTACTAGGGTGGGAAGCTTCCTCTTCACATCCTTGACCCGGGCCCCAGGGAGGCAGCAGACTTCCCTAAGCAGTGGGTCCAGTCTGCATATGGGCCCTTCTGTTCCTTTCAGAAGGGAGTCTCCTATGACAACGACCCGTCTCTTGTTTTCCTTTGTGGGGGCAGTTTTGATGCAGGCCGTAGGCCGACTAATCCTCGGCAGCACCTCCAGGCTGGCTGAACCATCAGCCTTGTCATTGTTTGGTTCCAGTGGCAGGGCCTATTGTGCAAGGGCACCTGCGGAGGTGGGGTAGGCGCTGAGGAGACACGCCTGCCTCACCGGGGAGGCACTAGTTGCCATTGTCCCCTGTCCCCTAAGTCCCTGTGTTCAGCCATGCAGGGAGAGGATCAGGATAGGGAGTCCCCCGTGACAGGCACCCTGGCTGCCTGTTGCGCCTGTCTCAGGGAGGGCAGGGTGCGAGTCCAGTCATCGATCTCCCTCTCGCACTCCCTGATACTCCTCAACCTGCTCACCTCCTGCCGGAGCTCTGTCACCAGGCAGAGGAGTTCCTCTACCTGGGCACACCTCCCACAGGCATGCTCGCTGCTGCTGCCGCCCGGTACTGGCATCAGAGCAGGGCACACCCTGCAGCCTGACGCCTGGGTGGCAGCGTGTTCCCACCGCAGCTCCGTCTGGGAAGCTGCGTCAGTCTTGGTAGGTGCAAGGCTTAGAGCAGCCATGGCTTTCTGCCAGGTGGACTCCATTACTCCCTTGTCGAGCTGGCGGAGCTTCAGCGCCCTCCCTGCGTGAACTGCCGCGCAAACTGCCGCGCCGCGCTCTGCGTCACTGGCGCTCCCGAGGGGCTTTTTTATATGTGGGGGAGGGGCTTGGCTGCCGCAGCTCCTGGCCCCGCCCAGGTCTCGTCAGCTGCTCTCGTGCGAGCTGCTGGCTCCTGGCGGATCCCTCGGCTCCCCCCTCGGTTCCCCGGTTGGGGAAACCCCCTTGTGCGCCACGCTAGGACGCTCCGCTGCAGGTCGTGCCGGCACCAGAGCTGATTGCCTCGGCGACTGAGGCACCTCTCTCTGTCCAGCATTTTCTAATTTTTCTTAAATATGCTTTCACAGATGTGCCACAAACTTTGCTAATTGGCTCAGCTTTGGCCTGCAGTGGATCCATCGCTGAGCCGGCTGGAACCAGCTGTGTCTGGCACAGGGCAGCCCCTTACCTTCTTCCACAGAGGCCACCCCTGCAGCCCCCACTGCTACCAAAACCTTGCCACAGACACTCAATACACTGTAGCTCCTGTCTTCTTACTAATTTTTTTCCACTTCTTGCTTCTTACTTGTTTCCTCTGCTGTGTTGTGGATCCCTCCACAGGCCACAGTCTCTTCAGGGGCATACCTGCTCTGGTGTGGGTTCCTCCATGGGCTGCAGTCCCCTCAGAGGTGTACCTCCTCTGGCACAGAGTGCCTGCTTCCAAGAGTGCATCTCCAGCCATGTCCCCAGCAATGTCCCCTTCTACTTGCCTTTTTCACTTCACTTATCTCACATGCATCCTTACATGTGTCTTCCTGTCTTTCCTTTTGTGTCTCCTGCCCCTAGCAGCTACTGCAATTTCTTAAATATGTTTGAGCAGAGGTGCCATGTGCTCCTCTGATATTGGTTGAAGTTTTGGCACATGGTGGGGTGTTTTCATCTGTTGCCGAGCTGGCTGGAACTGGCTGTGACTGGCACAGGGCAGTTCATGGCCTCCTCCCACACAGCCGCCCCCTGCAGCCCCTTGCTCCTGAAACCCTGCCATTCATGCCCAATATAGGGCGGCTAGAAGCTTTCCCCACTCAGAAAGTGAATGCAAATAGCACCCTAGAAGGAAAAAATAAGCATATCTGTTGGTGCCATTGGATGCCACTTAGGCTGGACTCAGATAATGGAAGCCGTTTCAAAACCACAACCACTCAAGAACGGAACAAAGATCATGGATTAGAAGAAGTATATCACATTCCCTATCATCCCCAAATGTCTGGAAAGGTAGAGCAGTACAATGGCTTACTTAAAAAAATGCTGAAAGCCCTGGGGAAAGGGAATCTCAGGGGATGAGAATCTCATCTCCAGGAAGCTGTGTGGTTAATTAATATAAAGCCTGGAACCCATCAGAGTAACCCTGCAGAAAATCATACACCCTGAGCTCAGCTGGATGATAAGGTACTGGCAAATCCTGGAGATATTTGGATTGGGAGGCACATTCTTGTTTCTCATCCTGCAGCAGTCAAAATCCCTAAGGAAGGGGTCCCTATCACTTGAGGACCAGGGTTTACTTACGTACTGGGTCTGGCTGGGATGGAGTTAATTTTCTTCATAGCAGTCCATATGGTGCTATTTTAGATTTGTGACTAAACCAGTGTTTATAACACACCAATGTTTTAGCTGTTGCTGAACAGTGCTTGCACAGCATCAAGGCTTTTTCCCACTCTGTCCCCTGCAGCGAGTAGGCCAGGTGTGGGCAAGAGGTTGGTAGGGGAAACAACCAGGACCAAAGGGATCAAAGGGATATTCCATGCCATATAACATCAGGCTCAGCAATAAAAACTGAGGGGAGAGGGATTTTAGGTAGGTAACCATTGCTCGGAGATTGACTGAGCATTGGTCTATTTGTGAGAGGTGGTGGGTGATGGCTTTGCATCAGTTGTTTTGGGTTTTTTCTTCCTCTTTCCTTTGCTTATTAAACTATCTTTATCTTGACCCACAAGTTTTCTCTCTTTTGTTCTTCCTATTCTCTCCTCCATCCTATTGCAGGGGGGAGTGAGCAAGTGGCTGTGTGGTGCTAAGCTACCAGCTGGGGTCAATCCACCACAGTCGTTTTTGGCGTTCCAGATGTAAAAGGTTCAAGATAACAACAGATTTGATTGGAGTGTGCTAGACTTAACTTCTAGCCATTATACCTGTTTATCTGAGCTGCTACTTGGCAAGCTATTTACTGTTGCTGCTCGTGATGCTTACATATTTACTTTGGATGCTGACTTATGTGTTCCCTCCCCTGCTCTGGTGCTTGATCCTTTTCTTACTGTACAACAAACTCTAAGACTTGTTAATGGCTGTTTTCAGTTTTTGCTGTTTGCTGTGTTGTTTATCACTTTGTTTTGCTTTGCCTGGGAGACATATGATAAAAGCACTGGCCTTGAGCCTAATCTGGTATTTGGGCCCTACATTGCTGCTGTCCCAGTACTCAAAGAACCATCTCAATGAGAAAATCAGCAATTACACCTTCCCCCTTTTCTCCTCTGAGAGATGCTTTGTGGAGAGAGGGGAGAATGGCACCTACCCCTTCCTCTCCTCCAGGATAGGTCTTTCCAGCCTTCTTGTAATGGTCTTTCAGTTTCTTGAATATCCCTATGCAATCAGACTGTTTGTACTGGTGTGTGTCATGAGCCTGATATTCATTTTGATTAATGTTCATAAGATTAAACAACTAAGTGGGAATGCCACACAGGAACATACACTGAGGCGGTCGATCTTGGGTGTCAGGGTGTATGGGAGGATTTGGGCAGGTGCCTAGGGCCATTATCACCTCTGTTAGCCTGGGATTTTACACCTGTACAGGCATGTAATGCTGTTGAATTGGTACAGCATTTGAAAGTGGGGAGCCTTGTCTGCCCCAATGAAATGCAGCAACTTCTAACGCTATGATGGGACCTGGCCCATGCCTATTGAGCTGCTGTCCAGTGCCCTCAAAAGAGCAAGAGGGTCTCCCCATCCAAGAGCACACAAACGGACACTGAGAAGGTCTCTCACCCTGAGGTCACACAAATGGACACTGTGGCTAAACCAGAAACCCAACCCTCAACTATCACAGTTGCTTCTGTAATCAAGGAGAAACAATGGAAGCAGAGGTTGACCTGGTTAGTAAGAGAGGAAGAAGCTCCTCCTGAGAGGGAACAGGAGGAAGAATTAGAAGGGGCAGCCTGTTCTACAGCAAGACAGACACAAGAACAGGAGAGGGAAGAGACAGAAATCATAAACGAGGAAAAAAAACACTTGGTCCCTACCTCTGAGAGGTGTGAGAAACACAGAAAGATTATGGCCATCAACAAGGTGAGTGAATTGCTACCTGGTTGTGCCAATCCTGGGATACTGTGGTGGGTTGACCATAGCTGGGCAGAGTGAGAAACACAGAAGGCCTTGAAGCTGTTGTCGTGGTTTAACCCCAGACGGCAACTAAGTGCCATGCAGTCGCTCGCTCACTCCCCCCAGTGCAATGGGGAGGAGAATGGAAAAAAGGTAAAACTCATGGGTTGACATAAAGACAGCAAAGGAAGAGAGAGATAATAGAATATACACAACAAGTGATGCACAATGCAATTGCTCACCACCAGGTGATCAATAGCCCATCCTCGAGCAGCGATCACGCCACCCCAGCCAACTCTCCCCAGTTTACATACTGAGCATGATGCCATATGGTATGGAATATCCCTTTGGCCAGTTTGGGTCAGCTGTCCTGGCTGTGCCCCCTCCCAGCTTCTTGTGCACCTCCTCGCTGGCAGAGGGGAAGCTGAAAAGTCCTTGACTTAGTATAAGCACTACTTAGCAACAGCTAAAAACATCAGTGTGTTATCAACATTATTCTCATACTAAATCCAAAACACAGCACTATACCAGCTACTAGGAAGAAAATTAACTCTCTCTCAGCTGAAACCAGGACACTGTGCAAACACTGTTCAGCAATAGCTAAAACATTGGTGTGTTACCAACACTGTTTTAGTCACAAATCCAAAACATAGCACCATATGGGCTGCTATGAAGAATATTAACTCTATCTCAGCCAGACTCAGTACAATCTTCACCCCTTATTCTATACCATTTACGTCATGCTCAGGTCACACACTATCTAATACATCCTCATTAACCATCACCTTCCTTCCTGTCATTTGATATTTACACAGATATCATTCCCTTAGTCTATGGGTGTCGTGGTTTAACCCCAAATTGTAACCCAATACCACGCAGCCGCTCGCTCATTCCCCCACTCCCCAGGGGGGTGGGGAGGAGAATTGGAGAGAAAGGAAAACTCACAGGTTGAGATAAAAACAGCTCACCAGGACAGCAAAGGAAAAATATAACAATATATTAATAATGATAATAATAATAATATATATAAGGATAATAGAATATATAAAACAAACAATACACAATTTCTCACCACCCGACGACCGATACAGCCCGTCCCGAGCAGCAGGCAGGGAGCAGGGGTATCCCCCCCAGCTATCCCAGAACAGCAAGTTCCAGAGAGAGCAGGTGAGGGAACCAACAGCCGAACGAACAAATGAAAAACAAAAAGGAAAAATAGGGAAACAAAAAGCAACCCGAAGGGAAGCTTAAGGATTAAGGCAAGTTAAGGGTCTAAAAGCCTAGTGGCCCACTGACCGACCCTCGCTTATATCGGGCATGACGTCTATGGCATGGAATACTCTCTTTGGCCAGTTTGGATCAACTATCCTGTCTCTACCCCTCCCAAGTTTTTGCCCCTGCACGTTAGCAGAACCTGGGAAACTGCAAAATGTCCTTGGTGGTTCAGCAGCAACCAGCAACATCAGTGTGCTGTCACTGTTCTTCTCACACTAAAGCCAAAACACAGGAGCTGCTGAAAACAAAACTAGCTCCGTCCTGGCCTAAACCAGGACAATGGGTCACCCCTGTAAAAAGTCCATAAAACGTCCATCGAGTTCATTTAGTCCATGACTTGGGCTCCATTTGTTATGGTGGTCAACTCAAGACAGAAAAGACACTGTGTTGTGTTATTTGGCACCAAAGCCAGCTCAGGCTGGGTTACTGCTGCCCTTGCTCGGCTTCTTGAGAGGCTTGTCCTCAGTTGATTCAGATGATTCCTGCTACATTATTTCCTATAAGATACATCTCAAGTCATGGGTTACAACTATTTAAAGGTATATCCATTACAATCTCCACCCGTTGTCCCTTTGGATCAGGCAATAGGGTTTAATATTGCAGTGAACTCCACCCCTTGCCCTGCTCCAATGAGGGCATATACACGGGCCACAGTCCCTTCAGGTGAGTACCTGCTCCGACACGGGTGTATCCATGGGCCACAGTTACTTTTGGGGTGTACCTGCTCCAGTGTGGACTTACCCACATGTCACAGTGCCTTTGATTCCAGTTCATGCTGAAGTTCCAGCATGTCCAGTACAGCAGAACAGGAATAGCAGCAATGCTCTGGTCATATGCCAGCCCAGGCACATAGCTATTGCTGTTATCAAAACGTTCCCAAGCACAGCAGAGTAAGATAAGCACTACTGTCATGGTTTAACCCCAGATGGTAACTGAATACCATGCAGCCACGTGCTCACTCCCCACCTCCCCAGTGGGGTGGGGAGGAGAATTGGAGAGAAAGGAAAACTCGCGGGTTGAGATAAAAGCAGTTCACCAGGACAGCAAAGAAAAAAAATAAATAATTATATTATATATTAATAATGATAATCATTATAATATATAAGGATAATAGAATATATAAAACAAACGATGCACAATTTCTCACCACCCAACGACCGATACAGCCTGTCCCGAGCAGCAGTCAGGGAACAGGAATATTCCCCCCCAGCTATCCCAGAACAGCAAGTTCCAGAGAGAGCAGGCGAGGGAACAAACAGCCAAATGAACGAATGAAAAGGCACGAACGAACGAAAAAAGGGAAAAGAAGAGAAGTGGCCCGTTGTCCGACCCTCACTTATACCGGGCATGATGTCTATGGTATGGAATACTCTCTTTGGCCAGTTTGAATCAACTATTCTGGCTATACCCTTCCCAAGTTTTTGTACCTGCACATTAGCAAAACCTGGGAAACTGGAAGATGTCCTTGATCGCTTAACAGCAACTAATAACATCAGTGTATTATCAACATTCTTCACATACTAAATCCAAAACACAGTAGCTGCTGGAGACAAAATTAGCTCCGTCCTGACCGAAACAAGGACAACTACAATACACAGCAAAAGCCAAAAGCAGCCATTAACAAGACCTAGCCTCTAATATAAAGCAAAGCAAGCAAGCCCTATAGCCAGCACAGAAGCCTGCCATTTAGCAGCTAAACAGCTATAACAGCTATAAATTCAGTCTAGCCCAGTCAAATCTGTCATTATCTCGAATCTCTCTGGCCCCAAGTTGGGTGCCACAAAGGACAATAGTGGGTTAACCCTGCTGCTCAGGCAGCTAAGCACCACACAGCCACTTGCTCACTCTGCTGCCATTGGAGTGCGGGAGATAATCAGAAGGACAAAAGCAAGAAAACTCGTGGGTCAAGCCAAAGGCAGTTTAATAGGTGCCGGCAGCTCTCACGAGCGAGGCTGATGTGGCTTGGGCATTGCCAGGAGCAACCGCGGGATATTTAAATGGCCCTGAGGAGCACCAGCGACCAGGGCGTGGCGACCAGGGCGTGGCGTGTCAGTCAGGGCGTGGCATGGCAGTTTGCGCAGGAGGGCGCTAGGACACTCCACTGCAGGTCGTGCCGGCACCGTAGCTGATCGCCTCGGCAACTGAGACACACACTAAATCCAAAACACAGGATCTGCTGAAGACAAAACTAGCTCCCTGGCCTAAACCAGGACAGGAAAGTTAACTCCATCCAAGCCAGACCCAATACAACATCCCATAATAAGTCCTGTGCAATCCCCAAATGCTCTGCCCCTGCATCCCATTATGAGTCCCGCACTCCTAGGCACTCCCTTAGTCCCAAAGGTGATCCAGAGAGCTGCTCCTGATGACTAATCTTGATGGGTTTCACACCTGGACAAGGGGGGTGATTGCTCACCTGGGACAGCCCTGGGAGGTGCATGGACAGGGTGTTCATTCCTCTGGAGTCATTAATTTTGGTTCCCACCTGCCATTGTGCCCCTGTGCTCCTCTGGACTTGTGGAGGTGGGCATTTGATGGGCTGCTGGCTCCTCTGATGGGCCTGGGAGTAGCCTGGCAGGGTATTATTTGGTCTCCCCCTCCTGCCATTGTATTTCTGTGCTCCAGACAACTTTTATCACATAACTTAATACTATGAGCTCATTAAGACTATATTTTGACCTCATTCTAGAAGTTCAATAATATTAGAGTATGACTCTAATTTATCCAGGTGTTGACAGCATCTGGAGAAGTTTACACATCCTAGATCTGCTATCTGCCTTTGGCTTTTCTGATCAATTTCAGTGACTAAGTCAGGGAACTGTCACTTACCTGAGGAAGTCATGTTTGTAGTTGTCACGGCCCAACTTTCTGCCCGCAGCGATGCTGCACCCCAGCTATGGGTCATAAGCAAATAGTGGCAGAGAAGAGGGACGAGTGACTCAGGTTACTGTGCCAATTTATTCATTCAGTAACTGGGCGTACAAGTTATCATTGAATAACAGAAAGTTCACTAATTGCTAATCCCGCCTTTCAGCAAAAAGGAAGAGAGAAGGGGGGGAGAGAGAGAGAGAGATCGATCATCAGTCCAGGGTCCAGCATTGGTCCAGCCAACGGGGGTCTCTGGTCAGTGGTCAGGGAGGCCCTCCTGTTGAGTCATGAGGTTCAGAAAGGACCCCCTTGCTTTCTAAACTCCTTCTCAGAGAGGAGTCTAGGTGCGGCTGAGTCCAGTCCTAGTCTCAGACTTGGTCAACGGTTTATGTCTAAAGGAGTATATCATGTATACCCTTGGGCTAAATTAAAAGGTAGAGACAGAGAAAAAATAGAGGTAAAGGAAAGATCACCACCCTGGGTTCCAGCGATGTCTCTGGTCCGGTTCCATCGGATGGTGGGCGCGCACACCCAGCCCCTCTGAGTTGCGCCATTTATTGACTAGTCTCACTGCATCTGCTAATTACTTCGCATGCATAGTCTGTTGTTCTCGAACCTTCTCAAAATGGATCGGGGGTTTGAGGCTAGTGCTGCCCCCCCTCCTGTCAGAAATGCAGGGGCGATGCTGTCTCAGGCTTGTAGCAATTACTCAAGATAAGGCCCAGAAAAGTGCTATCCTGCCTCTGCAAGATCCTCCCTTCCAGCTGCACCTTATCTCATTAGTGTGGTATTCCTTCACACCAGGTCCTCCTTTGTCCAGACAATAATTCTTTCAACTTCTCAGTTTCTTCAAGGTCCTTCTTTGCCGAATGTTTGAGACATTAACTCTTTCAGCCCTCAGTCTCTTACAGTAGTATATATGCCAAATATATTTACTGCATGCCAGGACAGTTGTAATCATGTAACAAATCACTGAAATAATTATATTTTCTTTTTTATTGTTCAGTTCTTACCATTCAGTCGACGAGGAGAGCAGCGGTGGCAACGGCGTGTTCTGTAGCTGCGCCCTAGATTGAGGTGGACAGGGGGTTCCCGGAGCCAGGGGATCCCGAGCAAGAGCAGAGAGGAGAGACCCACCAGGCATCAGCAGCTCTCACGAGAGAGGCTGACGTGGCTTGGGCATTGCCAGGAGCAACTGCGGGATATTTAAATGGCCCTGAGGAGCGCGGCAACCAGGGTGTGGCGTGGCAGTTTGCGCAGGGAGGGCCCCGCAGCCTGCTTGTAGCCCCACAGCCCAGGGAAGCCTTCTCGGTCTCTGCCACAATGGTGGGCACCCGCCTCGGAGCTAACACAGGTGGTCCTATGGTGAATGCCCCCGAGATGACGGATGCATCCTGCCAGACAGAACTGATAGGGAAGGAAATCTCAGTCCAGGTGGGAGGCTGCAGCAAGTGCCCTCACCCTCTTCCTGGTGCAAAGGAAAGTTCCTGCACAGGGTGTGCATGGGTCAAAGATCTGCTACATCAGGTAGCTGGGCTGCAGGAAACAGTTAAAAGACTGCGCAGCATCAGAGGATCCGAAACAGAGATAGACAGGTGGTTCCAAAGCCACACTCCTGCGCCAGACACCACTGAGGATGGAACACCTTGGACTGTAGTAACTCACAAAAGCAGGGCTCCGCTTCAGTCCTCGCCCTCCAGTATCACAACTAAAAATAGATATGAAGCGTTAAAAGCTGTAGACACCCACGAGCAAGGTGGGCAAGTAGAAACTACTCCAACAGCACGCAGCACGCACCGAAAAAAGAAACGACGAGTGCTCGTAGTGGGGGACTCTCTGTGAAGGGGCACTGAGGTGCCCATCTGCCGACCTGACAGGGAGGCACGAGAGGTGTGCTGCCTCCCGGGAGCCAAGGTCCGAGATGTTGCTGAGAGGGTGCCGCGACTTGTCAGGAGCACGGACTACTATCCGCTGCTACTCTTCCAAGTGGGCACGAATGATGCTGCAAGCCGGAACCTGGGCAAAATCAAGGAAGACTTTAAAGCCCTGGGGGAGCAAGTGAAAAATGTTGGTGCCCAGGTTATATTCTCTTCCATTCTACCAGTGGGAGGAAAGGGGACGGCCAGAAATAGGCACATAATGCACATCAACTCCTGGCTTCGTGGCTGGTGCCGACGTGAGGGTTTTGGCTTTTATGGCAATGGGACGTTCTTTGGCGACTACAACCTATTGGGGAGGGATGGGATCCACCTGTCTAAGAGGGGCAGGGGAATCTCTGGTGGCAGGCTGGCCAGCTTGGTGATGTGGGCTTTAAACTGAAGGACTCGGGGGGAGGGGTCCAAAGTGGCAATGCTCGTGCCAGCGCATCCAACTGGGGAGTAAGCCAGGCCAACCTGAGCAGCCACAAATGTTCCTTGGCTGCCTCCCAAGAAGAGAACCAGAAGGCCGACCACCCTAAGGGTGTGTATGCCTATGATGGATCCGCCAGCACCCCTCCAGGGAGATCTGCAAACTCAACTTCCTCTCTGAAATGCCTGTACACCAACGCACGCAGCATGGGGAATAAACGGGAAGAACTAGAGATCTGTGTGCGCTCGCAGGGCCATGATCTCATAGCAATTACAGAGACGTGGTGGGACAGCTCGCGTGACTGGAATGCTGTCATGGATGGGTATGTATGTACTTTTCAGGAAGGACAGGCCAGCAAGGTGAGGTGGTGGAGTTGCTCTCTATGTGAGAGAACAAATGGAGTGTATCGAGCTCTGCCTAGGGGAGGAAAAAGAACAGGTCGAGAGCTTATGGGTAAGGATTAAGGGACAGGCTAACATGGGGGACACTGTTGTGGGTGTGTACTAAAGCCCACCTGATCAGGATGAGGAAGTCAATGAGGCCTTCTACAGGCAGCTGAAAGTAGCCTCATGATCGCAGGCCCTGGTTCTCATGGGGGACTTCAACCACCCCGATATCTGTTGGAGGGACAACACAGCTAGGCATGCACAGTCCAGGAGGTTCCTACAGAATATTGATGACAATTTTCTGACGCAGGTGGTGGAGGAGCTGACGGGGAGAGGTGTGCTGCTGGACCTCATACTAACTAACAAGGAAGGTCTGGTTGGGGATGTGAAGGTTGGGGATAGCCTTGGCTGCAGTGACCACGAGATGGTGGAGTTCAGGATCCTGTGAGGAGGAAGCAGGACGCTAAGCAGGATTACAACCCTGGACTTCAGGAGAGCTAACTTTGGCCTCTTCAAGGACCTGCTTGAGGAATCCCGTGGGTTAGGGCTCTAGAAGGTAGTGGGGGCTAGACGAGTGGACGGTGAGGTGGATTGAGAACTGGCTGAATGGCAGAGCTCAGAGGGTGGTGATCAGTGGTGCAGAGTCTAGCTGGAGGCCTGTGACTAGTGGTGTCCCCCAGGGGTCGATACTGGGGTCAGTCTTGTTCAATTTATTCATCAGTGACCTGGATGAAGGGACAGAGTGTACCCTCAGCAAGTTTGCTGATGACACTAAACTGGGAGGACTGGCTGATACCCCAGAAGGCTGTGCTGCCATTCAGCGAGACCTGGACAGGCTGGAGTGTTGGGCAGAGAGGAACCTCATGAGGTTCAACAAGGGCAAGTGCAGGGTCCTGCACCTGGGGAGGAATAACCCCATGCACTGGTACAGGTTGGGGGTTGACCTTCTGGAAAGCAGCTCTGCGGAGAAGGACCTGGGAGTCCTGGTGGATGACAAATTCACCATGAGCCAGCAATGTGCCCTTGCGGCCAGGAAGGCCAACAGCATCCTGGGGTGCATCAAGAAGAGTGTGGCCAGCAGGTCGAGGGAGGTTATCCTCCCCCTCTACTCTGCCCTAGTGAGGTCCCATCTGGAGTCCTGTGTCCAGTTCTGGGTGCCCCAGTTCAAGGACGATGAGGAACTACTGGAGGGAGTCCAGTGGAGGGCTACAAAGATGATGAGGGGACTGGAGCATCTCTCCTATGGGGAAAGGCTGAGGGAGCTGGGGCTGTTCAGCCTGAGGAAGAGAAGGCTGAGAGGGGACCTCATCAATGCTTATAAATATCTCAAGGGCGGGTGTCAAGAGGATGGGGCCAGACTCTTCTCAGTGGTGCCCAGCGACAGGACAAGGGGCAATGGGCACAAACTGGAACACAGGAAGTTCCGTCTGAACATGCGGAACAACTTCTTCCCTGTGAGGGTGACGGAGCCCTGGCACAGGCTGCCCAGGGAGGTTGTGGAGTCTCCTTCTCTGGAGAGATTCAAAACCCGCCTGGATGCAGTCCTGTGCAGCCTGCTCTAGGTAAAACTGCTCTGGCAGGGGGGTTGGACTAGATGACATCCAGAGGTCCCTTCCAACCCCTACCATTCTGTGATTCTGTGATTCTGTGATTCTTTCAGGTCACTCAATAGACAGGATCTACAAACTGACTGTAAGCTTGAATATGCATTCTTCAGAATACCACAACACCTAGGAAACTTTGGATTTTGTTTTTGTTAGCTGGTGGGGACATGGCTGTTACATTAATAGTCACATCTACTGGGATGTGATGACATCCATCTTGCCATTTTATTCCGCAAAAATGGATCTCTCATGCAGAGCCTTTGACCTTGCTTTTTTTTTTTTTTTTTTTTAATGGCAAAACCAGCTTTCATAAGAATCTGGATTATTCTTTTCCCTTTCTCAAACACTTCTGCCTCTCTGTTGCCCCACACAATGATGTCATCAATGTATTGCAGGTGTTCAGGGGCTTTTCTCTGTTCCAGTGCAGTCTGTATCAGTCCATGGCAAATGGTAGGACTGTGCTTCCACCCTTGGGGCAGTCGATTCCAGGTGTATTGGCCACCCCTCCACTTGAAAGCAAACTGTGACCTCCACTATGCTGCCAAAGGGACTGAGAAAAACACACTGGCAATTTCAGTTGGCAGCCTTCGACTCCAGTTCGTATTGGAGCTCTAGCATGTCCATTACGGCAGCACTCAACAGTGGCGTGACTTCGTTCAGGCCACGATAGTCCACCATTAGTCTCCATTCTCCATCAGACTTTGGCACTGGCCATATGGGACTATTAAAGGGAGAGCATGTCTTGCTGATCACTCCTTGGCTCTCCAATTGATGCATCAGCTCATGGATGGGAACCAGGGAGTCTCGGTTGGTGTGATATTGCTGCTGGTGGAATGTCATGGTAGCAACAGACACCTGTTGTTCTTCAATACTGTACTGGTTTGGGCTAGGATAGAGTTAATTTTCTTCATAGCAGTCCATATTGTGCTATGTTTAGAATTTGTGACCAAAACAGTGTTTATAACTGTCGTGGTTTAACCCCAGATGGTAACCGAAATACCATGCAGCTGCTCACTCACTCCCCCTCCTCCCCTGTGGGGTGGGGAGGAGAATTGGAGAGAAAAGAAAACTCACAGGTTGAGATAAAAACAGTTCACCAGGACAGCAAAGAAAAAGATAATAATATATTATTATTATTAATAATAATATATAAGGATAATAGAATATATAAAATGAACGATGCACAATTTCTCACCACCCAATGACTGATACAGCCCATCCCGAGCAGCAGGCAGGGAGCAGGGGTATCCCCCCCAGCTATCCCAGAACAGCAAGTTCCAGAGAGAGCAGGCGAGGGAATAGTCAAATGAAGGAACGAAAAGGCCCGAACGAACAAAAAAAAAGGAAAAACAGGGAAACAAAAAGCAACCCAAAGGGAAGCTTAAGGATTAAGGCAAGTGGCCCACCGACCGACCCTCACTTATCCCGGGCATGACGTCTATGGTATGGAATACTCTCTTTGGCCAGTTTGGATCAACTGTTCTGGCTCTACCCCTCCCAAGTTTTTGCACCTGCACGTTAGCAAAACCTGGGAAACTGCAAAATGTCCTTGGTCGTTTAGCAGCAACCAGCAACATCAGTGTGCTATCACCATTCTTCTCACACTAAATCCAAAACACAGGAGCTGCTGGAGACAAAACTAGCTCCATCCCAGCCTAAACCAGGACAATAACACACCAGAGTTTTGGCTATTGCTGAGCAGTGCTTATACAACGATGTGAAGGCTTTATCCTTTTCTCGCTCTGCCCCTCCCAGAGAGTAGGTTGGTCGTGGACAAGAGGCTGGGAGGCAATTAAGCCAGGACAGCTGACCCAAATTGACCAAAGGGGTATTCCATACCATATAACATCATGCTAAGCAATGAAACTGGGGGAGGAGTTTGCTGGGGCTGCCGTTGTTTGGGGACTGGCTAGTCATTGGTTGACTGGTGGTGAGTAATCATAGAATGGTTTGGGTTGGAAGGGACCTTAAAGATCATTTAGTTCCAACCCCCCCTGCCATGGGGAGGGACACCTGCTAGACCAGGTTGCTCAAAGTCCCATCCAACCTGGTGTTGGATGTAAGGAGTAATTGCTTTTTGCATCACTTGGGTTTTTTTTGGGGGGGTGGTTTTGGTTTGTTGTTTTGGTTTGTGTGTTTTTTTTTTTTTCTCTCCCCCATCGCACTGCGGGGCAGTGAGCAAGCGGCTGTGTGGTGCTTAGCTGCCTACCCCTGTTAACCCACAACAGATAAAAAGCAATCTCACAACAGAAGGATCCTCCAAGAGGCCCGGCAAGGTAGACAGCTGTTTCATCTTTTCTGTATCCACAGTGGCTGCACCAAATGCCCTCCAGCACCCTTTTGGGTCCTTGAAAGACCTTCTTCTGAGGTAGTCTATGCCAAGGATACGCAGGGCTTACAGGCCAGTCACAAGAGGATGCTTCTGCCACTTGATCCCAGTTAGGCTCACCTTGGCTTCCAGCACAGACAACTGTTTGGATCCCCCTATCACTCCAGAAATCCAAATGTGTTCTGCTCCATTGTACCCTCATGGCATTAAGGTATGCTGTGCATCGGTGTCCACCAAAGCCTTATACTCCCGTGGGTCTGATGTGCCAGGCCATCGAATCCATACAGTCCAGTAAACCTGGTCGTCTCTTTCCTCTGCCTGGCCGGAGGCAGAGCCCACCTATTCTTTGTCAGATTGTTCATTACTTGACTCCTGTAATTGCAAACAAGAAGTCCCTTCATCATGGTACCAGGAGTGGTGTTCAAAGCCACACAGACATATGTCTATTGGATCAGTATCAAAGGTGGAGAGGCATCCTCATCCCTTCTACCGTGTCTGGGGAATTGCTCAACAGCCACCAGAGCAGTAATCTTCCTGGATGGACTCTTTTTAGCTGCTGTTTTTCCCCACAATTCATGTACACAGGCTTCCAGGTCCAAGATAGTTGCACCATGCCACTTGCTCATGTCCTCCCCATGCTTGCACAGATAGAACCACAGGGTGGCACATGGCATGCAACCATGGATCCTTTCCTTTGAGTGGGTGTACGGGGTCTGACTGGGATGGAGTTAATTTTGTTCATAGCAGCCATTTTGGTGCTATGTTTTGGATTTGTGACCAAAATGGTGTTGATGTAACACACTGATGTTTTAGCCATTGCTGAACAGTGCTTGCACAGCATCAAGGCCTTTCATTTTTCCCACTCTGCCCCCACAGCGAGTAGTCTAGGGGTGTGCAAGAAGTTGGGAGGGGGCACAGGCAGGACAGCTGACCTCAACTGACCAAAGGGATATTCCATACCATATGATGTCATGCTCAGCAATAAAAGCTGGGGGGAAGAAGGAGGAAGGGGAGACATTTGTGGTTATGGCATTTGTCTTCCCAAGTAACTGTTAGGCGTGCTGAGGCCCTACTTCCCAGGAAGTGGTTAAACATCTGCCTGCTGATGGGAAGTAGTGAATGAATTCCTTATTTTGCTTTGCTTGCGTACATAGCTTTTGCTTTACCTATTACAGAATCACAGAATCACAGAATGGTAGGGGTTGGAAGGGACCTCTGGATGTCATCTAGTCCAACCCCCCTTGCTAGAGCAGGTTTACCTAGAGCAGGCTGCACAGGACTGCATCCAGGTGGGTTTTGAATCTCTCCAGAGGAGACTCCACAACCTCTCTGAGCAGCCTGTGCCAGGGCTCTGGCACCCTCACAGTAAAGAACTTTTTCCTCATATTCAGACGGAACTTCCTGTGTTCCAGTTTGTGCCCATTGCCCCTTGTCCTGTCGCTGGGCACCACTGAGAAGAGTCTGGCCCCATCCCGTTGACACCCGCCCTTGAGATATTTATAAGCATTGATGAGGTCCCCTCTCAGCCTTCTCTTCCTCAGGCTGAACAGCCCCAGCTCCCTCAGCCTTTCCCCACAGGAGAGATGCTCCAGTCCCCTCATCATCTTTGTAGCCCTCCGCTGGACTCCCTCCAGTAGTTCCTCGTCTTTATTGAACTGGGGCACCCAGAACTGGACACAGGACTCCAGATGGGACCTCACTAGGGCAGAGTAGAGAGGGAGGATAACCTCCCTCGACCTGCTGGCCACACTCTTCTTGATGCACCCCAGGATGCTGTTGGCCTTCCTGGCCGCAAGGGCACATTGCTGGCTCATGGTGAATTTGTCATCCACCAGGACTCCCAGGTCCTTCTCCTCAGAGCTGCTTTCCAGGAGGTCAACACCCAACCTGTACCAGTGCATGGGGTTATTCCTCCCCAGGTGCAGGACCCTGCACTTGCCCTTGTTGAACCTCATGAGGTTCCTCTCTGCCCAACACTCCAGCCTGTCCAGGTCTCGCTGAATGGCAGCACAGCCTTCTGGTGTGTCAGCCAGTCCTCCCAGTTTAGTGTCATCAGCAAACTTGCTGAGGGTACACTCTGTCCCTTCATCCAGGTCATTGATGAATAAATTGAACAAGACTGACCCCAGTATCGACCCCTGGGGGACACCACTAGCCACAGGCCTCCAGCTAGACTCTGCACCATTGATCACCACCCTCTGAGCTCTGCCATTCAGCCAGTTCTCAATCCACCTCACTGTCCACTCATCTAGCCCACACTTCCTGAGCTTACCTATGAGGATGTTGTGGGAGACAGTGTCAAACGCCTTGCTGAAGTCCAGGTAGACAACATCCACTGCTCTCCCCTCATTCACCCAGCCAGTCATACCATCATAGAAGGCTATTGGATTGGTCAAGCATGATTTCCCCTTGGTGAATCCATACTGACTACTCCTGATCACCTTCTTTTCTTCTGCATGCCTGGAGATGGCCTCCAGAATGAGCTGTTCCATCACCTTTCCAGGGATGGAGGTGAGGCTGACTGGCCTGTAGTTTCCCGGGTCCTCCTTCTTGCCCTTCTTGAAGACTGGAGGGACATTGGCTTTCCTCCAGTCCTCAGGCACCTCTCCCATTTTCCAAGACCTTTCAAACATGATGGAGAGTGGCTTGGCAATGACATCTGCCAGCTCCCTCAGCACTCGTGGGCGCATCTGTAAGAGACTGAGGGGCTGAAAGAGTTAATGTCTCAAACATTCGGCAAAGAAGGACCTTGAAGAAACTGAGAAGTTGAAAGAATTATTGTCTGGACAAAGGAGGACCTGGTGTGAAGGAATACCACACTAATGAGATAAGGTGCAGCTGGAAGGGAGGATCTTGCAGAGGCAGGATAGCACTTTTCTGGGCCTTATCTTGGGTAATTGCTTAAGAAACAGCCAAGCCTGAGACAGCATCACCCCTGCATCTCTGACAGGAGGGGGGGGGGCAGCAGCACCGAAATCACTAGCCTCAAACCCCCCAATCCCTCAAACCCCCCGACCCATTTTGAGAAGGTTCGAGAACAACAGACTATGCATGCGAAGTTATTAGCATATGCAATGAGACTAGTCGATAAATAGCGCAACTCAGAGGGGCTGGGTGCGCGCCCACCATCCGACGGAACCGGACCAGAGACATCGCTGGAACCCAGGGTGGTGATCTTTCCTTTACCTCTATTTTTTTTCTCTGTCTCTAGCTTTTAATTTAGCCCAAGGGTATACATGATATACTCCTTTAGACATAAACCGTTGACCAAGTCTGAGACTAGGACTGGACTCAGCCGCACCTAGACTCCTCTCTGAGAAGGAGTTTAGAAAGCAAGGGGGTCCTTTCTGAACCTCATGACTCAACAGGAGGGCCCCCCTGACCACTGACCAGAGACCCCCGTTGGCTGGACCAATGCTGGACCCTGGACTGATGATCGATCTCTCTCTCTCTCTCCCCCCCTTCTCTCTTCCTTTTTGCTGAAAGGCGGGATTAGCAATTAGTGAACTTTCTGTTATTCAATGATAACTTGTACGCCCAGTTACTGAATGAATAAATTGGCACAGTAACCTGAGTCATTCGTCCCTCTTCTCTGCCACTATTTGCTTATGACCCATAGCTGGGGTGCAGCATCGCTGCGGGCAAAAAGTTGGGCCGTGACAGCATCCCACCAGGGCCCATGAATTTGTGGGTGTCCAGTTTGCCCAACTGATCTCTAACCCAATCCTCCTCGACCAAAGGAGGGCCATCTTTTCTCCAGGCTTCCTCTCTTACCTCCAGGGTCTGGGATTCCTGGGGGCCAGCCTTAGCAGTAAAGACCAAAGCAAAGGAGGCATTTAGTAACTCTGCCTTCTCTGCATCCTTCGTGACCAGGGCACCCACCTCATTCAGCAGAGGGCCCACGTTTTCCCTAGTCTTCCGTTTGTTACCGATGTATTTGAAAAAGCCCTTCTTATTGCCCTTGATGTCCCTTGCCAGATTAAATTCCAGGTGGACCTTAGCCTTCCTCGTTGCATCCCTGCATACCCTGACAGCATCCCTGTACTCCTCCCAAGTGGCCTGTCCCTTTTTCCACATTCCATGGTCTTCCTTCTTCCATTTGAGTTTTGCCAATAGTTCCTTGCTCATCCATGCAGGTCTCCTGCCTCCCTTACCTGATTTCTTACTCCTGGGGATGCACCACTCTTGAGCTTGGAGGAAATGATGCTTGAATAATGCCCAGCTCTCTTGGGCCCCCCTACCTTCTAGAGCCCTAACCCAAGGGATTCCTCCAAGCAGGTCCTTGAAGAGGCCAAAGTTAGCTCTCCTAAAGTCCAGGGTTGTAATCCTGCTTAGTGCCCTGCTTCCTCCATGCAGGATCCTGAACTCCACCATCACGTGGTCACTGCAGCCAAGGCTATCCCCAACCTTCACATCCCCAACCAGACCTTCCTTGTTAGTTAGTATGAGGTCCAGCAGCACCCCTCTCCTCGTCGGCTCTTCCACCACCTGTGTCAGAAAATTGTCATCAATGTTCTGCAGGAACCTCCTGGACTGTGCGTGCGTAGCTGTGTTGTCCCTACAACAGATATCGGGGTGGTTGAAGGCCCCCATGAGAACCAGGGCCTGCGATCATGAGGCTACTTTCAGCTGCCTGTAGAAGGCCTCATCGACTTCCTCTTCCTGATCAGGTGGGCTGTAGTACACACCCACAACAGTGTCCCCCATGTTAGCCTGTCCCTTAATCCTTACCCATAAGCTCTCGACCTGTTCTTTTTCCTCCCCTAGGCAGAGCTCGATACACTCCATTTGTTCTCTCACATAGAGAGCAACTCCACCACCTCACCTTGCTGGCCTGTCCTTCCTGAAAAGTACATACATACCCATCCATGACAGCATTCCAGTCACGCGAGCTGTCCCACCACGTCTCTGTAATTGCTATGAGATCATGGCCCTGCGAGCGCACACAGATCTCTAGTTCTTCCCGTTTATTCCCCATGCTGCGTGCGTTGGTGTACAGGCATTTCAGAGGGGAAGTTGAGTTTGCAGATCTCCCTGGAGGGGTGCTGGCGGATCCATCATAGGCATACACACCCTTAGGGTGGTCGGCCTTCTGGTTCTCTTCTTGGGAGGCAGCCAAGGAACATTTGTGGCTGCTCAGGTTGGCCTGGCTTACTCCCCAGTTGGATGCGCTGGCACGAGCATTGCCACTTTGGACCCCTCCCCCCGAGTCCTTCAGTTTAAAGCCCACCTCACCAAGCTGGCCAGCCTGCTCAGCGGCGTCATTCGTGCCCACTTGGAAGAGTAGCAGCGGATAGTAGTCCGTGCTCCTGACAAGTCGCGGCACCCTCTCAGCAACATCTCGGACCTTGGCTCCCGGGAGGCAGCACACCTCTCGTGCCTCCCTGTCAGGTCGGCAGATGGGCACCTCAGTGCCCCTTCACAGAGAGTCCCCCACTACGAGCACTCGTCGTTTCTTTTTTCGGTGCGTGCTGCGTGCTGTTGGAGTAGTTTCTACTTGCCCACCTTGCTCGTGGGTGTCTACAGCTTTTAACGCTTCATATCTATTTTTAGTTGTGATACTGGAGGGCGAGGACTGAAGCGGAGCCCTGCTTTTGTGAGTTACTACAGTCCAAGGTGTTCCATCCTCAGTGGTGTCTGGCGCAGGAGTGTGGCTTTGGAACCACCTGTCTATCTCTGTTTCGGATCCTCTGATGCTGCGCAGTCTTTTAACTGTTTCCTGCAGCCCAGCTACCTGATGTAGCAGATCTTTGACCCATGCACACCCTGTGCAGGAACTTTCCTTTGCACCAGGAAGAGGGTGAGGGCACTTGCTGCAGCCTCCCACCTGGACTGAGATTTCCTTCCCTATCAGTTCTGTCTGGCAGGATGCATCCGTCATCTCGGGGGCATTCACCATAGGACCACCTGTGTTAGCTCCGAGGCGGGTGCCCACCATTGTGGCAGAGACCGAGAAGGCTTCCCTGGGCTGTGGGGCTACAAGCAGGCTGCGGGGCCCTCCCTGCGCAAACTGCCACGCCACACCCTGGTTGCCGCGCTCCTCAGGGCCATTTAAATATCCCGCAGTTGCTCCTGGCAATGCCCAAGCCACGTCAGCCTCTCTCGTGAGAGCTGCTGATGCCTGGTGGGTCTCTCCTCTCTGCTCTTGCTCGGGATCCCCTGGCTCCGGGAACCCCCTGTCCACCTCAATCTAGGGCGCAGCTACAGAACACGCCGTTGCCACCGCTGCTCTCCTCGTCGACTGAATGGTAAGAACTGAACAATAAAAAAGAAAATATAATTATTTCAGTGATTTGTTACATGATTACAACTGTCCTGGCATGCAGTAAATATATTTGGCATATATACTACTGTAAGAGACTGAGGGGCTGAAAGAGTTAATGTCTCAAACATTCGGCAAAGAAGGACCTTGAAGAAACTGAGAAGTTGAAAGAATTATTGTCTGGACAAAGGAGGACCTGGTGTGAAGGAATACCACACTAATGAGATAAGGTGCAGCTGGAAGGGAGGATCTTGCAGAGGCAGGATAGCACTTTTCTGGGCCTTATCTTGAGTAATTGCTACAAGCCTGAGACAGCATCGCCCCTGCATTTCTGACAGGAGGGGGGGCAGCACTAGCCTCAAACCCCCCGATCCATTTTGAGAAGGTTCGAGAACAACAGACTATGCATGCGAAGTAATTAGCAGATGCAGTGAGACTAGTCAATAAATGGCGCAACTCAGAGGGGCTGGGTGTGCGCGCCCACCATCCGATGGAACCGGACCAGAGACATCGCTGGAACCCAGGGTGGTGATCTTTCCTTTACCTCTATTTTTTCTCTGTCTCTACCTTTTAATTTAGCCCAAGGGTATACATGATATACTCCTTTAGACATAAACCGTTGACCAAGTCTGAGACTAGGACTGGACTCAGCCGCACCTAGACTCCTCTCTGAGAAGGAGTTTAGAAAGCAAGGGGGTCCTTTCTGAACCTCATGACTCAACAGGAGGGCCTCCCTGACCACTGACCAGAGACCCCCGTTGGCTGGACCAATGCTGGACCCTGGACTGATGATCGATCTCTCTCTCTCTCTCCCCCCCTTCTCTCTTCCTTTTTGCTGAAAGGCGGGATTAGCAATTAGTGAACTTTCTGTTATTCAATGATAACTTGTACGCCCAGTTACTGAATGAATAAATTGGCACAGTAACCTGAGTCACTCGTCCCTCTTCTCTGCCACTATTTGCTTATGACCCATAGCTGGGGTGCAGCATCGCTGCGGGCAGAAAGTTGGGCCGTGACAACTACAAACATGACTTCCTCAGGTAAGTGACAGTTCCCTGACTTAGTCACTGAAATTGATCAGAAAAGCCAAAGGCAGATAGCAGATCTAGGATGTGTAAACTTCTCCAGATGCTGTCAAACACCTGGATAAATTAGAGTCATACTCTAATATTATTGAACTTCTAGAATGAGGTCAAAATATAGTCTTAATGAGCTCATAGTATTAAGTTATGTGATAAAAGTTGTCTGGAGCACAGAAATACAATGGCAGGAGGGGGAGACCAAATAATACCCTGCCAGGCTACTCCCAGGCCCATCAGAGGAGCCAGCAGCCCATCAAATGCCCACCTCCACAAGTCCAGAGGAGCACAGGGGCACAATGGCAGGTGGGAACCAAAATTAATGACTCCAGAGGAATGAACACCCTGTCCATGCACCTCCCAGGGCTGTCCCAGGTGAGCAATCACCCCCCTTGTCCAGGTGTGAAACCCATCAAGATTAGTCATCAGGAGCAGCTCTCTGGATCACCTTTGGGACTAAGGGAGTGCCTAGGAGTGCGGGACTCATAATGGGATGCAGGGGCAGAGCATTTGGGGATTGCACAGGACTTATTATGGGATGTTGTATTGGGTCTGGCTTGGATGGAGTTAACTTTCCTGTCCTGGTTTAGGCCAGGGAGCTAGTTTTGTCTTCAGCAGATCCTGTGTTTTGGATTTAGTGTGTGTCTCAGTTGCCGAGGCGATCAGCTACGGTGCCGGCACGACCTGCAGTGGAGTGTCCTAGCGCCCTCCTGCGCAAACTGCCATGCCACGCCCTGACTGACACGCCACGCCCTGGTCGCCACGCCCTGGTCGCTGGTGCTCCTCAGGGCCATTTAAATATCCCGCGGTTGCTCCTGGCAATGCCCAAGCCACATCAGCCTCGCTCGTGAGAGCTGCCGGCACCTATTAAACTGCCTTTGGCTTGACCCACGAGTTTTCTTGCTTTTGTCCTTCTGATTATCTCCCGCACTCCAATGGCAGCAGAGTGAGCAAGTGGCTGTGTGGTGCTTAGCTGCCTGAGCAGCAGGGTTAACCCACTATTGTCCTTTGTGGCACCCAACTTGGGGCCAGAGAGATTCGAGATAATGACAGATTTGACTGGGCTAGACTGAATTTATAGCTGTTATAGCTGTTTAGCTGCTAAATGGCAGGCTTCTGTGCTGGCTATAGGGCTTGCTTGCTTTGCTTTATATTAGAGGCTAGGTCTTGTTAATGGCTGCTTTTGGCTTTTGCTGTGTATTGTAGTTGTCCTTGTTTCGGTCAGGACGGAGCTAATTTTGTCTCCAGCAGCTACTGTGTTTTGGATTTAGTATGTGAAGAATGTTGATAATACACTGATGTTATTAGTTGCTGTTAAGCGATCAAGGACATCTTCCAGTTTCCCAGGTTTTGCTAATGTGCAGGTACAAAAACTTGGGAAGGGTATAGCCAGAATAGTTGATTCAAACTGGCCAAAGAGAGTATTCCATACCATAGACATCATGCCCGGTATAAGTGAGGGTCGGACAACGGGCCACTTCTCTTCTTTTCCCTTTTTTCGTTCGTTCGTGCCTTTTCATTCGTTCATTTGGCTGTTTGTTCCCTCGCCTGCTCTCTCTGGAACTTGCTGTTCTGGGATAGCTGGGGGGGAATATTCCTGTTCCCTGACTGCTGCTCGGGACAGGCTGTATCGGTCGTTGGGTGGTGAGAAATTGTGCATCGTTTGTTTTATATATTCTATTATCCTTATATATTATAATGATTATCATTATTAATATATAATATAATTATTTATTTTTTTTCTTTGCTGTCCTGGTGAACTGCTTTTATCTCAACCCGCGAGTTTTCCTTTCTCTCCAATTCTCCTCCCCACCCCACTGGGGAGGTGGGGAGTGAGCACGTGGCTGCATGGTATTCAGTTACCATCTGGGGTTAAACCATGACAGTAGTGCTTATCTTACTCTGCTGTGCTTGGGAACGTTTTGATAACAGCAATAGCTATGTGCCTGGGCTGGCATATGACCAGAGCATTGCTGCTATTCCTGTTCTGCTGTACTGGACATGCTGGAACTTCAGCATGAACTGGAATCAAAGGCACTGTGACATGTGGGTAAGTCCACACTGGAGCAGGTACACCCCAAAAGTAACTGTGGCCCATGGATACACCCGTGTCGGAGCAGGTACTCACCTGAAGGGACTGTGGCCCGTGTATATGCCCTCATTGGAGCAGGGCAAGGGGTGGAGTTCACTGCAATATTAAACCCTATTGCCTGATCCAAAGGGACAACGGGTGGAGATTGTAATGGATATACCTTTAAATAGTTGTAACCCATGACTTGAGATGTATCTTATAGGAAATAATGTAGCAGGAATCATCTGAATCAACTGAGGACAAGCCTCTCAAGAAGCCGAGCAAGGGCAGCAGTAACCCAGCCTGAGCTGGCTTTGGTGCCAAATAACACAACACAGTGTCTTTTCTGTCTTGAGTTGACCACCATAACAAATGGAGCCCAAGTCATGGACTAAATGAACTCGATGGACGTTTTATGGACTTTTTACAGGGGTGACCCATTGTCCTGGTTTAGGCCAGGACGGAGCTAGTTTTGTTTTCAGCAGCTCCTGTGTTTTGGCTTTAGTGTGAGAAGAACAGTGACAGCACACTGATGTTGCTGGTTGCTGCTGAACCACCAAGGACATTTTGCAGTTTCCCAGGTTCTGCTAACGTGCAGGGGCAAAAACTTGGGAGGGGTAGAGACAGGATAGTTGATCCAAACTGGCCAAAGAGAGTATTCCATGCCATAGACGTCATGCCCGATATAAGCGAGGGTCGGTCAGTGGGCCACTAGGCTTTTAGACCCTTAACTTGCCTTAATCCTTAAGCTTCCCTTCGGGTTGCTTTTTGTTTCCCTATTTTTCCTTTTTGTTTTTCATTTGTTCGTTCGGCTGTTGGTTCCCTCACCTGCTCTCTCTGGAACTTGCTGTTCTGGGATAGCTGGGGGGATACCCCTGCTCCCTGCCTGCTGCTCGGGACGGGCTGTATCGGTCGTCGGGTGGTGAGAAATTGTGTATTGTTTGTTTTATATATTCTATTATCCTTATATATATTATTATTATTATCATTATTAATATATTGTTATATTTTTCCTTTGCTGTCCTGGTGAGCTGTTTTTATCTCAACCTGTGAGTTTTCCTTTCTCTCCAATTCTCCTCCCCACCCCCCTGGGGAGTGGGGGAATGAGCGAGCGGCTGCGTGGTATTGGGTTACAATTTGGGGTTAAACCACGACACCCATAGACTAAGGGAATGATATCTGTGTAAATATCAAATGACAGGAAGGAAGGTGATGGTTAATGAGGATGTATTAGATAGTGTGTGACCTGAGCATGACGTAAATGGTATAGAATAAGGGGTGAAGATTGTACTGAGTCTGGCTGAGATAGAGTTAATATTCTTCATAGCAGCCCATATGGTGCTATGTTTTGGATTTGTGACTAAAACAGTGTTGGTAACACACCAATGTTTTAGCTATTGCTGAACAGTGTTTGCACAGTGTCCTGGTTTCAGCTGAGAGAGAGTTAATTTTCTTCCTAGTAGCTGGTATAGTGCTGTGTTTTGGATTTAGTATGAGAATAATGTTGATAACACACTGATGTTTTTAGCTGTTGCTAAGTAGTGCTTATACTAAGTCAAGGACTTTTCAGCTTCCCCTCTGCCAGCGAGGAGGTGCACAAGAAGCTGGGAGGGGGCACAGCCAGGACAGCTGACCCAAACTGGCCAAAGGGATATTCCATACCATATGGCATCATGCTCAGTATGTAAACTGGGGAGAGTTGGCTGGGGTGGCGTGATCGCTGCTCGAGGATGGGCTATTGATCACCTGGTGGTGAGCAATTGCATTGTGCATCACTTGTTGTGTATATTCTATTATCTCTCTCTTCCTTTGCTGTCTTTATGTCAACCCATGAGTTTTACCTTTTTTCCATTCTCCTCCCCATTGCACTGGGGGGAGTGAGCGAGCGACTGCATGGCACTTAGTTGCCGTCTGGGGTTAAACCACGACAACAGCTTCAAGGCCTTCTGTGTTTCTCACTCTGCCCAGCTATGGTCAACCCACCACAGTATCCCAGGATTGGCACAACCAGGTAGCAATTCACTCACCTTGTTGATGGCCATAATCTTTCTGTGTTTCTCACACCTCTCAGAGGTAGGGACCAAGTGTTTTTTTCCTCGTTTATGATTTCTGTCTCTTCCCTCTCCTGTTCTTGTGTCTGTCTTGCTGTAGAACAGGCTGCCCCTTCTAATTCTTCCTCCTGTTCCCTCTCAGGAGGAGCTTCTTCCTCTCTTACTAACCAGGTCAACCTCTGCTTCCATTGTTTCTCCTTGATTACAGAAGCAACTGTGATAGTTGAGGGTTGGGTTTCTGGTTTAGCCACAGTGTCCATTTGTGTGACCTCAGGGTGAGAGACCTTCTCAGTGTCCGTTTGTGTGCTCTTGGATGGGGAGACCCTCTTGCTCTTTTGAGGGCACTGGACAGCAGCTCAATAGGCATGGGCCAGGTCCCATCATAGCGTTAGAAGTTGCTGCATTTCATTGGGGCAGACAAGGCTCCCCACTTTCAAATGCTGTACCAATTCAACAGCATTACATGCCTGTACAGGTGTAAAATCCCAGGCTAACAGAGGTGATAATGGCCCTAGGCACCTGCCCAAATCCTCCCATACACCCTGACACCCAAGATCGACCGCCTCAGTGTATGTTCCTGTGTGGCATTCCCACTTAGTTGTTTAATCTTATGAACATTAATCAAAATGAATATCAGGCTCATGACACACACCAGTACAAACAGTCTGATTGCATAGGGATATTCAAGAAACTGAAAGACCATTACAAGAAGGCTGGAAAGACCTATCCTGGAGGAGAGGAAGGGGTAGGTGCCATTCTCCCCTCTCTCCACAAAGCATCTCTCAGAGGAGAAAAGGGGGAAGGTGTAATTGCTGATTTTCTCATTGAGATGGTTCTTTGAGTACTGGGACAGCAGCAATGTAGGGCCCAAATACCAGATTAGGCTCAAGGCCAGTGCTTTTATCATATGTCTCCCAGGCAAAGCAAAACAAAGTGATAAACAACACAGCAAACAGCAAAAACTGAAAACAGCCATTAACAAGTCTTAGAGTTTGTTGTACAGTAAGAAAAGGATCAAGCACCAGAGCAGGGGAGGGAACACATAAGTCAGCATCCAAAGTAAATATGTAAGCATCACGAGCAGCAACAGTAAATAGCTTGCCAAGTAGCAGCTCAGATAAACAGGTATAATGGCTAGAAGTTAAGTCTAGCACACTCCAATCAAATCTGTTGTTATCTTGAACCTTTTACATCTGGAACGCCAAAAACGACTGTGGTGGATTGACCCCAGCTGGTAGCTTAGCACCACACAGCCACTTGCTCACTCCCCCCTGCAATAGGATGGAGGAGAGAATAGGAAGAACAAAAGAGAGAAAACTTGTGGGTCAAGATAAAGATAGTTTAATAAGCAAAGGAAAGAGGAAGAAAAAACCCAAAACAACTGATGCAAAGCCATCACCCACCACCTCTCACAAATAGACCAATGCTCAGTCAATCTCCGAGCAATGGTTACCTACCTAAAATCCCTCTCCCCTCAGTTTTTATTGCTGAGCCTGATGTTATATGGCATGGAATATCCCTTTGATCCCTTTGGTCCTGGTTGTTTCCCCTACCAACCTCTTGCCCACACCTGGCCTACTCGCTGCAGGGGACAGAGTGGGAAAAAGCCTTGATGCTGTGCAAGCACTGTTCAGCAACAGCTAAAACATTGGTGTGTTATAAACACTGGTTTAGTCACAAATCTAAAATAGCACCATATGGACTGCTATGAAGAAAATTAACTCCATCCCAGCCAGACCCAGTACGTAAGTAAACCCTGGTCCTCAAGTGATAGGGACCCCTTCCTTAGGGATTTTGACTGCTGCAGGATGAGAAACAAGAATGTGCCTCCCAATCCAAATATCTCCAGGATTTGCCAGTACCTTATCATCCAGCTGAGCTCAGGGTGTATGATTTTCTGCAGGGTTACTCTGATGGGTTCCAGGCTTTATATTAATTAACCACACAGCTTCCTGGAGATGAGATTCTCATCCCCTGAGATTCCCTTTCCCCAGGGCTTTCAGCATTTTTTTAAGTAAGCCATTGTACTGCTCTACCTTTCCAGACATTTGGGGATGATAGGGAATGTGATATACTTCTTCTAATCCATGATCTTTGTTCCGTTCTTGAGTGGTTGTGGTTTTGAAACGGCTTCCATTATCTGAGTCCAGCCTAAGTGGCATCCAATGGCACCAACAGATATGCTTATTTTTTCCTTCTAGGGTGCTATTTGCATTCACTTTCTGAGTGGGGAAAGCTTCTAGCCGCCCTATATTGGGCATGAATGGCAGGGTTTCAGGAGCAAGGGGCTGCAGGGGGCGGCTGTGTGGGAGGAGGCCATGAACTGCCCTGTGCCAGTCACAGCCAGTTCCAGCCAGCTCGGCAACAGATGAAAACACCCCACCATGTGCCAAAACTTCAACCAATATCAGAGGAGCACATGGCACCTCTGCTCAAACATATTTAAGAAATTGCAGTAGCTGCTAGGGGCAGGAGACACAAAAGGAAAGACAGGAAGACACATGTAAGGATGCATGTGAGATAAGTGAAGTGAAAAAGGCAAGTAGAAGGGGACATTGCTGGGGACATGGCTGGAGATGCACTCTTGGAAGCAGGCACTCTGTGCCAGAGGAGGTACACCTCTGAGGGGACTGCAGCCCATGGAGGAACCCACACCAGAGCAGGTATGCCCCTGAAGAGACTGTGGCCTGTGGAGGGATCCACAACACAGCAGAGGAAACAAGTAAGAAGCAAGAAGTGGAAAAAAATTAGTAAGAAGACAGGAGCTACAGTGTATTGAGTGTCTGTGGCAAGGTTTTGGTAGCAGTGGGGGCTGCAGGGGTGGCCTCTGTGGAAGAAGGTAAGGGGCTGCCCTGTGCCAGACACAGCTGGTTCCAGCCGGCTCAGCGATGGATCCACTGCAGGCCAAAGCTGAGCCAATTAGCAAAGTTTGTGGCACATCTGTGAAAGCATATTTAAGAAAAATTAGAAAATGCTGGACAGAGAGAGGTGCCTCAGTCGCCGAGGCAATCAGCTCTGGTGCCGGCACGACCTGCAGCGGAGCGTCCTAGCGTGGCGCACAAGGGGGTTTCCCCAACCGGGGAACCGAGGGGGGAGCCGAGGGACCCTCCAGGAGCCGGCAGCTCGCACGAGAGCAGCTGACGAGACCTGGGCGGGGCCAGGAGCTGCGGCAGCCAAGCCCCTCCCCCACATATAAAAAAGCCCCTCGGGAGCGCCAGTGACGCAGAGCGCGGCGCGGCAGTTTGCGCGGCAGTTCACGCAGGGAGGGCGCTGAAGCTCCGCCAGCTCGACAAGGGAGTAATGGAGTCCACCTGGCAGAAAGCCATGGCTGCTCTAAGCCTTGCACCTACCAAGACTGACGCAGCTTCCCAGACGGAGCTGCGGTGGGAACACGCTGCCACCCAGGCGTCAGGCTGCAGGGTGTGCCCTGCTCTGATGCCAGTACCGGGCGGCAGCAGCAGCGAGCATGCCTGTGGGAGGTGTGCCCAGGTAGAGGAACTCCTCTGCCTGGTGACAGAGCTCCGGCAGGAGGTGAGCAGGTTGAGGAGTATCAGGGAGTGCGAGAGGGAGATCGATGACTGGACTCGCACCCTGCCCTCCCTGAGACAGGCGCAACAGGCAGCCAGGGTGCCTGTCACGGGGGACTCCCTATCCTGATCCTCTCCCTGCATGGCTGAACACAGGGACTTAGGGGACAGGGGACAATGGCAACTAGTGCCTCCCCGGTGAGGCAGGCGTGTCTCCTCAGCGCCTACCCCACCTCCGCAGGTGCCCTTGCACAATAGGCCCTGCCACTGGAACCAAACAATGACAAGGCTGATGGTTCAGCCAGCCTGGAGGTGCTGCCGAGGATTAGTCGGCCTACGGCCTGCATCAAAACTGCCCCACAAAGGAAAACAAGAGACGGGTCGTTGTCATAGGAGACTCCCTTCTGAAAGGAACAGAAGGGCCCATATGCAGACTGGACCCACTGCTTAGGGAAGTCTGCTGCCTCCCTGGGGCCCGGGTCAAGGATGTGAAGAGGAAGCTTCCCACCCTAGTACGGCCCTCAGACTACTATCCCCTGCTGATCTTCCAGGTAGGCAGCGACGAGGTGGCAAAAAGAAGTCCCGGGGCAATCAAGAGGGACTTCAGGGCCTTGGGGCGACTGATTAAGGGATCAGGAGCACAGGTAGTGTTCTCCTCTATCCCTCCAGTTCTGGGAAAGGATGAGGGAAGAAACTGGAGGAGCCAGCAGATCAACACCTGGCTCCGAGCCTGGTGTCACCGGCAGGACTTTGGGTTCTTCGACCATGGGTCGGTTTACATGGCACCAGGCCTGCTGGCGGCAGACGGGGGGCACCTCTCCCAAAGGGGGAAAAGGATCCTAGCACAGGAGTTAGCAGGGCTCATTGAAAGGGCTTTAAACTAGATTTGAAGGGAGAAGGGGATAAAACCAGGCTTGCTAGAGAGAAGCCTGGGGGTGGCACGCCAATGGATGAGGGATGGCGTGCCAGTGAGGCCCTTCAGTCAGCCATCTCAGATGAGGTAGGACGGAGAGACCCATGCAGCAGCAGGGACACAGGGGTCATCGATCTGCTAGGAACCACAGAAACGCCTGAGATGGGACACGTAGAAAGTAGGACTTCTCCCACCACAAAGGTGAGAGGATCATTAGCCCAGCTGAAGGGCATCTACACGAATGCACGGAGCATGGGCAACAAACAGGAGGAGCTTGAGGCTGTTGTGAAAGGGGAAAACTGTGATATAGTTGCCATCACGGAAACATGGTGGGATGACACGCATAGCTGGAGTGCCGCGATGGACGGCTATAAACTCTTTAGAAGGGAGAGGCAAGGAAGGAGAGGCGGTGGGGTAGCCCTCTATGTTAGAGAGAGTCTGGACTGCCTTGAGCTCGAGGACAGTGATGCGAGGGTTGAGTGCCTATGGGTAAGAATCAGGGGGAAGGCCACCAAGGCAGATACCATGGTGGGAGTCTGTTACAGACCACCCAACCAGGACGAGGAGGCAGATGCAGTATTCTACAGGCAGCTGGGAGAAGCCTCATGATCGCTCACCCTTGTTCTCGTGGGGGACTTCAACTTGCCAGCTGTCTGCTGGAAATAGTGACCATGAAATGACTGAGTTTTTGATTCTTGGAGAAGGAAGGAGGAGGGTCATCAGAACCGCCACCTTGGACTTCCGGAGGGCAGACTTTGGCCTGTTTAGGAATCTGGTTGGCAGAGTCCCTTGGGAGGCATTCCTGGAGGGCAAAGGAGTCCAGGAAGGCTGGACATTCTTCAAGAGGGAAATCTTAAAGGCGCAGGAGCAGGCCGTCCCCATGAGCCGAAAGACGAGCCGGCGGGGAAGAAGACCGGCCTGGCTGAGCAGAGAGCTCCGGCTGGAACTCAGGAAAAAAAAGGAGAGTCTACAACCTTTGGAGGAAGGGGCAGGCAACTCAGGAGGACTACAAGGATGTTGTGAGGTCATGCAGGGAGAAAATTAGAAGGGCCAAGGCCCAACTAGAACTTAGTCTGGCTACTGCCGTAAAAGACAACAAAAAATCCTTCTACAAATACATTAACAATAAAAAGGGGGCTAAGGAAAATCTCCCTCCTCTATTAGATGCAGGGGGAAACTTAGCGTCAAGGGACGAGGAAAAGGCTGAGGTGCTTAATGCCTTCTTTGCCTCAGTCTTTAACAGCAAGGGAAGTTGCTCTCTGGGCACCCAGCCCCCTGAGCAGGAAGACAGGGATGGGGAGCAGAATGAAGACCCCGTAGTCCAAGGGGAAATGGTCAGTGACCTGCTACGCCACCTAGACATGCACAAGTCTATGGGGCCAGATGGGATCCACCCAAGGGAGCTGGCAGAAGTGCTCACCAAGCCACTCTCCATCATTTACCAGCACTCCTGGCTAACTGGGGAGGTCCCAGTTGACTGGAGGCTGGCAAATGTGACGCCCATCTACAAGAAGGGACGGAAGGAGGATCCAGGGAACTACAGGCCTGTCAGTCTGACCTCGGTGCCCGGGAAGGTTATGGAGCAGATCATCTTGAGTGCCATCACGCGGCACGTACGGGACAACCGGCCGATCGCGCCCAGTCAGCACGGGTTTATGAAGGGCAGGTCCTGCCTGACCAACCTGATCTCCCTCTACGACATGGTGACCCGCTTAGTGGATGAGGGAAAGGCTGTGGACGTTGTGTACCTGGACTTTAGTAAAGCCTTTGACACCGTCTCCCACAGCATCCTCCTGGAGAAACTGGCTACCCATGGCTTGGATGGGCATACTCTGCGCTGGGTAGGAAACTGGCTGGATGGCTGGGCCCAAAGAGTTGTGGTGAATGGAGTTAAATCCGGTTGGCGGCCGGTCACAAGTGGTGTTCCCCAGGGCTCAGTATTGGGGCCAGTCCTGTTCAATATCTTTATCAATGATCTGGAAGAGGGGATCGAGTGCACCCTCAGTAAGTTTGCAGATGACACCAAATTGGGAGGGAGTGTTGATCTGCTTGAGGGAAGGCAGGCACTACAGCGGGACCTGGACAGGCTGGATCGATGGGCCGAGGCCAATTGTATGAGATTCAACAAGGCCAAGTGCCGGGTCCTGCACTTGGGACACAACAACCCCAGGCAGTGCTACAGGCTTGGGGGGGAGAGGCTGGAAAGCTGCCTGGCAGAAAAGGACCTGGGGGTGTTGGTCGACAGCCGGCTGAATATGAGCCGGCAGTGTGCCCAGGTGGCCAAGAAGACCAATGGCATCCTGGCCTGTATCAGAAACAGTGTGGGCAGCAGGAGTAGGGAGGTGATCGTCCCCCTGTACTCGGCCCTGGTTAGGCCGCACCTCGAGTACTGGGTTCAGTTTTGGGCCCCTCACTACAAGAAAGACATTGAGGTGCTGGAGCGTGTCCAGAGAAGGGCAACGAAGCTGGGGAAGGGTCTAGAGCACAAGTCCTATGAGGAGCGGCTGAGGGACCTGGGGGTGTTTAGCCTGGAGAAAAGGAGGCTGAGGGGAGACCTTATCGCTCTCTACAACTACCTGAAAGGAGGCTGTAGAGAGATGGGGGGTCGGTCTCTTCTCCCAAGTAACAGACAACAGGACAAGAGGAAATGGCCTCAAGTTGCGCCAGGGGAGGTTTAGATTGGACATTCGTAAAAATTTCTTCACTGAAAGGGTTGTCTGGCATTGGAACAGGCTGCCCAGGGCAGTGGTGGAGTCACCATCCCTGGGGGTATTCAAAAGACATTTAGATGTGGTCCTAAGGGATATGTTTTAGTGGTAGACTTGGTAGTGCTAGGTTAATGGTTGGACCCAATGATCTTGGAGGTCTCTTCCAACCAGAACAATTCTATGATTCTGTGATTCTATGAAGGGAACGAAAAGGAGTGAGAAACAACAGAGGGAACACCAGGGTCAGAGGAGGAGAAGGTGCTCCATGGCACCAGAGTAGATATTCCCTGCAGCCCATGGAGAACCCACGTCAGAGCAAAGGAAAAGCATGAAAAGGAAGGAGCACAAGAGAGAAACCACTCTGCACTGACTTTAACACACACCCCCTTGCGCTGCTTATTACCTCACTGAAGGGACTGAGTGTAACCTGTAGTGATAACAAGGTGGACAGGAGAAGAATCTGGAGTGAGGAAGTGAAGTTGAGCCTGGGAAAGTGGGGAGGAAAGGCATTTTCCTGATGTGTTTTCATGTTTGTCTTTTTCCTTCCCAATACCTGAATCAGTAATTAAATATATACATATTAATTGGCAATAAAATAACTTAATTTTTCCCCAAGTTGAGTCTGTTTTGCCAACAACAGTAATTGGTGAGAAATCTCCCTGTATTTATCTTGACCCATGAGCTTTCTCACTCCTGTTCTTCCTATTCTCTCCTCCATCCCATTGAGGAGGAGGGAGGGAGGGAGCAGCTGGGTGGGAGTTTGGCTGCTCAGCCAGGGCCGACCAACCACGGGCAGAAAGAAACCATTACACACTGACCTCAGTCTCTTCTGCAACACTCATCACCTCACCAAAGGGACTGAGAAGCAAGGAATGGCAAAAAGAAACTATTATGCACCAACCCCAATGTCCTGTACTGCCCATTGCCTCAGTGAAGGAGTTGAGTAGGGCTGAGTGCAATGTGCAGCAAAAACAAGGGGAGTTGAGACCACGAAGTGGGGAGGAGAGGTGTTAGACTGAAGTTGAGACTGGAGAAGGGGGAGAAAAAGTGTTTTTTCTAAGTTTTTATTTAATTGTTTATCTTTTTTTTTCTCAATACCTGAATCAGAAATTAAAAGTTTATGCTAATTGGTACTAAATTAGATTATGTCAAATTCTGCGAGTTGAGATGGTTTTGCCCACACCACCACCATTGTGATAGCTCTAGCCAATCTCTGTTGTGCAGGACAGTGTTTAAAGTGGCATGGTGATACCAGAAAAATCGGTTAACTAAAGAACCCTCTAACACTTCCTTTTAAGTTTTAGAAGGCGGGCATTCTTTATTACAGCGCCAGATGCACAGGGGATCACTCCACCTATCGTGCACACTGTAAGTTGTGAGAGTAGAGATTTATATCATTCTAGTATATACATATTCATTAAAATCCTTGGGATAATCATACATATTCATGTCATTTACGGAAACTAGTTGTACTCCATCTGGTTTGTGTCTTTTGTTACAATTAGCTCATCTTGGCTGGTTCTGACTACAAGGCTCAAGGTTTCTTAGGTCTCTTATCTATCTCTACGTACCAAAACTTTCTAAATTGTTCAAGCAAGCACAAGGCAAGGACACAGAACTACCAACAAAGGCATAGTGTAATCTTTCAGCCTTTGTACAAGGTATCGTCTTGGCGTCACTAAGCCTTTGCACAAGGTATCATCTCCCCCCTTTTTCTTGAGACTTTGGACTCATAAATCCAAAGCCTCAACACCCAAACTTGATTCTCATATTCAGTTGAGAGCAATAACTACAGCATTGAATCATAACACAAGCTATAACATAGACACATATTATTAAAGTCAAATATAAATTTTGGTTCCACCCTGCTACCCAAGCAATTTGGATCATAACTCCCAAAGTTAGTTAACTGTTTGTACATTTTGTTCTTTTAAGTTTTAATTTTAACGGCGATTGTTGTTCCACCGTCCACGGGGAAGGAGCTTTCTTAACTCGTGAATAGTGGATCCATGGGCCCTTGCCCCAAACCTTAACAGCCGTGTAGGTAGTCAGAAGGACTTGAAATGGCCCTTTCCATTTCTCTGTCAAGGGCTCCGTGTTCCACGACTTGACATAGACCCAATCTCCAGGTTGGAACGAATGTGCAGGTGTGTCGAGCTCCAGGGGTCTACTGATGGCTATGTACTTCTGGAGTTCCTGTAAGGTATTCCCTAAAGACATCAAATAGTTTTTAAAATTTATTTCACCCGTGATTTGAGTAGTGCACAGTATGTGTGGGGCTTGATAGGGTTGTCCATACAATAATTCATATGGACTCAAATTCCCTTTCCCACGAGGTTGAACCCTAACTCTCAGTAATGCTAAGGGCAATGCTTGTACCCAAGTCATTGATGTCTCTTGGCAGATTTTTCCAAGCTGCTGTTTAAGAGTATAATTCATCCGTTCTACTTTACCACTTGACTGCAGTCGATAGGAGGTATGGTAATCCCAGGTCATAGCTAGGACTTTAGTCAACTGTTTTATAATCATGGCAATAAAATGGGGCCCATTATCTGATGACATTCCTAAGGGCACACCAAATCTTGGCATGATCTCTTTCAGTAGAGCTTTGACTCCCTCTCGTGCTTTGTTGGTGCGACAAGGAAAAGCCTCAGGCCACCCAGTGAAAGTATCGACCAACACTAGAAGGTACCTGTATCCTTCTCTCCTAGGCAGTTCTGTAAAATCTATCTGCCAATAGTCTCCAGGGGAGTTACCTCCTTTCGTGACCCCAAAAACTAGTTTATTACTAGTGTTCGGATTATTTTTCAGGCAAATTTCACACTTCTCTGAGACAGACCTAATAATTTCAGTCATTGCTCGACTTATAACTATCTTCTGAAGGTGTTTCGTCAGGTTCTCTGCGCCCCCAATGCTTTTTGTCATGCTCCCTCCTAGCAATTTCTCTCATTAGTGGGGGTGGTATGACTACTTGTCCTGTGGGCATAACAGCCCATCCATTGATTTGTTCTCTGGCTTGTAATTTTGTTATCAATTTAAGATCTTTCTCATCATATTTTGGGGGTACATCAGGCAGGGCCACTTCTTTTTCAGATACTAAGACTAGGATGCCTTTTTCTGCAGCCTCTTTTGCAGCTTTATCAGCTAATTGATTGCCTACTTGTGGAGCAGTTTTCCCCAGCTGATGTGCCTTGCAATGCATTATAGCAACTGCAATTGGCTTTTGGACACTTTTTAACAGTTCCTGGATCTGGAGGGCATGTTTGATTTCAGTTCCTTGGGCTGAAAGCAGTCCCCTTTCTTTCCAAATTGCTC
This sequence comes from Phoenicopterus ruber ruber, assembly GCA_009819775.1. Taxonomy (NCBI): domain Eukaryota; kingdom Metazoa; phylum Chordata; class Aves; order Phoenicopteriformes; family Phoenicopteridae; genus Phoenicopterus; species Phoenicopterus ruber. Next base: position 32,656,726 of record CM020247.1, read on the forward strand.
CATGTGCGTGTACGACTCCAAAGGCATACTTAGAATCTGTCCATATGTTAACTCTCTTTCCTTTGCTCAGGTCTGCTACTGCTTTAAGACAGCCAGGCCACCCTTGGCTTACATTGTCCAGCTGTTTAGAGAAATAGGCGACAACTCACCGCTGATCCCCAAGGAATTGTGCCAGGACTCCTAGGGCCATACGTTTTCTTTCATGGGTAAAGAGTTCAAAAGATTTTGTGAGGTCCGGTAATCCGAGAGCTGGTGCCTTTATTAAGGCTCGTTTCAGCTGTTTAAATGCAGCTCTGCTGTCATCAGTCCAGTCCAAATATCCGTTATGAGAGTTTTTCAATGTCTCATATAGTGGTCTCACCAAAAGTCCATAATTTGCGATCCACAGGCGACACCATCCGACCATTCCGAGAAATGCTCATAGTTCCCTGCTTGTCTTGGGCTCAGGCAGGCAACAAAGAGCTTCCTTTCTCCCAGTCACCAGTTGTCTTTGTCCCTTCAAGATCTCAAATCCCAAGTAAGTCACTGTCTCTTGAGCAATTTGTGCCTTCTCTTTTGACACACGATATCCGCTCATCCCCAAAAAGTTCAGAAGACTCACAGTTAGAGCAAGGCATAGCTCTTTAGTTTCTGTTGCAATCAGGATATTGTCCACATACTGCAGGACAGTCCCTTGGTCATTCGCCTTTCTCCAGATCTCTCTCTCTTTTGCCAACTGGTTCCCGAAAATTGTTGGGCTATTTTTGAAGCCTTGGGGCAAAACTGTCCAGGTATATTGTGCTTTCCTCCCTGTTTCCGGATTTTCCCATTCAAAGCCAAAGAGCTCCTGGCTTTCAATATCAAGAGGAATGCAGAAAAAGGCATCTTTTAAATCTAAAACCGTAAACCAGCCTTGCTCATTAGTGAGGGTAGTTAGTAACATATACGGATTCGCAACTATCGAATGTGTATCTTGTATTATCTGATTTATTGCTCTGAGATCTTGAACTAAATGGTAATCTTTCCCGTTAGCTTTCTTTACTGGTAGGATAGGTGTATTGTATTTTGACTCACATTCTACCAATAACTTGTATTTCAAAAATTTCTGAACTATTGGTACCAGGCCAATTCTCGCTTCTAGTTTTAAAGGATATTGTTTAATTCTTACCGGTGATGATCCTGGTTTTAGATCAATTCTTACTGGTTCTGCTCTTTTGGACCTTCCTGGAACTTCTCCTGCCCAAACAATGGGAATCACTGCATCTTCTGTTTCTCGAGGTATCCCCTCCCTTTTGGGATTTACGTCCTGTAACAACAAGGCTGCAACTTCAACATATTTAGATTCTGGGATTAAAATTTCAACTTCCCCATCCTTAAACCTAATTTCAGCTTCTATCTTTTCAAGCAGGTCTCTGCCCAGTAAAGGTTTTGGAGAATTTGGCAAATATAAAAATTGATGAGTTACCCATTGTTTTCCGATTTTGAATTTCAAAGGTTTGAAAAATGGTCGGGTCTCAGGAGTCCCTGTCGCACCAATAACATTTATACTTTTGTCACTTAAATTTCCTTCCAAAGTGTTTAAGACTGAATATGTAGCCCCAGTGTCAACTAGAAATTCTATTTCTTCATTTCCCAGCCTTACTTTAACCAGAGGTTCTGCTGGGAGAGACTCCTCTGGTCCCCTTCAGTCCTCTCCTATTGTAAATAAAGGGTTCAGAGAGGCTTTCCGCTTTTGGAGGGGACACTCTCGCTTCCAATGCCCTTCCTTTTTACAGTAAGCACACTGATTTTCTCCCAAACAGGGCCTGGGGTTTCGTGATGACGGAAAGCCTCCCCGTCCCCTACCCCTCCCGGGGTATGATCCCTTTCTTTGACCATCCTCCAACACAGCTATTAATCTACTATTCACCGTTTCCTTTTGTCTTTCCCTATTTCTGCATACAGTCCAGGCAACATCTAACAGTTTACCTAAATCCCGGGCATCATTTCCCTGCAATTTTTGTAATTTTCTCCTTATATCATCTGATGACTGCCCTACAAATAAGGGAGCCAATTGATTTCTTCCCTCCTCCGAATCAGGATCTATGGTTGTGTATCTCCGAGCAGCTTCTTTTAATCTGTTCATAAAGTCAGTAGGTGAGTCTTTCCGATCCTGTTTGATTTCGTATAGTTTGGACCAATTAATAGCCTTAGGTATTGCGTTTCGGATGCCAAACAGGATCCATTTTTGATATTGGTTCAGGAGCTGCCTTGATCTTAATATATTCGGGTCCCAATTTGGATCAACAGAGGGGAAATGGACCTCAACGGTCCCTTGTAAAATTCCTGATGCAACCTGCGCTTCCACCTGCATTCTAGCCGTTTTACGAATCATTTCTCTTTCTGTGCTATCAAACAAAACCTGCATAATTGCTTCAATATCCTTCCAATCGGGGTCTTGGGTTTTAATCATCATTTCAAAAGCACTAGCTACCTTATCCGGATCAGCTCTATAATTCCCAGCAGCCAATTTCCAACTATTAAGATTGGTAATTGAAAATGGAACCTTTACAGTCACCGGTCCCTCACTCCCCACAGCTTGCCGCAGGGGTGCCTGTATAACTTCCCCTTGTTTTCCTCTTGTTCGTCCCGCTATCGGGCTAAAACCTTCAGCCCCCAAATCCGACCTGCCCCCTTGATGGTGATAACTTGCACGACTTCTCCCATTCTCTGCCCCTGGACCATCATACCCAGTATTTGGGGTTTCCAGCCTTCGTTCAGGGGCTACCATTAAATCGATATCATCCTCTTCTTGCTCAGAAACCTTTAAACATCTTTGACCTATGCTACAAGCAGAGCAACATCTTTTCAAAGTTTTACCCTTCTCCTTTTCCAAAGCTAAAACAAGGGGGTCACTAGGTGCAAGATTTATACCGCATTCCTTTTGCCATTCTGGATGTCTCCTCAAAGTAAAGAACATATCAGCATATAACACTTCATCCCATTTCCCTTCTCTTCTCAAGAACAACATTAATTGCAGTAAGGTGTTATAGTTTAGCGTACCATTCATTGGCCACTTTTCCCCATCATCCAACTTATACAATGGCCACCATTGATTACAATATTTGATTAAATTTTCCCTTGTTGCAATCCCACCCGGGTGTCCGGCAATCCGTTTCCAGTGTTTTAAGATACAACCCAAAGACGACTTTTTCAAAATTCCTCCCTTAGATGATTCCCCACCCATATTAAATGTGAATAACAAAGCAACTATCCGATTCGAACAACAAACAAATCCATAGTTCCGATAACCAAGCCAAAATTCAGAGACCGATCAAGACAATTAACCAAATCGGGGACTCGAACCCCTTAGATATATCACAAATCCAAAATCAAAGTTCCAATACACAGAACAAAAGTAAATCAATAGAAACTTAAACCTTTAACCAAGTCGGGGACTCGAACCCCTTACCAAACCCAGGCATTCCACGGACTTTCGTCTGATGGAACTTTCCAATGGGGACTCGAACCCCTAGGTACCTTTATAGCCCAACCCTGCGGGGCTTTCACCACCATCTTATGGGCAGGCAACCAAACCCAAAAAGAATGCCTTTTACCTTTCCAGTGGTCTTGCTCAGAACTCTTCAGTCCGGGGATCGGAGGTTCTCCCCGAGAATCCCTCGGTGCCGGCTGGAGGTCCTGCGATCCCACGGATCTGTCGAGATTCAGAAGCAGAGTCCCACCTGGGTCGCCAAAACTGATACCGGAAAAGTCGGTTGAATAAAGAACCCTCTAACACTTCCTTTTAAGTTTTAGAAGGCAGGCATTCTTTATTACAGTGCTGGATGCACGGGGGATCACTCCACCTATCATGCACACTGTAAGTTGTGAGAGTAGAGATTTATATCATTCTAGTATATACATATATATGGGAGATATATATATATATATAGGGATAATCATACATATTCATGTCATTTCCGGGAACTAGTTGTACTCCATCTGGTTTGTGTCTTTTGTTACAATTAGCTCATCTTGGCTGGTTCTGACTACAAGGCTCAAGGTTTCTTAGGTCTCTTATCTATCTCTACGTACCAAAAATTTCTAAATTGTTCAAGCAAGCACAAAGCAAGGACACAGAACTACCAACAAAGACACAGTGTAATCTTTCAGCCTTTGTACAAGGTATCATCTTGGCGTCACTAAGCCTTTGTACAAGGTATCAATGGGTCCCAAACTCCTCATAGCTTCGGTCTCCCAAGCCAAAAGCTGTATTCCGTCTGCTCCAGCTTCCCAGCACCATCATAGCCACTGCAGGGGCATTTCCCTAACGCCGTAGCTGTTGGTGACCTGCATTTCTGTAGTTTTGCTCTGAGTAAAGGATTGCTGACTGATCACGTTCTGGGGAGCAGCGCTCCTGTTTCTGTGGGTTTGCTTAATCACTGTAATGGGGGCTGCCTGATAGGACAGTATCTGTACTGGTTTTGGCTGGGATAGAGTTAAATTTCTTCATAGTAGCTGGTATGGGGCTATGTTTTGGATTTGTGATCAAAACAATGTTGATAATACAAGGATGTTTTCATTATTGCTGAGTAGTGCTTACACAGAGTCAAGGCCTTTTCTGCTTCTCACCCCACCCCACCAGTGAGTAGGCTGGGGGTACACAAGGAGTTGGGAGGAAACACAGTTGGGACAGCTGACCCCAACTGACTAAAGGGATATTCCACACCATATGGCGTCATGCTCAGCAATAAAAAGTTGGGGGAAGAAGAAGAAAGGGGAGGATGTTTGGAGTGAGGGCATTTGTCTTCCCAAGTAACCATTACATGTGATGGAGCCCTGCTTTCCTGGAGACGGCTGCACACCTGTCTGCCGATGGGAAGTAGTGAATGAATTCCTTGTTTTGCTTTGCTTACGCGTGCAGCTTTTGCTTTACCTATTAAACTGTCTTTATCTCAACCCATGAGTTTTCTCACTTTTACCCTTCCAATACTGTCCCCCATCCCACTGGGTGGGGGAGTGAGCAAGTGGCTGTGTGGTGCTCAGCTGCTTACTGGGGTTAAATCACTCTCCATACCATCTTTCAGGATCCCACTCCCTATCAGCCACTTTAAGTTCACACTGTTCCTGTAGTGGCTCAGACAGAGCTTTCTATTTGGGCAGTTCGGTAATACTAGCTGCTAATGTCTGACGGAGGGTCTCTTTCATGCTGAGTACTTGCTAATGCTTCCTTTGCCAAACCATTACTTTGACAGAGACTGTTAGCTTGACTCCAGACTTGTGCTAAACCATCAGGATCTCTATGGAGCTAAGCTTGAGGTATAGGATAAGACTGAGGGCACCCCCACAGTGAAGCAGCACACCTCTCTCCCAGTGTTTCACAGGCATCACATACCTTCTGAAACTCCTGGGCTAATTTTCTTGGATCCTGAACTTGGAGACAGTCCAGGCTCCAGGTCACTGGGGCACGGGCTTGAAGCAGGTATCATCCTACCCCCTCCCAATCAACTTCCCATCCCAGTACAATTCTCTCAGGTCCCTCCTTTTCCTAACTGTTTACACATTGCCTGCACTCCTCCCCCTCCCCCTGCAAATAACAGGTGCACCACTCTCTGGCAGGTTAACCTTGGGCAAGAGCCAGACACCCACCCACCCAGCTGTTCATTCACTCCCCCTCCTCAAACAGGACAGGAGGAGAAAATGAGAGGAAAAAGCTTGTGGGTCGAGATAAAGACAGGGAGATCACTTACCAATTACTGTCTGTATTGGGTTTGCATGGCAAGGTTTTGGTAGCAGGGGGGCTACAGGGGTGGCTTCTGTGAGAAGATGCCAGAAGCTTCCCCTATGTCCGATAGAGTCAATGCCAGCCAGCTCCAAGACAGACCCGCCGCTGGCCCAGGCCGAGACAATCAGCAACGGTGGTAGCGCCTCTGTGATAACAGAGTTAAGAAGGGGAAAAAAACTGCGCAGCAGCAGCCAGAGGAGAGGAGTGAGAATATGTGAGAGCATCAACTCTGCAGACACCAAGGTCAGTAAAGAAGGAGGGGGAGGAGGTGCTCCAGGTGCCAGAGCAGAGATTCCCCTGCAGCCTGTGGTGAAGACCATGGTGAGGCAGGCTGTCCCCCTGCAGCCCATGGAGGTTAACAGTGGAGCAGATATCCCCCTGCAGCCCATGGAGGACCCCACACTGGAGCAGGTGAATGTGCCCCAAGGAGGCGCTGGAGCAGGCTCCTGGCAGGACCTGTGGAGAGAGGAGCCCATGCTGGAGCAGGTTTGCTGGCAGGACTTAGAATAGAATCATAGAATTGTTCTGGTTGGAAGAGACCTCCAAGATCATTGGGTCCAACCATTAACCTATCACTACCAAGTCCCCCACTAAATCATATCCCTTAGGGCCTCATCTAAACGCCTTTTGAATACCCCCAGAGATGGGGACTCCACCACCTCCCTGGGCAGCCTGTTCCAATGCCTGACAACCCTTTCGGTAAAGAAGTTTTTACGAATGTCCAATCTAAACCTCCCCTGGCGCAACTTGAGGCCATTTCCTCTTGTTTTGTTGTCTGTTACCAGGGAGAAGAGACCAACCCCCGTCTCTCTACAACCTCCTTTCAGGTAGTTGTAGAGAGCAATAAGGTCTCCCCTCAGCCTCCTTTTCTCCAGGCTAAACATCCCCAGTTCCCTCAGCCGCTCCTCATAGGACTTGTGTTCCAGACCCTTCACCAGCCTCGTTGCCCGTCTCTGGACACGCTCCAGCACCTCAATGTCTTTCTTGTAGTGAGGGGCCCAAAAATGAACACAGTACTCGAAGTGCGGCCTCACCAGGGCCGAGTACAGGGGGACAATCACCTCCCTACTCCTGCTGGCCACACTATTTCTGATACAGGCCAGGATGCCGTTGGCCTTCTTGGCCACCTGGGCACACTGCTGGCTCATATTCAGCCGGCCGTCGACCAACACCCCCAGGTCCTTTTCCGCCGGGCAGCTTTCCAGCCACTCCCCCCCAAGCCTGTAGCGTTGCCTGGGGTTGTTGTGACCCAAGTGCAGGACCCGGCACTTGGCCTTGTTGAACCTCATACAATTGGCCTCGGCCCATCGATCCAGCCTGTCCAGGTCCCGCTGTAGCGCCTGCCTGCCCTCCAGCAGACCAACACTCCCTCCCAACGTGGTGTCATCTGCAAACTTACTGAGGGTGCACTCGATCCCCTCGTCCAGATCATTGATAAAGATATTGAACAGGACTGGCCCCAGTACTGAGCCCTGGGGAACACCACTTGTGACCGGCCTCCAACCGGATTGAACTCCATTCACCACAACTCTTTGGGCCCGGCCATCCAGCCAGTTTCCTACCCAGCGCAGAGTATGCCCATCCAAGCCATGGGTAGCCAGCTTCTCCATGAGAATGCTGTGGGAGACGGTGTCAAAGGCTTTACTAAAGTCCAGGTACACAACGTCCACAGCCTTTCCCTCATCCACTAAGCGGGTCACCATGTCGTAGAAGGAGATCAGGTTGGTCAGACAGGACCTGCCTTTCATCAACCCGTGCTGACTGGGCCCGATCACCCGGTTGTCCCGTATGTGCCGCGTGATGGCACTCAAGATGATCTGCTCCATAACCTTCCCGGGCACCGAGGTCAGGCTGACAGGCCTGTAGTTGCCCGGATCCTCCTTCCGGCCTTTCTTGTAGATGGGCGTCACATTTGCCAGCCTCCAGTCAACTGGGACCTCCCCAGTTAGCCAGGACTGCTGGTAAATGATGGAGAGTGGCTTGATGAGCACTTCTGCCAGCTCTTTCAGCACCCTTGGGTGGATCCCATCCGGCCCCATAGACTTGTGTGTGTCTAGGTGGCGTAGCAGGTCACTGACCATTTCCCCTTGGACTTCGGGGTTTACATTCTGCTCCCCATCCCTGTCTTCCTGCTCAGGGGGCTGGGTGCCCAGAGAGCAACTTCCCTTGCTGTTAAAGACTGAGGCAAAGAAGGTATTTAGCACCTCAGCCTTTTCCTCATCCCTTGACACTAAGTTTCCCTCCGCATCCAATAGAGGAGGGAGATTCTCCTTAGCCCCCTTTTTATTGTTAATGTATTTGTAGAAGGACTTTTTGTTGTCTTTTACGGCAGTAGCCAGACTAAGTTCTAATTGGGCTTTGGCCCTTCTAATTTTCTCCCTGCATGACCTCACAACATCCTTGTAGTCCTCCTGAGTTGCCTGCCCCTTCCTCCAAAGGTGGTAGACTCTCTTTTTTTTCCTAAGTTCCAGCCGGAGCTCTCTGCTCAGCCAGGCCGGTCTTCTTCCCCGCCGGCTCATCTTTCGGCTCACGGGGACGGCCTGCTCCTGCGCCTTTAAGATTTCCCTCTTGAAGAATGTCCAGCCTTCCTGGACGCCTTTGCCCTTCAGGACTGCCTCCCAAGGGACTCTGCCAACCAGGCTCCTAAACAGGCCAAAGTCTGCCCTCCGGAAGTCCAAGGTGGCAGTTCTGGTGACCCTCCTCTTTACTTCTCTGAGAATCGAGAACTCTATCATTTCGTGGTCACTGTGCCCAAGACGGCCTCCGACCGTCACATCACCCACAAGACCTTCTCTGTTCACAAACAACAGGTCCAGCGGGGCGCCTTCTCTCGTGGGCTCCCTCACCAGCTGCGTGAGGAAGTTATCTTCCACACACTCCAGGAACCTCCTGGACTGTTTCCTCTCTGCTGCATTGTATTTCCAGCAGACGTCCGGCAAGTTGAAGTCCCCCACGAGAACAAGGGCCAGCGATCGTGAGGCTTCTCCCAGCTGCCTGTAGAATACTTCATCTGCCTCCTCATCCTGATTGGGTGGTCTATAACAGACTCCCACCACAATGTCTGCCTTGGTGGCCTTCCCCCTGATTCTAACCCACAGGCACTCAACCCTCTCGTCACCATCCTCGAGCTCAAACTTGTGACCCTGTGGGGTAACCACGCAGAAGCAGTCCATTCCTGGAGGACTGCACCCCATGGAAATGACCCACGCTGGAGCAGTTCGTGAAGAACTGCAGCCTGTGGGAAGGACTCACATTGGAGAAGTTCATGGAGGATTGTCTCCCGTGGGAGAGACCCCATGCTGGAGCAGGGGCAGAGTGTGAGGAGTCCTCCCCCTGAGGAGGAAGGAGTGGCAGAGACAATGTGTGATGAACTGACAGCAACCCCCATTCCCCGTCCCCCTGTGCTGCTCAGGGGGAGGAGATGGAGAAAATCAGGGAGGAAGGTGTTTTAAGATTTGGTTTTATTTTCTCCTTACCCTGCTCTGATTTGTTTGGCAATAAATTAAATTAATGTTCCCCAAGTCGAGTCTGTTTTGCCCATAACTGTAGTTGCTGATGATCTCCCTGTTCTTATCTCGACCCACGAGCCTTTCATTATATTTTCTCTCCCCTGTCCAGTTGAGGAGGGGGAGTGATAGAGTGGCTTCGAGCACCTGGTATTTAGCCAGGGTCAACCCACCACACTGTCACAGGCAAAACAGACTCGACTTGGGGAAAATTAATTTAATTTATTACCAATTAGAATAATTCCAGTAGTGAGAAACAAAGACAAAAAATTAAAACACCACCTTCTCCCTCCCTTCTTCCCAGGCTCAACTTCACTCCCGATTCCTCTAACTCGACTCCTAGCGGCGCAGGGGGGTTACGATCAGTACATAACAGTTCGTCTCTGTCACTCCTTCCCCCTCAAGCTTTTCCCCTGCTCCAGCGTAGGTCCTCCACAGGCTGCAGTTCCTGTCAGGAAAATCTGCTCCAGCGTGGGCTCTCAGTGGGCCACAATTCCTTCAGGAAATATCCAATTGCTCTGGCATGAGGTCCCCCACAAGCTGCAGGGGAATCTCTGCTCCAGCGCCTGGAGCACCTCCTCCCCTTCCTTCTTTTCTGACCTTGGTGTTTGTACTGCTGTTTCTCACTCTTTTTGCCTCGCTCGTCTGCCTGCCCAGTTTTTTGCCCTTTCTTAAATACGTTTTCACAGATGCGCCACCAACTTCACTGATTGGCTCAGCTTTGGCCTGCAGCGGTGTAGCCATATGTTTGAGCTAATGCCTAGGTCGTAGTGACACTGTTTAATTTAGGGTTAAACATGCTGCACTGACCCTCTAAGGAGGCCTGACTGCTTTGTATAAACAATGCATGCCTTACTAACGACTACACCCTTGAAGAGGAGCTAAAAGGAGAGAAAAACCCTGTGAAATAGAAGGGATGCAATTGATTTTCACTCCTCGGGGGTTAACCAATAACTCGTAAATTGCTCTGCTTCCCTCCACCACTCCGAGAGTACATGCTCATCATTAAGTCGGGAGAATGAAACGTATTACTTCATTTTTTGCTCATCTGAGATCTTGCAGAGGTCAACATCATTGAAAATGTCTGACAAGAAGGGAACATCCTGCCACAGAAGGCGCCTGGATGATTGCCAAAGAAACACGAAGTCAGAAAAAACCTGCGATAACTAGGGGAAAGGAAAATGCGGCAGGGGGAGATCGCGACCACTGACTCAATTCAAGGCTGAGAAGACTTGCCCCCCCATACCTGCAAGGAGCATGCGTGCCAATTTACATAGCAAGCAAAGCTAATTTGAATGTAACTAGCATAAAGCTAGGCGGGTTCTTTACTAATCATGTAACGAGATAAACACGGGAAGTCCTTCTGTGTGGTGTGCTAGCTTTGTGGAATTACCACCTAGCACCCATCTTTGCGCAAACATGAAATAAATAAATATCTCGTCTCTGTGTGTAAGATTGGCTAATTTCACGCTGGTACCCGACCCCGCTTGTGGGACAACAGCAGGTCCATTGCTGAATCCGCTGGAACTGGCTGTCTGTGGCACAGGGCAGCCCCTGGTCTCTTCTCACAGATGCCACCCCTGCAGCTCCCCCACTACCAAAATCTTACCCATCCTCCTTGCACACCCAGTACACACTCATACCACAATACACAAACTCAGGTTCCCAATATCAGAACCAAGGGTCCTTCTGGAGTCTCCCAGTCATTCCAGTTATTTCAGTTCTGGACTGTGACAGGTCCTGGTGTTGCTCGCATTCTCTACCAATTGCTGTTGCAGGAAAAAACAGACTGAAGTTTGGGATTTTTCCTTAATTTATTGCCAATTAGCACAATCTTCTGTTCACTGATTTCGGTATTGAGAAAAAGGAGGACACAAACAGCTAAGCAAACATTTTGCATAAACACCTATTTCCCTCCCCTCAGTGTCAGTTTCCATATTTTCACCATGGGTTACACACAGTCTGTCCACATTCTTCCTCGGCATAAGAGGTTGTTCAGGTGCTGTGCCTTGTCGGTGAGGGCACTGCTCCTGCCTGCCTTGCTGTCACCCTCGGCTCCTGGCTTGCTTGCCCTTGTGAGGCAATCACTCTTGCTGCTGCTTGCAAAGCTCTCCATTTTTAAGAGGCCACTGTTACCGTAAAAGTCGGTCAGAAAAACTCTCTAAGACTTAAGTTTTAGAGTTTTAGAAAGCAGGCATTCTTTATTGTAGCGCTGGATGCACGGGGGATCGCTCCACCTAACGTGCATGCCTGGGATTCACAAAACTCCAACTTATATGTCTCAGTTACATGCATATTCATTACATTTCCCAGAATTGTCATGCATATTCAATACATTTCCTAGAACTCATTATCATATATACATACTGATTGCACGTGCGCATATAGTCCAAGAGGGGCTTCACTGAGGGTCTCTAGTGGTCGTGTACCCCAAAAGTTCTGTGTCCGCTGTTTGACATCAGTCTCTTTTGCACTAATGCCTTGAGCCTGCCCTTGGCTTAATTGCTTCATTGTTTATCTTCTAGTCTTGCAGTGTTCTGTTCCTCAGTTATCTTAAAACCTAACCATAAACTTCCGTTATCTTACTTTCATGATTACAGCCACATTCTGTATATCTTGCAAAGCAGGCTGACCAAGCAAGTCCTTTGTCTTTGTTAGGACAAAAACTCCCACTCCACCTTCTACATCACCACAGAAAAGCCTGTGGGCAGCTCCAGGGCCCTGACAGATATATCAACACTGGACCTGATAAACCAACCAATCTCTTGCAAAATGTGTTTGCCTGTTCATTCAAAGGTTGTTTGGTGAAAGTGCTCAGAGTCCAATCCTGTACTCAATAGCAATAGTGTAAATAGTAGTACTATAAGTACAATATTTATCCAAGATAGGAAGTGGCAAGTGTAAGGATGTGTGGAGTGTGAGGATGATTATTGTTTATTTTAGTTTTATTTTTCTTTTCTGTTGCAGTAAAATTACCTAAGGGCGTTGTAAAAACTGGGAAGACAAACACAGAGACATAAAACTTGACGGATTAAAACCTTGCCAATTAGCATTGGTGAAGCAAACCTTGTCAGTCGCACTAATTGGTAAGGATATGTGGAGTGTGAGAATGATTATTTTTTGCAGCAAGATTACCTGACTAGGGGCCCTGTAAAATTGGCATGATAAGGAAAAGGAGGAAGACAAACCCACAGAGTCATAAATCTGGCCAATTATCATTGATGAAGACAATGACCAAAACAAACCTGGTCAGTCGTATTAATTAACAAGGAAATGTGGAATGTGAGAATGTTTATTCCAGCATGTCTGGAATTTACTTTGTAAATTGAGATAATAAGAAAAGGGAGGACAATAAACAAGCAGACTGAAGCACAGACCTGACAAAAGGAACATAAAGACAATGACAAGAAACAAACCTCGTCAGTCTCACTAATTGAGTGGGCCATTAAGCGATTATAGGCACCATTCCCAGGAAGGTCGACTTGAACTTTGCAACTGATAAGACTGTAAATCAGGGTCAGACCCCGGATATCGGACTGGAGCAAGTGAAGGAGTTAACAGAACCATATAAACCGACAAAGTGTTCTTCGGAACACTGTCCTTCGGAAGGAAGGGGGCGGGGGGAGAGAAAACAGAAAGGGGTATAAAGGGGGAGCTGGTCGCGTGTAAAATGGGGCCGGACAGTACACTTTGGCTGAGCCCTGGGCCTGATCACCACAGTCTGTCCTAGCTTCTTATTAAATCTTTTCTTAACTATCTCTCTGCGTAATCTCACTCTCTATAGGAGAGGCGCTTGAGGAGAGTGGCACGGCAGTTTGCGCGGAAGGGTGCGCGAGAAGGGCGGCTCACTACCAACTGCTGGGCTGCTGCCTGCTCTGCTCATCTGCAGGCTTAGGCTGCAGCCCCGGCGATCACCCCAGCTAGCTGGTGGCTGTAGCAGCTTGATGTCTCCAGGGAATTAGAAGGGCTTATTAGGCAGTGCTTTGAGATTGTCGCAAGCATGGTGGTAGAGACCAGGGGAGGGCTGCACTTTGCAGCAGATGGGAACTATCTACCTAGCCAGGCTAGCCTGAGGTGAGTGGAGGCGGCCACTCATACAGAGCTTCCTATCAGGAAAGCTGTTCTCCAGGTGGAGGGCTGTAAAGTCTGTACCCCACACTCCTGGGTGGAGAAGGGTGCAAGCTCCACCTGTGCAAGGTGTGCTCTGGTGGAGTCACTCAGGCAGCAGATGGAGGAGCTGCAGGAGGAAGTCAGCAGGCTACACTGTATTAGAGAAGGGGAACAAGAAATAGAGTATTATTCGAGGCATTGCAAGAAGAAATATTAGGGCCCTGTGGCATTGACCTCCAAGAACTACCAGACAAAGAGTGTCAACAACAGTGAATAGACAGCACCATGGAGAAGGAGGTGCCATGGTCTCTGGTAACTTATGGCAACAGGATATCGCTTCCCCCCCTATTTCCTCATATGTACCGACCAGCAACAGATATGAAGCCTTGGCAATGGATGAAGCCAATGAGCAAGACTCACAGGGAGAAACCACACCAGTTGCACACACTAAAAGCTGCAAAAGGAAGTGGTGAGTGCTAGTAGGGGGTGACTCCCTGCTGAGAGGCACCAAGGCACCCATCTGCTGGCCTGATATACAGTCAAGGGAAGTTTGCTGCTTGCCAGGAGCCAAGATCCAGGATGTCACAGAGAGACTGCCACAACTGGAAAAAAGCACAGACTACTATCCCCTACTTCTTTTCCATGTGGGCACCAATGACACGGTAAAGCATAGCCTGGGCAAGATCAAGCAGGACTTCAGAGCCTTGGGGGCCCAAGTGAAGGGGACAGGGGCCCAAGTGATCTTCTCCTCTATCTTGCCAGTCAGGGATAGGGGTGCAGGCAGAAGTCAATGCATCATGCAGATCAACACCTGGCTTCGTGGCTGGTGTCATTGCCAGGGCTTTGGCTTCTATGATCACAGGATGTTCTTTGATGAATACAGCCTATTGGGGAGAGATGGGCTCCACCTGTCTAGAAGAGGAAGGAGAATCTTCACTGGCAGATTTGCTGACTTAGTGAATCATGTTTTACACTAACGAACTTGGGGGTGGGGTCCAAAGCCATGACACTTGTGTACTCACAAGCAACAGAGTGGGTGAGCAGACCTACCAGAGTAGTGAGGAATGCCTCCCAACCCTCCAAAAAGGTTCTGCCAAAAAGGTGAGACAGTCGACAGTCCAACTGAAGTGTCTCTATACCAATGCATGTAGCAGGAGGAGCTGGAAGCCACTGTGCAGCTAGAAAGCTACGATCAAATCGCTATCACTGAAACATGGTGGGACAAATTGCATGACTGGAGCACTGCAATTGATGGCTATAAACTGTTCAGGAGAGACAGGCAAGGACAGAAAGATGGGGGTGTTGCCCTCTGCATAAAAAAAAATGGATTGATTGCACAGAGTTGTCTTTGAAAAACAGCAATGCACAGGTAGAGAGCTTATGGGTGAAAATTAGAGACCAAGCCAACAAAGGAAACCTCATGTCTGGTGTTTACTGCAGGCCACCTGATCAAGGGGAGGATGATGATAAAGCATTCTTACTTCAACTACGGGAAGCATCATGCTCGCAGGCTCTAATCCTGCTAGGGGACTTCAACCACCCTGACAGCTGCTGGAAAAGCGGCACAGCAAGCTGTAAGCAGTCCAGGAGACTCTTGGAGTGCATCAAGGATAATTTCTTAATCCAGGTGATAGACAGCCCAACAAGAGGAGATGCATTACTGGACATGTTGCTCACCAACGCAGAGGAACTTATTGGAGAGGTCAAGATTGGTGGGAGTTGGGGCTGCAGTGATCATGCCCTGGAGGAATTCATGATCTTGAGGGATTCAGGCCAGGTGAAGAGTAGAGTCAAGACCCTAAACCTTAGGAACACGAACTTTCAGTTGTTTAAGGAATTAGTGGATGGGACCCCCTGGGAAACTGCCCTCACGATAAAGGAGCAGAAGAGAGCTGGCAGCTCTTTAAGGACATTTTTCTTAGAGCACAAGAGCTCTCGATTCCCATGTGTAAGTGTCGTGGTTTAACCCCAAATGGTAACCGAAATACCATGCAGCTGCTCACTCACTCCCCCTCCTCCCCTGTGGGGTGGGGAGGAGAATTGGAGAGAAAGGAAAACTCGCAGGTTGAGATAAAAACAGTTCACCAGGACAGCAAAGGAAAAATATAACAATATATTAATAATGATAATATATATAAGGATACTAGAATATATAAAACAAACGATGCACAATTTCTCACCACCCGACGACCGATACAGCCCATCCCGAGCAGCAGGCAGGGAGCAGGGGTATCCCCCCCAGCTATCCCAGAACAGCAAGTTCCAGAGAGAGCAGGCGAGGGAACAAACAGACGAACAAACGAATGAAAAACAAAAAGGTAAAAAAACCCAGGGAAACAAAAAGCAACCCGAAGGGAAGCTTAAGGATTAAGGCAAGTTAAGGGTCTAAAAGCTAGTGGCCCACCGACTGACCCTCACTTATACCGGGCATGACATCTCTGGTATGGAACACTCTCTTTGGCCAGTTGGGATCAACTATTCTGGCTCTACCCCTCCCAAGTTTTTGCCCCTGCACATGAGCAAAACCTGGGAAACTGCAAAATGTCCTTGGTTGTTTAGCAGCGACCACCACCATCAGTGTGCTGTCACCGTTCTTCTCACACTAAATCCAAAACACAGGAGCTGCTGGAGACAAAACTAGCTCCGTCCTGGCCTAAACCAGGACAGTATGAAATCAGGCAAGGAAGGCAGGAGACCAGCATGGCTGAGTAAGGACCTGCTGGTCAAACTGAAATGCAAGAGGGAAATGCATAGGCAGTGGAAGCAAGGACATGCATCCTGGGAAGAATATAGGGATACTGCCTGGGAGTGTAGGGATGGGACCAGGAAGGCTAAGGCAATGCTGGAGCTGAATTTGGCAAGGAATGTGAAGAATGATAAGAAGGGCTTCTACAGGTACGTTAGTCAGAAAAAGAAGATTAAAGAAATTGTACACACACCCCTTCCCCCGATAAATGAGACAGAGAATCTTGTGACAACCGACGTGGAGAAGGCTGAGGTGCTCCACAGCTTTTTTGCCTGTTTTCACTGTCAATTGCTCTTCCCACATCTCTCGAGTCCATGAATCTCAAGGCAGGGACTAGGGGAATGAAGTCCCTCCCATCATAAGAGCAGATCTGGTTCGAGACCACCTGAGGAACCTGAACATACATAAGTCCTTGGGACCCAATGAGATGCCTCCTAGGGTCCTGAGGGAATTGGCAGATGTAGTTGCTGAGCCACTCTCCATCGTATTTGAAAAGTCGTGGCAGTTAGGCAAAGTCCCCAGTGACTGGAGAAAAGAGAAACTTCACATCCATTTTTAAAAAAGGGAACTAAGGAGGACCCTGGGAACTACCAACCAGTCAGCCTCACCTCAGTGCTCGGTAAGACCATGGAACAGATCCTCCTGGAAGTTATGTTGAAACACACGGAAGACAGGGAGGTGCTTAGAGACAGCCAACGTGGCTTCACCAAGGGCAAATAGTGCCTAACTAATCTGGTGGCCTTCTACAATGGAGTGACTGCATCGGTGCACAAGGGAAGAGCTACAGATGTCATCTACCTGGACTTCTGTAAGGCCTTTGATACACACACCACCCCCCCCCGCAACATTCTGTTAGCTAAATTGGAGAGGTATGGGTTTGATGCAAGGACTGATAGATGGATAAGAAATTGGCTGGATGGTTACATCCAAAGAGTTGCAGTCAACAGCTCTACGTCCAAATGCAGATCAGTAACAAATGGTGTTCCTCAGGGATCTGTATTGGGACTGGTACTGTTCAATATCTTTATTAATGACATAGTGGGATTGAGTGTACCCTCAGCAAGTTTGCAGATGACTCCAAGCTGAGTGGTGCAGTTGATATGCTCGAGGGAAGAGATGCCATCCAGAGGGACCTTGACAGGTTTGAGGAGTGGGCCTGTGTGAACCTCATGAGGTTCAACAAGGCCAAGTGCAAGGTCCTGCACCTGGGTCAGGGCAATCCCCAATATAAATAGACTGGGGGATGAATGCATTGAGAGCAGCCGTGCAGAGAAGGACTATATAAAGGGGGGATGGCTCCAGGGCATGGGATCACAGCTCATGAGCAGGCTGGGCATCGGGCTCCAGGCAGTGAGCAATCTGTACCATGAATCACGTGCTTAGTATATTCTGTTATTGTTATTGCTTTTTTTTCCTGTTTTCACTTCCTTTGCTGTCCTGTTAAACTGTTTTTATCCCAACCCACGAGTTTTGCCTTTCCTTTTCCTGATTCTCCTCCCCATCCCACTGCAGGGGGGAGGAGTGAGTGAGCAGCTGGGTAGTACTTAGCTGATGGCTGGGGCGAAATCACAACAAGCATGAGGAGGAAGGAGCAGCAGAGACAGCGTTATGAAATGACCGCAACCCCCATTCCCCATCACCCTGCACTGTCTGGGGGGAGAGGAGGGGGGCGGAGGTAGAGAAGTCGGGAGTGAAGTTGTGCCTGGGAAGAAGGGAGGTGTGGGGGGAAGGTGCTTTTAGATTTGTTCTTATTTCTCATTATCCTACTCTCTTATTAATTGGCAATAAATGAAATTAATTTCCCCAAGTCGAGTCTGTTTTGCCCATGGCAGTAATTGCTGAGTGATCTCCCTGTTCTTATCTCGACCCACGAGCTTTTCATCGTATTTTCTCCCCCTGTCCTGTTAAGGAGGGGGAGTGATAGAGCGACTTGGTGGGCACCTGGCAGCTAGCCAAGGTCAACCCACAGACAGCAACAACATTGGTGGTTTAATCTTGAAGAGCTGTCAAGAGAAAGTAAAACATACAGGGTATCTATATACATTTGAGAATTATATACATAGATTTTGAAATAATTTATTAAATATTAATTAAAACAAATGAACACACAAAACTAAGTCACAGCTGAAGGCCTAAAATCAAAGTACAGAAGCAAAAAAAATTGAGTGAAGACTTTTTCTTTTTTATTTGTCATGCATATGTATTATGGCATATATTGTCACTCAGATCGTTCAGTGCTCTGAGAATTCTCCAATATTGAGGTAAAATGGTATCTAAGGTAGATCTAAGACCTTCAGCACTTTATAGGATCATAGAATCATAGAATGGTTTGAGTTGGAAGGGACCTTTAAAGATCATCTAGTCCAACACCACCTGCCATGGGCAGGGACATCATTCACTAAATCAGGTTGCTCAAAGCCCCGTCCGATCTGACCTTGAACACTTCTGACCTTGAATGGGGCATCCACAGCTTCTCTGGGCAACCTGTTCCAGTGTCTCACCACCCTCATTGTAAAGAATTTATTCCTTATACGCAATCTAAATCTATCCTCTTTCAGTTTAAAACCATTACCCCTTGTCCTGTCACTACAGGCCCTGGCAAAAAGTCTCTCTCCATCATTCTTATAAGACTCCTTTAAGTATTGAAAGGCCACAATAAGGTGTCCCTGGAGCCTTCTCTTCTCCAGGCTGGACAACCCCAACTCTCTCAGTCTTTCTTCATAGGAGAGGCGTTCCAGCCTTCTGATAATTTTTGTGGCCCTCCTCTGGAACTGCTCTAACAGGTTCATGTCTTTCTTGTACTGAGGACCCCAGAGCTGGATGCAGTACTCCACGTGGGGTCTTACGAGAGCAGAGTAGAGGGGGAGAATCACCTTCCTCGACCTGCTGGCCACGCTTCTTTTGATTTGCTTTCTGGGCTGCAAGTGCACATTGCCGGCTCATGTCCAATTTTTCACCCACCAGCATCCCCAAGTCCTTCTCCCCAGGGCTGCTCTCAATCCCTGCATCCTCCAGCCAGTACTGATACCGGGAGTTGCCCCGACCCATGTGCAGGACCTTGCACTTGGCCTTGTTGAACTTCATGAGATTCGCACAGACCCACTCCTCAAGCCTGTCAAGGTCTCTCTGGATGGCATCTCTTCCCTCAAGCAAACCAACTGCACCACTCAGCTTGGTGTCATCTGCAAACTTGCTGAGGGTGCACTGAATCCCACTATGTCATTGATGAAGATATTAAATAGTATTGGTCCCAGTACAGACCCTTGAGGGACCATTACTGGTTTCCATTTGGACATGGAATCACTGACTATAAGTCTTTGGACATGGCCATTCAGCCAATTTCTTATCCATCTATCAGTCCTTGCATCAAACCCATACCTCTCCAATTTAGCTACCAGAAAGTTGTGGGGGGCCGTATATCAAATATGTTGGAGAGTGGCTTGGCAACTACATCTGCCAATTCCCTCAGGACCCTGGGATGCATCTCGTTGGGTCCCATGGACTTGTATATGTTCAGGTTCCTCAGGTGGTCTTGAACCTGATCTTCTACAATGGGAGGGACTTCATTCCCCCAATCCCTGCCTTGAGCCTACCCATAGGCTCTCAACCTTTTCATCGCTGTTTTTCAAAGACAGGTCTGTGCAGTCAATCCATTCTTTTACATGGAGGGCAACCCCCCTCACCCCTCCTTCCTTGCCTGTCCCTTCTGAACAGTTTATAGCCATTGATTGCAGTGTTCCAGTCATACGATTCATTCCACCATGTTTCAGTGACTGCGATTAGATTGTAGCTTTCTTGCTGCACAGTGGCTTCCAGCTCCTCCTGTTTGTTACCCAATGCTGCGTGCATTGGTATAGAGGCACTTCAGTTGGGCTGTCAACTGTGTCACCTTTTTAGAGGAACACACCCTAATTCCTTTGTGACATTTCTCAGGTGTTTCCCTGTAGGTTCCTAATGCATCAGCAGCCCCTGGCTCTTCTCTGTTACTTAAAACTCCATCCCCTTCCCCCAGTAAATCCAGTTTAAAGCTCTCCTTATAAGTCTGGTCAGCTTGTTGGCAAAGACCCTCTTGCCCCACTTGGTCAGGTGAATCCCATCAGCTCCCAGCAGCAAAACCTCGAGTATGGCACCAGGTATGCAGCCAGGCATTCACCTGTTCTATTTGTCTCTTCCTGGGGTGAGGGACACTCTTGATGGTTCTAAATTGCCTTGTCACAGTATTATTAGACCCTACATGGAATAGTAGGAGTGGATTATAATCTGTAGGGTTCACCAAGCTTGGCAGCCTCTCAGGGATGTCACGAATGTGAGCTCCTGGTAGGCAGCAGGCTTCTCTAGAGAAATTGTCTGGATGGCAAATGAGTGCTTCGGTGCCTCTCAGTAAGGAATCTCCAGTTACTACTACTTTACTTTATATAGGGTTTCAGTTCTTTTCATTGATTTTATGCTTGATTTTTTTTTTTAAATAATAAATCAAAATCTGGGTAATCCTGTCACTGGGATAATAACTTTTTTATTCATATGACAGGACATAACAAGATGTATTAAAATTCCTGACATGATAGACCCTCTCAGAATTAAATCAATAAATACTTTTAAGGAATCTTAATCCATAGATTATTAACATGATCAAGCAGAACTTCATAAAATTATGGTCTAACATATTTGAGTGCTTAGCTGCTCTTGAATACATGGATCATTGACAAGATGATAAAGTAACAGCTTCTAAATAACAATCATGATGTCATATACGCTTCTATCATAGTAGAGCTAAATACATGTTAATCTCTAAATGGCCCAAGGATTTTAACATGTAAAGTATTTACATGATAAAATGTAAGTTTCAAATGATACTAAGACATATAATTTACAGTAAGTTCTTTGGAGCAGAGACCATATTTTTCTG
Organism: Phoenicopterus ruber ruber; assembly: GCA_009819775.1. Taxonomy (NCBI): domain Eukaryota; kingdom Metazoa; phylum Chordata; class Aves; order Phoenicopteriformes; family Phoenicopteridae; genus Phoenicopterus; species Phoenicopterus ruber. The sequence goes on from CM020247.1 coordinate 32,677,737, forward strand.
GGCTTGTGGAACGCCTGGCATTTAGAAAGACAAAATTATAAGGTAAACTTCCTAAAAATCTAGAACAAATAACTTCAGAGGACTTCAAATTTCTTTTTTTTTTGGTGAAAAAAAAATACAAAAACTTTATATTTACACTGTAGTAAGCCATTATCATCAAAACTGTTTTTCCTTCATCTGCAAATGAAGGTTTTGTATTATTGAGTATTTAAATTTATAATAATCCCTTTGGTAAATATAAGCTGGTATCAAAGCTAACCAATTAATTGCAAATAAAAATCTATACAAAGAGAAACATAAAATATGTTTTGACAGATGTAATTTTCTTTTTCTGATAAAGGAGAAATACATAGAGAGAAGAGACAGTGAAAATGAATTGCAAAAATTCTAAATCATCATTTTAAAGAGGTTATTAAATGATATTTTAACCCACAGAGGGAGTGAGTTTGTTCTGCTGACTTTCACTTCTTTTTGCAGAATAATTTTAATTAACAGAGTTGAAAGAACAAGTTTAAAGTAACTAACTTCATCCAGTTATAAAGCCTTGATTATCACAGGTCCTTTAAATTTAAGCTTCACTGAATACAATATGACTATCTTTTCCTATCAAGGAACAAATTAAAACATTTTGCTTATAATCCCTTTTACCATTTTGACTGCTGATAAGATTTCTTATACTGGCAGTCTGGTTTGGTTTAAATTAAGACACTTCTGCCAAAACTATAAAGCATTTGAGACGTGACAAAATTTGTCATGACAGTAGGATAAACAAAAGCTATTACCATCAATAACAGCAGATTTATTATTTACTCATTGTTCTTAGTGAACCTATGTTTCAGTGAAGTGGCTACAAGGAGTCATGGATGGCAGTAAATCTCTTAGGAAAGAGTTAGAAAACGAGTAAAACCATCAAAACCTTCACAAAATATCGGGCTCTGTTTGTAACAAACATTCACAGTGATTAATTGAGAATATTTTAAATAATGGATATGCATTTAGGCAGACTTTGTAAGACCTGTTGTTAAAGCAGTACTATATAAGTGATCTTAAAACACTACAAATCTGAAGGCATTTTTATAGTGCATAAGCATTGTTTTGTGTGTACATGCATCTGCATGTCACATGATCATTATATCAAAATCGATTTAAATCCAGAGATGGCATCTACAGTTAAATGGGAAAAACTGACTTTAGCTAACATATGCTAACAGTAACATTAGCATATACGACAAAAATAGGCATGAGTATTTTTTTGACTTGTACTATTTTTCTATCAACAGTTACCCTGTTTGTACAGAAATATTTATTTTGAACTAAAGAAGTTTTAAACACTACTAACCATAATTAAATAGTACTATATTGATCTGAGAGGAAATTATCACTACTTTTAATATATATATAAATATATATATAAAAAATACATTAACCTAAAAGAGCAGTTTTGATTGCTTTAATGAATGGTATTTACTTCTATTCTGCTTCAGATATAAAAGAAAATATTTAAATAGAAAAATAAAAGTTGGGCCTGACATATTTAAGTAATTTGCATAATAAAGGACTTTCTGAAGTAAAATTTAATATCAAGTATATCTATTTAATAAATTTCCATTTTCGAAATTTCAATCTGATAATTTAACTGAGAGTCAAAATTAACCTTCACATAAAAACACTGAGCAAGTGTAAAGTATTACCCTCATGTTAGAAACCTGGATTATTTGCAATTAACTGCAAAATAGAAAATTAATTTGTTAAACAGCAGCTAGGATCTGATTCAACCTGAATTTTTTTTCATGTATACATTTCTTATTTCAAAACATTATTTGAAAAGCACCATCAAAATTCAAATTGGTTTTTTAAAACTACATTTCTATTCATAACAATTACATTTTTGAAGTAGATCATGTTTTGACAAATGTTAGTTTTATACTAATAAAAAAGTAAACTCAAAATACATTCTACAAAATTACTAGCTAAAATTTTCTATCTCAGATACTTCACAATGATTGCCCAGAAGAATCTGGTTTTAGCTGCCTTTTAAAATCAACTATTTTAATAGTATTGATTGAAACAGTTTTCCTGAGGAATTTTCAATGTCCAAACAAGGCCAAAATTAGATTTATTTTAAGAACTCAGTAAAGAATATAATCCATCATATTAATGTACCTAGTATTATCTATGTGATTACTAAACTTCAAATATTTAAGAAATCATTTTTACAGTCTTATGGATTATAATAAAATAATTTACCCTTTTCCCTGATGTATTTTTAAATAAGTAAAAAAAGTAGTCATGAGTGAATGCATCTACTTTTCTCATCTTTTTACTAAGTCTTATCAACTCTGTTTCTTTAAGAGGAAAGTAACTGCTCAAATACAGTGGAGGATTTCCAAAATACACCTTTGTTTTGGAATTGTTAAATACAGGAGACAAAGAAGAATTTTTCAACACCATTTGCCATTAAATTTAGCTGTAAAAACAGAAAATAAGAGTATTCCACTATCTCGAAAAGGCAGAAGGAACACATTGTAAAGTACATCCTACATTTCTTACTCAAAAGGAAAAATCTAGACCAAAGAACAAGAAAAAAGTACTAGACAAACTTTTCTACTTTGTTTGCCATGCACAGGTGACACATTCTTAATACATAATAAACATACATAAGCTTTATGTTGAATAGTAATGACAGAAAAATATTCAGATGACCAGCTAAAGAACTTAATCTTATAAACACTTTCATGTATAATATTTTACAAATAGATTTAAGCTTTGTGATACAAATCCAGTAAATGTTGTCTTGAAATAGTCAAATACTGTTGCTAGTTTCAATATTAGCTAAGTTTATATGCAGTTTGTTTCAGTTTTGTCTGTATTATTTATATGTGGAAAAAAAAGACTAATGTATTGGTACACTGTGTTGGGGAATTTTTATTGTACCCCTTGAGGCGAATTAAACACAAATTTGTACTTAAATATTAAAAAAAAAAACAACAGAACAATGCATTGAGCAGAGCCCTACCACCACAAGCAGGAGTCTGCAAATATGCATCACAAGCAGATTCTTTATATACACTTGCACCAGCACCAATCCCATAAGCGGTTGCATGGGGCCCCTCAGCCCAGCCTTGGGTCTATCCCCCAGCCCAGCTCTGCTGCCCAAGGTGGCCCCTGAGCACATGCATTCCAGGACTGCTACAAGACGGTGCTGCAGCTGTTTCTTATCTCATCACCAAAGGAAACTTCACTCCCTTGCAAGGAGTCCTTCTGTCTCTGGCATTCCTGCTTCCAGACAGTTTAACCCCTTCTGCAGTTGGGCCTTCTTGCCCTCCATGCCAGATCATTCCTCAGTCACAAATTACCATTGCTGAGCAGTTACAATTTGAATTCCCCCTTCATCAATCACAGCAGCAGGCTCCCTCTGCCCCACGATGGAGGTTCCTTCTCTAAGTGGAGCAGAGCTTTAACTTCAACAGCAAAAGACATGCATACCCTTACTATTAGAGAAGACATGCCCCATTACTATTTAATTGTTCTTAGTGAAGTTGTTAATATGCACAGTTCTTTCCATGCACAGCCTGCCTCAGCCTTCTGCCGCAGAAGGAGGATCAACTGAGAGACATGGTTAATATTTTCCAGTTTTTCCTTTTTTAAAAACATTGTGACAGAAAAAGAACCAGGCAATACCTGCACATCTACCCTTCCCATTTTTACCCAGCCACGATTCTACATTCTTCAGTGAATGTTTTTTCCTGGAGGACTTTGTGCTGAAAATAAAGCAGGCTTTGTAAGACACAGAAACATGAAATAAGGAACATATACCATGTCCAACTCCTCCATTCAAGACTGGGGAAGGTGAGGTTTTTACACATCATTATTACTCTCTGATTTTCATCTACTGTTTCTTTCAAACCATGTCCTGGTAATAAATGGTCCTGGGGCTGATTGGGACCTTTTGCAGATTTCAGTTGATTTGGCAGAAGCCAGAGTTTGTTCTGACTGATAAGTTGCTAAAATGAAGGCTGAGAATTAAGTAGTGAATGGATGTTGAGAGAAGGTGAAATACACTGAATCTTCACAGATGAAGTCCCCCTTCCTCTCACATAAAACATGAGATAATTTTCCCACCTTCATGCTGCTCTCAGCATTCTGGGCACAAGAAGGTTTAATTGATGCGTATGCATTGTCTGGCACTGTGAGAATGCCAAGAACCCCAGTTGTGCATTAGTTTATTTTTGAGCTACAGTTGTCCAGTTGCTATAGCAAAAAGCACTCCTACCTGGGAAAATACCTGCCATTTTACAAAAATGTAACATTTTCAGTATCTCTAGTTCACTTTTGTATCACTTAGACCTTCAGAAGGGACAGTCAGTCATCACATTAGTAACGTGGCGGGTAGTTACTAAGAGCACATACATGGTGGGAAGGTCATTTCTGAATGGTGGGTTGATTTAATGCCTAACCTTCCTGTGGGACTCCAAACTGCTGGGTATGTCTGCATAGTGCAATTTATTATCATTACTGTAATAACATACTATCTATAGGAACTCTGGCATTTTTCAGCACTAATGTAGGCATCAAAGGAAATGTTAAGCTATAAAATATCTTTCTGTTTCAGATATATTCCTTATTTAAGTGCCAGTTGCTTCCTGTGAGGGACAAGGGTCAAGTATGCTTCCTAAGATCAAATTTAAGTAGATCACAGACATTTTTGCATTCCCCAGACTTACAGATGACATATATCAGACTTATTTTTTTTTATTTTGGAGATAAGGAAACAGGGCAATGACAAGAGGGGAAGATTTTAATCTAAACCATTTTCTGTCTGAATTGAAGAATTAAAATTCATTATGTCCTTTCATAAGGGATCCCCTCATCCCCCCCTTAGAACCGGAGTGCAAATTAATCAACTGTTTTCAACCTTAAATTCTTTCAGGATGTGGATATACCATACATATTCTGCAGCAAAGGTCTTAGAGGAACAGTGAACAGCCTGATTTGTTGGTTCAGATGCAAAGGAAAGTTGGACATATGCTAAGAGATAACTACATAGATACCTATGTAACAGAGTATTGTCATCTCTAGATACAGTTCTCTTTTATCTGATAGGGATATTGTGTGGGTGTGAGTAAGTACAGTGTGTAAAAGTCAGTTCTTCGCCAGCCAAGGAGGGAGACAAGGACACTTAGCACAGAATTACTAAGGGAATTTATTCTCTCATATTAGCAATGAGCAAAGCGATGCCCCAGCCTAATCATAGAATCATAGAATTGTTTAGGTTGGAAGAGACCTTTAAGATCATCGAGTCCAACCATTAACCTAACACTGCCAAATCCACCACTAAACCATGTCCCTAAGCTCCGCATCTACACGTTTTTTCAATCCCTCCAGGGATGGTGACTCAACCACTTCCCTGGGCAGCCTGTTCCAGTGCTTGATAACCCTTTCGGGGAAGAAATGTTTCCTAATATCCAATCTAAACCTCCCCTGGCGCAACTTGAGGCCGTTTCCTCTTGTCCTGTCGCCTGTTACATGGGAGAAGAGATTGACACCCACCTTGCTACAACCTCCTTTCAGGGAGTTGTAGAGAGCAATAAGGTCTCCCCTCAGCCTCCTTTTCTCCAGACTAAACATCCCCAGTTCCCTCAGCCACTCCTCATAGGACTTGTGCTCTAGGCCCTTCTCTGGACATGCTCCAGCACCTCAATGTCTTTCTTGTAGTGAGGGGCCCAAAACTGAACACAGCACTCAAGGTGCAGCCTTACCAGGGCTGAGTACAGGGGGACGATCACTTCCCTACTCCTGCTGGCCACACTGTTTCTGATACAGGCCAGGATGCCATTGGCCTTCTTGGCCACCTGGGCTCACTGCTGGCTCATATTCAGCCGGCTGTCGACCAAGCCCCCAGGTCCTTTTCCGCAGGGCAGCTTTCCAGCCACTCCCCCAAGCCTGTAGCACTGCATGGGGTTGTATAGAGGACCCTGATATTGAGGAAAGCAGGGTTTATATATGTTACAATACAGTTGTGTAGACCAATCAAATTACTCACATTAAGGGGTAGGCTAATCAGTTACTATTGCTCATGTAATCGGTATGTACTTGCCCCATGCTGAGGGAATGAAGGCACGGACTCTGGCATAGGTGGAAAGCGGAGACGCTTTAATGCGCACTTACAGGGGTTTATAAAGCTTCCTTATCTACTACACGCGCTCTAACACCTGTCCACGCGACTGGCATGCATAGTTACAGCTTTGTGATTGGTAATTCTCTTCTGTCCACGCGAAGGGCAAACATTTCTTGATTGGTACAATTAAACATAACAAAGAAATTCTTTAGTGTAACAACAAACTTCTTTCTGGTTCTGACTGCTTCTGGTTACTCTTGTTTACCTTACTGTGTCCCTTCATTGACCTTTACTGTACTGCTGTTTCAATTACTGTACTGCTGTTACAATCAGCTCTAACCTGTTGTAAAACGGGTCACCTACACCATGCAGGATCAGTACATGCTTGTCCCATGCAGGTGTTGTGGACGTATGGTCAGTGGTGTGTTAATCTTCACTGTTCTAAACTGATGTCCCGTGCAGGTGAGGGGGGAGAGTTATACCGGATTCTTGGTCAATTGCTGTTCTGGCCATGGTTATATGCCTGTTTTTTTGAAAGGTAAATCTTTTATTGTTTTACTGTCAGTATGGGGCGTTCTCAGCCAGTATGAGCTGGCTTAGGTTGGGTCTTCAGGTCACATCGACCCTGAGGTAAAAGCTCGTAGCCTCAGGTAGTGTTCATTGTTCTATGCAAGTCATATTGCAGTTAGCGCCTTGCCTTTCACAATTTCAAGAAAAACTTATGCATAATTGGTGGATGGGATTGAAAAATGAGTATCATGATTTAGTAAGCACAGCCAACAATGCACTTCTTCCATTTGGATCTACATCTGTTTCTGAGGTAACTCTTTCAGCTATGACAGCCAGTAAAATCAAGTATCGAAATAAACTGAACTTAGAACCAAACCTTCGAATCGCTGTATCACAGTGATAAACCAAGTTTTTAAAAAATTCAGCAGAAAGGTGGTTTTGTACTGTTAATAAATCAATTAAAAAAAAAGTTTATTTCATCTATATCTCATTTTTATTTCTAATTTTTGTATGTTTTATAATGTACATAATATAGTAGTATAGTAGTATATGCATATAAATTATAAATGAATACATATACATATATTGGGGGTGCATACTCAAAAATTCTTTATTGATAGGGATGCGTGATTAAAACAATTTGGAGACCACTGTTTTAGATAACCGGAGGAAGCTTCATGATCACAGGCCCTGATACTTTTGGGGGTGTATTTGCATGGCAAGGTTTTGGTAGCGGGGGGGCTACAGGGGTGGCTTCTGTGAGAAGATGCCAGAACCTTCCCCCATGTCTGACAGAGCCAGTGCCAGCTGGCTCCAAGACAGACCCACTGCTGGCCCAAGCTGAGCCAATCAGCAACGGTGGTAGTGCCTCTGGGATAACAGAGTTAAGAAGGGGAAAAAACTGCTGCGCAACAACAGCCGGAAAAGAGAGGACTGGGAATATGTGAGAGCAACAACTCTGCAGAAACCAAGGTCAATGAAGGTGGAGGGGGAGGAGGTGCTCCAGGCACCAGAGCAGAGATTCCTCTGCAGCTCATGGTGAAGACCATGGTGAAGCAGGTTGTCCCCCTGCAGCCCGTGGAGGTCCACTGTGGAGCAGGTGGATGCACCTGAAAGAGGCTCTGACCCCGTGGAGAGCCCACATTGGAGAGCAGGCTCCTGGCAGGACCTGTGGCCCCGTGGAGACAGAGGAGCCCATGTTGGAGCAGGTTTGCTGGCAGGACTTGTGAACCCATGGGGGACCCATGCTGGAGCAGTCTCTTCCTGAAGGACTGCACCCTGTGGAAAGGACCCACACTGGAGCAGTTCGTGAAGAACTGCAGCCTGTGGGAAGGACTCATGTTGGAGAAGTCCGTGGAGGACTGTCTCCTGTGGGAGGGACCCCACGCTGGAGCAGGGGCAGAGTGTGAGGAGTCCTCCCCCTGAGGAGGAAGGAGTGGCAGAGATGACGTGTGATGAACTGACCGCAACCCCCATTCCCTGTCCCCCTGTGCGGCTCGGGGGGAGGAGGTAGAGAATTTGGGAGTGAAGTTGAGCCCAGGAAGAAGGGAGGGGTGGGGGGAAGATGTTTTAAGATTTAGTTTTATTTCTCATTATCCTACTCTGATTTGATTGGTAATAAATTAAATTAATTTCCCCAACTCGAGTCTGTTTTGTCCATGACTTTAATTGGTGAGTGATCTCCCTGTCCTTATCTTGACCCATGAACCTTTCATTTAGCGGCTGATGCAGCTTCCCAGACGGAGCTGCGGTGGGAACACGCTGCCACCCAGGTGTCAGGCTGCAGGGTGTGCCCTGCTCTGATGCCAGCACCTGGCGACAGCGGCAGCGAGCATGCCTGTGGGAGGTGTGCCCAGGTAGAGGACCTCCTCCACCTGGTGACAGAGCTCCGGCAGGAGGTGAGCAGGTTGAGGAGTATCAGGGAGTGCGAGAGGGAGATCGATGACTGGACTCGCACCCTGCCCTCCCTGAGACAGGCGCAACAGGCAGCCAGGGTGCCTGTCACGGGGGACTCCCTATCCCGATCCTCTCCCTGCATGGCTGAACACAGGGACGTAGGGGACAGTGGCAACTAGTGCCTCCCTGGCGAGGCAGGCGTGTCTCCTCAGCGCCTACCCCACCTCCGCAGGTGCCCTTGCACAATAGGTACGAGGCCCTGCCACTGGAACCAAACAACGACAAGGCTGATGGTTCAGCCAGCCTGGAGGTGCCGCCGAGGATTAGTGAGCCTAGGGCCTGCATCAAAACTGCCCCCATAAAGGAAAACAAGAGACGGGTCATTGTCATAGGAGACTCCCTTCTGAAAGGAACAGAAGGGCCAATATGCAGACCGGACCCACTGCTTAGGGAAGTCTGCTGCCTCCCTGGGGCCCGGGTCAAGGATGTGAAGAGGAAGCTTCCCACCCTAGTACGGCCCTCAGACTACTATCCCCTGCTGATCTTCCAGGTAGGCAGCGACGAGGTGGCAAAAAGAACTCCTGGGGCAATCAAGAGGGACTTCAGGGCCTTGGGGCGACTGGTTAAGGGATCAGGAGCACAGGTAGTGTTCTCCTCTATCCCTCCAGTTCTGGGAAAGGATGAGGGAAGAAACTGGAGGAGCCAGCAGATCAACACCTGGCTCCGAGCCTGGTGTCACCAGCAGGACTTTGGGTTCTTCGACCATGGGTCAGTTTACATGGCACCAGGCCTGCTGGCGGCAGACGGGGGGCACCTCTCCCAAAGGGGGAAAAGGATCCTAGCGCAGGAGTTAGCAGGGCTCATTGAGAGGGCTTTAAACTAGATTTGAAGGGGGAAGGGGATAAAACTAGGCTTGATAGAGAGAAGCCTGGGGGTGGCATGCCAATGAATGAGGGATGGCGTGCCAGTGAGGCCCTTCGGTCAGCCGTCTCAGATGAGGTAGGACAGAGAGACCCATGCGGCCGCAGGGACACAGGGGTCATTGATCAGCTAGGAACCACGGAAATGCCTGAGATGGGACACATAGGAAGTAGGACTTCTCCCACCACAAAGGCAACAGGATCATTAGCCCAGCTGAAGTGCATCTACACGAATGCACGGAGCATGTGCAACAAACAGGAGGAGCTTGAGGCCGTTGTGAAAGGGGAAAACTGTGATATAGTTGCCATCACAGAAACATGGTGGGATGACACACATAGCTGGAGTCCCGCGATGGACGGCTATAAACTCTTTAGAAGGGAGAGGCAAGGAAGGAGAGGCGGTGGGGTAGCCCTCTATGTTAGAGAGAGTCTGGACTGCCTTGAGCTCGAGGACAGTGATGCGAGGGTTGAGTGCCTATGGGTAAGAATCAGGGGGAAGGCCACCAAGGCAGATACCATGGTGGGAGTCTGTTACAGACCACCCAACCAGGACGAGGAGGCAGATGAAGTATTCTACAGGCAGCTGGGAGAAGCCTCACGATCGCTAGCCCTTGTTCTCGTGGGGGACTTCAACTTGCCAGATGTCTGCTGGATATACAATGCAGCAGAGAGGAAACAGTCCAGGAGGTTCCTGGAGTGTGTGGAAGAGAACTTCCTCACGCAGCTGGTGAGGGAGCCAACGAGGGAAGGCGCCCCACTGGACCTGTTGTTTGTGAACAGAGAAGGTCTTGTGGGTGATGTGACGGTCGGAGGCCGTCTTGGGCACAGTGACCACGAAATGATAGAGTTCTCGATTCATGGAGAAGTAAAGAGGAGGGTCACCAGAACTGCCACCTTGGACTTCCGGAGGGCAGACTTTGGCCTGTTTAGGAGTCTGGTTGGCAGAGTCCCTTGGGAGGCAGTCCTGGAGGGCAAAGGAGTCCAGGAAGGCTGGACATTCTTCAAAAGGGAAATCTTAAAGGCGCAGGAGCAGGCCGTCCCCGTGAGCCGAAAGATGAGCCGGCGGGGAAGAAGACCGGCCTGGCTGAGCAGAGAGCTTTGGCTGGAACTTAGGAAAAAAAAGAGAGTCTACCACCTTTGGAGGAAGGGGCAGGCAACTCAGGAGGACTACAAGGATGTTGTGAGGTTATGTAGGGAGAAAATTAGAAGGGCCAAGGCCCAGCTAGAACTTACTCTGGCTACTGCTGTAAAAGACAACAAAAAGTCCTTCTACAAATACATTAACAATAAAAAGGGGGCTAAGGAAAATCTCCCTCCTCTATTGGATGCGGAGGGAAACTTAGTGTCAAGGGATGAGGAAAAGGCTGAGGTGCTAAATGCCTTCTTTGCCTCAGTCTTTAATAGTAAGACCAGTTGTTCTCTGGGCACCCAGCCCCCTGAGCAGGAAGACAGGGATGGGGAGCGGAATGAAGACCCTGTAGTCCAAGGGGAAATGGTCAGTGACCTGCTACGCCACCTAGACATGCACAAGTCTATGGGGCCGGATGGGATCCACCCAAGGGTGCTGAAAGAGCTGGCAGAAGTGCTCACCAAGCCGCTCTCCATCATTTATCAGCAGTCCTGGCTAACTGGGGAGGTCCCAGTTGACTGTTCAATATCTTTATCAATGATCTAGACGAGGGGATCGAGTGCACCCTCAGGAAGTTTGCAGATGACACCAAATTGGGAGGGAGTGTTGGTCTGCTGGAGGGCAGGCAGGCACTACAGCAGGACCTGGACAGGCTGGATCGATGGGCTGAGGCCAATTGTATGAGGTTCAACAAGGCCAAGTGCCGGGTCCTGCACTTGGGTCACAGCAACCCCAGGCAACGCTACAGGCTTGTGGGGGAGAGGCTGGAAAGCTGCCTGGCGGAAAAGGACCTGGGGGTGTTGGTTGACGGCCGGCTGAATATGAGCCAGCAGTGTGCCCAGGTGGCCAAGAAGACCAATGGCATCCTGGCCTGTATCAGAAATAGTGTGGCCAGCAGGACTAGGGAAGTGATCGTCCCCCTGTACTCGGCCCTGGTGAGGCCGCACCTCGAGTACTGTGTTCAGTTTTGGGCCCCTCACTACAAGAAAGACATTGAGGTGCTGGAGCGTGTCCAGAGAAGGGCAACGAAGCTGGGGAAGGGTCTGGAACACAAGTCCTATGAGGAGTGGCTGAGGGAACTGGGGCTGTTTAGCCTGGAGAAAAGGAGGCTGAGGGGAGACCTTATTGCTCTCTACAACTACCTGAAAGGAGGTTGTAGAGAGATGGGGGTTGGACTCTTCTCCCTAGTAACAGACAACAGAACAAGAGGAAATGGCCTCAAGTTGCGCCAGGGGAGGTTTAGATTGGACATTCGTAAAAATTTCTTCACTGAAAGGGTTGTCGGGCCCTGGAAGAGGCTGCCCAGGGAACTGGTGGAGTCACCATCTCTGGAGGTATTCAAAAGACGTTTAGATGAGGCCCTAAGGGATATGATTTAGTGGGGGACTTGGTAGTGATAGGTTAATGGTTGGACCCAATGATCTTGGAGGTCTCTTCCAACCAGAACAATTCTATGATTATATTTTCTCTCCTCTGTCCAGTTGGGGAAGAGGAGTGAGAGTGGCTTGGTGGGCACCTGGCATCCAGCCAAGGTTAACCCAGCACAGGGGGACACCTGATCTATGCTGGGCACGCAATATGGCTGGGTGCAAGCAAGTTAGGAGATTGCTGGAGGGTGTTAATGACAATTTCTTGACGCGGGTGATTGATGAGCTGTCTAGGCTAGATACTGAGCTGGACCTTTTACTTGAAAACAAAGAAGAATTAGCTAACGATGTAAAGGTCAAAAGCCTTGATTGCAGTGACCATGAAATGGTGGAGTTTAAGATCCTGAGAAAAGTGAGCAAAATGAAGAGTAGACTTAAAACCCTGGACCTTGGGCAAGCAGATTTAGGCTTTTTCAGGGATCTGTGTTGCAGGATCCCATGGGTGACTGCCCTGAAGTACAAAGGGGCCCAGGAGAACTGAGTGATCTTCAAGGACTACCTCTTCAAAGCACAAGAACAGCCCATTCCACTGTGCGTAAAACTGAGCAACCTTGAAAGAAGGACAGCATGGATGAGCAGGGAACTCCTGACTGAGGTCAAGCATAAAATGGGAATTATGCAGAAGGTGGAAATGGGAATGGACTACCTAGTTGGAACATAGAGACATTGCCCAAGTATGCAGGGACAGAATTTGGAAAGCCAAAGCTCAGCTGGAATTGGAACTAGTGAGGGATGTGAAGGGCAACAAGAAGGGCTTCTTCAGGTATGTGGGCAGCAAAAGGGAAGCTAAGGAAAATGTGGGCCGACAGTTCAATGGGTCAGGGGACCTAGTGACCAAGGACATGGAAAAGGCTGAGGTACTCAATGCCTTTTTTGTCTCTGTTTTCATTGGTAAGCTTTGCCCTTAGGCCTTTCAGGTCCCTGAGCCTAGTGTCAGAGTCTGTGGGAGAGAAGCATTACCTACAGTAGAGGAATATCAAGTTAGGGATCACTTAACCCACTTAGATATGCACAAGTCCATGGGAGCAGATGGGATGCATCCAAGGGTGCTGAAGGAGCTGACCAATGTCATTGTGAGGCAGCTCTCTATCATCTTTGAAAGGTCATGGCAATTGGGGGAGGTTCCGGATGACTGGAGAAAGGCAAATGTCACACCCATCTTCAAGGACAGTACGAAGGAGGATCTGGGGAACTGCAGCCCGGTCAGCCTTACCTCATTCACCAGGAAGGTTATGGAGTAAATCGTAGAATCATAGAATAGTTTGGATTGGAAGGGACCTTTAAAGGTCATCTAGTCCAACCCCCTGCAATAAGCAGGGACATCTTCAACTAGATCAGGTTGCGCAGAGACCTGTCCAACCTGACCTTGAATGTTTCCAGGGATGGGGCATCTACCAACTCTCTGGGCAACCTGTGCCAGTGTTTCACCACCTCAAAGCCATATGCAGGCACATAAACAAGAAAAGGTGATTTGGAACAGCCAGCGTGGCTTTAACAAAGGCAAATGGTGTCTGACCAACCCGATAGCTTTCTATGATGGGATGACTGGCTCTGTGGACAAGGGGGAGAAGAGTGAATGTAGTTTACCTTGACTTAAGGAAAGCCTTTGACACTGTCTCCCATAGTATGCATACAACCAAGCTGGAGAGAGATGGTTTAGATAGGTGGGCTATAAGGTGGATGGACAATTGCCTGAACTGTTGGGCTCAAAGGTTTGTGATTGAGTGTACAAAGTCCTACTGGTGGCCAGTTACTGATGTTCCTGAATTGTTGATACTGGGGCCAATATTATTTAATATCTTTATTAAGGACCTGGACAATGGGACAGAATGTACCCTTGGCAAGTTTGTGGATGACACCAAATTGGGAGGAGTGGTTGAGATGCTGGAGGACATGGCTACTATTCACAGGATCTCGATAAGCTGATTACGTGAGCTGACAGGAACCTCATGAACATTAACTAAGGCAAATGCAAAGTCCTGCATCTGGGATGGAATAATCCCATGCAACAGGACAGGCTGGGGACCCACTGGCTAGAAAGCTGAGAGTAGCCAGCAGGTTGAGGGAGGTGATTATTCCCCTCTACTCAGCACTGGTGAGACCACATCTGGAGTACTGTGTACAGTTTGGGGCTCCCCAGTATAAGACAGACATTGACATACTGGAATGAGTCCAGCAGAGGCCACCAAGATGGTTAGGGGGCTGGAACACATGACATATGAGGAGAGGCTGAGAACTGTTTTTGTTGTGGGTTTTTTTCTGCCTTAAGAACAGAAAGCTATGGGGAGATCTTATTGCTGCCTACAACTACCTAATGGGACAGTATACATGTAGGGAAATTTCTGTAACAAAATTCAGTGCAGGATCTTATGGAAGGGGAAGATGATATTTATTTACTAAATCTCTAAATTGATTTTACCCACTCACTCTCTCACACCCACATACTCACAGCCACCAAAATGTATGTGTCTAAGTGGTCTGGCCAGGATCACTTGTGTGCTATGCTGAGGACAAGGGACGCTGGCTGTTAAGCCCTCACTACATATCTTGGGTTCCTCTTGATTGGTGACAATGTACTATTTTTGGACAGATCTTTTATATCCTATAGGAGTCAACAGTTGTTATGGGGTGGTCCTTCACTTTAGAATTGTGTGGACTTCAGTCTCCATCAATCTTAGGCAAGGTACTTGCTCATTGTCTGTTTTCCTGTTTGACTAACAGGAAAAGAAATGGCATATGCGATATGCTGCAAGCTTGTTGTCATCTTCTTGTTTTTAGAGTGCAGGATCTTCTGCTGACAAGTCATCTGTGCTGTGATCTGACCAGAGTGCAGGCCTTCTGGTTGTGACAGAAACACATTCCTGAGTTTCACATCTGAGAACAGTGCCCTGGGAACCATGTTCTTCATTATCCATACAGGCTATTCTTTTAACCCTTGTTCTGCTGCTTCTTATGGTGTTTTCTCACATTCACACACATTTGCATTCGTATTTCATTCCTACCAATGTTCACATTTTTGTTTCAAATAACTACAGCCCCCCTCTTGGTTCAGAGAATGTCCACATTAGAATGAATGATATTAATATATGGATTCATTGTGATTCATCTCAGTATATTGGTCATCTGGGCATCCCAATGTGGGGTTTTTTTTCTTAGTCTATGATCTTCAATCATATTATTCATAGCACGAAAGCATGCAAAGCAGTGTAGAGTATATCACAATATCACTGTCATTGCTATTACCATTTCTTCCAAAGCACAATAGCTGTTGGTTTTCTAACATAATCTGAAGTTTCCCCTCTTGGTGTCTCTTTATTAATGTTTTTAGCTTCTTGGTTTATTTCTTGTGATTCACTAAGAAGTTTATTCCAATGACGTAATGCACCAGTGCTAGTGTTCATTATGATCCCAGGAAGAAAGTCACTCAGACTCTGTAAGGTATTGATAAAATATCATTTATTGGAGCTAACATTAGAAGGAAAAAGAGAATAAGGAGAATATGTCCCTTCAGATGGTGGGAATCCTGAGTTGTGAAGCATAGGATGGATCTCCAATCAGGGCATGGCATGTTGCATAGATCCCGTCCATGGACAGGTTCCCCAACATTTTGGTCTTTAGAGCTCTTACAGGATTTTCTTACAAGAAAACAACTCTGTTAATCATTTCTACTGTCAATCAAAAAGATGTTCACATGAGAACATGCTGCTTTAAGATAAAGACAAGGACATGCAGGTGCTGTAATCTCTGGTGCCAAGTGGGAGCTGCCTACAAGCTCCTCCATTACATTTAGCTTGATGAAAGAAGGAACGATTTACTGATGAAAAAGTGAAGGAGCGATTTTTGAGAGGACAGGATGCCCTGGAGCAGGGAGTATGGGAGACAAAACAACGGGATAAGGAAGCCTAATCAAGAGGCCCAAGGATGGCACATCCTTGTTTGAGTCCTTGAATTTGTAACTGAATGAGCATTCCAGAAGAAGGTAAACAGAAGGTCAACAGAACTCTGTGTGAACTTAGCTCATTAACATAGTAAAAGTCACACCCCTAGGCTGTAGTCACCCCCTACTCACAGAAGCTCCTTCCCCATAAAGCATGTGCAGTGAAATAAATGTGTGCTGCGCCTTTCATTAGAGACAGACATGTAAGGACCAATGGGCAAGAGGGTAACTAAGCGTAACTGTGAAAGTACTGATAACAGTTGCTTAAAGTGTATAAATGTTAACCGTGTGTTAGCCGGGGTGTGCTAGCTTTGTGGAATCACCACCTAGCACCCATCTTTGCGCAAATATGAATGAAATTAAATACCTCTACTCTGTGTGTATATTGGCATTTTTCACACCAGGTAAATGACCCCACTTGGGGGACAACAAGCTGGCTAAGTTTATCCTGTAGCCAAGGAATATGTACAGCACAACACAGGCTACACTAAGCTATAAGTGCAGCACAGCACAGGCCTGGGCCTGGATCTACTCGGGTTAACTGTTATGTAGATCGCTAACTCTTTAATATACAGTATTCTCCTGGTTAGGATCACTACAAGTGATCCCAGACTTAATCCCAGTATAGTGTTTTTGTATATTATATTACCCTGATTATACTATGCATTGATGCATGACGTGTGGACATTGCAGATGTTTCACCCCTTATCTATACACATGAGAAAAATTGCACATACATTTTTCCACAAGGGTTTCAGTTTTCTGATGCAATCCCTACCAAACTGGATACAGGGAAACAACACATATACATCCATTTCCAGTAGCATATATGTGACAATCATTAACTGGTACCATGTGCAAGTAATTATTGCCTCATTATTCCATTCCATTTCCATGACTGGAATTTAAACCAATCTGGACATTGATTTTCACACTCTATGTGTTCAGGTGACTGATATTTTTATAGCAAGAAACCATTACTTTGGTTGTTTGCTATCTTGTTAATCTCAACTGCTAACAGTTGTATTTGGGTACAAGCTCTATCAATGCTAGTAACATTTCTCCAGTCTTAATACTTTTCCTTTACTTATGTTAAAGATTTTCATTGCTTTTGTTCACAATATGATATGATTAAAGCTTGATTTGAAAGAATCTCACAATTTGATATTTCCTCTCAATTACTCTCTTGGTTACATTGATTTTCAATCAGCTGTTCATTTCAGGCTAGTATAATTTTCAATCCACAAATAATATATTCCCTTGAAATCAGAAACTTGTTAGCAAGACAGCATTATTCTTAGCATCTTAAAACACAAACAATATTTCTGGTTTATTGTAATATTTTCTTATATACCTCAATGGTGGAAGCAGAGATACTTCTTATTTTCATGATCAGGGGTTCTCTTGTTTGGAAAAGGAGATGCCTTGAAATTGGATCAATTTTTCTTCCCTCAATTTGTCCCTAATTTTCTCATGTTTTTAAGTTCAGCCCTTAGCTATGGTGATTAATCTCTAAAGAAAGATACCTATACCTTCTTTTTCATACATGCACATATGATGATAAAATCAAAACAACTGTACTGAAGCCAAGCAACAATTAACAATAGCCATAGGGTTGAAATGGATGATGTACTCCTCTGTCAAAAATAGCAAAGTTCATTATTAAGAGTCATTTAAGTTACCCAAGCTAGCACATCTCCCTCTGTAGGCATTTCTGGTGATACTAAGTGTCTAATTAACTGCATTTCTTTGTTTCCTTATTTTATCAACTTTATTAGCTAATATTTTTAAACAGCTGTTCACTACTCTTCCTTCCACACCTGTTATCCACTGCTTCCATTTCTTCTTTATAACAAACATACTTTATTCTTAAAGTTAAATTAACAGTCATTGCATTTATGCATTGATTTTTACTATTATATTTTTTCCCCTTTACTCTTGAAAGAAATACTGGTTTTAACACATCAATTATAGTCAAGCATTATAGGGTTAACAAGGGTTTTCCAAGTTTATCCCAATTCAATAACAGTATTTTATTATTCATTATCCCCCTCAAACCTTCACATACACATGCTTAACCCACCATTCAGCTCTTAAGTACTGGTTCTTCTGTTTCAAACCTCTTTCCTTCCTTGTTTGATACCCTTCCTAGGTTTCTTTTATGAATAAGCTCACATACACTTACTTGGAAACATTTCTGAATTGTATCTTTCTCTGTTGGTAGCCCTTGGAGGATCACTCTGCAAAATAAGATGTAAAGATTTACCCAATCATTAGATTATGATGTTTGTGATTCACTTTTATAGAGCTTGAAGTCAGATTGGTGAATAAAACTTCTTCAAAGGCTGATCTGATCTTTATATGCACTTGTTAAACTATTGGGTTGGGGGGTGTTTATGAACAAAAAAAATATTATGGGCAAATAATTTGATTGTTATTGGTGCCGATAACTTAAATCAGTAAAAGGAATGGCATATGTGATATGCTGCAAGCTTGTCATTCTCTTGTTGGAGGAAAATGGAGCACATGAACTCCAGAAGTAAATAATTTGTAATACAATGGAACCTTCAAGGTATCTATCTGAAAAGCTACAGACCCACATTTTACAGACACAATCTCCCTGAACTCCCAGATGGTCTGTAGTCTGGAATGCACATTAGATTAATGACCCAAGTAGCTTCATAATGCAGAATTATCCTTCCTTTGCTTATTTGTGGAAAAGATCTGTAGAGCAAAGTTAGAAATCTTATTTTAGTTGAATGAATGATCTTGCTTTCAGATCTTGTCCTTCAACCAGAAATTCCCTAAAATTGAACTGTATAAAGGACTCAGGAAAAGATGAGTCTGTGCCATGACTCAATGTTATGCAATATTGTCAGTACAGGAAGAGTTTTAAAGAAACTTACACACAGGAACTGAATGAAGGCTGAATCACCATAAAGCAATGGTGGTTTTCTATATCCTCCTGTTTCTGTCATTTCTGTATGAAATTTCTGTATGAAAAGAGCTGTGTGGTTACCATATAGTGGTGATAGGGAATGTGAAAAGTTGTGAGTACCTCACAAAGGCAAAGCACAGGATGGCAAGGAAAAGCGCTTTTGATCCTTATATTCTACAAGGTGGCTAGCTAGAAGTTGTTACTTGCAATCTGTGGGGTGTTTAGGTTTGTGAAATTTAGCAAACTAACCTAGAAAGGCCTCAAATGGCCTTAGATAATTGCTGGAAGACATTCCATGATTTTCAGCACAAGGCTGTAAGGCCCAGTGGTATCACCTCTCTGGAAGTGGCATGGTGACCTCTTCTTACATTAGGTGCAAACCCAAACCAAACCACATGTAAGAATGAGGAAATGGGGTGATGGAGGTAGGTGACATTGAAAATCTCATGAAATCTGGAAAGCTTTCTGTGTTGAAGGACTGTCTTTGGGGATGGGCATTAACTATTACAGTTGTAAAAGAATAAACAGAAGAAACCTTTCCCATCAATTAAACTGTATTTGGGGGTGTGTGGAGAACATGGCACTGCTGTGATAACTAGAAGTAAATGAATTTTCTATCTATACATTAAAGCTCACATAATTCTTCTTCAACAAGTGACACCACATGTCACCTTTCAGGTAGTAAATTCTGCTGAGTAAAGACTTTTTCTTTGGTTATGTGCATGTCAATTTTCACATTATCTACTGTTCCTGAAAATTAAAACTCAATTTATGTTAACAAATGTAGATATTTATTTTAATACACACACATTTTTAATTCTTGTGAGAAAATGTCTGTCGTGGTTTAGCCCCAGCCAGAGGCTGAGCCACGCGGTCGCTCGCTCACCCCCCTCCCGGTGGGACGGGGAGAGAATTGGGACGAAGAAAAGCAAAAACTCGTGGGTTAACAACAACAACAGTTTAACCAAACAACAAAGGGAAAGAGAACAAACAAGCGAGAAACCCCAACAATGACAACAACAGCGTGTACTTAGCGGTGCTTTCCGGACAGGTCGCTCCCGCCCGCAGCCCGACGCCCAGCCCGCTCCCGAGCAGCGATCCCCGCCCCGCCAGTCACCCCCCTCTATATAGTGAGCGTGACGGTCACATGGTATAGAATAGACCCCGGCCAGCTTCTGGTGAAAATTAACCCTATCCCAGCCGCAACCAGGACATTATCCACCCCTTATTCTATACCATATATGTCACGCTCAGATCCTACACTTTCCAATTAATCACCACCACTTTTCCTGTTTTTTATATATATAGATATACACAGAGACATCATTCCCTTAGTCTATGGACCATCCCTTTGAAGTGTCCATTGAGTTCATTTAGTCCATGACTTCAGGCTCCATCTGTCAGAATAGTCTCTTGGGGCAGGAGAGATGATGTGGAGTTTGCTCAGTCGGTGAAACAGGGCTGGGTCTCGGCGTGGTGTGGCAGGTGACACTGGACGCAGTGGGAGGATGGTGTGTAGTGTTGGATTGTTGCATCTGGAACTTGCAGTCACGTTATCTGGCTCGGCTGCTGCATCATGTCCACGGTCTGTGGGTTGAAGATGTCCATCTCTTGAGGAAGTTGATGGGCGCCAGTTGCTAAAGCCAGTTCTGCTTCCATTACTGCTGCACTTTGCTCAGTTTTATCAATAGTTCATTCATTGACTATTCTCACCCAAAATCAAATCCCCTCGAGGTACACATCAGACTTCCCCATCCTTTCGCATCACCCACCAAGTGCACCCAGGTCCTTGAGCAAAAGCAATCCCACAGATGGGTTTGCCTTTGCCCGAGGCAGGAGTAACCCAGACTGTCTTCCCTAACATATTTTTCCTGTGCACTACAGGAACTTTATCCCCTTCTACAGTATGTAAAGGCTTTGATTGGGCAGGACCAGCTCGATTGGTGGATCCTCTAGTGTTGACTAACCAGGTGGCTTTTGCTAAATGTGTATCCCAATGTTTGAAGGTCCCACCACCCATTGTCCTCAGTGTAGTTTTCAGTAGTCCATTGTATCGTTCAATTTTCCCAGAGGCTGGTGCATGATAGGGGATGTGATACACCCACTCAATGCCATGCCCTTTGGCCCAGGTGTCTATAAGGTTGTTTCGGAAATGAGTCCCATTGTCTGACTCAATCCTTTCTGGGGTGCCATGTCGCCATAAGACTTGCTTTTCAAGGCCCAGGATGGTGTTCCGGGCAGTGGCGTGGGACACAGGATATGTTTCCAGCCACCCGGTGGTTGCTTCCACCATTGTAAGCACATGGCGCTTGCCTTGGGGGGTCTGTGGGAGTGTGATATAATCAATCTGCCAGGCCTCCCCATATTTCTATTTCAGCCATTGTCCTCCATACCAGAGAGGCTTTGACTGCTTGGCTTGCTTGATTGCAGCACATGTTTCACACTCATGGATAACCTGTGCAATAGTGTCTATGGTCAAGTCCACCCCTCGATCACGAGCCCATCTGTATGTTGCATCTCTCCCCTGATGGCCTGAGGTGTCATGGGCCCACTGAGCTAGGAATAATTCACCTTTATGTTGCCAGTCCAGATCCACCTGCGCCACTTCAATCCTAGCAGCCTGATCCACCTGCTGGTTGTTGTGATGTTCCTCAGTGGCCCCACTCTTAGGTACATGGGCATCTACATGACGTACTTTTATAACCAGCTTCTCTAGCCGGGCACCAATATCTTGCCACAATTTGGCAGCCCAGATGGGTTTGCCTCTGCGCTGCCAGTTGCTCTGCTTCCATTGCCGTAACCACCCCCACAGAGCATTCGCCACCATCCAGGAGTCGGTATAGAGATAGAGCACTGGCCACTTCTCTCGCTCGGCAATATCTAAAGCCAGCTGGATGGCTTTCACCTCTGCAAAGTGACTCGATTCACCTTCTCCTTCAGTGGCTTCTGCGACTCGTCGTGTAGGACTCCACACAGCAGCTTTCCACCTTTGATGTTTTCCCACAATACGACAGGACCCATCAGTGAATAGGGCATATTCCTTCTCATTTTCTGGTAGTTCATTATATGGTGGGGCCTCTTCAGCACGTGTCACCTCTTCCTCTGTCGACATTCCAAAGTCTTTCCCTTCTGGCCAGTCCGTGATCACTTCCAAGATTCCTGGGCGACTGGGGTTTCCTATTCGAGCTCGTTGTGTGATGAATGGGACCCACTTGCTCCATGTAGCATCAGTTGCATGATGTGTAGAGGGGACTCTCCCTTTGAACATCCAGCCCAGCACCGGCAGTCGGGGTGCCAGGAGGAGCTGTGCTTCAGTACCAACCACCTCCGAAGCAGCTCGAACCCCTTCATATGCTGCCAAAATCTCTTCTTCAGTTGGAGTGTAGCGGGCCTCAGATCCTCTATATCCCCGGCTCCAAAACCCCAGGGGTCGACCTCGAGTCTCCCCTGGTGCTTTCTGCCAGAGGCTCCAGGTAGGGCCGTTCTCCCCGGCTGCGGTGTAGAGCACATTTTTTTACATCTTGCCCTGCCCGGACTGGCCCAAGGGCTACTGCATGAACTATCTCCTGTTTAATTTGTTCGAAGGCTTGTCGTTGCTCAGGGACCCATGTGAAATCGTTCTTCTTTCGGGTCACGTGATAGAGAGGGCTTACAATAAAACTGTAATTTGGAATATGCATTCTCCAAAAACCCACAACACCTAAGAAAGCTTGGGTCTCCTTTTTGTTAGCTGGTGGAGACATAGCTGCTATTTTGTTGATCACATCTGTTGGAATCTGACGACGTCCATCTTGCCATTTTATTCCTAGGAACTGGATCTCCTGTGCAGGTCCTTTGACCTTACCTCGTTTTATGGCAAAGCCAGCTCTCAGAAGAATTTGAATTATTTTTTCCCCTTTCTCAAAAACCTCTTCTGCTGTGTTGCCCCACACAATGATGTCATCAAGGATGTATTGCGGGTGTTCTGGAGCTCCACCCTTCTCCAGTGCAGTCTGGATCAGTCCATGGCAAATGGTAGGGCTGTGTTTCCACCCCTGGGGCAGTTGATTCCAGGTGTACTGGACGCCCCTCCAAGTAAAAGCAAACTGTGGCCTGCACTCTGCTGCCAAAGGGATGGAGAAGAACGCATTGGCAATATCAATGGTGGCATACCACTTGGCTGCCTTGGACTCCAGTTCATACTGAAGTTCTAGCATGTCCGGCACGGCAGCACTCAGTGGTGGCGTGACTTCATTCAGGCCACGGTAGTCCACTGTTAGTCTCCATTCCCCATTAGATTTCCGTACTGGCCATATAGGACTATTAAAAGGTGAATGCGTCTTACTGAGGACTCCTTGGCTCTCCAGTTGATGAATCAGCTCACGGATGGGAGCCAGGGAGTCTCTGTTGGTGCGATATTGCTGCCGGTGCACCGTCCTGGTAGCAGTTGGCACCTGCTGTTCTTCAGCTCGCAGCAATCCCACAACGCAGGGATCTTCTGAGAGGCCAGGCAGAGTAGAGAGCTGTTTGGTCTTCTCTGCACTCACCGTGGCTACACCAAAAGCCCATCGGTATCCCTTTGGGTCCTTGAAGTACCCTTTCCTGAGGTAGTCTATGCCAAGGATACAAGGGGCCTCTGGGCCAGTCACAATGGGGTGCTTTTCCCACTTGTCCCCTGTTAAGCTCACCTCGGCCTCCAATACTGACAATTCTTGGCATCCCCCAGTCACTCCTGAGATCCAGATGGGTTTCGTGCCCCTATGCTCTGATGGCATCAGACTACATTGTGCACCTGTGTCTACCAAAGCCCTATACTTCTGTGGGTCTGATGTGCCAGGCCATCGAACCCACACAGTCCAGTATACCCGGTCATCCCTTTCCTCCTCCTGGCCGAAGGCAGGGACCCTCTATTCCTGTTCCTCGTCAGAGTATTCCCTGTCTGAGCCTTGCAGCGCCAGACCAGAAGGCCCCTCCTCAGGATCAAGGGAGGTGATTTCAGTTCTTCTCTGTTTGGGAAATCGCCGATTGCCTTCGTGCATCTCTACAGCAACTCTGCTGACAGACTTCTTGGGTGGCCCCTTCTTAACAGCTGTCTTCCCTCTCAGTTCGCGTACACGGGCTTCTAGCTTAAAGGTGGGTTCACCGTCTGAGGTGAGTTCTGCTGAGGTCAGGGACCGGGTAGTTTCTGCTTCCTGTTGAAATTCTCTCACTCCTTCCTCTGATGTCCTTGTCGAAGGACCGGCTTCGTGATCTGACCCTTCCTCTTCTTTCTTTTCCCTTACTAATCGAGGATATGGACCCGTTGTCCTCCTTGTCCATTGCTTCTTTTTGACTACTGGGGCAATTACTGTAGTTGGTGGTGTTGTTTGGGTCCCTATCTCAACCATGGTGTCCTCAGGTGCAGTTTGGGTCCCTGCCTCAACCAGAGTCCTCTGAGAATGCTGAACTGCGGCTCGATAGGCACAAGCCAGGCCCCAGTACAACGCTAGAAGCTGGTGGTTCTCATTGGGATAGGCAAGGCACCCTTCCATCAGGTGGCGCGTCAGTTTGCTAGGGTTGCTCACTTGTTCAGGTGTAAAGTCCCAGGCTATGGGAGGTGTTAACCGCCCTAGGAACCTGCCCAAGTCCTTCCACACACCCTGCCACCCTGGGACCGGCTGCCTCAGGTCACGCTTCAATATAGCCTCACCCAAGAGTTGTCTTCTCTTCCACCAGGACGAGACCAGATTCCACAAACCCCATAACATGCCAACAATATTAGTAAGTAATACCAAGCAGTTCACACAAGGGTGAGTAAGGACCTCAGGAGCCTGTGTAATAAGCCTGTCCACATTAACCCTGGGTAGGGAGAGGGAGATGATGTATTCCCTCATCCTCTCCACCAGAGAGCTCCCCCAGCACAGTGAGACCGTCAGTGCCAGAACAAACCACATTCGCATTAACATGTTGCCAAAAGTCAAGAGATAAACAACGCAGCCAGCAAACTTTTTTTGACCCGTGCAGGAGCTTGTCGCTTAGTAATTACTACAGTTAGAGCACACTTAATACAAAAGTGCTGTTGTCGTGCCCCACGTTGGGCGCCAAAAAAGACTGTCGTGGTTTAGCCCCAGCCGGAGGCTGAGCCACGCGGTCGCTCGCTCACCCCCCACCTCCCGGTGGGACGGGGAGAGAATTGGGACGAAGAAAAGCAAAAACTCGTGGGTTAACAACAACAACAGTTTAACCGGACAACAAAGGGAAAGAGAACAAACAAGCGAGAAACCCCAACAATGACAACAACAGCGTGTAGTTAGCGGTGCTTTCCGGACAGGTCGCTCCCACCCGCAGCCCGACGCCCAGCCCGCTCCCGAGCAGCGATCCCCGCCCCGCCAGTCACCCCCCTCTAAATAGTGAGCGTGACGGTCACATGGTATAGAATAGACCCCGGCCAGCTTCTGGTGAAAATTAACCCTATCCCAGCCGCAACCAGGACAATGTCCTAGTTGCATTCTTAGTATCTTTTAATGTAAAATGGTTGAAATTAAAAATGCTTAC
This sequence comes from Phoenicopterus ruber ruber, assembly GCA_009819775.1. Taxonomy (NCBI): domain Eukaryota; kingdom Metazoa; phylum Chordata; class Aves; order Phoenicopteriformes; family Phoenicopteridae; genus Phoenicopterus; species Phoenicopterus ruber. The sequence continues at coordinate 32,703,125 of CM020247.1, forward strand.
CAGATATGTTAGCAAAAAGTAATATGCTGTAGCCATTGTGTCAAATTGAAGTTTACTTATATATCAAACTCTATATAAAATGGTAATGTCAGTGTAATTGCTTGCACCAAGAAACTGCAAGCTACAGGTCTAGAAAATTTTACCCCTTCAAATACTACACTGAAGTATTTTTGAAGTAAATCGAAGTAACTGAAAAGTCTGTCACTCTGCCACACCTGTCTATTTCTTGTTCCTAATTAAAATTAACTGTTTATCTTTCCAGACACCTCTTCTAATTGATCTTGACAGTAGAGCTGGGCATCACTACACTAATCAAATATCTGGAATTTTTAAATGATTATTAATCTTCACGCAAGGGGCCATCATTGGTTGCATGTAACCCTGGGAGGCTGTGAAGGTCTCAGTGGATTCTCCAAGGATTAGAGCTTGCCCCTTTCTTTGAAGGGAAGTAATTTGTCTGTCAGGCAATATGGACACAAATTGCTAACTGTCCTGGTTTAGGCCAGGACGGAGCTAGTTTTGTCTTCAGCAGCTCCTGTGATTTGGATTTAGTGTGAGAAGAATGGTGACAGCACACTGATGTTGCTGGTTGCTGCTAAACGACCAAGGACATTTTGCAGCTTCCCAGGTTTTGCTAATGTGCAGGGGCAAAAACTTGGGAGGGGTAGAGACAGGATAGTTGATCCCAACTGGCCAAAGAGAGTATTCCATACCAGAGACGGCATGCCCGGTATAAGTGAGGGTAGGCCACTAGCTTTTAGACCCTTAACTTGCCTTAATCCTTAAGCTTCCCTTTGGGTTGCTTTTTGTTTCCCTATTTTTTCCTTTTTGTTTTTTGTTCGTTCGGCTGTTTGTTCCCTCGCCTGCTCTCTCTGGAACTTGCTGTTCTGGGATAGCTGGGGGGGATACCCCTGCTCCCTGCCTGCTGCTCGGGATGGGCTGTATCGGTCGTCGGGTGGTGAGAAATTGTGTATCGTTTGTTTTATATATTCTATTATCCTTATATATATTATTATTATCATTATTAATATATTTTTCCTTTGCTGTCCTGGTGAGCTGTTTTTATCTCAACCTGCGAGTTTTCCTTTCTCTCCAATTCTCCTCCCCACCCCACCGGGGAGGGGGGGAGTGAGCAAGCAGCTGTGTGGTATTGGGTTACAATTTGGGGTTAAACCACGACACCTTTCTTAAATACATTACCACAGATGTGCTCCCAACATTGCTTATTGTCTCAGCTTTGGCCAGCAGTGTGTCCATCTTGGAGCCGGCTCAAACTGGCTCCTTTGGACATGGGGGCAGCTTCTGGTGTCTTCTCACAGGAGCCATCTCTGCAGTGCCGCGCCCCCCCCCCCCCCCGCTACCAAAACCTTGCCACGAGCCCCAGGTACCTTTGTTTTTTGTAAATAATTGATTTCTGTCCCCGCCACTGTGCCCTGCTCTTTCCAACTGCTCAACTCTTCTCCCCAAACAGCAGCAAGCACTTGCATGTAATGGATGAACAGCCGGCGCACAGCCCCATGCAATAGCCTGGCTGCCCAATAGAACCATCGCTGCAGTTCCCTCTTCTCCCGCCCCACCCTGCTCCTCGCCCCGCCTGCAAAGCATTTGGCTGAAAGGGAGAGAAATACATCACTGCAAAGGCAGCCCTGTTGCTGGAGAGGCCTTTGCAATTACATACATTCCCTGCAGCTCCCTGCTAACTCACTGCATGCGGGAGGGTGGGGGGTGGAATGTGTGGGGAGATGCCTGTAGGTGCTTCTGAATTGGAGTGATGGGAGAAGCTAGGGGTAGCTAGAGCATAAAGGACATGCTTGAGTCCTAATCAATGAAGCAGCACAAAGGGGACAATAATGATTGCAGATTCAGTGCATCTGGTCTGCTCGGGGCTTTCCAACACAATTGATTGCTGCATATTTATTGCAGGCAGAGACTCCTTGGCTTTATGCAGGTCTCCCAGGAACCAGGGCTACCCTGGTAAGACAAAGACTCATTTAATTGAAAGCGCATGGATGGCAAGGAGCCAGGGCTGGAAAAGTCTACTAAACCTTTTCAAGCCTTCCCTGTTGAGTTTATAGCCGTGTGCATGCACACACGTACACAGAATGGTTGAGGTTGGAAGGGACTTCTGGAGGTCTTCTGGTCCAACCCCCTTGCTCAAGCAGGGCCACCGAGAGCCAGTTGCCCAGGACTATGTCCAGATGGCTTTTGCATTATCTCCAAGGAGGGAGACTTCACAACCTCTCTGGGCAACCTGTCCCAGTGCTCACAGTAATCACAGCTGTCATCCTCACAGTAAAGAAGTTTTTCCTGATGTTCAGGTGGAACCTCCTGTGTTTCACTTTGTGCCCATTGCCTCTTGTCCTGTCACTGGACACCACTGGAAAGAGCCTGGCTCTGTCTTCTTTGCACCCTCCCTTCTGATATTTGTATACATTGATGAGATCCCCCCGAGCTTTCTCTTCTCTAGGCTGAACAGCCCCAGCTCTCTCAGCCTTTCCTCATATTGAGATGCTCCAGTATACGTCGAGCAGTACAGGCAGTACTGCTAGCCAGTGGCTTTCTGTTTTCTGTGTGCACATGTGGCAATCCATGCGGAGTTGCCCTCCCTCCGTTGCTTATAGGCTTTGGTCATAAGCTTTTTAAAAGAGAAGGGAAAAAAAAGATAAAGATGAGCGGAGCTCTGCCTGAGCTCAGCACCAGGCTCTTGACTGCTGAGACATCTGTCACTGCCACCGCTGGGGGTGGGGTCAAGTAGAGTCTGGGGAAAGAAAGAAGGGAGCAAGGCCTGGGAGAGGGGTGTGCCCTAGCATCTCAAGTGCTGTATGATGCAGGACAGCTTTCCCCTTCCAGCATGGCCAAGGGATACCCAAGGTGGTTGGGCTGAGACCTGCTGGTGCAGCTGAATGCTGGCAATGGGAGTGGGATGGAAGGAAAAGAAGTGGAGAAAGGAAGGAAAGGGAAGAACAAAACAAGGGGAGAAAAGTTTGTGTGTCTGGTGGGGATGAGGCCCTACCCTGGTTGTCACGTTCTGTCCTGTGCAGGAGCTGGTGTTCCAGAAAGGCACTGGCCCCCTCTGCTGCCTTGGGATCCGAGTGGACAGAGTTGGTATTGGAAGTGGGAAGACGCAGGACTGGCTGCGAGCTGAGCACTCTTCTTTCTCACCGTGTATAATTTATTCTGGGCTGGTAAGGCCGATGGCAGAGGAGGAAGGAAGCAACTTTTTCCCTGAGAGCAGCCAGACCAGCGTTAGGGGATAGAGGACTTGCCCCTTCCCTACATAGGGAGAGGGGAAGGCATACACACACACAAACAAAGGCGGATGTAATACATGAACAGGCACCCGCGGGGAATCACTCCCCTCTTCCGGTCAGGGCTGGGATTGAAAAGTGGACCTTGCTGTATTGTATGAGGAGGGCCAAGACGGCAGAGGAAGTCCCCGAGACGGAAGGGCGGGGGGCGGACTTGACTGATTCGGATATCCTTTTCTTTCGCTCCCCTGGCGTAGTGCTGTTATTGTTTCCAGGGCGGAGGCGGGGGAGGGAGAGAGAGGTATAATAGCCTTCTATGCTGCCTTTGTTTTCTCTCTTGCACTGAGCCCTAGCCCTTTCAGTCGTGAGGCACAGCTAATCGCCTCCCCTGCCGAACTAGCAGGCTCAGCCCCTGCCCAGCGCCCCTGAGTCCGTACTGGGGGACAATGAGCGGTGGCAGCCCCCTTTCCCCACCGCTGCTACTTTGCAGGGGAGAGGAGACCGAAAGGAAGTTTGTTGCTGTGCCCACCACCCCTCGTGCGCTGTCTGGCCAGTTGTGACCCCGTGTGCTGCCAACTGCTTGGGGGCGGGCGGGGGGAAGTGATGCCGATCGCCGCCAACTCGCAACCTTGCGCTGTGCAGCTCGATTCCCGCCTCTTTCCTTCCGCCTGCCTGCGGAACCACGACCGGGAATCCGCAAAGTCCGGGGAGGACGGCGTTGAAGATCGATCGGATCCCCTTCGCCAGGTGGGAGAAGCGGGTAGGGGAGTTGGGCTCACCAGCAGATTGGTGGCTCCTTCCGCCGTCTCCCTCCCCCCTCCTCCTGCGCTGTCGCCCCCCGCCGCCTTCTCCTCCTCCCCCTCCCCCATCGCTGCCGCAGCCGTCGCCTCCCCTCCAGCTCCCTTCCTCCTCCTGGAGCCCCCCCGAATCCACTCCAGCTTCCTCAGCTTCGCCATGAACGGGGGCGCCGCTCATTTCCAGCAGCCGCCTCCCCCCACCCTCTGCCAGCAGCCGCCGCCAACCCTACACAGGCCGAGCCTCCCGGAGCAAGGAACTCAGAGCCAGGGCAGAGGCAGACACATCGCCGCCTCAGGCACCAGAGCCCCTGTGTCAGGTAAGCGGTGCGTGTGAGGCGGGGAAGTATTTTGGGGCGGGAAAGGCTATCTCCCCCCCGCCCCCCCCCCCCCCCCCCCCCCCCCCCCGGACTACCCCTTTGTTCATCTTCTCCCCCAAAGGTCCCAGAAGTTGACACCCTCCGCAACACTTCAGTGGAGTTATGCCCGCCCCGCCGGGTATGTGTCCCCACGGGAGACACAACGGGTGTCTGGACGCCAGGCGGTAAAACACGCGGGGATGGGGGAGAGACCAGAGTCGTGTTATCGCCCTCCGTCTCCTTTGGGGTGTCCGTGCCCTCAGAGCTTGTGACCTTCTTGAGTGGTCGCCTCGCGGCCCGGAGGGTGCTGAGTCCCCGAGGGTGACATGAGAGCAGCAGCGCACACGGGGGAGACGTCGGAGCTCCCGGAAAAGGGACTGAGCAAAAACTCTGCTAGGGTTATACTAAAACAAATAAACTTGTTGGGGCTCTTGTTCAAGCTTTGTACCTCCTGGCGAACAGCTGAAACTTTGGAGTGTATCGGGGGTAAAGAGAAACAGACTCACCAAGACCGGGGGTTTGTGGAGTCTTCAGGACTGTGTTGAGAAGCCATTTCCTTCTCTGCATATTTTCTCGTATTTCTGGTGTTGGAATCGTTGAGTGGACTGGACTGCCGGAGAAAGTTTCTGAACTCTCTTGCTCTGTGTGGCTCAAAGGGGTGCGTGGGTCTTGCCACAGAGCCCGAGTTGGGTGTTAGGATAGAAGCATTTAAAGTTATTCCTTCCTTTGAGACCTTTCATATATATTTTTTTTTCTTAGCATCAGATGTGGCATTATAAATTATGCTGTTGGAGAAGAAATGCTGTAATTAAATTTGAGAGGGCACGTTTGTTCTTAGTATAATTATTTTTAATATAGTATCTGTGCTGTCTTCGTATTTCTTAGCCTGTTAGTATAACGTTGGGGTTTTAAAATTTGAGATTACTGTTTTTTTTACTGTGCCTTTAAATATGTCTGTACTATCATATAAACTTTTGTTGTATTCTGAATAATACCAGAGCTGTGTAACTTTGTAGTTACTCTGTTTAGCTGATCCTCCAAAATATTATGTGAGATTCAGTGATTGTCTATGGTTAGCTCTGATCTCTTTGGTAAAGAAACAGCCCCCTAATACAGCTAATCAGTTGATAAAAGTGGTAGATAGCATAAGTGATGTACTCTTACTTAATTTCCTTAATGAGTAGTTGGCTGCTTGCCTTCTTGCTGTCCTTTGGCTTCATTGGTATTGGAAAGTGAACTGACACACTTTTGTAAGCATCGAGTGTTTGATTTTTAGAATATTTATTTTGTGGGGAAACTTGCAGTCCTTCAGGAGTGGCATTCAGTTCCAAAATAACATGTGTATATAAATCCAAAGCAGCCCCTAGCTGGTTGACTACTTTTTTCCTTTACTGTCAGTGTCTTTTGAAACTATTATTAAGACTGATATGGCTTCTTAAATTCTTGTATATGTTGGTAACTCCAAAATGCTGGGAAAACATCATCTTATGGAAACCCTATCTTTCTTCCTAATAATCTCTGTATATTGGCCATTTGACACCTGACTTTTTAAGTGTCAGGTCCCTTTCTTGTTAAAAATGGTTACATGATGATATCTCTCCGAGGAACAGCTTTTGACCACTCAATTCACTTTTATTTTGGAGCTATGATGTTTTCAAGACTGAGACCCTAACACTTAAGTTTATGTGTTTATTGTTAAACGTGGGAGTTCTCTTCTAGACTGCATTGGGATTTCCCACATGATTAAATTTTAAACACAACTGTGCTTTCAGGATTTGGGTCTTAGATGTTTTTTCACCATTGTTTGCATATGGCAATAAGAACTATTATATATATATATAATATATTAAAACCCTATATCTATAACTATATAACTACATATAATAACCATAGGTTTTATATATATGAAGTCAGTAATTATGCATTGGTGCAGGGAGCACAGCAAACAATGAGAGATCATTCTTTGGGATTGGAGCATGGAGAAATAGACTAATTAGTCCTTTCCTAGAATATATTTGTAACTGTGCTTATGTCTTGGGGAGTTACTTAGATGACTTATGGAAGTCTGTAGTATGGATGTTTACACTTTTAGAAATCTTACTCTAAAATTAGATATATTTTATACACAACAGGGTTTACCACTTTCCCTTGGAATTTGTGGTTGGAAATGTTTTAAAGGAATACCATGTTAAAAATGTAGAAAGAATTTTAATTTTTACATTTGAATTGGTTTTTATATTGCAGAAATATCTGTGTATGTGTATTGGAGATCACTTCTTATATAGCGCTCTCTCTTCCCCAGTTATGTGGGCCTTTCACAAAAGATGATATTTAACAGAAAAAAAAAAATCTCCAGATATAAGTGATCTCAGGAATGGAAGTTTTACTTGACAAAAGTTCATTTCAATTCTGCTGTTTAGAAATTGAACATTCTTGGTGTAGTTGAACAGCTCAGGTTGAAGTCTGATCCCAAATCCTCCCCTAGCTCTTCCACGCTTCTGATAATCTCATAATAAAATTGACTTAGTGTATTACTGTGAAAGAAAAGATTTTATATTGCCTGTGACTTGGAAACTCTTAGGTACAATAAAGAAATAGAACCTTTATCGCTTGTTCAGTTCATCACAGTCCTGGTAACTGTGTACCAAGATCTTGCCATTGTATTAGGGGGAGTTTACTTTCTTTCTTGTCTTTTGTCTGAAAAGGGATGGAGCTTTGGGGGGTTGTTCAAAAGTTTTGGTCTTCATTAACGCAGATCCTATGCTAAACATTCATTTTTTTGAGCAGTCAGAAAAGCTTGTTTGCAACTATGGCACTCAGAACAGTTAGGACCAGTTTGTTCAAAGAGTTTAGCTCCTTTGGGTACCAAAATTAAATGGTTAGGTTTTACAATGTGTTCGGATCCTCATAGCAGATGAACGTTCATTGTTAGTTATAATTTCAAACTTATATAAAGTGTATGTGTATTATGATCTGCGATTAATCTTCTAGTGTTAAGAAAATGTAGATATTTTACAAACCAAATCAGGTGGTGTGTAGATGGGGGAGAAGAAATGTTTACTATCCCACCCCCTACCCTGGGAAAAGACCATTTTGGATCTGTGAAAATCTATTTAGTACATTTAAATATTTGCTACCAGAGAATGAGTTGTACGCCTATTTGTGGAATTAGGAAGTTGAATTTTTTTGATGTTGCCGAAAATTCTGTTAGTCATATTCTTGAAAACAAGTTTTCCATTTTTGCCAAAAGGTAAAATATCAAGATCAAGACTATATTATTAAACCCTCTTCAAATTTGGGGAGTAACTAAACAGTAACAGCTAAACATATTTTACAAGCAGTGTCCACAGAGATAGACACAGAGACACACTTACACACACACACACATGCACACTCAGAATCATAGAATAATTTAGGTTGAAAGGGACCTCCAGACGTCATCTAGTCCAACCTCCTGCTCAGAACAAGTCTAATTAGATCAGGTCGCTCAGGGCCTTGAACATCTCCAAGGATGGAGATACTACAACCTCTTTGGGCAACCTGTTCCAGTATTTGACCACCTTCATGTTAAAAAAATTTTTTTTCCTAATTGGAACTTCCCATGTTTCAACTTGTGGCTATTGCCTGTCTTCCTATTGCTGCACACCTCCAAGAAGAGACTGACTCCATCTTCTCTGTATCCTCCAATCAGGTAGTTGTGGACACACACAGAGACACTCATGTACACACACACAGAGGAGGACACTTGTGCACATGTACACACGGAGGGAAATGCTCATGTGCTCACACTGGGAGACACTTGTGCACACAAACACAGGGAGAGTTGCATATGCACACAGGAGATGTATGTGCATACAGGGAGATACACGCAAACAGAATAACAACTTCAGGCAACTTAAAGAAGTCTCAGGTCTGCAGGCCCTGGTTATTATGGGGGATTTCAACTACCCTGATATTTGTTGGGAAAGCAACACAGTGGTGAACAAGTATTCTAAGAGATTTCTTGAATGCATTGAGGACAACTTTCTAATGCAATTGCTGGATGTGCTGACTAGGAGTGGTGCTCTTCTGGACCTACTGCTTACAAATAAGGAAGATTTGTTTGGAGATGTGACTGTCAATGGCAGCCTTGGCTGCAGTGACCATAAGATCACAGAGTTTGAGATCCTAAGGGGCATGAGGAAGACAAGTAGCAGAATAAAGACCTTGGACTTCAGAAGAGCTGATTTCAACTTGTTTAGGGAACTGCTATGAGGGATCCCATGGAATTCTACTTTGGAGGGCAAAGGAGCTCAGGAATCCTGGGAGATTTTCAGACAGCCTCCTCAAAGCACAAAAGCAGTCCATCCTCCTAAACAGGAAAATGAATAGACATAACAAGAAACTAGCCTTGTTAAACAGTGAGCTACTAAGAGAGCTCAAATGCGAAAGAGGAAGCATATGAGAGATGGAAAAGGGGACAAACTTCTAAAGAATATAGAAATATTGCTTGGGCATGCAGAGATGCAGTTAGACAAAAGCTCAGCTGGAGCTCAAACTGGCAAGAAATGTCAAGAATAACAAGAAAGGCTTCTATAGGTATGTTTGTAGCAAGTGAGCATATATGCATGAATGTTTCTCTCTGCACACATATGTGCATGTGTGTCTTCCTCATAAAAAAGTCTAGGTTGGAAGGGACCTCTGGAGATCATCTGGTCCAACTTTCTGTTAAAAGCAGGGTCTTAGATTAGGTTATCCAGGACCTCGTCAAGCTGTCTTGACTATTTCCAGCTCAGCAGTTTAGCTAGTTTTCTACCCATCTTGTGGTCCATCTATCCAGTCCATATCTTACCAACTTGCCAACAAGGATGGGGTGGGAGACCATGTCAAACACCTTGCTAAATTCGAGGTAGATGATATCCACTGCTCTCCCCGTATCCACTGAGCAAATGCACGTGCAATAGGAGAGGAGGACACTCACGCACATACAAAGGGAGAAACATGCCCTCACATGCAGAGACACTTGTGCATGCATGCTCGCAGAGACTGACACAGGAAGACACTCTGTATACAGAGACATGCAAAGGGAGACATGCGACAGAGGGAGAAACTAGCATGCACCCACACAGAGGGAGACACACAGACACATGTACAGACACAGATGGAGATGCTCACACACACAGAGTGACAGATGTGTGCACGCACAGAGACACTTAGATTCATACTGACATAGAGGGAGAGACACCCCCCCATGCACACCCAGAGGACACTGATGTACATGGACACAGGGAGATGCACACACTCAGAGGGGGAGATGTGCACACATAGAGTGAGATACGGATGCATGCGTACGCAGGGAGATGCACATGCAGAAGGAGGTGCACACAGACACGGGGAGACAGATACATGCACACGGACAGGAAGACAGGGAGATGTGTGCACACAGAGGGGGGCATGCACATAAACATACAGGGAGACAGTCATGAGTGTATGCATGTGGACACAGGGGGAGATACTTGTGTGTGTACACATGCACATTGGTAGATACTGATGCATGCTCACACACAGGGAGACGCATGTGCACACCACCACAGAAGGAGACATTCAGATGCATACTCATACACAGATGCACAGAGGAAGACACACACATGCACGCACACAGCTGGAGATGCATACACATATACCATTGTCTCTTCCCCTGTCCTGATTTTTCTGTTGATATCAGTGTACAAACACTACTGAAAATGCCCTGGATTTGCCTGTATGCAGTTGAAAGGCAATTCAGGCCTAACATCTTGTAGTTTTTGTGGTAAGGATATGTCTGGTAATCCTGTCTCAGTTAAAATGACTGATAACAGACACAATAATGATAACTCAGTGTACAGTACAGCCTCCATTCAGTGAAATTCAATGACATGCAGCAAAATGTAGCTGTTCTGTGTCTAAAAGCAACAACGCAAACATATTTAACTAAGTGACTTGAATTCAACATTAAAAACTCTTCAGTTGCTCTTTGTAGTTGAATAGATAGCTGGGTTTTTTTTAGCTCAGTCCATGTCCTAACACTTCCCTTCTATGTCTGCATTATTTTTCCATATTGGAAATGATGCTACAACACACATGTTTTCATGCCTATCTTAAAAGTAGCATTACAGACACTCAAAAACGTGTTGTTTGTGCTGTGGACTATTTCATTACAGGGTAAAATTACTTAAAACATATTGCCTGATTATTTTCTTGTATTCTTCCTGCTTTATGTGGGGGTTGTGCTTTGGGACAGCTGGGGAGACCAAAATTTTATGTCAGAAGTTTTATTTATATGGTGTTAAAAAGAATTATTGCTTTGTCACTGAAAGGAAAGAATAATGCTTTATCAGGGTACTAATAAGCGTGACTGTGAACATACAAACCCTTGGAAAATCTGAGCTAGTTTTTTAAAAAAAAAGCTTTTGCTCTTCTTTTCATGCTGCTTATACCCCCTTTTCTTCAGTGTTACCTTGGCAAAATGAAACCTGCATGCACACAATCTTTTTAACCTATGTTGTCTGAGAAAAAGGTTTTAAATCTTTTTTTTTTTTTTTTCTCAAGATTCTTGAACACCACTCATCAGGTCTTCTTATATGGTATCTGCTTCATATCAGAAGTTCAGATAGAACGATGTCAGCTAAACATAGAGTTGAAAACCTGAATGAGATACAAGATGTAGGGGGGAGCCACAGATCTGAGTCTGGACATCTTGCCCTATCCCTCAGCAAGGTGGTCATCTGGCAATAGTTACTGGCAGCAACCATCCCAAACCACATACTGGTCAGAAGCCTGACTGGGGAAGGATTAGGAATGTTTTCAGTGTGACTCTAAGGAGGTGATTTGGAATGTCTTACTTGGAAGAGAGGAGAGAAGGATAATGCTGCAAAACCATGGAGGGATGCTCTGACTACACTCCTTCCTCTTCAAACAAGAATGCAAAATGTCAGGGAGTGTCTTAAAAATTTTGTAGTGAATCTCCCTTCATGTGAACATGCTGATGTCGAGGTGCTACTTTCCTCCCGCTTTTGTTTATCTGTTGCTTTTTTCTTTAGATGCCTTTTGGTTGAACTCTCTTATGTTTGTTCTACAGTAGTGTCTTTTTTTCTGTGTGTGTGTGTGTAAAGTGCAGTAAATATCTATTTGGTTGTTAGAGCTCCCTGGTTGTTAGAGCTGCCTGAAGGCTTCTCTGCTACAATCCATCAGTTAAGTTTATCCTGCGACCAAGGTATATGTGCAGCACAACACAGGCCTGAAGGCCAAGCTGTGTGCGCAGCATAGCACAGCACAACACAGTCCTGGGCCTACTCAGGTTAACTGTTATGTGGATCACTAATTCCTCAATGTACAGTGGTCTTCTGGTCAGGATCACTACAGGTGCATTATATCTCCTCATCCAGGTCACTGAGAAAGATATTAAATAAGGATAGGTCCCAGGATAGACCCCTGAGGAACTCTACATATAACCAACCTCCAGGTAGAGTATGAACTATTAACCACTACTCTGAGCTTGACAATCCAGCAACTTTCTCACTCATCTAGTAGCCCACTCACCTAGATCACAACTTAGATAAGTGGATGCTGTGGGAGACCATGTTAAAAGTCTTGCTAAAGTCAATGTAGACAACATCTGTGGCTCTCCCCCTAACTACAATGCCAGTTATTTCATTATAGAAGGTAATCAGGTTAGTCAAGCATGATTTACCCTTGGTAAATCCATGTTTGCTATTCCTAATCATCACCTTCTTCATGTGCTCAGAAATGTGTTCCAAGAGGACTTAATGATTTTCCCAGGGTCTGAAGTGAGGCTAACCAGCCTGTAGTTTCCCAGATTGTCCTTCTTGCCCTTTTTGAAGATGGATAAACATTTACCTTTCTCCAGTTGTCAGGAACCTCCCCTGATCTCCATGACCTTTCAAGGATGATTGAGAACAGTCTCATAATGACATCAGCCAGTTTTCTCAGCACCCCTGGATGTATCCCATTGGGTCCCATGGACTTAAATAGACTGAGATTTCTCAAGAGATCCCTGACTTTATCTTCTTCCACTTCTGGTGGTTCCTTTCCTTCTTAAACCCTGCCCCTAGGCATGAAGGCCTGTGCGACATTGTTAGTGAAGAAAAGGTAAAAAAGGTATTAAGTACCTCAGCCTTATTTGCATCTGCTGTCACTAAATCACCTGCCCCTTTCAGCAGTGGGCCCGCATTTTCCTTTTTCATCTTTTTACTGCTAGCATAGCAATAGAAACTCTGCCTTTGACATCCCTTGTCAGTTTCAACTCTAGTTGATACTTGCTTTCCAAACACCATCCTTGCAGTGGTGTGGCAACATTTCTGTATTCCTCCTTTGTAGCTTGTCCTCACTTCTACCTCCTGTATGCTGCCTTTTTGCACTGGAGCTCTGTCATGAGTTCCCTGCTCAGGGAAGCCAGTCTTCTGATATGTCTTCTCATTTTCCTGAGTATCAGGAAGTCCTGTTTCTTGTGCTTGGAGGAGGTTGTCCTTAAAGACCTGCCAGCTCTCAAGAGCTCCTTTGCCCTTCAGAGCTGGCTCCCACAGAATCCCACCTACCAGTTTCCTGAATAAGCCCAAATCTGCTCTCCTGAAACGCAAGGTACTCTGCTATTTCCCTTCTTCACTTCTCTCAGGATCTTGAGCTCCACTACAGTCAAGGCTGCCACTGGTTACCACATCCTCAATTAGTTCTTGTTCATGAGGAGCAGATCCAGCTCTGCATCACCCAAGTTGGCCTATCCAGCACCTGTGTTAAAAAATTATCCCCCCGATGCCCTCCAGAAACCTCCTGGATTGCTTCTGTCCCACTGTGTTGCCCTTCCAGCAGGTGTCAGGAGGGTTAACGTCTCTCATAAGAACCAGGGTCTGTAATCTGGAGACTTCCTCAATTCGTTTAAAAAAGACTTCCACTTCTTCACACTGGTCAGGTGGTATGTAACACTCCCACCATGATATCACCCTTAAAGACCTCTCTTTTCTTCCTGACCCACACGCTCTGAGCTAGCCTGTCATTCATTCCATAGAAGAGCTCCATACATTCAAGTTGCTTTTTCATGTAAAGGCCCCCGGCTTTTTGCCTGCCTTTCTTTCCTGAATGGCTTGTATAAAAGTAGCTGTCACCTTCCACAGCTTTGGGCCCAGGACTTCCTCCTGCCTGGCCGCTGAAACCCAGTCCGATGCACCTGGGGACCCAGGGCTCTCTGGCCCAGCCTGAGGGATGTGGCTGCTGCTTTCCTGTTTGCAGGTTCAACCAGTAGCGAAGCTGAGCACATGTCCCAGAGACACACATGCACGCACACGCATGCACACACACAGAGGATACTGACAAGGCCAGTTACACAGACTGCCACAGACAAGGCGCTGCCTTCAACAGCACCTACATATAGGACTCGCATAAAACATAAGTATAGACAGCCATGTCCCCTTCCTCCTCTTTGGCTGGTAGAGATAGAAGTTCACTAGTGAAAGTGAACACATAACACTCTAGATTCACAAGCACATACACACATTTGCAGATCCCTTGAGTACCGGTATGGCCCCTCTGTCTGTCTGATACCAGTGCTGGGATCCCAGGCCCTCTTACCTGCTTCATGGGTCTCTTACTTGATGGCTAGTCCAGCTTGATGCTTGCTAGCAAACATGCATGCACTCACATACTCAGCCCACAGTTGCTTCACACTCACAGGTCCCTCTGAATACCAGCACAGACCCTTGTCTACCTGATACCCCTGTCCGGACCCAGGGCCTCATGCTCACTGTCTAGTCCAGCTTGAAGTTTGCTAGAGAATTACACACGCACACACTGCCCCCACCAGATTTGGGGATGATAAAGACACTTGCCCCCCCCCGTAGCTGGCACCAGGCACACCTGCGGTCCCACTCCAGTCACCAGCACTGAGCCCCTCACTTGCCTCACTCCCACTAGTCCCTCCCAGTAGCTGTTTTTTCATATAATCATAGAATAGTTTGGGTTGGAAGGGACCTTTAAAGATTATCTAGTCCAACCCCCCTGCGATAAGCAGGGACGTCCTCAACTAGATCAGGTTGCTCAGAGCCCCATCCAGCCTGACCTTGAATGTTTCCAGGGATGGGGTTTCTACCACCTCTCTGGGCAACCTGTGCCAGTGTTTCACCACCCTCATTGTGTTTTGGGACACACACTGTTCCCACCTCAGTGTCTGGCAGCCGAGACCCTCACCCTCTCCAGTAGCTGGCCCTGAGTCTCCCACTTGCTCCAGCTGCTGATGCCACAGGCCAGGGATGCCTACACCCCTGGTCTGACTCCAGTTTCTGGCCCAGTATCCACTCATGCCAGTCCCCCCAGTATCTGGTACTCCGAGAACAAAGTCTGTAGGACCCTCCCTAGATCCAGAGAGCTATGGCCCCTCCAACTACTGATGCTGAGACCCCCACTTCCTTGAGTAGCTGACACCACAGGCCTGGGGCACCTACATCCCTGGTCTGACTCCACTAGCTACAGCAATTCCACTCACACAGGTCTCCCTAGTAGCTGGCACCTAGCCCTTGCAGCACACATACACACAGGACAGAGAGTGAGATTACCCAGAGAGATAGTTAAGAAAAGATTTAATAAGAATATAGGACAGATTGCGGTGATCAGGCCCAGGGCTCAGTCAGACAAGCGTACTGACTGGCTCCGTTTTACAGGCAACTGGCCCCTTTTATACCCCTTTTTTGTCTAACCCCTCCCTTTTGTTCCTCCCCAGTCCCCCTTTCCCCTGCATGTTCCTTCATGGGTCCCTCAGGGGTCCGTATTGGGACTAGTACTGTTTAATATCTTCATCAATGACATAGACAGTGGGATCGAGTGCACCCTCAGCAAGTTTGCGGATGACACCAAGCTGAGTGGTGCAGTGGACACGCCTGAGGGATGGGATGCCATCCAGAGGGACCTGGACAGGCTTGAGAGGTGGGCCCGGGCGAACCTCATGAGGTTCAACAAGGACAAATGCAAGGCCCTGCACCTGGGTCGGAGCAACCCCCAGTATCAGTACAGGCTGGGGGATGAAGGGATTGAGAGCAGCCCTGCCGAGAAGGACTTGGGGGTGCTGGTGGATGAAAAGCTGGACACGAGCCAGCAATGTGTGCTTGCAGCCCAGAAGGCCAACCGTATCCTGGGCTGCATCCCCAGCAGCGTGGCCAGCAGGGCGAGGGAGGGGATTCTGCCCCTCTGCTCCGCTCTGGTGAGACCCCACCTGGAATACTGCGTCCAGCTCTGGAGCCCCCAACACAAGAAGGATGTGGACTTGCTGGAGCGGGTCCAGAGGAGGGCCACAAAAATGATCAGAGGGCTGGAGCACCTCTCCTATGAAGACAGGCTGAGAGAGTTGGGGTTGTTCAGCCTGGAGAAGAGAAGGCTCTGGGGACACCTTATTGCAACTTTTCAGTACTTGAAGGGGGCTTATAAGAAAGATGGAGAGAGACTTTTTATCAAGGCCTGTAGTGACAGGACAAGGGGCAACGGTTTTTAACTGAAAGAGGGTTGGTTTAGATTGGACGTAAGGAAGAAATTTTTTACGATGAGGGTGGTGAGGCACTGGAACAGGTTGCCCAGAGAAGCTGTGGATGCCCTATCATTGGAAGCGTTCAAGGTCAGGTTGGACAGGGCTTTGAGCAACCTGATCTAGTGAAAGATGTCCCTGCCCATGGCAGGGGGCTTGGACTAGATAATCTTTAAAGGTCCCTTCCGACCAAACCATTCTATGATTCTGTGATCATTTGTTGGTCAGGTTTGTGTCCCTGTGTGTTCTTGTTTATGGCTTCCTCCTTTTCTTATTATCTGTTTTTGCACTGAAAAGGTTCTCGATCAGATACCCTTAAAGAAGCAGACACTTTTCTTTCACATACCCTTACATCCATCTATCCATCACAGAACTCTAGTCATAAGAGCTATCCCACCACATTTCACCTATTGCAATGTTGTCATAGTTCTGCACCCACATGCAGAGCTCTAGTTCCTCCTGTTTGTTTCCCAGACTGTGTGCATTTGTGTACAGGCACTATCGTGCCTGAGAAGGTGACTACGCTGTCTTTGTTTCAGTGCTTGACTTTTCATTGCTGCTGCAAGCTGAAATAGTATCTTCTTGGTGCCCTTCACTCTTAGCACTCACACAATACACAGTATTTTATGTCCATTTTGGAAGGTGATGCCTGATGCAATTACCACTTATAGCCAATGGGACATCCAGCTGTCACGACCTGCAAGGGTACCTGCCCCTCGGGTAAAGATTGCGATGGTGGGCTCGTAGTAGGATTCCATAATACACAAGGACACAGAGGGTTTGTTTCTTAAATGTCTTTATTACAAATTACTGCAAATTACTACTAGTAAAGCAAGCATACTTATGATTAATTACTTATATGCATGCCTGTATATATTATTCAAAGCATTACTGGTACAGCACTCACCAAACCACTCCCAGGAGCAGGGCCAATTGACAACAGACAAAGTCTCACTTCAAAGATTATCCGCATCATGGAGTCTGGAGTCAGCCAGGCATCCCCAGCGAGGGTCCAGTCCATCCAGGAGGAGGCTGACGTGGCTTGGGCGTTGCCAGGAGCAACCGCGGGAGATTTAAACGGCCCTGAGGAGCGCTAGCGACCAGGAGCACTGCGAACAGGGCATGGCACATCAGTCAGGGTGTGGCGTAGCAGTTTGCACAGGAAGGGTGCGCAGGGAGGGCCCTGCAACCTGCTTGTAGGTCCACAGCCCAGGGAAGTGCTCTAGGTCTCTGCCATAATGGTGGGCGCTCGCCTCAGAGCTAAAACCAGTGTTCCTACAGAGAAAACCCCTGAGATGTCTCATGCATTCAGCCAGACGGAACTGGTAAGGAAGGAGACTTCAGTACAGGCAGGAGGTTGCAGTGAGTGCCCAGACCCTTCTCCTGGTGAAAAGGTAAGTTCCTGCACAAGGTGTGCACAGGTTGATGATCTATTACGTCAGGTGGCCAAGTTGCAGGAAACAGTTAAAAAGCTGTGCAGTATCAGAGGATCCGAGATGGAGATAGATAGGTGGTTTCATAACCACGCTTCTGTAGCAGACACCATTGAGAATGAGGCACCTTGGACCCTGGTGACCCATAAAAGCAGGACTCCGCTTCAGTCTCCACCCTCCAGCATCACAACCAAAACCAGATATGAAGCTTTAACAGCTATAGACACCCACGAGCAAGGTCTGCAAGGAGAAACTATACCAGCAGCACACAGTGGATACCGTAAAAAGAAACGACGAGTGCTCATAGTGGGTGACTCTCTGTTAAGGGGCACTGAGGCACCCATCTGCCGACCTGACAGGGAGGCACGAGAGGTGTGCTGCCTTCCGGGAGCTAAGATCCGAGATGTTGCCGAGAGGGTGCCACAACTTGTCAAGAGCACAGACTACTATCCGCTGTTACTCTTTCATGTGGGGTCGAATGACACCACAAGCCAGAACCTGGGCAGAATCAAGGAAGACTTTAAAGCTCTGGGGGTGCAAGTGAAAAATATTGGTTCCCAAGTTATCTTTTCCTCCATTTTGCCAGTGGGAGGAAAGGGGGCAGCCAGAACTAGATGTATAATTGTCGTGGTTTAGCCCCAGCCGGAGGCTGAGCCACGCGGTCGCTCGCTCACCCCCCTCCCGGTGGGACGGGGAGAGAATTGGGACGAAGAAAAGCAAAAACTCGTGGGTTAACAACAACAACAGTTTAACCGGACAACAAAGGGAAAGAGAACAAACAAGCGAGAAACCCCAACAATGACAACAACAGCGTGTACTTAGCGGTGCTTCCCGGACAGGTCGCTCCCGCCCGCAGCCCAACGCCCAGCCCGCTCCCGAGCAGCGATCCCCGCCCCGCCAGTCACCCCCTCTAAATAGTGAGCGTGACGGTCACATGGTATAGAATAGACCCCGGCCAGCTTCTGGTGAAAATTAACCCTATCCCAGCCGCAACCAGGACAATAATGCATATCAACTCCTGGCTTCGTGGCTGGTGCTGTCATGAGGGTTTTGGCTTTTATGACAACAGGACATTCTTTGGTGACTATAACCTGCTAGGGAGGGATGGGATCCACCTGTCTAGAAGGGGCAAGGGAATCTTTGGCGGCAGGCTGGCCAACTTGGTGAGGTGGGCTTTAAACTGAAGGATTCGGGGGGAGGGGTCCAAAGTGGCGATGCTCGTGCCAGCGCATCCAACTGGGGAGTAAGCCAGGCCAACCTGAGCAGCCACAAATGTTCCTTAGCTGCCTCCCAAGAAGTGAACCAGAAGCCCAACCACCCTAAGGGTGTGTATGGCTATGATGGATCCTCCTGCACCCCTCCAGGGAGACCTGCAAACTCAACTTCCCCTCTGAAATGCCTGTACACCAACGCACGCAGCATGGGGAATAAACAGGAAGAACTAGAGATCTGTGTGCACTCGCAAGGCCATGATCTCATAGCAATTCCAGAGACGTGGTGGGACAGCTCGCGTGACTGGAATGCTGTCATGGATGGCTACATACTTTTTAGGAAAGACAGGCCAGCAAGGCGAGGTGGTGGAGTGGCTCTCTATGTGAGAGAACAAATGGAGTGTATCGAGCTCTGCCTAGGAGTGGATGAAGAACAGGTCGAGAGCTTATGGGTAAGGATTAAGGGACAGGCTAACATGGGGGACACTGTTGTGGGTGTGTACTACAGGCCACCTGATCAGGAAGAGGAAGTCGATGAGGCCTTCTACAGGCAGCTGAAAGTAGCCTCACGATCACAGGCCCTGGTTCTCATGGGGGCCTTCAACCACCCCGATATCTGTTGGAGGGACAACACAGCTAGGCACGCTCAGTCCAGGAGGTTCCTGCAGAGCATTGATGATAACTTTCTGACACAGGTGGTGGAGGAGTCAACGAGGAGAGGTGTGCTGCTGGACCTTGTACTAACAAACAAAGAAGGTCTGGTTGGGGATGTGAAGGTTGGGGACAGCCTTGGCTGCAGTGACCATGAGATGGTGGAGTTCAGGATCCTGCGAGGAGGAAGCAGGGCAATAAGTAGGATTACAACCCTGGACTTCAGGAGAGCTAACTTTGGCCTCTTCAAGGACCTACTTGGAGGAATCGCATGGGTTAGGGCTCTAGAAGGCAGGGGAGTCCAAGAGAGCTGGGCATTATACAAGCATCACTTCCTCCAAGCTCAAGAGCGGTGCATCCCCATGAGTAAGAAATCAAGTAAAGGAAGCAGGAGAATCGCATGGATGAGCAAGAAGCTTCTGGCAAAACTCAAATGAAAGAAGGAAGTCTACGGAATGTGGAAAAAGGGACAGGCCACTTGGGAGGAATATAGGAATGTTGTCAAAGTATGCAGGGATGCAACGAGGAAGGCTAAGGTCCACCTGGAATTAAATCTGGCAAATCTCAAATGAAAGAAGGAAGTCTACGGAATGTGGAAAAAGGGACAGGCCACTTGGGAGGAATATAGGAATGTTGTCAAAGTATGCAGGGATGCAACGAGGAAGGCTAAGGTCCACCTGGAATTAAATCTGGCAATGGATGTCAAGGACAAGAAGGGCTTCTTCAAGTATATCAGTAGCAAATGGAAGACTAGGGAAAATGCGGGCCCTCTGCTGAATGAAGTGGGTGCCCTGGTGACGGAGGATGCAGAGAAGGCAGAGTTACTGAATGCCTTCTTTGCTTCAGTCTTTACTGCTAAGGCTGGCCCTCAGGAATCCCAGACCCTGGAGGCAAGAGAGAAAGTCTGGAGAAAGGAAGACCTTCCCTTGGTTGAGGAGGTTTGGGTTAGAGATCATTTAGGCAAGCTGGACACCCACAAATCCATGGGCCCCGATGGGATGCACCCACGAGTGCTGAGGGAGCTGGCAGATGTCATTGCCAAGGCACTCTCCATCATCTCTGAAAGGTCATGGAGAACGGGAGAGGTGCCTGAGGACTGGAGGAAAGCCAATGTCCCTCCAGTCTTCAAGAAGGGCAAGAAGGAGGACCCGGGAAACTACAGGCCAGTCAGCCTCACCTCCATCCCTGGAAAGGTGATGGAACATCTCATTCTGGATGTCATGTCTAAGCATGTGGAGGAAAAGAAGGTGATCAGGAGTCGTCAGCATGGATTCACCAAGGGGAAATCATGCTTGACCAATCTGGTAGCCTTCTACGATGGCATGACTGGCTGGGTGGATGAGGGGAGAGCAGTGGATGTTGTCTACCTTGACTTCAGCAAGGATTTTGACAATGTCTCCCATAACATCCTCATAGGTAAGCTCAGGAAGCGTGGGTTAGATGAGTGGACGGTGAGGTGGATTGAGAACTGGCTGAATGGCAGAGCTCAGAGGGTGGTGATCAGCGGCACAGAGTCTAGTTGGAGGCCTGTAGTGAGTGGTGATCCCCAGGGGTCAGTACTGGGCCCAGTCTTGTTCAATTTATTCATCAATGACCTGGATGAAGGGACAGAGTGTACCCTCAGCAAGTTTGCTGATGACACTAAACTGGGAGGACTGGCTGACACACCAGAAGGCTGTGCTGCCATTCAGCAAGACCTGGACAGGCTGGAGTGTTGGGCGGAGAGGAACCTCATGAGGTTCAACAAGGGCAAGTGCAGGGTCCTGCACCTGGGGAGGAACAACCCCATGCACCAGTACAGGTTGGGTGTTGACCTCCTGGAAAGCAGCTCTGCGGAGAAGGACCTGGGAGTCCTGGTGGATGACAATTTCACCATGAGCCAGCAATGTGCCCTTGTGGCTAAGAAGGCCAATGGTATCCTGGGGTGCATTAAGTGTGTCCAGCAGGTCGAGGGAGGTTCTCCTCCCCCTCTACTCTGCCCTCGTGAGGCCCCATCTGGAGTCCTGTGTCCAGTTCTGGGCTCCCCAGTTCAAGAGGGATGAGGAACTACTGGAGGGAGTCCAGCGGAGGGCTACAAAGATGCTGAGGGGACTGGAGCATCTCTCTTATGAGAAGCCTGACTAGGGAAGGATTAGGAATGTTTTCAGTGTGACTCTAAGGAGGTGATTTAGAATGTCTTATTTGGAAGAGAGGAGAGAAGGATGATGTTGCAAAACCATGGAGGGATGCTCTGACTACACTCCCTCCTCTTCAAACAAGAATGCAAAATTGTCAGGGAATGTCTTAAAAATTTTGTAGTGAATCTCCCTTCATGTGCACATGCTGATGTCGAGGTGCTACTTTCCTCCCGCTTTTGTTTATCTGTTGCTTTTTTCTTTAGATGCCTTTTGGTTGAACTCTCTTATGCTTGTTCTACAGTAGTGTTGTTTTTTTTTTTCTCTGTGTGTGTGTGTAAAGTGCAGTAAATATCTATTTGGTTGTTAGAACTCCCTGGCTGTGGAAAACATTTTCTCACTGTTGAGGGGAAAATTATTGGCTGTTGTTCTTGTGCTCTGGCAATCTAAGATACAACTTTCATTTAGAAGATACTTTACTTGACAAGTAATATAGAAGGAAGAATGAGTACTTTGTTCTATTTGGGGAAAGAAGCAGGAAGTGGTTTTGAAATTTGGTATTTTAAGAAGGGTTTTAAGTATGTATAGTGTTCTTGTTTTCTCATCTTCTCAAATGCACACATGCCCCAAATGTTCATTCTTAAAACACTGTCTTCCCCAGACCTTTCTCAGTTGAACGGATTGATATCATACCTGTTATCACCAAGGTTGCTATTCCCAGAATCACTGCCATCTTATTTAGGTTGAGCCTCTGCCTCTCAGCTTTCATTCAAGCCCTTGGTAATCATGGTTTGTGTGAAAAGGGAACCTTTGTCATCAGTCTATAGGTGATAAAGCATTTCAAGACATTTCAATAATTTCTCTTGTAATAGCTAATCTTCTGCATCCATGTAGATAACCTGTGTTCATTGCAGTGTTGTCCAGCACCTGGTATGGTTTTCTTGGGAATCTTTCCTCTGTCCATAGAGAGATGATATGACTTTCATAGTTTGGAATTTTTTCTTAACAATCAGCCTTCAGTAAAGCACTGCAATATTTCAGACTTCAAAAATGAGCCAGTCCATCACTATGAACTCGCCGGGCCATCTGGACTGTTGTCTGACCCTGCTTGCTGTCACCAGACCTGCTCTGCTCTCCTCACCCAGGTAGGTACTGTGGGTTTTTAAGGGCCCCAAGATCAGCCCCTCCTTCTGGAGGTTTGGCTGCCTGGGCTCAGGGCCAACTTAGATATAGCACAGCTGAGGGCAGCGCCCCCCCCCCCCCCGTAATTGTGGGGAGAGCACTCCCAGGTAGCTCTGCTGGGAGGCCTCACCCAGACCCACCCCCACTTCCCTTGGAAGCTGCTTTTAAGCTGA
Source organism: Phoenicopterus ruber ruber (assembly GCA_009819775.1). Taxonomy (NCBI): domain Eukaryota; kingdom Metazoa; phylum Chordata; class Aves; order Phoenicopteriformes; family Phoenicopteridae; genus Phoenicopterus; species Phoenicopterus ruber. Next base: position 32,725,829 of record CM020247.1, read on the forward strand.
GGGTCTAGCAGCTGGCCCCCACCTGAGCTACAGCTACACCGCAGCCATGCCTATACCTGGCCATAGACCCCACTGATGCAGACCCTGACCTGGGGACAGACTTCCTAGCCTGGCCTCAGACCTGCCTCATCACCACAGACTTGCCTGGCAATTGGGCCTCTTGGTTGAATCTGGCTACCATCCCTGGGCCTGCCCTGCTTGCCTCCCTCAGGTACTGTGGGACTCGGCCCTTGCTGGCAAGGTCGCTGCTTCTGCTGGCCTTGTTATGCTCAGCTCCTGGCTCCTCTTCCCTTAAGGAGCAGCCAGCCCTCACTGCACCCTCAGAGTGGGGCTGCACACCTTGTAAGTGAGGTCACTGCCCTGGCCTGCCTTGCTGTCACCCTTGTCTCCCAGCTTGCCCTCCCTCACAAAGCAGTCACTCTTACTGTTCTCTGAGAATTTCATAGCCTCTCTCAGTTAACAAATGAGAAGGAGCAGAACTGGTCATGTACGTAAGCTACTGTGTAATGGCATGATGACATGAATGGGCATTCTTTATCATTGCTAAAGCCCTGCCTACTTTAAAATGATCATTTAGACTACCTACTCATCAAGTGGGGTCACTTTTTAACCTTTAAGAGACTGCCTTAGGTACTGAAACACTTGTCAGGGAGCAGCAAGAGCAGGGCTGCCCCCTCAAGGAAGGCAAGCCAGAAGCTGAGGGCAGCCAAAACACAGGCCAAGCAATGACCTCACAAACAGGGCACAGTCCCACAGCACTAGAGGCAGTGTGGTGACAGCAACAGGTCCTATCAGTAATCCAGGGAGTCAGAGCTGCAGACTGTGGGACTGGGGGGGGGGGGCTGCAGTGATGCAGAAATCCTGGGGTGGCCTTACATAATTTCTCATTCTTAGAGTAGTTAGTGACTATGTTTTCCATCCAATTTCTCCATTTCATCCAGGAGGATCATGGCTCAGGATCTGTCCGTACCGCCCCCCCTTTCTGCACATACCTTTCCATCAATTTCCCTACCCGTTCCAAGCACACATCTGCTTCCCCCAGAGGGCCTTTTCCCTCTGTAACCAAACCATCCTTCCCAGACATACTCGTTCAGTCTGCTGACTTCAGATCAGGATCTTGCCGACTATGTCAGGTGTTAGGCACTGATTAGCAAAATGCCATCATGACTAGAACAGGCACTGATATGGCGTACCAGGATGCTTGACCCGTCCTCTCAGAGTGTTCTCCTGCTACCTAGGGAAAGCAGCCCCCCTTCCCTCCCATCCTCCTGACCACAGAAGAAGGTTTGAGTTGCATGGCATGGTGTCATGGTTTAACCCCAGCCGGTACACGAATACCACGCAGCTGCTCACTCACTCCCCCACTCCCCGGTGGGGTGGGGAGGAGAATCGGAAAGAAAGGAAAACTCGCGGGTTGAGATAAAAGCAGTTCACCAGGACAGCAAAGGAAAAATATAAAAATATATTAATAATGATAGGCTCACTTCGGCCTCCAATAGAGTTAACTCTTGGGACCCCCCTGTTACTCCAGAAATAGAAATGCGTTCGGCCCCTCTATAGTTTGATGGCATTAGGGTGCACTGCACACCAGTGTCTACTAGAGCCTTATACTTCTGGGGGGCTGATGTGCCAGGCCATCGAATCCACACAGTCCAGTAAACTTGGTTGTCCCTCTCCTCCACCTGGCTGGAGGCAGGGCCCCTCTAATTCTGATTATAATACCCACTATCAACAAATGGGTTAGTGTGGGACGCATGGGGTCGAATCTCATCCTTGTTACTCACTGCTTGTAAATATGAATCAGAAGCCCATCTACCCCATCTGGGGAACTGCCCACTGGAGACTGGAGCAGCAATTTTCCTGAAAGAACCCTTATTTGTGACTGTTTTCTTTTTCAACTCACGTACCCTTGCCTCTAGGGTCGAGGTGGGGTTTCCATCCCACTTCCTCATGTCCTCTCTATGGTCACAGAGGTAAAACCACAGGGTACCTCACTGCGTGTACCATCTCTCTTGAGCAGGGGAAGATTTTCTCCTAATAGTTGAGATACTGGTCCGTACAGGTGGGGAGTAGGACCTATCCTCTTTGAGTTCCCGAAACTCCCAGCACATTCTTTCGAACAGGTTCTTGGATCTTTCTGCCAGTTTTTCCACAGCTGAGACGCAGGCCCGTAAGGAGGAAGAGAGATTGTCTTCATACTGTCGGAGTTGGTTGGCCACTGCACGCACCGGTGGTGCCTCATCGTCTTTCCAACCCATTGTTGCCAAGGAGTTGGCATATGATGATGGTGCACTATGTACAAACTTCCACCACATGGATCGGGTACATTGGATCTCATCTGGCTATACGGGTGTCTGCGGGACATCCAGGTCATGATAAATCAATTCCCGCACAGCTAATTCCCTCAGAAACTGGATACCTCTCTCCATGGTGGTCCACTTGCTTGGGTGGCATATAATATCTTCCTTAAAGAAATACCTGTCCTTCACACCTGACAGGAGTCTTCTCCAGAGACTGCAGACTTCTGGTTCTCTTCCAATCGCCCTGTCAATGGCCACTTCCCTAGACAGGGATCCCAGCTGCCTGGCTTCCCTGCCCTCTAGTTCCAGGCTACTGGCCCCGTTGTCCCAGCATCGGAGCAGCCAGGTGACAAGCTGCTCACCTTGATGACGGCTGAAATCTTTTCGGATATCTCGCAGCTCAGTCAGGGATAGGGGTCGGGTGATTATCTCTGCTTCTGCCTCTCCCTGGTCTTGGGATGTCCCTGGTTCATCCTCATCTTTCGGGACGCGAGCTGATTTCTTTGTGCTTCTCTTCTTTTGTATAGGGGCAACTGATAACGGCACGGGTGGATCTGCAGTACCTGTCACAGCAGCCACGGTGCTCACAGCTGGGGCTTGAACAGCCGCGGTGCCCATGGCGGGGACTGGGGCAGCAGCGATGCCCATAGGAGGGGGTGGAACGGCTGCGGTGCCCGTAGCAGCGATTGGGGCAACCGCGATACCCGTGGCGGGGGCTGGGGCTGCCGCGATGCCCATAGCAGGGAGTGCCACGGTGCCCACGGCGGGGGGTGGAGCAGCTGCAGCGCCCATGGCGGGGGCTGGCGCCGCCGTGGGGGCCACAGCGGGGACTGGGACGGTCGCGGGGGCCCTGGCGGGACCTGGGGTGGCCGCGGTGTCTGCGGCGGGGGCTGGGGCGGCCACGGTGCCAATGTGGCGAGGAGTGGAGCAGCTGCAGTGCCCGTAGTGGAGGGTGGGGCAGCTGTGGTGCCCGTGGTGGGGGCTGGCACGGCCGCAGGGGCTGTAGCAGGGAACTGGGGTGGCCCTGCGCCTACGCCTGCACCGATTTCTAAGCAAAATTTGACACAAATTTATTCCTACTGATAGGAGTAGCAAGCCGGTCCGAACATCCCAAAGGTATTCAAAGTTCTCAGAAACTCCCGTAACTAACCAGGAGGGCAATGAGAAAGCAAAGGCAGGCATTTTTACCCAGGAGGGGAAAGGGAAAGCAAAGGAGCAAGTTTCCCCCTGGTGACCCCCCGGGAAGGAAAAAATAAAGGAATAATTACTGATAGTCCCCACCAGATTGCTCCAGAAGTACGGAGCTGTAACCGTTGCTGCCACTCCATTCTGCACATCGCCCTCCCCCATCGTATATGAATACAGGTAGTAAACTGGTCTAAACACCAATGATTTTATCATGCCATAAGCCAGTGCTAAACCACACAGCGAAGCAATAATCTTAATCCAACGCCCAGAGGTGATAAACCATGCATAAACAGTGACAAACAGCATACAGTAAGGTGATACACGATACAACTCTGAGAAGCACTCTGTAAACAACTCAAACAACATTGTGACCAGTGACAATTAAAGTAATACAATGGATGCTTATAACAAATTGTTTTAACACACTCTGGTCAAATCTGTTGTTATCTCAACCCTTTGAGCCTGACCAGGGCTTAAACCCTAGACCCTCAATCTGATGCTCTCTCAGCTGAGCTGGCCGGGCCCCTCTCGAGCCCCACGTTGGGCGCCAAAAAAGGACTGTCGTGGTTTAACCCCAGATGGTAACCGTGCCGCTCACTCACTCCCCCACTCCCCGGTGGGGTGGGGAGGAGAATCAGAGAGAAAGGAAAACTCGCAGGTTGAGATAAAAGCAGTTCACCAGGACAGTAAAGGAAAAATATAAAAATATATTAATAATGATAATAATGAATATATATATAAGGATAATAGAATATATAAAACGAATGATGCACAATTTCTCACCACCCGACGACCGATACAGCCCGTCCCGAGCAGCAGTCAGGGAGCAGGGGTATCCCCCCCAGCTATCCCAGAACAGCAAGTTCCAGAGAGAGCAGGCGAGGGAACAAACAGCCAAACGAATGAACAAAAAGGCCCAAACGAATGAAAAAAAGGAAAAGCAGGGAACAAAAAGCAATCAGAAGGGAAGCTTAAGGGAAGTGGCCCACTGGCCAACCCGAGTATGGAATACTCTCTTTGGCCAGTTTGGGTCAACTGTACTGGCTATACCCTTCCCAAGTTTTTGCACCTGCACATTAGCGAAACCTGGGAAACTGCAAAATGTCCTTGGTCGTTTAGCAGCAACCAACAACATCAGTGTGCTATCACCATTCTTCACACACTAAATCCAAAACACGGTAGCTGCTGGAGACAAAACTAGCTCTGTCCCAGCCTAAACCAGGACACATGGTCAGAACAACAGCCTTTGTTTAACGTCTTGATTTAGGCTGCAGTGATCCAGCACAGGGCTGTCCGGCAGGTGCCTCCAGACAGCCCTGATCCCATGATTTGCATAAATTACTCCTTTTCCCATGTCTTCACCTTCCTTTTCACTGCCCTCATACTTCTGTTGCAGGAAAAATCTGGTGAACCCATGTAGTTTAAATCAAATCAGGATCCAAATGGTTTATTGATTTATTAATGACATAATTAGCCAGCAATCAGTGAGCTATACATTCAGGATCAATATGAGGAATTCAATAGATAAAGCACAATATTTTACACTTACAAAATATTAATAAACACTTAAAAAATTTTAAACACCCTTCTATAACTAACCCCAAGAAGTTCTAATCCCCCCCCCAACACACACACACATTCACACGGTTATGTGCACACTCTCTCCTGGAAGCGCGGGTACCTCTACTTGCGCACACTTCCTGTGGGAGATGTGGGTGATCCAGCTTTATGTGAAGCCATGCTGCTCCCTACATTCCTGGTGAGAGCGCACCCCATGAGGTCACATACACACACCAAAGGTGTGGGTCCCTACCTGCTGCATGCACTCTGTACCATCATAGAATCATAGAATCATAGAATTGTTCTGGTTGGAAGAGACCTCTAAGATCATCGGGTCCAACCATTAAGCTATCACTACCAAGTCCCCCACTAAATCGTATCCCTTAGGGCCACATCTAAACGTCTTTTGAATACCTCCAGGGATGGGGACTCCACCACCTCCCTGGGCAGCCTGTTCCAATGCCCGACAACCCTTTCGGTGAAGAAATTTTTACGAATGTCCAATCTAAACCTCCCCTGGCGCAACTTGAGGCCATTTCCTCTTGTTCTGTCGTCTGTTACTAGGGAGAAGAGTCCAACCCCCATCTCTCTACAACCTCCTTTCAGGGAGTTGTAGAGAGCAATAAGGTCTCCCCTCAGCCTCCTTTTCTCCAGACTAAACATCCCCAGTTCCCTCAGCCACTCCTCATAGGACTTGTGTTCCAGACCCTTCCCCAGCTTCGTTGCCCTTCTCTGGACACGCTCCAGCACCTCAATGTCTTTCTTGTAGTGAGGGGCCCAAAACTGAACACAGTACTCGAGGTGCGGCCTCACCAGGGCCGAGTACAGGGGGACGATCACTGCCCTACTCCTGCTGGCCACACTATTTCTGATACAAGCCAGGATGCCATTGGCCTTCTTGGCCACCTGGGCACACTGCTGGCTCATATTCAGGCGGCTGTCGACCAACACCCCCAGGTCCTTTTCCGCAGGGCAGCTTTCCAGTCACTCCCCCACAAGCCTGTAGCATCGCCTGGGATTGTTGTGTCCCAGGTGCAGGACCCGGCACTTGGCCTTGTTGAACCTCATGCCATTGGCCTCAGCCCATCGATCCAGCCTGTCCAGGTCCTGCTGTAGCGCCTGCCTGCCCTCCAGCAGATCAACACTCCCTCCCAATTTGGTGTCATCTGCCAACTTACTGAGGGTGCACTCGATCCCCTCGTCCAGATCATTGATAAAGATATTAAAGAGAACAGGCCCCAGTACTGAGCCCTGGGTGACACCACTTGTGACTGGCCGCCAACCGGATTTAACTCCATTCACCACAACTCTTTGGGCCCGGCCATCCAGCCAGTTTCCTACCCAGCGCAGAATACGCCCGTCCAAGCCAGGGGTAGCCAGTTTATCCAGGAGGATGCTGTGGGAGCCGGTGTCAAAGGCTTTACTAAAGTCCAGGTACACAACGTCCACAGCCTTTCCCTCATCCACTAGGCAGGTCACCATGTCGTAGAAGGAGATCAGGTTGGTCAGGCAGGACCTGCCCTTCATAAAGCCATGCTGAGTGGGCGCGATCGCCCGGTTGTCCCGTACATGCCGTGTGATGGCACTCAAGATGATCTGCTCCATAACCTTCCAGGGCACCGAGGTCAGGCTGACAGGCCTGTAGTTCCCCGGATCCTCCTTCCGGCCCTTCTTGTAGATGGGCGTCACATTTGCCAGCCTCCAGTCAACTGGGACCTTCCCAGTTAGCCAGGACTGCTGATAAATGATGGAGAGTGGCTTGGTGAGCACTTCTGCCAGCTCTTTCAGCACCCTTGGGTGGATCCCATCCGGCCCCATAGACTTGTGCGTGTCTAGGTGGCGTAGCAGGTCACTGACCATTTCCCCTTGGACTACGGGGTCTTCATTCTGCTCCCCATCCCTGTCTTCCTGCTCAGGGGGCTGGGTGCCCAGAGAGCAACTTCCCTTGCTGTTAAAGACTGAGGCAAAGAAGGCATTTAGCACCTCAGCCTTTTCCTCGTCCCTTGACACTAAGTTTCCCCCCGCATCCAATAGAGGAGGGAGATTTTCCTTAGCCCCCTTTTTATTGTTAATGTATTTGTAGAAGGACTTTTTGTTGTCTTTTACGGCAGTAGCCAGACTAAGTTCTAATTGGGCTTTGGCCCTTCTAATTTTCTCCCTGCATGACCTCACAACATCCTTGTAGTCCTCCTGAGTTGCCTGCCCCTTCCTCCAAAGGTGGTAGACTCTCTTTTTTTTCCTAAGTTCCAGCCAAAGCTCTCTGCTCAGCCAGGCCGGTCTTCTTCCCCGCCGGCTCGTCTTTTGGCTCATGGGGACAGCCTGCTCCTGCGCCTTTAAGACTTCCCTTTTGAAGAATGTCCAGCCTTCCTGGACGCCTTTGCCCTCCAGGACTGCCTCCCAAGGGACTCTGCCAACCAGACTCCTAAACAGGCCAAAGTCTGCCCTCCGGAAGTCCAAGGTGGCAGTTCTGGTGACCCTCCTCTTTACTTCTCCATGAATCGAAAACTCTATCATTTCATGGTCACTGTGCCCAAGACGGCCTCCGACCGTCACATCACCCACAAGACCTTCTCTGTTCACAAACAACAGGTCCAGTGGGGCGCCTTCCCTCGTGGGCTCCCTCACCAGCTGCGTGAGGAAGTTCTCTTCCACACGCTCCAGGAACCTCCTGGACTGTTTCCTCTCTGCTGCATTGTATTTCCAGCAGACATCTGGCAAGTTGAAGTCCCCCACGAGAACAAGGGCTAGCGATCATGAGGCTTCTCCCAGCTGCCTGTAGAATACTTCATCTGCCTCCTCGTCCTGGTTGGGTGGTCTGTAACAGACTCCCACCACAATGTCTGCCTTGGTGGCCTTCCCCCTGATTCTAACCCATAGGCACTCAACCCTCGCGTCACCATCCTCAAGCTCAAGGCAGTCCAGACTCTCCCTAACATAGAGGGCTACCCCACCGCCTCTCCTTCCTTGCCTATCCCTTCTAAAGAGTTTATAGCCGTCCATCGCGGGACTCCAGCTATGTGTGTCATCCCACCATGTTTCTGTGATGGCAACTATATCATAGTTTTCCCCTTTCACAACGGCCTCAAGCTCCTCCTGTTTGTTGCCCATGCTCCGTGCATTCGTGTAGATGCACTTCAGCTGGGCTAATGATCCTGTTGCCTTTGTGGTGGGAGAAGTCCTACTTCCTATGTGTCCCATCTCAGGCATTTCCGTGGTTCCTAGCTGATCAATGACCCCTGTGTCCCTGCGGCCGCATGGGTCTCTCTGTCCTACCTCATCTGAGACGGCTGACCGAAGGGCCTCGCTGGCACGCCATCCCTCATTCATTGGCGTGCCACCCCCAGGCTTCTCTCTAGCAAGCCTGGTTTTATCCCCTTCCCCCTTCAAATCTAGTTTAAAGCCCTTTCAATGAGCCCTGCTAACTCCTGCGCTAGGATCCTTTTCCCCCTTTGGGAGAGGTGCGCCCCATCTGCCGCCAGCAGGCCTGGTGCCATGTAAACTGACCCATGGTCGAAGAACCCAAAGTCCTGCTGGTGACACCAGGCTCGGAGCCAGGTGTTGATCTGCTGGCTCCTCCAGTTTCTTCCCTCATCTTTCCCCAGAACTGGAGGGATAGAGGAGAATACTACCTGTGCTCCTGATCCCTTAACCAGTCGCCCCAAGGCCCTGAAGTCTCTCTTGATATTGCCCCGGGACTTCTTTTTGCCACCTCGTCGCTGCCTACCTGGAAGATCAGCAGGGGATAGTAGTCTGAGGGCCGTACTAGGGTGGGAAGCTTCCTCTTCACATCCTTGACCCGGGCCCCAGGGAGGCAGCAGACTTCCCTAAGCAGTGGGTCCAGTCTGCATATGGGCCCTTCTGTTCCTTTCAGAAGGGAGTCACCTATGACAATGACCCGTCTCTTGTTTTCCTTTGTGGGGGCAGTTTTGATGCAGGACATAGGCTCACTAATCCTCGGCAGCACCTCCAGGCTGGCTGAACCATCAGCCTTGTCGTTGTTCGGTTCCAGTGGCAGGGCCTCGTACCTATTGTGCAAGGGCACCTGTGGAGGTGGGGTAGGCGCTGAGGAGACACGCCTGCCTCGCCATGGAGGAACTAGTTGCCATTGTCCCCTGTCCCCTAAGTCCCCGTGTTCAGCCATGCAGGGAGAGGATCGGGATAGGGAGTCCCCCGTGACAGGCACCCTGGCTGCCTGTTGCACCTGTCTCAGGGAGGGCAGGGTGCGAGTCCAGTCATCGATCTCCCTCTCGCACTCCCTGATACTCCTCAACCTGCTCACCTCCTGCCGGAGCTCTGTCACCAGGCAGAGGAGTTCCTCTACCTGGGCACACCTCCCACAGGCGTGCTCGCTGCTGCTGCTGCCCGGTACTGGCATCAGAGTAGGGCACACCCTGCAGCCTGACACCTGGGTGGCAGCGTGTTCCCACCGCAGCTCCATCTGGGAAGCTGCGTCAGTCGTGGCAGGTGCAAGGCTTAGAGCAGCCATGGCTGTCTGCTGGGTGGACACCATTGCGCCCTCCGTGTGCGAACTGCCGCGCCCTGTTCGCCGGCGCTCCGGGTCGCCGGCGCTCCCCAGGGGCTTTTTTATACGTGGGGGCTTGCCGCCGCGGCTCCTGGCCCCGCCCAGGTCTCATCAGCCGCTCTCGCGCGACCTGCCGGCTCCTGGCGGGTCCCTTGGCTCCCTCTGAGGCTCCCCGCTTCGGGAAACCCCCCTGTACGCCGCGCTAGGATGCTCCGCTGCAGGTCGTGCCGGCACCGGAGCTGATCGCCTCGGCGACTACATCAGTGCACTAGCTACAATGCAGGCTACTCATAGCGTCCCACAGGGCGGCTGCTCTGTCAGGCCTAGGCAGAGGTCATGATGTCTGCAGGGTGACTTTTGGCAGTGTCAAACCAGGTTTTGATTCCTGCTTTGTTCCCACTTCTTTCTCCCCACTGTTACAAATTTTCATGCTTCTTTTATACTTCTTTTCGAGCTGACGCCTTTTTTTCAAAACTCTCTTGCTAATTCACTGGTTACTGCTTAATTTGGCTCATGGTCATCTTAAGCAAACTTCCTCTTCAGCCTCATCAGCTTTTGGGCAAACACTCTCTCAAACAGTTTTGGGTATTATATTCATGCCCACTATTTGCACTCACATTCCTCTCTCATCAGCTGTTGGTATCCAAGCCATTTTGCCAAGAGATGGCCATGTGGATTCCCCCACTTAATGCCCCTCTCCTCCCATATAAACAATCACTCCTAATCGCGTTTTTCCCGTTGGCCCCAGTTTTACTACATCTGTACCCAAATTTGGTATTTCTGATACCAGTTCCAAGGCATTCATGGCCATATATGTTATTACTGATACAGTTACCCAAGCACTGCTGGCCTTGCAAGATTCCAGTCCCCAAAAGGTCTCTGATGCTCCCCTTAGGTGTCTCCTCCTTAACCCCATAGGAAATCCAGCCATCCCTCATGGCACTGCCTGTAACTTCTCACACTATTACTGATGAGGAGAAGCAAGAGCAGAACTGCTCTATGAGGGGAAAAAAGAGTTAAAAACAAAGGGAAATTACAGAAAAGGCAGGGGCAATGACCTAACCAACCAGGATACATCCCCACAGTATATGAGGAGGGTGAGCACAGCAGGAGTGGTGATAACAACAGGTTCTATCACAGGCTGGCAGTGGAAGGGGTCTGTATGATGAGGCTTCAGGAGGGAGACATGAACAGTGCTGCGGAAAAGGACCTGGGAGTCCTGGTAGACAACAAATTCACCATGAGCCAGCAATGCGCCCTTGTGGCCAGGAAGGCCAACGGCATCCTGGGGTGCATTAAGAAGAGTGTGGCCAGCAGGTCGAGGGAGGTTATCCTCCCTCTCTACTCTGCCCTAGTGAGGCCCCATCTGGAGTCCTGTGTCCAGTTCTGGGCTCCCCAGTTCAAGAAAGAGGAGGAACTACTGGAGAGAGTCCAGTGGAGGGCTACAAAGATGCTGAGGGGACTGGAGCATCTCTCCTGTGGGGAAAGGCTGAGGGAGCTGGGGCTGTTCAGCCTGAGGAAGAGGAGACTGAGAGGGGACCTCATTAATGCTTATAAATATCTCAAGGGCGGGTGCAAAGAGGATGGGGCCAGACTCTTTTCAGTGGTGCCCAGTGACAGGACAAGGGGCAATGGGCACAAACTGGAACACAGGAAGTTCCGTCTGAACATGAGGAAAAACTTCTTTACTGTGAGGGTGACAGAGCCCTGGCACAGGCTGCCCAGGGAGGGTGTGGAGTCTCCTTCTCTGCAGAGATTCAAAACCCGCTTGGACGCATTCCTGTGCGGCCTGCTCTAGGTGACCCTGCTCTGGCAGGGGGGTTGGACTAGATGATCTCCAGAGGTCCCTTCCAACCCCTACCATTCTGTGATTCTGTGATTCTGTAATCTTCCGGGATCATGTGAGCTCCAGGCAGTAGGTAACTGGGTTGATTTGTTCAGCCATGGTGAAAGGCCCCAAATAACGATGGTGCAGCTTGGCAGATGGTCAGGCAGTCTGGATGTGCTTGCTGGAAAGCCAAACCCAGTGACCAATGGAGAAGGCTGTGGCCAGGCAACACCATCTGCCTGCTTGCCTCTTGTAGGCACTTTTGGCTTTGTCCAGCTGGGTTATGAGGAGGATGTGAATTTGCTGGAATTGTACAAGCAGGTCACCAGTTGCAGGTGTGTGTGAAGCAGCTGCTGTGATTGGATGACTCGGGGGGTGGAAATCAAAGTTAGCAAAGAATGGGGTCTGCTCTGCAAATGCAAGGATGTTATTGTTGTAAGAAAACTCTGCCAATGGGAGGAGGGTGACCCAGTCATCTTGGAGAAAATTATTGTAATGCCAGAGATATTGTTCCAGGATCTGATTCACTCTCTCTGCTCATTGGTCTGGGGGTGGTGAGAGGGCAAGAAGCAAGTTTGTATGGGGAAGAACCCCACAAGCTCCTTCCAAAATCTGGCTGTAAACTGCTGCCCCCCTCCCCTTCCCCCGGTCCGTAATGATGCTGTCTGGGAAAGGCTATGGCATCAGAAAATGTGCTGTAGGAAGCTGGGCAGTCTGGGCATTTCTTGAGTTTGGCACAGAGATGCTTCTGTCACAAGTCTCTGGAGACTTCCTGCATGTAGTCTACGTGAGCCTCTTAAGTGGTTGAAAAAATCAAGATGTCATCCAGGTATGCCATGACAGAGTTATCAAGCAAGTTCCTCAGGACATCATTTATAAAATGTTGGAAGGTGGTTGGAACATTGCAGAGACCAAATGGCGTCACAAGATACTCGTAGTGGCTGTACCTGGTGTGGAAAGCAGTTTTCCACTTGTCCCCCTGCTGGATTTCGAGCAAGTTGTAGGACCCTCTCAGGTCCAGCTTTGTGAACCAACGAGCCTCCTGCAGACGTACCAAGAGCTTCAGGATGAGAGGAAGAGGGTGACAGTTTTTAACCATTGTATCATTCAACCCCCTGTATTCTATGCAGGGGCAGAAACCTCCATCATTCTTTTTGCTGAAAAATATGGGGGCCCCGGTGGGGGAGATGGAGGGGACAGATGAACCCGCATGCCAGATTGTCCTCAAGAGCTGCTAATTCCAGGCATAGATGCATCTGAAAGGCTTCTCCTTTCCTAGGATCGGGTCAATGGGACAGTCATATGGGCAATAGGGCAGTAGTGTTTGCACCCCCTTCTTCTCAAAGACATCTGCAAAGTCACTGTACTCATCTAGGAACATTGTTGGGAGCGAGGGATCCAGTGACTGAGGCAGAGGTATGTTCAACCTGGATAACTGCTCACATGATGTAGAGCCAGGAACATGGGAGTCTCTGGGTCAAGTCACAGAGGGTGCTGTGGTGGGGGAGACAACCCCAAGAGGATCCCAGGGCCAGATCTTGTCCTCAGGCTCTGAATATCCCCTTTCCACAGGAAAGCCCAAGAAGACCAATTGTCAGTTAATGATAGGTTCTGCTTCCATAACCAGGGCAGCCTGAGGATGACTAAAAAGAGGGGTGTGTGCAGGATGAGGAAGGGCAAAATCTCAGTGTCCAGGTGCCATGGTTACCCAAAGGGGAAAAGTTTCATGAGTGATGCCCCCCCCAATCTCTGGTTCTCCTCCCATTTTATAGCAATTACTGTGCTTGGGGTGGGTCAGGGCTGGGCACTCTTTTCAGACTCAGAGGCCATAAACCAATGGGAGATGCTGAGTCTACCAGAGCAGTAGTTTAGATGGTGTGCCCACCTGGGAGGGTGATGATCCCGGACTCACAATACCCCTCACCTTGTGCAGATGCCCCTGATCATACTCCCTTCACAGTGGTTAGGGTAGAGGATTTGTTGGGGCAAGTGGCAACACAATGGCCTTTCTCACCACAGTAGAAACATACCCTTTCCTTCCACCTGTGTTCTCACTCTTGAGGTGAGGTTGGGTTTTGCCTATCTCTATGGTCTCCTCCTCTGGGGATAGTAAGGGAGGTGGAGCAAAATGTGGAGGTTCGCTCTCTCTGGTGTGCTATCAATCAGGCACTTCTCCAGAGTGATAGCCAGGTCTGACAGCTGCCCCAGGCTCTGGGGTGAGTCAGCCCTGGCCAGCTCATCTTTGAGAGTCTCAGTCAGCCCTGATCTGTAATAGGCCATAAGGGCTTGGTTCCTCCCACCCAGTTTCCATGGCCAACTACATGAATTATTGAATTGAATTGAATTGAATTCAATTCAATTCAATTGTGTAGTTAGTGCCTGACTGACTCCCTTGCCAGAGCTCCAGCAAGGCAGCCTCAGCTGCATGATTGCAGTCTCCCCCAAAACTGTTCCAGAGCAATGAATAAATAATCAGGGTCCCAGAGTATTGTGTCATTGCACTCCATATAGGGGGTGACGCAGTCTAGGGCTATCCCTGAGAGCCAGGATATTATTAATGCTGTGTGGCTAATTTCTGTTGGATAAGCAGTGCAGATTAGCTGTATCTCACTAATAAATCCTCATACCCTCACCTGATGCCCATTGAAGGGTTTGGGGAGGTGGTGGGCAGGGGCAGGCTGTGACCTGCCTCTGCATGCTGATTACAGCTTCCTGCAGGGTTTGGAGGTCAGCCTGGAGCTGTGGGGGAGCCATGGGGGCAAGTCCCTGTCCAGTCTGAGAGACAGACTCCATGGCACTCGGCTCAGGGCTCAACAAGGCCTGAGCTAACTGTCAAGGAGCAGCAAGAGGAGAACTGCTCCACGAGGGAAGGTGAGCTGAGAACCAAGGTGTGACCGATCAATGAACCCCTACAATGGAAGAAGGCTCAGAGAAGATAGGCAAGGGTGATGTGCTCATGAAGCTCAGAAAAGAATGTAGGAAGTGACCACACCTATCATAAAGGAAGCTGAACTTATCTCAACACAAAGGGGACTGTTTTAGATAAACACTGTATCAGCTGAGTGGGTCAACTGGTTATGTAAATGGCCTTCCCTAAAATAATCACTAGAGAGTATTATCTTCCTAAGCCAGACAGACCAACACGGGGGAAGTGTATATGTGGCTCAGCCCAACACAGAACATAAAAACTGGACAACCAGCAAGGTGAACTTTGAAAAGAGCAACAGGCTTGAGCTGGCTTCAACCCACGTATTCCTTCCTGGCAATTGGGGATGCTCAGTGTTGTGATGGTGAGCATATAGATATCGGTAACGGGAATCATGTTTGTACTGTGATCCAACTATATGTTGCAATTGCTATAGTGTGTTTGTGTTGTGATTTCAGTATGTTGCTGTATTACTCTGCTAAATCAAAAATCTCATGTAACGTCAAATACCTACAAATAAGTAAATCTGATATTAAACCCTCCTCATGTGGAATAACTAAAAGAACCTGGTCAGAGAGTATTGAACTCTGACACAAGGGCAACCACAGCGCAGGCAGGGGCAGTGACCTAACTGTAATGGGTTTGTGTGGCAAGGTTTTGGTAGCGGGGGGTCTAGAGGGGTGGCTTCTGTGAGAAGCTGCTAGAAGCTTCCCCCATGTCCAATAGAGCCAACGCCAGCTGGCTCCAAGATGGACCCACCGCTGGCCAAGGCTGAGCCAATCAGCAACGGTGGTAGCGCCTCTGGGATAACAGAGTTAAGAAGGAGGAAAAAAACCTGCTGCGGGAATATAGCAGCAGAGAGAGGAGTGAGAAGATGTGAGAGCAACAACTCTGGAGACACCAAGGTCAGTGGAGAAGGAGGGGGAGGAGGTGCTCCAGGTGCCAGAGCAGAGATTCCCCTGCAGCCCATGGTGAGGCAGGCTGTCCCCCTGCAGCCCATGGAGGTCCACGGTGGAGCAGATATCCCCCTGCAGCCCATGGAGGACCCCACGCTGGAGCAGGTGGATGACCGAAGGAGGCTGTGATCCTGTGGGAAGCCCACGCTGGAGCAGGCTCCTGGCAGGACCTGTGGACCCGTGGAGAGAGGAGCCCATGTTGGAGCAGGTTTGCTGGCAGGATTTGTGACCCCCGCGGGGGACCCACGCTGGAGCAGTCTGTTCCTGGAGGACTGCACCCCATGGAAAGGACCCACACTGGAGCAGTTCATGAAGAACTACAGCTCGTGGGAAGGACTCGTGTTGGAGAAGTCCGTGGAGGACTGTCTCCTGTGGGAGGGACCCCACGCTGGAGCAGGGGCAGAGTGTGAGGAGTCCTCCCCCTGAGGAGGAAGGAGTGGCAGAGACAATGTGTGATGAACTGACAGCAACCCCCATTCCCCATCCCCCTGCGCTACTTGGGGGGAGAAGTTAGAGAAATTGGGAGTGAAGTTGAGCCTGGGAAGAAAGGAGGGATGGGGGGAAGGTGTTTTTAAGATTTGGTTTTATTTCTCAACATCCTACTCTGACTTTTGATTGGCAATAAATTAAATTAATTTTTTCCCCAGGTCAAGTCTGTTTTGCCCATGACTTTAATTGGTGAGTGATCTCCCTGTCCTTATCTCGACCCACGAGCCTTTCGTTATATTTTCTCTCCCCTGTCCAGCTGAGGAAGGGGAGTGATAGAGCGGCTTTGGTGGGCACCTGGCATCCAGCCAGGGTCAAACCACGACACTAACCAAAAAGGGCACAACACCACAGTATCTGAGCAAGGTGAACAGAGCAGGGGTGGTGAGTGGTGATAGCAGCAGGTTCCATCAACAGTCCAACAATCATCAGACACAGGTGAGGTAACAAGTCAGGTCTGAGGTCAATCTGGGAAGTCCAATCAACATGTCAGGAATGACAAGGAACAGGACTGGAGACAAGTATACCAACAACATAGCTCAGGCAAGGATATGTAGTCTGGACCTGAGCTTAAATGGAGCTCCTGGACCAGTGAGCAGAGGGTATGTGAGTGGGAGTCCCAGGTAAGGTTGGTCAGGGCAATGAAAGCCTGTTATTGCACTCAGCACTTTGACAGTTATCTGTCATGTCCAGCAGTTTCTTATGTCATGGCCAGTAGTTTTCCATGTCTTGTTCAGATTAACCTCAGGCCAGGGACTAGTCAGTGGTGTAGTCATTTGCCTGCAGCCCTAACACTGAGCTAGCCATCTTGGAGAGAAATGGGCTGCTCCACAGGGTGAGCCATCTAATCTACCTTAGATAATTGTCTTGTGTCATGCATCACCCTCTGGGGGTGCTATTGACTTGGAAAAGGAGCTTGGGGTGACTAGATGTCCCACATTTTATTGTATAAACAGGACAGGTGATTCCTACCCTGTATACCCACTGAATTTCAACGGGTCTCCAACTGTAATGTGGAGATAATGAACTGTAGGATATTGACATGCTCACTCTTTCCATGCACAGCACCAAGCACAACAAAACAGGAGAAACAACCAAGCACATTTTCACCAGAAAAGCTTTTTTTCCATCTTTTTTGATGCAAAGTCAATTATTTTTCCACAGAGGAAAATTTTCAGACTGCTAAGTATATTTTTGATGACTATATAAATCAAATAGAATTATGATAGAACAAGTCAGAATTAAAAAGAAAATCCTTGAGAATGCTCAAAGCTTTTGAGTTCCATGGGTTTTGAAATGGAAGGGGGTTTTGTTTTATAAATAAAAGCGATTACAAAATTGATTACAAAAATTGCTTTTTACATTTTTCCCCTCTTCCGGTCTCCCTTTTTCCCTTTCCCCATTTATTCCACTGATATTGAAAACATAATAACAGCCATACTGGGTCAGACCTAAGGTCCACCTAGTATCCTTTCACTGACAGTGACCAGAAGTGGATGTTGAAAGAAGGGGATAAGAACAGAGCAAGCATATATGACACTTTCTCAAGGGCTCTCTCAGCCTCTGACCATTTGCGAGATCTGGGTTTATTTTCCATTCTTCTTTTGTCACTCAGTGATGGTTCCAAAACTGAGGAAGACTTTTAAGAGTGTCACATTGGAAAAAGGAAAAAATATCACTTGAGAAACTTGTGTCGCTGTCTCCCCCCTCTCCCCGAAAAAAGAAAAAAGCTAGAGAGAGGGGAGAAAAAAAGAAACCTCCCCAAAGTTTGCCTGTTCTGTTGTGTTTCGTGGCAACCTGGATGCCAGCAGTGGGGTATGAGGGGAAAGAAGAAAACATGGAACATTTTTTTACAGGGTTTGTCTTCACCTCTAACATTTTGACCAATTCTAATAAAACTAAGAGGATAAAAGGCCTTTGCGGTGGTCAGGGTAGGAGGTTTGTTGAGGTAAATGACAACACGGTGGCCTTTTTCACCACAGTAAAAGCATACCTCTTCCCTCCATCTGTGTTCTTACTCTTGGGATGAGGGGTGTGGCTGGATGGCACCTACTTCCATGGGCTCATCCTCTGGCAGGGTGTCACGGGTGAGACAGAGTAAACGACAACCCATAGTGGATCTGGATACTGGGGTTTATTTAAGAACCAACAAGATTAGAGCTTTTACCCTACTTGATTATCTCACACACTAACTCATTCGCTCGCTTCCTCCCCCCAGTGTTACATTCACTAGGTCAGGTCTTAACTTCCCTTCCCATCAGGGAGATTGCTGCTGGTCCAGGAAGATTGAGCAGAAAGTTGAATCAATTCCTGCTGTGCCACTACTTGCAGTTATCCGTCTCAGGCATTACTGGCCAAGGTCCCTGGACTGGAGCATCTCACATATGAGGAAAGGCTGAGAGAGCTGTGGCTGTTCAGCCTAGAGAAGAGAAAGCTCGGGGGGATCTCATCAATGTATACAAATATCAGAAGGGAGGGTGCAAAGAAGACAGAGCCAGGCTCTTTCCAGTGGTGTCCAGTGACAGGACAAGAGGCAATGGGCACAAAGTGAAACACAGGAGGTTCCACCTGAACATCAGGAAAAACTTCTTTACTGTGAGGGTGACCGAGCACTGGGACAGGTTGCCCAGAGAGGTTGTGAAGTCTCCCTCCTTGGAGATAATGCAAAAGCCATCTGGACATAGTCCTGGGCAACTGGCTCTCGGTGGCCCTGCTTGAGCAAGGGGGTTGGACCAGAAGACCTCCAGAGGTCCCTTCCAACCTCAACCATTCTGTGATCCCCCCATCATTTGTCTCCACACATCACCCTGATCTCCAGGATCTTTCCCCACTTTCAGGATCTTCACTCACCTTCCCCCCCATGCCCCTCCCTCCCCCTTGAGACCAATTCTTCTTTTTGAGAACCCTTCTTTTTGGCACCAGCTTGTCTTTCCCGAACCCCAAGGCCCTGTTCTTCCCAATCTAAATAGTCTATGTGCAGAAGCAGAATGTGTGATCAGCCTCCTAATTGGTGGTTCTGTCTCATGTCTCTTTATTAATTGGAGGATGCAGGATATGCCACTTCTGTTTAGTTCAGGTGTTAGCAAAGTTTCCGACCAGCCTATCCTAGTTGCAGCTAGCAAGTAGCAGGCTTCCGCTTGTGAGTTCAAAAGTTCAATTTCAGACATTCACCCACATGTACACCCAATTATCTGCCACCTGTTAGCATTCACAACTTAAGCTATGACAGGATGGTAAGGGAGGTAAAGAAAAGCATGGCTGAGCTCCCCCAAGGATCTGGGCATCCTCTCTCTGGCATGCCATCTGGCACCTCTCCAGGGTGATAGTCAGGTCTGAGAGCTGCCCCAGCCTCTGGGGTGGGTCCACCCTGGCCATCTCATCTTTGAGGGCCTCAGTCAGCCCTAACCTATAGCGAGCCATAAGGACTCACTCTTCCCACCCAGTTTCCACGGCCAACTTCACAAATTGTGTAGTCAGCAGCCAGCTGGCTCCCCTGCCAGAGCTCCAGTAAGGCAGCCTTGGTCACAGCTGCACAATTGCTATCTCTGAAAAAAACACTCCAGAAGAGCAACTAGGTCATCAGGGTTCTGGAGCATGGAGTCATTGTGCTCCATATAGGGGGTGACCCAGTCTAAGGCCATTCCTGAAAGCTGGGAGATAATTACTGCTGAGCAGCTAATACCTGTTTGGTAGGCCCCTGGATAAGCAGCGTTGGCCGCATCCGACTAACAAACTCCCATACCCTTGCTCAAATCTCACAGAAGGGTTTAGGGAGCTGGGGGGGAGGGGGTGTGCTGGGTGCAGAGGATGCTAAAGCAGCCTGCAAGGTCTATAATCTGCCTCTGCATAGTGACCACAGCCTCCCGCAGGGTTTGGAGGTCAAATGGGGGCTGTGAAGGCAAGTTCCAGCACAGCCTGAGGGCCAGGCTCCACCAGTACTTAGTTCAGGGCTTGAGATGGCCTGAGCTAATTGCAAGGGAGCAGCAAGAATGGGACTGTTTCCTAAGGGAAGGTGAGCAGGAAGTTAAGGGTGGCCACGATACCAGCCAGGCAACAACCTCACCAACAGAGTGCAGTCCCATAGCACCAGAGGCAGATGAGTAGAGCAAGGTGGTGATAGCAACCAGTCCTACTAGCAGCCCAGCGAGCATCAGATAAAGGGAACAAGCTAAATCCAAGGTCAAGCCCCTCACCACCCCGGCCCCCAAGCCTGCCTGGCCTCCAGGGCTCCCAAGGGGCATCTCCCATGCCATGTCCTTTTCCAGTTTCCTATCCCTGCCCTAGCTCTGTGTCCCCTGAAATAGTCCCATGACAACCCATAGCAATTAAATCACTCTACAGCAAGTCCCTTCTGAACCCAGATCTCCGTAAGGTGTGAGAACACACCTTGCTGGGAGGGGAGGCTGCTGTCAGTGCCCTGAGGGCATTAATAGGCCTGAATTGCTCTGACAAGTCTCCCCTGAAGCCTCCACCCCTGCTTTCTGCCCAGGGGCTCCATTTAAGCTCAGGTCTGGGCTTTCAGTTTCTAAACTATGTTGTAGGTGCATTTGTCTGTGGTGCTGTCACAACTACGCCTGTGTTTGGTCATGGACCTTGTTGATCTGGACCCTGATCTGCAGACTGGTTTCCTGGTTTGATCTTGGACCTGTCTTGTCACTGTGGATTTGCCTGGGCTATTTCTGCCCCTGGTTACTGTTGCTGGCTCTGACCTGAGGATTGACTTCCTGGCTTAACCTTGGACTTGCCTCGTCACCATGAACTTGCCTGATGGTTTGAACTCTTGGTTGAACCTGACTATCGTACCCAGGTCTGTCCTGCTTGCCTTGTCCCAGTACTGTGGGACTGGGCCCTGACTGGCGAGGGTCCTGCCTTGCCAGATGTGTTATTGTGCTTGGCTCCTGGCTCCCTGTCCCTTAGGGAGCAGCTGGCCTTTGCTGCTACCTGACAGTGTTGACCCCAAGGAATGTCAGTAGTAACCAGCTGACAGTTGGATTTTGTATTGTGCAATGCAACCCTTTGAGCCTAGTAGACAGAAAATTGTCTGCACCATCTTGTAGTCCACTTATCCAGTTCATATTTCACCAGTTTGACTATAAGGATTCTATGGGAGCCTGTGACAAAGGCCTTGCTGAAGTCAAGGTAAACCATATCCACTGCTGTGCCCTCACCCACAGAGCCAGTCTTTTCACTGTAGAAGGCAATTGGGTTGGTCAGGCACGATTTGCCCTTGGTAAATCCAGGCTGGCTGTTTCCAATCACCTTTTTTGTTGTTTGTGTCTGAACATGGCTTAGAAATTCTTCAGTCCTGTGGGATATTGAGGCTGCAGCAGGTGGGGAGTGGTAGAGAATATGTCAAATGTATAATAATTGTATCACACTGTGCTTGACCCTTTAAGAGGAGGCAAGTCCAGCCTCCATGTCCAAGGCAACACTTGTCAAGTGATTAGAAAAGCCAGAGCATGGTCCATGGGGATGACTGGCTCTGAGGCATAGGAGAGAACAGGAAGAGGGAAATGCCTCAGTGATGGCAGTGGGTGTTATTCTCAGGTTTTGATGTGAAGGGTAAGCCATGCCTTGGGAAGGGTTCTCAACAGAGCATGGAGGGCTTTAGGTTGATGGCCCTCCTGACATCTCTACTTTCTGGGCACTGTCCCCAAACCCTATGCTTCCCCTGTACCTGTGCATGAAGCTATTGGTTGAGACTGCTTGGGTAAGAGAGGCTCTTCCCTTGGCTGTGCCTAGTGTGTTGAGATGGGAAACATTCTTTTACTGTATGGGCCCTTTGAATCTTCACTCCAGCAGAGTCTTTCCATTGGTTTAAGTAGTGTCTGGGTCACGCCAGAGTGGTGCAATAGTTCTCTCTGCTATACCCTGGGGAAGAATCTTATCCCAGTGCAGTGAGCCCATAGCTTTTGGACCCATTCGCACTCTTAACCCAGGCATTGCGAGCAAAACAGTCTTGAGTCAGGGAATTTCACTGAATTTAATTTATTGCTGATTGCACCAACTTATAATTATGGATTTGTGTACTGAGAAACGAGTAAGAGTCAAACAAACACTCAGGGAAAACACCCTTTCTCCTTTGCCTGTCTCAGCTTTGCTCCAGGCACCTCTCCTCCCTCCTTCCTAGTCTCCAATGCCCTTGCTTTTGCTTCGTGTTGCACTCAGTCCCTTCAGTGAGGTGGCAGGCGGGCACAGGAGGTTGGGGGTCAGTGTGGAGTGGTTTCCTTTTTTGTCACTCCTTGTTTATTACTCTTTTAAACTGCTAACTGCTCCAATGGGGATTCCTCCACAGGCTGCAGTCCCCTTTGTGCCTCCACCTGTGTCTCCTCCAGTATCTCCTTCTCTGCTCTGGCGTCTCTTGCCCCCCAGTGGCTATCATCCTTTCTTAAATATGTTTTAGCAGAGGTGCCATGTGCTTCTCTGGTTCCAATTTTGGCACCAATGGATTGGTGTCATCTGTTGCTGAGCTGGCCTGGAACCAGCTGTAGCCGGCAGAGGGCAGTCTGTGACCTCCTCCCACACATCACCCCTGCAGCCCCCATCCCCAATACCTTGCCAGTTATGCCCAATACACTCCATCCCTTGCCTCTTTGAAACACCTTAATATACATGCATTATAAACTCTACCCTTCTTCCCAGGCAATAGGGATTGCCATGGTAACAATGTGTATGTGCACTGGGTATATGTGGCAAGGCTTGGTAGCGAGGGGGGAGGGGGGGAGTGCTGCAGGGGTGGCCTCTGTGGGAAGAGGTAAAGGGCTGCCCTGTGCCAGACACAGCCAGTTGCAACCAGCTCAGCAATGGACCCACCACAGGCCAAAGCTGAGCCAATCAGCAAAGTTGGTGGTGCCTCTGCGAAAACATATTTAAGAAAGGGCAAAAAAATGCTGGGTGGCGAGAGGAGGAGGGAACAAAAAGAGTGAGAAACAACAGAGGGAACACCAAGGTCAGAGAAAGGAGGAGGAGGATATTCCCTGCAGCCTGCGGAGGACCCATGTGGGAGAAGATGGATGTTCCCAAAGGAACTGCTGCCCATGGAGAGCCCACGTCGGAGCAAATTTTCCTGACAGGACTGAAGCCTGTGGAGAACCCATGCAGGATGTGGTGGGCTGACCTTGGCTGGACGCCAGGTGCTCAGCAAGCCGCTCTATCACTCTCCCTCCTCAGCTGGACAGGGGAGAGACAGTAGAATGAAAGGCTCGTGGATCGAGATAAGGACAGGGAGATCACTCACCAATTACCGTCATGGGCAAATCAGACTTGACTGGGGGAAATTAATTTATTGCCAATCAAAAGCCAGAGCAGGACAATGAGAAATAAAAACAAATCTTAAAACACCTTCCCCCCACCCCTCCCTTTTTCCCGGGCTCAACTTCACTCCCAAATTCTCTACCTCCTCCCCCCCGAGCGGCACAGGGGGACGGGGAATGGGGGTTGCAGTCAGTTCATCACACGCTGTCTCTGCCGCTCCTTCTTCCTCAGGGGGAGGGCTCCTCACACTCTTCCCCTCCTCCAGCGTGGGGTCCCACCCACGGGAGACAGTCCTCCACAAACTGCTCCAGCATGAGTCCTTCCCATGGGCTGCAGTTCTTCATGAACTGCTCCAGCATGGGTCCTTTCCACAGGGTGCAGTCCTCCAGGAACAGACTGCTCCAGCGTGGGTCCCCCGTGGGGTCACAAGTCCTGCCAGCAAACCTGCTCCAGCGTGGGCTCCTCTCTCCACAGGTCCTGCCAGAAGCCTGCTCCAGTATGGGCTCTCCACGAGGTCACAGCCTCCTTTGGGCACATCCACCTCCACAGGCTGCAGAGTAGATATCTGCTCCACCATGGACCTCCATGGGCTGCAGGGGAATCTCTGCTCCATCCCTTGTCTCTACAGACTAGATTATTGGGTTTAACCTCATAATAATAATCTGAACTCTTATTACAAATGTCAGGCCTTGTCCCTGCAAAACACACAGCCAAGAACATTATAGCCCTTTGAATATTCACTATACTTTAGCCTACAAGCAAATGATTAAGATACTATGAGCAACGGGTACCACCACCATTAGAGGTACCAATAGGTTCATGACTTCGATTGCTGTAGAGCTCCATCCAGACCCAAAATGGGTGGCGATCAGTCTTCACTTGATGGCAGTGGGAGCATTTCCTTATTTGGGGAGTAAGATGATGCACCAAATGGCTTTGATCTCCTAGAGCATGCTCCACATCCTCTAACAGCATTAACTGAGCTCTGACCTTTCCCCTGCACTTCTAATTTCTAACTCACAATTTGAGATCTCTGAAGGGCTTTCTGCCCCACTTCATCATATCCTCCCCCTTTTTCTTCAGGAACATCCTTAAGTCCCAGCGTGTAGGGTGGGGACATGGAAAATTTTCAACCCTTCTTGGTGCCTTTTTCGAGTTTGCCCATGCTACTGGACTCTCTGCATCATCCTTGGCTACGCTGCTAGTCTTATACCTGCCTTCCAGCATGTCCCCCCCAGTACAGTACATATAGGTCACTCCTTGATCAATAGGATGTCCCACCGTCTCATCAGGCAATGCCATGGGAGCATTAGTAACTGTGCCTAGCTGTCAGAGCTTTTGGGCCATGACATTACTGATCACTGCCTTTTTGGGGACTCCCTTCCCCCTTGCCTGTAAACACACTCCAGCAGTCCAAACAACTGCAGTCAATTACCTCCTTCTTCCCAGTCCTTCCACGGGGGTCTCTCATTTGCAGGATCGGGCCATTGCTCCACATATCCTTCCATCAGCTGATCCCAAAGCCTTCCTCTCTTGCGCAGAGCAGCATTTACAAGTAGCATAGGCCCCAAACTCCCCAAAGCAATGCTCTCTTGAGCCATCAGCTGTATCCCAGCATCTCCAGTTTCCCAGCAATGCCATAGCCACTGCAGGAACATCTCCCTGGGGTGGCAGCTGTAGGTGCTCTGAGTAAAGGACTGCTGAATGGTCACACTCTGGGGAGCAGTGCTCCCATTTCCATAGGTCTGCTTACTCACTGTAACTGGGATGGCCTGAAAGGGAACAGTTTTTAAGTCACCATCAGAGTCCTCATTTTTCCCATCCCAGATGTTGGGGTCCCACTCCAGGGCAGTCACTTTAAGTTCTCTGGCTGCTCCTGCAGCAGCCCAGGCAGTTCTGTGCACAGCTTTCCATGTGGCAATTTCAGTGCCAGTAGTTGCTAACTTCTGACCAAGGGCTTCCATTTCGGAGCACACAGCAAGCCCCAGCACACCCCCACAGCAGAGCAGCACACTTTTCTCCAGGCGTCTCACATTCAGCACAGCCCCTCTGCATCTTCTGGGCTAATGCTTTTGGATCCTGCACATGGTGACGGTCCAGGCTCCAGGTCACCAGGACATGGGCTTGGAGAGGGACCTGTCCCAGTTCTTCCCAATTGCCTTCCCATCTGGCAGGAGCTCTCTCTCTGGTCCCCTCCTTGACTCTCCCCTGTTTCTCCCCTGTTTACACATTGTTTGCACCTACCCACTCCATAGGCAATGGGTGCACCACTACCAGAACAACACAAATTTCCAATACCAGAACCAAGGCTCCCTCTGGAGTTTCAAAGTCACTACCGTTATTCCAATCCCAGGCTATGCCAGGTCCGGGAGTTGCCCTCATTCTCCACCAATTACTGCTGTGGGCAAACCAGTCTTGAATCAGAGAATTTCATTGCATTCAATTGATTGTCAGTTACATCAACTTTTAATTATGGATTTGGGTATTGAGAAACAAGTAAGACAAACAGTCAAGCAAACACTTGGGGAAAACACCTTTCCCTCCTCTTTGCTGGTCTCAACTTCACTCCAGATGTTTTCTCCTCCCCCCCTTCCTAGTCTCCAATCCCTTTGCCACGTTACATTCAGTCCCTTCAGTGACATGATGGGCGTGCAAGAGGTTGGGGTCAGTGCATAGTGGTTTCTTTTTTTTGTCGCTCCTTGTTTCTTACTCTTTTCAACTGCTCTGGTGTGAGCTCCTCCATGGGCCAGGCCACAGTCCCCTCAGAGGTATACCTCCTCCTGTGTCTTCTTTTGTGTGTCCTCACGTCTCCTTGTTGTGGTTTAACCACAGCCAGCAACTAAGCACCGCACAGCTGCTCACTCACTCCCCCCACCCCCCCTAGTGGGATGGGGGAGAGAATTGAAAAGAAAAAAAAAAAAAGGTAAAACTCGTGGATTGAGATAAACACAGTTTAATAGGACAGCAAAGGAAGAGAGAATAATAATAATAATAGTAATGATGAAAAAAGAATATACAAAACAAGTGATGCACAATGCAATTGCTCACCACCCGCTGACCGATGCCCAGCCAGTTCCTGAGCAGTGGCCCCCACCCCTCGGCCAACTCCCCCCCAGTTTCATTTCAGCATGACGTCATATGGTATGGAACATCCCTTTGGCCAGTTGGGGTCAACTGTCCTGGCTATGCTCCCTCCCAGCTCCTTGTGCACTCCCAGCCTCCTCACTGGCAGGGCAGTATGAGAAGCTGAAAAGTCCTTGACTTAGTGTAAGCACTGCTCAGCGACAACTAAAACAGCAGTGGGTTATCAACATTATTCTCATCCTAGATCCAAAACACAGCACTATACCAGCTACTAGGAAGAAAATTAATTCTATCCCAGCTGAAACCAGGACACTCCTCCAGTATCTCCTTTTGTGCCTCCTTTTCTGCTCCATCAGCTATCACCTTCTTAAACATGTTTTAGCAGAGGCGCCATGTGTTCCTCTGACTGATTCCAGTTTTGGCACACGGTGGGTTGGTTTTGTCCATTGTCAAGCTGGCTGGAACAGGCTGTGACTGGCACAGGACAGTCTGTGACCTCCTCCCACACAGGTCACCTCTATAGCCTCCGACCTCCCCCCTCAGCTACCAAAACCTTGCAAGTTATGCCCAGTACACCCAGGTCAAATCGATCTCTACATTTCCTGTTCTTATTGGTAGTCACTCTCTGAATGATTATAGTTCCTTCAGGAATGCAAGCTTCTTTACAGGGCTAACAGACAGACACCTATGTTCCTTGCTCCTGTTTGTTTGCAAATAAGTAAGTAGTTGTACATGCTCTTCAATTGTGATGTGTATTTGGCTTCATTTATTTCATCTTCTGACTGAGCTCTGTTTAGGGTGAGATGTTTGCAATTCGGTGAAATCTACTGCA
The DNA here is from genome assembly GCA_009819775.1 of Phoenicopterus ruber ruber. Taxonomy (NCBI): domain Eukaryota; kingdom Metazoa; phylum Chordata; class Aves; order Phoenicopteriformes; family Phoenicopteridae; genus Phoenicopterus; species Phoenicopterus ruber. The sequence continues at coordinate 32,752,765 of CM020247.1, forward strand.
GAGCTCAGAAATTATTTTTGTTAACATTGAGCACAGTTACATCACACCTTCCAAGTAATTAAACTCAGGGATGGAGTGTCCACCTGTGGAAGGAAATGGGAGGGCCCATCTGAAAGTTCAAAGATTTGTGTTAAGCCACATCAGGGAAATGCCATCTAATTGGAGGAATCCAAAATCTGAATACACTTGCGTGCGTTACAGATATTGATATTTCTTTCCTGGGAGAGGTCTCATCTTCTGCCTTTTGCATTTCTTGTTCTGCACCGAGGCTAGCAATACTGCAGTGGAGGCCTAGAGGACACATCCACACACACCCCTTGTCACGGTTTAACCCCAAATTGTAACCCAATACCACGCAGCCGCTCACTCACTCCCCCACTCCCCAGGGGGGTGGGGAGGAGAGTCGGAGAGAAAGGAAAACTCGTGGGTTGAGATAAAAACAGCTCACCAGGACAGCAAAGGAAAAATATATTAATAATGATAATGATAATATATACAAGGATAATAGAATATATAAAAGAAACGATGCACAATTTTCTCACCACCCGACGACCGATACAGCCCGTCCCGAGCAGCAGGCAGGGAGCAGGGGTATCCCCCCCAGCTATCCCAGAACAGCAAGTTCCAGAGAGAGCAGGCGAGGGAACAAACAGCCGAACGAACAAACAAAAAGGAAAAATAGGGAAACAAAAAGCAACCCGAAGGTAAGCTTAAGGATTAAGCCAAGTTAAGGGTCTCAAAAGCCTAGTGGCCCACTGGCTGACACTCACTTATATCGGGCACGACATCTCTGGTATGGAATACTCTCTTTGGCCAGTTTGGATCAACTATTCTGTCTCTACCCCTCCCAAGTTTTTGCACCTGCACATTAGCAAAACCTGGGAAACTGCAAAATGTCCTTGGTCATTTAGCAGCAACCACCAACATCAGTGTGCTGTCACCGTTCTTCTCACACTAAATCCAAACCACAGGAGCTGCTGAAGACAAAACCAGCTCCGTCCTGGCCTAAACCAGGACACCCCTGTAGGTCTAATACTGCTACTTAGTAAATTCATTGCTCTTTGACCTGGAGTTGAATGTGATTCTCAAACACAGCACCCGGTGGGACTGGAGTCTAACTGATCAATGACAGCTCAGGCTACCCCTGCAGAAAGCAAGAGATGTCTGCAGGAATGGAACATGGGTGTCGTGGTTTAGCCTCAACCACCAGCTGAGCACCACACAGCCGCTCGCTTGCTCCCCAGCTCCCAGTGGGATGGGGGAGAGAATCGGGAAAAAGAAAGGCAAAACTCGTGGGTTGGGATAACAACAGTTTAACAGGACAGCAAAGGAAAAGAAAACAAACAAACAAGAAACCCCAACAATAACAACAACAGAGTGGACTTAGTGTGTGCTTCACAGCACAGGTCGCTCACCGCCCAGAGCCCGATGCCCAGCCCGCTCCCGAGCAGCAATCCTGCCCCTGGCACCGTACCCCTCTATATAGTGAGTGTGATGGTCACATGGTATAGAATAGCCCCCGGCCAGCTTCTGGCGAAAATTAACCCTATCCCAGCCACAACCAGGACATTATCCACCCCTTATTCTATACCATCTACATCATGCTCAGATCCTACACTTTCCAATTAATCACCACCACTTTTCCTGTTATATATACACACACAGAGACATCATTCCCTTGGTCTATGGACCATCCCTTCGAAGGGTCTATTGAGTTCATTTAGTCCATGACTTTGGGCTCCATCTGTCATAATAGTCTCTTGGGGCAGGAGAGATGATGCAGAGTTTGCTCGGTAGGCGAAACAGGGCTGGGTCTCGGTGCGGAGCGACAGGTGACAGTGGACGCAGTGGGAGGATGGTGTGTAGTGTTGGATTGTTGCATGTTGCATCTGGAGCTTGCAGTTGTGGTATCTGGCTCGGCTGGTGTATCATGTACACAGACTGTGGGTTGAAGATGTCGATCTCTTGAGGAAGTTGATGAGTGCCAGTTGCTAAAGCCAGTTCTGCTTCCATTACCGCTGCACTTTGCTTAGTTGTATCAATAGTTCATTCTTTATTAATTGGGGTAATTCTTGCTATAATACCATTGATCTGGCATATAGCAACTGTGGTAGAGATGACATACAGTGACAGGGTTATATAGCAATTAACATCATACAGTTTCATTCATTGGCTATTCTCACCCAAAATCAAATCCCCTCGAGGTACACATCGGACTTCCCCATCCTTTCGCATCACCCACCAAGTGCACCCAGGTCCTTGAGCAAAAACAATCCCATGGATGGGTTTGCCTTTGCCTGAGGCAGGAATGACCCAGACTCTCTTCCCTAACATATTCTTCACATGCACTATGGGGACTTTATCCCCTTCTACAGTATGTAAAGGCTTTGATTGGGCAGGGCCAGCTCGATTGGTGGATCCTCTAGTGTTAACTAACCAGGTGGCTTTTGCTAAATGTGTATCCCAATGTTTGAAGGTCCCACCACCCATTGCTCTCAGTGTAGTTTTCAGTAGTCCATTGTATCGTTCAATTTTCCCAGAGGCTGGTGCATGATAGGGGATGTGATACACCCACTCAATGCCATGCTCTTTGGCCCAGGGGTCTATGAGGTTGTTTCGGAAATGAGTCCTGTTGTCTGACTCAATTCTTCCTGGGGTGCCATGTCGCCATAAGACTTGCTTCTCGAGGCCCAGGATAGTGTTCCGGGTGGTGGCATGGGGCACGGGATATGTTTCCAGCCATCCGGTGGTTGCTTCCACCATTGTGAGCACATGGCGCTTGCCTTGGTGGGTCTGTGGGAGTGGGATAGAATCAATCTGCCAGGCCTCCCCATATTTCTATTTCAGCCATCGTCCTCCATACCAGAGAGGCTTTAGCTGCTTGGCTTGCTTGATTGTAGCGCATGTTTCACACTCATGGATAACCTGTGCAATAGTGTCTATGGTCAAGTCCACCCCTCGGTCACGAGCCCATCTCTATGTTGCATCTCTTCCCTGATGGCCTGAGGTGTCATGGGCCCACCAAGCTAGGAATAATTCACCTTTATGTTGCCAGTCCAGATCCACCTGCGCCACTTCAATCCCAGCAGCCTGATCCACCCGCTGGTTGTTTTGATGTTCCTCAGTGGCCCCACTCTTAGGTACGTGGGCATCTACATGACGTACTTTTATAACCAGCTTCTCTAGCCGGGCAGCAATATCTTGCCACAATTTGGCAGCCCAGATGGGTTTGCCTCTGCGCTGCCAGTTGCTCTGCTTCCATTGCTGTAACCACCCCCACAGGGCATTTGCCACCATCCAGGAGTCAGTACAGAGGTAGAGCACTGGCCACTTCTCTCGCTCGGCAATATCTAAAGCCAGCTGGATGGCTTTCACCTCTGCAAAGTGACTCGATTCACCTTCTCCTTCAGTGGCTTCTGCAACTCGTCGTGTAGGACTCCACACAGCAGCTTTCCACCTTTGATGCTTTCCCACAATACGACAGGACCCATCAGTGAATAGGGCATATTCCTTCTCATCTTCTGGTAGTTCATTATATGGTGGGGCCTCTTCAGCACATGTCACCTCTTCCTCTGTCGACATTCCAATATCTTTGCCTTCTGGCCAGTCCGTGATCACTTCCAAGATTCCTGGGCGACTGGGGTTTCCTATTCAAGCTCGTTGTGTGATGAATGGGACCCACTTGCTCCATGTGGCATCGGTGGCATGATGTGTGGAGGGGACTCTCCCTTTGAACATCCAGCCCAGCACCGGCAGTCGGGGTGCCAGGAGGAGCTGTGCTTCAGTACCAACCACCTCCGAAGCAGCTCGAACCCCTTCATATGCTGCCAAGATTTCTTTTTCAGTTGGAGTATAGCGGGCCTCAGATCATCTGTATCCCCGGCTCCAAAACCCCAGGGGTCGACCTCGAGTCTCCCCTGGTGCTTTCTGCCAGAGGCTCCAGGTAGGGCCGTTCTCCCCGGCTGCGGTGTAGAGCACATTTTTTTACATCTTGCCCTGCCCGGACTGGCCCAAGGGCTACTGCATGAACTATCTCCTGTTTAATTTGTTCAAAGGCTTTTGTTCCTCAGGGACCCATGTGAAATCGTTCTTCTTCCGGGTCACATGACAGAGAGGGCTTACCATCAGACTGTAATTTGGAATATGCATTCTGCAGAAACCCACGATGCCTAAAAACACTTGGGTTTCCTTTTTGTTAGTTGGTGTAGACATAGCTGCTGTTTTGTTGATCACATCTGTTGGAATCTGACGACATCCATCTTGCCATTTTATTCCTAGGAAATGGATCTCCGGTGCGGGACCTTTGACCTTACTTCATTTTATGGCAAAGCCAGCTTTCAGAAGAATTTGGATTATTTTTTCCCCTTTCTCCAAAACTGCTGCTGCTGTGTTGCCCCACACAATGATGTCATCAATGTATTGCAGGTGTTCTGGAGCTCCACCCTTTTCCAGTGCAGTCTGGATCAGCCCATGGCAAAGGGTGGGGCTGTGTTTCCACCCCTGGGGCAGTCGATTCCAGGTGTACTGGACGCCCCTCCAGGTGAAAGCAAACTGTGGCCTGCACTCTGCTGCCCAAGGGATGGAGAAGAATGCATTGGCAATATCAATGGTGGCATACCACTTGGCTGCCTTGGACTCCAGTTCGTACTGAAGTTCTAGCATGTCCGGCACGGCAGCACTCAGTGGTGGTGTGACTTCATTCAGGCCACGATAGTCCACTGTTAGTCTCCATTCCCCGTTAGATTTCCGCACTGGCCATATAGGACTATTAAAAGGTGAATGAGTCTTACTGATGACTCCTTGGCTCTCCAGTTGATGAATCAGCTCATGGATGGGAGCCAGGGAGACTCGGTTGGTGCGATATTGCCGCCAGTGCACCGTCCTGGTAGCAGTTGGCACCTGCTGTTCTTCAGCTCGCAGCAATCCCACAACGAAGGGATCTTCTGAGAGGCCAGGCAGAGTAGAGAGCTGTTTGGTCTTCTCTGCATTCACAGTGGCTACACCAAAAGCCCATCGGTATCCCTTTGGGTCCTTGAAGTACCCTCTCCTGAGGTAGTCTATGCCAAGGATACAAGGGGCCTCTGGGCCGGTCACAATGGGGTGCTTTTCCCACTTGTCCCCTGTTAAGCTCACCTCGGCCTCCAATACCGACAATTCTTGGCATCCCCCTGTCACTCCCGAGACCCAGATGGGTTCCGTGCCCCTATGTTCTGATGGCACCAGAGTACACTGTGCACCAGTGTCTACCAAAGCCTTATACTTCTGTGGGTCTGATGTGCCAGGCCATCGAACCCACACAGTCCAGTATACCCGGTCATCCCTTTCCTCCTCCTGGCCGAAGGCAGGGACCCTCTATTCCTGTTCCTCGTCAGAGTATTCCCTGTCTGACCCTTGCAGTGCCAGACCAGAAGGCCCCTCACCAGGATCAAGGGAGGTGATTTCAGTTCTTCCATGTTTGGGAAATCGCTGATTGCCTTCGTGTGTCTCTACAGCAGCTCTGCTGACAGACTTCCTGGGTGGCCCCTTCTTGACAGCTGTCTTCCCTCTCAGTTCACGTACACGGGCTTCCAGCTTAAAGGTGGGTTCCCCGTCCCACTTCCTCATGTCCTCCCCCTGGTCACGCAGGAAGAACCAGAGTACTCCACGCAGCGTACGCCTGGGGCTCCCTTTCCCTCTGATCGAGGCAGGAGGGGACTGATTTCTTGGGGCACCCCTGATAGCCAAGGCACTGGCCTGTAGGGATGAGGAGGTACAGAGATTTTCTTCAAAGTTTTGGAGCCAAGACGACACTCTCTCCACAGTTGGTGTGTCAATATCTGGGCAATACATCGCTGCCAGGCTGTTAGAATATGACGCTGGGGCACTTTGAATCACCTTCCTCCACATGGCCCGTGTGCACAGGACATCCTCTGGATCTTTGGAGACCTCATCACTGTCTAGATCCCTGTAGATGACTCCCAGTACCGCTAGTTCTCTCAGGTACTGGATGCCTTCATCTGCAGTGGTCCACTTCCCTGGGGAGTTCACAAGATCTTCCTTGAATGGATATCTTGCCCTCACACTTGAGAGGAGCCGTCTCCAGAGACTGCAAATTGCTGCCTCTTTTCCAATTCCTCTCTCAATTCCCTGGTTCCTAGCAAGGGATCCCAGCTGTTGGGCTTCCTTGCCTTCCAATTGCTGACTGTCGGCCCCGCTATCCCAGCATCGGAGCAGCCAGGCAGCAACCTGCTCACCTGGCTGGCGGCTGTAATCTTTCCGCATGTCTCAAAGTTCTGCTGAGGTCAGGGACCGGGTAGTTTCTGCTTCCTGTCTGAATTCTCTCACTCCTTCCTCCGATGTCTTTGTCGAAGGACTGGCTTCTTGATCAAACCTTTCCTCTCCTTCCTCCTCCTTTACTAATCGAGGATATGGACCCGTTGTTCTCCTTGTCCATTGTTTCTTTTTAACTACTGGGGCAATTACTGTAGTTGGTGTTGTTTGGGTCCCTATCTCACCCATGGTGTCCTCAGGTGCAGTTTAGGTCCCTGCTTCAATCAGAGTCCTCTGAGAATGCTGCACTGTGGCTCGATAGGCACAAGCCAGGCCCCAGTACAGCGCTAGAAGCTGGTGGTTCTCATTGGGATAGGCAAGGCACCCTTCCATCAGGTGGCGCGTCAGTTTGCCAGGGTTGCTTGCCTGTTCAGGAGTAAAGTCCCAGGCTATAGGAGGTGATAACCGCCCTAGGAACCTGCCCAAGTCCTTCCACACACCCTGCCACCCTGGGACCGGCCGCCTCAGGTCACTTTTCAATATCGCCTCACCCAAAAGTTGTCTTCTCTTCCACCAGGACGAGACCAGATTCCACAAACCCCATAATATGCCAACAGTATTAATTAGTAGTACTAGGCAGCTCACATAAGGGTGAGCGAGGATCTCAGGAGCCTGCGTAATAAACCTGTCCACATTAATCCTGGGTAGGGAGAGGGAGATGATGTATTCCCTCATCCTCTCCACCAGAGAGCTCCCCCAGCACAGTGAGACCGTCAATGCCAGGACAAAGCACATACGCATTGTTCGCATTAACATGTTGCCAAAAATAAAGAGATAAACAGTGCAGCCAGCGAACTTTATGACCCGTACAGTAGCTTGTCACTTAATAACTATTACAGCTCGTCGTGAATGGATTTTGTCACAAATGAGTGACTTTTTACACAATTTGATCTAGCAACAGTTAAAATTTATTTATGCCTTCACAGCAAATCAGAAGATTAGATTGTGATATTTAATAACACTCAATCATTAGTCGATTAATGAAGCGATTCGACAAAATTAGTTCTAATCAAAGCCTCGACTTAGTTAGAGATTCAAAAATGGCAAGGTTCACTCTGTTACTGCATAGAAGAAGTATATCAGGGGAAAATTGAGGCAGAATTGACTTCACAGAGTAAAGGGACACAAGGGGTAAGGAAGACCCTCCTGTTGATTCATGAGATTCGGAAAGGACCCCCTTGCTTTCTAGACTTCTTCTCAGAGAGGGGTCTAGGGGCGGCTGGATCCAATCCTAGTCCGAGACTTGGTCAACGATTTATGTCAAAATGATTATTCACAGTTTAAGGTGAATCAGCAACATTCAATCAACAACATTCAATTATTGACTAGTTCAATATTTATAAAATGATTAAATCAATTCACACACACATGCACACAGACACAATATTTATATAAATGTACAAAAGGTATACCTGTTAAAAATTCCCCTTGAGTTCAGTGAAATGCTCATGTTGAATGCTTTGGCATTTCTCAACAGGCAAGGGTTGAGCCTCAAGGAGAATATCAGCCCAGGTCTCGTCGTCGGTCTTCGGTGACAGGCCTCCTGATTTCGCAGACTTGAGAGTTTGCGAGCTCTGGGTAGCATCCCACTCAGGGAGGTGCTGGGTGCAGCCCGCTGCAGTCCAGGAGAGCTCCAAGGGCCTCACTTGGGACCGCTGTTTATAGGGTCGCAAGATGATTGGCTTTAGTCATCAGTAAATTTCCATCCTGGCCACAATTCGGGTTGGCACGCTCTCGTTCTCCCCTTTTTCCATGCAATTCAGGTCAGTACGTTCTCGTTCCCCACCTTGCCCATGCAAGAGCTCCTGGTACAGTCAAGGGACGCTTCACTGCCCCAGCTGATTACACAAAGGCCAAGATTTGTTGGGAATGTCCAAGATCGTAGAGCGGTCCAGGGGAAAAGTGGGTGGGGAGAATGCACCACCACACAGCTATAGCACACTTAATACAAAAGTGCGGTTGTCGTGCCCCACGTTGGGTGCCAAAAAGGACTGTCGTGGTTTAGCCCCAGCCAGCAGTTGAGCACCATGCGACCGCTCGCTCGCCCCCCCCCTCCCAGTGGGACGGGGGAGAGAATCGGGGAAAAAAAAGAAAGGCTGAACTCGTGGGTTAACAACAACAACAGTTTAACAGGACAACAAAGGGAAAGAAAACAAACAAACAAGAAACCCCAACAATACCAACAACAGCGTATACTTAGCGGTGCTTCCCAGCACAGGTTGCTCCCTGTCCAGAGCCTGATGCCCAGCCCGCTCTGGAGTAGCAATCCCACCCCTGGCGCTGTCCCCCTCTATATAGGGAGCGTGAAGGTCACATGGTATAGAATAGCCCCCTGGCCAGCTTCTGGTGAAAATTAACCCTATCCCAGCCGCAACCAGGACAACCCCCCAGCCTACTGATGAGAGGGGGAGAATGTTGGAGAGGCAGCCTTGATGCTGTGCGAGCACTGCTCAGCAGTAGCCCAAACACTGGTGTGTTATCAACACCTTTCTCGCTACCAATACAAAGCACAGCACTATGAGGGCTGCTATGGGGAAAATTAACTCCATCTCAGCCAGACCCAATACATAAGGGCATTGTCCAAATGCCTCTTAAACACTGACAGGCATGGGGCATCGACCACCTCTCTAGGAAGCCTGTTTGACTACCCCCTCTGTAAAGAAATGCTTCCTAATGTCAAGTCTCAGTCAAGTCTCCTAATTTTCAGGATTCTTTTATAACTAAGGACACTTGTTTGAAAACAGACTGATTCTCAGTAGTTCATCTACTCCTGCTGTCTATTCCTTAAATGAAGTCCATAATTACCTTCCAGCAACATTAGGGAGAGCTGCATCTGATAGCCCAACAGAGGTGAGGCTGCTACAGCTGCATGTCACCAGGGCCAACCAATAGCAACACTGAGAATGTATTCCCAGGAGGCGCACGCACGCACACACACACAAACGCATGTATACAACGTATATACATATACACACATTGCTGGCCACACAGCTCAGCACAGACAGAAACACTCAGTACTCACACAAACACAAACAGCACCAATGACTTCATCCTGTTCCCCTCTCTGGCTAATCAGGATGAAGATCCATTAGTGGGAAATTAATACATACATATGTACAATGTGGATCCTTCCAGGAGCTGGGCTCACTCAGTCCACCCAGTAGCTGATCCCTGGATCTCAGTCTGCCCAGTTTCTGGCACCTGGACATAAGAGCCCCCTAGGCTGCAGCCCCACTCCAGTTGCTAGTGCAGACCTCCTCACTTAAAGACACACACACACCCCCCCACACACACACCCCCACCCCTCTCCAGCAGTTGGCCAGGACTCCCCTGATCCCTCTGGTAGCCAGCTCCCCCTGTGGACTTGCTCTTAGAGACACACACACACACTCCCCTGGCTCCCAGGTCACTTCACCTGCTCGCCAGCTACTCAGGATTGATTTTCACTAGCAATCACACACTCGCACACCCACACTTGCTCCAGTTGCTTGCACCACAGACACACAGGCCCTCTGACCGATGGTCCCACTCCAGTTGCTGGCACTTAGTTCTCCATAAACACACTTGTACACAGGACAGAGAGTCCCTCACCCAGGAAAAGAGTTAGAAATGGAGTTTAATGAGAAAACAGGACAGACAATGATGATCAGGTTCAGGGCATGGCCAGGCAAGTGTACTGATCAGGAGCTGTTTGCACACAACTGGCCCTTTTTATTCCCTTTATCCTTCTATTTCCCTACATTTGTTCTTCCCTAAACCACATAGATCTATTCCTTTAGTATCCTTAAGTAGCCTTAGTAACACTTTGATTTCACTTTTACATTACGCCTGATCTATCCACTAGCAAACATATATCTGTAAATTAAACAGCAAACACTCCATGTAGCAAGTGAGAAGAAAGGGATATAGCTTTCTTCATACTGAATTTTAATTTGTTTCCAGTAAGCAGGATTGTCAGTGCTAAATGTCAGGTTTCCTGCTGAGAATGTCGAGTAACACCCTCTAAACTGGTCTCCCTAGAGGAAAAAGGGTGGAAGGGGAGGGATCAATACTATACTTGTGACAGACTGGCTGTGAGAGTACCTCTTCACTGTTACTGCATAATGATGTTAGGGAGCCCAGAGGAATGTGCCATTGTAAAAAGCTTCTGATTTGTTATGGATTAGAATTTTCAAACAGCGATGCCAAAGCTGCAAGTTGCTCTTTCTTCAGCAACCAAACCACTTTTCAAAAGGCTGATATGCACATATGTGACAAAAAAGGAATTTTATTGTAATTTCCTACTGTTGGATACACAAACACATGCATTGCAAAATTTAGTTTTGCTATGGAAATGTGCAAATTTATTAGCATCAGTCTTCCCTATTTGTCTTCACTTGTTAAATTGTGTTAGTATTGATATTATTTTTGAGTGGCATTAAGGGAATGTTCAACACTAATACTGAAATACTCACATTGTAAAAAACTGCAAAATATTGAGCTTAATAATAGGAATAGTAAATAAAAGGAATTTATTGTACAATGATTCTGTTCTCACATAGCTGAGATACCACTTCCATTGCTAGTGATTTTCGTTAGCAAAAGGTGTATAAAGCATCAATAAGCCTTTCTACCTGTGCACTTCTACATTCTTATCTGCCAGATATCTATCAAACTTTATTTTAGAAATGTTGCAGAATGTCTGAAAGACAGAGGTACTACTTTTTCCATTTTCCATTATTGATTAGGCTCAGGAGTCCTTAAATATTCTGACTGCCTGAGTGAAAAACTACAACCAATGGTATGTACAAAACTCTCTAATAAGTTACCTAAATTCCCTTTGTCTGCATAGCTTTGTGTTGACTATACAGCCAACTCAAAAGTTCAGCAAAATCATAGGTTGGACACTAAAAATTGAGGAGTTTGGTTTAAAAAATTATTTAAAAAAAATGTCTCTTTTTTTCTCTTGTCATGTTTTTTCCCTTGTCATGTTTTTTCCTCCAACTTATTCGTTACATTTGATGGGTTTTTATGTTCCTCTTCACAGGTATGTTGTCTATAAACGTTGCATTGAGTGCCTTGCAGAAGATATTGTATTTGAGGATTTAACGATCTTGAGCAGGCCATGTCTGCTCTATTGGGCCTTGTACTTAGAGCTTGAGAAGCCTGTAGGTTAGCATGAGGAGCTGTTGTAAGGGAATCTGCTGGAATGCCCTGTGCTGGCCTGTGCTGCATGCTGGTGGATGTTATGACGGAGAGAACATTCCAACCTGTCAGGATAAGATATATGATTCTGCTTGTTACACAAAATAAAAGGCACCATGGTATGGGAGGGAGGCTGACCCTCTCCATGGACAGGATCTGTGCAGCATGCCATGGGAAAATCCATCCAGGGTCCATCCGATGCTGCACAAAAACAAGGTTTCCAACATCTGAAGGGAACCAAGATTTACTCACTATCGATATTCCTCTTCTAAATCTATAATATTAAACCAGCTATTTTATTATGCCCTTTGTTGTCGGGTCTTTCTTATTGAGATCCAGAAAAAACCCTGCACATTATCTCTCTGTCACCATCCCCAGCCTTGGGTGCAGAAAAAACTTCATTTAAAAACAGAGAATGTTCTGATATCTTTCATGCAGCAACAGTACTCCAGAAGTGGGATATTTAAGGGAAACCCAAAATATCACGAGACTTAAAGTAATATCCATCAATTCATAGAATCATCAAATCATTTAGGTTGGAAAAGACCTTTAAGATCATCAAGTCTAACCGTAAACCTTACACTGCCAAGTCCACCACTAAACCATGTCCCTAAGCACCATGTCTACACATCTTTTAAATACCTCCAGGGATGGTGACTCAACCACTTCCCTGGGCAGCCTGTTTCAATGCTTGACAACCCTTTCGGTGAAGAAATGTTTCCTAATATCCAATCTAAACCTCCCCTGGTGCAACTCGAGGCCATTTCCTCTTGTCCTATCACTTGCTACTTGGGAGAAGATGTCGACACCCACCTCTCTACAACCTCCTTTCAGGTAGTTGTAGAGAGCGATAAAGTCTCCCCTCAGCCTCCTTTTCTCAAGGCTAAATAACCCAAGTTCCCTCAGCCACTCCTCATAAGACTTGTTCCCTAGGCCCTTCATCAACTATGTTGCCCTTCTTTTGGACACACTCCAGCACCTCAATGTCTTGCTTGCAGTGAGGGGCCCAAAACTGAACACAGTACTTGAGGTGTGGCCTCACCAGGGCCGAGTACAGGGGGACGATCCCTTCCCTAGTCCTGCTGGCCACACTATTTCTGATACAAGCCAGGATGCTGTTGGCCTTCTTGGCTACCTGGGCACAATGGTAGCGCATATTCAGCTGGCTGCCAAACACCACCTCCAGGTCCTTTTCTGCCAGGCAGCTTTCCAACCACACTTCCCCAAGCCTGTAGCATTGCCTGGGGTTGTTGTGACCCAAGTGCAGGACCAAGCACTTTTAGCCTTGTTGAACTTACAGTTGGCCTTGGCCCATCGATCCAGCCTGTCCAGATCCCTCTGTAGAGCCTTCCTTCCCTCAAGGAAATCAGCACTCCCACCCAACTTGGTGTCATCAACTTACTGAGGATGCACTCGATCGCCTCGTCCAGATCACTGAAGAACTGGCCCCAATACTGAGCCCTGGGGAAGACCACTTGTGACTGGCCGCCAACCGGATTTAACTCCATTCACCACAACTCTTTGGGCCTGGCCCGCAGCAAAGAGTACACCCGTCCAAGTCATGAGCATCAGTTTCTCCAGGAGAATGCCAAGGGAAAAAGTGTCAAAGGCTTTACTAAAGTCCAGGTAAACAACATCCACAGCCTTTCCCTCATCCACTAAGCGGGTCACCATGTCATAGAAGGAGATCAGGTTAGTCAAGCAAGACTTGCCTTTCATAAACCCATGCGTACTAGGTTGATCACCTGGTTGTCCTGTACGTGCCACGTGATGGCACTCAAGATGATCTGCTCCATAACCTTCCCGGGCACCGAGGTCGGACTGACAGGCCTGTAGTTCCCCGGATCCTCCTTCCGGCCCTTCTTGTAGATGGGCGTCACATTTGCCAGCCTCCAGTCAACTGGGACCTCCCCAGTTAGCCAGGACTGGTGATAAATGATGGAGAGTGGCTTGGTGAGCACTTCCGCCAGTGCCCTCAGTACCCTTGGGTCGATCCCATCCGGCCCCTTGGATTATCGGGGCTGCCTTCTGCTCCCTGTCCCTGTCTTCCTGCTCAGGGGGCTGGGTGCCCAGAGAACAACTGGTCTTACTATTAAAGACTGAGGCAAAGAAGGCATTAAGTACCTCAGCCTTTTCCTCAGCCTTTGTCATTACGTTTCCCCCTGCACCCAGTAAAGGAGGGAGATTCTCCTTCGCCCTCCTCTTGTTGCTAATGTATCTATAGAAAGACTTTTTGTTGTCTTTCATGGCAGTAGCCAGAGTAAGTTCTAGTTGGGCTTTGGCCTTTCTAATTTTCTCCCTGCATGACCTCACGACATCCTTGTAGTCCTCCTGAGTGGCCTGCTCCTTCTTCCAAAGGTCATAAACTCTCCTTTTTTTCCTAAGTTCCAGCCAAAGCTCTCTGTTCAGCCAGGCCGGTCTTCTTCCCTGTCGGCTCGTCTTTTGGCTCTTGGGGACGGCCTGCTCCTGCGCCTTTAAGATTTTCTTCTTGAAGAATGTCCAGCCTTCCGGGACTCCTTTGCCCTTCAGGACTGCCTCCCAAGGGACTCTGCCAACCAGACTCCTAAACAGGCCAAAGTCTGCCCTCCGGAAGTCCAAGGTGGCAGTTCTGCTGACCCTCCTCTTTCCTTCTCCGAGAATCAAAAACTCTATCATTTCATGATCACTGTGCCCAAGACGGCCTCCAACCATCACATCACCCACAAGACCTTTTCTGTTCACAAACAACTGGTCCAGTGGGGCGCCTTCCCTCGTGGGCTCCCTCACCAGCTGTGTGAGGAAGTTCTCTTCCACACACTCCAGGAACCTCCTGGACTGTTTCCTCTCTGCTGCATTGTAATTCCAGCAGACATCTGGCAAGTTGAAGTCCCCCACGAGAACAAGGGCTAGCGATCGTGAGGCTTCTCCCAGCTGCCTGTAGAATACTTCATCTGCCTCCTCGTCCTGGTTGGGTAGTCTATAACAGACTTCCACCATGGTATCTGCCTTGGTGGCCTTCCCCCTGATTCTTACCCACAGACACTCAACCCTTTCATTACCATCATCAAGCTCTAGACAGTCAAGACTCTCCCTAACATACAGGACTACCCCACTGCCTCTCCTTCCTTGCCTATCCCTTCTAAAGAGTTTGTAGCCATCCATTGCAGCACTCCAGTTGTGCGATTCATCCCACCATGTTTCCGTGATTGCAACTATATCATAGTTTTCCAGCTGTGCAATGGCTTCCAGCTCCTCCTGTTTGTTGCCCATGCTATGTGTAGATGCCCTTCAGCTGGGCTAATGATCCTGCCACCTTTTTTGGGGGAGAAGCCCTAATTCCTATGTGACTGTTCTCAGGCACTTCCGTGGTTTCTAACGCATCAACCACCCTTGTGTCTTTGCTGTCATGTGGATCTCCATCCCCTATCCCCACTGAGATGGCTAATTCACAGGTTCCAGATCACTAGGTGCCTCAAAATGTCACAGAGCTGCACGTACATTCATAGTAAAGGGAAGATGGACATTTCTGGTGGTTATATGGCACCCATTTCTGTTGCAGATATAGGTTCCCAAAAAAATTGAGCATAGACCTGTCATCTGCTCTGGGACACCATGTTTTTTGCTTATATTTAAGTACTCATAAGGAATGAAATTGACACAGTGTGGGGTTTGAAACAGGACACCTCTGGCAAATTTATATGTTACTACGCATGACAGTCTTTTGAAGTTGCATAATAGTTTAGCCTTTCATGAGTTAGTTGCCTGGGAAGGTAGATTTTGAAGGCCTCTGCTAGAGAGAGATTATGTATTCATGGTGTCATGGTTTAACCCCAGCCGGCAACTAAGCACCACACAGCCACTTGCTCACTCCCCCACCCAGTGGGATGGGGGAGAAAATTGGAAGGGTAAAAGTGAGAAAACTCGTGGGTTGAGATAAAGACAGTTTAATAGGGAAAGGAAAAGCTATGCGTGCAAGCAAAGCAAAACAAGGAATTCATTCACTGCTCCCCATGGGCAGGCAGGTGTTCAGCCATCTCCAGGAAAGCAGGGCTCCATCATGCATAACAGTTACTTGGGAAGACAAATGCCATAACTCCCAACGTTCCCCCCTTCCTTTTTCTTCCTCCAGCTTTATATTGCTGTGCATGACGTCATATGGTATGGAATATCCCTTTAGTCCTTTAGGGTCAGCTTTCCTGGCTGTATCTCCTCCCAATTTCATGTGCATCCCCAGCCTACTCACTGGTGGGGTG
The DNA here is from genome assembly GCA_009819775.1 of Phoenicopterus ruber ruber. NCBI lineage: Eukaryota > Metazoa > Chordata > Aves > Phoenicopteriformes > Phoenicopteridae > Phoenicopterus > Phoenicopterus ruber. The sequence continues at coordinate 32,768,490 of CM020247.1, forward strand.
GGGTGAGAAGCAGAAAAGGCCTTGACTCTGTGTAAGCACTGCTCAGCAATAACAAAAACATCCCTGTATTATCAACACTGTTTTCAGCACAAATCCAAAACATAGCCCCATACTAGCTACTATGAAGAAAATTAACTCTGTCCCAGCCAAAACCAGCACACATAGTAAAATGAATAAATAGTTATGATTTTCAAATAAATAATAAAAAGCAACCTGAAGAGTGTTTTTTCTACTGTTCATAACTTTGTGTTTAGATGGCAATATTATATTCTCGCTAGGATGAGGAGAACTACTGTTTTAGGCTACATTACATCTGATATTTCTCAATTTCTTAGTTATTTATTGTTTTCTCCTCTTCTAAGAATCGGTATCTCCTAATAACATATGCTTTGCACTGTTTCTCAACCAGTTGCATGTTTTTAGGTGCCCTGCTATGCAAACTGTTGGTTGCTGTCTGTCTTTACTACAGTCTGGGAGCTGTGATTTGGCTCTTACATAGGCCTCTCCCTAGCACCAGCTAAAAGGGTGCTTGACCTTCCCTAATCAGGAGTGAGCTACAACAAAGGCTGTAGGCACCCTTTTATGACAGCTGACTTTTTGTTAGAAGCTGCTAGAGCTGCCCTTACCTTATCCTTAGCCTTAATGGACAGCAGCAGGCACCCTCAAGTTTCTCTGAGGGTTCCCAGGAGTTTCCAGATCCCAGACAAAGTGCCCAGAAATTCAAGGAGATCTCAAGAAGACCTCAGAGAAGCAGAGCCCAGAAACTGCTGCATAAACTGCTGCATCTGTTAGCTGCCTCTTTCTGCTGTGATCCACACTAATCATTCTTGACAATAAGGATGTGTTGCACAAGCACTCATGGACAGAGTGTTTATTTAAAAAAAACCAGCTAATTTAATGGGATGTTTTGCATAGGAAAATGTTCATGTGACGAATTGTATTGGGTGTACATGGAAAGGTTTTGGCGAGGAGGGGGCTGCAGGAGTGACCTCTGTGAGAAGAGGTCAAAGGCTGCCCTGTGCCATACACAGCCAGTTCCAGCCAGCTCCACAATGGACCCACCGCAGGCCAAAGCTGAGACAATCAGCAAAGTTGGTGGCACCTCTGTGAAAACATATTTAAGAAAGGGCAAAAACACCAGACAGGCAGAGGAGGAGAGAAAAAAGAGTGAGAAACAGCAGAGGGAACACCAAGGTCAGAGAAGGAGGAGGAGGAGGAGGAGGTGTTCCAGGCGCTAGAGCAGATATTCCCCTGCAGGATGTGGAAGAGACCATGATGGAGCAGGTATTCACTGCAGCCCATGGAGTATCCTGCATCAGAGCAGCTGGATATTTCCTGAAGGAGCTGCAGCCTGTGGAAAAGCCCACACTGGAACAGATTCTCCTGATAGGAATTGCAGCCTGTGGAGAAACCATGCTGGAGCAATTTTTTTCCTGAAGGACTGCAGCCCATGTGTGAGGAGGAAGGAGCAGCAGAGAGGAACTGTTATGTACTGACCGTAACTCCCCCATCCCCCCAGTGCCGCTCAGGGGGGAGAGGGGTAGAAGAGCCTGGAATGAAGGAATGAAGTTGAGCCTGGGAAAAGAGGGGGATGAGGTGTTATTTTAATTTTTGTCTTTGTTTCTCAGTGCCCAAATCTCTTTTAATTGGCAATAAACTAAATTAATTTTCCCCAAGTCAAGTCTGTTTTGCCCATGACAGTAATTGGTAAGCAATCTCCCTGTCTTTACCTCGAGCCATGAGTTTTTTCATCCCCTGTCTTGTGGAGGAGGAGTGAGAGAGTGGCTGGGTGGGCACCTGGCTGCTGGCCAAGGTTAACCCACCACATGAATCACATCCCTCTAATAGGCTGATCAGTTGCTGTCTGGATGGCGACAGGATCCTCCATTGTAAGGCTCCTTGTAACAATGTCTTCAGTTGGATCAGTTGAGAGTCCCTGAACTATTTTTCTAGTGAATTCTTATAATCCAGATGGCTCCTCCTACGTGACCACTCCAATGCACGCATGAGCCATTGCTATTGATTATGTCCTCTTAACTATCTACAAAAGATTGTCCTACGTGACCATTTCTGCATCTGCAAGAACAGTTTCTACTGACTATTTACAAGTATCTTATCTATATACAGTTAAGTCAATTCTACAGCAGGAACTGCTTGGGGGAGTCACTTGGACTGCCAGATTCTCCACTGAGGATCTTAATCAACATATTGAAGCATATAAGTAGTGCCCATCAATTGGCCTATGTACAGCAGGGGTTGCCTGTGGGAATCTCCTGGACCGTCTGAAATTCCTACTGGTAGAGGTCCTGTAACAATTAGTCAAATACTTTGCTGTGAAGGGGCCAGGAGTTGTCAATCACCTTGTGTCAAGTCAGTCCATTGTCTCATGTAGCAGAGGCTAGCTGGGGAGCTCCTGGACTACCCAGGGAACTGATGGCTAGGCCCACTGGGTATACACACAAGCACAGCCCTGATATACCCAGCTACACCACAATTATAACTCTAATTTCCTCCTTATATAACAATTAGAAATTAAATTCCATAGAATTTACCATAGGTGGCAGGGGGTTGTTTTAGTGGATTTTGCAATGTGCATGCATCTCCTCTAAGAATTAAATGGAGGCTACCGCTTTCATTTTGTACTGGCCACCCATGACTGATAATTACTTGGGTGTCTGTCAACCTACTCTTGACAAAAATTACTGTACCCAAAGGTGAAATACCCTTCTACCATTTCTAGTACCCTGAGCACATGTTCCCCTGTAAATAATTCCAGAAAGAATATGAAACTAAATGGCTGATGTTTGAATTAACAGTGAAGCTTTCAAGATTTAAAACCACATTTATATGAAAAAAAAGCGTTGTCCTAAATAAAGCTATTCTTATTTCATCCTTACCACATAGACCAAAATAATAGCAATAAAAACCCCTGTGAAGTTGTATTGGGTTTATGTGGCAAGGTTTTGATAGCGGAAGCGGAGGGGGGAGGGGGGGGCTGCAGGGGGGGCTTCTGTGGGAAGAAATCAGGAGCTGCCCCCATGCCAGACAGAGCCAGTTCCAGCCAGCTCCAAGACAGACCCGCCGCTGGCCAAAGATGAACCAATATGAATGATGCTGGTGGTGCTTCTGTGATAACATATTTAAGAAAGGGTAAAAAATGTTGTGCTGCAGCAGCTGGGAGAGAGGAATGAGAAAATGTGAGAGAAACAACTCTGCAGACACCAAGGTCAGTGAAGAAGGAGGGGGAGGAGGTGCTCCAGGCGTCGGAGCAGAGATTCCCCTGCAGCCTGTGGTGAAGACCATGGTGATGCAGGTTGTCCCCCTGCAGCCCATGGAGATCCATGGTGGAGCAGATATCCACCCTGCAGCCTGTGGAGGACCCCATGCCGCAGCAGGTGGGTATGTCCTGAAGGAAGCTGCAGCCCATGGAGAACTCACACAAGAGCAGATTTTCTGGCAGGACCTGTGACCCTGTGGGGGACCCATGCTGGAGCAGTTCTTGAAGAACTGTAGCCTGTGGGAAGGACTGACGTTGGAGAAGGTTGTGAAGAAGTCTCCTGTGAGAGGGACCCCATGGTGAAGCATGGGAAGAGTGTGAGGAGGAAGGAGTGGCAGAGATGAATTGTAATGAACTGATCACAACCCCCATTCCCTGTCCCCCTGTGGAGGTGGTGGGGAGGAGGTAGAAGAGTCAGGAGTGAAGTTGAGCCTGGGAAGAAGGGGGGTGGGGGGAAGGTGCTTTTAGGTTTTGGGTTTTTTTTTCGCTCTCCTACTCTATTTTTATTTGGCAATAAATTAAATTAATTTCCCCAAGCTGAGTCTGTTTTGCTCATGATGATAATTGGTGAGCGATCTCCCTGTTCTCATCTTGACCCACAAGCTTCCCCTGTCTTGCTGAGGAGAGGGAGTGAGAGATCGGCTTGGTGGGCACCTGGCAGCCAGACAGTGTTAACCCACCACAGAAATCTAGATTCACTTCAAAGCCTGCTTGTGAGCACAAATGCTAACAGTTTTAAATAAGCTGTGACAGCTGGATCATTTTTTGTAGTTTGCAACTGGTATCAATTTTTTAGGTTCAAGCCAAAAATCTACCTAGGTTTAATGGCCATTTATTACATTTATGTACTACTTAAGTAGTCTGTAACAATTTAACAATTTCAGTGTATTGAAATCATGTGTGAGAGGTGTTCAGACTAACAGGGAGATTCTACCAATTTTTTTGACTATTTTTTTGTTTCCTAAAATACAATTATGGGATTACTTGAGGAGGGAGTGCATAACCAAAAGACATGCTCTTAAGCATTCTTTCCATTTGAAAATGGAGAGATTAAAACTTTTCTAAAAAAAATAACTTTGAAGATCATGTCCTTGAACAAAATAAGTTTACAGCAAAGTGAATATACTCACCAATTAACTGAAGCTCGCATATGATTCTTGACTTTCTACTTTAAAAGTAAGAAAAAATATTGAAAGCAATTTTAATGTCCGATAAATTTTTGTTTAACTGAAGTAGTGACGGCAATAAACAATGACACGTTACAAAATTTTTTCCAAATAACTGTGTTGGGAGAGGTGTCTAAGGAGACCTTGCACTGGCAATGATTTCTGCCTGTGCCTAGTCTGTATTTTGTCAAGCATTCTTACAAGATCTTTGATCAGTCCTCTTATGGTCCAAAGCAATGTGGACCACAAAGATGTATAAAAATGCTGTATGTGAAATTACAAAATAAAACTATCCACATTTCAGAACTTCAAAAACAGTGAGAAATTGTTAGCAAAAAGCTTTAGGTACATCTTCCACAAGGAAACCATGCAATAATGCAGCTTTACAAATGAGACTGTTTTTCTATTTTTTTTTTTTTTTAAGTGTCTTTGCTCAATGGGAAGAGGGAGACTCTTTTTTTTCCACAGTGTACAGGCTCTGTACATGTATTCATTTGCACGTTAGCCAAAAGCTGTCACCAGCTTCTAATTATTTTGGTTCAGTACAGCTTAGTCCTTACTTAAGTTTGTGCATATGTATTTTACTGCATATGTTTGTTTTGGATTGATGAATCAGTGCTAATTTTGTTATCTTTAAGGATTTAAAAAAAAAATAATCTGGGTGAAGTTATTGCTGGCACACTGAAAAATGTCTCTTGCTTATTGTCTTAAATCTAAAAGCTGTCTGATACAGATGTTTGGCAAGTAAATATCTCTGCCTTGTAAAAATAGTTTCTGACTGGTACAGCTGTCTATATTTATTTTTAGTGTTCATAGGAATTGGGTTTTCATTTTAATGATTTTTTTTCCTTCCCCTCCCCTGCTTCTCTTGTAGGTAGCATTGGCACTTCATTTCAATGCCAGTCAATCCATCAAGATCACATTTGCAGCAATGACAGTGACAAGGTGAGGTTTGCATAAATGTTCCATTTACAAGGTGCATTTTTTTATGAATTGCATTGATTTTACTGTACTAATAGTGTTTGTTTTCTAGGCCCAGTAGCTAACTTTCAGTGTTATACTTTGAAATCTCTCTGGCTTTTTAAGAAGTATATGTACTTACTTCACTCAAGACAATCTTTTTAGTTGATTAAAGAGATATTTGTCTTGTAGCATATTTGTCTTCTTGCTCACATTCCCTTGCTATTCTAAATATTTGTGGTTTACCATACTGACCTTCACAGGTAGTAAAGAGTGGTAAGGTCATCATTGTTAATACATTAGGCACAGTAATTTGTCTTACTCCTATCACTTGTGTCTTCTGAGGTTTGAGCTAGTTAACAATGCTGAGAGGTTTTTTTGCAATGGCTTTCTATATTTGGGGTTGGCAACTCCAGGTTTTACAGACAGGAATCTATTGTTCATTACTGTAGCTTTAAAATATCATCCTATCTAGCACCATCCAAATGTTTTCCTAATCTTTTAGCAAGGGATCATACTTGCACATTGGATTGCTTTCAGTCTGTAGAGATGTGCATTGGAATTGTTGTGTTCAGTGATATATCAGTAATGTATATGTGGACTATATGATATATCAGTAATATATGTGTGGAATACAGAAAGGAAAAGGTTTCAGGTTGAATTACTATCAAGACTTGCTTTCATGTTTCTGTTCTTGTTTGTGTTTTTTCCTTAACAGTTCCTCTGCTTAATAATACAAATTGATTAACATTAGTCCAATATGTAATGTGTTACATTATTTTCAAGTTTGACACTGTATAATAAGCTTTCTTGCTGCCTTGAGAAGCCTGGGAAAGGGTATGTATTAGTCAAATTTAATTAATCATTCTTGGAGGTTGGAATGCTAGCTGCCTGTCAGTGCTCTGATAACCGCACAAATCCTTGTGTTTTGAATTGGTGGAATAACTTAAGAATCAGTTTGTTTATAGCATTTTCAACTCATTCCAAAACCAAGTTTCTTTTCAGAATGACTCTGCATTTTTTCATAATTTGGAAGTATGTCCAGATTTGGAGTCTAGTTATCTTTCAAATATTGGACAAACATGCTAGTTACAACTTGGTAAAAAAAAAAAAATTTAAAGTTTCCAGTTGATTTGTTGGTCATTGTCAGGGAGCAGCAAGAGCGGCTGCTCCACAAGAGCAGGTGAGCTGGGAGCTGAGGGTGACAGCAAGGCAGACAGAGGCAATGGCCTCAACAACAAGGGGTGCAGTCTTGCAGCACCTGAACAAGGAGAGCAGGGCAGGTCTGGTGACAGTGACCAGGGTCAGTGATAAGCAAGGCCATAGTGATAAGGCAGGTCCAAGGTCAAGCCAGGAAATGAAGTCAGCAAGGCAAGGACAGGATCAACAAGGTACATGGCCAGATACAAGTGTACATAGCATACCTACAGTGTAGCTCGGGCAAGGACCAAGGTCCAATGGCCTGAACTTAAATGCAGCTCCTGAGTGAAAGGGGTAGCCCCTGCACTGAGGCTTTTCCCAGCTCTTTCTCAGCAGTCTGCTCTCAGGTTACACAACTGTGCTATGTCAGAGCTAGCCTTGAGTGCAGGCAGACAAACCCTTGGTGGGGAAGGGGGAAGAGGTTGCAGAGTTTGTTGGTGCACTCTGGGCCCTGGCAGTCATACACTATGGTAGAGTAAGACAGTTACTTTCCCTTATGGTGTTTCCAAGGTCTGAAAAGCTTCTTTCTAATTATAAAAGGAGGAAAAACATAGTCTATTTATTTACTTTAAACTATTTTCTTTTTCTACAATGTTGGATCTATTTTCAAGGAAAGTTAGGGATTATGTTGTAGCTTTGCCTTATGTAATGTGCTTCTTCAATAGGAAGCCTTTGCTGTCTGTCCTGGAAACTTGACAGGGTTGAAGGTCACTTCTAGGTGATACATCAGAAGTGTGGAACAGATGGTGGAAATGTGGAAGAGAGAAAACTATTAGAGTTGAAGATTCTGTGGTCAGGATTCAGTTGTACAGTCACTGTGTGCTGTTGCATACTCACACACTGAGTGTTATTTAAAGAAACTGATTTATTGCAGTCTTCTGCATAGGGTAATGCTGCATAGGGAATCACTCAAACAGGATGGCCAGTTGTTGTCTGGATGTTGACAGGTGTCTCAATTGCAAGGGTCCTTGTAATGGCATCTTCAGCTGGATCAGATGAGGCTCCCTAAACTGTTGTTCTGTAAATTCTCATAATTTAGCTGGCTCCTGGTCCTACAATACCACTCTAGCATATGCATGATCAGTTTCTATTGAGTAGTGAAACTATCTTAACTATGTACATCTTAACTATTGTCTTATCCACTAAAAAACATATCTAAACATACAAATAGCATCTATCAGTTGATCAGTTACTTTGTGCAAAGCAGGAATTGCCTCTGTAGTTCCTGTCAATCTTATCAACATGAAGCCAGGACTGCCTGGGAAGGGGGGTCCTTTATCAATAGGTCAATTATCCAGGCAGAAACTGTCTGGGGGGTTCCTGGGAGTGTTCTATTGATGACTAAGTGGGCTCAGTATGTACATAGGCACAGGCTTTATACCCAGCTGCAATAATTATAATTGTAGTGTAAGCTTAAATTCCACAGATTTTGGCACATTGCCAATACATCTGTTGATAGTAATGTTTGTAGAAAGCAGCAAAATGAAGATTCTTTAGATCCTTTTACATGTTGCATATTCATAAATTTCTTTTGTTCCTTGTGAGCTATATTCCAAGTGGATTCTTGGGGGAGAGGAGCAAGCAGCGGTAAATTCCTTTCAGAGCTACACTAATGTACCAACTTCCATACTGGAACTTCCTTCCTTTTTAACACTCCTCCCTTTCTGCCATTATGGTGAAGATCATCTTTTTATTAGTGGTTGGGTTAAGAGAAAATTCAGGGAAGATAATAATGTATGTTCAATTAAAAAACTGTTTTAATTTCAGTTGAGAATTCCATTTTTGGCATGTCACAAAATTTTGGGAGGGTGGAGGAAAACACAGCAGGTTTAAATTCCAGAAGACTACATAACTTTTTTTGAGTTGCATCGCATATGTTCTGTTTCCATATTAATAGAACAAAGGGACTAGAACTTTTTTGGTTTTCATGTTTGTTGGAAGGCAGGAGGGGGGAATCCACCTTTCTTATTGGTATTGATTCTGTGTCAAATTAGAACACCAAGTTGTAAAAGCTGATAAAAGTAAAACTAGTCCAAAACACAGGAAGAATGCATTTTGGAAGCATTGCAGAGATATATGTGGTTTTGTCCTCAAATGTCAGTTTTGTCTTTGATTTTTCTATAAGAAAATGTGAAACTGTCTTGCACTTTATAGGAGAATCTGGTGATTCCCCCAGTAAAATGTTTGTTTCTTCTCAAGAATGTTCACAATTTTACCAAACTTGAGCTATAATACTGCTTTCTAAAAGCAGTAGGTTGCAACAGTAGGGTATAATAGCAAGCTCCTACCCCTTTCTCCCAATACTCCATGTGTGTCCATGTGAATAAGGATTTCCACACCAATTACTTCATTTTGTTGACTCAGCACACAAGAATCTTGAATTCACGTTCAGCGAGATCAGTAGGAAACCGAAGACTAGGATTTCTTCATGTGTGGCCTCATGGCATTAAAAAAAGAGAGTCATTGTTTGGTAATACAAAGAACCTGCTTAACCTCACAGCATCAAAAAGCAACATTTTGCAACTTATCCCTTAAAAAGATGTAGTATTTCATATATATACACAATAGAGTTTTCCATTGTATGTGGTGTTGTAAAATGATTATAAACAAGTCTTAAATTGCTGTTTTGGAGGTGGAAACTTTCAAGTATCAATGCATGAATTAGATGGACCCTTTTTTACACTTCTAATTTCTTTGATTTTTTCTTTGAAGTGTAACATGCCATCTATATTTAATATCAGTGGTTTTAAAATGAAAAGAATAATAATATAAAGTGAGGCTAGAATTGTTATTCTTAAAGAAATGACAAAAATCGTGAAAATTCTTCTTGAAGTACTGCATTTAGGGAAAAGTATTTTATAAAAAGAAAATGCTATTACTTAAAATATTACTTTGCTTTGAACTCCAACAATGGCTTCCCATTAAAGGTAAATAGAGAGATATATTATTTTTAAGTGCCTTTCAACCATATTCAGCTTATTTTCTTTTAACATTTTTCCTCCGTTTGCTTTTTATTTAGACACTGGTATAATTCCACAAAAAGATGCTTCCACTACAATACCTCTCTGATTGCCAGCTGTCTTTAGATTAGTGCAAGAACAATCTGATTGGAGGTTACTTTTTTCTCTAAGATTTTGTGGAAAGTACTGCATAATGGAGTTGGTCATGCTATGTTTACTTACAGAAAATGCAAATTTGAAACTTCTGAAATCACTGGGTCCTTATGGTCTAAGTATTTCTACATCGTACATGGTTAGACCTTCTCCCAGTCTTGGGCAAGACTGGGCAATCAGTTAACTGATTGCCTGCTCATTTAATTTCTCACTATTCTTATTTGTAAGTTAATAAACCTACAAAGGTGCAACTTGTAACTACTTTTGGAATGTCTCTTTCAGAGAACTCATCCACCTATCTATTTCCTTAGTTCCTATGCAAATAAAACCAAACTGACCACCCATTAGTAATGTAAAAAATAAAGCACCATAGGAGCAGTACTTGCACTAAGAGCTGCCAAATAAGGCGCTAAATAAGGGACAGATTCTTCCCTTAAATTAAACATTTATATGATACAGACTAGTGAAGTAAAATACTTAGCATGAAATATACAGAATGTGTAAAATGCCCAGATTTGCCTCTTCCTCACATTAAGGTTCTAGAATCAAAGTTATGTTGTTTTAGCTGCAGTGGTTCAATGTTGCATATGCTTACACTAATGCATCTTAATATTTTCTAGTGTTTTGTTTGATGATGATAAGTCCTTCATGCTTTGTCACTTTCCTTGGAAATTTTCCCTATAACTTTGTACATCTTACTGTTTGGAAGGATTATCTCTTAGAGACCACAGCTACTGCAGAAGGAGCAAGGGGAGCAGTAAGAGCCAATGGGGTGTTGCAGAGATGAAAGACTGTGCTTATTATTGGGTACAGAGGAGTGGCAGGCAAGAAGGAGGGCATAAAAGGGCTGCTGGTGCTGATAATTCTAGGGCCTTGGTTCACAGGCTCGCAAAACTGAAAACACTGGTACAAGGAAGACTACTAATAAGGAAAACTAAATGAATTTTGCATCACTTCAAGCATCTTGTTGGCGAGGGGTTTACAGGGACCTCAAGGGCCATAAAATGTAAACTGCTTTCCTGAACCTGATGGGCCAGTGAATGTGTCCTACTAGGGCAGAAGATGACCCCCTGGAAGTGACTTCCTGGTTACTGCAGCCCCCTGCAAAGCAAGAGGCTATGCCCCCACAAGTTCACAATGAGGATTTCTCCCTGGAGAGACCACCAGCAACACTCCCAAGCCCCTGAGGGGGGCATTTGAAAAAGCCCAGCTTTACCCTTGCCCTCAAATGTAGCAGGGGAGGTATAGGCAGTCCAACTTGTGGCTTCCATAGAGCATGTGTGGCAGTGGAAATGGCTGATCCAGAGGTTTGGGGCTAGGTGATGTGTAGAAGAATACAGTATTGTTAATTTATATCAGGTATCACTACATGAAGCTTATGAAACATTTGTTCAGGGTGTGAACAAATTTTTGTTCATTTACTCCAGCTGTTTGAAACTGGCAATTATGCTCAGCTCTGTCTTGAAGTTGTCAGCGTGCATGACTTTATATTCTCTCACTATTAATTTAAGCAATATGAATGTAGAAATTTGTTTAAGATTGGGTCAGCACTCCTACAAAGTAAGAGAGCTGTGTTTTGATTAGACTGTCTGCCTGCCTTGTAAAAGGCATTGGGGATGGGATGCACAGAACCCTACAGTCTATCCCTCATTCTAACATAGATAAAAAGTGCTGCTATTTAATTGATCTAAATAACAAGGACAATAATCTCTGTTTTGCTGGGAGTCTTGTAGTGCTTACAGCACCGAGGGATCTAACAGATGCAGAACTGCTAATAGGTGCAAAAGTGCTACAGGACAAACTGAGTGTAAGGGTATGTGGAAGGAGAGTCCATTTGCTTCATTAAGGTTATCTGATCAAGGGCCTTTTCAATGCAAAAGGAGATAATAAGTAAAGGGGGAAGCGATTAACAAGAAGACACAGAGACACAAACCTCGTAGACAAGGGATAACAGAGAATGCCAAGGACCAAAAGTCTCTGGTCACTAATCGATAGCCCATCAAGAAACTACAGGCATAGCTTTGGAGAGGGCCACCTGGACTTTGTAACTGATAAGAAGAGGGAAACAAGAGGCACATGAGGATTTGGGATATTCAAGGGGAGGCCTGTTCCAAAATCTATTAGAGAACATTTAGGGGAAGGGGATTGGGGAGGAACAAAGTGGGGAATAGACAGAAACAGGTATAAAAGGGGCCAGTCATATAAAATGGGGCCAGTCAGTACGCTTGTCTGACCAAGCCCTGTGCCTGATCACTGCAGTCTGTCCTATCTTAACTATCTCTCTGTGTAATCTCACTCTCTACCCTGTGTGTGTGAGTGCTGTAAGGACTAGGTGCCAGCCACTGGCGAGACTGACATGAGTGGATTTGGTGCCAGAAACTGGAGTCAGACTGGGGGTGTAGGTGCCCCCTGGCCTGTGATGTCAGCAACTGAAGTGAGCAGGGGTGTCTCAGTGCCAGTCACTGAAGTGAGGGTCTCAGCTCCACTTAGATGGGACTGGTATGTATCCTGGGCACAGCTCCTGGGGGGGCTGGGATGAGTGAGGGTCGCAGCACCAGTGACTAGAGTAAGATCATGGGTCACAGGCCCATGTGCTTGCGTGTCACCTGCTGGGGCAGTGCCCACAGTGTTTGTATCTTCCCGAAATCTGGTGTGCGTGGGGCACTGTGTGTGTAATTTGCTAGCAAACTTCAAGCTGGACTAGCCAGCGAGTAGGAGGCCCAGGGTCTGTGCAGGGATATCAGATGGGCAGAGGGTCCATGCTGGTATTCAGGACGACCTGCGAGTGTGGAGGGCCTGTGAGACGAGTGTGTGAGTCTGTGAGCACATACATCTGCTAGCAAGCATCAAGCTGGACTAGGTGGCAAACAGAAGTTTGTGAAGGACTGTATCCTATGGAAAAGACCCCATGCTGGAGCAGTGGAACAGTGTGAGGAGGAAGGAGCGGCAGAGATGAAGCGTTATGAACAGACTGCAACCTCCATTCCCCATCCCTCTGCGCCACTCGGAGGGAAGAAGGTAGAAGAGTCAGCAGTGAAGTTGAGCCTGGGAAGAAGGGGGGGTAGGGGGAAGGTGTTTTTATTGTTGTTTTATTTCTCACTATCCTACTCTGTTATTAGTCAACAATAAATTAAATTAATTTTCCCCAAGTCCAGTCTGTTTTGCCTGTGACAGTAATTGGTGAATGACCTCCCTGTCCTTATCTCAACCTACGAGCTTTTTCGTGTTTTCTCCCCTTGTCCTGTTGAGGAGAGGGAGTGAGAGAGTGGCTTGGTGGGCACCTGATGGCCAGCCAAGGTCAGCCCACCACAGGGCAGAAAGGAAAAGTGAAGGAGAATGGGAGTTTAAAGGGGACACATGCCTTGTCAACTTTGGTTGTTTATAGACACAAAGTTTCGGGCCTACACTTTCCTAGCATATAATGTCAAAGGCTATGAAGCCTACTTTGTTGTTAGTCAGCTTCTGAAGGAAAGAATAGATGTGCAGTGGAGGTGGTAAACTCTCATGCATAGACATTTCCCTGCTGAGTATATGTTTCATAGACTCTTCACATTTTTCACCCATGTAACTAAACAGCCTTCCCCACGTGCTGGGTATTGAGGGCTGCAAAGGTTATTTCTCCAATTTTTTCAATACTGATGAAAATCAAAGTTATGTGGACCCTCTTCCACAACTGGAATATTATGCACAGGATGATGCTTGAGGAGAAAATGCAATTCTTGGCATGGCATACAGCTAATCAGGAAAAGATTTCTGACTTTCAAAAAGAACTGTGTTACTATTGCCAGCAAGATGCGAAAATTTTGAGGGAGGCCTGCAGATCATACAGGAATGAGATTATGGTGATAACTTGGGCTGTCAGAGCCAAGCATTCATAGAATCATATAAACATAGTGGTTGGAAGAGACATTCAAGATCATCAAGTCCAACCGTTAACCTATCACTACGAAGTCCACCACTATATCATGTCCCTAAGCACCACATCTACACGTCTTTTAAATACCTCCAGGGATGGTGACTCCACCACTGCCCTGGGCAGCCTGTTCCAATGCTTGACAACCCTTTCAGTGAAGAAATGTTTCCTAATATCCAATCTAAACCTCCCCTGGTGCAACTCGAGGCCATTTCCTCTTGTCCTATCACCTGTTACTTGGGAGAAGAGATTGACACCCATCTCGCTACAACCTCCTTTCAGGGAGTTGTAGAGAGCAATAAGGTCTCCCCTCAGCCTCCTTTTCTCCAGGCTAAACATCCCCAGTTCCCTCAGCCGCTCCTCATAGGACTTGTGTTCCAGACCCTGCACCAGCCTCGTTGCCCTTCTCTGGACACGCTCCAGCACCTCAATGTCTGTCTTGTAGTGAGGGGCCCAAAACTGAACAGAGGACTCGAGGTGCGGCCTCACCAGGGCCGAGTACGGGGGACGATCATTTCCCTAGTCCTGCTGGCCACACTATTTCTGATACAGGCCAGGATGCCATTGGCCTTCTTGGCCACCTGGGCACACTGCTGGCTCATATTCAGGCGGCTGTCGACCAACACCCCCAGGTCCTTTTCCGCAGGGCAGCTTTCCAGTCACTCCCCCACAAGCCTGTAGCACTGCCTGGGGTTGTTGTGTCCCAAGTGCAGGACCCGGCACTTGGCCTTGTTGAACCTCATGCCATTGGCCTCGGCCCATCGATCCAGCCTGTCCAGGTCCCGCTGTAGCGCCTGCCTGCCCTCCAGCAGACCAACACTCCCTCCCAATTTGGTGTCATCTGCCAACTTACTGAGGGTGCACTCGATCCCCTCGTCCAGATCATCGATAAAGATATTGAACAGGACTGGCCCCAATACTGAGCCCTGGGGAACACCACTTGTGACTGGCTGCCAACCGGATTTAACTCCATTCACCACAACTCTTTGGGCCCAGCCATCCAGCCAATTTTTTACCCAGTGCAGAGTACACCCATCCAAGCCATGAGTAGCCAGTTTCTACAGGAGGATGCTGTGGGAGATGGTGTCAAAGGCTTTACTAAAGTCCAGGTACACAATGTCCACAGCCTTTCCCTCATCCACTAAGTGGGTCACCATGTCATAGAAGGAGATCAGGTTAGTCAAGCAGGACCTGCCTTGCATAAAGCCATGCTGAGTGGGCCCGATCGCCCGGTTGTCCCGTACATGCCGCGTGATGGCACTCAAGATGATCTGCTCCATAACCTTCCAGGGCACCGAGGTCAGGCTGACAGGCCTGTAGTTGCCCAGATCCTCCTTCTGGCCCTTCCTGTAGATGGGTGTCACATTTGCTAACCTCCAGTCAACTGGGACCTCCCCAGTTAGCCAGGACTGCTGGTAAATGATGGAGAGTGGCTTCGTGAGCACTTCTGCCAGCTCTTTCAGCACCCTTGGGTGGACCCCATCCGGCCCCATAGACTTGTGCGTGTCTAGGTGGTGGAGCAGGTCACTGACCATTTCCCCTTGGATTATGGGGGCTTCATTCTGCTCCCCTGTCCCTGTCTTCCTGCTCAGGGGGCTGGGTGCCCAGAGAGCAACTTCCCTTGCTGTTAAAGACTGAGGCAAAGAAGGCATTAAGTACCTCAGCCTTTTCCTCAGCCTTTGTCACTATGTTTCCCCCTGCATCCAACAGAGGAGGGAGATTCTCCTTCGCCCTCCTCTTGTTGCTAATGTATTTATAGAAACACTTTTTGTTGTCTTTCATGGCAGTAGCCAGATTAAGCTCTAGTTGGGCTTTGGCCCTTCTAATTTTCTCCCTGCATGACCTCACAACATCCTTGTAGTCCTCCTGAGTGGCCTGCCCCTTCCTCCAAAGGTTGTAGACTCTCTTTTTTTTCCTAAGTTCCAGCCGGAGCTCTCTGTTCAGCCAGGCCGGTCTTCTTCCCCGCCGGCTCTCTTTTGGCTCTTGGGGACAGCCTGCTCCTGCGCCTTTAAGACTTCCCTTTTGAAGAATGTCCAGCCTTCCGGGACTCCTTTGCCCTTCAGGACTGCCTCCCAAGGGACTCTGCCAACCAGACTCCTAAACAGGCCAAAGTCTGCCCTCCGGAAGTCCAAGGTGGCAGTTCTGGTGACCCCACTCCTTACTTCTCCATGAATCGAAAACTCTATCATTTCGTGATTGCTATGCCCAAGACGGCCTCCAACCGTCACATCACCCACAAGTCCTTCTCTGTTCACAAACAACAGGTCCAGTGGGGCGCCTTCCCTAGTTGGGTCCCTCACCAGCTGTGTCAGGAAGTTGCCTTCCACAGACTCCACGAACCTCCTGGACTGTTTCCTCTCTGCTGCATTGTATATCCAGCAGACATCTGGCAAGTTGAAGTCCCCCACGAGAACAAGGGCTAGCGATCGTGAGGCTTCTCCCAGCTGCCTGTAGAATGCTTCATCTGCCTCCTCGTCCTGGTTGGGTGGTCTGTAACAGACTCCCACCATGGTATCTGCCTTGGTGGCCTTCCCCCTGATTCTTACCCATAGGCACTCAACCCTCGCATCACTGTCCTCGAGCTCAAGGCAGTCCAGACTCTCTCTAACATAGAGGGCTACCCCACCGCCTCTCCTTCCTTGCCTCTCCCTTCTAAAGAGTTTGTAGCCATCCATTGCAGCACTCCAGTTGTGGGTGTCATCCCACCATGTTTCCGTGATTGCAACTATATCATAGTTTTCCAGCTGTGCAATGGCTTCCAGCTCCTCCTGTTTGTTGCCCATGCTCCGTGCATTTGCGTAGATGCCCTTCAGCTGGGCTAATGATCCTGCCACTTTTTTTTGGGGAAGAAGCCCTGATTCCTATGTGACCATTCTCAGGCATTTCTGTGGTTCCTAACATATCAATGACCCCTGTGTCCCTGCTGCTGCATGGGTCTCTATGTCCTACCTTATCTGAGACGGAAGACTGAATGACCTCGCTAGCACACCATCCCTCATTCATTGGTGTGCCACCCCCAGCCTTATCTCTAGCAAGCCTGGTTTCATCCTGGTGTTATTCTCTAAACCCCTGATTACCGACACTATCCAGTGTGACTGCTTCCTGCTGCCTGACTGTTTCTTTGTAGAAGAGCCTCATGGAGAAATGCATGGACTATGTGTCATGTCTGTAATGGAGAAGCAAGTCAATGAAGCATTCAAGCATTGGAACAGGCTGCCCAGGGAAGTGATTGAGTCAGCATCCCTGGAGGTATTTAGAAGACGTGTAAACGTGGCACTTAGGGACGTCATTTAATGGTGGACTTGGCAGTGTTAGGTTTACGGTTGGACTCGATGATCTTAAAGGTCTTTTCCAACCTAAATGATTCTATGATTCTATGATTCTATGAAGGCGCGATAGGGATAGCAGTTGTTGCTCTGGCTTAATAGTTGGTCCTGTGGCATAATGTCCAGCTGGCTGAAAATAGAGGCCAATGGGTAATTTGTCAATCCCATGGCCTCACCTCACCAGCACCAAAGTTGGTCCCAGCATCTTTTAAGATATTGTAGCAAAGGTATAGCAGAGTATTGTTCATATCTGTGTTAACTTTTCCATTCCCAGCTATGAAAAAGTCCAGAGGTGTAGGCTCCATGATAGCTAAAAGTGGAGACTCCAAACAAATCCAACTCAGATCTGATACATTCTTCTGAGGAGGTGTGAACAAAAGGTATCCCTGTCAAAATATAGCTCCTTTTCTATCAGTAGAATGGGCCCCCATCCTTTGGGTTTTCCATTTCTTTTGCACTGATCAGCCTGTCTTGTTCTTTTTCTTCTTCCTGTCCTAGTCAGACTGCTGCCTGGCACCACCCATCCTTTTTCTTTTAAGGGACTGGGATCAGCCTTCCCTCTGGGGGGATGAAGCAGCTCTCTTTCTTTTGAAGCTCTTTCTTTGAATATAATCAAGCCTCAAGCCCTCCTGCTTTGCTGGTGTTTCTGACTTGTCCAGGAGGTTCTTGGAAATGCATCCAAACACATTTGTTGCAATTTCTTCAATGCTGCTTTTAACATGTGGCTTAACAATTTCCAAACCCCTTTTCAAAAGCAGAATGGCCTTTCTAAACAGGCTATGGAATATACCTCCAGTGTCCATCCCATACATCACAGGAATGCCTTGAAAACCAGGGAGACCATTGTTGGCCTGGACTCTCTATTAATTCATGTACAAGGCCAGTTCCTCATAGTTCTTTACCACTACCTATTTGGCATGGTTTCTAAAATTTCAGAGACTTCTGGGTCCACAGATGCAGCTTCACAATCACCTTTACAAAGCAAAAAGAGACATCCTTGTTCTGGTCAGTCTTTATTTCAGTGCTGATTGTGTCGATGCGCTGGCGGTTTACTGGCACAGTGCAGCTTATCATATGTCACTGTAACAGTCTCATTGTCATTACTGCTGGTTGGAACACAGTGTGATAATGGGAACAAAAAGTCCTCAACAAGCTAGTGCTCTGCAACGTCCATGTAGAGGCAGAACAAGTTAAACCCTGCAGTGATGTCTGCCACAAAGGGAAATTTCATAGTAG
Organism: Phoenicopterus ruber ruber; assembly: GCA_009819775.1. Taxonomy (NCBI): domain Eukaryota; kingdom Metazoa; phylum Chordata; class Aves; order Phoenicopteriformes; family Phoenicopteridae; genus Phoenicopterus; species Phoenicopterus ruber. Next base: position 32,786,681 of record CM020247.1, read on the forward strand.
CAACCCCTGGAGAAGCCCCAAAATATGTTCTGTTTCCCCAGCTGAAAGAAAAGTGTCAAGGATTTTCATTCATTTTAAGCTTTGTTTTCCTTATGACAGGATGGTAGACCAGTGTCCTGGGTCTGTCTGGGATGGAGTTAACTTTTTTCATAGTAGCTTGTATGGTGCTATGTTTTGGATTTGTGATGAAAACAGTGTTGATAACACACCCACGTTTTAGCTACTGCTGAACAGTGCTTACACAGCATCAAGGCATTTTCTGCTTTACACACTGCCCTGCCAGTGAGTAGGCTGGGGGTGTGCAAGAAGTTGGGAGGGGACACAGCCAGGACAGCTGACCCAAACTGACCAGAGGGATATTCCATACCATATGATGTCGTGCTCATGACCATAGTTTATTAAGCGGTACATGAGTATCTTTCCCTTTCTCACAACTTCAGTTGCTATGAAAATTTCATCCGTGAACATCTGTTCATACACCCTGACGATTCAAGCAGAGGCACAGATTCTTTAACTTAAAACCAGTCCCCATACATGGTTTTGCAAATCTTCTCGGAGTTTAAAGTGTTCATGTGCACAGGCCTGACTCTGATATAGTTCTGTGGAAGCTGTAGTTATTGCTCTTCATAAACTGCAATAACACATTGAAGCTACAAAAATTGTTGCATGGTGTAAAATACCTCCACATCTTGGTTTTGAGAGTCCTGTTAAAATGCTGTATGATGGAAGCTTTTACTTTATAATTACCAGCTGTATCAGTTGAATGTTCACAAGTCCATGGGGCCTGAAGGGATTCATACCAGAGTACTGAAGGAGCTAGCAGATGTTATGGCAGGATCAATCATTTACCAAAGGTCTTGGGAGTCTGGGGAGGTCCCCACTGACTGGAGGCTAGCCAATGTTATTCCAATTTACAAGAAGGGCATGAGGGAAGACCCAGGAAATTACAGACCTGTTAGTCTAACCTCAGTACCTGGAAAAATTATGGAGAAGATCATACTGGGTGCCATTGAAAGGCATTTAAAGAACAATGCAACCATCAGGCACAGTCAACGTGGGTTCACAAAGGGAAAGTCCTGTTTAACCAATTTAATATCCTTCTACAATAAGGTCACCCACCTAGTGGATGAAGGGAAGGTGGTGGATGTAGTTTTTCTGCATTTTAGTAAGGCTTTTGATACTGTCCCTCAAGCATCCTTCTGGACAAGTTGCCCAACTGTGGGATGAGCAGGTTCATGGTGCACTGGGTGAAGAACTGGCTGAACGGCAGGGCTCAAAGGGTTGTAGTGAATGGGGCTACATCTGGCTGGGGGTCACCAGCGGTGATCCTCAGGATTCAATTTGAGGGCCAGTTCTGCTCAATATATTTATCAATGATCTGGACGCAGGAGTTGAATGCACCATTAGCAAGTTTGCTGAAAATACCAAACTGGGAGGTGCTGTTGACTCTCTTGAGGGACAAGAGGCCTTGCAGAGGGATCTAGATAGATTGGCATGAAATTTAACAAGAACAAATGCCGGATTCTGCACCTGGGACGGAGTAACACCAGGCACAAGTATAGATTGGGAGAGGAGTGGCTGGAGAGCAGCCCTGCAGAAAGGGATCTGGGGGTGCTGGCTGACAGCAGGCTCAACAGGAGTCAGCAGTGTGCCCTGGCAGCCAAGAGGGCAAACCGCATTCTGGGGTGCATCAAACACAGTATAACTGGTCGGTCAAAAGCGGTGATTATCCCACTGTATTTAGCATTGGTGCGGCCTCACCTTGAGTACTGTATGCAGTTCTGGACCCTACCATTTAAGAAGGATGTGAAGGTACTTGAACACCTCCAGAGGAGGGCAACAAAGCTGGTGAAGGGGCTGGAAGGCATGTCCTGTGAGGAGCAGCTGAAGACTCTGGGTTTGTCTAGTTTGGCGAGAAGGAGGCTGAGGGGCGACCTCATTGCTCTCTACAGCTTCCTGAGGAGGGGAAGTGGAGAGGGAGGTGCTGAGCTCTTCTCCCTGGTACCCAGTGACAGGACGCCTGGGAATGGTTCAAAGTTGCATCAGGGGAGGTTCAGACTTGACATTAGGAAACATTTCTTTACTGAGAGGGTGGTCGAACACTGGAACAGGCTTCCTAGAGAGGTGGTCGATGCCCCAAGCCTGTCAGTGTTTAAGAGGCATTTGAACAATGCCCTTAATACCATGCTTTAACTTTTGGTCAGCCCTGAAGTGGTCAGGCAGTTAGACTAGGTGATCGCTGTAGGTCACTTCCAACTGAAATATTCTGTTCTGTTCTATTCTAAATATCTTTTAGCAGAAGCAGTGGCATAGACATGTCTTCTAACACAGTGCTATTACACACATGTAGGAAATGAACCAGGCAGACGTTTTTAAATGCTTTGTGGGGTCATTGACCTAAGGATAAGGAAACACATATAGCAGAAGCCTGCAGAAAGGAAGCCATGTATATGTTCTTCTCAGGTTGGCTTTTTGTTGTTGGTTTTCCATTTTAGTTGGCATTGTTGCTTGTATCTTGCAACACAGCTCAAAGCCCAAGCAATACTGCGTGGTCATAGGGGCCCATGTGTCCATGGTGCCAGCAACTGGAAAAATTGAGGGTGTATGAGCAAGTATGTGATTGTTACTGAATAGCAAGTCAGACTACCCAGTGAGTAGGTGAAGTGATCTCCGAGCCAGGTGTGTGTATGTGTGCGTCTCTGAGGGCGAGACCACAGGGGATGGGATTGGCTACCAGAGAGACCAGGGAAGTCCTAGACTGCTGGGGGGATAAGGGGGGTGGTGTGTGTGTGTGTGTGTGTACGCACCTCTCAGTGAAGCAGAAACTGGAGTGCTGCTGCGGGCCTCAGGGGCTCACATGTCCAGGTGTCAGCAACTAGGGAGACCACGATCCAGGGCCTAGCTCCTGGGCAGACTCTTCAGAAGGGATAGGCAAGGAAGGAGAGGAGGTGGGGTATCCCTGTATGTTAGGGAGTGTTTTGACTGTCTAGAGTTTGATGATGGCGATGAAAGGGTTGAGTGTTTATGGGTAAGAAACAGGGGGAAGGTCAACAAGGCAGATATCATGGTGGGAGTCCAGGGCGGGCAAACAGGGCGTGGCGTGTCAGCAAGGGAGTGTTGTGGCAGTTTGCACGTCAGTTCACGCAGAAGGGTGCGCAGGAAGGGCGCTGTAGCTGTGCCAGCTCGACCAGGGAGAAATGGCACCTACCCGGCAGAAGGCCATGGCCTCTCTAAGCTCTGCACCCGCCACAATTGATGCAGCTTCCCAGACAGAGCTCCAAAGGGAACATGCTGCTATCCAGGTGTCAGGCTGCAGGATGTGCCCTACTCTTAGGCCAGTACAGGACGGCAGTAGTGAGTACACATGTGGGAGGTGTGCCCAGGTAGAGGAACTCCTCAGCTTATTGACAGAGCTCTGGTAGGAGGTGAGTAGGTTGAGGAGTATCAGGGACTCTGAGAGGGAGATAGGTTACTGGAATCGCGCCCTACCTTCCCTGGGACAGGCCCGACAGGCAAACAGGGCACGTGGTACGGAGAATTCTCTGTCCTCTCTCTGCCTGGCTGAACACGGTGACTTAAGGGATAGAGGGCAATGGCGATGATAAGTTCCTGCCTGGCGCAGCAGGCGCATCTCCTCTGTGACTACCTCACCTTCCCAGGTGCCCTTGCATAATAGGTACGAGGCTCTGCAAGTGGAACCAAACAATGACAAGGACGATGGTTCATCTAGCTTGGAGGTGTTGCCAAGGTTAAGTTGGCCTACGCCCTGTGTCAAAACCGTTTCCATAAAGAAAAAAAGATGAGTTATTGTCATAGGAGACTCTCTCCTGAGGGGAACAGAAGGCCCAATATGCAGACCGGACCCACTTCTTAGGGACGTCTGCTGCCTCCCTGGGGCCAGGGCTAAAGGTGTGAAGAGAAAGCTTCCTACCCTGGTACGGCCCTCGGATTATTATCCATTATTGATTTTTCAGGTAGGCAACGATGAAGTTGCAATAAGAAGTCTGTCATGGTTTAACCCCAGCCGGTAACCAAATACCATGCAGCTGCTCGCTCACTCCTCCCCCACCCCCCCCGCCAGTGGGGTGGGGAGGAGAATCGGAAAGAAAGGAAAAATTGTGGGTTGAGATAAAGACAGTTCACCAGGACAGCAAAGGAAAAAGAGAATAGTGATTATATTATATATTAATAATGGTAATAAAAAAATATAATGATAATAGAACATACAAAGCAAACAATGCACAATTTCTCACCGCCTGACGACTCGATGACCAATACAGCCGGTCCCGAGCAGAGATCATGGAGCGAAACCAAGAACAATCTTGGAACAATCCCGAGCAGTGATCTCAGAACAGCAGTTTCCCCAGCGGCGATCTTGGAATCGCAAGTTCCAGAGAGAATGAGCGAGGGAACGAAAAGCCAAACGAACAAACGAATGCACAAACGAACGAAAGGCGCCCTGGCCCACCAGTCGACACCCACTTATATACAGAGCATGATGACTATGGTACGGAATACTTTCTTTGGCCAGTTTGGGTCAACTGTGCTGGCTATACCCCTCCCAGGTTTTTGCACCTGCACATTAGCAAAACCTGGGAAGCTGGAAAATGTCCTTGATGTCTTAGCAACAACTAATAACATCAGTGTATTAGCAACATTCTTCACATACTAAATCCCATACTAAATCCAAAACACAGGAGCTACTGGGAAGAAAATTAGCTCCATCCGACTGAAACCAGGACAAAGTCCAAAGGCAATCAAGAGAGACTTCAGGGCCTTGGGACGACTGGTTAAGGGATCAGGAGCACGAGTAGTGTTCTCTATCCTTCCAGTTTCAGGAGATGATGAGGGAAGAAACAGGAAGAGCCAACAGATCAATACCTGGCTCCGAGTTTGGTGTCACCAGCAGAATTTGGGGGTTTTTGATCATGGGTTGGTCTACATGACACCAGGCCTGCGGCAACAGATGGGGTACACCTGTCTCAAAGGGGGAAAGGGCTCTTGGTGCAGGAGTTAGCAGGGCTCATTGAAAGAGCTTAAAACTAGATTTGAAGGGCAAAGGGATAAAACCAGGCTCACTAGAGATAAGACTGGGGGCGACACGCCAATGTTTGAGGGATGGTGTGCTAGCGAGGTCCTTCGGTCTGCCATCTCAGTGGAGGTAGGAGATGGAGATGCAAGGGTTGTTGATGTGTTAGAAACCACGGAAGTGCCTGAGAACAGTCACACAGGAATTAGGGCTTCTTTCCCAAAAAAAGGTGGCAGGATCAATAGCCCAGCTGAAGGGCATCTACACAAATGCACGCAGCATGGGCAACAAACAGGAGGAGCTGGAAGCCATTGTACAGCTGGAAAACTATGATATAGTTGCAATCATGGATACATGGTGGGATGACTCACACAACTGGAGTGCTGCAATGGATGGCTACAAACTCTTTAGAAGGGATAGGCAAGGAAGGAGAGGCGGTGGGGTAGCCCTGTATGTTAGGGAGTGTTTTGACTGTCTAGAGCTTGACGATGGTAATGAAAGGGTTGAGTGCCTGTGGGTAAGAATCAGGGGGAAGGCCACCAAGGCAGATACCATGGTGGGAGTCTGTTACAGACCACCCAACCAGGACGAGGAGGCAGATGAAGTATTCTACAGGCAGCTGGGAGAAGCCTCACGATCGCTAGCCCTTGTTCTCGTGGGGGACTTCAACTTGCCAGATGTCTGCTGGAATTACAATGCAGCAGAGAGGAAACAGTCCAGGAGGTTCCTGGAGTCTGTGGAAGGCAACTTCCTGACACAGCTGGTGAGGGACCCAACTAGGGAAGGCGCCCCACTGGACCAGTTGTTTGTGAACAGAGAAGGACTTGTGGGTGATGTGATGGTTGGAGGCCGTCTTGGGCATAGCAATCACGAAATGATAGAGTTTTCGATTCATGGAGAAATAAGGAGTGGGGTCACCAGAACTGCCACCTTGGACTTCCGGAGGGCAGACTTTGGCCTGTTTAGGAGTCTGGTTGGCAGAGTCCCTTGGGAGGCAGTCCTGAAGGGCAAAGGAGTCCAGGAAGGCTGGACATTCTTCAAAAGGGAAGTCTTAAAGGCGCAGGAGCAGGCTGTCCCCATGAGCCAAAAGAGAGCCGGCGGGGAAGAAGACCGGCCTGGCTGAACAGAGAGCTCCGGCTGGAACTTAGGAAAAAAAGGAGACTCTACAACCTTTGGAGGAAGGGGCAGGCCACTCAGGAGGACTACAAGGATGTTGTGAGGTCATGCAGGGAGAAAATTAGAAGGGCCAAAGCCCAACTAGAGCTTAATCTGGCTACTGCCATGAAAGACAACAAAAAGTGTTTCTATAAATACATTAGCAAGAAAAGGGGGGGCAAAGGAGAATCTCCCTCCTCTATTGGATGCGGGGGGGGAAACATAGTGACAAAGGCTGAGGAAAAGGCTGAGGTACTTAATGCCTTCTTTGCCTCCATCTTTTATAGTAAGGGAAGTTGTTCTCTGGGCACCCAGCCCCCCTGAGAAGGAAGATGGGGACGGGGAGCAGAATGAAGCCCCCATAATCCAAGGGGAAATGGTCAGTGACCTGCTCCACCACCTAGACACACACAAGTCTATGGGGCCGGATGGGATCCACCCAAGGGTACTGAAGGAGCTGGTGGATATGCTCACCAATCCAGTTTCCATCATTTATCAGCAGTCCTGGCTAACTGGGGAGGTCCCAGTTGACTGGAGGTTAGCAAATGTGAAGGAGGATCCGGGGAACTACAGGCCTGTCAGCCTGACCTCGGTGCCCGGGAAGGTTATGGAGCAGGTCATCTTGAGTGCCATCACGCGGCACGTACGGGACAACCGGGCGATCGGGCCCAGTCAGAACGGCTTTATGAAAGGCAGGCCCTGCTTGACTAACCTGATCTCCTTCTATGACATGGTGACCCGCTTAGTGGATGAGGGAAATGCTGTGGATGTTGTGTACCTGGACTTTAGTAAAGCCTTTGACACCATCTCCCACAGCATCCTCCTGTAGAAACTGGCTACCCATGGCTTGGATGGGTGTACTCTGCGCTGGGTAGGAAACTGGCTGGATGGCCGGGCCCAAAGAGTTGTGGTGAATGGAGTTAAATCCGGTTGGCGGCCAGTCACAAGTGGTGTTCCCCAGGGCTCTGTACTGGGGCCAGTTCTGTTCAATATCTTCATCAGTGACCTGGATGAGGGAAGTTGGCAGATGACACCAAGTTGGGAGGGAGTGTTGATCTGCTTGAGGGTAGGAAGGCTCTGCAGAGCAATCTGGACAGGTTGTATTGATGGGCAGAGTCCAATTGTATGAGGTTCAACAAGACTAAGTGCCAGGTCATATACTTGGGTCACAACAACCCCACGCAATGCTACAGGCTTTGGACCGAGTGGCTGGAAAGCTGCCTGGCAGAAAAGGACCTGACAGTATGACAGGACATTTTGCAATTTCCCAGGTTTTGCTAATGCACAGGTGCAAAAACTTTGGAGGGGTAGAGCCAGAATAGTTGATCCCAACTGGCCAAAGAGAGTATTCCATACCAGAGACATCATGCCCAGTATAAGTGAGGGTCGGCCGGTGGGCCTCTTCCCTTCTTGTTCCCTTCTTTTCCCTTTTTTCGTTGGTTCGGGCCTTTTCGTTCGTTCATTTGGCTCTTCGCTCCCTTGCCTGCTCTCTCTGGAACTTGCTGTTCTGTGGTAGCTGCTGGGGAATATTCCTGTTCCCTGACTACTGCTCAAGAGGGGCTGTATCATTTGTCAGGTGGTGAGAAATTGTGCATTGTTTGTTTTATATATTCTATTATCCTTATTTATTATTACTATCATTATTAATATTTGTTTAAATCATTTTCTTTGCTGTCCTGGTGAACTGTTTTTATCTCAACCCACGAGTTTTCCTTTCTCTCCGATTCTCCTCCCCACCCCACCAGGGAGGTGGGGAGTGAGCGAGCAGCTGCGTGGTGTTCAGTTACCATCTGGGGTTAAACCACGACACTCCCCAAATTAGCAACCTGTTCAGACAGTCAGACAGAGCTTTTGAAAACATGCTGGAAAACCATAACTGACCTAAGGATAATGGTCTTGCAGGTAGCTGCAAACTCCCCCACTGCTGTGGGACAGCTGACCCAAATTGACCAAAGGGATATTCCATGCCATATAACATCATGCTCAAAAATAAAAATGGAGAAGAGGGGAGTTTTGGGTAGGTAGCCATTTCTCAGAGGCTGGCTTGTCATTGGTTTACTTGTGATAGGTGTTGAGTGATTGCCTTTGCATCACTTCTTTTTTTTCCCTTTCTTCTTCCTCTTTTTTTGCTTATTCAACTATGTTTATCTCATCCCACGAGTTTTCTTGCTTTTGCTTTTCCTGTTCTCTCCTCCATGCCATTGCAGAGGGGGAGTGAGCGAGCAGTTGTGTGGTGCTTACCTACCGAATGGGGTCAACCCACCACAGGAGGCCTCTTGGTCGGACTCACAGGACTGGTCTCTTCTTCGCATAGGGTGGGGGTTGTGTGCGGGCCTCTTGGTTAGCCTCCCAGGTTTGGTCCCTAGTCGCACAGACATGTTCAAATTTATTCATGTTCCCCACCCATTCAGGAACATCCCACTGGCTTAAACTCCCCCCATCTCAAACATGGTAGGGCTTGTTCAGCAGTTTTATAAAGCAGAGAGTCCCAAGCCTGTATTTTATTTTTGTTTCATTTTCTTTATATTCCTATTTAAAGATTAATTACTAATTTTATTATATCTTATAAAATTGCAGGAAGTAGGCGTCAGCAGCAGCAGCAGTTGCCGTGCGCTGAGAGGAGTGCAAGGCTTGTGAGGTACCCAGGGGGTGGCTGAGGTGGTTTCTGGGCCCCTGACACCCTTGGACTGTGAGAGAGGGAGAGACCAGCTGGCAGACAGCAGGTTCCACAAGAGGGGCAGGGGAGAGTTGGGCAATGCTGACTGTCCTCCCAGCCAGTTCAAATGGCGGGAAGATGCATATAACTGGTCCCTAGGGAGCATTGAGAACAGGAGCACCATGACCAGGGTATGCAAACAGGGCACGGTGTCTGTTAGGAGCGGCGTCAGCAGATTGCGTGGAAGTTCACGTGGGAAGGGAAGGAAACTCTGCCAGTTATCGGACTGCTGCCTGCTCTGTTCATCCACAGGCTTAGACTGCAGCCTCAATGGTCACCCCAACTAACTGGTGGCTGTGCAAGCCTACCCAGAAGCTTGAGGTCTCCAGGGAATTAGAATTAGAAGGATGACATCTTTCAAAAGAATTACCATTTTATAACTGGGCAATTTTTCTGAGAGCTATAAGGAGACTGTGACCTGCTGAAAGACAAGGGTGTCCATCCACTGCAACTGCAAGACTGTGACTGTAACACAAACAGAAGCACTACAGCCTACCTATGCTGACATGTCCCCCCAGACAGACCTCCCAAGGATCGATATAGCTGTTCAGACCTCAGGCTGCATGGAGCTCCAGTATCTGGAAGTCGCCCTAGCACCTGAAGGCAGTGGTGGATGTCATAGCTACACAAGTGTGCCCAGCTGGAAGAACTCTTCAGCCAAGTAGCTATGTAACAACAGGAGCTCAACAGGCAGTGCAGTATCTGGGAATGCAAACAGGAGGACAATACATGGTACTGTTGTCGTGGTTTAACCCCAAATTGTAACCCAATACCACGCAGCCGCTTGCTCACTCCCCCCCCCCTCCCCAGTAGGGTGGGGAGGAGAATCAGAGAGAAAGGAAAACTTGCAGGTTGAGATAAAAACAGTTCACCAGGACAGCAAAGAAAATGATAAAAAATAGATTAAAAATGATAACAATAATAAAAAATATAAGGATAATAGAATACATAAAACAAACAATGCACAATTTCTCACCACCCGACAAACGATACAGCCTGTCCCGAGCAGCAGTCAGGGAACAGGAATATTCCCCAGCAGCTATCCCAGAACAGCAAGTTCCAGAGAGAGCGAGCTAGGGAACGAACAGCTGAACGAACAAATGAAAAAGGCCCAAAAAAATGAAAAAAAGGGAACAAGAAGGGCAGTGGCCCACCGGCCGACCCTCACTTATACTGGGCATGACCTCTCTGGTATGGAATACTCTCCTTGGCCAGTTTGGATCAACTATTCTGGCTCTACCCCTCCCAAGTTTTTGCACCTGCGCATTAGCAAAACCTGGGAAACTGCAAAATGTCCTTGGTCATTTAGCAGCAACCACCACCATCAGTGTGCTATCACCATTCTTTACACACTAAAGCCAAAACACGGTAGCTGCTGGAGACAAAATTAGCTCAGTCCCAGCCTAAACCAGGACAGGGAGATACCCATCATTTCTTTCCCAGAAGAGTTTCCCTTTCCCTTTTCTCTCTCCTTCCTCCCCTGCCCCCAGAAGGTATTTTTACCACTAGAGTCAATGTATATCATTAGCTACAGACCCTGCAAACAATTCTTTGTGTATGTAAGTCTGTATCATAATCCTTTGTGCAACAGGGGAAGCAGTTGATGTGCTGGAGGGCAGGGCTGCTATTTGGAGGGATCTTGACAGGCTAGAGAAATGACCTGACAGGAACCTCATGAAATCCAACAAAGGCAAATGCAAGGTGCTGCATCTGGCATGGAATAATCCCATTCAACACAAGAGGCTAGGGGGCAACTAGCTGCAAAAAACTGCACAAAAGCATCTAGGGGTGCTAGCAGAAAGCAAGTTGAACACAAGTCAGCAGTATGCCCCTGCAGCAAAGAAGTCCAACCAAATACTGGGCTGTATTAGCAAGAATGTAGCCAGCAGGGTGTGGGAAGTGATTATTCTCCTCTATTTGGTACTTTTGAGTCTGCATCTGGAGTACTGTGTGCAGTTTGGGGCTCCTCATTACAAGAAAGACATTGAAAATACTGAAACAAATTCAGTGGAGGAACACCAAGATGATCAGGGGGCTGGAGCCCATGGCATACAAGAAGAGACTGAGAACTATTTTTTTTTCTCAGCTATTTTTTTTGCTTAAGAATTTTTTTCCTAAAAATATAAGGCAACTATCTAATGGGAGGGTATAGAGAAGACAGAGCCAGACTCTTCTCAAAGGTGCACAGTGATAGGACAAGAGATAACGGGCACAAGTTGGAACATGAGAAATTCCTATTAGATCTAAGGAAAAACTCTTTCCATCATGAGGTTGGCCAAATATTGGAAGAGATTTCCCAGACAGGTGGTGGAATCTCCATTCTTGGAGATATTCAAAACTCAGCTGGACAAGTCCCCGAGCAACCTAATCTAATTGATCCGGCTTTGAGCAGGGAGTTTGACTAGATGACTTACAGAAGTTCTTTCTAACCTACATTATTCTACGATTCTGTGATCATCCTTCTCTGAGTGGAGAGTTAGACTAGATGGCTTCCTGTTCTCCCTTCCAACCTGAATTATTTTATGATTCTACAGTAATGTAGGGCTCAAGGAGTGATATCCTGTAATTATTGCTTCAACCTCAAAGGATCCATAAGTGCAGACTCTACAGACAGTATCTCTAGGACTTGAATCCAGGTCCCTACCTCAAGCCTACAGATTCCTGTGCCTCTGATGAAAGGATTAGACCCTCCGGATACCTTACACACAGGGAGGGAAGACCAGAGCTGACTAGTGCAACAATCTTCCTTATTGACCAAGAAAGAGTTCTCCAATATTTGGGAACCTGCTTCCTTACCAAGTCACAATTGGATTACAGCTCCTTTGTACCACCTCAGCATTACTGAGTGCTCATGATTGAACTAGCAAATCTAGTCACAGAATTCAACTTCTCCAGGCAGCCTCCTACCTCCAGCTGCTGCCCAGTAGAGCAGAGATGGTAGTCATATCTGGAGATGGCCCCACTTTTCCTGAAGGGTGCCTGGAGTTCCACCACTGGTGTTGCTGGGTCAAGGTCAAGAGACTCCCATGACAGTAATGTAAGTACAACTTCGATCAAAGTCAAGAAGTGACAGGTGCCACACCTGCCAATACCTGTAGAAGCCCTGCCCCTACTTACAGTCACATGTCCTCTTTCCCTAATAAGTGCCTTCTCTGTTCCAGTCACAAGGTCAGTTAACCCCACCTCTTTTTGCCCTGGAGGCTGGCATTTTTTAAAATGTCATAACCCATATGTTCTCAGACTGCCCTGTGACTGGACAGCAGAGCAAGTCACTCCTTCCGGTTTACCTGGAAAAATGTCAGAACCAGGAACCCCTCCCACTACATGTGGAGGGGCTGCCATTTTGTTTCAGCCACCATTCTATGGCAGGGAGCCAACATTTTTGATTCCGCCATACCCCATGTGTTCTAAGACTCCCCTGTGATTGGCTGACATCATTGACAGAGGCGAGGCTGTTGCAGCTCCATGCCCCACAGGTCTAACCAGTAGCAAAGCTAAGAATGTATTCCCAATAGGCACACACACATGCACACACATATACCCACAAATATATACATATACGCACGGCCAGTCACGCAGATCAACACAGACAGACGCACTCAGCACTCACAAAAACACAAATCAATGGCCTTATCCTGGTCCCCTCTCTGGTTGATTGGGGTGAATCATAGAATCATTTAAGTTGGAAAAGACCTTTAAGATCATCGAGTCCAACCGTAAACCTAACGCTGCCAAGTCCACCACTAAACCATGTCCCTAAGTGCCACATCTACACTCTTTTAAATACCTCCAAGGATGGTGACTCCACCACTTCCCTGGGCAGCATGTTCCAACACTTAATAAACCTTTTGGTGAAGAAAGGTTTCCTAATATCCAATCTAAACATCCCCTGGCGCAACTTGAGGCCATTACCTCTTGTCATAGAATCATAGAACCATAGAATAGTTTGGGTTGGAAGGGACCTTATAAAGGTCATCTAGTCCAACCCCCCTGCCATGGGCAGGGACACCTTCCACTAGATCAGGTTGCTCAGAGCCCCATCCAGCCTGATCCAGAATGATTCCAGGGATGGGGCTTCTACCACCTCTCTGGGCAACCTGTGCCAGTGCTTCACCACCCTCATTGTGAAAAATATCTTCCTTATATCTTCTCTAAATCTCCCCTCCTTTAGTTTAAAACCATTACCCCTTGTCCTATCACAGCAGGCCCTGCTAAAAAGTTTTCCCCCATCTTTCCTATAAGCCCCCATTAAGTATTGAAAGGCTGCAATAAGGTGTCCCTGGAGCCTTCTCTCCTCCAGGCTGAGCAACCCCAACTCTCTCAGCCTGTCTTCATAGGAGAGGTGCTCCAGCCCTCTGATCAGTTTTGTGGCCCTCCTCTGGACCCGCTCCAGCAGGTCCATGTCCTTCTTGTGTTGGGCGCAGTATTCCAGGTGGGGTCTCACCAGAGCAGAGTAGAGGGGCAGAATCGCCTCCCTCGACCTGCTGGCCATGCTTCTTTTGATGCAGCCCAGGATACGGTTGGCCTTCTGGGCTGTGAGCGCCCATTGCTGGCTCATGTCCAGCTTTTCATCCACCAGTACCCCCAAGTCCTTCTCGGCAGGGCTGCTCTCCATCCCTGCATCCCCCAGCCTGTATTGATACTGGGGGTTGCTCCGACCCAGGTGCAGGGCCTTGCATTTGTCCTTGTTGAACCTCATGAGGTTCGCCCAGGCCCACCTCTCCAGCTTGTCCAGGTCCCTCTGGATGGCATCCTGTCCCTCAGGCATTGTCCATCACACCACTCAGCTTGGTGTCATCCGCAAACTTGCTGAGGGTGCACTCGATCCCACTATGTCATTGATGAAGATATTAAACAGTACTGGTCCCAATATGGACCCCTGAGGGACACCACTTGTCACCGATCTCCATCTGGACGTTGAGCCGTTGACCCCTACCCTCTGGATGTGACCATCCAAACAATTCCTCATTCACTGAACAGTCCACCCATCAAATCCATATCTCTCCAATTTAGAGAGAAGGATGTTGTGGGGAACCGTGTCAAAGGCCTTACAGAAGTCCAGATAGATGACAGCTGTAGCTCTTCCCTTGTCCACTGATGCAGTCACTCCATCATAGAAGGCCACTAGGTTGGTCAGGCAGGACTTGCCTTTGGTGAAGCCATGCTGGCTGTCTCCAATCACCTCCCTGTCCTCCATGTGGCTCAGCATGTCCTATCGCTTGTTACTTGGGAGAAGAGACCAACACCCACCTCACTACAACCTCCTTTCAGGGAGCTGTAGAGAGCAATAACATCTCCCCTCAGCCTCCTTTTCTCCAGGCTAAACAAGCCCAGTACAGGGGGATGATCACTTCCCTAGTCCTGCTGGCCACACTGTTTCTGATACAAGCCAGGATGCTGTTGGCCTTCTGCACAGGCTGGGCACACTGCTGGCTCATCTTCAGCCGGCTGTCGACCAACACCCCCAGGTCCTTTTCTGCCAGGCAGCTTTCCAGCCACTCCCCCACAAGCCTGTAGCGTTGCCTGGGGTTGGTGTGACCCAAGTGCAAGACCCGACACTTGGCCTTCTTGAATCTCATGCCATTGGCCTCGGCCCATCGATCCAGCCTGTCCAGATCCCGCTGTAGCGCCTGCCTGCCCTCCAGCAGATCATCACTCCCTCCCAACTTGGTGTCATCTGCAAACTTACTGAGGGTGCACTCGATCCCCTCGTCCAGATCATTGATAAAGATATTGAACAGGACTGGCCCCAATACTGAGCCCTGGGGAACACCACATGTGACCGGATGCAAACCGGATTTAACTCCATTCACCACAACTCTTTGGGCCCGGCCATCCAGCCAGTTTCCTACCCAGCGCAGAGTATGCCCGTCCAAGCCATGGGTAGCCAGTTTCTCCAGGAGGATGCTGTGGGAGATGGTGTCAAAGGCTTTACTAAAGTCCAGGTACACAACGTCCACAGCCTTTCCCTCATCCACTAAGCGGGTCACCATGTCGTAGAAGGAGATCAGGTTGGTCAGGCAGGACCTGCCTTTCATAAAGCCATGCTGAGTGGGCCCGATAGCCCGGTTGTCCTGTACGTGCCGCATGATGGCACTCAAGATAATCTGCTGCATAACCTTCCCGGGCACCGAGGTCAGGCTGACAGGCCTGTAATTCCCCGGATCCTCCTTCCGGCCCTTCTTGTAGATGGGCATCACATTTGCCAGCCTCCAGTCAACTGGGACCTCCCCAGTTAGCCAGGACTGCTGATAAATGATGGAGAGTGGCTTGGTGAGCACTTCTGCCAGCTCCTTCAGCACCCTTGGGTGGATCCCATCTGGCGTAGCAGGTCACTGACCATTTCCCCTTGGACTACATGGTCTTCATTCTGCTCCCCGTCCCCATCTTCCTGCTCAGGGGGCTGGGTGCCCAGAGAGCAACTTCCCTTGCTGTTAAAGACTGAGGCAAAGAAGGCATTGAGCACCTCAGCCTTTTCCTCATCCCTTGACACTAAGTTTCCCCCCGCATCCAATAGAGGAGGGAGATTCTCCTTAGCCCCCTTTTTATTGCTAATGTATTTGTAGAAGGACTTTTTGTTGTCTTTCATGGCAGTAGCCAGACTTAGTTCTAGTTGGGCCTTGGCCCTTCTAATTTTCTCCCTGCATAACCTCACAACATCCTTGTAGTCCTTCTGAGTTGCCTGCCCCTTGCTCCAAAGTTTGTAGACTCTCTTTTTCTTCCTAAGTTCCAGCCGGAGCTCTCTGCTCAGCCAGGCCTATCTTCTTCCCCACCGGCTCGTCTTTTGGCTCATGGGGACAGCCTGCTCCTGCGCCTTTAAGATTTTTGAAGAATGTCCAGCCTTCCTGGACTCCTTTGCCCTCCAGGACTGCCTCCCAAGGGACTCTGCCAACCAGACTCCTAAACAGGCCAAAGTCTGCCCTCCGGAAGTCCAAGGTGGCAGTTCTGCTGACCCTCCTCTTTCCTTCTCCATGAATCGAAAACTCTATCATTTCATGGTCACTATGCCCAAGACGGCCTCCAACCGTCACATCACCCACAAGTCCTTCTCTGTTCACAAACAACTGGTCCAGTGGGGCGCCTTCCCTCGTTGGCTCCCTCACCAGCTGCGTGAGGAAGTTCTCTTCCACACACTCCAGGAACCTCCTGGACTGTTTCCTCTCTGCTGCATTGTATTTCCAGCAGACATCTGGCAAGTTGAAGTCCCCCACGAGAACAAGGGCTAGCGATCGTGAGGCTTCTCCCAGCTGCCTGTAGAATACTTCATCTGCCTCCTTGTCCTGGTTGGGTGGTCTGTAACAGACTCCTACCATGATATCTGCCTTGGTGGCCTTCCCCCTGATTCTTACCCATAGGCACTCAACCCTCGTGTCACTGTCCTCGAGCTCAAGGCAGTCCAGACTCTCTCTAACATAGAGGGCTACCCCACCGCCTCTCCTTCCTTGCCTATCCCTTCTAAAGAGTTTATATCTGTCCATCGCAGCACTCCAGTTGTGTGAGTCATCCCACCATGTTTCCGTGATGGCAACTATATCATAGTTTTCCCCTTTCACAACGGCCTCAAGCTCCTCCTGTTTGTTGCCCATGCTCCGTGCATTCGTGTAGATGCCCTTCAGCTGGGCTAATGATCCTCTCACCTTTGTGGTGGGAGAAGCCCTAATTCCTACGTGTCCCATCTCAGGCGTTTCCATGGTTCCTAGCAGATCGATGACCCCTGTGTCCCTGCTGCTGCATGGGTCTCTCTGTCCTACCTCATCTGAGATGGCTGACCGAAGGGCCTCACTGGCACGCCATCCCTCATTCATTGGCGTGCCACCCCCAGGTTTCTCTCTAGCAAGCCTGGTTTTATCCCCTTCCCCCTTCAAATCTAGTTTAAAGCCCTTTCCATGAGCCCTGCTAACTCCTGTGCCAGGATCCTTTTCCCCCTTTGGGACAGGTGCCCCCCGTCTGCCGCCAGCAGGCCTGGTGCCATGTAAACTGACCCATGGTCGAAGAACCCAAAGTCCTGCCGGTGACACCAGGCTCGGAGCCAGGTGTTGATCTGCTGGCTCCTCCAGTTTCTTCCCTCATCATTCCCCAGAACTGGAGGGATAGAGGAGAACACTACCTGTGCTCCTGATCCCTTAACCAGTCGCCCCAAGGCCCTGAAGTCTCTCTTGATATTGCCCCAGGACTTCTTTTTGCCACCTCGTCACTGCCTACCTGGAAGATCAACAGGGGATAGTAGTCTGAGGGCCGTACTAGGGTGGGAAGCTTCCTCTTCACATCCTTGACCCGGGCCCCCGGGAGACAGCAGACTTCCCTAAGCAGTGGGTCCAGTCTGCATATGGGCCCTTCTGTTCCTTTCAGAAGGGAGTCACCTATGACAACGACCCATCTCTTGTTTTCCTTTATGGGGTCAGTTTTGATGCAGGACATAGGCCGACTAATCCTCGGCAGGAAGATGAGTGCTTGTCACTTATAATCCTAAAAAAAACCCCCTGAATTTGAACATGAAATAATATAGTCAGTTATACTTCAAAATTGTTATACGTTTGCTCATGGAAAGAGAGTGCATGATAGTGTATGGTACTTTCCCAAAGGATTTGTCACTTAATCGTATTCTGCAAAGAACACTTTTCTCTTTCCACATGTAGGGATTTGAAAAGTGGGAGTAAGGGTGAAAACATAATTTGAAGGAGGTTTTTTTCTTTTCTCTTTTTTTTTTTCCTCCTTCTCTATTCCTCCTAACTTGTGCTAGTAGAAGGATGGGAAGTAGTAGATGCTAGTAGAAGCCAAGGGAAGGGTGTAGGCTTGACAAAATGCATGCTGAAGTACAATGATCTAAAACCTTACACAGACTAGGAGAGCACAAGTTAACTAGTCTAATAGGGAGTATTTAAATTCTACTCAGCTAAGGGCTGAACTTGGTCCATAAGTTACCATGATGGCCTACCCAGCTCTCTGTTCAGCAGGATGAGTTTTCTGCTTTCTGCATTTTGCTCCATTTAAAGTCTGTAGGTTTCTCCCTTCCTAAGTTTCTTGAAAAATAAAAGTAAAGGAAGGTAACCTTATTTGGTGCTTTCAGCTGATTGCTGCTCACTAGAATGTCTAAAACTAGGATTTCTTTTCTTCTTTTTGCAGCAGTGAAATGCTAACAGTAGCATGTCTTTAAAAACATTCATGACTGACTGAAGACAGTGGATGGGAAAGAGGGGGGCAACACCTGTTTATCTCCAGATTGATATCAATTACTGCAGGATCATGTTGTCTGGATTGAAATCAAGCCACTCTCCATCATTTACCAGCAGTCCTGGCTAACTGGGGAGGTCCCAGTTGACTGGAAGCTGGCAAATGTGACGCCCATCTACAAGAAGGGCCGGAAGGAGGATCCGGGGAACTACAGGCCTGTCAGCCTGACCTCGGTGCCCGGGAAGGTTATGGAGCAGATCATCTTGAGTGCCATCACGCGGCACGTACGGGACAACCAGGTGATCGGGCCCAGTCAGCATGGGTTTATGAAAGGCAGGTCCTGTCTGACCAACCTGATCTCCTTCTACGACATGGTGACCCGCTTAGTGGATGAGGGAAAGGCTGTGGACGTTGTGTACCTGGACTTTAGTAAAGCCTTTGACATCGTCTCCCACAGCATTCTCTTGGAGAAGCTGGCTACCCATGGCTTGGATGGGCGTACTCTGCGCTGGGTAGGAAACTGGCTGGATGGCCAGGCCCAAAGAGTTGTGGTGAATGGAGTTAAATCCGGTTGGCAGCCAGTCACATGTGGTGTTCCCCAGGGCTCAGTATTGGGGCCAGTCCTGTTCAATATCTTTATCAATGATCTGGACGAGGGGATCGAGTGCACCCTCAGTAAGTTGGCAGATGACACCAAATTGGGAGGGAGTGTTGATCTGCTGGAGGGCAGGCAGGCGCTACAGCGGGACCTGGACAGGCTGG
The DNA here is from genome assembly GCA_009819775.1 of Phoenicopterus ruber ruber. Classification (NCBI taxonomy): domain Eukaryota; kingdom Metazoa; phylum Chordata; class Aves; order Phoenicopteriformes; family Phoenicopteridae; genus Phoenicopterus; species Phoenicopterus ruber. The sequence goes on from CM020247.1 coordinate 32,805,514, forward strand.
ATCAATGGGCCGAGGCCAATTGTATGAGGTTCAACAAGGCCAAGTGCCGGGTCCTGCCCTTGGGTCACAACAACCCCAGGCAACGCTACAGGCTTGTGGGGGAGTGGCTGGAAAGCTGCCTGGCGGAAAAGGACCTGGGGGTGTTGGTTGACGGCCAGCTGAAGATGAGCCAGCAGTGTGCCCAGGTGGCCAAGAAGGCCAACGGCATCCTGGCTTGTATCAGAAATAGTGTGGCCAGCAGGAGTAGGGAAGTGATCGTCCCCCTGTACTCGGCCCTGGTGAGGCCGCACCTCGAGTACTGTGTTCAGTTTTGGGCCCCTCACTACAAGACAGACATTGAGGTGCTGGAGCGTGTCCAGAGACGGGCAACGAGGCTGGTGCAGGGTCTGGAACACAAGTCCTATGAGGAGCGGCTGAGGGAACTGGGGATGTTTAGCCTGGAGAAAAGGAGGCTGAGGGGAGACCTTATTGCTCTCTACAACTCCCTGAAAGGAGGTTGTAGAGAGATGGGGGTCGGTCTCTTCTCCCTAGTAACAGACGACAGGACAAGAGGAAATGGCCTCAAGTTGCGCCAGGGGAGGTTTAGATTGGACATTCGTAAAAATTTCTTTACCGAAAGGGTTGTCAGGCATTGGAACAGGCTCCCCAGTGAGGTGGTGGAGTCCCCATCTCTGGGGGTATTCAAAAGGCGTTTAGATGAGGTCCTAAGGGATATGATTTAGTGGGGGACTTGGTAGTGATATGTTAATGGTTGGACCCAATGATCTTGGAGGTCTCTTCCAACCAGAACAATTCTATGATTCTATGATTCTAGGTACCTAGAAAGCTTCTCGCCTCCGAGAAGTCTGGAACTTCACTCCCAAACAAGTGCAGGATCCTGATGAAGTGATAGAATGTTTGAAAAACAGATGCCCTAGCTATGCCAAAGAGACACAACTTACTGCACTGTGCTGGGGCCTGGCCAGCACCTATCAAACACTGCTCAATACTATTCAGCACCCTCAAGGAGAAGAGAGGGTCTCTGGATCTGAAAACATACCAACAGACACTATGGCTAAACCAGAGACCCAGCCCTCAACGATATCAGTCGCTCCTATAATTAAAAAGAAACAATCAAAGCTGAAGTCAATTTGTTTAGTAAGGGATGAAGCAGCATCCCCTAAGAGGGAGCAGGAGAGAGAATCAGAAGAGGCAACCTGTTCTGCAGCAAAGCAGTCACAAGAACAGGAGGAGGAAGGGACTGAAATCATGAGACAGAAACCACCTGATCTCTATCCCTAAGTGAGCTGTGAGATATGCAAAAAGCTGTCAACTAGGTGAGCAAATTATCAGCTGGTTGCTCTGATGCTGGGATATTGGGGCCAATAGTCAGGAATTAGAGGGTAAGGAAGCCCAGCAGCTGGGATCCCTTGCTGGGGATAAGGCCATTGACAAAGGGATTGGAAAAGGGTCAGGAGTCCTCAGCCTCTGGAGGCAGCTCCTGTTGAGTGTGAAGGACAGGTATCCCTTCAAGGAAGAACTTGCAAATTCCCAAAGCAAATGGACCACCATTGAGGGAGGTATCCAGTATCTGAGGGAATTATCCATGGCAGGGGTGATCTGTAACCACCTGGATGACGACCAGGCATCCAAAGACCCAGATGAAATCCAGTGAACATGGTCCATGTGGCGAAAGATTATATGAAGTGCACCGACATCATATGCCATCACCTTGGCAATAATGAGCTGGACAGACACAGAGGCACCAACTGTGGATGAATTGGCCAGCCAACTCTGAGAATTAGAAGAGAATCTCACTTCCTCCCTATGGGCCTGCATCTCGGCTATGGAGAAACTGTCCCAAAAAACTGTACCAGCAATCCAAGAAGGATAGGTCTTCCTCACCCACACCAACCAATGTTGGTGGAGCAGATCATCTTGAGTGCCATCACACAGCATGTACAGGACAACCAGGTGATCAGGCCCAGTCAGCATGGGTTTCTGAAAGGCAGGTCCTGCTTGACAAACCTCATCTCCTTCTACGACAAGGTGACCCGCTTAGTGGATGAGGGAAAGGCTGTGGATGTTGTTTACCTGGACTATAATAAAGCCTTTGACATCATTTCCCACAGCATCCTCCTGGAGAAACTGGCTGCTCATGGCTTGGACAGATGTACTCTTTGCTGGGTAAAAAATTGGCTGGATGGCCAGGCCCAAAGAGTTGTGGTGAATGGAGTTAAATCCGGTTGGTGGCCGGTCACAAGTGATGTTCCCCAGGGCTCGGTATTGGGGCCAGTTCTGTTTAATATCTTTATCAATGATCTGGACGAGGGGATCGAGTGCACCCTCAGTAAGTTGGCAGATGATACCAAGTTGGGAGGGAATGTTGATCTGCTTGAGGGTAGAAAGGCGCTACAGCGGGACCTGGACAGGCTGGATCGATGGGCCGAGGCCAATTGTATGAGGTTCAACAAGACTAAGTGCCAGGTCCTGCACTTGGGTCACAACAATCCCATGCAACGCTACAAGCTTGAGGAAGAGTGGCTGGAAAGCTGCCCGGTGGAAAAGAACCTGGGGGTGTTGGTCGACAGCCGCCTGAATATGAGCCAGCAGTGTGCCCAGGTGGCCAAGAAGGCCAACGGCATCCTGGCCTGTATCAGAAATAGTGTGGCCAGCAGGAGTAGGGCAGTGATCGTCCCCCTGTACTCGGCCCTGGTGAGGCCGCACCTCGAGTACTGTGTTCAGTTTTGGGCCCTTCACTACAAGAAAGACATTGAGGTGCTGGAGCGTGTCCAAAGAAGAGCAACGAAGCTGGTGAAGGGTCTAGAGAGCAAGTCTTAAGAGGAGCGGCTGAGGGAACTGGGGTTGTTTAGCCTGGAGAAAAGGAGGCTGAGGGGAGACCTTATTGCTCTGTACAGCTACCTGAAAAGAGGTTGGAGCGAGATGGGTGTCAATCTCTTCTCCCAAGTAACAGGAGACAGGACAAGAGGAAATGGCCTCGAGTTGCACCAGGGGAGGTTTAGATTGGATATTAGGAAATATTTCTTCACTGAAAGGGTTGTCAAGCATTGGAACAGGCTGCCCAGGGAAGTGGTTGAGTCACCATCCCTGGAGGTATTTAAAAGATGTGTAGATGCAGATCTTAGGGACATGGTTTAGTGGTAGACTTGACAGTGCTAGGTAAACATTTGGACTTGATGATCTTAAAGGTCTTTTCCAACCTAAATGATTCTATGATTCGATGATCCTATGTCTCAACTATTAAGAGTCAGTCTTTTTCTGCTCAAGGAAAAGGGTACCAGTGGCGCACACCATGTGCAACCCTTTGGTTCTTCCTGAGTGACCAGGGGGAGGACATGAGGATGTGGGATGTTGAACCTACCTGGAGACTAGAAGCTCGAATACAGGAACTGCAAGGAAAAACAACAGCCAAAATGCATCCATCCAGGAAAATGACTGCTCCAGTGTCTGTTGGGCAGAGTAGAAGGGCTGATTGTACTTTTGACCCTGATGAAGGGACTTCTGGTTTGCAGTTCAGGTAATGAATACTCTGAACAGAAACAGAGGGGTCCTGCCTTCCACCAGGCAGAGGAAAGGGACAAATGGGTTTACTGGACTGTGTGGATTTGATGGCCTGGCACATCAGCCTCACGGGAGTATAAATCTCTGGTGGACACCGGTGCACAGTGTACTCTAATACCCATCAGATTACAAAGGGGCAGAATCCATCTGTATTTCTGGAATGACAAGAGGATCCCAAGAACTGTCTGTGTTGGAGGCTGAGGTAAGCGTAACTGGGAATGAGTGGCAAAAGCATCCTATTGTGACTGGTCCGGAGGCCCCTTGTATCCTTGGCATAGACTACCTCAGGAGAGGGTACTTCAAGGACCCAAAAGGGTACCGGTGGACTTTTGGTATAGCTACCTTGAGTATGGAGAAGATTAAACAGCTGTCTAGCTTGTCCAGTCTCTCAGAGGATCCTTCTGTTGTGGGGTTGCTGCAGGTTAAAGAACAGCAGGTGCCAGTTGCTGCCACGACAGTGTACCGACGAAAATATTGCACCAAACGAGACTCCCTGATTCCCATCCATAAGGTGATCTGGTGATGGAAGAGTCAAGGAGCAATTAGTAAAACTCATTCAGCCTTTAATTGTCCCATATGGACAGTGAGAAAATCTAATGGAGAGTGGAGGCTAACAGTAGACTATCATAGCCTGAATGAAGTTCGCCGCCACTGAGTGCTGCTGTACCAGACATGCTAGAACTTCAATATGAACTGGAGTCAAAGGCTAAATATTATGCAAGATTTGATATCGCTAATGCGTTTTTCGCAATCCCTTTGGCAGCAGAGTGCAGGCTACAGTTTGCTTTCACTTGGAGGGGTAACCAGTACACCTGGAACAGACTGCCCCAGGGGTGGAAACACAGCCCTACCATTTGTCATGGATTGATCCAGACTGCACTGGAACAGGATGAAGCCCCGAACACTTGCAATATATTGATGACATCGTTGTGTGGGGCAACACAGTGGAGGAAGTGTTTGAGAAATGGAGAAGAATAATTCAGATTCTTTTGAAAGTTGGTTTTGCTCTAAAGCAAAGTAAGGTCAAAGGACCTGCCTAGGAAATCCAGTTCCTAGGAATAAAATGGCAAGATGGACGTCGTCAGATCCCAATGGATGTGATCAACAAGATAACAGCTATGTCTCCACCAACTAGCAAAAAGGAAACGCAAGCTTTCTTAGGCATCGTGTGTTTCTGGAGAATGCATATTCCAGGTTATAGTCTGATCGTAAGCCCTCTCTTTTGAGTGACCCAGAAGAACGATTTTGAATGGGGCCCTGAGTAGCAGCAAACCTTCGAACAAATTAAACAGGAGATAGTTCGTGGAGTAGCCCTTGGGCCAGTCCGGGCAGGGCAAAATGTTAAAAAAGTGCTTTACACCGCAGCCAGGGATAACAGCCCCACCTGGAACCTCTGGTAGAAAGCACCTGGAGAGACTCAAGGTCGACCTCTAGGGGTTTCGGAGCCAGGGATATAGAGGATCCGAAGCCCATTACACTCCAACTGAAAAAGAAGTGTTAGCAGAACATGAAGGAGTTTGAGATGCTTGAGAAGTAGTTGGTACCAAAGCACAGCTCCTCTTGGCACCCTGACTGACGGTGGTGGGCTGGAAGTTCAAAGGGAGGGTCCCCTCTACACATCATGCAACTGATACTACGTGGAGTAAGTGGATCGCGCTGATCACACAATGAGCTCGAATGGAAAATCCTGACTGCCCAGGAATTCTGGAAGTGATCATGGACTGGCCAGAGGGCCGAAACTTTGGAGTGTCTCCAGAGGAGGTGACTCGTGCTGAAGAGGTCCCACCATATAATAAATTACCAGAAAATGAAAAGCAATATGCCCCGTTTACAGCTGGATCCTGTCATATTGTGGGAAAACATCGAAGGTGGAAAGCTACTGTGTGGAGTCCTACACGGCGAGTCGCAGAAGCCACTGAAGGACAAGGTGAATCGAGTCAGTTTGCAGAGGTGAAAGCCATCCAGCTGGCTTTAGATATTGCTGAGCGAGAGAAGTGGCCAGTGCTCTATCTCTATACCGACTCCTGGATGGTGGCAAATGCCCTGTGGGGGTGGTTACAGCAATGGAAGCAGAGCAACTGGCAGCGCAGAGGCAAACCCATCTGGGCTGCCAAATTGTGGCAAGATATTGCTGCCCAAGTAGAGAACCTGGTTGTAAAAGTACGTCATGTAGATGCTCATGTATCCAAGAGTTGGGCCACTTAAGAACATCAAAACAATGAGCAGGTGGACCAGGCTGCTAGAATTGAAGTGACTCAAGTGGATCTGGCCTGGGAACATAAGGGTGAATTATTTATAGCTCGGTGGGCCCATGACACCTCAGGACATCTAGGAAGGGATGCAAAATATAGATGGGCTCGTGATTGAGGGGTGGACTTTATTGATGCCATTGCACAGGTTCTCCATGAATGTCAAATGTGCGCCATAATCAAACAAGCTAAGTAGCTGAAGCCTCTCTGGTATGGAGGACGATGGCTGAAATATCAATACGAGGAAGCCTGGCAGATTGATTATATCACACCACCACGAACCTGCCACGGCAAGCGCCATGTGCTTACAATGGTGGAAGCGACTACTGGATGGTTGGAAACATATCCTGTGACGCATGCCACTGCCTGGAATACAATCCTGGGCCTTGAGAAGCAAGTCTTATGGGGACATGGCACCCCAGAAAGGATTGAGTCAGACAACGGGACTCATTTCCGAAACAACCTCGTGGACACCTGGGCCAAAGAGCATGGCAGTGAGTGGGTGTATCACATCCCCTATCATGCACCAGCCTCTGGGAAAGTTGAACGGTACAATGGACTACTGAAAACTACACTGAGAACAATGGGTGGTGGGACCTTCCAACATCGGGATACACATTTAGCAGAATTCACTTGGCTAGTTAACACTAGAGGATCTGCCAGTCAACCTCACCCTGCCCAATCAAAACCCCTGCACGCTGTGAAAGGAGATAAGGTTCCTGTAGTACATATAAGGAATTGGCTGTGAAAATTGCTCTGGGTTATTCTTTCCTCAGGAAAGGACAAACCTATTCATGGGATTGTCTTTGCTCAAGGACCTGGGTGTACTTGGTGGGTAATGCGGGAGGATGGGGAAGTCCGATGTGTACCTCAAGGAGATTTAATCTTGGGTGAAAATAACCCATGATTTGGGTTGTATGGTGCCATTGTTGTATGATGCCAGTGTTATATGATGCTGTATGTTGCCACTGCTGTGGTTGTCTGTGGTGGGTTGACCCTGCCTGGATGCCAGGTGCCCACCAAAGCCTCTCTATCACTCCCCTCCTCAACTGGACAGGGGAGAGAAAATATGACGAAAAGCTTGTGAGTCGAGATAAGGACAGGGAGAGATCACTCAGCAATTACTGTCACGGGCAAAACAGACTCGACTTGGGGAAATTAGTTTAATTTATTACCAATCAAATCAGAGTAGGATAATGAGAAATAAAAACAAATCTTAAAAACATCTTCCTCCCACCCCTCCCTTCTTCCTGGGCTTAACTTTGCTCCTGATTTTCTTTACCTCCTCCCCCCAAGCCATGCAGGGGGACAGGGAATGGGGGTTGCGGTCAGTTCATCACACGTCATCTCTGCCACTCCTTCCTCCTCAGGGGGAGGACTCCTCACACTCTGCCCCTGCTCCAGCGTGGGGTCCCTCCCACAGGAGACAGTCCTCCACGGACTTCTCCAACATGAGTCCTTCCCACAGGCTGCAGTTCTTCACGAACTGCTCCAGTGTGGGTCCTTTCCACAGGGTGCAGTCCTTCAGGAACAGACTGCTCCAGTGTGGATCCCCCATGGGTTCACAAGTCCTGCCAGCAAACCTGCTCCAACATGGGCTCCTCTGTCTCCACGGGTCCACAGGTCCTGCCAGGAGCCTGCTCTCCAATGTGGGCTTCCCACGGGGTCATAGCCTCCTTCAGGGTACATCCACCTGCTCCGGCATGGGGTCCACCACAGGCTGCAGAGGGATATCTGCTCCACCGTTAACCTCCACGGGATGCAGGGGGACAGCCTGCCTCACCATGGTCTGCGCCACCGGCTGCAGGGGAATCTCTGCTCTGGCACCTGGAGCACCTCCTCCCCCTCCTTCTCCACTGACCTTGGTGTCTGCAGAGTTGTTGCTCTCATATCTCACTCCTCTCTCCGCTTCTGTTTCCCCAGCAGTTTTTTTTCCCCTTTTTAAATATGTTATCCCAGAGGTGCTACCACCATCGCTGATTGGCTCAGCCTTGGCCGGCGGCGGGTCCGTCTTGGAGCCAGCTGGCATTGGCTCTATTGGACATGGGGGAAGCTTCTAGCAGCTTCTCACAGAAGCTACCCCTCAAGCCCCCCCCCCCGCTACCAAAATCTTGCCACACAAACCCAATACACTGCCATATGTCAATGGTATTATAACAGGAATCCCTTGCTGCTAGCCAGATGATGGGCAAGGGGAGGAGTTCATTGCAATGTTAAACCCTGTAACCTGGTCCAAAGGGACCAGGGGTGGAGACTGTAATGGATATACCTTTAAATTGTTGTAACCCATGATTTGAGTTGCATGTTATAGGAAGTACTACAGCAGAAACCACCTGAACCAATGCAGGACAAGCCTCACAAGAAGCAGTGCAAGTGCAGCAGTGACTTGAGCTGGTTTTGGTGCCCAGTAACTCTACGCAACACACCACCTCTCCTGTCCTGAGTGAATACCATAACAGATGAAGCCCAAAGTCCTAGATCACATGAACTCAATGAACATTTTACGGATATTTATGGACATTTTACAAACATTTTACAGGGAAGGGGTGTTTAATGATGATGTATTGGATAGTGTGAGACCTGAGCATGATGTAAATTGTATGGAATAAGGGGTGGAGAATGTACTGGTTTTGACTGGGATAGAGTTCATTTTCTTCATCGTAGCTTGTACGGGGCTATGTTTTGGATTTGTGCTGAAAATAGTGTTGATAACGCACTGATGTTTTAGTTATTGCTGAGCAGTGCTTGCACAGTGTCAAGGCCTTTTCTGCTCCTCAGGCTGCCCTGACAGCAAGTAGGTTGGAGGCACACAAAAATTTGAGAGGGGACACAGTTGGACAACTGACCAAAGGGATATTCCATACTATATGATGTCACGCTCAGCAATAAAACTGGAGAGGAGGTTGGGGGGAAGGGCCATGACTGGCTGGGCATCGGTCAGTTGGTGGTGAGCAATTGTTTTCTTTTGCATCATGTGTCTTTCTTGTGTTTTATTTTCCTCTCTCTTTGTTATTTTTTGTTCTCTTTTCCTTACATTTTTATTTTTAATTATTATTTCTCTTTAATTATTAAACTGCCTTTATCTCAACCCATGAATTTTCTCACTTTTACCCTTCTGATTCTCCCCCCATCTCACCAGGGGTGAGAGTGAGTGAGCAGCCATGTGATGCTTATTGCCAGCTGGGGTTAAACTACAACAAAGATATAGGTGGGGTGGTGAATATTTTATCCCTTTGCTTTATTTTGCTGGTCTTCCAATTTCACTGAACCCTCTGTCTCCTTCCTACATTCAGTTCTTCCCTTTTGCATTCCAGAGCCCACAGCGTGTCATGTTTCCATGCCTTATCTACCTTTCTTCCATAAATTTTTGTCTTGTCTCCAGTCAACTTGGTGTAAAAAGTTACTTCTCCCTAGCCTGAGTGTTCTGAGGCAGGCCACAAATTACTTTTGTCCTACATTCATTTTGTTGCAACAATAAAATAAATTTAAGTAAACAGCTAGAGCTATGGCAGAAGTAATGAAGTCTAGTTTCCTAGTGATTTGTCTTTGGCAAGATTCTCTAGCATGTAACAAGATGCATATTCTGATTTAAGCTTTTTCTCATGGCTGGGGCACTTCTCCAGGTGGGGTTTACTGCTGTTTAAGGAGGCTGATCATATGGAAGTGGGAGCCCTTCTTGGAGAATTGCCCATTACCTGGGCATGTGATTTCATGAAACTCTAGGAATAGACCTGTCTCTGACTTCTCCTTTGTTCTTTCATGTTGAATTTCAGTTTATGAAGGAATTCAAAAGTGATTGGAGGATGAGCAAATACATGCATCATAGAATCATAGGATAATTCAGGTTGGAAGGGATCTGGGGAGTTCTCTAGTCCAACCTCTTGCTCAAAGCAGGGTCAACTATGAAATCAGACCGTATGAGTTGACCAGACTGGATAATTGTGTTCACATCGGCTTCATTTTAAGGAAACAATGCTAAAACAGGGATCAATACTAGGTCCAATCCTGTTTAACATCTTCATTAATGATCTGAATGCTGGAGCAGAGTGTACCCTCAGCACGTTTGCTGATGGCACAAAACTGGGAGGAGTGGCGGATACCCCAGAGGGTTGTGCTGCCATCCAGAGGGACCTGGACAGGCTAGAGAGTTGGGCAGAGAGGAACCTCATGCAGTTCAACAAGAAGTGCAAAATCCTGCACCTGGGGAAGAACAACCCCAGGCACCAGTACATGCTGGGGGCCATCCAGCTGGAAAGCAGCTTGGCAGAAAAGGACCTGGGGGTCCTGGTGGGCACCAGGTTGAACATGAGCCAGCAGTGTGCCCTTGCTGCAAAGAAGGCCAATACTAACTTTGGCTACATGAGGAAGAGTTTTGTCAGCAGGTTGAGGGAGGTGATCCTTCCCCTCTATTCAGCACTGGTGAGGCCACACCTGGAGGACTGTGTCCAGTTCTGGACTCCCCAGTAGAGGAGAGACATGGACATACTGGAGAGAGTCCAGCAAAGGGCCATTAAGATGATTACGGGACTGAAGCATCTCTCCTATGAGGAAGGGCTGAGAGAGATAGGACTGTTCAGCCTAGAGAAGACAAGGCTCAGGGGGGCATCTTATCAATGTATATAAATATCTGAAGGGAAATATCTCTTCAGTGTTGCCCAGTGACAGGACCAGAGACAATGAGCACAAGCTGAAACACAGGAGATTCTGTGTGAACATTAGGAAACACTTTTTACTGTGAGGGTGACTGAGCACTCTGGTTGCCCAGAGAGGTTGTGGAGTCTCCCTCCTTGGAGATATTAAAAAACTGTCTGGACATGGTCCTGGGCAACTGGTTCTAGGTGGCCCTGCTTGAGGAGGGGGGTTTGACTAGATGACCTCCAGAGGTCCCTTCCAACCTCAACCATTCTGTGAAAAACAAACAAGATATTAAAATTTGGCATCCCTCCAGGTATTGCATGGTTCTTTTCATATTTCACCTTTCTCTCCTGCCTAATCATTACTAGGTTTAGTAATGGTAACTGCTTGAGTAATGGTTTAGTAGGGGAAAAAACTCCAGCTTGTGGCATGTAACTTTAAAATATGGGTCTGAAAAGAGGTGAAATGTAGTTAGAAAGACTGTAAAGTCAAGAGGGGAAAATATTTTTTTCTTCTCATATGTTGATACAGCTTAAAGATTAGAAGAAGAGTGTGCTTATACAGGTGTGAGCTGAAAAGAAAGCAAGAAAACAAGTTACCTATCAAGCAGCAAGCAGATAAGGCTTCTATCTATAATCACTGAAAAGTTGTGGGGATCAAGGGATGCCCCTCATGACTGGAAGAGGGCAAATGTCACACCCATCTACAAGAAGGGCCCAAAAGAGGACCCAGGAAATTACAGGCCCATTAGTCTTACTTCAATCCCTGGGAAAGTAATGGAACAAGTCCTCCTAGAAACTATTATGATCCAAATGAAGCAGGTGATTGGGAAAAACCAGCATGGATTTACCAAAGGCAAAACATGCCAGACTAACCTCATCACCTTCTACAACAAAATAACTTATTCTGTCAACATGAGGAGAGCAGAACAGTGGATGTTGTTTACCTGGACTTCAGCAGTGTTCAACACTCTTTCCCACAGCCTTCTCCTGGACAAATTGGCAAGATACAGACTGGATGGGTGGTCTGTGAGATGGGTAGGAAATTGGCTAACAGGCCTCACCCAGAGGGTGGTGATCAATGGTTTTTACTCAGACTGGCAGCCTGTCACAAGTGGGGTCCCCCAGGGATCGATACTGGGCCCCACACTATTCAACATCTTCATAAATGATCTGGATAATAGGATTGAAAGGACCCTCACCAAGTTTGCTGATGACACTAAACTGGGTGGTGAGGTGGACACGTCAGAAGGGAGAGCCATATTGCAGAGAGACCTGGACAGGCTGGAAGAGTGGGCTAGCAAGAACAGTGTGAAGTTTAGCAAAGACAAATGCAAGGTCCTGCACCTGGGATGACATAACCAAAGAGCCCAGTACAGGCTAGGATCTGTGTGGCTGGGGAGCAGCCTTGCTGAAAGGGACCTGGTGGACAACAAGCTGAACATGAGTCAGCAGTGCGCTGCTGCAGCAATGGGAGCAAACCAGATCCTGGGCTGCATCTGCAGGGGCATTACTAGCAGAGATAGAGACGTGATCATCCCACTCTGCTCAGCACTTGTCAGGTCACACCTGGAGTACCGTGTCCAGTTCTGGTCCCCACAATTCAAGAAAGACGAGGAGACGCTGGAGTAGGTCCAAAGGAGGGCCACAAAGGCGATCAAAGGGCTAGAGAACTTTCCCTATGAGGAGAGACTGAAGGAGTTGGGTCTTTTCTCCCTGGAGAAGAGAAGGCTCAAGGAGGACCTCATCACAGTATTCTAGTACTTAAAGGGTGGCTACAAAGAGGACGGAGGCTCTCTCGTCACAAGGAGCCACATGGAGAAGACAAAGGGCAACAGGTTCAAGTTGTACCAGGAGATGTTTCATCTCGATTTAGGAAAGAAATTTTTTACAGTGAGAACAATCATTCACTGGAACAACCTCCCCAGGGATGTGGTAGAGCCCCCATCACTGGAGGTTTTCAAGATGTGATTGGACAGGGCACTAGATAATCTCATCTAGGCTCCCTTTCCCATGAAAGGTTGGACCAGATGATCTTTCGAGGTCCCTTCCAACTTTGGCTGTTCTATGATTCTATTAAATTTTCTACTCAACCGATAGTGTTCAGAAAGTGGAAATCAAACTCCTTTAAAGCTAAAAACCATAAGAGAGCCAGTAAAATAGGAAGAAAAAGAATATTTGGTAGACTGAGGAAAACTGTGAGGAATGAATAAGTGTAGAGAGGCTTTAAAACATGATAGTCTTCAAACGTATGTGAAGCAAAAGGCTTCGAACAGGGTTAGAGGGGGCAGTTCAGGAAGACAGTTATTGTAGAGAAGCTCAGTTTTCTCTGTATTGGTCATCTGCAAATGACTGCAAATATTTGGTTTCTTAAACTCATCACATCACATCACATCTTAACTGAAATTATTATGGTGAAGAAGAAGAGATGTCTAGCTAACCCCTTTAAGCAGGGACAAGCAGTGAAAAGGAGAGGTAACTATTTCTGTTCAGGACCGAATGTAAACTTGGAGGAGAATGGTTTTCATATCACTAACACTGACAACTCTAGGAGCTACCTAGTCCCAGTAGAACATCAGTAAAATACACAAACTTAAATCAAGTTTTTCATGGTGATTGTTTTTGATCACATTGTCTTTACCTGTTAATTACTATTACTGCACTAACAAGTTAAAAGATGAGGCACCTCTGTGCTGGGATAGCAGAGCTGATTTGTACTCCAGATGTTTTAAAATGTTTTTTCAGCTATGTAAGCATGCACCTGGTAGGAACGGAGTGCATATGCTGAACTAGAGCTCTATATGGCATCCATTTACTGACAAATATGGATCCCATTGGTATGAAATCTATGCTTATCTTTTACAAAAAGGTCTTTGGATCACTCATTTATGTGTTTATATCCTAAATCTGTATCGGGGGAGGAGTGCCTGTATTGAATATTATAACAAAATAGGGCCTATCTCTTTCTCCTGAAGTAAATGTTTACTCCTTTTTCTGATATAACTTCTGTCATTGCCTTAGCATTAGTATTTAAAATATCTTGATGTTACTAAAATACACTTTAGTAAAAATTCTCAGGTGGGCAATTAAGTGTTTGCATTAGGAAGGCAGTAGGTTCTACAACTAATTATAGTTGTTTAACTTTATGGTGTTTTGATCTAGTCTGTTAAGCCTCCCTCTCTAATGTTAGCTGAAGTAAACAATATTGGAGTTTCAATATGGGAAACAAATCACTCAGCTGAGGGTTTTTTTGTTTACATTGGCACAGAGTGAAGATAGTTCAAGTCCCAAGAGACAACGCCTTTCTCATTCAGCCTTTGACTATACAGCGGCATCACCAACTGCATCACCGCCAATGCGACCATGGGAGATGGCATCAAATAGGCAGCCTCCTTTGGCTCGATCCAACCAACATCACTTCTCCGGGGAACGCTGCAGCACACCTGCACGAAGTAGGAGGAGGTAAGTAAGCTATATAGTTTAGGGACCAATTTCTTATTCTCTCTATTGTCAACTTGGGGGAAGCCTATTTCAGGCAACATTGAATAGGATTTATTATATGATAAATACTCTAATGCTTCTTTTGACTTTTTTTTTGACTAAATTATAATAAGCACAACGGAAAACTCTGTATTGAAAGTAATTTAAGTTCTTGCATCTTCCAATAATTTGTAAGAGTAGAGAGAAATTGGAGAAGAGAATGCTTATTAACATTTTTTTGTTATGAGCTGGCTTCTTTCTCTCATTCTGTACTGGAGAAATAAGCATTTTAAAAATGGGAAGGAGGGAATTGTGGTGGGTTGACCTTGGCTAGCTGCCAGGTGCCCACCAAGCCACTCTATCACTCCACCTCCTCAACAGAACAGGGGGAGAAAAATATGACTAAAAGCTCATGGGTCGAGATGAGGACAGGGAGGTCATTCAGCAATTACAGCCACAGTCACAACAAACACAACTTGTGGAAATTAATTTAATTTGTTGCCAATTAAACAGAGTAGGACAATGAGAAATAAGAACAAAACTGAAAATACCCTCCCCCCACCTCTCCCTTCTTCCCAGGCTCAACTTCACTCCTGACTCTTCTACCTCCTCCCCCCAAGCGGCGCAGGGGCATGGAGAATTGGGGTTGTGGTCAGTTCATAACACTTCATGTCTGCTGCTCCTTCCTCCTCATGCTCTTCCCCTGCTCCAGCGTGGGGTCCCACCCACAGGAGACAGTCCTTCATGAACTTCTCCAACGCGGGTCCTTCCCACAGGGTGCAGTCCAAACCCCTGCCACGGGCAGGGACATCTTTCACTAGATCAGGTTGCTCAAAGCCCTGTCCAATCTTCCAATGATGGGACATCCACAACTTCTCTGGGCAACCTGTTCCAGTGTTTCACCACCATCATCATAAAGTATTTCTTCCTTATATCCAAGCTAAACCTGCTCTCTTTCAGTTTAAAAATCATTGCCCCTTGTCCTGTCACTACAGGCCCTGGCAAAAAGTCTTTCTCCGTCTTATAAGCCTCCTTTATATATTGAAAGGCTGCAATCAGGTCTCCCCGGAGCCTTCTCTTCTCCAGGCTGGACAACCCCAACTCTCTCAGCCTGTCTTCAGAGGAGAGGTGCTCCATCCTTCTGATCATTTTTGTGGCCCTCCTCTGGGCCTGCTCCAACAGGTCCATGTCTTTCTTGTGCTGGGGACCCCAGAGCTGGACACAGTACTCCAGGTGGGGTCTCACCAGAGCAGAGTAGAGGGGGAGAATCACCTCCCTCAACCTGTTGGCCATGCTTCTTTTGATGCAGTCCAGGATACGATTGGTTTTCTGGGCTGTGAGCACACATTGCTGGCTCATATCCAAGCCTATCAAGGTCCCTCTGGATGGCTTCCCTTCCCTCAAGCGAATCAACTGCACCACTCAGCTTGGAGTCATCTGCAAACTTGCTGAGGGTGCACTCAGTCCCACAAAGTCGTTGATGAAGATATTAAATAGTACTGGTTCCAGTACAGACCCTTGAGGGACACCATTCGTTACTGGTTTCCACTTGGACATTGAGCCACTGAGTAGAGAGGTCTTTGGACGCAGCCATGCAGCCAATTCCTTATCCATCTAACAGTCCATCTGTCAAACCCATCTCCCTCCATTTTATAGTCTAGAATGTTGTGGGGGACCATATCAAAGGCCTTACAGAAGTCCAGGTAGATGACATGCGTAGCTCTTCCCTTGTCCACCAATGCAGTCACCATAGAAGGCCACTAGATTAGTCAGGCACGACTTGCCCTTGGTGAAGCCATGTTGGCTGTCTCTAATCACCTCCCTGTCTTCCACATGTTTCGACATGTGTTCCAGGAGGATCTGTTCCATGATCTTACCAGACATGGAGGTGAGGCTGACTGTTGGTAGTTCCCAGGGTCCTCCTTTTTGCCCTTTTTAAAAACGGGCATGACATTTCCCTTTTTCCAGTCCCTGGGGACTTCACCTGACTGCCACAGCTTCTGAAATATGGTGGAGAGTTGCTCGGCAATTTCCTCAGGACCCTGGGATGCATCTTGTCAGGTCCAATGGACTTGTGTATGTTCAGGTTCCTCAGGTGGTCTCAAACCTGATCTTCTCTTCTGAGGAGGGGGACTTCATTCCCCCAGTCCCTGCTTTGAGGTTCAGGTACTCAAGTGATGTGGGAAGAGAGATTACCATTGAAAACTGAGGCAAAAAAAATGTTGAGTATCTCAGCCTTCTTCACATTTGTTGTCAGTGATTCTTCTTTCTTATTTCTCATGGGGGGTACATTTTCTTCTACCTGTAGAAGCCCTTCTTATTCTTCGCATCCCTTGCCAAATTCAGCTCCAGCTGTGCCTTAGCTTTCCTGATCCCATCCCTACACACCCTGGCAGCATCCCTATATTCTTCCCAGGATACATGTCCCTGGTTCCACTGCCTGTGCATTTCCTTCTTACAGTTTAGTTTGCTCAGGAGGTCCTTACTCAGCCATGCTGGTCTCCTGCCTTCCTTGCCTGTTTTCTTACACCTGGGAATTGAGAGCTCTTGCGCTCTAAGAAAAAAGTCCTTAAAGAGCTGCCAACTCTGTTCAGCTCCTTTGTACCTGAGGGCAGTTTCCTAGGGGGTTCCATCCACTAATTCCTTAAAAAACTGAAAATTCTCTCTCCTAAAATTCAGGGTCCTGACTCTACTCTTTGCCTGGCCCATATCCCTTGGGATCGTGAATTCCACCAGGGCATGATCACTGCAGCCCAGATTGCCACCAATCTTATTAATGTTTTAGTTGGGATTATTCAAAGCAAATTTTATTTTTGTTGCTGTTTATCATGAATTGGTTCCTATTGTGGAGTGATCTTGGACCTCATGAACTGGATTCTTTTCAGTTAAAGCTGAACTGGAAGATGTTAATGGTTGGACTCGATGATCTTAAGGGTCTCTTCCAACCTAAACGATTCTATGATTCTATGTACTCCAGCTGTAAATGGGCATCCAGTGTTTGGGCTAGTTCTAGTTTCCTGAAATGTGTATAGGGTGGATATCAGGTACTCATTGCCCACTGGTTTGCTCTATAGATTCACTACCATTGGTCCACACTTCTTGCTAATGTAGACACAGTCTGCATCTTTGCCATGTTTTGCACTGGATTTCTGTAGGGTCTTTATTATCTGGATTTTTTTTTCTATTATTTGGATTACTGTTTATACTATAAGCTCTTTTGATCAGAAATTTCTGTACCATGCCTAGTAAAATGAGGCCCTATTTTCAGTTGGGGTTTTCAGATTCATGATAAGGAAATACATATTGCATTAAGAAGACAGCCTTAATAGAGTTTTACATAATACTGCTTATAAGTGAGGTCAAGTTGCCTTTCTTCTTGAGAATGCACATCCCAAGTCAGTTGTACATTCCAATGTCCAAGTTGGTTCTCCATCACCACATCCATTCCTTGCCATAGGACAACAGTATCCTGGGCTCCATCAAAAGAAGCGTGGCCAGCAGGGTGAGGGAGGGGATTCTGCCCCTCTACTCTGCTCTCATGAGACCCCACCTGGAGTACTGCATCCAGCTCTGGGGCCCCCAACACAAGAAGGACATGGACCTGCTGGAGCAAGTCCAGAGGAGGGCCACAAAGATGATCAGAGGGCTGGAGCACCTCTGCTATGGAGACAGGCTGAGAGAGTTGGGGTTGATCAGCCTGGAGAAGAGAAGGCTCCAGGGACACCTTATTGTGGCCTTTCAGTATCTAAAGGGGGCTTATAAGAAAGATGGGGAAAAACTTTTTAGTAGGGCCAGTTGTGATAGGACAAGGGGTGATGGTTTTAAACTAAAGGAGGGGAGATATAGGCTAGACATAAGGAAGAAGTTTTTCACAATGAGGGTGGTGAAGCACTGGCACAGGTTGCCCAGAGAGGTGGGAGATGCCCCATCCCTGGAAACATTCAAGGTCAGGCTGGATGGGGCTCTGGGCAACCTGATCTAGTTGAGGATGTCTCTGCTTATTGCAGGGGGGTTGGACTAGATGGCCTTTATAAGGTCCCTTCCAACCCAAACTATTCTATGATTCTATGACAAATTCTTTGTTTGCTCTGACTGGAGACTGTTCTGAAGCTCTTTTGCTTTGGACAGCTGGCAAGTAAGCCTTATACTAAACACTAAAAAACAAAATTTGAAGACATTCTCTTTTGTTCTGCTTTTTAATTTGAATTTGTAGAAGATGCTGTCCCAATTTGATTGTCCTTTGATTCAGAAGTTTTTTGTATTGTAAGCACAACAGGTGCACGTGTGGAACCAAAAAGTACAACTCCATTTTCTTTCTACCAATCATTGGAAAATGGGGACTTCTGTCCCTTTGCTATGCTATGCTGCATTTTCCACTTGTTCTTCCTTTCTTCTTTGCCATAATAGTAATTTCAGTTCAGAAGAGTAAGGGCATTCAAAAAGTTGCTGCTTCAAAGAAATTACTTTAGAGAATGCTGACATCAAGGCTCTTCAGTTATGGACAGCTTGTGATGGCTGTTCCTGCCTAAAGATCATACTCACTATGTGTTCTTGTGCCTGCTTCCATCTGACCCACTTTAACTCAGCTGGGCACATCACCTTTTTTAGACTGTAAATGATTTTGGGTGCCAGGGACTGTTGCTTACTGGTTTTGTACAACATCTAGCATAGTGTTTGGAAGAAAAAATCATAGAATCATAGAATATCAGGTTGGAAGGGACCTCGAGGATCATCTGGGCCAACCTTTCTTGGCAAAACCACGGTCTAGACAAGATGGTCCAGCACCCTGTCCAGCCGAATCTTAACAGTGTCCAATGTTGGGGAATCCACCACTTCCCTGGGGACATCATTCCAATGGCTGATTGTTCTCATTGTGAAAAATTTTCCTCTTGTATCCAGTCGGAATGTCCCCAGGAGTAACTTGTACCCATTACCCCTCATCTTTTTCATATGACTCCTTGTAAAAAGGGAGTCTCCATCTTCTTTGTAGCCACCCTTTAAATACTGGAACATGGTGATAAGGTCTGCCCTAAGCCTTCTTTTCTCAAGGCTGAACAAACCCAGTTCTCTCAGCCTTTCCTCATACGGCAGGCTTCCCAGTCCTTTGATTATCTTTGTGGCCCTTCTCTGGACCCTCTCCAGCCTGTCCACATCTTTTTTTGTATAGCGGGGATCAAAACTGAACACAGTATTCCAGGTGTGGCCTGACAAGCACTGAGTAGAGTGGGATAATGACTTCTTTGTCTCTGCTGGTGATGCCCTTGTTGCTGCAACCCAGCAGCCTGTTGGCTTTCTTTGCCGCAGCAGCACACTGATCGTTCATATTGAGCTTGTTGTCCACCAGGACCCCCGGGTCCCTTTCCACAGAGCTGCTCCCCAGCCGGGTAGATCCCAGTCTGTGCTGCACTCCTGGATTATGTTTTCCCAGGTGCAAGACCTTACACTTGTCCTTGTTAAACTTCATAAGGTTCTTGTTAGCCCACTCTTCCAGCCAGTCTTCCTGCAGGGTGGCTCTCCCTTCCAAAGTGTCCACTTCCCCACTCAGTTTGGTATCACCTGCAAACTTCATCAGGGTAGACGTGATCCCATCACCCAGATCACTTATGAAGATATTAAACAGTGTTGGGCCCAATATCGATCCCTGGAGGACCCCACTTGTGACAGATTGCCAGTTTGAAAAGGAGCTATTTACCACCACCCTCTGGGTGTGGCCTGTCAGCCAGTTCCCCACCCACCGCATGGACCACTTGTCTAGACCGTAACGCATCAGTTTCTCTAGGAGGAGGCTGTGGGAAACGGTATCGAAAGCCTTGGAGAAATCCAGGTAGACAATGTCCATCGCTCACCTCACATCAACCGAGCAGGTTACTTTGTCGTAGAAGGCGATCAGGTTTGTCAAGCACGATTTGCCCTTGGTGAATCCATGCTGGCTTTTCCCAATCACATGCTTCATTTGACTTGTGATAACCCCCAGGAGGGGGTTCCATAACTTTCCCAGGGACTGAAGTAAGACTGATGGGCCTATAATTTACTGGATCCTCCTTTAAGCCCTTCTTGTAGATGGGGGTGTCATTAGCCTTCTTCCAGTCTTCTGGGACCTCCCCCAATCTCCACGACTTCTCAAAGATTATGGAGAGCAGCCTCTCAATGATGTCAGTCAGCTCTCTTAACACCCTCGGGTGGATAATGTCAGGGCCCATTGATTTGTAGGGGTCAAACTCCTGTAATAGTTCACATACCAACTCTTCCTTCACTGACGGTGGGTCTATGTTTGTATCAACCTGGATTTTTGTTCCCAAGGCCTGGGAACAAAGTTGAAGTGCAACTTCAATATAGATATTTAATAATTTAGATGCAGTTCTGACTACTCTTCCTGAGTCATTAAATAAATAAATTAGAAATTTAGAAATAAATTAGAAATTTAGAAAGCTTTTAGATCTGTGTATCTGGATACTCTGAGTTTTACTAAATGATTTTTTTTAATAGCTCTACATAGTAAAAGAATCTTTTGCTTCCAATTTTGATACTTTCAGAGAATTTTGTTCTGCCCAACTGGAGGAAAAAACCACCCCAGAAGCAATGCCAAAAACCCAACCCTACACTCTTCTACTTCTACCTCTCTCTTTCTAGAAGTAGTCTTAAAAGAAGCTACTCTGTCTGAGGATCAGTGCTGATCATAATTAGGGAATTTGCTTAATTGTTCTTCCAAGCAATTAGGACTTTCATTGGTAACTATCCTTCCCTTCTACAATTCTTGTAAACATAAGTCCTTGCATATATGTTTTATATTAAAAGCATTCAGAGCATGCATATGCATCAGAAGTCTCTTTTTTTTTTTTTTTTTTGTAGGAAATAGCAGCTTTAAAGCTATAATTAGAATATTCCAAGGAAAAAAGAATGTCTACTGCCTTAAGCATTATCTGCTCTAGGATTAGAATCACACAGAGGAAAGAAAATTGTTCTAATCCAAAACACTGAACAGGTAGATCATACTAATAATGCAGAGAGGGACAATGACACAATCTATGACTATGAGTAATCTAAGACAGACTATGATACAATCACAATAGCATCTGAACAACTGTGGTAGTATCCTTCTCCACCTCCACCCCTCTGCCTTCAGTAACGAAACTGGGTGCAACTTGAGAAATGTCAGGGTTATGTAGTGAGTTGTTGATAGGTTTCAGGGTGGTTTGATGATAGCAAAAGGAACGATGAAAGCTGAGAATCTTGCATTCTGTTCCAGGCTGTGTTGGAAAGGATGTGCTCTAGTGTTCGCAGACCCTTTCTGTTTCTTTCCTGCAGTTTGGCTTATTGAGCCTGTACCCAGGGTAGCACTAAATCCCATACAACTTGAATGATTCTGCATGCAATGGATAATTTATTTATTTGCGGAGATTGGAAGGCATGTTGTGGAACCAAGTGAGGCACTGTGGGATGGTCTCTACTTAGTTTGTTCTACTGCAAAATTTATGAGAAATGCCAGGGAAGTCACTTCATCCAAACATTTTTATGGACAAGTTATTAATTGTGTGCCTCATGAGTACATTGTCAAATCCCAAGTCTCTAAATTGCTTACTCAAAATAAGCAGATGTGCTAGCTTCAGTTGGTTTAAACGTCAGTTAACCTTTATGAAATAGAAATATTACCACAGTTGCAACTTGTTAGGAGCCTCTAAAGATAATTTTTGTGAAGCACACAAGTAATGTAAATATGTGGAAGTCTACTGAAATTTGTATTCTTGTTTTTAGGGTTGCTGAACCCTAAAACAAGGGCATTTAGGGTTACTGAACTTTAGTTCAACAAAGGGAAGTGCAAAGTCCTGCACCTGGGGAGGAATAACTCCATGCACCAGTACATGCTGGGGGCTGAATGGCTGGAAAGCAGCTCAGCAGAAAAGGACCTGGGGGTCTTGGTGGACATCAAGTTGAACATGAGCCAGCAATGCACCCTTGTGGTAAAGAAGACCAATACTAACCTGGGCTGCATTAGGAGGAGTGTTGCCAGCAGGTTGTGATCTGAACAGTAATGGAGTCTGACAACATGTTATAAAACAAAGCTTTATTGAGATAGGCAACGACTGTGGTGAGTTAACCTTGACTGGCCACCAGGTGTCCACCAAGCAGCTCTATCACTCACCTCCTCAGTGGTACGGGGATGGGGGACAGGGAATCAGATTAAAAACTCGTGAGTTGAGATAAAGGCAGTTTAATAAAGAAATGCAAAGGAAACAAACAAGCAAATAATTCTCTACTTCCCATCAGCAGGTGATGTCCAGCCACTTCCTGGGAAGTAGGGCCTCAGTACACATAGCAGTTGCTTTGGAAGACAAACTCCTTAATAACGAATGCCCCCCCCCCCCTTTCTCTTAGCTTTTATTGCTGAGCACAACGTCATATAGTACGGAATATCTCTTTGGTCAGTTTGGGTCAGCTGTCCTGGCTATATCCCCTCCCATCCTCTTGCCCACCCCTAGCCTACTGGTCTTTGGGTGAGTTGGGGTTGGAGACACAGCCTTGGTGCTGTGTGAGCACTGCTCAGCAGTAGCCAAAATATTGGTGTGTTATCAACACCTTTCTAGCTACAAATGAGGGCTGCTATGGGGAAATTTAACTCCATCCCAGCCAGACCCAATACAATGACACACCCATACGGTGACTCACTGGATCACTAATAGCAAACACATGATTATAAGCAATGCCATGGCTCTGGTGGACTGCTAGGAACATTTGGTGTCCGGGTCATCTGGGAGCAACAGTCAATCGTGCAAATGCCTTTTGAATGGGTGTGAGAGTCACACCACTCCTTGGCTCCACCAATGGTAGTGTGATTTGAGAGATTCAAACTTTGCATGGAATGTGGGCGGGACCCTGCCTACGCTTCCAAGGTCAAGGGGCAGGGTGTCAGGAGGCAGGATGTCCGCAGTCTGTCTAGGCCTACAATAACGGTCAAGTGACAGGGTGTCACAGGTTGACGGAGGTATCCTTCCCAACTACTCAGCACTGGTGAGGCCACACCTGGAGGACTGTGTCCAGTTCTGGACTCCCCAGTAGAGGAGAGACATGGACATACTGGAGAGAGTCCAGCGAAGGGCCATTAAGATGATTGTGGCACTGAAGCATCTCTCCTATGAGGAAAGGCTGAGAGAGCTGGGACTGTTCAGCCTAGAGAAGACAAGGCTCAGGGGGGCATCTTATCAATGTATATAAATATCTGAAGGGAGGCTGCAAAGAGGATGGAGCCAGGCTCTTTTCAGTGGTGTCCAGTGACAGGACAAGAGGCAATGGGCACAAGCTGAAACACAGGAGATTCTGTGTGAACATCAGGAAACACTTTTTTACTGTGAGAGTGACTGGGCACTGGAAGAGGTTTCCCAGAGAGCTTGTGGAGTCACCCTCCTTGGAGATACTCAAAAGCTGTTTGTACGTAGTCCTTGACAACATGCTCTAGGTGGCCCTGCTTGAGCAAGGGGGTTGGACCAGATGACCTCCTGAGGTCCCTTTCAACCTCAACCGTTCTGTGATTCTGTGAATCAAGTGCTCAAATGTCTTTTTAACAAGTTTTGTGAAGGTAATATTTCTATAAAAATGCTTCTTCTGATTTCCTCTCTTGTATTAAGCTATGCTCAAGCACTCATGCTGAAATAAGCATCTATGCTAGGACTTTCAGAAATTTTCTCAATGAGAGATTGTATGACAAGCTCTCAGTAAAACTTTCTTTTCTCTCAAGTAAAACTTTCCAGTGTAAAAATATCCTTACTATTGAGTTCTTTGTGCTTCTAGTTATAAGTGCCACAAACCTTTCTTAATGTGATCTTTCATCTTTTTCTTTATGTGTTTTTAGTCCTCCTGTTCGCCGTCAGAGAGCAAGAAGGGATCGTCTGTCTCGACACAATTCCATTAGCCAAGATGAAAACTATCACCATCTCTCCTATGGACAGCAGCAAGCAATAGAAGAGCCCCAAGCCTTTAACCCTCCAAATATATCCCATCGTATGTTGCACCCAGCTGCTCACCCGCCACAGCAGAACACAGTGATGGTTGACATTCATGATCAGGTAAGAGTGTGCTGAGAACATGAATGCAAATGTCTTAAACTCTGTGTATTCCTCTCCAAAGAGAGCAAATGAGTAAACTCTCCTTGACAAATTAGTTGGCAATGGAGGTCACATAACACTAACTCCTATTAGTCATCTTGTAGAGCATTTTTTTTTTCTTTTTTTCTTCTGGGTAGTATCAGTGTATAGAGAGCTGCAGCATTCAGTGAAAACATTGATACATTTGTTACTGAAGAAAAAAATAAAAATCTAGACTCTAATAGAGAAGAGTGAAAGTCAACAGTCTGTCAGTGTGTGTTGGCACACTTCTGAAGATCTCTGCATCCCACCTTTGAAATGTGACTCTTCTGCTTCTGAAGTTAATTTAGTTTAAGATATGCTATGGTAATAATGTATTTTACTTCATTGCATATGAAGTATCTCTCCTTAGCTTAAAGTGCTTTACATATAGTTTAAATATGTTCTTTAAAAATAGAATTCACAATGCATGTAATTGACTACCTACATAACAGCAAAACTCATAACGGTTGGACTCGATGATCTTAAAGGTCTTTTCCAACCTAAACAATTCTATGATTCTATGAACTCATGATAAGATCATCTCATCACTAAATTACTCATTCTAGCCTCAACCAGCTCCTTAAATGGCATGAGAAATTGACATTTGCAGTTACTCCAGAAAAATAAGTTAGATCTTCCCTGAGACAGGAAGAGGAGTAGGATTCCATAATAGAGGCTCTTTAAAGGAAATTGTCCTCTTGATATAGCCTTTTCTTGTTCAAATCAGTAGACTGCAGCCCAAGTGTGTTTGTTGCTATGCAGTTACATTCATTAACTGGGGACAAAGCTGGTCATTCTAGTGCAGTGCACAGGGGGGTTTCCTGAATCAGGGAAACCTCAGGGGGAGCCAAAAGACCCACCAGGAGCCCGCAGCTCGTGTGACAGCAGCTGATGAGACCTGGGCAGGGCCAGGAGCAGAGGCAGGAGATTTAAATGCGGTGTAACCGAAACTAGCACTCAGTCGTTGAGGCGAGCAGCTCCAGTGCCAGCACAATCCAGAGTGGAGTGCTCTAGCGTAGTGTACAGGAGGGTTTCCTGAATCAGGGAAACCTCAGGGGGAGCCAAAAGACCCGACAGGAGCCTGCAGCTTGCCCGACAGCTACTGACAAGATCTGGGCAGGGCCAGGAGCAACGATGGTCAAGCCCCACCCCCACATATAAAAGAAGCCCGCGCTAGCGACCAGGATGGGCAAACAGGGCATGGCGCATCAGCAAGAGAGTGTTGTGGCAGTTTGCACGTCAGGCTACCAGAGAGACCAGGGAAGTCCTAGACTGCTGGGGGGATAAGGGGGGTGGTGTGTGTGTGTGTGTGTGTACGCACCTCTCAGTGAAGCAGAAACTGGAGTGCTGCTGCGGGCCTCAGGGGCTCACATGTCCAGGTGTCAGCAACTAGGGAGACCACGATCCAGGGCCTAGCTCCTGGGCAGACTCTTCAGAAGGGATAGGCAAGGAAGGAGAGGAGGTGGGGTATCCCTGTATGTTAGGGAGTGTTTTGACTGTCTAGAGTTTGATGATGGCGATGAAAGGGTTGAGTGTTTATGGGTAAGAAACAGGGGGAAGGTCAACAAGGCAGATATCATGGTGGGAGTCCAGGGCGGGCAAACAGGGCGTGGCGTGTCAGCAAGGGAGTGTTGTGGCAGTTTGCACGTCAGTTCACGCAGAAGGGTGCGCAGGAAGGGCGCTGTAGCTGTGCCAGCTCGACCAGGGAGAAATGGCACCTACCCGGCAGAAGGCCATGGCCTCTCTAAGCTCTGCACCCGCCACAATTGATGCAGCTTCCCAGACAGAGCTCCAAAGGGAACATGCTGCTATCCAGGTGTCAGGCTGCAGGATGTGCCCTACTCTTAGGCCAGTACAGGACGGCAGTAGTGAGTACACATGTGGGAGGTGTGCCCAGGTAGAGGAACTCCTCAGCTTATTGACAGAGCTCTGGTAGGAGGTGAGTAGGTTGAGGAGTATCAGGGACTCTGAGAGGGAGATAGGTTACTGGAATCGCGCCCTACCTTCCCTGGGACAGGCCCGACAGGCAAACAGGGCACGTGGTACGGAGAATTCTCTGTCCTCTCTCTGCCTGGCTGAACACGGTGACTTAAGGGATAGAGGGCAATGGCGATGATAAGTTCCTGCCTGGCGCAGCAGGCGCATCTCCTCTGTGACTACCTCACCTTCCCAGGTGCCCTTGCATAATAGGTACGAGGCTCTGCAAGTGGAACCAAACAATGACAAGGACGATGGTTCATCTAGCTTGGAGGTGTTGCCAAGGTTAAGTTGGCCTACGCCCTGTGTCAAAACCGTTTCCATAAAGAAAAAAAGATGAGTTATTGTCATAGGAGACTCTCTCCTGAGGGGAACAGAAGGCCCAATATGCAGACCGGACCCACTTCTTAGGGACGTCTGCTGCCTCCCTGGGGCCAGGGCTAAAGGTGTGAAGAGAAAGCTTCCTACCCTGGTACGGCCCTCGGATTATTATCCATTATTGATTTTTCAGGTAGGCAACGATGAAGTTGCAATAAGAAGTCTGTCATGGTTTAACCCCAGCCGGTAACCAAATACCATGCAGCTGCTCGCTCACTCCTCCCCCACCCCCCCCGCCAGTGGGGTGGGGAGGAGAATCGGAAAGAAAGGAAAAATTGTGGGTTGAGATAAAGACAGTTCACCAGGACAGCAAAGAAAAAGAGAATAGTGATTATATTATATATTAATAATGGTAATAAAAAAATATAATGATAATAGAACATACAAAGCAAACAATGCACAATTTCTCACCGCCTGACGACTCGATGACCAATACAGCCGGTCCCGAGCAGAGATCATGGAGCGAAACCAAGAACAATCTTGGAACAATCCCGAGCAGTGATCTCAGAACAGCAGTTTCCCCAGCGGCGATCTTGGAATCGCAAGTTCCAGAGAGAATGAGCGAGGGAACGAAAAGCCAAACGAACAAACGAATGCACAAACGAACGAAAGGCGCCCTGGCCCACCAGTCGACACCCACTTATATACAGAGCATGATGACTATGGTACGGAATACTTTCTTTGGCCAGTTTGGGTCAACTGTGCTGGCTATACCCCTCCCAGGTTTTTGCACCTGCACATTAGCAAAACCTGGGAAGCTGGAAAATGTCCTTGATGTCTTAGCAACAACTAATAACATCAGTGTATTAGCAACATTCTTCACATACTAAATCCCATACTAAATCCAAAACACAGGAGCTACTGGGAAGAAAATTAGCTCCATCCCGACTGAAACCAGGACAAAGTCCAAAGGCAATCAAGAGAGACTTCAGGGCCTTGGGACGACTGGTTAAGGGATCAGGAGCACGAGTAGTGTTCTCTATCCTTCCAGTTTCAGGAGATGATGAGGGAAGAAACAGGAAGAGCCAACAGATCAATACCTGGCTCCGAGTTTGGTGTCACCAGCAGAATTTGGGGGTTTTTGATCATGGGTTGGTCTACATGACACCAGGCCTGCGGCAACAGATGGGGTACACCTGTCTCAAAGGGGGAAAGGGCTCTTGGTGCAGGAGTTAGCAGGGCTCATTGAAAGAGCTTAAAACTAGATTTGAAGGGCAAAGGGATAAAACCAGGCTCACTAGAGATAAGACTGGGGGCGACACGCCAATGTTTGAGGGATGGTGTGCTAGCGAGGTCCTTCGGTCTGCCATCTCAGTGGAGGTAGGAGATGGAGATGCAAGGGTTGTTGATGTGTTAGAAACCACGGAAGTGCCTGAGAACAGTCACACAGGAATTAGGGCTTCTTTCCCAAAAAAGGTGGCAGGATCAATAGCCCAGCTGAAGGGCATCTACACAAATGCACGCAGCATGGGCAACAAACAGGAGGAGCTGGAAGCCATTGTACAGCTGGAAAACTATGATATAGTTGCAATCATGGATACATGGTGGGATGACTCACACAACTGGAGTGCTGCAATGGATGGCTACAAACTCTTTAGAAGGGATAGGCAAGGAAGGAGAGGCGGTGGGGTAGCCCTGTATGTTAGGGAGTGTTTTGACTGTCTAGAGCTTGACGATGGTAATGAAAGGGTTGAGTGCCTGTGGGTAAGAATCAGGGGGAAGGCCACCAAGGCAGATACCATGGTGGGAGTCTGTTACAGACCACCCAACCAGGACGAGGAGGCAGATGAAGTATTCTACAGGCAGCTGGGAGAAGCCTCATGATCGCTAGCCCTTGTTCTCGTGGGGGACTTCAACTTGCCAGATGTCTGCTGGAATTACAATGCAGCAGAGAGGAAACAGTCCAGGAGGTTCCTGGAGTCTGTGGAAGGCAACTTCCTGACACAGCTGGTGAGGGAGCCCACGAGAGAAGGCGCCCCGCTGGACCTGTTGTTTGTGAACAGAAAAGGTCTTGTGGGTGATGTGACGGTTGGAGGCCGTCTTGGGCATAGCAATCACGAAATGATAGAGTTTTCGATTCATGGAGAAGTAAGGAGTGGGGTCACCAGAACTGCCACCTTGGACTTCCGGAGGGCAGACTTTGGCCTGTTTAGGAGTCTGGTTGGCAGAGTCCCTTGGGAGGCAGTCCTGAAGGGCAAAGGAGTCCCGGAAGGCTGGACATTCTTCAAAAGGGAAGTCTTAAAGGCGCAGGAGCAGGCTGTCCCCAAGAGCCAAAAGAGAGCCGGCGGGGAAGAAGACCGGCCTGGCTGAACAGAGAGCTCCGGCTGGAACTTAGGAAAAAAAGGAGACTCTACAACCTTTGGAGGAAGGGGCAGGCCACTCAGGAGGACTACAAGGATGTTGTGAGGTCATGCAGGGAGAAAATTAGAAGGGCCAAAGCCCAACTAGAGCTTAATCTGGCTACTGCCATGAAAGACAACAAAAAGTGTTTCTATAAATACATTAGCAAGAAAAGGGGGGGCAAAGGAGAATCTCCCTCCTCTATTGGATGCGGGGGGGGAAACATAGTGACAAAGGCTGAGGAAAAGGCTGAGGTACTTAATGCCTTCTTTGCCTCCATCTTTTATAGTAAGGGAAGTTGTTCTCTGGGCACCCAGCCCCCTGAGAAGGAAGATGGGGACAGGGAGCAGAATGAAGCCCCCATAATCCAAGGGGAAATGGTCAGTGACCTGCTCCACCACCTAGACACACACAAGTCTATGGGGCCGGATGGGATCCACCCAAGGGTACTGAAGGAGCTGGTGGATATGCTCACCAATCCACTCTCCATCATTTATCAGCAGTCCTGGCTAACTGGGGAGGTCCCAGTTGACTGTAGGTTAGCAAATGTGAAGGAGGATCCGGGGAACTACAGGCCTGTCAGCCTGACCTCGGTGCCCGGGAAGGTTATGGAGCAGGTCATCTTGAGTGCCATCACGCGGCACGTACGGGACAACCGGGCGATCGGGCCCAGTCAGAACGGCTTTATGAAAGGCAGGTCCTGCTTGACTAACCTGATCTCCTTCTATGACATGGTGACCCGCTTAGTGGATGAGGGAAAGGCTGTAGATGTTGTTTACCTGGACTTTAGTAAAGCCTTTGACACCGTCTCCCACAGCATCCTCCTGTAGAAACTGGCTACCCATGGCTTGGATGGGTGTACTCTGCGCTGGGTAGGAAACTGGCTGGATGGCCGGGCCCAAAGAGTTGTGGTGAATGGAGTTAAATCCGGTTGGCGGCCAGTCACAAGTGGCGTTCCCCAGGGCTCTGTACTGGGGCCAGTTCTGTTCAATATCTTCATCAGTGACCTGGATGAGGGAAGTTTGCAGATGACACCAAGTTGGGAGGGAGTGTTGATCTGCTTGAGGGTAGGAAGGCGCTACAGCGGGATCTGGACAGGCTGGATTGATGGGCTGCGGCCAGTTGTATGAGGTTCAACAAGGCCAAGTGCCGGGTCCTGCACCTGGGTCACAACAACCCCAGGCAATGCTACAGGCTTGGGAAGGAGTGGCTGGAAAGCTGCCTGGCAGAAAAGGACCTGGGGGTGTTGGTCGACAGCTGGCTGAAGATGAGCCAGCAGTGTGCCCAGCCTGTGCAGAAGGCCAACAGCATCCTGGCCTGTATCAGAAATAGTGTGGCCAGCAGGACTATGGAAGTGATCGTCCCCCGTACTCGGCCCTGGTGAGGCCGCACCTCGAGTACTGTGTTCAGTTTTGGGCCCCTCACTACAGGAAAGACATTGAGGTGCTGGAGCATGTCCAAAGAAGGGCAATGAAGCTGGTGAAGGGTCTGGAACACAAGTCCTATGAGGAGCGGCTGAGGGAAATGGGCTTGTTTAGCCTGGAGAAAAGGAGGCTCCAGGGAGACCTTATTGCTCTCTACAGCTACCTGGAAGGAGATTGTAGCGAGGTGGGTGTCAATCTCTTCTCCCAAGTAACAAGTGATAGAAGGAGAGGAAACGGCCTCAAGTTGCACCAGGGGAGGTTTAGATTGGATATTAGGAAACATTTCTTCACTGAAAGGGTTATCAGGCATTGGAACAGGCTGCCTAGGGAAGTGGTTGACTCACCATCCCTGGAGGTGTTTAAAAGATGTTTAGATGCAGAGCTTAGGGACATGATTTAGTGGTGGACTTGGCAGCGTTAGGTTTATGGTTGGACTCGATGATCTTAAAGGTCTTTTCACAGCATCACAGAATCACAGAATGGTAGGGGTTGGAAGGGACCTCTGGAGATCATCTAGTCCAACCCCCCTGCCAGAGCAGGGTCACCTAGAGCAGGCCGCACAGGAATGCGTCCAAGCGGGTTTTGAATCTCTGCAGAGAAGGAGACTCCACACCCTCCCTGGGCAGCCTGTGCCAGGGCTCTGGCACCCTCACAGGGAAGAAGTTTTTCCGCATATTTAGATGGAACTTCCTGTGTTCCAGTTTGTGCCCATTGCCCCTTGTCCTGTCGCTGGGCACCACTGAGAAGAGCCTGGCCCCATCCTCTTGACACCCGCCCTTGAGATATTGATAAGCGTTGATGCGGTCCCCTCTCAGTCTTCTCTTCCTCAGGCTGAACAGCCCCAGCTCCCTCAGCCTTTCCCCATAGGAGAGATGCTCCACCTAATGATTCTGTGATTCTATAACCACATCACAACCTGCCAGGCCTAGAATGCAATTCTTACAGCACAGATTATAAAGTGACTTGCATTCAGTACAGCAGCGGATCACTGATGTGTTTTCTGTGCAGAGCAATGCTCAGTCAGGAAGTATCTGCACTCGGAGCAGAGCGCATGGGTTAAAGCTAGTAGTCTTTCTGGCCATGTCACAGCCTTCACTTGTATCGGAACAGTTGAGTTACTAAGTATCTCAAAATAAAAATAAAATTTGTGTTTGTCCTTGAGTGATCAGACTTACAGCATCATCTTGAGAAACGATTGTTTTATGATACTAGCACCATCCACAACCAGATATTAGTGTTTTCATAGTTACTATGGGTCTTCCATGATGGTGCTTTACACAGACTACTCTAGAGAGGGAAACACTTTTTTTTTTTCTCTTTCTTTCTGCACTGAGAGCATTGGCAACCTCTCCTGAATCGCATCTACCATTGCCCTCAAACATCCAACAGTTATGGCATTAAAAACTCTCTGATAGCTCCCATACTAAATATTTGCATTGGTACCTGAACTGGAACTAGGTCAAAGTCACTGTTTCTGCAGTGCAGTTTTGAGATTTGAAGTTTCATTCAGTCATCTGCGTAGTGTTCCTGTTTTGGCCTCTGCATCTCATGGCCAGTTCAGTAGGTTAGCTCTCTTCAATTTACTTATTCTCACCTTTGTAATGAGCTGTTCTTGCTTCTTCATTTTCCAAGGGTGGCTTCCATTTTAGTAGGTTGTGAAGGAAGGTTCTTCAAAATAATTGCTTTCTGTGGATCCATGTTCCCTACCTATAATTCTTTGCAGTTTTTGCTAGATTCCTGATGTAGTACAAGGAACTGAGTAGTGTCTGGGTCCAGAGTACCTTCTACCCTTGGATTGATGATTGAGTTCTAAGTGAATATTGCTAACTAAAAAAAAATGTAAGCCATCATGTTCTCTACTGTGTTTGTAGATATTTAGTGGATGTTGTCTGAGAGGCATGTTTATGAATATGTCTTTTTCAACTTTTAAATTAATCTTGGTTTCAACTACTGTTATTAGTCATGTTAAGACACATCCCTGGACTGTTGCTCTGAGTAGGCATTCAGAGATTGATTTCTTTACAGGAAAGAAAATCTATCTGAAGTTCTTTTTCTTCAAAGATATAAGTCTCTGGGTTAACATTTAATCACTCTGCAAGGACGAGTTGAAGAGATTCTTTCTTGCAGTGTTTTTTCCCCCCCTTTTTCTGACTGGCTTTTACATGGCAGTTACTGCTGCCTATTTTCTCTAAGAACTAACCTTAGTGTGTGGGAGGGGCAGCTTTGCTGAATTTGAGATGCTTTTGAGTGCCTCTAACGGTGCCTTGGAGGACTTAACATCCTGAGAGCTCCCTCGCGGCCTTATCCTAAAAGCACTGACTGGAGTGATACTCCAATTAGAAGACTTTTTTTTTTTTTGTAAAGGACAGGGATTACAGGTATTTGCCTTCTTTAACACCTTCAGAGTAATAAATACTTTTTTGTTATGTTAGGTGAAAGCTTGTTTTCTATGCCATGCCATAACTGTCCAAAGCCCTTGTAACAGCTTACTTCATACACTTGTGTTTTTGCTGCAGATCCATCAGGGCGCAGTCCCCGTCTCATACACAGTGACAACAGTGGCGCCACATGGAATTCCACTTTGTACAGCCCAGCACATACCACCCTGCAGCACACAGCAGGTCCCAGGTTGTTCTGTGGTATTCAGTGGACAGCACCTTCCGATCTGTAGTGTGCCTCCTCCAGTAAGTATGATTCTCTAGTTATACTGACTCTGGACTTAGACTTAGGAGGTGGAAAGTCTGGAGTTTCACTGCCCATACAGCTTTCCCTGATGTAAAATAAAAACTATTATTTCCTGGGATAAATTGTAATGGTATACATAATATGGTATATATAATAGTGCAAGCTTTAGAGCTAGTAAACTTATTGTGCTTCCCTGCTCCCTTCATAGAATTATACCATATTCTCATGTATTTTTGACTCAAAATGGATGCTGGTTTATGATCTGGTCTCTTACCCTATCCATTAGCAGCTATTCTACATACATTCAGATGCTTACAGGAAAAGACTTTCAAAGTTCATCAAGTACTATTAGGAATCTCACCTAGAGCTTTTATCTGGAAATGGTCTTATAAAATGGTACAGCTACAGCTAACAGCTCTTTATGAAAGACAGGCAAGGAAGCAGAGGGGATTGCCCCTTGCGTGAAGGAGTAGCTCAAGCGTATAGAGCTCTTCTATGGAATGGGTGACAGGCTGAGAGCTTGTGGGTCAGGAACAAAGAGACTAGTAAGAGGTGATATCAAGATGTGAACTTGTTACAGACCGCCTGATCAGTGTGAAGAAGGGGACAAGACCTTCTTTAAGCAACCTGAGGAAGTCTCCAGATTACAGACCCTGGTTCTTATGGGGGAATTGAAACTCCCTGACATCTGCTGGAAGGGCAACAATGGGACAGAAATAGTCCAGGAGGCTTCTGGAGGGTGTTGCGGGGGGTGAACGATGACGAAAACTTCTTAATACAGGTGTTGAATGGGCCAACTGGGGGGATGCACAGCTGGATCTGCTGCTCATGAACAAGGAAGAACTAATTGAGGATGTGGCAATCAGTGGGAGCCTTGAATTGAGTGGAGCTCAAGATCCTGAGGGGAGTGAGGAAGGCAAGAAGCAGAGTACAGACCTTGCATTTCAGACCATTGTGCGCTCAGCTTTTGCTTTACTGTATTTATCTCAACCCATGAGTTTTCACACTTTTACCCTTCTGATTCTCTTCCCCATACCACTGGGGGGAGGGGAGTGAGCAAGCGGCTGTTTGGTGTTTAGCTGCCTACTGAGGTTAAACCACAACAGTCCTTTTTGTTGCCCAACATGGGACTCGAAGGGTTTGAGATAACAACAGATTTGACTGGAGTGTACTGGAGGGAACTTATAATTATTATATCTGTTTAACAGTTGTTGATCGTGATGTTGACTTATCTGTCCTTGACATTGGTTTATCTGATGCATGCCATGCTCCCTTTTTTTGCTGTACATCAAATGTGAGAGCTTGTTAAAGACTGGTTTTAGCTTATGCAGTTTGCTGTGCTGTGTAGCACTTGGTGGTGTTTTGCCTGGGAGAATTATGATTAAAGCAGTGACCTTGAGCCTAATCTGGTATTTGGGCCCTACACTGATGTTTTCCCTGTACTTCAGGAACTATGTCATGCAGACAATTAACAATTACATTTTTTCCCTTTTCTCCTCTGAGAGACATTCAGTGGAGGAAACACAGAATGGCACCTTCCCCTTCTTCTATGGGATAGATCATAGAATCATAGAATTGTTCTGGTTGGAAGAGACCTCCAAGATCATCAGGTCCAACCATTAACCTATCACTACCAAGTCCCCCACTAAATCATATCCCTTAGGGCCTCATCTAAACGTCTTTTGAATACTTCCAGAGATGATGACTCCACCACCTCCCTGGGCAGCCTGTTCCAATGCCCGACAACCCTTTCGGTGAAGAAATGTTTCCGAATATCCAACCTGAACCTCCCCTGGCGCAACTTGAGGCCATTTCCTCTTGTTCCATCGTCTGTTACTAGGGAGAAGAATCCGACCCCCATCTCTCTACAACCTCCTTTCAGGTACTTGTAGAGAGCGAGAAGGTCTCCCCTCAGCCTCCTTTTCTCCAGGCTAAACTTCCCCAGTTCCCTCAGCCACTCCTCATAGGACTTGTGTTCCAGACCCTTCCCCAGCTTCGTTGCCCTTCTCTGGACATGCTCCAGCACCTCAATGTCTTTCTTGTAGTGAGGGGCCCAAAACTGAACACAGTACTCGAGGTGCGGCCTCACCAGGGCCGAGTACAGGGGGACGATCACTTCCCTAGTCCTGCTGGACACACTATTTCTGATACAAGCCAGGATGCCGTTGGTCTTCTTGGCCACCTGGGCACACTGCTGGCTCATATTCAGCTGGCTGTCGACCAACACCCCCAGGTCCTTTTCCACCGGGCAGCTTTCCAGCCACTCCTTCCCAAGCCTGTAGCACTGCCTGGGGTTGTTGTGACCCAAGTGCAGGACCCGACACTTGGCCTTGTTGAACCTCATACAATTGGCCTCGGCCCATTGATCCAGCCTGTCCAGGTCCCGCTGTAGTGCCTGCCTGCCCTCCAGCAGATCAACACTCCCACCCAACTTGGTGTCATCTGCAAACTTACTGAGGGTGCACTCGATCCCCTCGTCCAGATCATCGATAAAGATATTGAACAGGACTGGCCCTAATACTGAGCCCTGGGGGACACCACTTGTGACTGGCTGCCAACTGGATTTAACTCCATTCACCACAATTCTTTGGGCCCGGCCATCCAGCCAGTTTTCTACCCAGCGCAGAGTATGCCCGTCCAAGCCATGGGTAGCCAGTTTCTCCAAGAGAATGCTGTGGGAGACGGTGTCAAAGGCTTTACTAAAGTCCAGGTACACAACGTCCACAGCCTTTCCCTCATCCACTAGGCGGGTCACCATGTCGTCGAAGGAGATCAGGTTGGTCAGGCAGGACCTGCCCTTCATACAGCCATGCTGACTGGGCCTGATCGCCCGGTTGTCCCGTACATGCCGCGTGATGGCACTCAAGATGATCTGCTCCATAACCTTCCCGGGCACCGAGGTCAGGCTGACAGGCCTGTAGTTGCCCGGATCCTCCTTCTGGCCCTTCTTGTAGATGGGCGTCACATTTGCCAGCCTCCAGTCAACTGGGACCTCCCCGGTTAGCCAGGACTGCTGATAAATGATGGAGAGTGGCTTGGTGAGCACTTCTGCCAGCTCTTTCAGCACCCTTGGGTGAATCCCATCCAGCCCCATAGACTTGTGTGTGTCTAGGTGGTGGAGCAGGTCACTGACCATTTCCCCTTGGATTACATGGTCTTCATTCTGCTCCCATCCCTGTCTTCCTGCTCAGGGGGCTGGGTGCCCAGAGAGCAACTTCCCTTGCTGTTAAAGACTGAGGCAAAGAAGGCATTTAGCACCTCAGCCTTTTCCTCATCCCTTGATGCTAAGTTTCCCCCTGCATCCAATAGAGGAGGGAGATTCTCCTTAGCCCCCTTTTTATTGTTAATGTATTTGTAGAAGGACTTTTTGTTGTCTTTTACGGCAGTAGCCAGACTAAGTTCTAGTTGGGCCTTGGCCCTCCTAAGTTTCTCCCTGCATAACCTCACAACATCCTTGTAGTCCTTCTGAGTTGCCTGCCCCTTCCTCCAAAGGTTGTAGACTCTCCTTTTTTTCCTAAGTTCCAGCCAAAGCTCTCTGTTCAGCCAGGCCGGTCTTATTCCCCGCCGGCTCGTCTTTTGGCTCATGGGGACAGCCTGCTCCTGCGCCTTTAAGACTTCCCTTTTGAAGAATGTCCAGCCTTCCTGGACGCCTTTGCCCTTCAGGACTGCCTCCCAAGGGACTCTGCCAACCAGACTCCTAAACAGGCCAAAGTCTGCCCTCCGGAAGTCCAAGGTGGCAGTTCTGGTGACCCTCCTCTTTACTTCCCTGAGAATCGAAAACTCTATCATTTCGTGGTCACTGTGCCCAAGACGGCCTCCAACCGTCACATCACCCACAAGACCTTTTCTGTTCACAAACAACAGGTCCAGCGGGGCGCCTTCTCTCGTGGGCTCCCTCACCAGCTGTGTCAGGAAGTTGCCTTCCACAGACTCCAGGAACCTCCTGGACTGTTTCCTCTCTGCTGCATTGTATTTCCAGCAGACATCTGGCAAGTTGAAGTCCCCCACGAGAACAAGGGCTAGCGATCATGAGGCTTCTCCCAGCTGCCTGTAGAATACTTCATCTGCCTCCTCGTCCTGGTTGGGTGGTCTGTAACAGACTCCCACCATGGTATCTGCCTTGGTGGCCTTCCCCCTGATTCTTACCCATAGGCACTCAACCCTCGCGTCATCGTCCTCGAGCTCAAGGCAGTCAAGACTCTCCCTAACATACAGGGTTACCCCACTGCCTCTCCTTCCTTGCCTATCCCTTCTAAAGAGTTTATAGCCGTCCATCGTGGCACTCCAGCTATGTGTGTCATCCCACCATGTTTCTGTGATGGCAACTATATCATAGTTTTCCCCTTTCACAACGTCCTCAAGCTCCTCCTGTTTGTTGCCCATGCTCCGTGCATTCGTGTAGATGCCCTTCAGCTGGGCTAATGATCCTCTCACCTTTGTGGTGGGAGAAGTCCTACTTCCTATGTGTCCCATCTCAGGCGTTTCCATGGTTCCTAGCAGATCAATGACCCCTGTGTCCCTGCTGCTGCATGGGTCTCTCTGTCCTACCTCATCTGAGATGGCTGACCGAAGGGCCTCACTGGCACGCCATCCCTCATTCATTGGCGTGCCACCCCCAGGTTTCTCTCTAGCAAGCCTAGTTTTATCCCCTTCCCCCTTCAAATCTAGTTTAAAGCCCTTTCAATGAGCCCTGCTAACTCCTGTGCCAGGATCCTTTTCCCCCTTTGGGACAGGTGCGCCCCGTCTGCCGCCAGCAGGCCTGGTGCCATGTAAACCGACCCATGGTTGAAGAACCCAAAGTCCTGCCGGTGACACCAGGCTCGGAGCCAGTTGTTGATCTGCTGGCTCCTCCAGTTTCTTCCCTCATCCTTCCCCAGAACTGGAGGGATAGAGGAGAACACTACCTGTGCTCCTGATCCCTTAACCAGTCGCCCCAAGGCCCTGAAGTCTCTCTTGATTGCCCCGGGACTTCTTTTTGCCACCTCCTCACTGCCTACCTGGAAGATCAACAGGGGATAGTAGTCTGAGGGCCGTACCAGGGTGGGAAGCTTCCTCTTCACATCCTTGACCCGGGCCCCAGGGAGGCAGCAGACTTCCCTAAGCAGTGGGTCCAGTCTGCATATGGGCCCTTCTGTTCCTTTCAGAAGGGAGTCACCTATGACAACGACCCGTCTCTTGTTTTCCTTTGTGGGGTCAGTTTTGATGCAGGACATAGGCCGACTAATCCTCGGCAGCACCTCCAGGCTGGCTGAACCATCAGCCTTGTCATTGTTTGGTTCCAGTGGCAGGGCCTCGTACCTATTGTGCAAGGGCACCTGTGGAGGTGGGGTAGGCGCTGAGGAGACATGCCTGCCTTGCCAGGGAGGCACTAGTTGCCATTGTCCCCTGTCCCCTACGTCCCTGTGTTCAGCCATGCAGGGAGAGGATCGGGATAGGGAGTCCCCCGCGACAGGCACCCTGGCTGCCTGTTGCGCCTGTCTCAGGGAGGGCAGGGTGCGAGTCCAGTCATCGATCTCCCTCTCGCACTCCCTGATACTCCTCAACCTGCTCACCTCCTGCCGGAGCTCTGTCACCAGGCAGAGGAGTTCCTCTACCTGGGCACACCTCCCACAGGCATGCTCGCTGCTGCTGCCGCCCGGTACTGGCATCAGAGCAGGGCACACCCTGCAGCCTGACACCTGGGTGGCAGCGTGTTCCCACCGCAGCTCCGTCTGGGAAGCTGCGTCAGTCGTGGCAGGTGCAAGGCTTAGAGCAGCCACGGCTTTCTGCCGGGTGGACACCATTGCTTCCCCCGTCGAGCCGGCGGAGCTTCAGCGCCCTCCCTGCGCGAACTGCCACGCAAACTGCCGCGCCGCACCCTTCCTGACGCCCCGCGCCCTGTTTGCCCGCCCTGTTCGCCGTGCTCCAGGTCGCTGGCGCTCCCCAGGGGCTTTTTTATACGGGGGGGCGCTTGGCCGCCGCAGCTCCTGGCCCCGCCCAGGTCTCGTCAGCCGCTCTCGCGCGAGCTGCCGGCTCCTGGCGGGTCCCTCGGCTCCCTCTGAGGCTCCCCGGTTCGGGAAACCCCCTTGTGCACCGTGCGAGGATGCTCTGCTGCAGGTCGCGCCGGCACCGGAGCTGATTGCCTCAGCGATGTTTGCTCCCTTGTTACAATGTCTTCAGTATCTTGAACATCCTTGGGTAACCAAAACACTCCTATTGGTACTTCTGAAGAATATTTTTTTTGTTTTTTTCTAAGGTTAAGAGCGGCAGAGATGATGTGTGATGAACTGACCGCAACCCCCATTCCCCGTCCCCCTGCGCCACTCGATGGGGAGGAGGTAGAGAAAATCAGGAGTAAAGCCTGGGAAGAAGGGAGGAGTGGGGGGAAGGTGTTTTAAGATTTGGTTTTATTTCTCATTGTCCTATTCCCCGGTCACAAGTGGTGTTCCCCAGGGCTCAATATTGGGGCCAGTCCTGTTCAATATCTTTATCAGTGATCTGGACGAGGGGATCGAGTGCACCCTCAGTAAGTTTGCAGATGATACCAAGTTGGGAGGGAGTGTTGATCTGCTTGAGGGCAGGCAGGCGCTACAGCAGGACCTGGACAGGCTGGATCAATGGGCCGAGGCCAATTGTATGAGGTTCAACAAGGCCAAGTGCCAGGTCCTGCCCTTGGGTCACAACAACCCCAGGCGATGCTACAGGCTTGTGGGGGAGTGGCTGGAAAGCTGCCCAGCGAAAAAGGACCTGGGGGTGTTGGTTGACAGCCGGCTGAATATGAGCCAGCAGTGTGCCCAGGTGGCCAAGAAGACCAACAGCATCCTGGCTTGTATCAGAAATAGTGTGTCCAGCAGGACTAGGGAAGTGATTGTCCCCCTGTACTTGGCCCTGGTGAGGCCGCACCTCGAGTACTGTGTTCAGTTTTGGGCCCCTCACTACAAGAAAGACATTGAGGTGCTGGAGCGTGTCCAGAGACGGGCAACGAGGCTGGTGCAGGGTCTGGAACACAAGTCCTATGAGGAGTGGCTGAGGGAACTGGGGATGTTTAGTCTGGAGAAAAGGAGGCTGAGGGGAGACCTTATTGCTCTCTACAAGTACCTGAAAGGAGGTTGTAGAGAGATGGGGGTCGGACTCTTCTCCCATGTAACAGACGATGGAACAAGAGGAAATGGCCTCAAGTTGCGCCAGGGGAGGTTTAGATTGGATATTCATAAAAATTTCTTCACTGAAAGGGTTGTCGGGCATTGGAACAGGCTGCCCAGGGAGGTGGTGGAGTCACCATCCCTGGAGGTATTCAAAAGACATTTAGATAAGGCCCTAAGGGATACGATTTAGTGGGGGACTTGGTAATGCTAGGTTAATGGTTGGACCCGATGATCTTGGAGGTCTCTTCCAACCAGAACAATTCTATGATTCTATGATTCTATGATTCTGATTTTGATTGGTAATAAATTAAATTAATTTTTCCCCAAGTCGAGTCTGTTTTGCCCATGACAGTACTTGGTGAATGATCTCTCCCTGTCCTTATCTCAACCTATGAGCATTTCATTATATTTTCTCTCCCCGTCCAGCTGAGGAGGGGGAGTGATAGAGTGGCTTTGGTGGGCACCTGGCATTCAGCCAGGGTCAAGCCACCACAGTGGGTAATGTAGAAGGATGGGGAAGTCCGATGTGTACCTCAAGGAGATTTAATCTCGGGTGAAAATAACCCATGATTTGAGTTGTATAGTGCCACTGCTGTATGATGCCAGTGTTATATGATGCTGTATGTTGTTGCTGCTGTGGGTGCCATATGTCAAAGGTATTATAACAGGAACCTGTTGCTACTAGCCAGGCTAGGAGCAAAGGGAGGAGTTCATTGCAATGTTAAAACCTATAACCTGGCCCAAAGGGACCAGGGGTGGAGATTGTAATGGATATACCTTTA
Organism: Phoenicopterus ruber ruber; assembly: GCA_009819775.1. Classification (NCBI taxonomy): domain Eukaryota; kingdom Metazoa; phylum Chordata; class Aves; order Phoenicopteriformes; family Phoenicopteridae; genus Phoenicopterus; species Phoenicopterus ruber. The sequence goes on from CM020247.1 coordinate 32,846,266, forward strand.
AATTGTTGAAACAACTGAAAACAGTGTTGATAACACACCCATGTTTTGTTATTACTGAACAGTGCTTACACAGTGTCAAGGCCTTTTCTGCTTCTCACACTGCCCTGCCAGTGAGTAGGCTGACTCCATCTGACCAAAGGGATATTCCATACCATATGATGTCATGCTCAGCAATAGAAACTAGATGGGAAGGGGGAAATTTTCCAGGGCTGCCATTTCTCGGGGACTGGCTGGGCATCAGTTGGCTGGTGGTGAGCAGTTGTGGGTTTTTTGCATCAGTTGTTTTTCTGGATTTTGTTTTTCTTTGTTGTTTTTTTTCTCTTTTTTTCTTATTAAACTGTCTTTATCTCAACCCATGAATTTTCACATTTTTACCCTTCCAATTCTGTCCCCCATCCCACTGTGGGAGGAGTGAGCAAGTGGCTGTGAGGTGCTTAGCTGCCTACCAGGGTTAAACCACAACACTGCATCTGTGTGCGCGCACCTCTGTCCGTCTCTCTCCCTCTGCATCTGTGTCTGTGCACCTCTCTCTGTCTCGCTCTGTCTCTCTGTGCATCTGTCTGCGTGTGTCTCTGTGTGCACATGGATCTCTCCTCCTCTGCCTCTGTGCACATGCATGTCTCTGTGGCTGTGTGAATGCATCTGTATTTCTCCACGGAAAGAGAAAGAGGTGGTAGATGCCCCGTCCCTGGAAACGTTCAAGGTCAGGCTGGATGGGGCTCTGGGCAACCTGATCTAGTTGAAGATGTCCCTGCTCATGGCAGGGGGGTTGGACTAGATGACCTTTAAAAGGTCCCTTCCAACCCAAACTATTCTATGATTCTATGATATCTGTTCAGCTCATACCTCTAGTCTCTCTAGAATCACATTCACTCCTCTAATATGTAAGAGGTAGTGAGAAGAGCAAATAAAAAAAGTCAACAAAACCCAAAACTACATTTTTCCACAGTCACATGCTAATGACCAGTTATCAGAGAAACATTGCTAGCCTTTTGCTATCAGGATCATAGGAAACTATCAGTAGTATAAGTACAACCCTTATCCAAGAAGTAGCAGAATCGATACACCCCACTTCCATGGAAACTCTGTCCCTACATACAGTCACATGTCCCACTTGCCTCAGAAATCCCACCTCAGTTCCAGTCACACAGTCAGTTTACCCAAAGTCTTTTTGCCCCGAGGGCTGCCATTTTTTTAAAAAACAAACCCATACATATTCTCAGAGTGCCATGTGATTGGACAGGGGGGCATGCCACCCCTTCCTGTTTATTCAGAAATAAGCCCTCCCACTACATACAGGGACGTTACCATTTTCTTTCAGCCACCATTTTATGGCTGAGAGCTGCCATTTCTTACAATCTCAACACTCTCTGCATATTTACATACTGCCTTGTGATTGGCTGACTGCCATTTTTGACACCATAATATCCTATATGTTCGGAGATTGCCCTATGATTGGCTGGCAACTCAAGTTACCCTTTCCTGTTTACCGTGGAAGGATATTAAGTCCAGGAACACTTCTCCCACTACCCCCATGGGGCAGCTGACATTTTGTTGCAGTTGCAATTTTGTTCATGGCACGGGGGCACCATTTTGAAAATATTGTACCTATTGTACCCAATGTGATCTCAGTATGCTCCCTGATTGGTTGCCCATTTCCTCTCAACCAGGAAGATCTTGTATACAAATATATATACATTTATGTATATATATCAAAAGAGAGTGAGAAATATTTTTATATATAAAGGGGTGTACTAATATGTATAAAGATATGTTTATTTATACATAGATAAACTTTATATGTGTAAATAAATAAATATATATATCTCCATAAAAGTGTATGTAAAAATAATCTAAAATGTTTTAGAGTCATAGAATCATAAAATGGTTTGAGTTGGAAAGGACCTTCAAAGATAATTTAGTCATAGGCAGGGACATCTTTCACTAGATCAGGGTGTTCAAAGCCCCATCCAACCTGACTTTGAACACTTCCAATGATGGGGTATCCACAACTTCTCTGGGCAAGCTGTTCCAGTGTCTCACCACTCTCATCGTAAAAAAAATTCTTCCTTATGTCCAGTTTAAATCTAGCCTCTTTCAGTTTAAAACTGTTGCCCCTTGCCCTGTCACTACAGGCATTGATAAAAAGTCTCTCTCCGTCTTTCTTATAAGCCTCCTTTATATATTGAAAGGCCACAATCAGGTCTCCCCGGAGCCTTCTCTTCTCCAGGCTGGACAACCCCAACTCTCTCAGCCTTTCTCTCTGTGTCTGTGTGTGCTCCAGTCTGTGTATGTGTGCGCGTTTTTCTATCTCTCCTCCTTTGTATCTGTGCATGCGCATCTCTCTTCCTCAGCATCTGTGTGCGCAAGTCTCTCTCTCTGCATCTGAATGTGCACGTCTCTCAGTCTTTCCAGAGGCTTGTGAGTGATAGGGGATGTGATATAGTGAGTCAGTGCCATGTTTCTTGGCCCAGGAGTTTATGAGATTATTTCAGTCACGAGTCCCATTGTCCGACTTAATTCTTTCTGGGATACCGTGTCACCACAAAATTTGCCTTTCAAGGCCTAAGATGGTGTTTCGGGCAGTGGCATGATTTACAGGATATGTTTCTAGTCACCCAGTAGTTGCTTCCACCACGGTGAGCATGTAGTGCTTGCCTAGGCATGTTTGTGGCAGTGGTCCAATATAGTCAATTTGCCAGGCCTCGCCATATCGAAAACCCAGCCACCTCCCTCTATTCCAGGGACACTTTACTCGTGTGGCTTGCTTGATTGCGGCACATGTTTCACATTCATGGGTGACCTTCGTGATGGCCTCCATGGTCAGGTCTACCCCTTAATCACGAGTCCATCTGTATGTTGTATAGAATCATCGAATCATCGACCCCACTGCATGATCAACGCTACCCACTTACTCCATGTAGCATCAGTTGCATGATGCGTAGAGGGGATGTTTCCTTTGAACATCCAGTGTAGCACGGGCAATCGTGGTGCCAAGAGGAGATATGCTTCTGGACCAACAACTTCTGAAGCAGCTCGAACCCCCTCATATGCTGCTAGTATCTCTTTTTCAGTTGGGGTGTAGTGGGCTTCTGATCCTCAATATCCCCAGCTCCAGAACCCTGGAGGTCGATCTCAGGTTTTTCCTGGTGTTTTCTGCCAGAGGCTCCAGGTGAGACCATGCTCCCCAGCTGCAGTGTAGAGCACATTTTGCACAGCTGGTCCTGTCCAGACAGGCCCAAGGGCTACCACATGAGCTATCTCCTGTTTGATCTGCTCAAAGTCCTGTTGTTGCTCAGAGTCCCACTCAAAATAGTTCTTCTTTTGGATCACTCAATAGAGAGGACTCACAAGCTGACTATAACCTGGAATACGCATTCTCCAGAATCCCACAAGGCCTAGGAAAGCTTGTGTTTCTTTCTTGTTAGCTGATGGAGACATAGTTGGTATCTTGTTGATCACATCCATAGGGATGTGATGATGTCCATTCTGCCATTTTACTCCCAAGAACTGGATCTCCTGTGCAGGTCCCTTGACCTTGCTTCTTTTTATGGCAAAACTAGCTTTCAGAAGAATCTGAATTATTCTTTTTTCCTTTCTAAAACACTTTTTCTGCTTTGTTGCCCCACATGATGATGTCATTGATGTATTGTAGATGTTCAGGGGCACCCTTTTCCAGTGCAGTCTGGATCAGTCCATGACAAATGGTAGGACTGTGCTTCCACCCCTGGGGCAGTTGATTCCAGGTGCATTGGACACCCCTCCATGTGAAAGCAAACTGTGGCCTGCACTCTGCTGCCAAAGGAATTGAGAAGAATGCATTGGCAATGTCAATTGTAGCATGCCACTTGGCTGCCTTGGACTCCACTTCATTTTGGAGTTCCAGCATGTCCCTCCCCCCTTCTCTCTCTCCCCCCCCCCCGTGCCTGCATCTTTATCTCTCTTCCTCTGCATCTGTGTGCATCTCTCTGTCTCGCTCTGCGTTTGTGTGTGTGTGCATCTCTGTCTCTGTTCTTCTGCATCTGTGTGCATGCTTCTCTGTCTCTCTTCCTGTGTCTGTGTGTGTGCTCATTTCTCTCTCTCTGCGTCTGGGTCTGCATGTGTCTCTGTACACATGAACATCTTTCTCTCCTCCTCTGTGCACGTGCATGTCTCTGTCTCTGTGTGTATTTCTCTTCCTCCTCGTCTGTGTGCAGTCACTTCTCTCTGTATCTATGTATATGCAGGTGTCTGTCTCTTCTGCTACATCTGTGCACGTGCACGCCTCTCTGTTTCTCTTTCTCTGCATCTGAACATGTGCACGTGTCTCTGCATCTGTGTGCATGCACTTCTGTCTATTCCTCTGCATCTGTGTGCATGCCTCCCTGTTTCTCTCTGTGTCTATGTGCGCGCGTCTTTCTGTCTCTCTTCCTTTGTATCTGTGTATACGCATCTCTGTGCATGCGCATCTCTCTTCCTCAGCATGTGTGTGTGCAAGTCTCTCTCTCTGCATCTGAATGTGCACGTCTCTCCACATCTTTGTGTGTACACACCCGTCTGTCTATTTTCCTCTGCATCTGTGTGCATGTCTGTTTCTCTCTGCATCTATGCGTGCTCGTCTATGTCTATGCACGTGCACGTCTGTCTCACTCTCTCTCTTCCTCTACATCTGTACGCATGCACATCTCTCTTCCTCTTCATCCGCATCTGTGTGCGCTTGTCTCTCTGTCTCTCTGCCTGTCTCTGCATCTGTGCATGCCCGCGACTCTCTCTCTCTTCCTCTGCATTTGTCTGTGCACGCGCATCTGTCTCTGCCTCTCTCTCTTTATCCGTCTCTCTCTGCATCTGTGCGTGCGCTTGTCTCTCTGTCTCTCTTCTTCTGCATCTTTGTGTGCTCCCATCTGTGTCTGTGTGTGTGCATGCATGTGTCTATCTCTATTCCTCTGTCTGTGCACGCTCCCATCTTTGTTTCTCTTCCTCTGTGTCTGTGTGTATCCCTGTCTCTCTCTCTGCCTGTCTCTGTCTCTCTCTGTGTCTGTGCACACCCACATCTCTTCCTCGGCATCTGTGTCTGTGTGCGTCTCTCTCTCTCTCTCTCTGCATTTGAATGAGCGCACGTCTCTTCACACCTGTGTGCATGCACATCTGTCTGTCTCTATTCTTCTGCATACACGCCTCCCTGTTTCTCTTTGCATCTGTGTGCTCCAGTATGTGTATGTGTGCATGCATCTCTCTCTCTCTTCTCCTCTCTGTCTCTCACATGTTTCTCTTCCTCTGTGTCTGTGTGCACACACGTCTCTGTTTCTCTCTTACTCTGCATCTGTGCACATGCGTGCCTCACTGTCTCTCTCTGCCTGTCTGTGTGTGCCTGTGACTGTGTCTCCCTTCTGTGTTTGTCTGCACAAGCATCTCTTGGTCGCTCTTCCTCTGCATCTTGTACACCAACGCACGCAGCATGGGGAATAAACTGGAAGAACTAGAGATCTGTGTGCGCCCGCAGGGCCACGATCTCATAGCAATTACAGAGACGTGGTGGGACAGCTCGCAGGACTGGAATGCTGTCATGGATGGGTATGTACTTTTCAGGAAGGACAGGCCAGCAAGGGGAGGTGGTGGAGTTGCTCTCTATGTGAGGGAGCAACTGGAGTGTATCATCGAGCTCTGCCTAGGGGAGGAAAAAGAACAGGTCGAGAGCTTATGGGTAAGGATTAAGGGACAGGCTAACATGGCTGACACAGTTGTGGGTGTCAGCCACCTGATCAGGAAGAGGAAGTTGATGAGGGCCTGGAAGTTCTCATGGGGGACTTGAACCACCCCGATATCTGTTGGAGGGACAACACAGCTAGGCACGCACAGTCCAGGAGGTTCCTGCAGAACACTGATGACAATTTTCTGACACAGGTGGTGGAAGAGCCGATGAGGAGAGGTGTGCTGCTGGACCTCATACTAACAAACAAAGAAGGTCTGATTGGGGATGTGAAGGTTGGGGATAGCCTTGGCTGCAGTGACCACGAGATGGTGGAGTTCAGGATCCTGCGAGGAGGAAGCAGGGCACTAAGCAGGATTACAGCCCTGGACTTCAGGATAGCTAACTTTGGCCTCTTCAAGGACCTGCTTGGAGGAATCCCTTGGGTTAGGGTTCTAGAAGGTAGGGGGGCCCAAGAAAGCTGGGCAATATTCAAGCATCACTTCCTCCAAGCTCAAGAGCGTTGCATCCCCAGGAGTAAGAAATCAGGTAAGGGAGGCAGGAGACCTGCGTGGATGAGCAAGGAACTATTGGCAAAACTCAATTGGAAGAAGGAAGTCCATGGAATGTGGAAAAAGGGACGGGCCACTTGGGAGGAATACAGGAATGCTGTCAGGGTATGCAGGGATGCTACAAGGAAGGCTAAGGTACACCTGGAATTTAATCTGGCAAGGGACATCAAGGGCAGTAAGAAGGGTTTCTTCAAATTACTGGCTACCCATGGCTTGGACAGGCATAGTCTGCGCTGGGTAGGAAACTGGCTGGATGGCCGGGCCCAAAGAGTTGTGGTGAATGGAGTTAAATCCAGTAGGCGGCCGGTCAAAAGTGGTGTTCCCCAGGGCTCAGTATTGGGGCCAGTTCTGTTCAATATCTTTATCAATGCTCTGGACGAGGGGATCAAGTGCACCCTCAGTAAGTTTGCAGATGATACCAAATTGGGAGGGAGTGTTGAATCTGCTGGAGGGCAGGCAGGCACTACAGAGGGATCTGGACAGGCTGGATCGATAGGCCGAGGCCAATGGCATGAGATTCAACAAGGCCAAGTGCCGGGTCCTGCCCTTGGGTCACACCAACCCCAGGCAACGCTACAGGCTTGGGGGGGAGTGGCTGGAAAGCTGCCTGGCAGAAAAGGACCTGGGGGTGTTGGTTGACAGCCGGCTGAAGATGAGCCAGCACTGTGCCCAGGTGGCCAAGAAGGCCAATGGCATCCTGGCTTGTATCAGAAATGTTGTGGCCAGCAGGAGTAGGGAAGTGATCGTCCCCCTGTACTTGGCCCTGGTGAGGCCGCACCTCGAGTACTGTGTTCAGTTTTGGGCCCCTCACTACAAGAAAGACATTGAGGTGCTGGAGCGTGTCCAGAGACGGGCAACGAAGCTGGGGAAGGGTCTGGAATACAAGTCCTATGAGGAGCGGCTGAGGGAACTGGGGTTGTTTAGCCTAGAGAAAAGGAGGCTGAGGGGAGACCTTATTGCTCTCTACAACTACCTGAAAGGAGGTTGTAGAGAGATGGGGGTCAGACTCTTCTCCCTAGTAACAGGTCATAGGACAAGAGGAAATGGCCTCAAGTTGCGCCAGGGGAGGTTTAGATTGGACATTCGGAAAAATTTCTTCACTGAAAGGGTTGTCGGGCATTGGATCACGCTGCCCAGGGAAGTGGTGGAGTCCCCATCCCTGGAAGTACTTAAAAGACGTTTAGATGTGGCGCTAAGGGATATGATTTAGTGGGGGACTTGGTAGTGCTAGGTTAATGGTTGGACTCGATGATCTTGGAGGTCTCTTCCAACCAGAACAGTTCTATGATTCTATGATTCTATGATAAATACATCGGTAACAAACGGAAGACTAGGGAAAACGTGGGCCCTCTGCTGAATGAGGTGGGTGCCCTGGTCACGAAGGATACAGAGAAAGCAGAGTTACTGAATGCCTTCTTTGCTTCAGTCTTTACTGCTAAGGCTGGCCCTTGGGAATCCCAGACCCTGGAGGTAAGAGAGGAAGCCTGGAGAAAGGATGGCCCTCCTTCGGTAGAGGAGGATTGGGTTAGAGATCATTTAGGCAAACTGGACACCCACAAATCCATGGCCCCGATGGGATGCACCCATGAGTGCTGAGGGAGCTGGCAGAGGTCATTGCCAAGCCACTCTCCATCATCTCTGAAAGGTCATGGAGAACGGGAGAGGTGCCTGAGGACTGGAGGAAAGCCAATGTCCCTCCAGTCTTCAAGAAGGGAAAGAAGGAGGACCCGGGAAACTACAGGCCAGTCAGCCTCACCTCCATCCCTGGAAAGGTGATGGAGCAGCTCATTCTGGAGGCCATCTCCAAGCATGTAGAAGAAAAGAAGGTGATCAGGAGTCGTCAGCATGGATTCACCAAGGGGAAATCATGCTTGACCAATCTGGTAGCCTTCTACGATGGCATGACTGGCTGGGTGGATGAGGGGAGAGCGGTGGATGTTGTCTACCTGGACTTCAGCAAGGCGTTTGACACTGTCTCCCACAACATCCTCATAGGTAAGCTCAGGAAGTGTGGGCTAGACGAGTGGACAGTGAGGTGGATTGAGAACTGGCTGAATGGCAGAGCTCAGAGGGTGGTGATCAGCGGCACAGAGTCTAGTTGGAGGCCTGTAGTGAGTGGTGATCCCCAGGGGTCAGTACTGGGGCCAGTCTTGTTCAATTTATTCATCGATGACCTGGATGAGGGGACAGAGTGTATCCTCAGCAAGTTTGCTGATGACACGAAACTGGGAGGACTGGCTGATACCCCAGAAGGCTGTGCTGCCATTCAGTGAGACCTGGACAGGCTGGAGTGTTGGGCAGAGAGGAACCTCATGAGGTTCAACACGGGCAAGTGCAGGGTCCTGCACCTGGGGAGGAATAACCCCATGCACCGGTACAGGTTAGGGGTTGACCTCCTGGAAAGCAGCTCTGCGGAGAAGGACCTGGGAGTCCTGGTGGATGACAAATTCACCATGAGCCAGCAATGTGCCCTTGCGGCCAGGAAGGCCAACGGCATCCTGGGGTGCATTAAGAAGAGTGTGGCCAGCAGGTCGAGGGAGGGTATCTTCCCCCTCTACTCTGCCCTAGTGAGGCCCCATCTGGAGTCCTGTGTCCAGTTCTGGGCTCCCCAGTTCAAGAGGGATGAGGAACTACTGGAGGGAGTCCAGCAGAGGGCCATGAAGATGATTAAGGGACTGGAGCATCTCTCCTGTGGGGAAAGGCTGAGGGAGCTGGGGCTGTTCAGGCTGAGGAAGAGAAGACTGAGAGGGGACCTCATTAATGCTTATAAATATCTCAAGGGCGGGTGTCAAGAGGATGGGGCCAGGCTCTTCTCAGTGGTGCCCAGCGACAGGACAAGGGGCAATGGGCACAAACTGGAACATGGGAAGTTCTGTCTAAATATGAGGAAAAACTTCTTCGCTGTGAGGTGCCAGAGCCCTGGCACAGGCTGCCCAGGGAGGTTGTGGAGTCTCCTTCTCTGGAGAGATTCAAACCCGCCTGGACGCAGTTCTGTGCAGCCTGCTCCAGGTGACCCTGCTCTGGCAGGGGGGTTGGACTAGATGATCTCCAGAGGTCCCTTCCAACCCCTACCATTCTGTGATTCTGTGATTCTGTGATCTGTGCGGATGTGCATCTTTCTCTGCTCCTGTGTGCGCATCTCTTTGACTCTCTTCGCCTGTATCTCTGTGCATGCATCTCTCTCTTTCTCTCTCTCATTCTGCATCTGTGTGCATGCGTCTCTGTCTCTCCCTGCAGGTGTGCATGCATCTCTGTATCTGTCTTTCTCTCTTTCCCTGCATCTGTATGCCTGTGTGTCTTTGTCTCTTCCTCTGCATCTCTGTTCGCACACGCCTGTCTCTCCTCCTTTGTGTCTGTGCACGCACGTCTCTGTGTCTGTGTGCACGTGCATCTCTCTCTCCCCTCCTGTTTGCATGCCCATCTCTCTGTCTCTCTTCTTCTGCATCTGTGTGCACGTGCCTCTTTCTCGCTCTGCATCTGAATGTGTGCATGTCTCTCTGCATCTGTCTCTTCCTCTGCATCTGCACTTGCATCTCTGTCTCTCCTCCTCTGTGCCTATGTGCGCATCCATCTCTGTCTGTGTGCTGAAAGGCTGCAATCAGGTCTCCCCAGAGCCTTCTCTTCTCCAGGTTGGACAACCCCAACTCTCTCAGCCTTTCTGCAAAGGAGAGGCATTCCAGTCCACTGATCGCTTTTGTGGCCCTCCTCTGGACTCGCTCCAACAGGTTCATGTCTGTCTTGTACTGGGGGCCCTAGAGCTGGACGCAGTACTCCAGGTGGGGTCTCACCAGAGCAGAGTAGAGGGGGAGAATCACCTCCCTCAATCTGCTGGCCACGCTTCTTTTTATGCAGTCCAGGATGCGGTTGGCTTTCTGGGCTACAAGTGCACGTTGCCGGCTCATGTCCAATTTTTCATCCACCAGTACCCCCAAGTCCTTCTCGGCAGGGCTGCTCTCGATCCCTTCATCCCTCAGTCTGTATTGATACTGGGGATTGCCCCAAACCAGGTGCAGGACCTTGCACTTGGCCTTGTTGAACTTCATGAGGTTCCCATGGGCCCACTTCTCCAGCCTGTCAAGGTCTCTCTGGATGGCTTCCCTTCCCTCAAGCAAATCAACTGCACCACTCAGCTTGGAGTCATCTGCAAACTTGCTGAGGGTGCACTCAGTCCCACTGTCTATGTCGTTGATGAAGACATTAAATAGTACTGGTTCCAGTACGGACCCTTGAGGGACACCACTCATAACTGGTTTCCACTTGGTCATTGAGCCACTGACTAGAGGTCTTTGGATGCAGCCATGCAGCCAATTCCTTATCCATCTAACAGTCCATCTGTCAAACCCATCTCCCTCCATTTTATAGTCCAGAATGTTGTGGGGGACCATATCAAAGGCCTTACAGAAGTCCAGGTAGATGACATGCGTAGCTCTTCCCTTGTCCACTGATGCAGTCACTCCATCGTAGAAGGCCACTAGATTAGTCAGGCACAACTTGCTCTTGGTGAAGCCATGTTGGCTGTCTCTAATCACCTCCTTGTCTTCCACATGTTTCGACATGTGTTCCAGGAGGATCTGTTCCATGATCTTACCGAGCACGGAGGTGAGGCTGACTCATCAGTAGTTCCTAGGGTCCTCCTTATTACCCTGTTTAAAAATGGGTACATTTTCTTCCTTTTCTGGCCAATGTACCTGTAAAAGCCCTTCGTGTTATTCTTCACATTCCTTGCCAAATTCAGCTCCAGCTGTGCCTTAGCTTTCCTGATCCCATCCCTACACACCCTGGCAGTATCCCTATATTCTTCCCAGGATACGTGTCCCTGGTTCCACTGCCTGTGCATTTCCTTCTTACAGTTTAGTTTGCTCAGGAGGTCCTTACTCAGCCATGCTGGTCTCCTGCCTTCCTTGCCTGATTTCTTACACCTGGGAATTGAGAGCTCTTGCGCTCTAAGAAAAAAGTCCTTAAAGAGCTGCCAACTCTGTTCAGCTCCTTTGTACCTGAGGGCAGTTTCCTAGGGGGTTCCATCCACTAATTCCTTAAACAACTGAAAATTTGCTCTCCTAAAATTCAGGGTCTTGACTTTACTCTTCACCTGGCCCATATGCCTCAAGATTGTGAATTCCACCAGGGCATCATCACTGTAGCCCAGGTTGCCACTGATCTTGACCTCTCCAATTAGTTCATCTGTGTTGGTGAGCAACAGGTCTAGTAACACTTCTCCTCTGGTTGGGCTGTCTATCACCTGGATTAGGAAGTTATCCTCAGTGCACTCCAATAGCTTGCTGTGCTGCTTTTCCAGCAGATGTCAGCGTGATTGAAGTGCCACAGCAGGATCAGAGCCTGCAAGCATGATGCTCCCTGTGGTTGAAGTAAGAATGCTTCACCAACATCCTCCCCTTGATCAGGTGGCCTGTAGTAAACACCAACCATGAGGTTTCCTTTGTTGGCTTGGCCCCTAATTTTTACCCATAAGCTTTCAACCTGTTCATCGCTGTTTTTCAAAGACAGGTCTGTGCAGTCAATCAATTTTTTCACATAGAAGGCAACCCCCCCACACCCCTCCTTCCTTGCCTGTCCCTTCTGAACAGTTTATATCTGTCGATTGCAGCACTCCAGTCATATGATTCATCCCACCAAGTTTCAGTGACTGCGATTAGATCATACCTTTCCAGCTGCACAATGGCTTTCAATTCCTCCTGTTTGTTACCCAATGCTGCGTGCATTGGTATAGAGGCACTTCAGTTGGGCCTTTTTAGTGTCACCTTTTTGGAGGAACAAGCCCTAATTCCTTTGTGGCATTTCTCAGGTGTTTCCCTGTTGGTTCCTAATGCATCAGCAGCCCCTGGCTCTTCTCTGTTACTCAAAACTCCATCCCCTTCCCCCAGTAAATCCAGTTTAAAGCTCTCCTTATAAGTCTGGTCAGCTTGTTGGCAAAGACCCTCTTGCCCCACTTGGTCAGGTGAATCCCATCAGCTCCCAGCAGACCCAGCTTCTCAAAGGTAGATCCATGATCATAGAAGCCAAAACCTCGAGTATGGCACCAGCTACGCAGCCAGGCATTCACCTCTTCAATTCATCTCCTCCTTCCTGAACCCCTTCCTCTGACTGGGAAGATAGAGAAGAACACCACTTGTGCTTCTGATCCTTTTAACATTGCTCCGAGGGTCATATAGTCTCTTTTGATGGTTCCTCGTCGCAGTATCATTAGACCCTATGTGGAATAGTAGGAGTGGATGATAATCCATAGGATTCACCAGGCTCGGCAGCCTCTCGGGGATGTCAGGAATGCGAGCTCCGAGTAGGCAGCAGACTTCTCTAGAGAAGTTTTCTCACTGGCAAATGGGTGCTTCGGTGTGACTCAGTAAGGAAACTGGCACTGTTTCTAATTGGAGTGGGTGGTTGGATCAATTTTGCGTGATCTTTTCATGGACTCTGTCCATTACTCACGTGCTCTTCAATCTCCAACTCCAGAGCATCGTGTCTGTTATGCAGGGGCACTTCAGGGGATCGGGGAAGGTTCTTCCTTCTACCTTGAGCAGAGACAAATGTCCAGTCTCCTTAATCTCACGAGTTACTTGTGTCAGTCAGCTTGAGGTTGAATTCAGGCTTACCTTCATAGAATCATAGAATAGTTTGGGTTGGAAGGGATCTTTTAAAGGTCATCTAGTCCAACCCCCCTGCAATGAGCAGGGACATCTTCAACTAGATCAGGTTGCTCAGAGCCCCGTCCAACCTGACCTTGATTTTTTCCAGGGATGGGGCATCTACCACCTCTCTGGGCAACCTGTTCCAGTGTCTTACCACCCTCATTGTGAAAAATTTCTTCCTTATATCTAGTCTGAATCTCCCCTCTTTTAGTTTAAAACCATTACCCCTTGTCCTATCGCATCAGGCCCTACTAAAAAGTCTGTCCTCATCTTTCTCATAAGCCCCCTTTAAGTATTGAAAGGTTGCAATAAGGTCTCCCTAGAGCCTTCTCTTCTCCAGGCTGAACAAGCCCAACTCTCTCAGCCCGTCTTCATAGGAGAGGTGCTCCATCCCTCTCATCATTTTTGTGGCCCTCCTCTGGACCTGCTCCAACAGGTCTATGTCTTACTTGTGTTGGGGACTCCAGAGCTGGATGCAGTATTCCAGGTGGGGTCTCACCAGAGCGGAGCAGAGGGGCAGAATCACCTCCCTCGACCTGCTGGCCACGCTTCTCTTGATGCAGCCCAGGATACGGTTGGCTTTCTGGGCTGCGAGCGCACATTGTCGGCTCATGTCCAGCTTTTCATTCACCCGTGTCCCCAAGTCCTTCTCTGCAGGATTGTTCTCAATCCCTTCGTTCCCCAGCCTGTATTGATACTGGGGGTTGCTCGGACCCAGGTGCAGGACCTTGCACTTAGCCTTGTTGAACCTCATGAGGTTCACAAGGGTCCACTTCTCAAGCTTCTGCTTTCGACTGGGATAGAGCTAGTTTTCTTCCTAGTAGCTGGTATAGTGCTGTGTTTTGGATTTAGTATGAGAATAATGTTGATAACACACTGTTGTTTTTAGCTGTTGCTAAGTAGTGCTTATACTAAGTCAAGGACTTTTAAGCTTCCCATGCTCTGCCAGCGAGGAGGTGCACAAGAAGCTGGGAGGGAGCATAGCCAGGACAGCTGACCTAAACTGGCCAAAGGGATATTCCATACCATATGATGTCATGGTCAGTATATAAACTGGGAGGAGTTGGCTGGGGAGAGATCGCTGCTCGAGGATGGGCTGGGCATTGGTAAGTGGGTGGTGAGCAATTGCATTGTGCATCACTTGTTTTGTGTATTCTCTTATCATTATTATTCTTCTTCTCTCTTTCTTTGCGAACCTATTAAACTGTCTTTATCTCAGTTCACAAGGTTTAGTTTTTTTTCAATTCTCTCCCCCATCCCACTGGGAGGGGGGAGTTGAGGGAATGAAGGCACGGACTCCGGCATAGGTGGAAAGCGGAGACGCTTTAATGCGCACTTACAGGGGTTTATAAAGCTTCCTTATCTACTACACGCGCTCTAACACCTGTCCACGCGACTGGCATGCATAGTTACAGCTTTGTGATTGGTAATTCTCTTCTGTCCACGCGAAGGGCAAACATTTCTTGATTGGTACAATTAAACATAACAAAGAAATTCTTTAGTGTAACAACAAACTTCTTTCTGGTTCTGACTGCTTCTGGTTACTCTTGTTTACCTTACTGTGTCCCTTCATTGACCTTTACAGCACTGCTGTTTCAATTACTGTACTGCTGTTACAATCAGCTCTAACCTGTCGTAAAACGGGTCACCTACAGGGAGTGAGCGAGTGGCTGTGTGGTGCTTGGTTGTCGACTGGGATTAAACCACGACAATCCTTTTTGGCACCCAATGTGGGGCTCGAAGCGTTGAGATAATGACAGATCTGACCAGAGCGTGTTAAAACAAATTTGTTACAAGTATTCATTATATTAGTTTAATAGTCATTGGTCGTAATGTTGATTTATTTGCTCTCAAAGTTGTTGCACTTGTTCTCAGTGTTGTGTTACGTAACACCTTACTTGCAATATATGTTCCCTGTTGTGTTGTTTATCAACTCTAGGTACTGGGTCAAGGTTATCGTTTTGCTGTACTTTGTAATACTGGCCTGTGATATGATAAACTTGTTGGTCATGAAACTAATCTGGTATTTGTACCCAGCATTGCCATCATCTCCGTACTTTGGGAGCCATCTATCGGAAATGTCCTGTTTTTGACCTGTTTTTCCTTTCTCTCCGACTCTCCTCCCCACCCCACCGGGGAGGGGGGGAGTGAGCGAGCGGCTGCGTGGTATTGGGTTACAATTTGGGGTTAAACCACGACAGTCCTTTTTGGTGCCCAACGTGGGTCTCGAGAGGGGCCCGGCCAGCTCAGCTGAGAGAGCATCAGACTGAGGGTCCAGGGTTCAAGCCCCTGGTCAGGCTCAAAGGGTTGAGATAATGACAGATTTGACCAGAGGGTGTTAAAACAATTTGCTATAAGCATCCATTATATTACTTTAATCGTCACTGGCCACAATGTTCTTTTATTTGTTTACAGAGTTGTTCTCAGAGTTGTATCATGTAGCACCTTACTTGCCGTATATGCTGTTTATCCGTGTTTATGTGTGGTTTATCACCTCTGAGCATTGGATTAAGGTTATCGCTTTGCTGTGCAGTGTAGCAAGGGCTTATGGCATGATAAAATCATTGGTGCTTAGACCATTTTATTACCTGTAGTCATATTCGATGCAGGGGGTGACGTGCAGAGCGGAGCGGCAGCGACGGTTACAGCTCCGTACTTTGGGAGCAATCTGGTGGGGACTATCAGTAATTATTCCTTTATTTTTCCTCCCCAGAGGGCCACCAGGGGAAATGCCTTCCTTTGCTTCCCCTTTTCCCTCCTGGGTAGTTACAGGAGCTTATGAAAATTTTTAATACCTTTGGGACGCTCGAACTGGCTTACTCCTATTATTCAGAATGAATTTGTGTCTGATCTTGCTTAAGATTAGAAATCGGTGCAGATACAGGCGCAGTGTGGCCACCCCAGCCTCTGCTACGAGCACTGCGACTGCCCCAGCCCCCGCCACAGGCGCCACGGCCACCCCACCCCCTGCTACGGCCACCATGCCAGCCCCTGCAATGGACATCGCAGCCGCCCCAGCCCTCGCTACTGGCACCGCGGGTGCCCTAGCCCCCGCTCTGAGCACCGCGGCTGCTCCAGCCTCTGATACTGCCATCATGGCCGCCCCACCCCTGCTGTGGCTGCCCCAGCCCTCGCCACGGGCATCGCGGCTGCCCCAGCCCCTGCTATGGGCACCGTGGCTACTCAAACCCTGGCCATAGGTACTGCAGATGAACCTGTGCCAGAATCAGTCGTCCCTATACAAAAGAAAAGAAGCACAAAGAAATCAGTTCGCCTAATGAAAGATGAGGATGAATCAGGGACATCCCAAGAACAGGGAGAGGCAGAAGCAGAGATAATCACCCGACCCCTATCCCTGAGTGAGCTGCGAGATATCCGAAAAGATTTCAGCCGTCATCAAGGTGAGCAGCTTGTCACCTGGCTGCTCCGATGCTGGGACAACAGGGCCCGTAGACTGGAACTAGAGGGCAGGGAAGCCAGGCAGCTGGGATCCTTGTCTAGGGAAGTGGCCGTTGACAAAGCAATTGGAAGAGAGCCAGAAGCCCGCAGTCTCTGGAGGAGACTCCTGTCAGGTGTGAAGGACAGGTATTTCTTCAAGGAAGATATTATATGCCACCCAAGCCAGTGGACCACCATGGAGAGAGGTACCCGGTTTCTGAGGGAATTAGCTGTGCGGGAGCTGATTTATCATGACCTGGATAACCCACGGACACCCGTAGAGCCAGATGAAATCAAATGTACCCGACCCATGTGGCAGAAGTTTGTACAGAGTGCACCATCGTCATATGCCAACCCCTTGGCAACAATGGGTTGGAAAGACGAAGAGGCACCACCGGTGCGTGCAGCGACTAATCAGCTCCGACAATACGAAGACAATCTCTCTTCCTCCCTGCAGGTCTGCGTCTCGGCTGTGGAAAGACTGGCCAAAAGATCCGAGAACCTGTTTGAAAAACTGTGCTGGGAGATTCAGCAACTCAAAGAGGATAGGTCCTACTCCCCACCTGTACAGACCAGTATCTCAGCTATTAGGAGAAAATCTTCCCCTGCTCAAGAGAGATGGTACATGCAGCGAGGTACCCTGTGGTTTTACCTCTGTGACCATGGAGAGGACATGAGGAAGCGGGATGGAAAACCCACCTCGACCCTAGAGGCAAGGGCACGTCAGTTGCAAGGAAAAACAATCACAAATAAGGGTTTTTTCAGGAAAATTGCTGCTCCAGTCTCCAGTGGGCAGTTCCCCAGTCGAGGTAGAAGGGCTTCTGATTCGTATTTACAAGCAGTGAGTAACAAGGATGAGATCTGACCCCATGCGTCCCACACGAACCCATGTGTTGATAGCGGGTACTACAGTCAGAATTAGAGGGGCCCTGCCTCCAGCCAGGTGGAGGAGAGGGACAACCGAGTTTACTGGACTGTGGATTGGGAGGAAATTAAACAGCTGTCCACCTTGCCCGGTCTCTTGGAGGACCCTTCTGTTGTGGGGTTGCTGAGGGTCAAAGAACAACAGGTGCCGATCACTACCGCAACGGTGCACCAGCGGCAATATCGCACCAATCGAGACTCCCTGATCCCCATGCATAAGCTGATTTGTCAACTGGAGAGCCAGGGAGTGATCAGCAAGACTCACTCACCTTTTAATAGTCCCATATGGCCAGTGCGGAAATCTAATGGAGAATGGAGATTAACAGTGGACTATCGTGGCCTGAATGAAGTCACACCACCACTGAGTGCTGCCGTGATGGACATGCTAGAACTTCATTACGAACTGGAAACAAAGGCAGCCAAGAGGTATGCTACTACTGGTGTCACTAATGCCTTTTTCTCAATCTGGCAGCAAAGTGCAGGTTACAGTTTGCTTTCACTTGGAGGGGCGTCCAGTACACCTGGAATCGACTGCCCCAGGGGTGGGATGTGCTCTACACCACAGCCAGGGAGAATGGCCCTACCTGGAGCCTCTGGCAGAGAGCATCAGGGGAGACTTGAGGTCGACCCCTGGGGTTTTGGAGCTGGGGATATAGAGGATCCGAGGCTCGCTGTACTCCAACTGAAAAAGAGATCTTGGCAGCATATGAAGGGGTTTGAGCTGCTTCAGAAGTGATTGGCACTGAAGCACAGCTCCTCCAGGCACCCTGACTGCCGGTGCTGGGCTGGATGTTCAAAGGGAGAGTCCCCTCCACACATCATGCCACTGATGCTATGTGGAGTAAGTGGGTTGCAATGATCACACAATGAGCTTGAATAGGAAACCCCAGTTGCCCAGGAATCCTGGAAGTGATCATGGACTGGCCAGGAGGCAAAGATTTCGGAATGTCGACAGAGGAGGAGGTGACACGTGCTGAAGAGGCCCCACCGTATAATGAACTGCCAGAAAATGACAAGGAATACGCCCAGAGCAACTGGCAGCGCAGAGGCAAACTCATCTGGGCTGCCAAATTGTGGCAAGACATTGCTGCCCGGCTAGAGAAGCTGGTTATAAAAGTACGCTGTGTAGATGCCCACGTACCTAAGAGTTGGGCCTCTGAGGAACATCAAAACAACCAGCAGGTGGATCAGGCTGCTGGGATTGAAGTGGCGCAGGTGGATCTGGACTGGCAACATAAGGGTGAATTATTCCTAGCTCAGTTGGGCCCATGACACCTCAGGCCATCAGGGAAGAGATGCAACGTATAGATGGGCTCATGATGGAAGGGTGGGCTTGACCATAGACACTATTGCACAGGTTATCCATGAGTGTGAAACATGCGCTGCAATCAAGCAAGCCAAGCGGTCAAAGCCTCTCTGGTATGGAGGACGACGGCTGAAATAGAAATATGGGGAGGCCTGGCAGATTGATTCTATCCCACTCCCACAGACCCACCAAGGCAAGCGCCATGTGCTCACAATGGTGGAAGCAACCACCGGGTGGCTGGAAACATATCCCATGCCCCATGCCACTGCCCGGAACACCATCCTGGGCCTTGAAAAGCAAGTCTTATGGCGACATGGCACCCCAGAAAGGATTGAGTCAGACAACAGGACTCATTTCCGAAACAACCTCATAGACCCCTGGGCCAAAGAGCATGGCATTGAGTGGGTGTATCACATCCCCTCTCATGCCCCAGCCACTGGGAAAATTGAACGATACAATGGACTACTGAAAACTGCCCTGAGAACAATGGGTGGTGGGACCTTCAAACATTGGGATACACATTTGGCAAAGGCACCTGGTTAGTCAACACTAGAGGATCTACCAATCGAGCTGGTCCTGCCCAATCAAAACTCCCATGTACTATAGGAGGGGATAAAGTTCCTGTAGTGCCCATGAAGAATACATTAGGGAAGACAGTCTGGGTGACTCCTGCCTCAGGCAAAGGCAAATCCATCCACAGAGTTGTTTTTGCTCAAGGACCTGGGCGCATTTGGTGTGTAATGCGGAAGGATGGGGCAGTCCGATGTGTACCTCAAGGGGATTTGATTTTGGGTGAGAATAGGCAATGACTTAAATTGTATGATGTTAGTTTCTATCTAATACTGTATTTCATCACTACTATGGTTGCTATATGTCATATCAACAGCATTCACAACAAATTCGCCACGAGCCAGCAATGTGCCCTTGCGGCCAGGAAGGCCAACAGCATCCTGGGGTGCATTAAGAAGAGTGTGGCCAGCAGGTCGAGGGAGGTTATCTTCCCCCTCTACTCTGCCCTCGTGAGGCCCCATCTGGAGTCCTGTGTCCAGTTCTGGGCTCCCCAGTTCAAGAAAGAGGAGGAACTACTGGAGAGAGTCCAGCCGAGGGCTACAAAGATGATTAAGGGACTGGAGCATCTCTCCTGTGGGGAAAGGCTGAGGGAGCTGGGGCTGTTCAGCCTGAGGAAGAGAAGACTGAGAGGGGACCTCATCAATGCTTATAAATATCTCAAGGGCGGGTGTCAAGAGGATGGGGCCAGACTCTTCTCAGTGGTGCCCAGCGACAGGACAAGGGGCAACGGGCACAAACTGGAACACAGGAAGTTCCGTCTAAATATGAGGAAAAACTTCTTCCCTGTGAGGGTGCCAGAGCCCTGGCACAGGCTGCCCAGGGAGGTGTGGAGTCTCCTTCTCTGGAGAGATTCAAACCCGCCTGGACGTGACCCTGTGCAGCCTGCGCTGGGTGACCCTGCTCTGGCAGGGGTTGGGCTGGATGGTCTCCAGAGGTCCCTTCCAACCCCTACCATTCTGTGATTCTGTGATTCTGTGATTACAGTTAGAATCACCTAAATTAATGAAGAATGAACTTTGATGAAACTGAACAAAGTGCAGTGATGGTAGAACCAGGCAAGCACAGCAGTGATGGAACCAGAACTGGCTTCAGCATTCAACAATCCAGCGCCACACACCTTCTCTCCTGCCCTGAAGGACTGTTATGACAGATGGAGCCCCAAGTCATGGACTAAATGAACTCAACGGACATTTTAGAGGGATGGCCCATAGGCTAAGGGAATGATATCTGTGTGTATATATCAAAAGACGGGAAAAGTGATGGTGATTAGTTGGAATGTATTGGAAAGAGTGGGACCTGGGCATGATGTGGATGGTATAGAATAAGGGGTGGATATTGTCCTGGTTTTGCCTGGGATAGAGTTCATTTTCTTCCTAGTAGCTGGTATAGTGCTGTGTTTTGGATTTAGTATGAGAATAATGTTGATAACACACTGATGTTTTTAGCTGTTGCTAAGTAGTGCTTATACTAAGTCAAGGACTTTTCAGCTTTCCATGCTCTGCCAGCGAGGAGATGCACAGGAAGCTGGGAGGGGGCACAGCCAGGACAGCTGACCCAAACTGGCCAAAGGGATATTCCATACCATATGATGTCATGGTCAGTATATAAACTGGGGGGAGTTGGATAGGGAGGGGACGGGCTGGGCATCGGTCAGTGGGTGGTGAGCAATTGCATTGTGCATCACTTGTTTTGTATATTCTCTTATCATTGTTATTATTATTCTTTCTTTGCTGTCCTATTCCACTGTCTTAATCTCAACCCACGAGGTTTTTTTTTTTCGATTCTCTCCCTCATCCCAGTGGGAGGCGGGGATATGAGCGAGTGGCTGTGTGGTGCTTGGTTGCCGACTGAGGTTAAACTACGACAGCCTTGTTGAACCTCATGAGGTTAACACAGGTCTGCTTCTCGAACTTGTCCAGGTCCCTCTGGATGGCATCTCGTCCCTCAGGCGTGTCAACTGCACCACTCAGCTTGGTGTCGTCTGCAAATTTACTGAGGGTGCACTCGATCCCACTATGTCATTGATGAAGATATTGAACAGTACTGGTCCCAATATGGACCCCTGAGGGACACCACTCATCACTGATCTCCATCTGAACATTGAGCCGTTGACCACTGCTCTCTGCATGCGACCATCCAACCAATTCCTTATCCATTGAACAGTCCATCCATCAAATCCATCTCTCTCCAATTTAGAGAGAAGGATGTTGTGGTGGACTGTGTCAAAGGCCTTACAGAAGTCCAAATAGATGACATCCCTAGCTCTTGCCTTGTGCACTGATGTAGTCACTCCACTTACCTTCTCCTTGCACAGCCTTAAGGCAGAGCTTTCCCTCAGCCTGGGACATTGCACAATACCACACATCAATCTCCTACTCATGTTCCCAGATACTGCGCTGCCTGTTGAGCTCCTGTTGTTACATAGCTACTTGGCTGAAGAGTTCTTCCAGCTGGGCACACTTGTGCAGCTATGACAGCCATCGCTGCCTTCAGGTGCTTGAGGGACTTCCAGATACTGGAGCTCCATGCAGCCTGAGGTCTGAACAGCTATATCGATCCTTGGGAGGTCTGTTTGGGGGTAGATGTCAGCATAGGTAGGCTGTAGTGCTTCTGTTTGGGTTACAGCCACAGCCTTGCAGTTGCGGCAGATGGACACCATTTTCTTTCAGCAGATCACCTCAAAGTCCCAGGACAGAGGAGAAAGGGACAGCAGGTGCCAGCAAGAGGAGAAGGAAGAGAAGGTGCCCAACTTCAGGCAACAGAGTTGCTTAGGGCACAGTCTGACATTTAGGAGTCCTTCAGTTCCAACTAGTGATTGTTTTCTTGGCATGTGTTTGTAAATGTAATTTATGGGAAGAATAGAAGCTACTATGGTAAGTAAACCTGCTCCCCCCTTGGGAGTCTGTGCCTGATAATGCAGAGTGAACATCCCCAACTCCTATTGACTTCATCTGAAGTAAAAGGTGCTTTGCACCTTGCAAGTGTAGCTGGTAGCATCACACTTTTAGACCCTGTTCTGTACTAGAATCATTGTTCATTGAGTTTCTGAATGAATTATTGTGTGGGTTGTGTTTGTAAGCTAAGGGTAAGTGGACTGCTTTCTTTTAATAATCTCCTTTCACTCTAGATGTAAAAATGTTCATTTTTCTTGCAGATGCTTCAGGCGTGCTCAGTCCAACATCTACCAGTACCATATGCAGCGTTCCCACCTCTGATTTCTAATGACCCATTCCTTTTGCATCCTCCTCACCTCTCTCCACATCACCCATCTCACCTGCCACCTCCAGGGCAATTTGTTCCCTTCCAAGCACAGCAGTCACGTTCGGTAAGTAATGCTTCTTATCCCCGCTCCTAAAATATTTGGGGGTTGATCAGCAAATAATGTTCTTGTCCTTCTAATAACATTCTGGTTGAGAGAACAAATGGATCTGATTTAGAGTAAGTAATAGGGTTTTGTAGTAGTGCTACCTGAGCAAGACTTAGTCTGAAGAAAAAAAAAAAAGTATTCTTTTGAAATTAATTTTGATTCTCTTAAGAATTCCTCAGCTGTTGCCCACTCTGTTTCCCTGGAGGCCTGTACTCCTGTCAGTCTGACATAAGTTTGTTTCATGTACTGCTTCTGCAGGTGGTGTTCTTCCAGAAAGTAAAAGAGAATACAGAGACCTAAGTGTAGTGCAGCAGTGGTCTCAGAGAAAAAAACTTTGTAGAGAGACCAGAAAGCACAAAGCGTTGTTTCTATTGCATGCTTCTACCACATTAATTCACAGTTTATTTAAAGTGACCACTGTATCCCCCTCAAACACTAGTGTGAAAAGTATTACTTAAACCTTCTACGGCCTACTGGAACCTCTTTTTTCCCCTGCTTATGGAAATTATTGACTCTTTTCACTTAAACAAACTTGGCTGAAAAGTTAATGCCTTCATAAAAGGGCTTATGCAAACACAAGAGAAGATGCTATTTTGGACACGAGGGAAAAAATTACATTTTGTAATTTCCACTTACTAATCTTCTGCCAGGCACGTTTGTGCCTGTTTCTTTGGAGTTCTACCAATATTTCATTAATACAGAAATACAAAATAATTTCAGTATTATTAAAAAATACTGCTCAGACTGTTTTGAGCAGTAACAAATACTGCTGTGTTAAATGTCAAGTGTTGGCACTATTGTAATAATCTCATTATAGTCATGGGGGAATGGTTCTGCATAGGTTTCTTTGGTAATCAGGATGTCTACCCTCAGAAAATGTCAAGGCTTCTTTCTTAACTTAGATTGCTAATTTAGCTTCAGGAATAGGCTCCCTTGTTAACTTTTAGATCTGTTCAATAGCTTGATTTTTTTATTGTCAAGTCTTATTAGAAGAATTATTGCCTTAAAAATGCTGACTATTTAAAGTTTGTTCAGTAGAATGGGGAAACAATTTTCCTTTTCCTTTGCTTCCACAAGATGACTTTCATATCTGACTGTTTTGAAGCATGTGGAATTCAGTACTGGGAAAAGAAGGGTGAATTAGTGAAATAGTACAGTTAAGGTTTTCCTGAAAAATGAGACCAAAATGAGCTGAGATTTGAATTGATCTTTCCTAATAGCAAAAGTATAGCTTCAAGATAATTTATCTAACCTAAAAATGGCAATAGATTATTTATAAGTATAAATCATGGTGTTTATAATGAAGATTTATGCTTCACAGGGAAATGCTGAGTTTTTTTTTTAAGAAACTTCTTAATTCTTCATACATCAGTGTGCCTTCAATTATTCCTTATGGTAGTGAAGTAGAACTATTTTCTTCAGTTTGAGAACGTCTATTAAGGAAGTCAGTTGCTGCCTTATATATGCAGTCTGATGAAAGGGATCATAGGATCACAGGATCAGAGGATAATTCAGGTTGGAAGACACCTCAGGAGGTCTCTAGTTCAACCTTCTGTTCAAAACAGGATCAGGTCAGGTGAGAGTGCTCAGGGCTTTTTCCAGTTGAGTCTTGAAAACCTCCAAGGATGGAGACTACACAAACTCTCTAGGCTCCTGTTCCACTGCTTGACTGTTCTCATAGTGAAAAAGCTTCTCTTTGTATTTAGCTGGAACCTCTTTTGTTTTGACTTATGCCCATTGTCTCTTGTCCTTCCACCATGCACCACTGTAAAGAGCCTGGCTCCATCTTCTTGATCAAATTTCTGCAGGTATTGGAAGGCTGCTGTTAGGTGTCCTTCCCCCCTCCCCCAAGCCTTTTCTTCTCCTGGCAGAAAAAGCCCAGTTCCCTCAAGCTCTTCTAATAGGACAAATGCTCCAGTCCCCTGACCATCTTGGTGGCCCTCCTTTGAGCTTGTTCTACTTTAACAATGTCTTTTTTTTTTTTGTATTTGGGTGCCCAAAACTGGATGTCGTATTCTACATGAGGTCTAACAAGTGTTGAGTAGAAGGTGGATAATCACTTTGCTCAATCTACTGGCTATGCCACTGTTTGTTAATACAGCCCAAGATACTGCCAGCCGCCTTTGCTGCCAGGGCACACTGTTGGCTTATGTTCAGCTTGCTGTCTACCGAGGGCCCCAGGGCCTTTTCAGCAGAGCTGCTTCACAGCCAGTCATTCCCCAGCTTGGATTGTTGCCAGGGGTTTTTCCTTCCCAGGTGCAGGACTTGGCATTTGCCCTTGTTGAATATCATAAGGTTCCTGTTGGCCCATTTCTCCAGCCCATCCATGTCCTGCTGTATGGCAGCCCTACCTTCCAGTGTATGGACTGTTCTCCGCAATTTTATATCAGCTGTAGACTTCATGAGCGAGTACTCTGTCTCTTCCAGGTGATTGATAATGTTGTTAAATAGGATAGATCCCTGTGGTATACCACTTGTTACCAGCATCTTGGTAGAGTATGACCCGTTAACCACTATGATCTAAGCCTGATCATCCAAACATTTTTTTATCCATCTGGTTGTTCACCCATCCAGACTGTAACATCCAAACTTGGTTACAAGAATATTGTGGGAGATAGTGTCAAAAGCCTTGCTAAAGTTGAAGTAAATGACATCCACTGCTCTCCCCTTATCCAGAAATCCAGTCACCTTATCATACTAGACGATCTGGTTGATTTTCCCTTGGTATAGCCATGCTGACTGTTCCCTCTTCCATGTGCCCAGAAATATGTTCCAAGAGGACTCACTCCATGATTTTCCCAGGGACTAAAGTAAGGTTGACTGGCCTGTAGTTTCCCAGATTGTCCTTTTGGCCTTTTTTTGTTGATGAATGCAATGTTTGCCTTTCTCCAGTTGTCAGGGATCTCCCCCTGATCTCCACAACCTTTTAAAGATGATAGAGAGCAGCCTTGCAAGGACATCGGTTAGTTGTCTCAGCATCCTTGGATGTAGTCCATCTGGTCCCATGGACTTGTATGGGTCAAGTTCTCTCAAGTAATCAATCCCTGACTCAGTCCTCATCCACTGCTAGTAGTTCTTCTCCTCCAGATTCCTCTCCCTGCCCAAGCAGCTCAAGAGGGAGGAGGGGTGGGGGGTTATGGTCAGTATATAGCAGTCATTCTCTCCATTCTCTCACCTTCCTTTTCACACCTTTCCTCTGCTCTGGTGTGGGTTCTTCATGGTCTGCAGTCCTATCAGGAAAATCTGCTCTGGCATGGGTTCTCAATGGGCCACAGTTCCTTTGGGAAATATCAATCTGTTCCAGAGTGGTCCTCCATGGGCTGCAGGGAATATCTGCTCTGGTGCCATGGAGCACCTCTTCCTCATTCTTCTCCTTCTCTGACCTTGGTGTTCCCTCTGCTGTTTCTCACTCTTTTTTGTTCCCTCCTACTCTCCATCCAGCTTTTTTTTTTTTTGCCCTTTCTTAAATAGTTTTTCACAGAGGCACCACCAACACTGCTGATTGGCTCAGCTTTGGCCTGCAGTGGGTCCATTGCCGAGCCAGCTGGAACCAGCTGTGTCTGGCACAAGGCAGCCCCTTACCTCTTCCCACAGAGGTGACCCCTGCAGCCCCCCCACTACCAAAACCTTGCCACATATATCCAGTACAACTCCATAAAATTTCCACAACTCCTCAGAACATATAATTGGAGTTGTGTTTTTTTGGTATTAAAAAATAAATTTTAAAAACTGGTTTTCTATTAATACAACAAACCCTGTGTTTCTTTTAGCCACTTCAAAGGATAGAGAATGAAGTAGAACTGCTTGGAGAACATCTTCCTATAGGAAGCTTTACCTACCCTCCATCAACTCATCCACCAACATTGACTTCCTCAGCTCCTATCCAATTCTTAACCCATGATCCTTTACACCAAGAGGTTTCATTTGGAGTTGTAAGTATTGCTTTTTGTACTACATCCTCATGCATCCTCATGTTCAAGTTCTTGATCTTTGCTCTAAGTTATAACCATTTTATTGAAAAATGGCATTTTTGCAATCGAATTTCATTAGTGGCTGCAGCTGTGGAAAGTCAGGGTGGTTGGTTTTTTCGGTTAGACTTACTTCATATAGTCTGAGGGCACAAACTTGGAAGAATGAAAACATGCTAACAAAATCTTTGAGCGATCTTTTTTCATAAAGGTAAATGTCTCAAGGCCTCTGAATATCATTTCAGTAGCGGTGTGTGAATTTTGGTTCTAAAAATCTGCTAACATTTTTTTTCACTATTGAGTATTTTTAGAAAAATACAATTTATGTCTAAGCTACAATTCTTTACCTGCTCCCATTTTAGTAGACAGTGCAAGATGTTTTAAACAGTCATACTGAGGACTTACGTAAGTAAACTAAAGAGCTTTGCATGCAAATCGAAACTGGAAAATAGTCTTTTTCTCCTATGGAAAGAATGTGTTGAAGCTGTAAACTTGAATGTCTCTTTAGGCACTATATTTGTATGCAGTTGAAAGGTTACAGTCCCTCCTCCCAAAAGTGAATGTAATTGAGCCCAACTCTGAATGTGATTTCTTTACTTATTAATTTTAAATCATGCTCTTTATTTAAAGTGATTTTGCTGTGGAGCATCCTGGCAGTGCCCCCTAATGGATATTTGGCTTATAACAGTGAAAGAACTCTTGTATATATGTTGTTTAAAACTCTCATTCCTACCCAACCAGCTGCACAAACCAGCGCATTGCATCAGGTCGAAAGCCCCCAGCTTTCGGTTTGAAGCATGTTCACCAGTTCAAGTCCTGCCTGTCCAAACCAGCCCATATATAGGCTAAGCCTTACAAAATGCTTATTAGCTTGCTTGCAAAGGCTTCTGGTTAGCATTGTTACTTTTTTTCCTGCAGGATAGTATAATTGTATATTACTGATGAGATTTGTTGGTCAAAACAATTATTTGAAAAGGCTGGTATTTTTTGGCTTGGACAGGGCTGGATACTTTTGGATAATGCCTTATTTAAAATGTATTTCAACATTCACTTTTCATTTAATTTCATTATTAAATAAGACAAGAAAATATTGAAATTTTTATTCCTTTTTACAGCCTTACCCATCTTTTATGCCTCGAAGACTCACAGGGCGCAGTAGATACCGATCACAGCAACCAATATCACCACACTCGTACCATCCCAGCCTATTACCATATGTGCTGTAAGTCCAAAGCACATTGTACTCGTAGACTACTAAATAACTCTGTAAGCTAATTGATCCCCTCAATGTTTTTTTATGTTTGGGCTCTACCACAGGGTACAGACAGTTCAGACAATCCCAAGGAATAAGAAAACTTGTAGTTAAATTTAAAGTTTCCAGTCTATTTGAGCAGCATACATATCCAAGCAAGGAAAAAAAAAGTACAAGTGAACAGTTTGATGATGTGGTGGTTTAGACCCAGGTGACAGCTAAGCACCAATGCTGCCAAGATCTCTTTTTCAGTTGGAGTATAGCAGGCCTCGGATCCTCTGTATCCCCGGCTCCAAAACCCCAGGGGTCGACCTCGAGTCTCCCCTGGTGCTCTCTGCCAGAGGCTCCAGGTAGGGCCATTCTCCCTGGCTGTGGTGTAGAGCACATCCCACCCCTGGGGCAGTCGATTCCAGGTGTACTGGACGCCCCTCCAAGTGAAAGCAAACTGTAACCTGCACTTTGCTGCCAGATTGAGAAAAAGGCATTAGTGACACCAGTAGTAGCATACCTCTTGGCTGCCTTTGTTTCCAGTTCGTAATGAAGTTCTAGCATGTCCATCACGGCAGCACTCAGTGGTGGTGTGACTTCATTCAGGCCACGATAGTCCACTGTTAATCTCCATTCTCCATTAGATTTCCGCACTGGCCATATGGGACTATTAAAAGGTGAGTGAGTCTTGCTGATCACTCCCTGGCTCTCCAGTTGACAAAT
Source organism: Phoenicopterus ruber ruber (assembly GCA_009819775.1). NCBI lineage: Eukaryota > Metazoa > Chordata > Aves > Phoenicopteriformes > Phoenicopteridae > Phoenicopterus > Phoenicopterus ruber. The sequence continues at coordinate 32,874,683 of CM020247.1, forward strand.
CAGCTTATGCATGGGGATCAGGGAGTCTCGATTGGTGCGATATTGCCGCTGGTGCACCGTTGCGGTAGTGATCGGCACCTGTTGTTCTTTGACCCTCAGCAACCCCACAACAGAAGGGTCCTCCAAGAGACCGGGCAAGGTGGACAGCTGTTTAATTTCCTCCCAATCCACAGTCCAGTAAACTCGGTTGTCCCTCTCCTCCACCTGGCTGGAGGCAGGGCCCCTCTAATTCTGACTGTAGTACCCGCTATCAACACATGGGTTCGTGTGGGACGCATGGGGTCAGATCTCATCCTTGTTACTCACTGCTTGTAAATACGAATCAGAAGCCCTTCTACCTCGACTGGGGAACTGCCCACTGGAGACTGGAGCAGCAATTTTCCTGAAAAAACCCTTATTTGTGATTGTTTTTCCTTGCAACTGACGTGCCCTTGCCTCTAGGGTCGAGGTGGGTTTTCCATCCCGCTTCCTCATGTCCTCTCCATGGTCACAGAGGTAAAACCACAGGGTACCTCGCTGCATGTACCATCTCTCTTGAGCAGGGGAAGATTTTCTCCTAATAGCTGAGATACTGGTCTGTACAGGTGGGGAGTAGGACCTATCCTCTTTGAGTTGCTGAATCTCCCAGCACAGTTTTTCAAACAGGTTCTCGGATCTTTTGGCCAGTCTTTCCACAGCCGAGACGCAGACCTGCAGGGAGGAAGAGAGATTGTCTTCGTATTGTCGGAGCTGATTAGTCGCTGCACGCACCGGTGGTGCCTCTTCGTCTTTCCAACCCATTGTTGCCAAGGGGTTGGCATATGACGATGGTGCACTCTGTACAAACTTCTGCCACATGGGTCGGGTACATTTGATTTCATCTGGCTCTACGGGTGTCCGTGGGTTATCCAGGTCATGATAAATCAGCTCCCGCACAGCTAATTCCCTCAGGTACCGGATACCTCTCTCCATGGTGGTCCACTTGCTTGGGTGGCAAGGTGCTCCAGCCCTCTGATCATTTTTGTGGCCCTCCTCTGGACCTGCTCCAGCAGGTCCATGTCCTTCTTATGTTGGGGGCTCCAGAGCTGGATGCAGTATTCCAGGTTGGGTCTCACCAGAGCGGAGTAGAGGGGCAGAATCCCCTCCCTCAACCTGCTGGCCACGTTTCTTTTGATGCAGCCCAGGATACGGTTGGCGTTCTGGGCTGCGAGCGCGCATTGCTGGCTCCTCCCTCTCGACTCTGCCCTAGTGAGGCAGAGTACTGGGCCCAGTCTTGTTCAATTTATTCATCGATGACCTGGATGAAGGGACAGAGTGTACCCTCAGCAAGTTTGCTGATGACACGAAACTGGGAGGACTGGCTGATACCCCAGAAGGCTGTGCTGCCATTCAGTGAGACCTGGACAGGCTGGAGTGTTGGGCAGAGAGGAACCTCATGAGGTTCAACACGGGCAAGTGCAGGGTCCTGCACCTGGGGAGGAATAACCCCATGCACCGGTACAGGTTAGGGGTTGACCTCCTGGAAAGCAGCTCTGCGGAGAAGGACCTGGGAGTCCTGGTGGATGACAAATTCACCATGAGCCAGCAATGTGCCCTTGCGGCCAGGAAGGCCAACGGCATCCTGGGGTGCATTAAGAAGAGTGTGGCCAGCAGGTCGAGGGAGGGTATCTTCCCCCTCTACTCTGCCCTAGTGAGGCCCCATCTGGAGTCCTGTGTCCAGTTCTGGGCTCCCCAGTTCAAGAGGGATGAGGAACTACTGGAGAGAGTCCAGCGGAGGGCCATGAAGATGACTAAGGGACTGGAGCATCTCTCCTGTGGGGAAAGGCTGAGGGAGCTGGGGCTGTTCAGCCTGAGGAAGAGAAGACTGAGAGGGGACCTCATTAATGCTTATAAATATCTCAAGGGCGGGTGTCAAGAGGATGGGGCCAGACTCTTCTCAGTGGTGCCCAGCGACAGGACAAGGGGCAATGGGCACAAACTGGAACATGGGAAGTTCTGTCTAAATATGAGGACAAACTTCTTCGCTGTGAGGTGCCAGAGCCCTGGCACAGGCTGCCCAGGGAGGTTGTGGAGTCTCCTTCTCTGGAGAGATTCAAACCCGCCTGGACGCAGTCCTGTGCAGCCTGCTCCAGGTGACCCTGCTCTGGCAGGGGGGTTGGACTAGATGATCTCCAGAGGTCCCTTCCAACCCCTACCATTCTGTGATTCTGTGATTCTGTGATTCTGTGATCTGTGCGGATGTGCATCTTTCTCTGCTCCTGTGTGCGCATCTCTTTGACTCTCTTCGCCTGTATCTCTGTGCATGCATCTCTCTCTTTCTCTCTCTCATTCTGCATCTGTGTGCATGCGTCTCTGTCTCTCCCTGCAGGTGTGCATGCATCTCTGTATCTGTCTTTCTCTCTTTCCCTGCATCTGTATGCCTGTGTGTCTTTGTCTCTTCCTCTGCATCTCTGTTCGCACACGCCTGTCTCTCCTCCTTTGTGTCTGTGCACGCACGTCTCTGTGTCTGTGTGCACGTGCATCTCTCTCTCCCCTCCTGTTTGCATGCCCATCTCTCTGTCTCTCTTCTTCTGCATCTGTGTGCACGTGCCTCTTTCTCGCTCTGCATCTGAATGTGTGCATGTCTCTCTGCATCTGTCTCTTCCTCTGCATCTGCACTTGCATCTCTGTCTCTCCTCCTCTGTGCCTATGTGCGCATCCATCTCTGTCTGTGTGCTGAAAGGCTGCAATCAGGTCTCCCCAGAGCCTTCTCTTCTCCAGGTTGGACAACCCCAACTCTCTCAGCCTTTCTGCAAAGGAGAGGCATTCCAGTCCACTGATCGCTTTTGTGGCCCTCCTCTGGACTCGCTCCAACAGGTTCATGTCTGTCTTGTACTGGGGGCCCTAGAGCTGGACGCAGTACTCCAGGTGGGGTCTCACCAGAGCAGAGTAGAGGGGGAGAATCACCTCCCTCAATCTGCTGGCCACGCTTCTTTTTATGCAGTCCAGGATGCGGTTGGCTTTCTGGGCTACAAGTGCACGTTGCCGGCTCATGTCCAATTTTTCATCCACCAGTACCCCCAAGTCCTTCTCGGCAGGGCTGCTCTCGATCCCTTCATCCCTCAGTCTGTATTGATACTGGGGATTGCCCCAAACCAGGTGCAGGACCTTGTACTTGGCCTTGTTGAACTTCATGAGGTTCCCATGGGCCCACTTCTCCAGCCTGTCAAGGTCTCTCTGGATGGCTTCCCTTCCCTCAAGCAAATCAACTGCACCACTCAGCTTGGAGTCATCTGCAAACTTGCTGAGTTGTTTAAGGAATTAGTGGATGGAACCCCCTAGGAAACTGCCCTCAGGTACAAAGGAGCTGAACAGAGTTGGCAGGGCTGCTCTCAATCCCTACATCCCCTAGCCTGTATTTATACCGGGGGTCACTGATCTCCATCTGGACGTTGAGCCATTGACCACTACCCTCTGGATGCGACCATGCAACCAATTCCTCATCCAATGAACAGTCCATCCATCAAATCCGTATCTCTCCAATTTAGAGAAGGATGTTGTGGGGGACCGTGTCCAAGGCCTTACAGAAGTCCAGATAGATGACATCCGTAGCTCTTCCCTTGTCCACTGATGCAGTCACTCCATCGTAGAAGGCCACTAGGTTGGTCAGGCAGGACTTGCCCTTGGTGAAGCCATGCTGGCTGTCTCCAATCACCTCCCTGTCCTCCATGTGCCTCAGCATAGCTTCTAGGAGGATCTGCTCCATGATCTTCCCAGGCACAGAGGTGAGGCTGACAGGTCGGTAGTTCCCAGGGTCCTCCTTCCTACCCTTTTTAAAAATGGGGGCAACATTTCCCTTTTTCCAGTCCCCAGGGACTTCGCCTGACCGCCATGACTTTTCACATATCATGGAGAGTGGCTTGGCAACTACATCAGCCAATTCCCTCAGGACCCTGGGATGCATCTCATCAGGTCCCATAGACTTATGTACGTTCAGGTTCCTCAGGTGGTCATGAACCTGATCTTCTCTTACAGTGGGAGGGACTTTGCTCCCCCAGTCCCCGTCTTGCAGTCCATCTGCTCGAGAGGTGTGGGAAGAGAGGTTGCCGGTGAAGACTGTGGCAAAAAAGTCGTTGAGTACCTCAGCCTTCTCCTCGTCCGTTGATACCAGTTTCCCAGTCCTGCTCATCAAGGGGGGTACACTTTCTTTGACCTTCCTTTTCTGGCTGACAGACCTGTAGAAGCCCTTCTTGTTATTCTTTGCGGCCCTTGCCAAGTTCAGCTCCAGCCGCACCTTGGCCTTCCTGACCCCATCCCTACACAACCGGGCAGCATCCCTATACTCTTCCCAGGATACCTGTCCCTGCTTCCCCTGCCTGTGCATTTCCTTCTTGCCCTTTAGTTTGACCAGCAGGTCTCAACTCAGCCATGCTGGTCTCTTGCCTTCTTTGCTCCATTTCTTGCACCTGGGGACTGAGAGCTCTTGCCCTCTATGGAAAGTGTCCTTAAAGATCTGCCAGCTCTGTTCTGCTCCCTTGTCCCTGAGGGCAGTTTCCCAGGGGGTCCTCTTGACTAACTCCGTGAAGAGCTGGAAGTTTGCTTTCCTAAAATTCAGGGTCCTGACTTTGCTCTTCCTGTGACCCATATCCCTCAGGACTGTGAACTCCACCAGCGCATGATCACTGCAGACCAGGCTGCCTCCAATCTTGACGTCACCGATTAGCTCACTTGTATTTGTGACCATCAGGTCCGGTATCACATCCCCTCTGGTGGGGCTGTCTATTACCTGGCTTAAGAAGTTCTCCTCCATGTACTCCAGGAGTCTCCTGGATTGCCTACAGCTCGCCGTGCTGCTATTCCAGCAGATGTCAGGGTGGTTGAAGTCCCCCAGCAGGACGAGAGCTCATGGCTGTTCTTCAGAGACAGCTCCTCACACTCTATCCATTTCTTGACATAGAGGGCAATGCCTCTGCCCCTCCTTCCTCGCCTGTCCCTTCTGAACAGCCTGTAGCCATCGGTAGCCGCACTCCAGTCACGGGATTTGTCCCGCCAAGTTTCAGTAATGGCAACTAGGTCGTAGCTTTCTAGCAGCATGGTGGCTTCTAACTCCTCCTGTTTGTTGCCCATGCCGTGGGCGTTAGTGTAGAGGCCCTTCAGCTGGGCTGCTGGCTGTGTCACCTTCTTGGAGGAACACCCCTTAATTCCTTTGAGGTCTTTCACTGGTGTTTCACTGTTGTCTCCGATTACCTCAGGAGCCCCTGGCTCATCTCCATAAGTCTTCAAGTGTGCTGCAGTGTAGCCAGCACGTCTCAGAACAACAGGCTGAGGGCCCTCGCTAGCATCCCGTCCCTCTAACCTTGGCGCGTCATCCCACAGCTTGTCATGGGCAAGCCTGATATTATCCCCCTCTCCCTTCAAGTCTAGTTTATATCTGTGCCGATTTCTAATCTTAAGCAAGATCAGACACAAATTCATTCTGAATAATAGGAGTAAGCCAGTTCGAGCGTCCCAAAGGTATTAAAAATTTTCATAAGCTCCTGTAACTACCCAGGAGGGAAAAGGGGAAGCAAAGGAAGGCATTTCCCCTGGTGGCCCTCTGGGGAGGAAAAATAAAGGAATAATTACTGATAGTCCCCACCAGATTGCTCCCAAAGTACGGAGCTGTAACCGTCGCTGCCGCTCCGCTCTGCACGTCACCCCCTGCATCGAATATGACTACAGGTAATAAAATGGTCTAAGCACCAATGATTTTATCATGCCATAAGCCCTTGCTACACTGCACAGCAAAGCGATAACCTTAATCCAATGCTCAGAGGTGATAAACCACACATAAACACGGATAAACAGCATATACGGCAAGTAAGGTGCTACATGATACAACTCTGAGAACAACTCTGTAAACAAATAAAAGAACATTGTGGCCAGTGACGATTAAAGTAATATAATGGATGCTTATAGCAAATTGTTTTAACACCCTCTGGTCAAATCTGTCATTATCTCAACCCTTTGAGCCTGACCAGGGGCTTGAACCCTGGACCCTCAGTCTGATGCTCTCTCAGCTGAGCTGGCCGGGCCCCTCTCGAGACCCACGTTGGGCACCAAAAAGGACTGTCGTGGTTTAACCCCAAATTGTAACCCAATACCACGCAGCCGCTCGCTCACTCCCCCCCTCCCCGGTGGGGTGGGGAGGAGAGTCGGAGAGAAAGGAAAACTCGTGGGTTGAGATAAAAGCAGTTCACCAGGACAGTAAAGAAAAAGATAATAATAATTATATTATATATTAATAATAATAATAATAAAATATAATGATTTAAATATATATTTTAAATGAACAATGCACAATTTCTCACCACCCGATGACCCGATCACCAATATAGCCTGTCCCGAGCAGCGATCACGGAACAGCAATATTCCCCAGCAGCGATCTCGGAACTACAAGTTCCAGAGAGAGTGAGTGAGGGAACGAACAGCCAAATGAATGAATGAAAGCCCTAACAAACGAAAAGGCCTGAATGAATGAAAATGGGACCCCGGCCCACCGGCTGACCCCCACTTATACTGGGCATGACGTCTATAGTGTGGAATACTCTCTTTGGCCAGTTTAGGTCAACTATTCTGGCTCTACCCCTCCCAGCTTTTTGCACCTGCACATTAGCAAAACCTGGGAAGCTGGAAAACATCCTTGATCGCTTAGCAGCAACTAATAACATCAGTGTATTATCACCATTCTTCACATATCAAATCCCATACTAAATCCAAAACACAGTAGCTGCTGGAAAGAATATTGGCTGGTCGAAACCAGGACATACATATAACAAATTTTTGTTTCAACACACTCTGGTCAGACCTGTCGTTATCTCATCCCTTCGTTGCCCCACGTTGGGCGCCAAAAAGGACTGTCGTGGTTTAGCCCTAGCTGGCAGCTAAGCACCACGTGGCCACTTGCTCACTCCTCCCTCCCTCAGTGGGATGAGGAGGAGAATTGGGGAAAAAAGAAAGGCAAAACTCGTGGGTTGGGATAAAAGCAGTTTAACAGAACAGCAAAGGAACAGAAAATAGGAAAAAAAAGCAATAACAATAACAGAATATACTAAGCGCGTGATTCACAGTAGAGATTGCTCACCGCCTGGAACCCAATGCCCAGCCCGCTCCCGAGCAGCGATCCTGCCCCCTGGCGCCGTCTACCCTCTATATGCTGAGCATGACGTTACATGGTATCGAATATCCCCCTGGCCAGCCCAGGCCAGCTATCCCAGCTGTGTCCCCTCCCAGCTTCTTGTGAAGATTATCTCTATCCCAGCCAGAACCAGGACAGATGATAATGTAGTTTTGGGATCTACTATGCCTCTTCTTTCTGTTGAAATCTCCTTAAAGATGTTCAATGTAGAATGGTTACACTTGGTTCTTGGATAATAGTTATGAGTTACACCCATGGTTACGTCCTGAAGTCTACTTATGTAGGATAAAGATCTAACAGTCCTTACAAAGAAAAAAAAAATCACCAGACAAATCAATTTACTCTTAATTACTGAAACATAATGAGGGGAGCCTTCCGGGTGTGGGTGTATTTTTTGGTTTGGGGAGTTTCCTTTCTTCTGAACTGAACAGATTATGTTACAGCTTTTGAACTTCTGCACCTGATTAACCATTTCTAGAAGAGAAGGGATGGGAGAAGTATCATTAAGGGATTATCAGTAACCTTTTAAAGTAGATCCCGTCTGCTGTAGTTTAGATGTGTGACATGGAATTTATTGTTCTTTGTAGGTTCTGTTATTGAAATTAATACAAAATGCTTAGAAAATGATGATTTATTTTAAAGGTGTCATTGACAGGGAGATAATCCAACTTTGTCATTTGTTGTTTTGCCACAGCATTTATAGTTTCTGACTCTGCAGTTTGACTTGCATCAAAATAGCACCAGGATATATGATTCAGTGAAGTTGTTAAACTTTGCATTGTGCATTCTGACAAAGTCTGCTCTGATGTTATAGCCGCTTGCCTGTCTACTCAGGGACAGTGTGTCACAATTATTCCTGATTAATTTAATTAGATTACATTTATAGTGCTGTGGATTTTTTATTTCTATGGTTGTGCATTAAACTTTGACCCATATTACTATCTTGGGATGGAGATGCTTTTTTAACTTAAAAGAAAAAACAGAAAAATGGCATGCTCTTGCCTTTATATATGAAGAGGTTCTTCTCTGGCCAAATTCATGTTATATGGGAATGTATAGTTGGGTCTGCTGTCAATATGGAAGTTGGCCCACTACTGTATTGTAATTATCTTTGTTATGTGTATTATTGAAAAGGAGACTGAGGGGCAACCTCATTGCTCTCTACAGCTTCCTGAGGAGGGGAAGTGGAGAGGGAGGTGCTGAGCTCTTCTCCCTGGTACCCAGTGACAGGACACGTGGGAATGGCCCAAAGCTGCATCAGAGGAGGTTCAGACTTGACATTAGGAAGCATTTCTTTACCGAGAGGGTGGTCAAACCCTGGAACAGGCTTCCTAGAGAGGTGGTTGTTGCCCCATGCCTGTCAGTGTTTAAGAGGCCTTTGGACAATGCCCGTAATACTATGCTTTAAGTTTTGGTCCGCCCTGAAGTGGTCAGGCAGTTGGACTAGATGATCATTGTGGGTCCCTTCCAACTGAAATAGTCTATTCTATTCTATTCTATTCTGTTCTAGTGCTTGAATGCTTTTGTATTGGGGAGCTAAGTGAACTTGGGTTATTTATCTTTGTTGATATTCTATTTAAATAAGTCAAATTTAAAACCAGAAACTCTGTTCTATATTAATATTAACTCTGTGATGCAGGCTATCAAGAGATTAATTTCTGTAATAACACTGAGCTTTACTGTAAGTATGAGTTGTCATAGCAATATACATGCAATTTAAAAATGCAATACAGCGAGTATCAAAAAGTGGTGCAATTAGCTTTTCTTTGACTCTTTTACTCTGAATTTTAATTCTTAATTTCAAATTTAACCTTTTTACTGATTCTTAGAATTTGTTGATTTAAGAAGGATCAATAACATAACTCTACCTCTGCCATATGTTTACATGCTTTCCTTCAGGAAGATGTTGAGTCTTACTGTTGTTTGTTCTTCTGACAGATCAGTGCTTCCAGTGTCACCTGCAGTTGGACCAGCTTTCAGTTTTGAGTTGGACATGGAAGATGGAGAGGTAGAAAACTACGAGGTTGGTGTGTGAAGTACAAATTCATGAGGAGCAGAGATTAACTCCATACATGAACTTAAATGGTCTTTTGCTTTTCAAAGACAAAAATGGGATTAAATAAATGTAATGTTTATGAAGACAGAATCTAGAAACATTTTTTTCATACTAGTTTCTAACACTGGATGTTAGAAACACTCTTATTTTGTATCTATTGCCTTTCCCCAGAATCTATCCTTTCAGATTAGCGATGGTTAAATTCCTCAATTTTCCATTCTAGATGTGACTCTTCTTTTTGCATTTTACTTGATTTTTAAATATCAAGCATAAATATCCTATTCTTTTGAATATGCTATAACTTAGTGCTTTTTATGTGCCTTGCTAACTTTACAGATTAGTGTGAACATTATAGGATGAATTCAGGTAAATGTGATGTTGGCAAAAATCTCTTAATATATGATTTCTCTTGACAATAAGGAGAGTACAGCAAGTCACATATTTTGAAATAAAATGTCAGTGGTGTCTTAGATAATTGAGGGCTGATCCCAACTCTTGTCCTTGCTGCTTCTCAGGCTGTTGGATTCCCATCAGATTCTGTACAGAAAACCTCAGCTGCTGCCTACCCCTCCTCATGTATCTATTTCTCCTTGCTTCTGCTCAGAGCTGTGTATTTATGCAGTTGCATAGCATTTACAGTGTAATGACAAGCTCTCCTATAATGCTTCTTGTGCTAGTTAAAAAAAGCATCATATTGTAGCTGACATTGGGCTCCAGGTTTTAGGCTATTTGAGTATCTGTACTCTTTGCATCTTTCATCAAATCTCTTAACTTCTGTGCTTCAGTTCTCTATCAAGTTGATACTGATGCTTTCCTGGAGCACTTCATGAGGGAGCAGAAATTATTTACATGAGGAGCACTTAGGTACAGTGTTCTACCTGTATGAATGAGTACCAAATTTAAGCAGAAAGTGTCTCTATTCAGTTTGATGTCATGCCTTTGTTTCCAAAGGTTCAGCATAAAATCTCCATGTCTCAATTCAGTGAGCCCAAGAAGTGGAATAGAAGTCAAAAGTTGTCCCTTTAAACTCTTGGCCACATAGAGCTAGGCTCATTGCATATTCCTAGAAAGTAAGTTTGTCAACATTTTCTTCTGGTTACTCACACTACTGTGTGGGGGATGGGGGAAGGAGGTTCATTTTCAAAGCAAAACATGTATCAAGCTGTGAATACAGCTGCAGGAATGATTAACAGTTAGGTCATGGATATTTGGAAATCCCAAAGATACTATCTTATGCAGTTCAGAAGGATTTATCAATGATCAAACTTTGAAAGACATCTTTCCATAGCGCTTGCAGTTGTAGAGAGAGAGAAGTAAGACTAAACATGTCGATGGAGAGATGGGTTGTGCTACCTGGTGGGATAGTGACATGGCAGAAGAAATCACTTCTGGTAGAGCTGGAGCTTGTTTGAGCAATGAATGTTAAAAACTCCAAATTCTTTGTTTCGTAGGCACTGCTGAATTTGGCAGAACGTCTAGGAGAGGCCAAACCTCGAGGACTGACAAAGGCAGACATTGAACAGCTTCCATCTTACAGGTTCAATCCAAGCAATCATCAATCGGAACAGACATTGTAAGTACATCTATCTCAAATTTGCATACTTTACATGACTGTGTTTCCATTCCTTCAGGCTGCAGCCTCAACTAGGCAAATACTGTAACACAAGTGCTCTAAAAGCACTCAAATAAAAAAGATAATTTTTCTTAAACCATTTTTCAAATCAGATATCATTTATCTTGGCTTTAAAATTCTGCATAGTCTCACTTCAGTTAGATGTTCAAATTTAGTTATTCAGTATTTTTAAAAAGTTTTCCAAATTTTTGTTTGGCATACTAGATATTAAATGGCCATCATCAACTTGGAATTCAGCCTATATTGAAATATTTTCCAATTACTAAAATTTCAAGTACTCCTGGAAGAGCTTTTGACAGTCTTTGAGGTTTACAGTTATATTTTCTTATTTTTAAGACTAATTCTGTCTGAAAGATCTACATAACAGAAATGAGATATAGGTGGGAGGCAGTGAAAGTGATATACAGTGTTGTCAAATATTTGAAATTGAACAGAAGAGATTTTTTTCTCTAACCTTCCACTTAGAGCAATCTTCAGTGTTATTTTTAACATAGTAGGGAATAAAAAAAATAGAAGTACCAGAGAACTTAAGTTGATGATGTCCCTGGGGAAGAAATGTGTTTATAAAACATCTATAACACAATATAGATGTAATTTAAGGAGAAATTTTTCATAGTAAAAATGTGTGTGATCTTTAATCAATTATGGCTTTGAGAAATACTCAAAGCAAGTTTTCTGTTTTTTATTTTAATATAGCTAAAATTATAGTTAAAACTGAAAGAAATATGCTATAGGGTTTGCACTACCTGTTTATATCAGCAGGCATGAACTCCAATATTTTGAATTATGGTAATAAAATCTATTTACTGCTTGGGCCAGTGAACTCCCATGGGTATGAGTTTGAGCCCTTGTCTGCTTTGGGATTTGAAACCATGGTGAACAAAACAAAAGCAATTCTCATTTTACACTGGTCCACTAGAGATCTATACCCACAAAAGTTTGATCACTGTAGATACTCCAGTATACTTTTGCAGACACACCTTATAAGTTGCCTATAGAATAGAAATTATTGTTATAAAATGGGAAAGTTTATAGATATTTGCTGTCTTTTTTTTAGGTGTGTAGTTTGTATGTGTGACTTTGAGACAAGGCAGCTACTTAGAGTCTTACCCTGTAACCACGAGTTTCATGCCAAGTGTGTTGATAAATGGCTTAAGGTAAATAAAACCTGTGTTGGATGCAATTTATAATGTCCTACTTTGTCATTTCATTTTTTTCTTTAGTTTTCTACTGCATTTCATCTCTTGTTTCTCATTTTTAATATTTAGGCTCTGAAGTAACAAAAAAGGGCACAAGCTGAATTCATCTTCTTTTTGTTGTCTCCTTACACTATAGAAATATTCTTTTTTAGCAATTAACAAAAGATATTTCTTTGTAATAATAATTTGAATAGGGTCATTTTAAAAGGAATATGAGGAGAATGATCTTCACTGGTAGAAAGTGCTCCTGTAAGAATCCCTCCTATCACTATGAATTTGAATTCTTGGGGCAAATAAAGAAGTATCTATTTTTTATAAGACATGACTGAGAGATATTTAAAAAAAAAACAACTTAGCATGAAATTATGGCTTTACGCATGCTATGAGATATTCTTTCAAAACAAGTTGGGGGAAGACCTAGAAGTAGGACAGCACAATAAGTTGACAGAATAGCAGTGGTACAGAAGGTGAGAAGGACAGGAATACAGTTTAGAAGATGATCTATAGGGAGACATCTGTACAAGCTGTGTTATCCAAACCTACTGCTAATAAGGTATTCATTCCTTTCTTGTCTCACTTTTTTAAAAATTCTATTCAGATTTACTTTCATCTGTCTGTAGTCTGTGTTGCAATATCAAATATTCCACAGACCTATGTGAAAGAAGCATGTCAAACATTTCCTAGAGAATTATAGATGCAATCTTATGTTACATCATTTTAAGATATATTTTAAAACTAAAAAGTTCTCATGCTTTGCTGACAAATGTATTCCTATAGAGAATATACATTTTTGACCTGGATAAAGTCCTAGAATTTCTAGGCTTTATAAAGTCAAGGAAATGACTACCTCATGCATACAGTAGAATATCCTGTGCATAAAGTGAAGTATTTGATTTGATATTGGCAGTAGTCTTTTGGCTAATGAATCATGAATAATGATAGGATTTTTTTAAAAAAAAGGGATCTGAAAACAACTTTGGGTTAGAGTACTCAGTATACTCTAAAGCTTTAGCAGAATCTAGGACTGGTGTAAATGTTTCCACAACACTGCTCTTTTCTTTTCTTTTCTTTTCTTTTCTTTTCTTTTCTTTTCTTCTCTTCTCTTCTCTTCTCTTCTCTTCTCTTCTCTTCTCTCTTTCTTTTCTTTTCTTTTCTTTTCTTTTCTTTTCTTTTCTCTTCTTTTCTTTTCTCTTTTCTTTTCAGTAGAACTTATTTGAATAAATATGTGCTTGGGTTCAGAATACTGTAGGAGAACATGTCTGAGAATCAACAAGATGACTGTAAACATCTAGTTGTTCTAGCTTGAAATATATTTTTTAAAGCATGTTAACATTCATAGATATTTATTTAGACTGTTTTATACAGTGATTGTCAACTAACTCAAATTAACATATATGCAAGTATCAGTACAGAATATTTTCCAGTCCCCTGCTATTCATGTCTGTGGTCTGGGGCAAGGCTGAAGCATGTTTCCACACTAGACTTAAACCATATAATTGCATAAAGCTTAGTCATGTCAAGAGCAGTCAGGAGCAAGTGCTGGATTCTCCACCTGGGATGGAGTAATCCTGGTTATACATACAAATTGGGGGATGAGAGGCTGGAGAGCAGCCCCGCAGAAAGAGATCTGGGGGTTTGGGTTGATGGCAAGTTGAATATGAGTCAACAGTGTGCCCTGGCACCCAAAAGGGCCAACCATGTCCTGGGGCGCATCAAGCAGAGCATAGCTAGCCAGTCGAGGGAGGTGATTGTCCCACTCTACACTGCACTGGTGTGGCCCCACCTCGAGTACTGTGTGCAGTTTTGGGCGCCTCAATATAAGAAGGACATCAAACTATTAGAGTGTGTCCAGAGAAGGGCAACCAAGATGGTGAAAAGCCTCAAGGACAAGACTTATGAGGAGTGGCTGAGGTCCCTTGGTTTGTTCAGCTTGGAGAATAGAAGGCTGAGGGGTGACCTCATTGCAGTCTACAACTTCCTCAAGGGGGGCAGCGGAGGGGGAGGTGCTGATCTCCTCTCTCTGGTGACCAGCGATAGGACACGTGGAAATGTGTCAGGGGAAGTTCAGATTGGACATTAGGAAAAGGTTCTTCACTGAGAGGGTGGTCGGTCACTGGAACAGGCCCCCCCAAGGAAGTGGTCACAGCACCAAGCCTGTCCAAGTTCAAGGAGCGTCTGGATGATGCTCTTAGTCATATGGTTTAGTTTTAGGTAGTCCTGTGAGGAGCAGGGAGTTGGACTTGATGATCCTTATGGGTCCCTTCCAACTTGAGATATTCTATGATTCTATGTGTAGCATGGAGAGAAGCTAAACAAGGAAGAATAGCTTGTTCCCTCTTCCGAAATGAGAACTAGGACCATTGGGTGTCATGCACTCCATGATGTGATGGATGCTGAAATTCTGTGAAGGCCGATAAGTTTTTAAAAAAATAATTCCTCCCAGGGTTGTTGATGCAAAGATATTGCATCTGGCTCAAAAAGCATTTGACTGCTGGAAGGTAGGGGAATGTATCAGGGAAATATTATGTATGCTCTTTCTTATGCACCTGCTGTTGGTCACTGTTCAATTCAGAGTATTTGGTTAAATGAAGCTTTGGTTGGACTCAGTATGGTAGTTCTTATGTTACATTAAGCACTTTCAATTGGCAACCAAAGGGTAGTGAAGATAGCCCTTAGAGATCAGTAAAATGGGGGAAAACAACAGTTTGGGGGCATTCTCTTTTTTTAGTAATCTGAAGTGAACTGTAGTATTTGTGAGGCAATTTTGTGCTGATGCTTCTAACCAAGCTTAGAAATTGCTGACTTTTAACACTATTATTGGCTAAAGGATGACTGACTTTAGAAAAAACACATCAGCATAACAGTGTCAACTAGGCAGGTTTCTCTTTAATTGAAAGATTTGTGTAATCTGAGCCTAAAGGGAGTACAGTTACGCTACGTCAACACAAGGTTTTAGACTGTGTTTAGGGAATGGGGTAAAATAACTTTTGCACTTTAAATTCACATCCCATGTTGATAAACTGTGCAAGAGAACACATTATCATTGGTAAATTTTAGTAAAAATTACTTTTCCATTACAAGCTGGTGATGCAACAACAGAAGGCATCAAAGCAAACTTTGACTTGTCTACATATGAAATTTGGATTTTTTGCCTGTCCTATAGTTATAAAACCCTACATAGAAAGACTTTTTCAGGCAATATGAGATAGCCAGAGGAAAACCTATTTTATACTGAATTATGTGCCTATATATTAGACTACAGTGAGAAAAAAATCCATGTTAAATAAGGCTGAAGATTCATGAAAGAGAGGTTAAACAGTGAATGGGGCAAGATTAACAAGAAAGAGATTATCCTTTTTGCTTGTCAGTCTTTTCAACTGTCAATTTTATCATGTTTCACAATTGTTTATTGATATCTTAACTCCTTGAGTCAAAGGAATACATGAGAAAACTTTTTTTTTTAAAGCAGTCATAGTTCCAAAGAAAAACTTGAAAACATGACCTGTATTCACCCTGAAGGCTCAGGCTGTAAATCCTTTTCTTCTAAATGCAGTTCACTTGAGCTAGAAAATTTCTATTTAATGTTTCTTATGATAATTTCAGTTCATTGTGCAGCAATTATGTTACAGAAAGTTAGCTTGCCTGAAGGAATAGCAAGTTAAGAGAGGATATACATTGCAGCCCATGATGCGTTATGTGCACCTAATTCATCTTTACACCAGTTATGTTAAGATGCTAAGGGGAATTAATTTCATGAAATACACAAAAATAAGTAGTTGAACAGGGGTCCAGAGATGCTGTGCAGCCTCTGTCCTGGATATTTTCGGGACCTAATGGGAGAGACCCTTGAGTAACCTGGTCTGACCTTACAGCTGACCCTGCTTTGAGCAGGAGGCTGGACTAGAGACCTCCTGAGGATCATTCCAACATGAATTATTTTACGAATCGGTGTATTCTCAACAAGTTTTTCACTGAAGGGCTAAACTTAAAACTTTTATGCATGTTCAGCTTTGGAGCTGTTTAGTCAGATTGTGTGTTGTATCTGTTACTAAAAACCCTTCTCTTTTTCCCCCCTTGTTCAACTTTCAACCTTTGGCCAAGCCTGCACGATAGACTTCTGCTCTTCTGCTGGGATAACGGGGTAGTGAGAGCCTAAAAAGCAGTGATTCATGACAAAGAGCTAGTAAGACTAGGATGCCCTAATATAGGGTACTTTTTTCCACCTCTGTCTTGCTTCTCTAGTGATGGTGGGTTTCTCTACCCACTGTATATTTCTTTTGAGTTTACAAAACTTTTAGGTCATTTTCACATAGTCTAAAGTAACAGAAAATGGGTGCACGCTGGGTTTATCTTTTTTTTTTTTTGTCCCTTTTGGGTACTCTTGATCACCGCGAGTGGCAATTTCATTTTGTTTCTGGGTTGCAGACATTGTTACCATAATGAGTGTATTTGTCAGTGTATTAAACTTTCTTTTATTTCTGTTTTTACAGGCAAACCGTACCTGCCCAATTTGCAGAGCTGATGCTTCAGAAGTGCATCGTGATTCAGAATGACTAATCTAAGAGCACAAATCTGGTTTGGGTGTTCCTGATCACATGTATATATGAACTATCCATTGAACTTACCCATGTGGCTTCCAGCATTCCCTTTACACAAAAGGGTCAATGGACATTTCTTTGCACTGTGCGACTTAATCGATTATAAAGCTTATAATTATTCTTCACAATCGTGGGATTGCTATACTAACTGTGTGATTGGAACTCCAAAGACTTTTTTTAGCTTAATTTTATGTATGCACTAAGTTTTCCTGGTTTACGTGTAATCATTCTGAGTGTTGCTGCGAGATTACAGTGGACATGATCTTTTAGCATGTGCTTTTATAAAAAGTGGTAGCTCCGAACAACATAGCAATCTACCTTCAGATACTGTGAGTGGGCATGAATGGGGGGGGGGGGGGTGAGAGGATGTGTGAAGTGCACTTGTGACTGGGTGTGTATATGTGTTTGAGAACATATATACCAGCATGTACAAGGAATGTATGTATGTAGTATTAATTATGCTGCAATGTATAATCTTATGTTATTTAAACAGTACTAGTACTGTACACTGGTTTCTTTCCTTGTGTTTGGAGTCGCACACTGAATGCAGAGGGTGCTGCAATTATAGACATTTAATATTTCCTCCCCAATATACTTAATGGTATCAAAAGACTTTTTTACTTGCTATTCAAACAAATGTTATGCTTTGCCTTTATTGGAGGCTTTTAAGTGTACCTCTAAAGAGTGTGTTAATTACTCAGTATGTGAGTAACCTTGGGTTTTTAGACACAATAGGAAATTCAAATTTCAGTATGACAGATATAATGCTTATTTTATCAATATAAAGTTGCAATATTGCATAACTCAGTTAACAATATTAGCACTTCCAATTGGTGACTTTAATGTTGAAACTTTTCTGTTCTTCTTCTCAGTTCTTCTAGCTGAGTTTTATTTACATTCAGTTGATTTCAGATTAGACTTTTGAAGATACTGCACTTTGTGCTCCTCCTCCAAAAGGAAGCTGAAAAGGCGCTGAGGGTCTTGTGCAAAGTTTCTTCACTTTGACCATTATACTTGCTAAGTATGTACTCCTTTAGTATATAAATATTGGCTTTAATCACTTATGTTCTTTGTTTACAAGAGAGTTTGTATACAATTAAAATAATTTGTAAGAGGATATGATTTTATTCCTGTGACTTAATGAACAAAATAAAATTTTTAACATTTTTTCAGAGAAGTAGACCTTCCGATTTTTGTGCTTCAAAAAGAGTTGGTGGTGATCATTCACTGCTAGAATACAGTTGTCCTAGGGTGCTGCTTCTTAGCCTTCTGTATTTTCTGATAGGCTTGGCATGAAAAAAATTTCCCTTATTTCTTTTTCTGTCAAGTCTCCAGAATGTTCCACTGTAGAAGAGTAAATTGGTACACCATCCAGAACAAATAATGCTGTGAAATTGGAGGCAACTTTCATTTGACTGGCTTTCAAATAATATTTTTAGTTGTGCGGTTGAAAATATTGACTTCTTTAACACTTCAGACTGTTAAGAACTTAAAGATGTTTCAGTGAAATAACTGGATCTAAACATACCATAGTTAATCGAGGGATGTGATTTTTGTCATCAAAATGTTTTCTCCTAAATTTAGTGTCAATACCTTGGTTACAATTGTACAAGTGACACAACTACCAATATTGCTATAACTTGGTGCCAATCTGAGCTTTGTTTGGTCTTTGTCGTTTCTGATACTTTTGTATGCTGCTGTGCTTGAGTATCAGTTATATTTTCAGACAATGTTATGTTTTCTATGCTGCTTACCCTTCTTTGAAGGTTCTACAAACCAATTAATTGCAACTATTGTTTTTGCTTGTTTCAGATGCTCTTGTCTTTTAGTTACACAAATAGTACTCAAAACTTTAGTCTGTCCATACTTGTCAATAATTAAGAACGCTAAATATAAATATACTGTTATATCAACTTCAAAAATATTACAATTTCCCCTCTTCCACTAAAGAATGGACTCCTCACAATAACATCAAAAAAGTTAAATCACCTATAGTAAACTTTATTTTTTTAGCAAATGAAATCATGTGGTTATTTTAAAAAGAAGTGCATGTCATATATGTCTTATAATACTTAATGTCTCTAATATATCTGAAAAAAACCCAACCCTAGCTGTACAGAGTCAACCATAACAAACACTACTATGCTCAGTATTCACTTTGTTTGAAGCATGGAAAGAAGGCACTTGTTCTAAGCTAGATATAAATGCGAAATGAACAAGGCACGCTTCATGAATACCAAGGGGAAAGTAGTCTTCTTTCTGTAACTGGAGAAATCTTGGTGCGTAATGTCCCTTTTTTGCCAGTAAAACACTGTGAGGCAGCTGAAGATTTAGGAGATGGAGTATCTAATTTAGTAAAATATTTAATTTAATTGTTGCACTCCTGTGGCTGATCTCTTCTGGAATGTTACTTCTGTTTGCATGGGACTCCTGCAGATGTGTGCAGACTTGCTTCCTGTGGTTAGTGTATGTATAAACAGCACACGTGCATGCGTTCCGGATAAGATCAGACCAGCTACAACCAAGTCTTTTCTATTGTGGCCATCAAAAGAGAAGGGGAAGGGGATTTATGCTCAGCTATTAACTGCCATGTGCTGTGCACATTTGTGTCTAATGTCACAGCCTGTTGTGGTGCCTGATGGTACCAGAATCCAGCAAGATACTTAAATAAATCTTCATTGCCTTCCTGCCATACTTACTCAATGGGGAAGGGGGGGGGGGGGGGCGACATGTTAATGGTTTACCATATTGGCACATCTGTTGGGGGGTTTTGGTTTTGGTTTTGGTTTTTTTTTTAGCAAGAGCTCTCAACATAGCTTTGATCTGAGAGAGAGAGTTTTAAAGGCTTACAGATATCCCCAAGGTCTCATTTTATCATTTTCTTTCCAGAAATCTTACTGTGCAAAGTAAACCTTTTTGTTGTGTGTGGCTTCTGTAAAGGTTCTTGAATGTGATAACAAGATGTGTTAACAGCTGAGAAATATTTGGAATGGCATTTACCAGCCTTTGTTTTACTTTTGGAAAACACATTTTTGACTGAGTTATATTTAGACTCCTATAAATGAGCTATGTGGGTTTTGTGTTGGGTTTTTTTTTTTTTCCCCCCTTTCCTTTGGTACATTGTTACCTCATTTTGCTATTTGATTTGTTAATGATTATCAAAGCTTATGGGTTTTGTTAGAATCATATTTTGTCAAGCATTTTCTTTAAAATCACACTTTATTGTGTCATTTAACATATTTTAAATGTATTATAAATATCTGTAATGAAATCATTTGCAAGCTTGATAAATTTTTAACAAAACTTGTACTTTTTTATGAGTTACTACTAATGCTTTATGAAGAAGTAGTGCAATTAATTTTTATTTTTAATCTCTGTGCCCAATTTTGGAGAGAGTTGTTCAATAATAAAAATAAAGATATGATGTATACTTGCACGATTTTGGCCTGTTCCTTCTTTCTAGAAAGGGATGCCTTGAGTACTCTCCATATTTCAGTGCTTCATGCAACTCTAGATGGAAGGGTAATATGGTTGGGCATAAGCAATCCAGGAGATTTCTGGAGTGTGTTCATGACAGTTTCTTGATGCAGGTGACTAGGGGAAGTGCACAGTTAAAAGACAAGAGGCAATGGGCCCAAGCTGCGATGTGGGAAATCCTGATTAGATGCAAGGAAATTTTTTTTCCATGAGTGTGGTTGAATGTTGAAACATGAGCACAAAGTGGGTTTTGAGCATCTCTAAAGCTAGAGATTCCACACTTAACAAGGCCCTGAGCATCCTCATCTAATGGATCTGCTTTGAGCAGGGGAGTGGACTAGGTGATCTTCAGAGATTCCTTCCAACTTAATTTTTTCTTATAGTTCCACCCCAGTAACAGAGTTGAGTTGGGGGTGGGGGGGGGTCTGCTTTGCTAACTCTGTCAAGTAGATTTGTTTTAATTAACAGGTTTATTTCTAGAGATCCTAGGAAGATGTAATTTAAAAAAAAAAAGTAGTGTCATGTCTTTAATAGTTATTTTACAATTTAACTTCTTGAACTATAACATTTTTAAAGCCTTGTTCAGCTTTCTACAAATGTTATTTAACTGAAATGAATGATAAGAAAAGTGCCAGGGGGCAGGTGGGTTGTTTTGGAAATATAATTTGCATTGTATGTTAGGTGAAGATGTATTATGCCTTGCAGTGTCCTTGTGTGAGGTAAAAATATATACCTGAATTAGGAGGTAAATCTGAAGTATAGAGTTTGGTTAGTTCACGGTCACAGACAGACACTGGTGGTAAAATAAGAAGCAGCGAGTCCATTCTGTGGGTAGAGTTTTGTTCGGTTGTTTTTTTGTTGATGGGATGATGTAAACTGAGTCTTCAGATGTAATCCATTTAAAGGATTTCATCCACACATTTCCTGCTGCTGAAATAATTTTTGTGCTCAAAGTACATAATATTTGAAGATCTAGTGGAGTTTTCCTAAAGATAATCTTTATGGGAGGATCTATTTAAATATCTTTTGGTTTTTATAATCCTGGTTGATAACTAGTTTACCCTTTACACAATAAAAATTAGCTATATCAACTGGACAGTACTGCCACTAGTACTTATATTTGTACAAGCTAAGGTGCTGGGCTGCCCAGTTTCAGTAATGACAGAGCCTCATGGGTGTTCAAGACCAACTTGATTAGAACTTGTGCCAGCACAGCTCTGAAAGCAGGACATCTTGGTGTAGATGCACTAAATGCTACCAGGTATGTCCTGAACCTAAACTAAAATAACAAAACACCTTAAATGATTTAGCTGCTGCCTGTGTACCAAATTAAGCAGTACTCCTAGCAACAGAAAAACCTTTTGTAGTTGCAACACAATTCTTGTAAACTCACCCCAGGGTGGATTATGAAGCTGTACAGTTTGTATTGTAGCAGGGGAACGGAAGATCCTCCTCCTCCTCCTCCTGTTTCTCCTCCTCCTCTTCTTGTTTCTCCTCCTCTTGTTTCTCCTCCTCCTCCTCTTGTTTCTCCTCCTGCTCTTGTTTCTCCTCCTCCTCCTCTTGTTTCTCCTCTTATTTCTCCTCCTCCTCCTCTTGTTTCTCCTCCTCTTGTTTCTCATCCTTCCACCATGTGCTGCTGTAAAGAGCCTGGCTGCATTGTCTTGATAACTTCCTTGCAGATGTTGGGGGGTGGGGGTTGTGCTATTAGCTGTCTTCCCCCCACTCCATAGCCTTCTTTCCTCCAGGCTGAACAAGCCCAGCTCCCTCAGCCTCTCCTCACAGAGCATTTGCTCCAGCTCCTCAACCATCTTGGTGGTCCTCCACTGAACTTTCTCCAGTCTGTCAATGTCTGCCTTGTATTAGGGTGCCCAATTCTGACCACAGTATTGTAGATGCACTCTAATGAGTGCTGAATAAGAGGGCATAATCACTTCCATTAAACTACTGGCTAAGCTCTTGTTGATACTCCTGGCTGCCTTTGCTGCCAGGGAAACACTGCTGACTCATGTAGACATGCTGTCTACCAAAACCCCCACATCCTTTTCAGCAAAGCTGCTCCCTAGTTTGCGTCATTGCAGGTGGTTCTTCCTTCTCAGGTAGAAGACTTTGTGTTTGTCCTTGTTGAATTTCATAAGGTTGGCCTATTCCTCCAGCCTGTCCAGGTCCCTCTTGTAGGTAGCCCTGCCCTGAAATGTATCAACTGTTTCCCAAATTTGGTGTCATTTGCAAATTTCATGACAGTGCACTCTGTCACCTCCTTCAGGTCATTGATAGAGATCTTAAACAGCCTAGGTCCCTGCAGTACTCCACTTGTTACTGACCACCAGGTAGAGTACGGCCTACTGACCACTACCCTTTGAGCATGACCACCTGACCAGGTTTTTTTTAAACCATCTAGATGTCCAAAAAGTCAGACCCTAACGCCCCAACAAGAATACAGGAATGTTGTGGGAGATCGTGTCAAAAGCCTTGCTAAAGTTGAGGTAAATGACATGCAATGCTCTCCCCTCATCCACAAATCTAGGCATTTTATCATAGAAGGCAATCAATCAGGTAGGAGTGATTTCCACTTTGTAAATTCATGCTGACTCTTTCCAATCACCTTTTTCTTCATGTGCCAGGAAATGTGTTCCAAGAGGACTTTATCCATGATTTTCCCAGGGATCAAAGTGAGGTTCAAGTGCAGGGTGAATCTGCTCCTACCTGAGCCAGCATGTTTGAGGAGACTACTATCTGAACTCCAGTGCCCTTCATCTATTTTTCCTGAGCCCTGTAGTCACAGCTGGTATGCTCAAGGTCTCACTTGGAAGTTTCATTGATACTGTCCTGGTTCCAGCTGGGATAGGGTTAATTTTCACCAGAAGCTGGCCAGGGTCTATTCTATACCATGTGACCCTCACGCTCACTATATAGAGGGGCACTGCGCCAGGGGCAGAATCGCTGCTGGGGAGCGGGCTGGGCTAGAGCGACCTGCGCTGGGAAGCACCGCTAAGTACACGCTGTTGTTGGTATTGTTGGGGTTTCTTGTTTGTTTGTTTTCTTTCCCTTTGTTGTCCTGTTAAACTGTTGTTGTTGTTAACCCACAAGTTTTGCCTTTCTTTGTCCCGATTATCTCCCCCATCCCACTGGGGGGGGGGGGTGAGCAAGCAGCCGCGTGGTGCTCAGCTGCCAGTTGGGGCTGAACCATGACAGTCCTTTTGGCACCCAATGTGGTGTACAACAACAGCACTTTTGTATTAAGCGTGCTATAGCTGTAGTAGTTATTAAGTGACAAGCTTCTGTACGGGTCAAAAAGTTCGCTGGCTGCACTGTTTATCTCTTTACTTTTGGCAACATGTTAATACGAACAATGGGTATGTGCTTTGCCCTGGCATTGACGGTCTCACTGTCCTGGGGGAGCTCTCTGGTGGAGAGGATGAGGGAATACATAGAATCATAGAATCATAGAATCATAGAATAGTTTGGGTTGGAAGGGACCTTTAAAGGCCATCTAGTCCAACCCCCCTGCCATGAGCAGGGACAACCTCACTAGATCAGGTTGCTCAGAGCCCCATCCAGCTTGACCTTGAATGCTTCCAGGGATGGGGCTTCTACTACCTCTCTGGGCAACCTGTTCCAGTGCTTCACCACCCGCATTGTGAAAAACTTCTTTCTGATTTCCAACCTATATCTCCCCTCCTTTAGTTTAAAACCATTACCCCTTGTCCTGTTACAACAGGCCCTGCTAAAGAGGTTCTCCCCATTTTTCCTATAGGCCCCCTTCAAGTACTGAAAGGCTGCAATAAGGTCTCCCCGGAGCCTTCTCTTCTCCAGGCTGAACAGGCCCAACTCCCTCAGCCTGTCTTCGTAGGAGAGGTGCTCCATCCCTCTGATCATCCTTGTGGCCCTCCTCTGGACCCGCTCCAGCAGGTCCACGTCCTTCTTATGTTGAGGGGCCCGGAGCTGGACGCAGTACTCCAGGTGGGGCCTCACCAGGGCAGAGTAGAGGGGCAGAATCACCTCTCTCGACCTGCTGGCCACGCTTCTTTTGATGCAGCCCAGGATACGGTTGGCTTTCTGGGCTGCCAGTGCACATTGCTGGCTCATGTCCAGCCTTTCATCCACCAGCACCCCCAAGTCCTTCTTGGCAGGGCTGCTCTCCATCCCTGCATCCCCCAGCCTGTATGGATACCGGGGGTTGCTCCGACCCAGGTGCAGGACTCTGCATTTGTCCTTGTTGAACCTCATAAGGTTCGCCCGGACCCACCTCTCAAGCCTGTCCAGGTCCCTCTGGATGGCATCCCGACCCTCAAGCGTATCCACCGCACCACTCAGCTTGGTGTCGTCCGCGAACTTGCTGAGGGTGCACTCGATCCCGCTGTCTATGTCATCGATGAAGATGTTAAAAAGGATCAGCCCCAATACAGACCCTTGAGGGACACCACTTGTCACCGGTCTCCATCTGGACGTTGAGCCATTGACCACTACCCGCTGGATGCGACCATTCAACCAATTCCTCATCCACCGAGCAGTCCACCCATCAAATCCATATCTCTCCAGTTTCGAGAGAAGGATGTTGTGGGGGACCGTGTCAAAGGCCTTATGGAAGTCCAGATAGATGACATCGGTCGCTATGCCCTTGTCCACTGATGCAGTCACCCCATCGTAGAAGGCCACTAGGTTGGTCAGGCAGGACTTGCCCCTGGTGAAGCCATGCTGGCTGTCTCCAATCACCTCCCTGTCCTCCATGTGCCTCAGCATCGTTTCTAGGAGCATCTGTTCCATGATCTTCCCAGGCACAGAGGTGAGGCTGACAGGTCAGTAGTTCCCAGGGTCCTCCTTCTTACCCTTTTTAAAAATGGGCACTACATTTCCTTTTTTCCAGTCCCCAGGGACTTCGCCTGACCGCCATGACTTTTCAAATATCATGGAGAGTGGCTTGGCAACTACATTAGCCAATTCCTTCAGGACTCTGGGATGCATCTCATCAGGTCCCATAGACTTATGTACATCCAGGTTCCTCAGGTGGTCACGAACCTGATCTTCTCTTACCGTGGGAGGGACTTTGCTCCCCCAGTCCCTGTCTTGCAGCCCATCCACTCGAGATGTGTGGGAGGAGAGTTTGCCAGTGAAGACTGAGGCAAAAAAGTCACTGAGTACCTCAGCCTTCTCCTACATCATCTCCCTCTCCCTACCCAGGACTGATGTGGATAGGTTTATTACGCAGGCTCCTGAGGTCCTTGCTCACCCTTATGTGAGCTGCCTAGTACTACTAATTAATACTGTTGACATATTACGGGGTTTGTGGAATCTGGTCTCATCCTGGTGGAAGAGAAGACAACTCTTGGGTGAGGCTATATTGAAATGTGACCTGAGGCAGCCGGTCCCAGGGTGGCAGGGTGTGTGGAAGGACTTGGGCAGGTTCCTAGGGCGGTTAACACCTCCCATAGCCTGGGACTTTACACCTGAACAGGTGAGCAACCCTGGCAAACTGCCGCGCCACCTGATGGAAGGGTGCCTTGCCTACCCCGATGAGAACCAGCAGCTTCTAGCGCTGTACTGGGGCCTGGCTGGTGCCTATCGAGCCACAGTGCAGCATTCTCAGAGGACTCTGGTTGAGGCAGGAGCCCAAACTGCACCTGAGGACACCATGGTTGAGATAGGGACCCAAACAACACCAACTACAGTAATTGCCCCAGTAGTTAAAAAGAAACAATGGACAAGGAGAACAATGGGTCCATATCCTCGATTGGTAAGGGAGGAGGAAGAAGAGGAAAGGTTTGACCAACAAGCCAGTCATTCGACAAAGACATTGGAGGAAGGAGTGAGAGAATTCAGACAGGAAGCGGAAACTACCCTGTCCCTGACCTCAGCAGAACTTTGAGACATGCGGAAAGATTACAGCCACCAGCCAGGTGAGTGGGTTGCTGCCTGGCTGCTCTGATGCTGGGATAGTGGGGCTGACAGTCAGCAATTGGAAGGTAAGAATCACACAGAATCACAGAATGGTAGGGGTTGGAAGGGACCTCTGGAGATCATCTAGTCCAACCCCCCTGCCAGAGCACGGTCACCCAGCGCAGGCTGCACAGGGCCGCGTCCAGGCAGGTTTGAATCTCTCCAGAGAAGGAGACTCCACAACCTCCCTGGGCAGCCTGTGCCAGGGCTCTGGCACCTCACAGTGAAGAAGTTTGTCCTCATATCCAGACAGAACTTCCTGTGTTCCAGTTTGTGCCCGTTGCCCCTTGTCCTGTCGCTGGGCACCACTGAGAAGAGCCTGGCCCCGTCCTCTTGACACCCGCCCTTGAGATATTTATAAGCATTAATGAGGTCCCCTCTCAGTCTTTACTTCCTCGGGCTGAACAGCCCCAGCTCCCTCAGCCTTTCCCCACAGGAGAGATGCTCCAGTCCCTTAATCATCTTCATGGCCCTCCGCTGGACTCTCTCCAGTAGTTCCTCATCCCTCTTGAACTGGGGAGCCCAGAACTGGACACAGGACTCCAGATGGGACCTCACTAGGGCAGAGTAGAGGGGGAGGAGAACCTCCCTCGACCTGCTGGCCACACTCTTCTTAATGCACCCCAGGATGCCGTTGGCCTTCCTGGCCACAAGGGCACATTGCTGGCTCATGGTGAATTTGTCATCCACCAGGACTCCCAGGTCCTTCTCCGCAGAGCTGCTTTCCAGGAGGTCAACCCCTAACCTGTACCGGTGCATGGGGTTATTCCTCCCCAGGTGCAGGACCCTGCACTTGCCCGTGTTGAACCTCATGAGGTTCCTCTCTGCCCAACACTCCAGCCTGTCCAGGTCTCGCTGAATGGCAGCACAGCCTTCTGGGGTATCAGCCAGTCCTCCCAGTTTCGTGTCATCAGCAAACTTGCTGAGGGTACACTCTGTCCCTTCATCCAGGTCATCGATGAATAAATTGAACAAGACTGGCCCCAGTACCGATCCCTGGGGAACACCACTCACTACAGGCCTCCAACTAGACTCTGCGCCGCTGATCACCACCCTCTGAGCTCTGCCATTCAGCCAGTTCTCAATCCACCTCACCGTCCACTCGTCTAGCCCACACTTCCTGAGCTTACCTATGAGCATGTTGTGGGAGACAGTGTCAAACGCCTTGCTGAAGTCCAGGTAGACAACATCCACCGCTCTCCCCTCATCCACCCAGCCAGTCATGCCATCGTAGAAGGCTACCAGATTGGTCAAGCATGATTTCCCCTTGGTGAATCCATGCTGACGACTCCTGATCACCTTCTTTTCTTCTACATGCCTGGAGATGGCTTCCAGAATGATCTGCTCCATCACCTTTCCAGGGATGGAGGTGAGGCTGACTGGCCTGTAGTTTCCCGGGTCTTCCTTCTTTCCCTTCTTGAAGACTGGAGGGACATTGGCTTTCCTCCAGTCCTCAGGCACCTCTCCCATTCTCCATGACCTTTCAGAGATGATGGAGAGTGGCTTGGCAATGACCTCTGCCAGCTCCCTCAGCACGTGTGGGTGCATCCCATCGGGGCCATGGATTTGTGGGTGTCCAGTTTGCCTAAATGACCTCTAACCCGATCCTCCTCGACCAAAGGAAGGCCATCCTGTCTCCAGGCTTCCTCTCTTGCCTCCAGGGTCTGGGATTCCCAAGGGCCAGCCTTAGCAGTAAAGACTGAAGCAAAGAAGGCATTCAGTAACTCTGCCTTCTCTGTATCCTTTGTCACCAGGGCACCCACCTCATTCAGCAGAGGGCCCGCATTTTCCCTAGTCTTCCATTTGCTACAGATGTATTTCAAGAAGCCCTTCTTATTGCCCTTGATGTCCCTTGCCAGATTAAATTCCAGGTGGACCTTAGCCTTCCTCGTTGCATCCCTGCATACTTTGACAACATTCCTATATTCCTCCCAAGTGGCCTGTCCCTTTTTCCACATTCCATAGATTTCTGTCTTCCATTTGAGTTTTGCCAGAAACTCCTTGCTCATCCATGCAGGTCTCCTGCCTCCCTTACCTGATTTCTTATCATGGGTATGCACCGCTCTTGAGCTTGGAGGAAGTGATGCTTGAATATTGACCAGCTTTCTTGGACCCCCCCTACCTTCTAGAGCCCTAACCCATGGGATTCTTCCAAGCAGGTCCTTGAAGAGGCCAAAGTTAGCTCTCCTGAAGTCCAGGGTTGTAATCCTGCTTAGTGCCCTGCTTCCTCCTCGCAGCATCCTGAACTCCATCTCGTGGTCACTGCAGCCAAGGCTATCCCCAACCTTCACATCCCCAACCAGACCTTCTTTGTTTGTTAGAATGAGGTCCAGCAGCACCCCTCTCCTCATCGGCTCCTCCACCACCTGCGTCAGAAAGTAATCATCAGTGTTCTGCAGGAACCTCCTGGACTGTGCGTGCCTAGCTGTGTTGTCCCTCCAACAGATATCGGGGTGGTTGAGGTCCCCCATGAGAACCAGGGCCTGTGATCGTGAGGCTACTTTCAGCTGCCTGTAGAAGGCCTCATCGACTTCCTCTTCCTGATCAGGTGGCCTGTAGTACACACCCACAACAGTGTCACCCATGTTAGCCTGTCCCTTAATCCTTACCCATAAGCTCTCGACTTGTTCTTCATCCACTCCTGGGCAGAGCTCGATACATTCCATTTGTTCTCTCACATAGAGAGCCACTCCACCACCTCACCTTGCTGGCCTGTCCTTCCTGAAAAGTACGTAGCCATCCATGACAGCATTCCAGTCACGCGAGCTGTCCAACCATGTCTCTGGAATTGCAATGAGATCGTGGCCCTGCGAGTGCACACAGATCTCTAGTTCTTCCCGTTTATTCCCCATGCTGCGTGCGTTGGTGTACAGGCATTTCAGGGAGGTAATCGAGCATGCAGGTTTCCCTGGAGGGGTGCAAGAGGATTCACCATAGCCATACACACCCTTAAGGTGGTTGGGCTTCTGGTTCTCATCTTGGGAGGCAGCCAAGGAACATTTGTGGCTGCTCAGGTTGGCCTGGCTTATTCCCCAGCTGGATGCGATGGCATGAGCTTTGCCAGTTTGGACCCCGCTCCCCGAGTCCTTCAGTTTAAAGCCCACCTCACCAAGCTGGCCAGCCTGCCACCAGAGATTCCCCTGCCCCTTCTAGACAGGTGGATCCCATCCCTCCCTAGCAGGTTATAGTCACCAAAGAATGTCCTGTTGTCATAAAAGCCAAAACCCTCATGACGGCACCAGCCATGAAGCCAGGAGTTGATATGCATTATACATCTAGTTCTGGCTGCCACCTTTCCTCCCACTGGTAAAATGGAGGAAAAGATAACTTGGGAAACAATATTTTTCACTTGCACCCCCAGAGCTTTAAAGTCTTCCTTGATTCTGCCCAGGTTCTGGCTTGTGGTGTCATTCGACCCCACATGAAAGAGTAACAGTGGATAGTAGTCTGTGCTCTTGACAAGTTGTGGCACCCTCTCGGCAACATCTCGGATCTTAGCTCCCAGAAGGCAGCACACCTCACATGCCTCCCTGTCAGGTCGGCAGATGGGTGCCTCAGTGCCCCTTAACAGAGAGTCACCCACTATGAGCACTCGTCATTTCTTTTTACGGTATCCACTGTGTGCTGCTGGTATAGTTTCTCCTTGCAGACCTTGCTCGTGGGTGTCTATAGCTGTTAAAGCTTCATATCTGGTTTTGGTTGTGATGCTGGAGGGTGGAGACTGAAGCGGAGTCCTGCTTTTGTGAGTCGTCTTCTTCTTCCTGTTTATTCCCCTTTCTTAACTATGTTTTCACAAAGGCACCACAAACTTCGCTGATTGACTCAGATTTGGCCTGCAGTGGATCCATTGCTGAGCTGACTGGAACCAGCTGTGTCCAGCACAGGGCAGCCCCTTACTTCTTCCTACAGAAGCCACCCCTGCAGTCCACCCTCCACTACCAAAACTTTGTCACATACTCCCAGTACACACACACACAAAGGACACTGACATGGCTGGCTGCACAGACTGCCACAGACAAGGCGCTATCTTCAACAGTACCTACATATCAGTCAGGCTGGACGGGGCTCTGAGCAACCTGATCTAGTGAGGTTGTCCCTGCTCATTGCAGGGGGGTTGGACTAGATGGCCTTTAAAGGTCCCTTCCAACCCAAACTATTCTATTCTATATAGGATGCACATAAAACATAAGTATAGACACCCAAATCCCCTTCCTTCTCTCCATCTGGTAGAGAGTGAGGTTCACTAGTGAAAACACATATACCCCCACTATAGATTCATAAGCACATGCATATTCATGGCTACCTCAAGTACCAGCATAGCCCCTCTCTCCATCTGGTATCCCTGCCTGGATCCTGAGCCCTCTTACCACTCCACGTATATCCTACTCACTGCCTAGTCCAGCTTGGTGCTTGCTAGCAAACAGATGCACATACTCACACACTCATCTCACAGGCACTCCACACTTGCAAGTCCCCCTCCAAATACCAGCACAGACCCTCTTCCCATCTAATATCCCTGCCTGGACCTGGGGCCTCCTACTCGCTGACTAGTCCAGCTTGACCTTTGCTAGCAAATTACACACATGCACACCAGATTTGGGGAAGATATAAACACTCCAGTCCTGCCTCGCTCCCAGCAGCTGGCACCCAGTCACGCAGGCTTATGACCTGTGGTGCCACTGCAGCCACTGGCACTGAACTCCTTACATGTCTCACTCACCCCAGTCCCTCCCAGTAGATGGCACATGGGACACACACTGTTCCCATCCCAGTAGCTGGAAGCCAAGACCCTCGCTCTATTTGCTGGCACTGACAACCCCTCACTCACTCAAGTAGCTGTCACCCACAAATCCATGGGCCCTGATGGGATGCACCCATGTGTGTTGAGGGAGCTGGCAGAGGTCATTGCCAAGCCACTCTTCATCATCTCTGAAAGGTCATGGAGAATGGGAGAGGTGCCTGAGGACTGGAGGAAAGCCAATGTCCCTCCAGTCTTCAAGAAGGGAAAGAAGGAAGACCCGGGAAATTACAGGCCAGTCAGCCTCACCCCCATCCCTGGAAAGGTGATGGAGCAGCTCATTCGGGAGGCCATCTCCAAGCATGTAGAAGAAAAGAAGGTGATCAGGAGTCATCAGCATGGATTCACCAAGGGGAAATCATGCTTGACCAATCTGGTAGCCTTCTACGATGGCATGACTGGCTGGGTGGATGAGGGGAGAGCAGTGGATGTTGTCTACCTGGACTTCAGCAAGGCGTTTGACACTGTCTCCCACAATATCCTCATAGATAAGCTCAGGAAGTGTGGGCTAGACGAGTGGACGGTGAGGTGGATTGAGAACTGGCTGAATGGTCTCCTGCCTCCTTTGCTTGATTTCTTATCATGGGGATGCACCAGTCTTGAGCTTGGAGGAAGTGATGCTTGAATATTGACCAGCTTTCTTGGGCCCCCCTACCTTCTAGAACCCTAACCCATGGGATTCCTCCAATCACGTCCTTGAAGAGGCCAAAGTTAGCTCTCCTAAAGTCCACGGCTGTAATCCTGCTTAGTGTCCTGCTTCCTCCACGCAGAATCCTGAACTCCACCATGTCATGGTCACTGCAGCCAAGGCTATCCCCAACCTTCACATCCCCAACCAGACCTTCCTTGTTAGTTAGTATGAGGTCCAGCAGCACCCCTCTCCTCATCGGCTCCTCCAGCACCTGTGTCAGAAAATTGTCATCAGTGTTCTGCAGGAACCTCCTGGACTGTGCGTGCCTAGCTGTGTTGTCCCTCCAACAGATATCGGGGTGGTTGAAGTCCCCCATGAGAACCAGGGCCTGTGATCGTGAGGCTACTTTCAGCTGCCTGTAGAAGGCCTCATCGACTTCCTCTTCCTGATCAGGTGGCCTGTAGTACACACCCACAACAGTGTCCCCCATGTTAGCCTGTCCCTTAATCCTTACCCATAAGCTCTCGAGCTGTTCTTCGTCCTCCCCTAGGCAGAGCTCGATACACTCCAGTTGCTCTCTCACATAGAGAGCCACTCCACCACCTCACCTTGCTGGCCTGTCCCTCCTGAAAAGTACATCCCCATCCATGACAGCATTCCAGTCACGCGAGCTGTCCCACCACATCTCTGTAATTGCTATGAAATCATGGCCCTGCGAGCGCACACAGATCTCTAGTTCTTCCCGTTTATTCCCCATGCTGCGAGCGTAAGGAAGCCCAACAGCTGTGATCCCTTGCTAGGAACCAGGGAATTGAGAGAGGAATTGGAAAAGAGGCAGCAATTTGCAGTCTCTGGAGACAGCTCCTCTCAAGTGTGAGGGCAAGATATCCATTCAAGGAAGATCTCGTGAACTCTCCAGGAAAGTGGACCACTGCAGATGAAGGCATCCAGTACCTGAGAGAATTAGCGGTACTGGAAGTCATCTACAGGGATCTAGACAATGATGAGGTCTCCAAAGATCCAGACGATGTCCTGTGCACATGGGCTATGTGGAGAAAGGTGATTCAGAATGCCCCAGCGTCATATTCTAACAGCCTGGCAGCGATGTATTGCCCGGATATTGACACACCAACTGTGGAGAGAGTGTCGTCTTGGCTCCAAAACTTTGAAGAAAATCTCTGTACCTCCTCATCCCTACGGGCCAGTGCCTTGGCAATCAGGGGTGCCCCAAGAAATCAGTCCCCTCCTGCCTCGGTCAGAGGGAAAGGGAGCCCCAGACGCACGCCGCGTGGAGCACTCTGGTTCTTCCTGCGTGACCAGGGGGAGGACATGAGGAAGTGGGACGGGGAACCCACCTTTAAGCTGGAAGCCCGTGTACGTGAACTGAGAGGGAAGACAGCTGTCAAGAAGGGGCCACCCAGGAAGTCTGTCAGCAGAGTTGCTGTAGAGACACACGAAGGCAATCAGCGATTTCCCAAACAGAGAAGAACTGAAATCACCTCCCTTGATCCTGGTGAGGGGCCTTCTGGGCTGGCACTGCAAGGGTCAGACAGGGAATACTCTGACGAGGAACAGGAATAGAGGGTCCCCGCCTTCGGCCAGGAGGAGGAAAGGGATGACCAGGTATACTGGACTGTGTGGGTTCCATGGCCTGGCACATCAGACCCACAGAAGTATAGGGCTTTGGTGGACACTGGTGCACAGTGTAGTCTGATGCCATCAGAACATAGGGGCACGAAACCCATCTGGATCTCAGGAGTGACAGGGGGATGCCAAGAATTGTCGGTATTGGAGGCTGAGGTGAGCTTAACAGGGGACAAGTGGGAAAAGCACCCCATTTGTGACTGGCCCAGAGGCCCCTTGTATCCTTGGCATAGACTACCTCAGGAGAGGGTACTTCAAGGACCCAAAGGGATACCGATGGGCTTTTGGTGTAGCCACGGTGAATGCAGAGAAGACCAAACAGCTCTCTACCCTGCCTGGCCTCTCAGAAGATCCCTTCGTTGTGGGATTGCTGCGAGCTGAAGAACAGCAGGTGCCAACTGCTACCAGGACGGTGCACTGGCGGCAATATCGCACCAACAGAGACTCCCTGGCTCCCATCCATGAGCTGATTCATCAACTGGAGAGCCAAGGAGTCATCAGTAAGACTCATTCACCTTTTAATAGTCCTATATAGCCAGTAAGGAAATCTAATGGGGAATGGAGATTAACGGTGGACTATCGTGGCCTGAATGAAGTCACGCCACCACTGAGTGCTGCCGTGCCGGACATGCTAGAACTTCAGTATGAACTGGAGTCCAAGGCAGCCAAGTGGTATGCCAATGCATTCTTCTCAATCCCTTGGGCAGCAGAGTGCAGGCCACAGTTTGCTTTCACCTGGAGGGGTGTCCAGTACACCTGTAATTGACTGCCCCAGGGGTGGAAACACAGCCCTACCATTTGCCATGGGCTGATCCAGACTGCACTGGAAAAGGGTGGAGCTCCAGAACACCTGCAATACATTGATGACATCATTGTGTGGGGCAACACAGCAGCAGAAGTTTTTGAGAAAGGGGAGAAAGTAATCCAAATTCTTCTGAGAGCTGGCTTTGCCATAAAACAAGGTAAGGTCAAAGGACCCGCACAGGAGATCCAGTTCCTAGGAATAAAATGGCAAGATGGACGTCGTCAGATCCCGACAGATGTGATCAACAAAATAGCAGCTATGTCTCCACCAGCTAACAAAAAGGAGACCCAAGCTTTCTTAGGCGTTGTGGGTTTCTGGAGAATGCATATTCCAAATTACAGTTTCATTGTAAGCCCTCTCTATCACATGACCCGGAAGAAGAATGATTTCACATGGGGCCCTGAGCAACGACAAGCCTTTGAACAAATTAAACAGGAGATAGTTCATGCAGTAGCCCTTGGGCCAGTCCGGGCAGGACAAGACGTAAACAATGTGCTCTACACCGCAGCTGGGGAGAACGGCCCTACCTGGAGCGTCTGGCAGAAAGCACCAGGGGAGACTTGAGGTTAACCCCTGGGGTTTTGGAGCCGGGGATACAGACGATCTGAGGCCCACTACACACCAACTGAAGAAGAAATCTTGGCAGCATATGAAGGGGTTCGAGCTGCTTCGGAGGTGGTTGGTACTGAAGCACAGCTCCTCCTGGCACCCCGACTGCCGGTGCTGGGCTGGATGTTCAAAGGGAAGGTCCCCTCTACACATCATGCAACTGATACTACATGGAGCAAGTGGGTCGCACTGATCACACAACGAGCTGAAATAGGAAACCCCAGTTGCCCAGGAATCTTGGAAGTGATCATGGACTGGCCAGAAGGCAAAGATTTTGGAATGTCAACACAGGAAGAGGTGACACGTGCTGAAGAGGCCCCACCGTATAACGAACTACCAGAAAATGCGAAGGAATATGCCCTGTTCACTGCTGGGTCCTGTCGTATTGTGGGAAAGCATCAAAGGTGGAAAGCTGCTTTCTAGAGTCCTACACGACAAGTCACAGAAGCCACTGAAGGACAAGGTGAATCGAGTCAGTTTGCAGAGGTGAAAGCCATCCAGCTGGCTTTAGATATTGCTGAGCGAGAGAAGTGGCCAGTGCTCTATCTCTATACCGACTCCTGGATGGTGGCAAATGCCCTGTGGGGGTGGTTACAGCAATGGAAGCAGAGCAACTGGCAGCGCAGAGGCAAACCCATCTGGGCTGCCAAATTGTGGCAAGATATTGCTGCCCGGCTAGAGAAGCTGGTTATAAAAGTACGCCACATAGATGCCCACATACCTAAGAGTTGGGCCACTGAGGAACATCACAACAACCAGCAGGTGGATCAGGCTGCTGGGATTGAAGTGGCACAGGTGGATCTGGACTGGCAACATAAAGGTGAATTATTCCTAGCTCAGTTGGGCCCATGACACCTCAGGCCATCAGGGAAGAGATGCAACATACAGATGGGCTCGTGATTGAGGGGTGGACTTGACCATAGGCACTATTGCACAGGTTATCCATGAGTGTGAAACACGTGCTGCAATCAAGCAAGCCAAGTGGTCAAAGCCTCTCTGGTATGGAGGACGATGGCTGAAATAGAAATATGGGGAGGCCTGGCAGATTGATTCTATCCCACTCCCACAGACCCGCCAAGGCAAGTGCCATGTGCTTACAATGGTGGAAGCAACCATGGGATGGCTGGAAACATATCCCGTGCCCCATGCCACCGCCCAGAACACTATCCTGGGCCTTGAAAAGCAAGTCTTATGGCGACATGGCACCCCAGAAAGGATTGAGTCAGACAACGGGACTCATTTCCGGAACAACCTCATAGACCCCTGGGCCAAAGAGCATGGCATTGAGTGGGTGTATCACATCCCCTCTCATGCCCCAGCCTCCGGGAAAATTGAACGATACAATGGACTACTGAAAACTACCCTGAGAGCAATGGGTGGTGGGATCTTCAGACATTGGGATACACATTTAGCAAAAGCCACCTGGTTAGTCAACACTAGAGGATCCACCAATCGAGCTGGTCCTGCCCAATCAAAGCCTTTACATACTGTAGAAGGGGATAAAGTTCCTGTAGTGCACAGGAAAAATATGTTAGGGAAGACAGTCTGGGTGACTCCTGCCTCAGGCAAAGGCAAATCCATCCACAGAATTGCTTTTGCTCAAGGACCTGGGTACACTTGGTGGGTGATGCGAAAGGATGGGGAAGTCCAATGTGTACCTCAAGGGGATTTGATTTTGGGTGAGAATAGCCAATGAATGAAAGTGTATGATATTAATTGCTATAGAACCCTGTCACTGTATGTCATCTCTATCAAAATTGCTATATGCCAGATCAATGGTATTATAGCAAGAATTATCCAGATTAATAAGGAATCACCTATTGATACAACTAAGCAAAGCGCAGGGGTAATGGAAGCAGAACTGGCTTTAGCAACTGGTGCCCAGCAACTTCCTCAGGAGATCAACATCGTCAACCCACAGTCCGCAGACATGATACACCAGCCGAGCCAGATACCACAACCGCAAGCTCCAGATGCAACATGCAACAATCCAACACTACACACCATCCTCCCACTGTGTCCAGTGTCACCTGCTGCACTGCACTGAGACCTGGCCCTGTTTTGCCGACTGAGCGAACTCCACATCATCTCTCCTGCCCCAAGAGACTATTCTGACAGATGGAGCCCAAATTCATGGACTAAATGAACTCAATAGACACTTTGAAGGGATGGTCCATACACTAAGGGAATGATGTCTCTGTGTGTGTATATGTGTGTGTATATATATATATATATAACAGGAAAAGTGGTGGTGATTAATTGGAAAGTGTAGGATCTGGGCATGATGTAGATGGTATAGAATAAGGGGTGGCTAATGTCCTGTTTCCAGCTGGGATAGGGTTAATTTTCGCCAGAAGCTGGCCAGGGGGCTATTCTATATGATGTGATCATCATGCTTCGCACCAGAGGCAGGATTGATGCCAGGGATGGGGGCTGGGCATCGGGCTCTGCTCTGGGCGGGAGCACCTGTGCTGTGAAGCATGCTAAGTACACTCTGTTGTTGGTATTGTTGGGCTTTCTTGTTTGATCGTTTTCCTTTGTTGTCCTGTTAAACTGTTGTTGTTGTTAACCCCTGAGTTTTGCCTTTCCTTTTCCCGATTCTCTCCCCCATCCCACTGGGAGGTGGGGGGTGAGCGAGCGGCTGTGTGGTGCTCAGCTGTGGATTGGGGCTAAACCACGACAGATACCCACATGGATGAACAACCACTTGGTGTTATTCCAACCACTAACACAAAATCACAAAATCATAGAGGTTGGAAGAGGTTGGTCTTGAGATCATCTACTCCAGCACTCCTGCTCAAGCAGGAGCAGCTAGAGCAGGTTGCCTAGGACTGCGTTCAGTTGGGTTTTGAAAATCTCCACAGATGAAGATTTCACAACCTCTCTGGGCAACCTGTGCCAGTGTTTGACCACCCTCACAGTAAAAGTGTTTTCTTATGTTCAGATGGAATTTAATCTGTTTTTATTTGTGTCCATTGCATCTTGTCCTGTCACTAGGCACTACTGAGAAGACTCTGTCTCCCTCTTCTTTATTCCCTCTCTTCAGTTTTGTAGCCAGCACGATCTGGTCGAGTTGTGAGTACTCATATATAACTCTTATGTGAGGGGGGAACTGATCCTTTGCTCATGTGCCTACAGTGATAAATTTGTAACCAACCTTCTAGAGCTTTATGCAAGTACCCAAACGGGACCTGTGCTACTAAATCCTTGGGTTAATTGGAACAATTGGATTGAAAAGATGTTTACAGAACATTAGAAGGACAACAGGAGGTGTAAATGGCGCAAACTGCACTAGGCAGTGACTAGGATTTGTAGTTTGGGGATGAAAAGAGAGGCTTACCAAAGTATGTACAAAACCTCCTGTAAGTAACAAATCACTTCTACCTATCGAATTGATAATGATGATGGCTATAAAGCAGGAGGAAACCTGAGAGAATCAGGCTAAGGCTGAGCTCTCTACAAATTGAATTTCCAAATTTGTGAAGAATCAGGTAGAAAAGGGAAATGCACAGAAGAGCCTCATCTTACAGAGATTTAAACCTGATGGAGTGGAGTAGTAGACCAGAGTAATGCAGAGGAAATCGATGAATTATAGAGGAACAAACATCGCTTAACTCTGCAAATAATATACCTAGTGGAAACGTAAATCCTTTGTTAGACAAATGCATACCATCCTGCTTGTAAAAAAGAGGTGGCTGGACAGGACAACCCAAGGTCAGCCAGTCCAATTGTTAGTGGCACAAGAGGTCCTTGTCTCCAAGGATGCTCAGATAAGTCCCTGATCCAAGGAGTGTCACAGTTCATTTGGATCTCCCAAATTTACAGGACAAAGTACTCTGTGATTTAAGCTTTATTTCATGAGATTGAGAAATATGACTGTCGTGGTTTAGCCCCAGCCGGAGGCTGAGCCACGCGGTCGCTCGCTCACCCCCCACCTCCCGGTGGGACGGGGAGAGAATTGGGACAAAGAAAAGCAAAAACTCGTGGGTTAACAACAACAACAGTTTAACCAAACAACAAAGGGAAAGAGAACAAACAAGCAAGAAACCCCAACAATAACAACAACAGCGTGTACTTAGCGGTGCTTTCCGGACAGGTCGCTCCCGCCCGCAGCCCAACGCCCAGCCCGCTCCCGAGCAGTGATTCCCGCCCCTCCAGTCAACCCCCCTCTATATAGTGAGCGTGACGGTCACATGGTATAGAATAGACCCCGGCCAGCTTCTGGTGAAAATTAACCCTATCCCAGCCGCAACCAGGACATTATCCACCCCTTATTCTGTACCATATATGTCACACTCAGATCCTACACTTTCCAATTAATCACCACCACTTTTCCTGTTTTTTATATATATATATATATATATAGATACACACAGAGACATCATTCCCTTAGTCTATGGACCATCCCTTTGAAGTGTCCATTGAGTTCATTTAGTCCATGACTTCAGGCTCCATCTGTCAGAATAGTCTCTTGGGGCAGGAGAGATGATGTGGAGTTTGCTCAGTCGGTGAAACAGGGCTGGGTCTCGGCGTGGTGTGGCAGGTGACACTGGACGCAGTGGGAGGATGGTGTGTAGTGTTGGATTGTTGCATCTGGAACTTGCAGTCACGGTATCTGGCTCGGCTGCTGCATCATGTCCACGGTCTGTGGGTTGAAGATGTCGATCTCTTGAGGAAGTTGCTGGGCGCCAGTTGCTAAAGCCAGTTCTGCTTCCATTACTGCTGCACTTTGCTCAGTTTTATCAATAATTCATTCATTGACTATTCTCACCCAAAATCAAATCCCCTCGAGGTACACATCAGACTTCCCCATCCTTTCGCATCACCCACCAAGTGCACCCAGGTCCTTGAGCAAAAGCAATTCTGTGGATGGATTTGCCTTTGCCTGAGGCAGGAGTAACCCAGACTGTCTTCCCTAACATATTTTTCCTGTGCACTACAGGAACTTTATCCCCTTCTACAGTATGTAAAGGCTTTGATTGGGCAGGACCAGCTCGATTGGTAGACCCTCTAGTGTTAACTAACCAGGTGGCTTTTGCTAAATGTGTATCCCAATGTCTGAAGGTCCCACCACCCATTGTTCTCAGTGTAGTTTTCAGTAGTCCATTGTATCGTTCAATTTTCCCAGAGGCTGGGGCATGAGAGGGGATGTGATACACCCACTCAATGCCATGCTCTTTGGCCCAGGGGTCTATAAGGTTGTTTCAGAAATGAGTCCCGTTGTCTGACTCAATCCTTTCTGGGGTGCCATGTCGCCATAAGACTTGCTTTTCAAGGCCCAGGATAGTGTTCCGGGCGGTGGCATGGGGCACGGGATATGTTTCCAGCCATCCCATGGTTGCTTCCACCATTGTAAGCACATGGCGCTTGCCTTGGCGGGTCTGTGGGAGTGGGATAGAATCAATCTGCCAGGCCTCCCCATATTTCTATTTCAGCCATCGTCCTCCATACCAGAGAGGCTTTGACCACTTGGCTTGCTTGATTGCAGCACGTGTTTCACACTCATGGATAACCTGTGCAATAGTGCCTATGGTCAAGTCCACCCCTCAATCACGAGCCCATCTGTATGTTGCATCTCTTCCCTGATGGCCTGAGGTGTCATGGGCCCAACTGAGCTAGGAATAATTCACCTTTATGTTGCCAGTCCAGATCCACCTGTGCCACTTCAATCCCAGCAGCCTGATCCACCTGCTGGTTGTTGTGATGTTCCTCAGTGGCCCAACTCTTAGGTACGTGGGCATCTATGTGGCGTACTTTTATAACCAGCTTCTCTAGCCGGGCAGCAATATCTTGCCACAATTTGGCAGCCCAGATGGGTTTGCCTCTGCGCTGCCAGTAGCTCTGCTTCCATTGCTGTAACCACCCCCACAGGGCATTTGCCACCATCCAGGAGTCGGTATAGAGATAGAGCACTGGCCACTTCTCTCGCTCAGCAATATCTAAAGCCAGCTGGATGGCTTTCACCTCTGCAAACTGACTCGATTCACCTTGTCCTTCAGTGGCCTCTGTGACTCGTCGTGTAGGACTCTAGAAAGCAGCTTTCCACCTTTGATGCTTTCCCACAATACGACAGGTCCCATCAGTGAATAGGGCATATTCCTTCGCATTTTCTGGTAGTTCATTATACGGTGGGGCCTCTTCAGCACGTGTCACCTCTTCCTCTGTTGACATTCCAAAATCTTTCCCTTCTGGCCAGTCCATGATCACTTCCAAGATTCCTGGGCAACTGGGGTTTCCTATTCGAGCTCATTGTGTGATCAGTGCGACCCACTTGCTCCATGTAGTATCAGTTGCATGATGTGTAGAGGGGACCCTCCCTTTGAACATCCAGCCCAGCACCGGCAGTCGGGGTGCCAGGAGGAGCTGTGCTTCAGTACCAACCACCTCCGAAGCAGCTCGAACCCCTTCATATGCTGCCAAGATTTCTTCTTCAGTTGGTATGTAGTGGGCCTCAGATCGTCTGTATCCCCGGCTCCAAAACCCCAGGGGTTGACCTCGAGCCTCCCCTGGTGCTTTCTGCCAGAGGCTCCAGGTAGGGCCGTTCTCCCCGGCTGTGGTGTAGAGCACATTTTTAACATCTTGCCCTGCCCGGACTGGCCCAAGGGCTACTGCATGAACTATCTCCTGTTTAATTTGTTCAAAGGCTTGTCGTTGCACAGGGCCCCATGTGAAATCATTCTTCTTTCGGGTCACGTGATAGAGAGGGCTTACAATGAAACTGTAATTTGGAATATGCATTCTCCAGAAACCCACAACGCCTAAGAAAGCTTGGGTTTCCTTTTTGTTAGTTGGTGGAGACATAGCTGCTGTTTTGTTGACCACATCTGTTGGAATCTGACGACGTCCATCTTGCCATTTTATTCCTAGGAACTGGATCTCCTGTGCAGGTCCTTTGACCTTACCTCGTTTTATGGCAAAGCCAGCTCTCAGAAGAATTTGAATTATTTTCTCCCCTTTCTCAAAAACTGCTGCTGCTGTGTTGCCCCACACAATGATGTCATCAATGTATTGCAGGTGTTCTGGAGCTCCACCCTTTTCCAGTGCAGTCTGGATCAGCCCATGGCAAATGGTAGGGCTGTGTTTCCACCCCTGGGGCAGTCAATTACAGGTGTACTGGACACCCCTCCAGGTGAAAGCAAACTGTGGCCTGCACTCTGCTGCCAAAGGGATGGAGAAGAATGCATTGGCAATATCAATGGTGGCATACCACTTGGCTGCCTTGGACTCCAGTTCATACTGAAGTTCTAGCATGTCCGGCACAGCAGCACTCAGTGGTGGCGTGACTTCATTCAGGCCACGATAGTCCACTGTTAATCTCCATTCCCCATTAGATTTCCTTACTGGCTATATAGGACTATTAAAAGGTGAATGAGTCTTACTGATGACTCCTTGGCTCTCCAGTTGATGAATCAGCTCATGGATGGGAGCCAGGGAGTCTCTGTTGGTGCGATATTGCCGCCAGTGCACCGTCCTGGTAGCAATTGGCACCTGCTGTTCTTCAGCTCGCAGCAATCCCACAACGAAGGGATCTTCTGAGAGGCCAGGCAGGGTAGAGAGCTGTTTGGTCTTCTCTGCATTCACCGTGGCTACACCAAAAGCCCATCGGTATCCCTTTGGGTCCTTGAAGTACCCTCTCCTGAGGTAGTCTATGCCAAGGATACAAGGGGCCTCTGGGCCAGTCACAAATGGGGTGCTTTTCCCACTTGTCCCCTGTTAAGCTCACCTCAGCCTCCAATACCGACAATTCTTGGCATCCCCCTGTCACTCCCGTGATCCAGATGGGTTTCGTGCCCCTATGTTCTGATGGCATCAGACTACACTGTGCACCAGTGTCCACCAAAGCCCTATACTTCTGTGGGTCTGATGTGCCAGGCCATGGAACCCACACAGTCCAGTATACCTGGTCATCCCTTTCCTCCTCCTGGCCGAAGGCGGGGACCCTCTATTCCTGTTCCTCGTCAGAGTATTCCCTGTCTGACCCTTGCAGTGCCAGACCAGAAGGCCCCTCACCAGGATCAAGGGAGGTGATTTCAGTTCTTCTCTGTTTGGGAAATCGCTGATTGCCTTCGTGTGTCTCTACAGCAGCTCTGCTGACAGACTTCCTGGGTGGCCCCTTCTTGACAGCTGTCTTCCCTCTCAGTTCACGTACACAGGCTTCCAGCTTAAAGGTGGGTTCCCCGTCCCACTTCCTCATGTCCTCCCCCTGGTCACGCAGGAAGAACCAGAGTGCTCCACGCGGCGTGCGCCTGGGGCTCCCTTTCCCTCTGACCGAGGCAGGAGGGGACTGATTTCTTGGGGCACCCCTGATTGCCAAGGCACTGGCCCGTAGGGATGAGGAGGTACAGAGATTTTCTTCAAAGTTTTGGAGCCAAGACGACACTCTCTCCACAGTTGGTGTGTCAATATCCGGGCAATACATCGCTGCCAGGCTGTTAGAATATGACGCTGGGGCATTCTGAATCACCTTTCTCCACATAGCCCATGTGCACAGGACATCCTCTGGATCTTTGGAGACCTCATCATTGTCTAGATCCCTGTAGATGACTTCCAGTACCGCTAATTCTCTCAGGTACTGGATGCCTTCATCTGCAGTGGTCCACTTTCCTGGAGAGTTCACGAGATCTTCCTTGAATGGATATCTTGCCCTCACACTTGAGAGGAGCTGTCTCCAGAGACTGCAAATTGCTGCCTCTTTTCCAATTCCT
Source organism: Phoenicopterus ruber ruber (assembly GCA_009819775.1). NCBI lineage: Eukaryota > Metazoa > Chordata > Aves > Phoenicopteriformes > Phoenicopteridae > Phoenicopterus > Phoenicopterus ruber. The sequence goes on from CM020247.1 coordinate 32,917,907, forward strand.
CTCTCAATTCCCTGGTTCCTAGCAAGGGATTCCAGCTGTTGGGCTTCCTTGCCTTCCAATTGCTGACTGTCGGCCCCGCTATCCCAGCATCGGAGCAGCCAGGCAGCAATCCACTCACCTGGCTGGCGGCTGTAATCCTTTTGCATGTCTCAAAGTTCTGCTGAGGTCAGGGACCGGGTAGTTTCTGCTTCCCGTCAGAATTCTCTCACCCCTTCCTCCGATGTCCTTGTCGAAGGACCGGCTTCGTGATCCGACCCTTCCTCTTCTTCCTTTTCCCTTACTAATCGAGGATATGGACCCGTTGTCCTCCTTGTCCATTGTTTCTTTTTAACTACTGGGGCAATTACTGTAGTTGGTGGTGTTGTTTGGGTCCCTATCTCAACCATGATGTCCTCAGGTGCAGTTTGGGTCCCTGCCTCAACCGGAGTCCTCTGGGAATGCTGAACTGCAGCTCGATAGGCACAAGCCAGGCCCCAGTACAGCGCTAGAAGCTGCTGGTTCTCATTGGGATAGGCAAGGCACCCTTCCATCAGGTGGCGTGTCAGTTTGCCAGGGTTGCTCACCTGTTCAGGTGTAAAGTCCCAGGCTATGGGAGGTGTTAACCGCCCTAGGAACCTGCCCAAGTCCTTCCACACACCCTGCCACCCTGGGACCGGCCGCCTCAGGTCACGCTTCAATATAGCCTCACCCAAGAGTTGTCTTCTCTTCCACCAGGACGAGACCAGATTCGACAAACCCCATAATATGCCAACAATATTAGTAAGTAGTACTAAGCAGTTCACACAAGGGTGAGTAAGGACCTCAGGAACCTGTGTAATAAACCTGTCCACATTAATCCTGGGTAGGGAGAGGGAGATGATGTATTCCCTCATCCTCTCCACCAGAGAGCTCCCCCAGGACAGTGAGACCGTCAGTGCCAGGACAAACCACATTCGCATTAACATGTTGCCAAAAGTGAAGAGATAAATAGTGCAGCCAGCAAACTTTTTTGACCCGTGCAGGAGCTTGTCACTTAGTAACTACTACAGTTAGAGCACACTTAATACAAAAGTGCTGTTGTCGAGCCCCACGTTGGGCGCCAAAAAGGACTGTCGTGGTTTAGCCCCAGCCGGAGGCTGAGCCACGCGGTCGCTCGCTCACCCCACCTCCCGGTGGGACGGGGAGAGAATCGGGACAAAGAAAGGCAAAACTCGTGGGTTAACAACAACAACAGTTTAACCGAACAACAAAGGGAAAGAGAACAAACAGGCGAGAAACCCCAACAATAACAACAACAGAGTGTACTTAGCGGTGCTTCCCGTAGAGGTCGCTCCCGCCCGGAGCCCGACACCCAGCCCGCTCCCGAGCAGCGATCCCCGCCCCGCCAGTCACCCCCCTCTAAATAGTGAGCGTGACGGTCACATGGTATAGAATAGACCCCGGCCAGCTTCTGGTGAAAATTAACCCTATCCCAGCCGCAACCAGGACAACGACAAACAAACACGACAAACAGGGGCTCAATCCCCTTTTGCCCAGATTAGTCTAGCACGTGAATTCACTTATTCACCATTCAAGTCATAAGGTTTCATAAATTATAACCCATAACTCTTAATATTGTGCACCTATGAGCAAAAGAAAAGAATTAGTTACCTAGCCGACGGTGAGAGTGCTCATCCTTCCTCCTCCTTCACGGTCGGGGCATCCCTCGTATCACACGGGAAGCATGAAAGCCTCAGCAGTCCAGCTGCTGTTGGATCCACTTCAAAAGCTTTTTGGGGTAAGCTGATGTTTTATACCCTCCAGCTTGGAGGTTTGGTCTATACCATTTCCATAAGTTAGTGGATTCTGAGGAAACTGCCAGACAAAAGATGATGGCTGCAGGAGACAGCAACCTGCAGGTGATAATGGCTGCATAATGGCCCTTTAGCTCTTTCTGGCCACCTGTCCTGTCTAGGTGGTGCTCTCGCTTTGACCTAAGGGTGCTGCTCCTAGCATACATCAGGCCTTAGCATGAGCTGTGTTAGCCAAAATCTGAGCAGGAGTTGAGTGAGCAGTCACAAAGGGGATAATATGATTTTTTTTCCTCCCCTAAGGAGCTAGAACCCTTCTAGGGGTCCTTAAAAGATCCTGCCCTTAAGAGTGTGTATTGCGTCTGGCTGGGATGGAGTTAATTTCCCCATAGCTGCCCTCATAGTGTTATGCTTTGCATTTGTAGCTAGAAAGGCGTTGATAACACACCAATGTTTTGGCTACTGCTGAGCAGTGCTCACACAGCATCAAGGCTGTCTCTCCAACCCCTCAAAGGCCAGTAGGCTGGGGGTGGGCAAGAGGTTGGGAGGAGACATAGCCAGGACAGCTGACCCAAACTGACCAAAGGGATATTCCATACCGTATGACGTTGTGCTCAGCAATAAAAGGTAAGAGAAAGGTGGAGGAGGGAGGGCATTCGTTATTAAGGAGTTTGTCTTCCAAAGCAACTGCTATGTGTACTGAGGCCCTACTTCCCAGGAAGTGGCTGGACATCACCTGCTGATGGGAAGTAGAGAATAAATCTTTTTGTTTTCCTTTGCTTCCATGCACAGCCTTTGCTTTTCGTTATTAAACTGCCTTTACCTTGATCCACAAGTTTTTCATCTGATTTTCTTCCCCTGTCCTGCTGAGGAGGGGAGTGATAGAGCGGCTTGGTGGGCACCTGGTGGCCAGCCAAGGTTAACCCACCACAGCGACAACAATTCAGGCACAGGGATGGGTCAGGTGAGAGTTTCCTTGCTGTCCTGCAGGACACACACCCCCCCCCCTGTGGTGGTGTGCTCCACCCCCCCTGCCCCCTCTGCTGCCCTCCTGCTTCAGCCATAAACACCAGTGGGGGTTGTGGTGGCTGTATCCAGCTTATGCTGAATACTGGGGGTAGATGGCAACAGAGTAGAGAAGGCCTGTCTGGAGCAGAGACCCAGACGTCTTGCTGGCATGCAAATATGACTATATGTCAATCACCTTGATACCGGAAAAATTGGTTAACTAAAGAACCCTCTAACACTTCCTTTTAAGTTTTAGAAGGCGGGCTTTCTTTATTACAGCGCCAGATGCACGGGGGATCACTCCACCTATCGTGCACACTGTAAGTTGTGAGAGTAGAGTTTTATATCATTCTAGTATATACATATTCATTAAAATCCTTGGGATAATCATACATATTCATGTCATTTCTGGGAACTAGTTGTAATATTCGCATCTTCATTACGCATGCGCATTGTGGGTTACTCCATATGGTTTGTGTCTTTTGTTACAATTACCTCGTCTTAGCTGGTTCTGACTACAAGGCTCAAGGTTTCTTAGGTCTCTCATCTATTTCTACGTACCAAAACTTTCTAAATTGTTCAAGCAAGCACAAAGCAAGGACACAGAACTACCAACAAAGGCACAGTGTAATCTTTCAGCCTTTGTACAAGGTATCGTCTTGGTGTCACTAAGCCTTTGTACAAGGTATCAATACAGCTAATACTGAGAAAGAAAAATTAAAGCACTTTAAATGTATTAATGAAATGTTTAAGGACTTTCCACACACAGCTGAAAGAAGCTTTGCCAGAATCTGCCACTGAAGTCTGTCACCCCTTGAAACCAGGAGACTGTGTCTGCATTAAGGTACACCAGTGAAAATATACACTTCAGCTGTGCTGGAAGGGACCTTATCAGGTACTGCTAATTACTAATTCTGCAGTAAAGTGTAAGGGCCTGCTCAACTGGATCTGTGCTTCCCAGTGTGAAAGTGTTGTCCCACAAGCGGGGTTGGGTACCAGCGTGCAATTAGCCAATCTTACACACAGAGCTGAGATATTTATTTATTTCATGTTTGCGCAAAGATGGGTACTAGGTGGTAATTCCACAAAGCTAGCACACCACACAGAAGGACTTCCCCGTATTTATCGTTATATGATTAGTAAAGAACCCACCTAGCTTTATGCTAGTTACATTCAAATTAGCTTCACTTGCTATGTAAATTGGCATGCATGCTCCTTGCAGGTGTTGGGGGGCAAGTCTTCTCAGCCTTGAATTGAGTCGGTGGTCGATCTCTCCCTGCTGCATTTACTTTTCCCCCAGTTACCACAGGTTTTTTTCTGACTTCATGTTTCTTTGACAATCATCCAGCCTTTGGCACTTTCTGTGGCAGGATGTTCCCTTCTTATCAGTCTTTTAGCTCCTCTTCAAGGGTATAGTTGTTAGTAAGGAATGCATTGTTTATACAAAGTAGTCAGGCTTGCATAATGAAGCTATTGAGTAATGGTCCTCCTTAGAGGGTCAGTGCAGCATGTTTAACCCTAAATTAAACAGTGTCACTACGACCTAGGCATTATCTCAAACATATGGCTACAAAAGGGTCACACCTCCTTCAGACGCAATGCAGAGTTTATTGCCTGTCATAGCAGAGCTGAATGATCTGGATGAACTTCCCTTGATCAAATGTCAACAGAAGAACAACCTACAAGCCTGCAAATAGTCTTTGATGACCCTACTGATATCACCAGAACCTGTCGATTGTTTTTGGAAATTGTAGCTTTGTTTGCTCTGGGATTTTGCATTTGGGTTTATATTATTACATATTATTGTCATATACTGTGGACCATCTGTGTGGGTGGTGAATAAAAGAAAGCTGGCAAAACCGAAAGGAGTTACATCACAGGTGACAAGGAAACAAATGTGGAATGATCTTGTAAAAGCCGATGTCCCACAATCAGAAATAAATGGGATTACAACATCAGAAATGTTTCGCCGATGGCAAAAGTTAGCACCTACACAAAAAAGCTGACCACCCTTGGCCCCCACCACCAACTCCGCGCCCACCCTCCACCCCCGCCTGCCACCTCAAGGCAAGGCACTACCTGGCAAATGCCAAAACAGGAGAAATGAAGGTTTGGCAGGTCCCCCAAAATTGCCGCCACTGTAGCCTCTTACCGTGAGGGGGACCAATGCCTCTATGTTCCTTTAACTATAGAGTGGCAGTCTGGGAGGATTTTACATATGTTAGCTCTGGTGGATACTGGAGCTGAGGTTACTGTATTACATAGTAATATTAATAATAAAGAAGCCACATCACAGACCTGTGGATTGGGGGGAAATTCGACCCCTGCCCTCCAAGCTAAGGTTACCTTAACAATAGGAAATACCACTCCATTTACCATGATGGTGTTAATTGCTCCAATTAAAGAATATATCTTGGGTATTGATGTGTTGGCAGGATGAACAGTTCAAACTTTAAAAGGTCGCTTCTGCTTCAGGACTTCACAAGCAGGATTTGCTATTCGATTTATAACCATCTTGTGTGTAACTGTAAAACAATATCATATTCCAGGGGGGAGGAGGAAATTACTCAAACCATTCAGGCACTTCAACAAGTGGGAATCATTAAGGAAACCATGACTGCTTTTAATAATCCTATTTGGCCTGTTCGAAACCTAGACGGCGCTTGGAGAATGACTATAGATTATAGAGAACTGAATAAAGTCACTCCTCCACTTGCAGTTATGGTACCAGACATGGTTACTCTTATAGAAAAAATTAGCAAAAATTTACAACCCTGGAAGATGGTGATAGATCTTGCTAATGCTTTCTTTTCAATAGCCATTACATATTTATAAAGCATGTGCACATAATTGTACTATTTGTACACAGCTACATTTAAGGGCATTATATAGGCCATGGGGAAAGATAAAATGGGGTCAATGGGCCTTGAATATCTGGCAGGTCGATTACATGGTCCCCCTGTAAAGGAGGTGGCGATATGTATTCACTGCTGTGGATACAGTGTCAGGACTGTTTTTTGCTAAACCCACCAAATATGCTAATCAACACAACACAATTGAAGCATTAGAACAACTCATTCATCAATAGGGACCTCCTCACCAAATACAAAGTGACCAAGGAACACACTTTAGTGGACATAATGTCCAAGATTGGACTAGTCAGCCGAGGGCCTGCATCCAAACTGCCCCCACAAAGGAAAACAAGAGACGGGTCATTGTCATAGGAGACTCCCTTCTGAAAGGAACAGAAGAGCCCATATGCAGACCGGACCCACTGCTTAGGGAAGTCTGCTGTCTCCCAGGGGCCTGGGTCAAGGATGTGAGGAGGAAGCTTCCCACCCTAGTAAGGCCCTCGGACTACTATCCCCTGTTGATCTTCCAGGTAGGCAGTGACGAGGTGGCAAAAAGAAGTCCCGGGGCAATCAAGAGGGACTTCAGGGCCTTGGGGCGACTGGTTAAGGGATCAGGAGCACAGGTAGTGTTCTCCTCTATCCCTCCAGTTCTGGGGAAGGATGAGGGAAGAAACTGGAGGAGCCAGCAGATCAACAACTGGCTCCGAGCCTGGTGTCACCGGCAGGACTTTGGGTTCTTCAACCATGGGTTGGTTTACATGGCACCAGGCCTGCTGGCGGCAGATGGGGCAAACCTGTCCCAAAGGGGGAAAAGGATCCTAGCGCAGGAGTTAGCAGGGCTCATTGAAAGGGCTTTAAACTAGATTTGAAGGGGGAAGGGGATAAAACTAGGCTTGCTAGAGAGAAGCCTAGGGGAGGCACGCCGATGAATGAGGGATGGCGTGCCAGCGAGGCTCTTCGGTCAGCCATCTCAGATGAGGTAGGACAGAGAGACCCGTGCAGCAGCAGGGACACAGGGGTCACTGGTCTGCTAGGAACCACGGAAATACCTGAGATGGGACATGTAGGGAGTAGGGCTTCTCCCACCACAAAGGCAACAGGATCACTAGCCCAGCTGAAGGGCATCTACACGAATGCACGGAGCATGGGCAACAAACAGGAGGAGCTTGAGGCTGTTGTGAAAGGGGAAAACTACGATATAGTTGCCATCACGGAAACATGGTGGGATGACACACATAGCTGGAGTGCCACGATGGACGGCTATAAACTCTTTAGAAGGGATAGGCAAGGAAGGAGAGGCGGTGGGGTAGCCCTCTATGTTAAGGAGAGTCTGGACTGCCTTGAGCTCGAGGATGGTGACGAGAGGGTTGAGTGCCTGTGGGTTAGAATCAGGGGGAAGGCCACCAAGGCAGACATTGTGGTGGGAGTCTGTTATAGACCACCCAATCAGGATGAGGAGGCAGATGAAGTATTCTACAGGCAGCTGGGAGAAGCCTCACGATCGCTGGCCCTTGTTCTCGTGGGGGACTTCAACTTGCCGGACGTCTGCTGGAAATACAATGCAGCAGAGAGGAAACAGTCCAGGAGGTTCCTGGAGTGTGTGGAAGAGAACTTCCTCACACAGCTGGTGAGGGAGCCCACGAGAGAAGGCGCCCCACTGGACCTGTTGTTTGTGAACAGAGAAGGTCTTGTGGGTGATGTGACGGTCGGAGGCCGTCTTGGGCACAGTGACCACGAAATGATAGAGTTCTCGATTCTCAGAGAAGTAAAGAGGAGGGTCACCAGAACTGCCACCTTGGACTTCCGGAGGGCAGACTTTGGCCTGTTTAGGAGTCTGGTTGGCAGAGTCCCTTGGGAGGCAGTCCTGGAGGGCCAAGGCGTCCAGGAAGGCTGGACATTCTTCAAGAGGGAAATCTTAAAGGCGCAGGAGCAGGCCGTCCCCGTGATCCGAAAGATGAGCCGGCGGGGAAGAAGACCGGCCTGGCTGAGCAGAGAGCTCTGGCTGGAACTTAGGAAAAAAAAGAGAGTCTACCACCTTTGGAGGAAGGGGCAGGCAACTCAGAAGGACTACAAGGATGTTGTGAGGTTATGTAGGGAGAAAATTAGAAGGGCCAAAGCCCAACTAGAACTTAGTCTGGCTACTGCCGTAAAAGACAACAAAAAGTCCTTCTACAAATACATTAACAATAAAAAGGGGGCTAAGGAGAATCTCCCTCCTCTATTGGATGCGGGGGGAAACTTAGTGTCAAGGGATGAGGAAAAGGCTGAGGTGCTAAATACCTTCTTTGCCTCAGTCTTTAACAGCAAGGGAAGTTGCTCTCTGGGCACCCAGCCCCCTGAGCAGGAAGACAGGGATGGGGAGCAGAATGTAAACCCCGAAGTCCAAGGGGAAATGGTCAGTGACCTGCTACGCCACCTAGACACGCACAAGTCTATGGGGCCAGATGGGATCCACCCAAGGGTGCTGAAAGAGCTGGCAGAAGTGCTCATCAAGCCACTCTCCATCATTTACCAGCAGTCCTGGCTAACTGGGGAGGTCCCAGTTGACTGGAAGCTGGCAAATGTGACGCCCATCTACAAGAAGGGCCGGAAGGAGGATCCGGGCAACTACAGGCCTGTCAGCCTGACCTCGGTGCCCGGGAAGGTTATGGAGCAGATCATCTTGAGTGCCATCACGCGGCACATACGGGACAACCGGGTGATCGGGCCCAGTCAGCACGGGTTTATGAAAGGCAGGTCCTGTCTGACCAACCTGATCTCCTTCTACGACATGGTGACCCGCTTAGTGGATGAGGGAAAGGCTGTGGACGTTGTGTACCTGGACTTTAGTAAAGCCTTTGACACCGTCTCCCACAGCATTCTCTTGGAGAAGTTGGCTACCCATGGCTTGGATGGGCATACTCTGCGCTGGGTAGGAAACTGGCTGGATGGCCGGGCCCAAAGAGTTGTGGTGAATGGAGTTAAATCCGGTTGGCAGCCAGTCACAAGTGGTGTTCCCCAGGGCTCAGTACTGGGGCCAGTCCTGTTCAATATCTTTATCAATGATCTGGACGAGGGGATCGAGTGCACCCTCAGTAAGTTTGCAGATGACACCAAGTTGGGAGGGAGTGTTGATCTGCTGGAGGGCAGGCAGGCGCTACAGCGGGACCTGGACAGGCTGGATCAATGGGTCGAGGCCAATTGTACGAGGTTCAACAAGGCCAAGTGCCGGGTCCTGCACTTGGGTCACAACAACCCCAGGCAACGCTACAGGCTTGGGGGGGAGTGGCTGGAAAGCTGCCCGGCGGAAAAGGACCTGGGGGTGTTGGTTGACGGCCGGCTGAAGATGAGCCAGCAGTGTGCCCAGGTGGCCAAGAAGGCCAACGGCATCCTGGCCTGTATCAGAAATAGTGTGGCCAGCAGGAGTAGGGAGGTGATTGTCCCCCTGTACTCGGCCCTGGTGAGGCCACACCTCGAGTACTGTGTTCAGTTTTGGGCCCCTCACTACAAGAAAGACATTGAGGTGCTGGAGCGTGTCCAGAGAAGGGCAACGGAGCTGGTGCAGGGTCTGGAACACAAGTCCTATGAGGAGCGGCTGAGGGAACTGGGGATGTTTAGCCTGGAGAAAAGGAGGCTGAGGGGAGACCTTATTGCTCTCTACAACTACCTGAAAGGAGGTTGTAGAGAGATGGGTGTTGGTCTCTTCTCCCTAGTAACAGACAACAGAACAAGAGGAAATGGCCTCAAGTTGCGCCAGGGGAGGTTTAGATTGGACATTCGTAAAAATTTCTTCACCAAAAGGGTTGTCTGGCATTGGAACAGGCTGCCCAGGGAGGTGGTGGAGTCACCATCTCTGGGGGTATTCAAAAGGCGTTTAGATGAGGCCCTAAGGGATATGATTTAGTGGGGGACTTGGTAGTGATATGTTAATGGTTGGACCCAATGATCTTGGAGGTCTCTTCCAACCAGAACAATTCTATGATTCTATGATTAAAATGTCTGTTACAAGTTTCTAGCCAAAAGCTACTTCATTAATTTAGAAGATTTGTTTTTAATAAGAAAAAACCTGAAATAAGTGAATGAAAACTTCTGAGTCGCTGTTTTAAAAGGCATATGTTAACTACATTAGCTGAGAGATCCAGCAGTCTATCTGCTGTAGCAAACTTTACGTATTTGTCATAGCATTCCTTCCCCTCCTTGTTAACAGGGAAAAAGTCCTAGCCTTAAAAAAAACCAAACCAAAACAAAACAAAAGCAACCCCCCTCCCCCCAAAAAAAACAAAGTTAAACTCTGGCTTTGTTGCTGTGGTTTGGTGCAGGTTAGCAAAAGTTCATCATTCATTGGCCAATGGCAACTGAGTATTCTGTATTTTGCCTTTGAAAATGTTTGTCCTTTCTCCTTTTATTAGAGGGGGAAATCTATTTGAGAGTTGCTTTTATGAGCTATTATCCAGTCAGGGAATAGGTTGTTGCAGATACTTCTGTATAATATAGGATAGTTGGAACTTTAGCTCATGATGCTTATATGCTTACTTCTGCTTTCCCCTTTTCCCCCACCTAAACACACCAGCAGCAGACTATTGAGTTGGGTGGTGCCAGCTGTCCCTGCAGCCAGTTCAAACCGTGGGAAGCTGACGCTAGAAGCAATAGCAGCAACAACAGCAGCAGCAGCAGTTGACGTGCTGAGAGGAGTGCTAGGCTTGTGAGGTACCCAGGAGGTGTCTGAGGGGGTTTCTGGGCCCCCAACACCCTTGGGCTGTGTGTGTGGGAGGGACTGGCTGGCAGGCCGCAGGTCTCATGAGATTGACGGGCAAGAGTTGGGTGGCGCTGGCTGTCCTTGCAACCTGTTCAAACTGTGGGAAGCCAAATATAAACAGCCCCTAGGGAGCATGAGCGACCAGGAGTGCCACAACCAGGGCACGCAAACAAGGTGTGGCGTCTGTTGGGAGCAGAGTCAGGGCGCTGTGTCTGTTGGGAGAGGTGTCAGCAGTTTGCGCACAAATAGGGAGCGGCGTCTGTTGGGAGCAGAGTCAGGGCGCTGTGTCTGTTGGGAGAGGTGTCAGCAGTTTGTGCACAAATAGGGAGCAGCATCTGTTGGGAGTGGCATCAGGAAGCGACGTCAGGAGTTTGCATGGCAGTTCGCATGGAAGGGTGCATGAGAAGGGCTGCGCACTCTGCCAGTTTTCAGGCTGCTGCCTGCTCTGTTTACCCGCAGACTTAGACTGCAACCTCAATGGTCACCCCAACTAACTGGTGGCTGCGCAAGCCTACCTAGAATCTTGAGGTCTCCAGGGAATTAGAATTAGAAGGATGACATCTTTCAAAAGAACTACCATTTTATAAATGGACTATCTTTCCAAGAACTATAAGGAGACTGTGACCTGCTGAAAGGCAATGGTGTCCATCCACTGCAACTGCAAGACTGTGGCTGTAACACAAACAGAAGCACTACAGCCTACCTATGCTGACATGTCCCCCCAGACAGACCTCCCAAGGATCGATATAGCTCTTCAGACCTCAGGCTGCATGGAGCTCCAGTATCTGGAAGTCCCTCAAGCACCTGAAGGCAGCGATGGATGTCATAGCTGCACAAGTGTGCCCAGCTGGAAGAACTCTTCAGCCAAGTAGCTATGTAACAACAGGAGCTCAACAGGCAGCGCAGTATCTGGGAATGTGAGCAGGTCAATACATGGTATTGTGTACTGATCCAGGCTGAGCGACAGCCCTGCCTTCAGGCTGTGCAAGGGGAAGGTAAGCCTGAATCCAACCTCGAGCTGACTGACACAAGTAACTCATGAGATGAAGGAGACTGGACATTTGTCTCTGCTCGGAGTAGAAGGAAGAACGTTCCCCGATCCCCTGAAGTGCCCCTGCGTAACAGACATGATGTTCTAGGGTTGGAGATTGAAGAGCACGTGAGTAATGGACAGGATCCAGGAGAAACCAACCATGCAAAGTTGATCCAACCACTCACCTGCATTAGAACCAGTGCCACCAGAAAAGTACGTAAAGTATTAGTAATTGGAGATTCCTTACTGAGTCGCACCGAAGCACCCATTTGCCAGTGAGAAAACTTCTCTAGAGAAGTCTGCTGCCTACTCGGAGCTCGCATTCCTGACATCCCCGAGAGGCTGCCGAGCCTGGTGAATCCTATGGATTATCATCCACTCCTACTATTCCACATAGGGTCTAATGATACTGCGACGAGGAACCATCAAAAGAGACTATATGACCCTCGGAGCAATGTTAAAAGGATCAGAAGCACAAGTGGTGTTCTTCTCTATCTTCCCAGTCAGAGGAAGGGGTTCAGGAAGGAGGAGATGAATTGAAGAGGTGAATGCCTGGCTGCGTAGCTGGTGCCATACTCGAGGTTTTGGCTTCTATGATCATGGATCTACCTTTGAGAAGCTGGGTCTGCTGGGAGCTGATGGGATTCACCTGACCAAGTGGGGCAAGAGGGTCTTTGCCAACAAGCTGACCAGACTTATAAGGAGAGCTTTAAACTGGATTTACTGGGGGAAGGGGATGGAGTTTTGAGTAACAGAGAAGAGCCAGGGGCTGCTGATGCATTAGGAACCAACAGGGAAACACCTGAGAAATGCCACAAAGGAATTAGGGCTTGTTCCTCCAAAAAGGTGACACTAAAAAGGCCCAACTGAAGTGCCTCTATACCAATGCACGCAGCATTGGGTAACAAACAGGAGGAATTGAAAGCCATTGTGCAGCTGGAAAGGTATGATCTAATCGCAGTCACTGAAACTTGGTGGGATGAATCATATGACTGGAGTGCTGCAATCGACAGATATAAACTGTTCAGAAGGGACAGGCAAGGAAGGAGGGGTGTGGGGGGGTTGCCTTCTATGTGAAAAAATTGATTGACTGCACAGACCTGTCTTTGAAAAACAGCGATGAACAGGTTGAAAGCTTATGGGTAAAAATTAGGGGCCAAGCCAACAAAGGAAACCTCGTGGTTGGTGTTTACTACAGGCCACCTGATCAAGGGGAGGATGTTGGTGAAGCATTCTTACTTCAACCACAGGGAGCATCATGCTTGCAGGCTCTGATCCTGCTGTGGCACTTCAATCACGCTGACATCTGCTGGAAAAGCAGTACAGCAAGCTGTAAGCAGTCCAGGAGACTCTTGGAGTGCACTGAGGATAACTTCCTAATCCAGGTGATAGACAGCCCAACCAGAGGAGAAGTGTTACTGGACCTGTTGCTACAGATGAACTAATCAGAGAGGTCAAGATTGGTGGGAGTCGAGGCTGCAGTGATCATGCCCTGGTGGAATTCACGATCCCAAGGGATATGGGCCATGCGAAGAGTAAAGTCAGGACCCTGAATTTTAGAAGAGTAGACCTTCAGTTGTTTAAGGAATTAGTGGATGGGACCTCCTGGGAAACTACCCTCAAGGATAAAGGAGCAGAACAGAGCTGGCAGCTGTTTAAGGACATCTTAGAGCACAAGAGCTCTTGATCCCCAGGTGCAAGAAATCAGGCAAGGAAGGCAGGAGACCAGCATGGCTGAGTAAGGACCACCTGGTCAAACTAAAGTGTAAGAAGGAAATGCACAGGCAGTGGAACCAGGGACATGTATCCTGGGAAGAATATAGGGACACTGCCCAGGAGTGTAGGGATGGGATCAGGAAAGCTAAGGCACAGTTGGAGCTCCATTTGGGAAGGGATGTGAAGAATAATAAGAAGGGCTTCTACAGGTATGTTGGCCAGAAAAGGAAGATTAAAGAAAATGTACCCCCTTGATAAATAAGTGTTGTGGTTTAACCCCAAATTGTAACCCAATACCACGCAGCTGCTTGCTCACTCCCCCACTCCCCAGTGGGGTGGGGAGGAGAATTGGAGAGAAAGGAAAACTCACAGGTTGAGATAAAAACAGTTCACCAAGACAGCAAAGGAAAAATATAAAAATATATTAATAATGATAATAATGATAATATATAAGGATAATAGAATATATAAAACAAACAATACACAATTTCTCACCACCCGACGACCGATACAGCCCATCCCGAGCAGCAGGCAGGGAGCAGGGGTATTCCCCCCAGCTATCCCAGAACAGCAAGTTCCAGAGAGAGCAGGCGAGGGAACAAACAGCCGAACGAACGAAAAACAGAAAGGAAAAAATAGGGAAACAAAAAGCAACCCAAAAGCAATCCTTTTATTCCTTCAGAAGCTGACTAACAACAAAGTTGCCATCATAACCTTTGGCATTATGTGCTCAGGAACTGTAGCCCCAAAACTTTGTGTCCATAAACAACCAAATGATGTCCATGAGACATGTCCCCTTTAAACTCCCATTCTCATTCAGTTTTCCTTTCTGTGCCTCCTTCTTCATCCCAAGGGGCATCCGGTGCCAACTCCATGGCAAAAATGTAGTTTGGGACATGTTTTCTGATTTCCTGCATACATCCCATCTTATAGAGAACATAGTTAAGCCCTGCTTCAGGATTTTTGATCACAGGCATGAAACACTGGTGCTGGTTTAATTACAGATCTCTTCATACCAAATTTTGCACTTCAAGTCTTTCCATTCATGTTGGTTTTCTAGATAGGCCTTACACATCTCACAGAAAAACATTGCCAATCAGAGTTTTTTTAACATCCAGGGCCCTGTGCCTCTGTAAACATTCGCCAAACCTGCACTGAAGCATGCAGCTAGGGCACCTTATCCTTGTCCCCAAATGTCATGGCTTGACCCCAGCCAGCAACTAAGCACCACACAGCCACTTGCTCACTCCCCCTCCTCCCAGTGGGATAGGGAGGAGAATGGAAAAAAAACCCCAAATCTCGTGGGCTGACATAAAGACAGTTTAATAGGACAGCACAAGAGGAGAGAATAATAATAATAATAATAATAATAATAATAGAATATACAAAACAAGTGATGCACAATGCAATTGCTCACCACCCACTGACCGATGCCCAGCCCGTCCCCGAGCAGCAATCGCCCACCCCGGCCAACTCCCCCCAGTTTATATACTGACCATGACGTCATATGGTATGGAATATCCCTCTGGTCAGTTTGGGTCAGCTGTCCTGGCTATGCTCACTCCCAGCTTCTTGTGCTCCTCCTCGCTGGCAGAGCATGGAAAGCTGAAAAGTCCTTGACTTTCAGTATAAGCACTACTTAGCAACAACTAAAACCATCAGTGTGTTATCAACATTATTCTCATACTAAATCCAAAACACAGCACTATACCAGCTCCTAGGAAGACAATTAACTCTATCCCAGCTGAAACCAGGACAGTATCCACCCCTTATTCTATACCATCCACATCATGCCCAGGTCCTACACTTTCTAATACATCCCAATTAATCACCACCACTTTTCCTGTCTTTTGATATATACACACACAGATATCATTCCCTTAGTCTATGGGCCATCCCTCCAAAATGTCCGTTGAGTTCATTTAGTCCATTACTTTGGGCTCCATCTGTCATAACAGTCTTTCAGGGCAGGAGAGATGGTGTGTAGTGTTGGATTATTGCGTGCTGAAGCCAGTTCTGGTTCCACCACTGCTGCACTTGTCCAGTTCTATCATCGCTGCACGTTGTTCAGTTTCATCAAAGTTCTTTATTATCATTCTTTATTAATCTGGGTGATTCTTACTGTAATAGCACTGATATGGCATATAGCAACTATAGTAGTGATGATATACAGTCAGTGGCAGGGTTATGTAGCAACTAACACCATACAATTTAATTCATTGGCTATTCTCACCCAAAATCAAATCCTCCTGAGGTACACATTGGACTTCCTCAGCCTTCCACACGACCCACCAAGTGCACCCAGGTCCTGAGGCAGGAATAACCCAGATTATCTTCCCTAATATACTCTTTAGGTGCACTACAGGGACTTTAACCCTCTATACAGTGCATGAAAGTTGTGATTGGGCAGGTTCAGATTGACTGGCAGATACCCTAGTATTGACTAACCAGGTGGCTTCTGCTAAATGTGTATCCCAGTGTCTGAAGATCCCACCACCCATTGCTCTCAGTGTAGTTTTCAGTAGTCCATTGTACCGTTCAATTTTCCCAGAGGCTGGGGCATGAGAGGGGATGTGATACACCCACTCAATGCCATGCTCTTTGGCCCAGGGGTCTATGAGGTTGTTTCGGAAATGAGTCCTGTTGTCTGACTCAATTCTTTCTGGGGTGCCATGTTGCCATAAGACTTGCTTCTCAAGGCCCAGGATAGTGTTCCGGGCGGTGGCATGGGGCATGGGATATGTTTCCAGCCACCCGGTGGTTGCTTCCACCATTGTGAGCACATGGCGCTTGCCTTGGTGGGTCTGTGGGAGTGGGATAGAATCAGTCTGACAGGTCTCCCCATATTTATAATTCAGCCATCGTCCTCCAAACCAAAGAGGCTTGGACCACTTGGCTTGCTTGATTGCAGCGCATGTTTCACACTCATGGATAACTTGTGCGATAGTGTCCACGGTCAAGTCCACCCCTCGGTCACGAGCCCATCTATATGTTGCATCTCTTCCCTGATGGCCTGAGGTGTCATGGGCCCATGAGGCTAGGAATAATTCACCTTTATGTTGCCAGTCCAGATCCACCTGTGCCACTTCAATCCCAGCAGCCTGATCCACCTGGTGGTTGTTGTGATGTTCCTCAGTGGCCCAACTCTTAGGTATGTGGGCATCTATGTGGCGTACTTTTATAACCAGCTTCTCTAGCCGGGCAGCAATGTCTTGCCACAATTTGGCAGCCCAGATGGGTTTGCCTCTGCGCTGCCAGTTGCTCTGCTTCCGTTGCTGTAACCACCCTGTCCTGGTTGTGGCTGGGATAGGGTTAATTTTCACCAGAAGCTGGCCGGGGTCTATTCTATACCATGTGACTGTCACGCTCACTATTTAGAGGGGGGTTGACTGGAGGGGCGGGAATCACTGCTCGGGAGCGGGCTGGGTGTCGGGCTCCGGGCAGGGAGCGACCTCTACGGGAAGCACCGCTAAGTACACACTGTTGTTGTTATTGTTGGGGTTTCTCGCTTGTTTGTTCTCTTTCCCTTTGTTGTTTGTTCTCTTTCCCTTTGTTGTTTGGTTAAACTGTTGTTGTTGTTAACCCACGAGTTTTTGCTTTTCTTCGTCCTGATTCTCTCCCCGTCCCACCGGGAGAGGGGGTGAGCAAGCGACCGCATGGCTCAGCCTCCGGCTGGGGCTAAACCACGACAGTCCTTTTTGGCGCCCAACGTGGGGCTCGACAACAGCACTTTTGTATTAAGTGTGCTCTAACTGTAGTAGTTACTAAGTGACAAGCTCCTGCACGGGTCAAAAAAGTTTGCTGGCTGCACTATTTATCTCTTCACTTTTGGCAACATGTTAATGCGAATGTGGTTTGTCCTGGCACTGACGGTCTCACTGTCCTGGGGGAGCTCTCTGGTGGAGAGGATGAGGGAATACATCATCTCCCTCTCCCTACCCAGGATTAATGTGGACAGGTTTATTACACAGGCTCCTGAGGTCCTTACTTGAGGGAATGAAGGCACGGACTCCGGCATAGGTGGAAAGCGGAGACGCTTTAATGCACACTTACAGGGGTTTATAAAGCTTCCTTATCTACTACACGCGCTCTAACACCTGTTCACGCGACTGGCATGCATAGTTACAGCTTTGTGATTGGTAATTCTCTTCTGTCCACGCGAAGGGCAAACATTTCTTGATTGGTACAATTAAACATAACAAAGAAATTCTTTAGTGTAACAACAAACTTCTTTCTGGTTCTGACTGCTTCTGGTTACTCTTGTTTACCTTACTGTGTCCCTTCATTGACCTTTACTGTACTGCTGTTTCAATTACTGTACTGCTGTTACAATCAGCTCTAACCTGTCGTAAAACGGGTCACCTACAGTCCTTACTCACCCTTGTGTGAACTGCTTAGTACTACTTACTAATATTGTTGGCATATTATGGGGTTTGTCGAATCTGGTCTCGTCCTGGTGGAAGAGAAGACAACTCTTGGGTGAGGCTATATTGAAGCGTGACCTGAGGCGGCCGGTCCCAGGGTGGCAGGGTGTGTGGAAGGACTTGGGCAGGTTCCTAGGGCGGTTAACACCTCCCATAGCCTGGGACTTTACACCTGAACAGGTGAGCAACCCTGGCAAACTGACACGCCACCTGATGGAAGGGTGCCTTGCCTATCCCAATGAGAACCAGCAGCTTCTAGCGCTGTACTGGGGCCTGGCTTGTGCCTATCGAGCTGCAGTTCAGCATTCCCAGAGGACTCCGGTTGAGGCAGGGACCCAAACTGCACCTGAGGACATCATGGTTGAGATAGGGACCCAAACAACACCACCAACTACAGTAATTGCCCCAGTAGTTAAAAAGAAACAATGGACAAGGAGGACAACGGGTCCATATCCTCGATTAGTAAGGGAAAAGGAAGAAGAGGAAGGGTCGGATCACGAAGCCGGTCCTTCGACAAGGACATCGGAGGAAGGAGTGAGAGAATTCCATCAGGAAGCAGAAACTACCCGGTCCCTGACCTCAGCAGAACTTCGAGACATGCAAAAGGATTACAGCCGCCAGCCAGGTGAGTGGATTGCTGCCTGGCTGCTCCACTGCTGGGATAGCGGGGCCGACAGTCAGCAATTGGAAGGCAAGGAAGCCCAACAGCTGGGATCCCTTGCTAGGAACCAGGGAATTGAGAGAGGAATTGGAAAAGAGGCAGCAATTTGCAGTCTCTGGAGACAGCTCCTCTCAAGTGTGAGGGCAAGATATCCATTCAAGGAAGATCTCCTGAACTCCCCAGGAAAGTGGACCACTGCAGATGAAGGCATCCAGTACCTGAGAGAATTAGCGGTACTGGAAGTCATCTACAGGGATCTAGACAATGATGAGGTCTCCAAAGATCCAGAGGATGTCCTGTGCACACAGGCTATGTGGAGAAAGGTGATTCAGAATGCCCCAGCGTCATATTCTAACAGCCTGGCAGTGATGTATTTCCCAGATATTGATACGCCAACTGTGGAGAGAGTGTCATCTTGGCTCCAAAACTTTGAAGAAAATCTCTGTACCTCCTCATCCCTACGGGCCAGTGCCTTGGCAATCAGGGGTGCCCCAAGAAATCAGTCCCCTCCTGCCTCGGTCAGAGGGAAAGGGAGCCCCAGGCGCACGCCGCGTGGAGCACTCTGGTTCTTCCTGCGTGACCAGGGGGAGGACATGAGGAAGTGGGAC
Source organism: Phoenicopterus ruber ruber (assembly GCA_009819775.1). Lineage (NCBI taxonomy): Eukaryota > Metazoa > Chordata > Aves > Phoenicopteriformes > Phoenicopteridae > Phoenicopterus > Phoenicopterus ruber. Next base: position 32,936,713 of record CM020247.1, read on the forward strand.
GGGGAACCCACCTTTAAGCTGGAAGCCTGTGTACGTGAACTGAGAGGGAAGACAGCTGTCAAGAAGGGGCCACCCAGGAAGTCTGTCAGCAGAGTTGCTGTAGAGACACACGAAGGCAATCAGCGATTTCCCAAACATGGAAGAACTGAAATCACCTCCCTTGATCCTGGTGAGGGGCCTTCTGGTCTGGCACTGCAAGGGTCAGACAGGGAATACTCTGACGAGGAACAGGAATAGAGGGTCCCTGCCTTCGGCCAGGAGGAGGAAAGGGATGACCGTGTATACTGGACTGTGTGGGTTCCATGGCCTGGCACATCAGACCCACAGAAGTATAGGGCTTTGGTGGACACTGGTGCACAGTGTAGTCTGATGCCATCAGAACATAGGGGCACGAAACCCATCTGGATCTCAGGAGTGACAGGGGGATGCCAAGAATTGTCGGTATTGGAGGCTGAGGTGAGCTTAACAGGGGACAAGTGGGAAAAGCACCCCATTTGTGACTGGCCCAGAGGCCCCTTGTATCCTTGGCATAGACTACCTCAGGAGAGGGTACTTCAAGGACCCAAAGGGATACTGATGGGCTTTTGGTGTAGCCACGGTGAATGCAGAGAAGACCAAACAGCTCTCTACCCTGCCTGGCCTCTCAGAAGATCCCTTCGTTGTGGGATTGCTGCGAGCTGAAGAACAGCAGGTGCCAATTGTTACCAGGACAGTGCACCGGCGGCAATATCGCACTAACAGAGACTCCCTGGCTCCCGTCCGTGAGCTGATTCATCAACTGGAGAGCCAAGGAGTCATCAGTAAGACTCATTCACCTTTTAATAGTCCTATATGGCCAGTGCGGAAATCTAACGGGGAATGGAGACTAACAGTGGACTATCGTGGCCTGAATGAAGTCACGCCACCACTGAGTGCTGCTGTGCCGGACATGCTAGAACTTCAGTATGAACTGGAGTCCAAGGCAGCCAAGTGGTATGCCCCCATTGATATCGCCAATGCATTCTTCTCCATCCCTTTGGCAGCAGAGTGCAGGCAACAGTTTGCTTTCACCTGGAGGGGTGTCCAGTACACCTGGAATTGACTGCCCCAGGGGTGGAAACACAGCCCCACCCTTTGCCATGGGCTGATCCAGACTGCACTGGAAAAGGGTAGAGCTCTGGAACACCTGCAATACATTGATGACATCATTGTGTGGGGCAACACAGCAGAAGAGGTTTTTGAGAAAGGGGAGAAAATAATCCAAATCCTTCTGAGAGCTGGCTTTGCCATAAAACGAGGTAAGGTCAAAGGACCTGCACAGGAGATCCAGTTCCTAGGAATAAAATGGCAAGATGGACGTCGTCAGATTCCAACAGATGTGGTCAACAAAACAGCAGCTATGTCTCCACCAGCTAACAAAAAGGAGACCCAAGCTTTCTTAGGCGTTGTGGGTTTCTGGAGAATGCATAATCCAAATTACAGTTTCATTGTAAGCCCTCTCTATCACGTGACCCGAAAGAAGAATGATTTCACATGGGGCCCTGAGCAACGACAAGCCTTTGAACAAATTAAACAGGAGATAGTTCATGCAGTAGCCCTTGGGCCAGTCCGGGCAGGGCAAGATGTTAAAAATGTGCTCTACACCGCAGCCGGGGAGAACGGCCCTACCTGGAGCCTCTGGCAGAAAGCACCAGGGGAGGCTCGAGGTCGACCCCTGGGGTTTTGGAGCCGGGGATACAGAGGATCTGAGGCCCGCTACACTCCAACTGAAAAAGAGATCTTGGCAGCATATGAAGGGGTTCGAGCTGCTTCGGAGGTGGTTGGTACTGAAGCACAGCTCCTCCTGGCACCCCGACTGCCGGTGCTGGGCTGGATGTTCAAAGGGAGGGTCCCCTCTACACATCATGCAACTGATGCTACATGGAGCAAGTGGGTCGCACTGATCACACAATGAGCTCGAATAGGAAACCCCAGTCGCCCAGGAATCTTGGAAGTGATCACGGACTGGCCAGAAGGGAAAGATTTTGGAATGTCGACAGAGGAAGAGGTGACACGTGCTGAAGAGGCCCCACCATATAATGAACTACCAGAAAATGCGAAGGAATATGCCCTGTTCACTGATGGGACCTGTCGTATTGTGGGAAAGCATCGAAGGTGGAAAGCTGCTTTCTAGAGTCCTACACGACAAGTCACAGAAGCCACTGAAGGACAAGGTGAATCGAGTCACTTTGCAGAGGTGAAAGCCATCCAGCTGGCTTTAGATATTGCTGAGCGAGAGAAGTGGCCAGTGCTCTATCTCTATACCGACTCCTGGATGGTGGCGAATGCTCTGTGGGGGTGGTTACAGCAATGGAAGCAGAGCTACTGGCAGCGCAGAGGCAAACCCATCTGGGCTGCCAAATTGTGGCAAGATATTGCTGCCCGGCTAGAGAAGCTGGCTATAAAAGTACGCCACATAGATGCCCACATACCTAAGAGTTGGGCCACTAAGGAACATCACAACAACCAGCAGGTGGATCAGGCTGCTGGGATTGAAGTGGCACAGGTGGATCTGGACTGGCAACATAAAGGTGAATTATTCCTAGCTCAGTTGGGCCCATGACACCTCAGGCCATCAGGGAAGAGATGCAACATACAGATGGGCTCGTGACCGAGGGGTGGACTTGACGATGGACACTATCGCACAGGTTATCCATGAGTGTGAAACATGTGCTGCAATCAAGCAAGCCAAGTGGTCAAAGCCTCTTTGGTATGGAGGACGATGGCTGAAATAGAAATATGGGTAGGCCTGGCAGATTGATTCTATCCCACTCCCACAGACCCGCCAAGGCAAGCGCCATGTGCTTACAATGGTGGAAGCAACCACCGGGTGGCTGGAAACATATCCCGTGTCCCACGCCACCGCCTGGAACACTATCCTGGGCCTTGAAAAGCAAGTCTTATGGCAACATGGCACCCCAGAAAGGATTGAGTCAGACAACGGGACTCATTTCCGGAACAACCTCATAGACACCTGGGCCAAAGAGCATGGCATTGAGTGGGTGTATCACATCCCCTCTCATGCCCCAGCCTCTGGGAAAATTGAACGATACAATGGACTACTGACAACTACACTGAGAACAATGGGTGGTGGGACCTTCAAACATTGGGATACACATTTAGCAAAAGCCACCTGGTTAGTCAACACTAGAGGATCCACCAATCGAGCTGGTCCTGCCCAATCAAAGCCTTTACATACTGCAGAAGGGGATAAAGTTCCTGTAGTGCACAGGAAAAATATGTTAGGGAAGACAGTCTGGGTTACTCCTGCCTCAGGCAAAGGCAAACCCATCCGTGGGATTGCTTTTGCTCAAGGACCTGGGTGCACTTGGTGGGTGATGCAAAAGGATGGGGAAGTCCGATGTGTACCTCGAGGGGATTTGATTTTGGGTGAGAATAGTCAATGAATGAATTATTGATAAAACTGAGCAAAGTGCAGCAGTAATGGAAGCAGAACTGGCTTTAGCAACTGGCGCCCAGCAACTCCCTCAAGAGATCGACATCTTCAACCCACAGACCGTGGACATGATGCAGCAGCCGAGCCAGATACCGTGACTGCAAGTTCCAGATGCAACAATCCAACACTACACACCATCCTCCCACTGCGTCCAGTGTCACCTGCCACACCACGCCGAGACCCAGCCCTGTTTCACCGACTGAGCAAACTCCACATCATCTCTCCTGCCCCAAGAGACTATTCTGACAGATGGAGCCTGAAGTCATGGACTAAATGAACTCAATGGACACTTCAAAGGGATGGTCCATAGACTAAGGGAATGATGTCTCTGTGTGTATCTATATATATATATATATAAAAAACAGGAAAAGTGGTGGTGATTAATTGGAAAGTGTAGGATCTGAGTGTGACATATATGGTACAGAATAAGGGGTGGATAATGTCCTGGTTGCGGCTGGGATAGGGTTAATTTTCACCAGAAGCTGGCCGGGGTCTATTCTATACCATGTGACTGTCACGCTCACTATATAGAGGGGGGTTGACTGGAGGGGCGGGAATCACTGCTCGGGAGCGGGCTGGGCGTCGGGCTGCGGGCGGGAGCGACCTGTCCGGAAAGCACCGCTAAGTACACGCTGTTGTTGTTATTGTTGGGGTTTCTTGCTTGTTTGTTCTCTTTCCCTTTGTTGTTTGGTTAAACTGTTGTTGTTGTTAACCCACAAGTTTTTGCTTTTCTTCGTCCCGATTCTCTCCCCGTCCCACCGGGAGGTGGGGGGTGAGCGAGCGACCGCGTGGCTCAGCCTCCGGCTGGGGCTAAACCACGACACACCCCCACAGGGCATTTGCCACCATCCATGAGTCTGTATAGAGGTAGAGCACTGGCCATTTTTCTCATTCAGCACAGTCTAAAGCCAGCTGGATGCCTTTCAGTTCCACAAACTGGCTTGATTCACCTTGTCCTTCAGCAGTTTCTGCAATTTGTCATATAAGAATCCATAAAGCAGCCTTCCACCTCCGAGGCTTTCCCACAATGCAAGATTCCTGGGCGACTGGGGTTTCCTATTCGAGCTCATTGTGTGATCAGTCTGACCCACTTACTCCATGTGGCATCGGTGGCATGATGTGTAGAGGGGACTCTCCCTGTGAACATCCAGCCCAGCACGGGCCGTCAGGGTGCCAGGAGGAGCTGCGTTTCAGTACTGATCACTTCCGAAGCAGCTCAAACCCCTTCATATGCTGCCAAGATCTCTTTCTCAGTTGGAGTGTAGTGGGCCTCAGATCGTCTGTATCCCCGACTCCAAAATCCTAGAGGTCGAACTTGAGTCTCCCCTGGTGCTCTCTGCCAGAGGCTCCAGGTAGGGCCGTTCTCCCCAGCTGCGGTGTAGAGCACATTTTTTACGTCTTGTCCTGCCCGGACTGGCCCAAGGGCCACTGCATGAACTATCTCCTGTTTAATTTGTTGTTTCACAGGGCCCCATGTGAGATCGTTCTTCTTCCGGGTCACTTGACAGAGAGGGCTTGCAATAAAACTGTAATTTGGAATATGCATTCTCCAGAAACCCACAACGCCTAAGAAAGCTTGGGTTTCCTTTTTGTTAGTTGGTGGAGACATAGCTGCTGTTTTGTTGACCACATCTGTTGGAATCTGACGACGTCCATCTTGCCATTTTATTGGAAACTGTGTCTCGTGTCCAGATCCTTTGACCTTACTTTGTTTTATGGCAAAACCGTCTCTCAGAAGGATTTGGTTTATTTTCTCTCCTTTCTCAAAAACCTCTTCTGCTGTGTTGCCCCACACAATGATGTCATCAATGTATTGCAGGTGTTCCAGAGCTCCACCCTTTTCCAGTGCAGTCTGGATCAGCCCATGGCAAAGGGTGGGGCTGTGTTTCCACCCCTGGGGCAGTCAATTCCAGGTGTACTGGATGCCCCTCCAGGTGAAAGCAAACTGTGGCCTGCACTCTGCTGCCCAAGGGATGGAGAAGAATGCATTGGCGATATCAATGGTGGCATACCACTTGGCTGCCTTGGACTCCAGTTCGTACTGAAGTTCTAGCATGTCCGGCACGGCAGCACTCAGTGGTGGCGTGACTTCATTCAGGCCACGATAGTCTACTGTTAGTCTCCACTCTCCATTAGATTTTCACAGTGGCCATATGGGACTATTAAAGGGTGAGCGAGTCTTGCTGATCACTCCCTGGCTCTCCAGTTGACGAATCAGCTTATGGATGGGAATCAGGGAGTCTCGGTTGGTGTGATATTGCTGCCGGTGCACTGTTGTGGTAGCGATCGGTACCTGTTGTTCTTGAACCCTCAGCAACCCCACAACAGAAGGGTCCTCTGAGAGACCAGGCAAGACAGACAGTTGTTTAATTTCCTCCATCTCCAAGGTAGCTATGCCAAAAGCCCACCGGTACCCTTTTGGGTCCTTGAAATACCCTCTCCTGAGGTAATCTGTGCCAAGGGTGCACGGAGCATCTGGGCCAGTCACAATGGGGTGCTTTTGCCACTTATTCCCAGTTAGGCTCACTTCGACTTCCAATACAGTTAGCTGTTGGGATCCCCCTGTCACTCCAGAAATACAGATGGATTCTGCCCCTTTATAGCTTGATGGCATTAGGATACACTGTGCACTGGTGTCCACTAGAGCCTTATACTCCTGTGGGTCTGAGGTGCCAGGCCATCAAATCCACACAGTCCAATAAACCCAGTTTTCCCTTTACTCCATCTGGAGTGGAAAGTCACTTCATTAGGATCAGAAGATCAGTCCTTCTGCTCTGTCTGGGGAACTGGAAACTGGAGCAGCATTTTTCCTGGAAGAATCCCCTTTTGTGAATGTTTTTCCTTGCAACTCATGTTCCCATGCCTCTTGGGTCCAGGTAGATTTTCCATCCCACTTCCTCATGTCCTCTGTGTGGTCACGTGGGTAAAACCACAGGGTGGCGCGTGGCGTGTACCCACTATATCCTCTCTCTTGAGCAGAGGAACGCTTACTCCTAATAGCTGAGATATACTGATCCGTACAGGCGGGGAGTTGGACATATCCTCTTTTAATCACTGGAACTCCCGGGACAGTTTCTCGTCTAGCATGTCTGGCAGTTTCTCCACAGCCAAGATGAAGGCCCATAGAGGGGAAGAGAGACTTTCTTCATATTGCCGGAGTTGATCAGCCAATTCATCTACCATTTGTCCCTCGCCTTCTTTCCAGGTCATTACTGCCAATGAGTTGGCATACAATGACGGTGCGCTCCGTACAAACTTCTGCCACATGGGTTGCGTGCACATGACTTCATCTGTATCTTCGGATAACTGCTTGTTTTTCAGATCATCATAAAACACCTCCGGCACAGCTAATTCCCTCAGGTACTGGATACCTCTCTCCATGGTGGTCCACTTGCCCGGGTGACATGTAACATCTTCCTTGAAGGGATACCTTTCCTTCATGCCTGACAGGAGTTGCCTCCAGAGGCTGAGGGCTTGTGCCCCTTTTCCAATCACTTTTCAATGCCCCCTTCCCTAGACAGGGATCCCAGCTGCCTGGCTTCCCTGCCCTCTAGTTCCAGGCTCCTGGCCCCTTTATCCCAACATCGGAGCAGCCAGGTGACAATGTGATTGCCTGGACAACGACTGAAATCCTTTCACATATCTCACAGCTCACTCAGGGATAGGGATTGGGTGGTTGCCGCCTCGTTTATGAGTTCTTCCTCTTCCCTCCAAGGAAGAAGAGGAACCCTCCCGTCGAGTTCTTCCTCGGGGGAAGCAGGAATTTCTTCCTCCTCGTGTTCTCATGATGGCCCTCCTTCCGAGTATTCTGTCTCCTCGCTGGTGGGGCAGTATGCTTCTTCCTCCTGCTCCCTCTTAGGAGAAGCTTCTTCATCACTTACTAAATGATTTCTTCTTGTGTATAGGGGGACTGTTACCGGCACAGGTTGGTTCTCTGGTTCAGCTGCAGTGCCTGTCGTCAGGGTTGGAGTAACCGCAGTGCCTGTCGCGGGGGTTGGACTGTCCGCAGTGCCTGTCATTTTGTTGTCAGATCCAGAGACCTTCTCTTCCCCTTGAGGGTACTGAATAGTGTTGAACAGGGCTCGGTAGGCATGGGCCAAGCCCCAGCACGCTGCAGTGATTTGTGTCTCTCTGGAATTGCCAGGGTGACAGTATACCTTTTCCAAATATTTTACTAGTTTTTCAGGATTCTGCACTTGTTCAGGGGTGGAGTTCCAAAACACTGGAGGTGCCCACTGTCCTAGGTACTTGCCCATACTATCCCGCACACCCTGCTACTCATAACTATCCAGCCTCGGGGCAGATCTCTGGGTGGTATTCTTAAATAGTTGTTTAACCCTAAACAAGACCTGAAACACATTCAGGAGACATAGCAATAGGAACATGCTGGTTTGAACATCCCAAGGATATTCAAAATTCTCGAGAGCTATTGTAACTAGCCTGGAGGAGAAGGGGAAGGTGAAGGAGCGGGGGAAAGTGCCCCCCCTTGTCTCCCTCGTAGATTGGCTCTCCAAGGAGAAAAGGTAAAGAGTGTCATTATTAATAGTTTCTGAGAGATGGCTCCCGAAGTATGAAAATGATGGCAATGCTGAGTACAAACACCAGATTAGTCTCACGACTAGTGATTTTATCATATCATAAGCCAGTGTTACACAGTACAGCAAAACAATAACCTTAATCCAGATCCCAGAGGTGATAAACAGCACAACAGGGAACATATACAGCAAGTATATGCTCAGTCGCCGAGGCGATCAGCTCCGGTGCCAGCACGACCTGCAGCGGAGCGTCCTAGCACGGCGCACAGGGGGGTTTCCCGAACCGGGGAGTCTCAGAGGGAGCCGAGGGACCCGCCAGGAGCTGGCAGCTCGCGCGAGAGCGGCTGACAAGACCTGGGCAGGGCCAGGAGCCGCGGCGGCCAAGCGCCCCCCCATATAAAAAAAACCCCGGGGAGCGCCAGTGACCCAGAGCACGGCGAACAGGGCGGGCAAACAGGGCGTGGCGCGTCAGGAAGGGCGCGGTGCGGCGCGGCAGTTCAGGCAGGGAGGGCGTGCAGGAAGGGCGCTGAAGCTCCGCCGGCTCGATGGGGGAGCAATGGTGTCCACCCGGCAGAAAGCCGTGGCCACTCTAAGCCTTGCACCCACCACGACTGACGCAGCTTCCCAGACGGAGCTGCGGTGGGAACACGCTGCCACCCAGGTGTCAGGCTGCAGGGTGTGCCCTGCTCTGATGCCAGTACCGGGCGGCAGCAGCAGCAGTGAGCATGCCTGTGGGAGGTGTGCCCAGGTAGAGGAACTCCTCTGCCTGGTGACAGAGCTCCGGCAGGAGGTGAGCAGGTTGAGGAGTATCAGGGAGTGCGAGAGGGAGATCGATGACTGGACTCGCACCCTGCCCTCCCTGAGACAGGCGCAAAAGGCAGCCAGGGTGCCTGTCGCGGGGGACTCCCTATCCCGATCCTCTCCCTGCATGGCTGAACACAGGGACTTTGGAGACAGGGGACAGTGGCAACTAGTGCCTCCCTGGCAAGGCAGGCATGTCTCCTCAGCGCCTACCCCACCTCCGCAGGTGCCCTTGCACAATAGGTACGAGGCCCTGCCACTGGAACCAAACAATGACCAGGCTGATGGTTCAGCCAGCCTGGAGGTGCTGCCGAGGACTAGTGAGCCTATGTCCTGCATCAAAACTGCCCCCATAAAGGAAAACAAGAGATGGGTCGTTGTCATAGGTGACTCCCTTCTGAAAGGAACAGAAGGGCCCATATGCAGACCGGACCCACTGCTTAGGGTCGTCTGCTGCCTCCCTGGGGCCCGGGTCAAGGATGTGAAGAGGAAGCTTCCCACCCTAGTACGGCCCTCAGACTACTATCCCCTGCTGATCTTCCAGGTAGGCAGTGACGAGGTGGCAAAAAGAAGTCCCGGGGCAATCAAGAGGGACTTCAGGGCCTTGGGGCGACTGGTTAAGGGATCAGGAGCACAGGTAGTGTTCTCCTCTATCCCTCCAGTTCTGGGGAAGGATGAGGGAAGAAACTGGAGGAGCCAGCAGATCAACAACTGGCTCCGAGCCTGGTGTCACCGGCAGGACTTTGGGTTCTTCAACCATGGGTCGGTTTACATGGCACCAGGCCTGCTGGCGGCAGATGGGGGGCACCTGTCCCAAAGGGGGAAAAGGATCCTGGCACAGGAGTTAGCAGAGCTCATTGAAAGGGCTTTAAACTAGATTTGAAGGGGGAAGGGGATAAAACCAGGCTTGCTAGAGAGAAGCCTGGGGGTGGCACGCCAATGAATGAGGGATGGCATGCTAGCAAGGTGCTTCAGTCTGCCATCTCAGATGAGGTAGGACAGAGAGACCCATGCAGCAGCAGGGACACAGGGGTCACTGGTCTGCTAGGAACCACGGAAAGGCCTGAGAATGGTCACATAGGAATTAGGGCTTCTCCCACCACAAAGGTGACAAGATCATTAGCCCAGCTGAAGTGCATCTACACAAATGCACAGAGCATGGGCAACAAACAGGAGGAGCTGGAAGCCATTGTGCAGGGGGAAAACTATGATATAGTTGCAGTCATGGAAACATGGTGGGATGACTCGCACAACTGGAGTGCTGCGATGGATGGCTACAAACTCTTTAGAAGGGATAGGCAAGGAAGGAGAGGCGGTGGGGTAGCCCTCTATGTTAGGGAGAGTCTGGACTGCCTTGAGCTCGAGGACAGTGATGCGAGGGTTGAGTGTCTATGGGTAAAAATCAGGGGGAAGGCCACCAAGGCAGATACCATGGTGGGAGTCTGTTACAGACCACCCAACCAGGACGAGGAGGCAGATGAAGTATTCTACAGGCAGCTGGGAGAAGCCTCACGACCGCTAGCCCTTGTTCTCGTGGGGGACTTCAACTTGCCAGATGTCTGCTGGAAATACAATGCAGCAGAGAGGAAACAGTCCAGGAGGTTCCTGGAGTCTGTGGAAGGCAACTTCCTCACGCAGCTGGTGAGGGAGCCCACGAGGGAAGGCGCCCCGCTGGGCCTGTTGTTTGTGAACAGAGAAGGTCTTGTGGGTGATGTGACGGTCGGAGGCCATCTTGGGCACAGTGACCACGAAATTAGTTTTCGATTCTCAGGGAAGTAAAGAGGAGGGTCACCAGAACTGCCACCTTGGACTTCCGGAGGGCAGACTTTGGCCTGTTTAGGAGTCTGGTTGGCAGAGTCCCTTGGGAGGCAGTCCTGGAGGGCAAAGGAGTCCAGGAAGGCTGGACATTCTTCAAAAGGGAAATCTTAAAGGCGCAGGAGCAGCCGTCTCCATGAGCCGAAAGACGAGCCGGCGGGGAAGAAGACTGGCCTGGCTGAGCAGAGAGCTCCGGCTGGAACTTAGGAAAAAAAAGAGAGTCTACAACCTTTGGAGGAAGGGGCAGGCAACTCAGGAGGACTACAAGGATGTTGTGAGGTCATCCAGGGAGAAAATTAGAAGGGCCAAAGCCCAACTAGAACTTAGTCTGGCTACTGCCGTAAAAGACAACAAAAAGTCCTTCTACAAATACATTAACAATAAAAAGGGGGCTAAGGAAAATCTTCCTCCTCTATTGGATGTGGGGGGAATCTTAGTGTCAAGGGATGAGGAAAAGGCTGAGGTGCTAAATGCCTTCTTTGCCTCAGTCTTCAACAGCAAGGGAAGTTGCCCTCTGGGCACCCAGCCCCCTGAGCAGGAAGACAGGGACAGGGAGCAGAATGAAGACCCCGTAGTCCAAGGGGAAATGGTCAGTGACCTGCTACGCCACCTAGACACGCACAAGTCTATGGGGCCGGATGGGATCCACCCAAGGGTGCTGAAAGAGCTGGCAGAAGTGCTCACCAAGCCACTCTCCATCATTTATCAGCAGTCCTGGCTAACCGGGGAGGTCCCAGTTGACTGGAGGCTGGCAAATGTGACGCCCATCTACAAGAAGGGCCGGAAGGAGGATCCGGGGAATTACAGGCCTGTCAGCCTGACCTCGGTGCCCGGGAAGGTTATGGAGCAGGTCATCTTGAGTGCCATCATGCGGCATGTACGGGACAACCGGGGGATCGGGCCCACTCAGCATGGGTTTATGAAGGGCAGGTCCTGCCTGACCAACCTGATCTCCTTCTACGACATGGTGACCCGCCTAGTGGATGAGGGAAAGGCTGTGGACGTTGTGTACCTGGACTTTAGTAAAGCCTTTGACACCATCTCCCACAGCATCCTCCTGGAGAAACTGGCTACCCATGGCTTGGATGGGCATACTCTGCGCTGGGTAGGAAACTGGCTGGATGGCCGGGCCCAAAGAGTTGTGGTGAATGGAGTTAAATCCGGTTGGCAGCCAGTCACAAGTGGTGTTCCCCTTGGGCTCAGTACTGGGGCCAGTCCTGTTCAATATCTTTATCAATGATCTGGACGAGGGGATCGAGTGCACCCTCAGTAAGTTGGCAGATGACACCAAGTTGGGAGGGAGTGTTGATCTGCTGGAGGGCAGGCAGGCGCTACAGCGGGACCTGGACAGGCTGGATCGATGGGCCGAGGCCAACTGTATGAGGTTCAACAAGGCCAAGTGCCAGGTCCTGCACTTGGGACACAGCAACCCCAGGCAGTGCTACAGGCTTGTGGGGGAGTGGCTGGAAAGCTGCCCGGCGGAAAAGGACCTGGGGGTGTTGGTCGACAGGTGTCTGAATATGAGCCAGCAGTGTGGCCAGGAGATTCATATTTTACCTATTCATTTAAAATTGTGTTAATGCTTTCCTGAAATCCCAATCCGTCAAATTAATTATAATAAAGAAGATACTCATTGCTTTTAATTGTAAATGTCAGCAAGAAGAATATAATTGAAATGCACTTTCCAACCAAGTTCACATCACTAAAGTCTATTTTATGCTATGCTATGTTAGGCATATTTCTTGTGAAATGTCAAGAAACAACAAAAAAAGAGACAAATGATTTATAGTATACAGGAAAATTTTCATGGCTAGTGTTCTACCAATAATTGTAAACATCAATCTGGAGCACCAGATTGTGCAACGAGAATGATTGAAGCTCATTGTCTGATCAAGCTATGACCTATCTGCAAGATTTAATTATGGGTGATAACTACTGAAATGAACAAGAGTAGGTTGTTTTTAGAATGGCTTATATTTATTAAGCACTGGAATAAACTCTCAACTTAATGTCCAAGAAGTGACAGCAACAACTTTCAGTCAACAATGCCAATTTGAATCAGTGCTGCATAAATTTCTTTTCACAAGCATTAAGGCCGTTGTTTCCCTTAACTGAACAGCATATCATATATTTGTTTTTCTGATTTTCATGTTGATTTAACAACAGGAACACAGTAAACTAAAATTGTAGAAACTGGGTTTGCAGTATATTAATCAGGATATTTTCCTGCTAACTCCTTCTTCACAACAGGGATGTGAATACAAGTAGTGTAGTCAGACTCAATAAAAGCTTTTTGCATACTGAACCTTCTCACAGTTTGCTTTTGTTCAGAAAATTCTTCATATTATAGTAATACATAACTTTGTCCTCTCTTTAATATTTGCTCAAACTTTCAATTCAGTGCAATACATAAGTAGACATAAGTTTAGAATTTAAGCACATGCTTAGGTATTTTGCTAAACCAGATTTCAAAGTCAAGTTTATAGAACAGCCCATGAGAATATTCAAGAAGAGTAGTTAATCCATGTTTTCTTAACATTAGACTCAAAACAGTTTCACTGCCATTTTTACACTTAACAGCAACTTTCCTAAAGTATCTGCTTCAAAATCCACTCCGTTATAAGTCCTCCAGAGTCTAATCTCTTCTACAACATCCTCTGCCTTCCTTTCTGTATCCAGATTCCTTCCTTTTGCAGTGTCCATACACCCAGATGGTACTTTGGAGACACCGGTCTAACCTTGCAGATGGACACACTGAAATCTAATAACAGGAATGTTTTCACATGCTGATCAGTGGGTCACATTCAGATACCATGTTTCATCTTGCTCTATGAAAATAAAATGTTATATTTGTTACATATGAGTGTTACATCATTAATACAATATAAATGGGTGATATGAATCGTGTAAGATTGTGACACACAAAGAAGTGGCAGATAATCAACTTTAAATAATATTTGGCAAGTAATGTTGTATGTTGTCAGATCTGTTGTCCACTGCTATCATGCAAGATGAACCAATTGGATAACGTACATAATTGTCATGCAGTTGGACTACTATACAGTATGTTGTTACTATTAGTTTTTCCTTCAAGCTTTAGACATGAAAAAAATTAAATTTAATAGAATATGTAGTAGTGCTTCCAGCAAGGAAAATACATCAGTTAGTTAATTGTACTTTATGACCTGAATATATTTGAGGAAAGACAGAGGGTGGGTAGAAAAACATATACCCACAGACCTCATTGTTCCTTGGCAGTTATCACAAATCTTCTGTATTGGGTTGGTGTGTCATGGTTTGACCCTGGCTGGACGCCAGGTGCCGCTTTATCACTCCCCTCCTCAGCTGAACAGGGGAGAGGAAATATAACAAAAGGCTCGAGGGTCGAGATAAGGTCAGGGAGATCACTCAGCAATTACCGTCAGGGGCAAAACAGACAACCCTTCCCCCCACCCCTCCCTTCTTCCCAGGATCAACTTCACTCCTGATTTCTCTACCTCCTCCCCCTGAATGGCACAGGGGGACGGGGAATGGGGGCTGTGGTCAGTTCATCACACGTTGTCTCTGCCACTCCTTCCTCCGCAGGGGGAGGACTCCTCACATTCTTCCCCTGCTCCAGTGTGGGATCCGTCCCATGGGAGACAGTCCTCCACAGACTTCACCAACACGAGTCCTTCCCACAGGCTACAATTCTTCATGAACTGCTCCAGCGTGGGTCCCTCCCACGGGGTCACAAGTCCTGCCAGCAAACCTGCTCCAGCATGGGCTCCTCTGTCTCCACGGGTCCACAGGTCTTGCCAGGAGCCTGCTCTCCAGCATGGGCTTCCCATGAGGGTCATAGCCTCCTTCGGGCATCCACCTGCCCCAGCATGGGGTCCTCCACAGGCTGCAGGTGGATATCTGCTCCACCATTAACCTCCATGGGCTGCAGGGGGACAGCCTGCCTCACCGTGGTCTTCACCATGGGCTGCAAGGGAATCGCTGCTCCGGCGCCTGGAGCACCTCCTCCCCCTCCTTCTCCACTGACCTTGGTGTCTGCAGAGTTGTTGTGCTCACATCTTCTCACTCCTCTCTCTGCCACTAAAATCCCGCAGCAGGTTTTTTTCCCCTTCTTAAATATGTTATCCCAGAGGCGCTACTACTGTCAGTGATTGGCTCAGCCTTGGCCAGCGGCGGGTCCATCTTGGAGACGGTTGGCATTGGCTCCATCGGACATGGGGGAAGCTTTTAGCAGCTTCTCACAGAAGCCACCCCTGTAGCCCCCCCCGCTACCAAAACCTTGCCACGCAAACCCAGTATGTCCAGTATGTGGTACGTTGTTGTGGTTTAACCCCAAATTGTAACCCAATACCACGCAGCCGCTCGCTCACTCCCCAGTGGGGTGGGGAGAATTGGAGAGAAAGGAAAACTCACGGGTTGAGATAAAAACAGTTCACCAGGACAGCAAAGGAAAAATATAAAAATATATTAATAATGATAATAATGATAATATATATAAGGATAATAGAAAATATAAAACAAACAATACACAATTTCTCACCACCCGACGACCCATACAGCCTGTCCCGAGCAGCAGGCAGGGAGCAGGGGTATCCCCCCCAGCTATCCCAGAACAGCAAGTTCCAGAGAGAGCAGGCGAGGGAACCAACAGCCGAATGAACGAAAAACAAAAAGGAAAAATAGGGAAACAAAAAGCAACCCAAAGGGAAGCTTAAGGATTAAGGCAAGTTAAGGGTCTAAAAGCCTAGTGGCCCACCGGCTGACCCTCACTTATACCAGCCATGCCGTCTCTGGTATGGAATACTCTCTTTGGCCAGTTTGGATCAACTATTCTGGCTCTACCCCTTCCAAGTTTTTGCACCTGCACATTAGCAAAACCTGTGAAACTGCAAAATGTCCTTGGTCGTTTAGCAGCAACCAGCAACATCAGTGCACTATCACCATTCTTCTCATGCTAAATCCAAAACACAGGAGCTGCTGGAGACAAAACTAGCTCTGTCCTGGCCTAAACCAGGACATATGTCCAATAGAGTCAATGCCAGCCTGCTCCAAGACTGACCCGCCGCTGGCCAAAGTCGAGCCAATCAGCAACGGTGGTAACGCCTCTCTGATAACATATTTAAGAAGGGGAAAAAAATGCTGTGCAACAGCAGCTGATAGAGATGAGTGAGAAGATGTGAGCAAAACAACTCTGCAGACACCAAGGTGTCGTGGTTTAGCCCCAGCCGGAGGCTGAGCCACGCGGTCGCTCGCTCACCCCTCCTCCCGGCGGTACGGGGAGAGAATCGAGACAAAGAGGCAAAACTCATGGGTTAACAACAACAGTTTAACCGGACAACAAAGGGAAAGAAAAACAAACCAACAAGAAACCCCAACAATAACAACAGCGTGTACTTAGCGGTGCTTCCCGGACAGGTCGCTCCCTGCCCGGAGCCTGACACCCAGCCCGCTCCCGAGCAGCGATCCCCCACTCCGGTCGTCCCTCTCTGTATAGTGAGCGTGACTACATGGTATAGAATAGACCCCGGCCAGCTTCTGGTGAAAATTAACCGTATCCCAGCCGCAACCAGGACACAAGGCCAGTGAAGAAGGAGGGGGAGGAGGTGCTCCAGGCTCCAGAGCAGAGATTCCCCTGCAGCCCATGGTGAAGACCATGGTGAGGCAGGCTGTCCCCTTGCAGCACATGGAGGTCCATGGTGAAGCAGATATCCACCTGCAGCCCATGGAGGACCCCATGCCAGAGCAGGTGGATGCCCAAAGGAGGCTGTGAGCTTGTGGGAAGCCCATGCTGGAGAGCAGGCTCCTGGCAGGGCCTGTGGACCCGTGGAGACAGAGGAGCCCATGCTGGAGCAGGTTTGCTGGCAGGACTTGTGACCCCGCCGGGGACCCACGCTGGAGCGGTCTCTTCCTGAAGGACTGCACCCCATGGAAAGGACCCACGCTGGAGCAGTTTCTGAAGAACTGTAGCCTGTGGGAAGGACTCGTGTTGGAGATGTCTGTGGAAATGTGTCGCCCATGGGAGGGAGGGACCCCACGCTGGAGCAGGGGAAGAGTGTGAGGAGGAAGGAGCGGCAGAGACAACGTGTGATGAACTGACTGCAACCCCCGTTCCCTGTCCCCCTGTGCCACTCGTGGGGAGGAGGTAGAGAAATTGGGAGTGAAGTTGATCCCAGGAAGAAGGGAGGGGTGGGGGGGAAAGTGTTTTAAGATTTGGTTTTTAATTCTCATTATCCTACTCTGATTTGATTGGTAATAAATTAAATTAATTTCCCCGAGTCAAGTCTCTTTTGCCCGTGACGGTAACTGCTGAGTGATCTCCCTGACCTTATCTCGACCCACGAGCCTTTTGTTATATTTTCTCTCCCCTGTCCAGTTGAGGATGAGAGTGACAGAGCGGCTTGGTGGACACCTGGCTTCCAGCTAAGATTAACCCACCACATCTTCATATACATGAATTATCTTAGGTTAAACATTTTACTTTTTTATAATTACAGCATTGCCTTTGCATAACAGATAATTATGAAAATATGCTTCCTTTTTAATAACTCTTCATATTTCATAGGTGCATCTAATGGCTACATTTACTTGTTTTGTTTCATGCTTTTTATAAAACAAACAATTTAGACATCCAAATTTCATTTATGCCATCATGAATGCAAGCACATTGGGTTGAACTTTTTGATGTGAAAAAGATATACAATAAAACTTCTTGCATTTCTATGTCCATTAACATTGGAGCTGGGAAAAGGAGAAAGAGAAGAGGTGGTTGTTTATCAGTCTAAATTAATCACATGCAAAAAAATATGATTACAGTTAAATATAGTCATATTTTATTGGGGAATATTGCACACAACTCCACTTATTTCACTAGGAACATTCCACAGCTAAACAGTGCCACCCACTACATCATCAAAATACTCATAGATTTTACACTGAGCCCTAAGTCACACTAGTTCAATAAATGCATTTGGTGGTTTAACTTTTCATAGGAATTAATTATCCTTAGCTTCTAAAACCACTGGAATTATCCTGTATTTTTGTGTGTTTAGGCAACGCATTTACCTTAATGCAGAAGATGTGTTATTCTCAATGTCTTTAAAAGACACAGTGATGCATTTACATTAAGTCAACTATTTGCTGATTATAATGGAAAGATGGGAAATACCTAATGTCATTTTACTACTTATTTTTTGTATCCCAAACATCTATTATTATATGTGTGCAATATTATATATCATATAATTAGTGTGGAGTAGAATGATTATTTTCTGTTGGTAATCATTTTAATGCATCACCGCTAGAAAATGCATGAGAAATTTATAGGACTAACATTTTTAATTTTACTTTCTATTTATTTTAGATGATATTTAAAGTAATGGACATTTCCAGTTTGACAAAGCACCAGAATAAAGAATGATAGAATCATAGAATGGGATGGGTTGGAAGGGACCTTTTAAAGGTCATCTAGTCCAACCTCCCTGCAATGAGCAGGGACATCTTCCACTAGATCAGGTTGCCCAGAGCCCCGTCCAACCTGACCTTGAATGATTCCAGGGATGGGGCATCTACCACCTCTCTGGGCAACCTGTTCCAATGCTTCACCACCCTCATTGTAAAAAAATTCTTCCTTATATCTAGTCTGAATCTCCCCTCTTTTAGTTTAAAACCATTACCCCTTGTTCTATCACTACAGGCCCTGCTAAAAAGTTTTTCCCCATCTTTCTTATAAGCCCCAGTTAAGTACTGAGAAGCACAACAAGGTCTCCCTGGAGCCTTCTCTTCTCCAGGCTGAACAACCCCAACTCTCTCAGCCTGTCCTCATAGGAGAGGTGCTCCAGCCCTCGGATCATCTTTGTGGCCCTCCTCTGGACTTGCTTCAACAGGTCCATGTCTTTCCTGTGCTGAGAGTTCCAGAGCTGAATGCAGTACTCCAGGCGGAGTCTCACGAGAGCGGAGTAGAGGGGCAGAATCACCTCCCTCGACCTGCTGGCCATGCTTCTTTTGATGCAGCCCAGGATACAGTTGGCCTTCTGGGCTGTGAGCACACATTGCTGGCTCATGTCCAGCTTTTCATCCACCAGTACCCCCAAGTCCTTCTCGGCAGGGCTGCTCTCGATCCCTTCATCCCCCAGCCTGTATTGATACCAGGGGTTGCTCTGACCCAGGTGCAGGACCCTGCACTTGTCCTTGTTGAACCTCATGAGGTTCACTCGGGCCCACCTCTCAAGCTTGTCCAGGTCCCTCTGGATGGCATCCTGTCCCTCAGGCATGTCCACCGCACCACTCAGCTTGGTGTCGTCTGCAAACTTGCTGAGGGTGCACTCGATCCCACTCTCTCTGTCATTGATGAAGATGTTAAAGAGCACTGGTCCCAATATGGACCCCTAAGAGACACCACTTGTCACCGATCTCCATCCGGACATTGAGCCGTTGACCATTACTCTCTGGATGCGACCATCCAGCCAATTTCTCATCCACTGAACAGTCCACCCATCAAATCCGTATCTCTCCAATTTAGAGAGAAGGATGTTGTGGGGGACCGTGTCAAAGGCCTTACAGAAGTCCAGATAGATGACAATATCTACATATTGTAAGTGAAGTTGTTTTTTATAAGCAGTGACAAGACATGAATCCAGAAAACACATAAATGAATTATTCAGTAAATTTCAGATCCATATTTATATATATATCTGTCTCTATAGAGAGAGACAGTGCTTTCCTTAGGCAAATGATATACTTTATACACTTTTAAAAAAAGGCCAAAAAGTTTTAATTTTGAGGGAGACATTTCTTGTGGAATATACATAAAACTTGCTGAGAAAAATAATTAATTGGTCTACCTTCTGCTTGTACCTAAGTATTATTGTACAAAGGAAAATGGAAAAAGTGTGAATAATATGAAAATAAATCATTAATCTGAAAATCCAGGAACCAGATTAATGACAACATAGGACATACAATCCTTCTCCAAAACTAATTCACCCTCTTCTAAAGGTATGCTTCCAAAGCTTACACTACTCTTCTCCTTAAAAAGGGGGGGAAAAAAAATCAAGAAAACAGAAAATGTTGACACAATTTAATACGAAATATCTTGACCTTTCATTTATGAGCTGGTTTTACATCACTTCCAATCCCACTGTACATCTCAGAATAGGAAAATTCTCAGTGTGAGAGATGTATTTTCTCTTCCATAAATATTACATAATAAACTGTTAATGATGAATTCTGAAATTACAGCATTGCAAATTTGTCTTTAGCCTGTCAATACAACGTGGGGTTTTTGCAACTAGTATGCAATATTTATGAATTTTGGCATTTTTTACTAGTAACGCATTACTAAAAAAAAAAAAGCACACTTAAATATGTTGTGGTCTGGAAAGTGGAAAAGTGTTGCTAAGAAATCCTGGTGTGGTGGGTTAGCCATAGCTAGCAGCCAAACTCCCATGCAGCTGCTCGCTCACTCCCCCTTCTCAGTGAGATGGGGGAGAAAATCGAAAGAACAAGAATGAAAAAGCTTGTGGGTCTAGATAAAGACAGAGAAATTGCTTACCAATTGCCATTGCGGGCAAAACAGACTCAACTTGGGGAAAACTAATTTAATTTATGACCAATTAAAGTGAATATTTAATTACCTATTTGGTTAGTGGGAAACAAATGACAAACATCATTAAAACACCACCTTTCCTAGGCTCAACTTCACTCCTTCACTCCAGACTCCTCTACCCCTCTGAGCAGCAGGGTGTGGGGGGGGTGAGAGTGTGTGTGTGTTCAGTCAGTATATTGCAGTTTTTCTCTGCCATTCCTTCCTTCTCACACCTTTCCTCTGCTCTGGCACAGATTCCCCATGGGCTGCAGTCCTTCTGGAAAATCTGCTCTGGCATGGGTCCTCCACAGGCTGAAGGGAATATCTGCTCTGCCATGGAGCACCTCCTCTTCCCCCTTCTCTGTCTTTGGTGTTCCCTCCTCTTCTGTCTGTCCAGTGTTTTCTTTAAATATGTTTTTACAGAGGTGCCACCAACTTCACTGATTGGCTCAGCTTTGGCCTGCAGTGGGTCTGTTGCCAAAACAACTGGAACTGGCTGTGTGTGGCACAGGGCAGCCCCTGACTTCTTCCCACAGATGTCACCCCTGTACCCCTCTCCCTGCTACCAAAACCTTGTTACATATACCAAATACATTCCCTCCCTCTCCTCTGTGAAAACATATTTAAGAAAGGGCAGAAAATGCCAGCTAGACAGAGAAGGGAACAAAAAGAGTGAGAAACAACAGAGGGAACACCAAGGTCAGAGGAGGAGGTACTCCACACCAGATATTCCTTGCAGCCCTGGAGGACTTGCGCTGCTGCAGATATTCACTGCAGTTCTTTATATGGATTTTGCAGAAAAGAAAAAGCATAAGTACTTCTATGAAGCTAATATTTATTGCTGGTATTCATAAATAACACATATGACAAATGATTTTCTATTACAGCTATCGAAGCATTACAGAACATATTTGGTGTATATGGGTTACCTGAAGTAATCATTTCAGTTAATTGCCCAAACATTCCTCAAGGAAAATTCTGCTGAAGAACAGAAGAACTGCTATTTACTGCCCAGCACCAAACTGATGAGCAGAAGGCTTTATGCACACAGAGCCTTTAAAGTCAACATAAAGGAGAATTTTGAATAAAAAGAGGAGAAAGCCAATTTCCAATACTGCATGAGGAGACTACACTCCCTAGGATCTGGCTAAAGTCAATGGAGAAAAAGATGATCCTCCAGAGAATGCTCTGCAATAAGTGTCTATGGCAGGTGCTCTGAATCTCTTTTGAGTTCCCTGTAATTTCTTCTGAAGGTTCAACCAGTTGCAGAACATATGCCCAAAATCCTGCCATTGAGGGCATTGACTGCCACTGTCCAGAAAAAGCAGGCTGTTGTGTACTCCTTTCTTTCCTGAAAGAACTGCAGCCCATGAAGAACCCCCATCAGAGCAGAGTTTTCCTGACACGAAATGCAGCCCATGGAAGAGCCCATGCTGGAGCAGATTTTCCTGATGGGAACTGCAGCCTGTGGGGATAGCCCACGCTGGAGAAGGGGAAAAGCATGAGATGGGAAGGAGCAGCAGAGAGAAACCACAATGTACTGACAACCTCCCTCCCCGCCTGTGTTGCTCAGCGAGAAGGGGTAGAGGAGTTGGGAATGAAGTTGAGCATGGGAGAAAGGGGAGGAAAGGTATTGGTTTAATGTTTGTCTTTGAATCTATTTTAATTGGCAATAAATTACATTAGTTTTCCCCAAGTTGAGTCTATTTTGCCTGTGACAGTAACTGGTAAGCAATCTTCCTGTCTTTGTCTCAACCTACAAGCTTTCACATCTTGTTTTTCTCCCTCTGTCCCCCTGAAGGAGGGAGACTAAGCAAGCAGCTGGGTGGGAGTTTGCCCCTTAGCCAAGGTTAATGCACCACATGTATGCAGGATTTGGCCCAGTGAAATCTGAGAGCACTTACAGAACTAAATCTGTCAAATATAATTGAGTCATTACTGGCATGAAAGGACAGAACCGCTGCTTTAGCAGAAATAGCAGGGAAACTGATTTGGAGGCTGCAGTCATCATTTGTGTGTGGCTGCTTGTCCTGGTTCTGGCTGGGATAGAGTTAATTTTCACAAGAAGCTGGGAGGGGACACAACCAAGATAGCTGACCCAAACTGGCCAAAGGGATATTCGATATCATGTGACATTATGCTCAGTATATAGAGGGGGGATGGTGCCAGCGCATGGGATCGCTGCTCAAGAGCGGGCTGGGCATTGGGTTCCAGGCAGTGAGCAATCTGTGCTGTGAATCATGCGCTTAGTATATTCTGTTATTGTTATTGTTTTTTTTCCTATTTTCCCTTCCTTTGCTGTCCTGTTAAACTGTTTTTATCCCAATCCATGGGTTTTGCCTTTCTTTTCCCCGATTCTCCTCCCCATCCCACTGAGGGGGGAGGATTGAGCGAGTGGCCACGTGATATTTAGCTGCTGGACGACAGTCCTTTTTGGCGCCCAACATGGGGCAACAAAAGGTTGAGATAACGACAGGTCTGACCAGAGTATGTCGAGACAAAAATTTGTTATATGTACTTAGAATATTAGTCAAATAGTTGCTGGTCACAATGTTGCTTTGGTTGGTCACATGGTTGTGTTATGTAAATTCTTATATGCTCTATGTATTCCCTGCAGTGCTGTTTCTCATCTCAGGGAGAACGATGAGGATTATCATTTTGTTGTACTGTGTAATATCAACTTATGACATGATAACATCAATGGCCATGAGGTTAAGTTGGTATCTGTATGCAGCATTGTTGTTATGCCCATACCTCAGATGCCATCTCTCGGAACTCATTAATAATTGCACTCAGTCTATGGGGAAGACAGAGGGGGATAATTTCCCCCATTCTTTCATCTCCCCTTTCTCCTTCAGGCTAGTTACAACAGTTTTTTGAGAATTTTGAATATCCTGGGGATGTTCAAGTCAGCATGCTCTTATTGCTATGTCTCCTGAATGTGTCACAGGTCTTGTTTAGGGTTACAAAAAAATCTTTTGGGAATATCACCCAGAGATCTGCCCCGAGGCTGGATGGTCACGGGTGGCATGGCATGTGGGAGAATATGGGCAGGTATCTAGAGAACTTCTCGCCTCCAATGGTTTGGAATTTCACTCCCAAACAACTACAGGACCCTGATAAAGTGATGGAATATTGTCGTGGTTTAGCCCCAGCCGGAGGCTGAACCACGCGGTCGCTCGCTCACCACCACCCCCACCACCCCCCCCACCACCCTCCCCTCCCCCCGGGGAGAGAATCGGGACAAAGAAAGGCAAAACTCGTGGGTTAACAACAACAACAGTTTAACAACAAAGGGAAAGAAAACAAACAAACGAGAAACCCCCACAATACCAACAACAGCGTGTACTTAGCAGTGCTTCCGGTAGAGGTCGCTCCCCGCCCGGAGCCCCACGCCCAGCCCGCTCCCGAGCAGCGACCCCCCCTCCGGTTGACCCCCTCTATATAGTGAGCGTGAGGGTCACATGGTATAGAATAGACACCGGCCAGCTTCCGGCGAAAATTAACCCTATCCCAGATGCACCCAGGACAAATATTTGAAGGGAAAATGCTGTGGCTATTCCAAAAAGGCACAACGTACTGCACTGTGCTGGGCCCTGGCCAGTATCTACCAAAGACTGCTCGATATTAAGCAGCACCCTCAGGGGGAAGAGAGGGAAAACAGACCAACAGGCACTGCGGCTACTCCAACCCTCGTGACAAGCACTGCAGCTACTCCAACCCCAGCGACAGGCATTACAGCTGAATCAGAGAACGAAACTGTGCCGGTATCAGTCACTCCTATACAGAAGAAGAAATACACAAAAAAATCAGCTAACTTAGTGAGGGATGATGGTGAACCAGGGTCATCACAAGAACAGGAGGAAGAGGCAGAAGCAGAGATAATCACCTGATCCCTATCCCTGAGTGAGCTGCGAGATATGCGAAAAGATTTCAGCCACCATCCAGGTGAGCACATTGTCACCTGGCTGCTCCAATGCTGGGATAAAGGGGCCAGTAGCCTGGAATTAGAGGGTAGGGAAGCCAAGCAGCTGGGATCCCTGTCTAGGAAAGGGAGCATTGACAAGGTGATTGGAAAAAAAAAAACCAAGCCCTCAGCCTCTGGAGGCAACTCCTGTCAGGCATGAAGGAAAGGTATCCCTTCAAGGAAGATATGTTACATGTCACCCAGGCAAGTGGACCACCATAAAGAGGGGTATCCAGTACCTGAGGGAATTAGCCATGCTGGAGGTGATTTATAATGATCCGAATAACAAGCACTTATCAGAAGATCCAGATGAAGTCCAATGCACGCGACTCATGTGGCGGAAGTTTCTATAGAGTGCACCGTCATCGTATGCCAACTCATTGGCAGTAATGTCCTGGAAAGAATGTGAGGGACAAACGGTGGATGAATTGGCTGGCCAACTCCGGCAATATGAAGGAAGTCTCTCTTCCTCCCTACAGGCCTGCATCTCGGCTGTGGAGAAACTGCCAGACATGCTAGACGAGAAACTGTCCTGAGAGTTCCAGCGATTCAAGGATAAGTTCTGCTCCCCACGTGTATGGATCAGTATCTCAGCTATTAGAAGTAAGCGTTCCTCTGCTCAAGAGAGAGGACACAGAGGGTACACACCATGGGCCACCCTGTGATTTTACCTGCGTGACCACGGAGAGGACATGAGGAAGTGGGATGGAAAACCTACCTTGACCCTAGAGGCATGGGTACGTCAGTTCTAAGGAAAAATGATCAGAAAAGGGGATGCTTCCAGGAAAAATGCTGCTCCAGTTTCCAGCGGGCAGTTCCCCAGACAGAGTAGAAGGGCTGACCTTACTTCTGACCCTCTTCGAGGGACTCCCGAATCATATTTACCAGAAATGAGTAACGAATACTATGACCAGGACTAGGGGGGCCCTGCCTCCAGCCAGGTGGAGGAGAGGGACAACCGAGTTTACTGGACTGTGTGGATTTGATGGCCTGGCACCTCAGACCCACAGGAGTACAAGGCTCTAGTGGACATCGGTGCACAGTGTATCCTAATGCCATCAAGCTATAAAGGGGCAGAACCCATCTGTATTTCTGGAGTGACAGGGGGATCCCAACAGCTAACTGTATTGGAGGCCAAAGTGAGTCTGACTGGGAATGAGTGGCAAAGGCACCCCATTGTGACTGGCCCAGATGCTCCGTGCACCCTTGGCACAGATTACCTCAGGAGAGGGTATTTCAAGGACCCAAAAGGGTACTGGTGGGCTTTTGGCATAGCTGCCTTAGAAACGGAGGAAATTAAACAGCTATCTTGCCCGGTCTCTCAGAGGACCCTTCTGTTATGCGGCTGCTGAGGGTCGAAGAACAACAGGTACTGATTGCTACCACAACAGTGCACCGGCAGCAATATCACACCAACCGAGACTCCCTGATTCCCATCCATAAGCTGATTCGTCAACTGGAGAGCCAGGGAGTGATCAGCAAGGCTCGCTCACCCTTTAATAGTCCCATATGGCCACTGTGAAAATCTAATGGAGAGTGGAGACTAACAGTAGACTATCGTGGCCTGAATGAAGTCACGCCACCACTGAGTGCTGCCGTGCCGGACATGCTAGAACTTCAGTACGAACTGGAGTCCAAGGCAGCCAAGTGGTATGCCACCACTGATATCGCCAATGCATTCTTCTCCATCCCTTGGGCAGCAGAGTGCAGGCCACAGTTTGCTTTCACCTGGAGGGGCGTCCAATACACCTGGAATTGACTGCCCCAGGGGTGGAAACACAGCCCCACCCTTTGCCATGGGCTGATCCAGACTGCACTGGAAAAGGGTGGAGCTCCAGAACACCTGCAATACATTGATGACATCATTGTGTGGGGCAACACAGCAGCAGCAGTTTTTGAGAAAGGGGAGAAAATAATCCAAATCCTTCTCAAAGCCGGTTTTGCCATAAAACAAAGTAAGGGCAAGGGACCTGCACAGGAGATCCAGTTTTTAGGAATAAAATGGCAAGATGGACGTCATCAGATCCCAATGGATGTGATCAACAAAATAGCAGCTATATGTTCCCACCAACTAACAAAAAGGAAACCCAAGCTTTCTTAGGCATTGTGGATTTTTGGAGAATGCATATTCCAAATTACAGTTCTATTGTAAGCCCTCTCTGTCAAGTGACCCGGAAGAAGAACCATTTCAAATGGGGCCCTGTGAAACAACAAATTAAACAGGAGATAGTTCATGCAGTAGCCCTTGGGCCAGGCCGGGCAGGGCAAGATGTTAAAAATGTGCTCTACACAGCAGGCGGGGAGAATGGTCCTACCTGGAGCCTCTGGCAGAAAGCACCAGGGGAGACTCGAGGTCGACCCCTGGGGTTTTGGAGTCAGGGATACAGAAGATCCAAGACCCACTATGGTCCAACTGAGAAAGAGATCTTGGCAGCATATGAAGGGGTTCGAGCTGCTTCGGAGGTGGTTGGTACTGAAGCACAGCTCCTCCTGGCACCCCGACTGCCGGTGCTGGATGTTCAAAGGGAGAGTCCCCTCCACACATCATTCAACTGATGCTACATGGAGCAAGTGGGTCGCACTGATCACACAACAAGCTCGAATAGGAAACCCCAGTCGCCCAGGAATCTTGGAAGTGATCATGGACTGGCCAGAAGGGAAAGATTCTGGAATGTCGACAGAGGAAGAGGTGACACGTGCTGAAGAGGCCCCACCATATAACGAACTACCAGAAAATGCGAAGGAATATGCCCTAGTCACTGATGGGTCCTGTCGTATTGTGGGAAAGCATCAAAGGTGGAAAGCTGCTGTGTGGAGTCCTACATGAAGAGTCGCAGAAGCCACTGAACGACAACATGATTCGAGTCAGTTTGCAGAGGTGAAAGCCATCCAGCTGGCTTTAGATATTGCTGAGCGAGAGAAGTGGCCAGTGCTCTATCCCTATACCGACTCCTGGATGGTGGCAAATGCCCTGTGGGGGTGGTTACAGCAATGGAAGCAGAGCTACTGGCAGCGCAGAGGCAAACCCATCTGGGCTGCCAAATTGTGGCAAGATATTGCTGCCCGGCTAGAGAAGCTGGTTATAAAAGTACGCCACATAGATGCCCACATACCTAAGAGTGGGGCCACTGAGGAACATCAAAACAACCACCAGGTGGATCACGTTGCTAAGATTGAAGTGGCACAGGTGGATCTGGACTGGCAACATAAAGGTGAATTATTCCTAGCTTGGTGGGCCCATGACACCTCAGGCCATCAGGGAAGAGATGCAACATATAGATGGGCTCTTGTCATGGTTTAAACCCAAATTGTAACCCAATACCACGCAGCCGCTCACTCACTCCCCCCATCCCCGCTGGGGTGGGGAGGAGAATCAGAGAGAAAGGAAAACTTGTGGGTTGAGATAAAAACAGTTCACCAGGACAGCAAAGGAAAAATAGAAAAATATATTAATAATGATAATAATGATAATATATATAAGGATAATAGAATATATAAAACAAACAATACACAATTTCTCACCACCCGACGACCGATACAGCCTGTCCCGAGCAGCAGGCAGGGAGCAGGGGTATCCCCCCCAGCTATCCCAGAACAGCAAGTTCCAGAGAGAGCAGGTGAGGGAACAAACAGACGAACGAATAACCGAAAAACAAAAAGGAAAAAATAGGGAAACAAAAAGCAACCCGAAGGGAAGCTTAAGGATTAAGGCAAGTTAAGGGTCTAAAAAAAAAAAGCCTAGTGGCCCACCGGCTGACCCTCACTTATACCAGCCATGCCGTCTCTGGTATGGAATACTCTCTTTGGCCAGTTTGGATCAACTGTTCTGGCTCTACCCCTCCCAAGTTTTTGCACCTGCACTTTAGCAAAACCTGGGAAACTGCAAAATGTCCTTGGTGGTTCAGCAGCAACCAGCAACATCAGTGTGCTATCACCATTCTTCACACACTAAATCGAAAACACAGGAGCTGCTGGAGACAAAACTAGCTCCGTCCTGGCCTAAACCAGGACAGCTCATGATCAAAGGGTGGAATTAACTATGGACACTATTGCACAAGATATCCATGAGTGTGAAACATGCGCTGCAATCAAGCAAGCCAAGCGGTCAAAGCCTCTCTGGTATGGAGGACGACGGCTGAAATAGAAATATGGGGAGGCCTGGCAGATTGATTCTATGCCACTCCCACAGACCCACCAAGGCAAGCGCCATGTGCTTACAATGGTGGAAGCAACCATGGGATGGCTGGAAACATATCCCGTGCCCCATGCCACCACCCGGAACACTATCCTGGGCCTTGAAAAGCAAGTCTTATGGCGACATGGCACCCCAGAAAGGATTGAGTCAGACAACAGGACTCATTTCCGAAACAACCTCATAGACCCCTGGGCCAAAGAGCATGGCATTGAGTGGGTGTATCACATCCCCTCTCATGCCCCAGCCTCTGGGAAAATTGAATGATACAATGGACTACTGAAAACTACCCTGAGAGCAATAGGTGGTGGGACCTTCAAACATTGGGATACACATTTAGCAAAAGCCACCTGGTTAGTCATAGAATCATAGAATCATAGAATTGTTCTGGTTGGAAGAGACCTCCAAGATCATCGAGTCCAACCCTTAAACTATCACTACCAAGTCCGCCACTAAACCATGTCCCTTAGCGCCACATCTAAACGTCTTTTGAAAACCCCCAGAGATGGGGACTCCACCACCTCCCTGGGCAGCCTGTTCCAATGCCTGACAACCCTTTCGGTGAAGAAATTTTTACGAATGTCCAATCTGAACCTCCCCTGGCGCAACTTGAGGCCATTTCCTCTTGTTCTGTTGTCTGTTACATGGGAGAAGAGTCCGACCCCCATCTCTCTACAACCTCCTTTCAGGTAGTTGTAGAGAGCAATAAGGTCTCCCCTCAGCCTCCTTTTCTCCAGGCTAAACATCCCCAGTTCCCTCAGCCGCTCCTCATAGGACTTGTGTTTCAGACCCTTCACCAGCTCCGTTGCCCTTCTCTGGACACGCTCCAGCACCTCAATGTCTTTCTTGTAGTGAGGGGCCCAAAACTGAACACAGTACTCGAGGTGCGGCCTCACCAGGGCCGAGTACAGGGGGACGATCACCTCCCTAGTCCTGCTGGCCACACTATTTCTGATACAGGCCAGGATGCCATTGGCCTTCTTGGCCACCTGGGCACACTACTGGCTCATATTCAGCCGGCTGTCGACCAACACCCCCAGGTCCTTTTCCGCCGGGCAGCTTTCCAGCCACTCCCCCACAAGCCTGTAGCGTTGCCTGGGGTTGCTCTGTCCCAAGTGCAGGACCCGGCACTTGGCCTTGTTGAACCTTGTACCATTGGCCTCGGCCCATCGATCCAGCCTGTCCAGATCCCGCTGTAGTGCCTGCCTGCCCTCCAGCAGATCAACACTCCCTCCCAACTTGGTGTCATCTGCAAACTTGATCCCCTCGTCCAGATCATCGATAAAGATATTGAACAGGACTGGCCCCAATACTGAGCCCTGGGGAACACCACTTGTGATGCAGCCCAGGACACAGTTGGCTTTCTGGGCTACAAGCGCACATTGCTGGCTGATGTCCAGCTTTTCATCCACCAGTATCCCCAAGTCCTTCTCTGCAGGGCTGCTCTCAGTCCCCCAGTCTGTACTGATATTGGGGATTGCCATGACACAAGTGCAGGACCCTGCACTTGGCCTTGTTGAACTTCATGAGTTCACGAGTTCATGGAGGCCCACTCCTCAAGCCTGTCAAGGTCCCTCTGGATGGCATCCCTTCCCTCTAGCAAATCAACTGCACCACTCAGCTTGGTGTCACCTTCAAACTTGTTGAGGGTGCACTCAATCCCACTGTCTATGCCATTGATGAAGATATTAAATAGTATTGGCCCCAGTATGGACCCTTAAGGGACACAACTCATTACTTGTTTCTATTTGGACATTGAGCCATTGATTGTAGGTTGAAAGGGTTCTTAGCATAAATTTTGGTAAAAGGATCATTATCTACAAGCTGGGGCAAATGTCCTGGAAATAAATTTTCCTGCTGTCCAGTATGCTGAATGGTTTCATGCCCACCCAGTCCACTAGGTATTTAGTGTTGGCTTTAAGTAACACCTCAGCATGTCCCCCTGTACTCGGCCCTGGTTAGGCCGCACCTCGAGTACTGTGTTCAGTTTTGGGCCCCTCACTACAAGAAAGACATTGAGGTGCTGGAGTGCGTCCAAAGAAGGGCAACGAAGCTGGTGAAGGGTCTGGAACACAAGTCCTATGAGGAGTAGCTGAGGGACCTGGGGGTGTTTAGCCTGGAGATAAGGAGGCTGAGGGGAGACCTTCTCGCTCTCTACAACTACCTGAAAGAAGGTTGTAGAGAGATGGGTGTCAGTCTCTTCTCCCAAGTAACAGACAACAGAACAAGAGGAAATGGCCTCAAGTTGCACCAGGGGAGATTTAGATGATTGGATATTAGGAAACATTTCTTCACTGAAAGGATTGTTGGGCACTGGAAGAGGCTGCCCAGGGAAGTGGTTGAGTCACCATCCCTGGAGGGATTTAAAAGACGTGTGGATGTGGGACATGGTTTAGTGGTGGACTTGGCAGTGTTAGGTT
Source organism: Phoenicopterus ruber ruber (assembly GCA_009819775.1). NCBI lineage: Eukaryota > Metazoa > Chordata > Aves > Phoenicopteriformes > Phoenicopteridae > Phoenicopterus > Phoenicopterus ruber. Next base: position 32,967,501 of record CM020247.1, read on the forward strand.
AACGGTTGGACTCAATGATCTTAAAGGTCTCTTCCAACCTAAACAATTCCATGATTCTATGCTTCTAAATGCACCCCAGGCATCACCCACACTTTCTTCCAGAACAGCAAGACACAGGTAATACTCAGCTTGCAGGGTCCTGCTGCTGGGGAGCTCATCAAACAAAAGTTGTCTTTGCTGCACATAAGCTTAATTTTTACATCCACACCATTCAACAAAAGCTTGTCTTGAAAGAACAGCTCACTGTGGAGAGGGCCCAATAACTTGATCCTCCTACATTGGGTGTGGCTAGATGCCAGGTGCCCACCAAAGCTGCTCTATCACTCCCCCTCCTCAACTGGACGGGGGAGAGAAAATATAACAAGAGGCTCATGGGTCGAGATGATAAGGACAGGGAGAGATCATTCACCAGTTACGGTTACAGGCAAAACAGACTCGACTTGGGGAAAATTAATTTAATTTATTACCAATCAAATCAGAGTAGGATAATGAGAAATAAAAACTAAATCTTAAAACACCTTCCCCCTACCCCTCCCTTCTTCCTGGTCTCAACTTTACTCCTGAATTCTCTACCTCCTCCCCCTGAATGGCACAGGGGGACGGGGAATGGGGGCTGCGGTCAGTTCATCACACGTTGTCTCTGCCGCTCCTTCCTCCTCAGGGGGAGGACTCCTCACACTCTTCTCCTGCTCCAGTGTGGGATCCCTCCCACAGGAGACAGTTCTCCACAAACTTCCCCAACGTGGGTCCTTCCCAAGGGCTGCAGTTCTTCATAAACTGCTCCAGTGTGGGTCCTTTCCATGGAGTGCAGTCCCTCAGGAAGAGACTGCTCCAGCGTGGGTCCCCCATGGGTTCACAAGTCCTGCCAGCAAACCTGCTCCAGCATGGGCTCCTCTGTCTCCACGGGTCCACAGGTCCTGCCAGGACCCTGCTCTCCAGCGTGGGCTTCCCACAGGGTTACAGCTTCCTTCAGGGCACATCCACCTGCTCCAGCATGGGGTCCTCCACAGGCTGCAGGGGGGACAGCCTGCCTCATCATGGTTTTCACCATGGGCTGCAGGGGAATCTCTGCTCTGGCACCTGGAGCACCTCCTCCCCCTCCTTCTTCACTGACCTTGGTGTCTGCAGAGTTGTTCCTCTCACATCTTCTCACTCATCTCTCCGCTGCTGTTGTTCCGTGCAGCTTTATTTCCTCCTTCTTAACTCTGTTATCCCAGAGGCGCTACCACCGTTGCTGATTGGCTCAGCCTTGGCCAGCGGCAGGTCCATCTTGGAGCCAGCTGCCATTGGCTCTATTGGACATAGGGGAAGCTTCTAGCAGCTTCTCACAGAAGCCACCCCTGTAGCCCCCCCGCTACCAAAACCTTGCCACGCAAACCCAATACAGGGGATTACAAGTATTGCAGTAGTTTAATGCTATCATAACTGACTGTGTCTAAGGGGGTACTGATATAGTTGTGGTGTCATTTGTCCAGTGCAATATAATAACCACCTACTACTTGCTGTAAGGTCCATATCCCCAGTTCTCCATCACCTTCATGATGCAGGTGTAAGCTTTGACCTTGAGCTCCTACCAGCCATTGGGCACTGCTCACCTTTCCATGTCCCCTGAAACAATGGCCTTTCAGTTCCCACCAGAGAGTACATCATGTGCCAGGCAAGTGGGGCTTTGAATTTCCATTGTAATTTGCAGGCTGTTGACAGACGTTGCTTTGGGCAACTTATCAGAGAGTTATCAGAGACTTATCAGGTAGAGTATCAATATCCACATTCTGAAAAAAAGAAAAAATGAATTCACTATTTTCTGTAAATCAAATGCTGTGGAACATATTTAGGGATATCAGCAGTGTTCCAAGATTAAGAATGTAGCACCTGCCCCTCGGGTCAGGCTCTCTGCAGGGACCAGTGATCAGAACATCATCCACACAGTGGAACAATTTACAATGCAGGGAAATATTGTAGTCTTCCAAATGCTGGGCTACCAGCCCATGGCAAAACGTGGGGCAGTGTAGACATCCCTGGAGCAGAACCGTGAAGTTATATTGCTGATCCTCCCATGAGAATGCAAATTGCCCTGTGATTCATTAGTAATCTGAATGCTAAAGGAAGCATTAGCTCAGTCTAACAGTGCCATAGCCCAGCCTCAGATTTCATTTGCTCAAGGAGAGTGACAGTGTCAGGCACTATGGCTGCAAGTGGAGGGTCAGCCTTATTTAACAATTGATAGTCAGTTGTCATTCTCCAGGAGCCATCAGGCTTTTTTTTTTTTTACTTTTTTTTTTTCCCTTTCTGGCCAAATGGGGCTACTGGAGGGGGAATGAGCTCTCTAAATAATCCCAACCTCCAATAGCTATTTAATTGTCTGGATGATCTCTGCATAGCCTTTGGGGAGCCTGTACTATTTGGATGCAACTGGTTTGGAGGTAGGACCCAATACAACAGGAGCCATAACCACTTTTCCCACAATAATAGTATGAACCGCAAAAGAATATTTGTACCCCGTTGTCATGAAAGTTTTACTAGTCAACAAATCATGCCCAATAATATATTCAGGTACTCTAGTTACCCACACTTTTGCCATAAAAGGTGGGTAGGAATCCAATTGCAGTATCAGAGAGATTTCATGAGCAGGTTCTTCGGCCTCACCCAAAGGCATTAATTTTCATCAATCTGTTTTTCAGATATCAGGTCTGTTATCTCCCCATGGGGCCTCAACCACCTGTCGCACCATGGACAGGGGAGATGGAAATCTAGTCAGTCTATAAGGGTTTTGTATGTTTTCCAGTGATCCACGATTGGGATAATTACTTGGTCCGGGCATGCTCTCCCTTTCTTCACTAAGCAGGTAGGAGCAGAGGGTGTAATTGGTCTCACCATTGTCTTAATTTCATTTTGTGATCTATTTGTGATCAACAGCACAGTCTAGTTGGAGGCCTGTAGCTATTGGTGTCACCCAGGGGTCAGTATTGGGCCCACTCTTGTTCAATGTATTCATCAATGACCTGGATGAAGGGACAGAGTGTACCCTCAGCAAGTTTGCTGATGACACAAAACTGGGAGGACTGGCTGATACCCCAGAAGGCTGTGCTGCCATTCAGCGAGACCTGGACAGGCTGGAGTGTTGGGTGGAGAGGAACCTCATGAGGTTCAACACAGGCAAGTGCAGGGTCCTGCACCTGGGGAGGAATAACCCCATGCACCGGTACAGGTTGGGGGTTGACCTCCTGGAAAGCAGCTCTGCGGAGAAGGACCTGGGAGTCCTGGTGGATGACAATTTCACCATGAGCCAGCAATGTGCCCTTGTGGCCAGGAAGGCCAATGGCATCCTGGGGTGCATTAAGAAGAGTGTGGCCAGCAGGTCGAGGGAGGTTATCTTCCCCCTCTACTCTGCCCTAGTGAGGCCCCATCTGGAGTCCTGTGTCCAGTTCTGGGCTCCCCAGTTCAAGAAAGACGAGGAACTACTGGAGAGAGTCCAGCGGAGGGCTACAAAGATGCTGAGGGACTGGAGCATCTCTCTTGTGGGGAAAGGCTGAGGGAGCTGGGGCTGTTCAGCCTGAGGAAGAGGAGACTGAGAGGGGACCTCATCAATGCTTTTAAATATCTCAAGGGCGGGTGTCAAGAGGATGGGGCCAGGCTCTTTTCAGTGGTGCCCAGCGACAGGACAAGGGGCAATGGGCACAAACTGGAACATAGGAAGTTCTGCCTGAACATGAGGAAAAACTTCTTTACTGTGAGGGTGACAGAGCACTGGAATAGGCTGCTCAGAGAGGTTGTGGAGTCTCCTTCTCTGGAGATATTCAAAACCCACCTGGATGCAGTCCTGTGCAACCTGCTCTAGGTGACCCTGCTCTAGGTGAACCTGCTCTAGCAGGGGGATTGGACTAGATGATCTCCAGAGGTCCCTTCCAACCCCTACCATTCTGTGATTCTGTGATTTTTCCATTTCAGTTGCTTATAGTTTTCACATAAATAGGAGGTAGGTTTCCCATCAATTTTGCCTTTTGAGAATCCAGACTGGAGTAAAGTTACGAAGATCTCCTTTCAGGTAACTTTTTTCTTTTGTGGCTTATCCACAAAGAGTAGTCTCCTCTCTTCCCTTTGCACTTGATATTATCCTAACTGCCCTAGAGCTAGAATTGCATCACTGACCGCTTTCCCCTGGACAGCTCCCAGGAGCGATATGATGGTCCTTTTAAGATGAAAAGACGCTCTGGCTAACAGTCTGGATTGCATTCCTGAGGTGAATACCTCTTGAGTTGGGGCTAGTGAAGGCAGGGTTGTAAGTACTCTGTTGAACAGCCAATTCTCTCTAATACTGCCCCCACTCCTCATCTATATACTTCCATGTCACTGTTCTATCATTCCAATCAAATGGGAGAAACTGTAGCTTTACTGTGCCCTTCAACCATTCTCAAAGAGCATACCACACATTTCCATTTGCCTGAGATCCTTTTAATCATTGAGCCACCATTGGATTTTGGGAAATTGCTCCCTGATGCATCACTTTTTGGGGGCTCAGTTGTACACTATCCCCTCCTGGGTCCCACACACACAGTAACCACTGTCCTAATCTCTCCCTGGGCTTCTGCTGATACAAGTCTACCACATTCTGCAGCTCAGTCTGAGTATAGTCTCACACTGATATCGTATGGTGTGTCACCCTGGGGGGGTCCTTTAGCTTTGTTAATAAGAAAAGGGTGCATAGAAATTGCCCTACCATTTTTGTCCTTGGACACTTCAGTCCACTCTTTGGCAGGGGAATCCCAGCTATCACCATCCTGATAATCACTGGAGTAACTGACTGCTTGACCCCTATGCCTCCGTTGCCCAGTGTGGGCACTCTGCCCTTTCCGAACTGTGTGTACTTGGATTTCTGGCATGTCCCCCTGTCGTGGTTTGACCCTGGCTGGATGCCAGGTGCCCACCAAAGCTGCTCTATCACTTCCCCTTCTCAACTGGACAGGGGAAAGAGAATATAACAAAAGGCTCGTGGGTCGGGATAAGGACAGGGAGATCACTCAGCAATTACCGTCAAGGGCAAAACAGACTTGACTTGAGGAAAAATTAATTTAATTTATTGCCAATCAAATCAGAGTAGGACAATGAGAAATCATAGAATCATAGAATCATAGAATCATAGAATCGTTTGGGTTGGAAGGGACCTTTAAAGGCCATCTAGTCCAACCCCCCTGCCATGAGCAGGGACAACCTCAACTAGATCAGGTTGCTCAGAGCCCCATCCAGCTTGACCTTGAATGCTTCCAGGGATGGGGCTTCTACTACCTCTCTGGGCAACCTGTTCCAGTGCTTCACCACCCGCATTGTGAAAAACTTCTTTCTGATTTCCAACCTATATCTCCCCTCCTTTAGTTTAAAACCATTACCCCTTGTCCTGTCACAACAGGCCCTGCTAAAGAGGTTCTCCCCATTTTTCCTATAGGCCCCCTTCAAGTACTGAAAGGCTGCAATAAGGTCTCCCCGGAGCCTTCTCTTCTCCAGGCTGAACAGGCCCAACTCCCTCAGCCTGTCTTCGTAGGAGAGGTACTCCATTCCTCTGATCATCCTTGTGGCCCTCCTCTGGACCCGCTCCAGCAGGTCCACGTCCTTCTTATGTTGAGGGGCCCAGAGCTGGACGCAGTACTCCAGGTGGGGCCTCACCAGGGCAGAGTAGAGGGGTAGAATCACCTCTCTCGACCTGCTGGCCATGCTTCTTTTGATGCAGCCCAGGATACGGTTGGCTTTCTGGGCTGCCAGTGCACATTGCTGGCTCATGTCCAGCCTTTCATCCACCAGTACCCCCAAGTCCTTCTCGGCAGGGCTGCTCTCCATCCCTGCATCCCCCAGCCTGTACTGATACCGGGGGTTGCTCCGACCCAGGTGCAGGACTCTGCATTTGTCCTTGTTGAACCTCATAAGGTTCGCCCGGACCCACCTCTCAAGCCTGTCCAGGTCCCTCTGGATGGCATCCCGACCCTCAAGCGTATCCACCGCACCACTCAGCTTGGTGTCGTCCGCGAACTTGCTGAGGGTGCACTCGATCCCGCTGTCTATGTCATCGATGAAGATGTTAAAAAGGACCGGCCCCAATACAGACCCTTGAGGGACACCACTTGTCACTGGTCTCCATCTGGATGTTGAGCCATTGACCACTACCCGCTGGATGCGACCATTCAACCAATTCCTCATCCACCGAGCAGTCCACCCATCAAATCCATATCTCTCCAGTTTCGAGAGAAGGATGTTGTGGGGGACCGTGTCAAAGGCCTTATGGAAGTCCAGATAGATGACATCGGTCGCTATGCCCTTGTCCACTGATGCAGTCACCCCATCGTAGAAGGCCACTAGGTTGGTCAGGCAGGACTTGCCCCTGGTGAAGCCATGCTGGCTGTCTCCAATCACCTCCCTGTCCTCCATGTGCCTCAGCATCGTTTCTAGGAGCATCTGTTCCATGATCTTCCCAGGCACAGAGGTGAGGCTGACAGGTCGGTAGTTCCCAGGGTCCTCCTTCTTACCCTTTTTAAAAATGGGCACTACATTTCCCTTTTTCCAGTCCCCAGGGACTTCGCCTGACTGCCATGACTTTTCAAATATCATGGAGAGTGGCTTGGCAACTACATCAGCCAATTCCTTCAGGACTCTGGGATGCATCTCATCAGGTCCCATAGACTTATGTACGTCCAGGTTCCTCAGGTGGTCACGAACCTGATCTTCTCTTACAGTGGGAGGGACTTTGCTCCCCCAGTCCCTGTCTTGCAGCCCATCCACTCGAGAGGTGTGGGAGGAGAGGTTGCCAGTGAAGACTGAGGCAAAAAAGTCATTGAGTACCTCAGCCTTCTCCTCGTCCGTTGATACCAGTTTGCCGCTCCTGCTCTTCAGGGGGGCTACGCTTTCTTTCACCTTCCTTTTCTGGTTGACATAATAAAAACCAAATCCTAAAACACCTTCCCCCCACCCCTCCCTTCTTCCCGGGATCAACTTCACTCCCAATTTCTCTACCTCCTCCCCACGAATGGCACAGGGGGACAGGGAACAGGGGTTGCAGTCAGTTCATCACACGTTGTCTCTGCCGCTCCTTCCTCCTCACACTCTTCCCCTGCTCCAGCGTGGGGCCCCTCCCTCCCATGGGCGACACGTCTCCACAGACATCTCCAACATGAGTCCTTCCCAAGGGCTGCAGTTCTTCACGAACTGCTCCAGCGTGGGTCCTTTCCATGGGGTGCAGTCCCTCAGGAACAGACTGCTCCAGTGTGGGTCCCCCATGGGGGTCACAAGTCCTGCCAGCAAACCTGCTCCAGCATGGGCTCCTCTGTCTCCACGGGTACACGGGTCCTGCCAGGAGCCTGCTCCAGCACGGGCTCCTCTGTCTCCACGGGTACACGGGTCCTGCCAGGAGCCTGCTCCAGCACGGGCTTCCCACGGGGTCACAGCCTCCTTTGGGCATCCACCTGCCCCAACGTGGGGTCCTCCATGGACTGCAGGTGGATATCTGCTCCCCCATGGACCTCCGTGGGCTGCAGGGGGACAGCCTGCCTCACCATGGTCTTCACCACGGGCTGCAGGGGGAATCTCTGCTCCAGCGCCTGGTGCACCTCCTCCCCCTCCTTCTTCACTGACCTTGGTGTCTGCAGAGTTGTTGCCCTCGCATCTCACTCCTCTCTCCGCTGCTGTTTTTTCCCAGCAGGTTTTTTGGTGGTGGTGTTTTTTTTTTTTTTTTTTTTTCCCCTTCTTAACTCTGTTATCCCAGAGGCACTACCACCGTCGCTGATTGGCTCGGCCTTGGCCAGCGGTGGGTCTGTCTTGGAGCTGGCTGGCATTGGCTCCATCGGACATAGGGGAAGCTTCTAGCAGCTTCTCACAGAAGCCACCCCTATAGCCCCCCCACTACCAAAACCTTGCCACGCAAACCCAGTACACCCCCTGTACCTTGGGCTTCCAGTTTATCCATGTGCAAACAGGTCTCCAGACTTTCCAGTTACACTTGCAATTCCTTGTTTTTCTTTCACTCACTTTCTAGGGTCTCCCACAGTTGCCAAAGGCAAGTTAACAATAACCAGCTACTACTTAGATCTCCTTGCTGTCTGCCCTGTCCTACTCCTTGCTTCTCTAAACAGCTCTTAATATCCTCAGGTGTGGGCACTGGGGTAATTCCTTCTCAGTTTCCCAGCTCACCAGGAGGGTCACAAGAGCTAAATACTGTGCAACTGGCCCCCATACCTGTGTGTGGGGCCAGCCTGGCACCCATTAGAGCTTTCCCCACTTTCTGCTAACAGCATTCTTCCAAAACGGCATTTCTTATCAAGAACCTGTCTATGATGCCAAATGTTCTGCACTGACGAAGATGGGTGGTGGGGTGAGGTGAGATGAGAGAGGTGGTGCATTTGTTTTCCTTATGACAAGGTCATAGACCTCATCAGTACATCAGCAGTGTCATTTAGCCCGTTGTCTATGAGTCACAAGTTGCTCCTAAGGCAGCAGAAGGTAGTCCATAAAATATTGCAATCCAAGAAATAGCAAATACCATGAGGGCAAGTTAGGAGCCAGTTCATGATTGCTGCCAGTATCTTGTTGCATCCCAGCCTGTATTATGTTCTTTTATTGATATTCTACACTTAATTGTTTCTAATTTGAAATGAAGCACAATTTTATATGGCAATAGCTTTTTATTTACATACATGACACAGCTGTGCTTGTCTCCCTTGCCTGCTGCTTAACAGTAGAGGCATGCAGTTGTGTGTGTGTGGTCTGAAGAGGTTAGGTGATCTATTGATTAAAACCATTGAAGAACACTGCTTTAAGGGAAGAAAATTAATATGATGTAGTTTGAGGTTCCCAGCTGTGCTTAATTAGAGATATTTGTCCTTCTATAATTATGTTGATGTATTATGGTGCAACTCTAGTGCAACATACTGCACTGAGGTGAAGCAGATCATTTACTGGTGCAAATTTCTCTAATCTAGACAAAGCTCTATTCTTCATGTCAGGCTTCTCAGGAAATGCACGTCAACAGAACTGCATATGCTTAAGTGCAGTAAACAATCTGAGTGCTAAGTGGAAACACACCATAGAAAACATCACACAGCAAAAGTTCACATTTTTTAATGATTTTGAAAATGATTTTTTTTGATTTGTAAGGTTCCTTAATGTTACCCCTATTTTATGCCAGTCTTTACTGCCTCTTGCACAGGCTTTGCCCATATGGAGCCAATTATTGCACTGGAGAAAAATACTTTCTTAAAGAAAAATGGAATTTTTAATCTCAAAAAAAAATCAGAACATTTTACTGGTTCTAAGAAACCTAAAGCTCTTTAGAGTATTAGGTAGCCAACATTTGCAGCATTCCTATAAAGTTGCTTAGTATTACTTCCTTTTAGAGATGAGGTGAGTGAGAAACAGAGCAATTTTAGTGTGTTTACAAAAGTTTGTGGCTAGATAAGGCCTAGAAGCTTGGAGCCTTGATTCTAAGCATTCCCCTCTGGGAAAAAAATTGTCATCATAATATGTGTTCTTGTAGATAGAGGGATTGTAGTAGGTACATAAAGCTTGTGATTGTTTTATCCTTTCAAAAATATTTTATTTTGTTGTTTGGAATTGGTTTCGTGTGGTGCAGCCAGCAAACAAACCAAAAACATAAGAGCCAAACAGTTGCATGGCAGGGAGTCCTTAACCATGAGAGATGTGGAAAGACTGCCCAGAAAACAGCTGACATCATTGTATTTTGAAATCATCCATTTTTGAGGCACATATTTATAATCTTTGTAACATGCATATCAGTGTCCCATTTGGTCTATAGGAGTAAACTTTTTTTAAGATTTCCACTTCCTGCATAGACATCAGTATTGAATATAGAAAAGACTTGTGAGATGACTCACAGATATTAAACTTTCTATTGTCAAATAAAGTAACTGGATTTTTGCTCTCTCTCTCTATATATATATTCCTAGTAGTGCATCATTATTTTAGAGAAATATGCTATAGACAGAAGAATATAACAGATATTATATCTAGCTTTTTCAAAAGCAAGACAATGGATCAGTATACTAAAATGACATATGCATCCTTTAAACCATATAACTATATGAAAATCGACAATTTTTAATCAGGAAAAAATATAGAACAATTAGATATGTGCAATACATACATAGAAGTGCAACACAGACTTCTTTAGCAAGAAAAGCTTTGCAAAAATCCCTGCAAATAATTTGTACTTAAATATATCAAGCACTCCAAAGTACTGAAGGTGAAATCTTGGTGTCAAGAAGATGATGTAAAACATTCATATTGGTATCTGTAGAAAAATGAAATTTGTGTAAATCAATGCAAAAATTATAGCAAAACAAAACCCCCCCAAAACTAGGGAATTATAGCTAGAATACAAAACTCCATATTAGGCAAAGTGAAGGAAGAATCACATGGTTCCATTTTAGCAGCAGTGATGAATTGCACATAAAAGGATTACATCAGTGTAGCTTTGCTTTCCAGGTTTTTAATCTATAGATTCATTTTCCTTGAAGACATTAATGTATTTCCATTTTGGGTTTAAGAGGCACTACCTTCTACTTGCCTTGACTAAGAAATGCTTTCTAATTTTTGTAGTGCTTTTCTAGAAACTTGAAAATAAAATGTATTTCCTTACAAACTGTTAGGCGAAACAGGAACCAGGTTCACAGATCTGCTTTCAAGAAGACACAGACGTAGGCTAAGTGCGAGTATTCAATTGCATTTCTTGATTATGCTCAGGATCCCTCCAGCAAGGGGAAGCCCCGGGACCTTGCAGGGAAGCAGCGGGGGATTACCAGGCACAGCAGAGCATCTGTCCATGGTCGAGACTTCAGTGAGGGATCAGTCACAAAGGGTTTTTCAGGGGAGGGGGGGCAGTCGCACATGCCCACTATTAACTATACATGATATAGCTATGTGGCTGGCTTTAGTCAACAAGATATTGTTACAAAAATTCACAACTGGCCCATGTGGAACGAGGAGAGAGGCTAGGACGCAAAGTATAGAATTACAAGGGTAAATATTTATTCATGCACATGAGGTGTCCCAGCCAAATTGGGGCATCTCAAATGTCGTTTTACACAGAATTCTTACATCCTTCAAGCATTCAGGTACAACACAATTTGACTAATCACTAACACCCATGCTACTGATTACTGATCATAGTAAAACTTTGCAAAGCAACTATATTTCTGCAGCATTCTTGCTGCTTGTCTATTGATCCAGACGTCCCTTGAGTCAGTCTTGCTATAGTTACTTATCTATGATGCCAGACGATGTCGGGAGGGTTTCAAAGACATGTTAGAGGGGCTAGGATGCTAGCGTTATCTAGGTTCTCCAGGGATATCCTTTATCCTTCATGGACAGCTCTAAGATTCCAAGAATCAAAGCCCTTATTTCCAGGGCCAGGCTGTCCTTCTGGTCCTTATGATGAGCTGGTGTCCTTTAGTTTGTTTTACTTAAGCATGAACAATATCAAAGTCTCCAGTAAAATTCCACTACCTCATTACGTTCCTCATTGATGAGGAACTACTGGAGAGAGCCCAGTGGAGGGCTACAAAGATGATTAAGGGGCTGGAGCATCTCTCCTGTGGGGAAAGGCTGAGGGAGCTGGGGCTGTTCAGCCTGAGGAAGAGAAGACTGAGAGGGGACCTCATCAATGCTTTTAAATATCTTAAGGATGGGTGTTAAGAGGACGGGGCCAGACTCTGTTCAGTGGTGCCCAGCGACAGGACAAGGGGCAATGGGCACAAACTGGAACACAGGAAGTTCTGTCTGAATATGAGGAAAAACTTCTTCCCTGTGAGGTGCCAGAGCCCTGGCACAGGCTGCCCAGGGAGGTTGTGGAGTCTCCTTCTCTGGAGATATTCAAACCCGCCTGGACGCGGCCCTGTGCAGCCTGCGCTGGGTGACCCTGCTCTGGCAGGGGTTGGGCTGGATGGTCTCCAGAGGTCCCTTCCAACCCCTACCATTCTGTGATTCTGTGATTCTGTGATTCTGTGATTCCATTGCAGTGTGTAATGTAAACTAATATTTATTAACAAAGTTAATACACTTTCATACTATAAAGACTGATTAATATAAAAGTTATGGAAGGGAACTTTCATAACAATATGTATCTGCCTTAGCAGGTGTCCAGGCCTGATAAGCATGAGCTTGCTACATATCTGGCCATGGTTCAAGACCACTGAGGAATCTTACTTTGAGGATGTTCCAAAGTTCAGCTAAAGTTCAGTAGGTGCTAAGCAACAGGGTGCATCAGTCAACACACTCCTGTCTCCTTGCCAGTCTTCGAATTCTTTGTCCCCCTTATGCAAACACTGTCATGGACAAGTAGGAATGTGCAAAGCCTGAGGAATATTTGTGAATTGACAGCCATTGTGAGGCAGGATAGGGTGTTTACACTGTTTAAAGATGTCATAAGGGCAATTCAACAATTTTTTTCAGTTTTTCAAAGACAAGCTGAGAGTATGGTTTTTAATTCTCAGAATCAAAGGACAGCTTTTTCTGTAATACTTTTGTAGTCTGTGCAATTATTTGAGCCCTTTTTAATATACTGAAGTGTAGGTGACCCGTTTTACGACAGGTTAGAGCTGAATTGAAACAGCAGTGCTGCAAAGGTCAATGAAGGGACACAGTAAGGTAAACAAGAGTAACCAGAAGCAGTCAGAACCAGAAAGAAGTTTGTTGTTACACTAAAGAATTTCTTTGTTATGTTTAAGTGCACAAATTTAGAAATGTTTAAACAGGTGTTAGAGCACATGTAGTAGATAAGGAAGCTTTATAAACCCCTGTAAGTGTGCATTAAAGCGTCTCCGCTTTCCACCGATGCCGGAGTCCGTGCCTTCATTTCCCTCAAATGGTGACCCCGACGTGATGGGGTAAATCAACGCTGCACGAGCGTCCGAAGAAGCAACGCTGAACGAGCGTCCGAAAAAGCAACGCTGAACGAGCGTCCCTTGAAGCAACGCTGAACGAGCGTCCAGTAAAGCAACGCGGAGCGTCCGGAGAGAACCCAGCCGAACGAATCAAGCTAGCAGCTGGACTGCGGCTTCCACCCCGGGACATCGCCTGAAAAACAGGTGAGCGGCTGGGCATTTATAATGGGAGCTAATATTTCTGCGGAAGAAGAAGCTATAGTTAAGTTATTAACGCACCTTTTGACAAAAAGGGGAGTAAAGTATGACTCTCATAAAATTAAACTGTTGCTGAAGTTTTTGCAAAAGCAAGGAGCCCCCTCTACTGTCTCTGCTGTGTTTGATGTAAAGACATGGGAGCAGGCAGGAGAAACGATATGGGAAGCAGTCTCTAGAGGGAATACAGCTGCCGTTGAAATTTTGACTACATGGCATTTAGTAACTGAGACTTTAAGATCATGGCAGGCGGAAAAGAAGGTTCAAAGTGCTGCCGTTCAAACAGTACTCACAGCTGATTCGCGCTCAGAGACAGAAAAGACATCGGATGAGGGAGATTTGATAGATTTAAAGAAAGCTGAGACACCACCGACAAAGCCCGACCCAATGATCCCCTCGGCTCCTGCACGAACCTCCGCCCCTATTCCGGAGGGGGTCGGAGAGTTCAACCCACGGGCACGATGGGAACAAGTGCGCCGGGAAGCATTAAAGGAGGGAGATCCAATAGGATTAGCCCTCCCCGCGTGGCGCGGACCGGAGCAGCCTCCCCTCCCCTGGCTGCCATGGCTCTCTAAGGCCGGTATCGGGAGCGGAGAGCGGAGCTCAGCGAGCCCGGAGCAGGGAGCAGCCCCCCCACAGCCGGCCGCAGTCACCATCACACCGCGGGAGGCGGAGCGAACAGCCAGTCACCACCACCGTCCGCACCGAACAGCCGCCGCCGCCCGCCGCCGAAGTAAAAAAAAAAAAAAAAAAAGAAAAAAAAAAAAAGCATACATGCAGTTTACTGATAGATTACGCGATGCTTTAAATAAGCAGCTTGATAACCGTGAAGCAAAAGAAGCCTTAATGTTAAAATTAGCTGTGGAAAATGCGAATACGGACTGTAAAAAAATACTCCAGGCGATGCCAGCGAATACTACACTAGTGCAAATGATTGAAGCATGTAACCGTGTTGGGTCGGTGGAACATCACACCGCCGCGTTAGCTGGAGCTTTTGCAGCAGCTCTGCAAGTCGGAGACAAACGTTGTTTTCGCTGCCATGCTACGGGACACATTGCTATTGAATGTCCCTACAAGGAAACAGGGGGAGGCGCAGTGACGCTGCCCGCCCACCCCCCCCCTCGACCTGTCCCCGCTGAAGGGATGGCACTGCGCGTGCGCAACTGCGAGGAGTTAAAGGGAGCGAACTCATTTTAATAACGACCGCCTTTGCGAACTCATTTTAATAACGACCGCCTTTGCGAACTCATTTTAATAAAGACCGCCTTTTCGGGGAAAGGTGATGAATATGTATAGACGTATGATGAATATGTAACATTTTGCTGACTAACTGGAGTGATAATTGTGTGTCTTGTTTGTAAATGCCCAGGTATTTTATGTTAAAGGTACTTTACGGTACTTTACGGTACTTTATGGTATTTTGTGGTATTTTGTGGTGTTTTATGCTAAAAGCATTTGTTTTGTGGGTGTGTGTATTTTATGTTAAAAGCATTTGTGGATATTTTATGTTAAAAACATTTGTGTGTGTTGTGGGTGTGTGTGTTTGAGACGCGGCGCCACTGTGAAGCGAGTGAGTCCTGATTTGTGGTTCTGTAACTCTGTGTGGGTCCCGTTGAAAAAAAAAAAAGAAAAAAAAAGAAAAAAAAAAAAGGTATTGGATTATCCCAGAGATTTGGGACGTTTGGGAATGAAAACGAAGCACAATAGCTAATAAGAAACAATCTAGAAAATAAGTATAAGGAGTCAGAAGAGATGGGTAACACTCAGAATAAGGGTATTTTAAAGAAAAGCCCCCTTGGTCGTATATTGACACATTGGAGGGATATTGTTGGAACCGGGGGTACAGAGAATAAGAAGACTCTCATTAAATATTGTAATCAATGGTGGCTGATTTATAAGGTGGAAGATGGAACTAAGTGGCCACTTAATGGGTTAGTTCCACTTCATGGGTCAATTGATTATAACACTATCTTGCAATTAATGTTGTTTTAAGGAGAGAAGGAAAATGGGATGAAGTGTCATATGCAGATATGTTTTTCACCCTCCGAAATCACCCGGAGTGGCAAAGGGACTGTGGAATGGTGCTGCCACAGGACCCTATGGTACTCGCCCTCGAGCGGGAAAATAACAAAGAACTTAAAGGTAAACTGAAGCGGTGTTGCTCGGCATGTAGTATCGGACAAAGGTGTACTAAAATAGATAAATTCACCGGGCATCAGAACAAGATCTAACTGATTTGCTTAAGCCTCCCCCTCGATCACAGAAACAGAATGTATGACTGAGATGGAAAAACAATTAATTTTTAAAAAAACTGCAGGGGATTTGGCTAAGGACCATATCCTTTGATAACCTGGGGGCGAGGATATGCTTGTGTTTCCACAGGACGAGGACCACGATGGGTACCAGCCCGTGGTGTGCGGCCTTGGTTGGGATCATCATCCTCTACTGTTGCGGTTTCAGTGCCTCATGGGTCTCCATCCAACCTAGAGCAAACATCTGGGTCACACTTGCCAACATGACGGGACAGAACCACATGTGCCTCTCGATGGCCAGCGCAGCCAACCCATTTACGACATGTTTAGCTGGAATTCCGCTTTCAGACAAGGAAGTTGTGACTGTTGTTAATAGTACCTCAGTAGGGCATCATATTATGTCTAAATGGAATGTTAATCTGACGGGAAATGCTAGTAAGGAAGCGGTAACCAACTGGGATGGCTGGGCCACCTATTTGCCGGTCGTTTCACTGGAGCCACAAGAATTAGATATTTTGGGAAGTGTGAGTGCCTATGCCTGTCTAAGCTTTAATTATACTGGACGTGATAACGCCGCAATTGATGTAACAGCAAGTTTATCCGTCTATAAGAACGCATCTGTGTGGTGTAATTATACCACCTCTAAAATATCTAAGTCTTCAAACAAACCTTTAGCCTTGCCGGCCGGTGTGTTTCTCATCTGTGGGGACCGGGCTTGGCAAGGTGTTCCTTCTCATATTGCAGGAGGCCCTTGTACTCTGGGCCGCCTAACATTGTTAACACCAAAAACGTCCATGATTTTAAATATTAACAGACTTCATGGGCGATCAAAACGATCAGTGAATCATTATCGAGACGATTGTAAGGACAATGTGGATTTTTGGGAGGCAGATAAGACTATCGTAGCCTCAGTCTTAGCGCCTGGTGTTGCTGCCTCCAAAGCCCTTGTGACACTTAATAAATTAGGATGTTGGCTTGCTAAGCAAAACAATGCCACATCAAAAGCTTTAAGTGCTTTGCTGGTAGATACAGCTTCTATTAGGCACGCCACTTTGCAAAATAGAGCAGCTATAGATTTTTTGTTATTAGCACAAGGACATGGGTGTGAAGAGTTTGAAGGCATGTGTTGTATGAATTTAAGCGATAACTCTCAAACAGTATTTCAACAGATAAAGAAATTGAAAGAGCTATCTGAGCAATTAACCACAAGCTCAGTAGGATTAGAATCTTGGCTGAAAGGGTTAGGATTAACAGGATGGTTAGTAGAATTAGCGAAAGGAGGACTTGTTTTGCTTATTGTATTAGTTGCAATTATTATTGTAGTGCCTTGTCTGTTGCAGTGTTTGCTAAAAATGATTGAACCTTTAATGCACTCTATTTGGCTTGTAAAAACAAAGAAAGGGGGAATTGTAGGTGACCCGTTTTACGACAGGTTAGAGCTGAATTGAAACAGCAGTGCTGCAAAGGTCAATGAAGGGACACAGTAAGGTAAACAAGAGTAACCAGAAGCAGTCAGAACCAGAAAGAAGTTTGTTGTTACACTAAAGAATTTCTTTGTTATGTTTAAGTGCACAAATTTAGAAATGTTTAAACAGGTGTTAGAGCACATGTAGTAGATAAGGAAGCTTTATAAACCCCTGTAAGTGTGCATTAAAGCGTCTCCGCTTTCCACCGATGCCGGAGTCCGTGCCTTCATTTCCCTCACTGAAGAATAAAATGGAAGGTTTACATGCAAGCAACATTAGGATAAATATTTTCATCAGATTGCAGATGAACTTTATTATGCTTGAATTCAAGAAATGCTTTACATATATGATTTGCTATAAAGGATAAATCTAAAAACATGCTGGATTTTATAGAATGTCTGCTTATTAATTCAGGAACTGTTTTATGAACCAATCATTCAATCTTTGCTTTACATGAAAGTGTATTAAAAGGAAAGTTATATTTATTCAGAGGATCTTCAGTACATGATGCTGAAGATTGTCTTCCAGGAATCTATAGCTTTGATCTTAGTGAATACAAAATTTCAATCAAAATGAATGCTATTTATGGTTTCATTAAGGCAATGACAAATGCAAAGGGCTGGGTTTTTTTCAAGTATAGCATTTTTTCAGTGTTGCTTTTATAATGGAAAATAGTGATGAGAATTCTCATGTATTCAGCTTGTGTCCAAGTAGGACTCCCTACATCTCAGCTTGTGTCCAAGTAGGACTCCCTACATCCTTATTGCTTCTAAAAATGTCATATTTATATTATGAATATATATCAATATATTTTAATATTTAATAATACTGTATATTATTAAATATTTATAATGTGATTATACTATATGGAAAAGAATTTACCAATTGTCTTAGAATAACATGGCTTTACAAATATGAAAGCTAAACAAAATCTATGTTGCATTCTGAAAGTATAGCATATTATAGAAATTTTTTCCATTAAGAGAAGACTTGTTAGCTACAAGACTTTAGCTAGCTCTAGAGATACTATGTTTCTTAGTGGTTTAATAGAATAAAGATGGATATAGTAATAGGTTAACTTTCTTTATTGATGTAGCTGCTGCTGTAATACTAGAGCTTACTTTTTCAAGCCACACAGAAACCTAGTTGGAATGCAGCTTATTTAAGAATGTCTCTTTTACATCTCCTCTTACTTCATTCACTTCATTATTTCATTCACAAGGCAGCTTAGCTCAGTGGGTGAGGTTCCTTGCTGTGAGCTTTCCAAATAAAAGGCTAATTCTGTGCCAGATGTTGACGTGCGGAAAGCAGACTCCACAACTTGTAAAGTTGTAAAGTAGGTATGTTTATTCAGCGCTGAGCGGCACGGGGGGTCACCCCACCACAATCGTGCCCGCCTCCGCCGTGACCGTTCGCCTGGAATATATGCAGCAAAGTGTTACATATTCATCATACGCCTATACATATTCATAACCTTTCCCCGAAAAGGCGGTCTTTATTAAAATGAGTTCGCTGCCTTTAACTCCTCCCAGTTGCGCATGCGCAGTGCCTTCTGGTGGTCGTGGGCCGGGGTCTCGGGGATGAAGGCCGTATGTCTTCCTCGCTATGCACTTTCACACTTTCACCCTTGCCGCGACTTCAGCAAGGCCGATGGTGGTCAGTCACGACTGCTTTCTCAGCAGGTTCCTCCTTTGAACACAGATTGTTCCCTTATCTCCCAGCAAGGTCGGCGTGACCCGCTCTGTCGCTTCAACACGTTCTTTCTTGTTTAAACATCTTACATCTTACATGATGAGCTTAGACTAAGCAATGTCTCTACTATTAGCCCTTGAGTGTTAGTTTCCCTATATCAATGTCAGTTCTCAATGTACAGCATTTCAGGTCCCACTTCAGTGTAATGTTCCCGCTTATTAGTTCCACAGAGGAACATAGTTTGAAACAATGATCTAAACACAGTTCCTTTCAAGACTATCATTTTCAGTGCTTAAATAAAAACAGGAACTTTAATAAATACATCTTGAAAAGTATTCCCAGACATTGTGTATAGAGTTTGGTGGGAAATATCTTCAGAATTTCCATAATATTCCCATACTACATCAGGATAAACTAAATATATTTTAAAATTTCCCTTTCCTTCTTCAAGTCCCCTGAAAAAAACCTGAGATACTAAGAATATGTTATCCAGTGACAGGACATTTCCATGAAATATGGGATACTGGCACAGGAAGCATATGAACCCAAGTGTTCCATAGCTGAGGTGCCCACCCAGCTACTAGACTATGGATTTATTCTCTCTCTCTTTTTCTCTCTCTCATTCTCTATTTTTAGATTAATTTATATAAATGGAACAACTCCAGTAGGAAAAGTCAGGAGATCTATCCCAGAACTTTTCTATTTTTGCAATATTTTATTATAGTCTTGTGGTCAGGATATGAACCTGGGATGTGAAAGAGAGCTTCAAGTTCCTGGCTTGAAGCAGGCAGGATAGCATTTTTGAATGTTAATGCCTAGACTTCTAGCCTTTTTCCCCTCAAACAAATATCAAGAGAAGTAGAGGAGCAAATGATAAAAAGGTGCCTACAAGCCAAATAAAAAAAACCTGACACATTTTGATTTCCTGAAACAGTGGGAGACAGAAAGGTAAAACGGCTCCAGCAGATAGAGCGGCATTGAATCAGATATAACTTATTTGAAAAGATGAGTATACATTATGTACCATGTCCTCCATATAAAAGTTATGGGTAAGATCCAGTTCCAATTGATGCTCCAGTGACTGCTGTGGATCTGTCTTGAGAAAGGAAGAGAAAGGTCACTGTAGATGTGTGCTGTTGAGTGGGCAGTCATAAGACAGGAAAATTGTAAAGATGTGTTTGCACACACAGAATCACAGTAAATGGAGAATACCATTAAAAATCAGGCTGGCAGACCTTTGGCATATGCTATATAAACATGAATCAGTTACCTTAATAACTTTCTTACTACCTTCCCCAGGAACAATACAATGTAAGACTTAAAGATGAAGGGGAAATTCAAATTATAACTGCTCAGCAATAGTAATTTGTGACCAAGGAATGATCTGACATGGAGGACAAGAAGGCCTAATTGCAGAACAGATTAAACTGGCTGGAAGCAGGAATGACAAAGACTCCATGTAGGGGAGTGAAGGTTTCCCTTGGTGATGAGATGAGATAAGAAGTCCCCATCTTTCAGGTCATATTATGTATTTAAGCACCTAAGTAAATAACCTGAAACTAGTAGCTGAAACTCACAGATTCTACTTAGTTGGATGGAAAAATGTTATCCAGCTATGTAACTGGTCTTCTTAATGATAGCAGTATATACAGTATAATTTTGTACTTCTTTCCAAAACTCTCATAGGAAAAATGTCACTTTTTCTGACATTTAAACATATAGAAACAATACATTCTTATTATTTTTAGACTGTGACATATCAAGATGCATATTTAAGAAGCGTTTACTTGGAAATAAAAAGGATACACCTGTATTGTTAAAATGATCCTCATTAAGAAAGTCAGTTAACTGTCCTGAAAAGTTTATATTCTAGAGAATATGATGAAACAAATCAACTTCAAAATAGCAAATTCTTTGATGAAGATGTTACATGGATGCATAAGACCTAAGGTAAGAAAAACATTCTTCTACAAGTATTTCACTAACAAGAGGTACTTAGTTGACCTCTGAAAAATGAATGTGCCAAAGTTAGAAAAATAAAAGAAGAAATTTTGAATGCTACTTTAAATGCAAATATTCAAAATGACAAATGTTGCTAAGCCAGCAATTTAGTTGGAGAAATGCTGAAAAAATTATCTTTCATCACCTACTGCCACAAGAAAATGGCTGGAAGAGATAAGTGAGATTCTTCAGGCTCTATAATGAATTTGAAATGGAAATAGAATTTGCAGTCTTTGTTAGTGGTTTTTTTGGACACCTCATCAAATCAAAATGTTTTGAGTTTTGATTTCATTTTCTTGGCATGTCAATAGATGTACCAACATATATGACAACCATTTAAGAGAGTTGCATCAGACACAATTCTTCTTAAGTCTTTGTCGTGGTTTAACCCCAAATTGTAACCCAATACCACGCAGCCGCTCGCTCACTCCCCCACTCCCCAGTGGGGTGGGGAGGAGAATTGGAGAGAAAGGAAAACTTGCGGGTTGAGATAAAAACAGTTCACCAGGACAGCAAAGAAAAAACAATATAGAAGTATATTAATAATGATAATAATGATAATACAAGGATAATAGAATATATAAAACAAACGATACGCAATTTCTCACCACCTGACGACCGATACAGCCCGTCCCGAGCAGCAGGCAGGGAGCAGGGGTATCCCCCCCAGCTATCCCAGAACAGCAGGTTCCAGAGAGAGCAGGTGAAGGAACAAACAGCCGAACGAACGAAAAAAAACCAGAAAGGTAAAAATAGGGAAACAGAAAGCAACCCAAAGGGAAGCTTAAGGATTAAGGCAAGTTAAGGGTCTAAAAGCCTCAAAAGCCCAAAAGCCTAGTGGCCCACCGACTGACCCTCGCTTATATCAGGCATGACATCTATGGTATGGAATACTCTCTTTGGCCAGTTTGGATCAACTATCCTGTCTCTACCCCTCCCAAGTTTTTGCCCTTGCACGTTAGCAAAACCTGGAAAACAGCAAAATGTCCTTGGTCGTTCAGCAGCATCCAGCAACATCAGTGTGCTATCACTGTTCTTCTCACACTGAAGTCAAAACACAGGAGCTGCTGAAAACAAAACTAGCTCCATCCTGGCCTAAACCAGGACAGTCTTATTTAAGGGAATTTGGGAACTTGAAAGCAATGTGATTTTCTGATTTGTCTAGTATGTGGACAGTATTTGGATCTTAGTATAGCTAAATGTTTACCTATTCCATCAGCGGTGAAATTTACACCTTTTGAGTTTCTAGCCCAGCTGTGAGGAGGAAGAAAACACCTCAGTGTAACTCAAGGTTCCCAAAGTTTGGTATTTATTTGGTGTCAAAAAATACAGGAGCATCTCATCTTCATTTAGGGCTTATCCAAATAGAAGCTGGCAAAATGTCAGACACTTATTCTGTTGAATTAAATTACAGAGGTCTGTGCGGAGAATGTTGAGATTCCAAGTATACTGATGACCTGAATGGCTGTCATTACAATCTTGTGCAATGGTATTTATCCTTTTCCAGTGTTTCTTTGTTCCATGAGATGAGCAGTGTCTATACTGTGCACTGAAACAGGCAAAGAAAAAAACAAACAAACAAACAAAAAAGTGGGCAGCCATGAAATTACAGTATATATCAAAATACACACACGCGCGAGAGATGAATTAATTTTGCTTATTTTCTGACTTTGCAACTTGTCCAGGGAAAAAATTCATTTACCTGCAGCTGAATTTCAGAAGGCAATAATAAGTAGATTTTAAATGATTTGAGGGTCTGGGGGTGGGAGGGTTACCAATTTTGCTAGAATCTCCTCCCTTCATGCAGTTTCTTCAAACATTCAAAACCAAGATCAATCATATAAGACATGAGTTACCCCCATTCAAAAAAAACGTTGTTTTTTTTTTAACAGAATGCTAATTTATGGGAAACTAGCTAGATCAGAGGAGTTGCAATAGAATAAAGACGTCCACTTCTGCTGTCCTGCATTATGTCTAAATTGCCTATGATAGCAGTGATCACAATTTGTTAGTTTTATAATGCAAATCATTATGCGAAACATACTTGATTGTTTATCTTCTGTTCACAGTAGAAAATTATCCCCAAAATACACTTATCTTAACAGTCTTAGTGCAGGAGTCAAGATCTGTGTAGAAATAGAGACTGACACAATTTCTCCTCCCATTAATATATGTCCAAGACTCTTCTAAGGCCCTTTGGTCAAATACTGTAAAGTACAGCCATGTACATGTATACTCAAGCTGGCAGCACGGGGAGTGATTGAGTTTAAAAGACTCCAATTTGCGAATTGAACAATCCAGCACTCTTCATTAATACCAGTGTAATGCTTAAGAAAAGAAGAAAAAACATATAGAATCATAGAATCATAGAATAGTTTGGGTTGGAAGGGACCTTTAAAGGTCATCTAGTCCAACCTCCCTGCCATGAGCAGGGACATCTTCAACTAGATCAGGTTGCCCAGAGCCCCGTCCAACCCGACCTTGAATGTTTCCAGGGATGGGGCTTCTACCACCTCTCTGGGCAACCTGTGCCAGTGCTTCACCACCCTCATTGTAAAAAACTTCTTCCTTATGTCTAGCCTATATCTCCCCTCTCTCAGTTTAAAACCATCACCCCTTGTCCTATCACAGCAGGCCCTGCTAAAAAGTCTGTCCTCATCTTTCTTATAAACCCCCATTAAGTACTGAAAAGCCGCAATAAGGTCTCCCCGGAGCCTTCTCTCCTCCAGGCTGAACAAGCCCACCTCTCTCAGCCTGTCTTCACAGGAGAGGTGCTCCAGCCCTCGGATCATCTTTGTGGCCCTCCTCTGGACCCGCTCCAGCAGGTCCATGTCCTTCTTGTGCTGAGGGCTCCAGAGCTGGACGCAGTACTCCAGGTGGGGTCTCACCAGAGTGGAGTAGAGGGGCAGAATCCCCTCCCTCGACCTGCTGGCCATGCTTCTTTCGATGCAGCCCAGGATACAGTTGGCCTTCTGGGCTGTGAGCGCACATTGCTGGCTCATGTCCAGCTTTTCATCCACCAGTACCCCCAAGTCCTTCTCGGCAGGGCTGCTCTCGATCCCTTCATCCCCCAGCCTGTATTGATACTGGGGGTTGCTCCGACCCAGGTGCAGGGCCTTGCATTTGTCCTTGTTGAACCTCATGAGGTTCGCCCGGGCCCACCTCTCCAGCTTGTCCAGGTCCCTCTGGATGGCATCCTGTCCCTCAGGCGTGTCCACCACACCACTCAGCTTGGTGTCGTCTGCAAACTTGCTGAGGGTGCACTCGATCCCACTGTCTATGTCATTGATGAAGATATTAAACAGTACTGGTCCCAATACGGACCCCTGAGGGACACCACTTGTCACCGATCTCCATCTGGATGTTGAGCCATTGACCATTACCCAATGGATGCGGCCATCCAACCAATTCCTCATCCACCAAATAGTCCACCCATCAAATCCATATTTCTCCAATTTAGAGAAGGATGTTGTGGAGGACCGTGTCAAAGGCCTTACAGAAGTCCAGATAGATGACATCCGTAGCTCTTCCCTTGTCCACTGATGCAGTCACCCCATCGTAGAAGGCCACTAGGTTGGTCAGGCAGGACTTGCCCTTGGTGAAGCCATGCTGGCTGTCTCCAATCACCTCCCTGTCCTCCATGTGCCTCAGCATAGCTTCTAGGAGGTGAGGCTGACAGGTCGGTACTTCCCAGGGTCCTCCTTCCTACCCTTTTTAAAAATGGGTACAATGTTTCCCTTTTTCCAGTCCCCAGGGACTTCGCCTGACCGCCATGACTTTTCACATATCATGGAGAGTGGCTTGGCAACTACATCAGCCAATTCCCTCAAGACTCTGGCATGCATCTCATCAGGTCCCATAGACTTATGTACGTCCAGGTTCCTCAGGTGGTCACGAACCTGATCTTCTCTTACAGTGGGAGGGACTTTGCTCCCCCAGTCCCCATCTCGCAGTCCATCTGCTCGAGAGGTGTGGGAAGAGAGGTTGCCGGTGAAGACTGAGGCAAAAAAGTCGTTGAGTACCTCAGCCTTCTCCTCGTCCGTTGATACCAGTTTCCCAGTCCTGCTCATCAAGGGGGGTACACTTTCTTTGACCTTCCTTTTTATGGCTGACAGACCTGTAGAAGCCCTTCTTGTTATTCTTTGCATCCCTTGCCAAGTTCAGCTCCAGCCGCACCTTGGCCTTCCTGACCCCATCCCTACACAACCGGGCAGCATCCCTATACTCTTCCCAGGATACCTGTCCCTGCTTCCACTGCCTGTGCATTTCCTTCTTGCCCTTTAGTTTGAGCAGCAGGTCTCAACTCAGCCATGCTGGTCTCTTGCCTTCCTTGCCTGATTTCTTGCACCTGGGGACTGAGAGCTCTTGCCCTCTATGGAAAGTGTCCTTAAAGATCTGCCAGCTCTGTTCTGCCCCCTTGTCCCTGAGGGCAGTTTCCCGGGGGGTCCTCTTGACTAACTCCTTGAAGAGCTGGAAGTTTGCTTTCCTAAAATTCAGGGTCCTGACCTTACTCTTCACCTGACCCATATCCCTCAGGACTATGAACTCCACCAGCACGTGATCACGGCAGCCCAGGCTGCCTCCAATCTTGATGTCACCGATTAGCTCACTCGCGTTGGTGACCATCAGGTCCAGTATTGCATCCCCTCTGGTGGGGCTGTCTATTACCTGGCTTAAGAAGTTCTCCTCCATGCACTCCAGGAGTCTCCTGGATTGCCTACAGCTCACCGTGCTACTTTCCCAGCAGATGTCGGGGTGGTTGAAGTCCCCCAGCAGGACAAGAGCCTGCGAGCATGATGCCTCCTGTAGCTGGAGCAAGAAGGCTTCGTCAATAGGCTCCCCTTGATCGGGCGGCCTGTATTAGACCCCAACCACAAGGTTCCCTTTGTTGCCTCAGTCTCTGATTCTTACCCATAAGCTTTCAACCTGCTCGTGGCTGTTCTTCAGAGACAGCTCCTCACACTCTATCCATTTCTTGATGTAGAGGGCAACGCCTCTGCCCCTCCTTCCTCGCCTGTCCCTTCTGAACAGCCTGTAGCCATCGATAGCCGCACTCCAGTCATGGGATGTGTCCCGCCAAGTTTCAGTAATGGCAACTAGGTCGTAGCTTTCTAGCAGCATGGTGGCTTCTAACTCCTCCTGTTTGTTGCCCATGCTGTGGGCATTAGTGCAGAGGCCCTTCAGCTGGGCTGCTGGCTGTGTCACCTTCTTGGAGGAACACCCCTTAATTCCTTTGAGGTCTTTCACTGGTGTTTCACTGTTGTCTCCGATTACCTCAGGAGCCCCTGGCTCATCTCCATAAGTCTTCAAGTGTGCTGCAGTGTAGCCAGCACGTCTCAGAACAACAGGCTGAGGGCCCTCGCTAGCACCCAGTCCCTCTAACCTTGGCATGTCATCCCACAGCTTGTCATGGGCAAGTCTGATATTATCCCCCTCCCCTTCAAGTCTAGTTTAAAGCCCTGTCAATGAGCCCTGCTAGCTCATGAGCAAAGACCCTCTTCCCCCTTTGAGCAAGGTGAACCCCATCTGACACCAACAGGCCTGGTGCCGTGTAGGCCATCCCATTGTCGAAAAACCCAAAATTGTGGGGGTGACACCAGCCACAGAGCCATGTATTAACAGACTGGACCCTTCTGTTTCTGCCATGTTGCTGCCTGCAACTGGAAGGAGGGAGGAAAAGATAACCTGCGCTCCAGATTCCCTTACGGACCGTCCCAAGGCCCTGAAGTCTCTTTTGATTGCCCTCGGACTACGCGTTGCGGCTTCATCGCCACCCACATGGAAGAGCAGTAGTGGGTAATAGTCCGAGGGCAGTACCAGACTAGGAAGTTTCCTAGTGATGTCCTTAACCCGGGCACCAGGGAGGCAGCAGACCTTCCTAAGAGGAGGGTCTGTCCGGCATATAGGACCCTCTGTTCCCCTCAGAAGGGAGTCGCCTACCACTATAATCCTTCTTTTCTTCCTTGTGGAGATGGTCGTGACACGAGGGGTAGGCTTTTCTGACCTCGGCAACACCTCTGGCGTAGATGGACCATCATCCACATCCTCCATTGACTGTCCTTCCACATCCAGAGCCTCATACCTGTTGTACAGAGGCACCTGGGAAGGCGAGGTGGGCAAGGAGGGGGTTCGCCTGCTGCCCCAAGCATGGACTTGCCTCCCTTCCCTCCTTTCCTTTAAGCTACTGCCTTCAGCCTGGCAGGGCGAGGATACAGGATCCCCTTGATCTTGGGTGTTTTCTGGTGGCTGTCCCTGTTTCTGTCTCAGGGAGGCCAGAGCATGGTTCCACCAGTCTCTCTCTTTCTCAGACTCCCTGATGCTCCTTAACCTTTCTACTTCTTCCCATAGCTCTGCCACCAGGCTGAGCAGCTCGTCCACCTGCTCACACCTCACACAGCTGCTCTCACTACTGCCATCTGTGACCAGTGAAAGGCTCTGGCACTCTCTGCAGCCTGAGACCTGGATGGCTGCATGTTTTCATGGGAGCTCTGTCTGGGTTGCCACATCCGTTCTGGCGAGCGCAGAGGACGTGGCTTTCTGCCGGGTGGATACCATAGCTAAGCTCCTTCCGAGAGGGTGAGGACCACCAACTGAACTCGCCTGTTGAGCCGGTAGGGTGACTATGCCCTCCCTGCACGCCCTTCCGCGCGATCTGCCATGCAAACTGCAGCGCCATATTTGTATTTGTATTTGTAACCAATATACAGCCAAGCTACTGCTGCCCCCAGGTGTCCATCATGCATTGACAAACGAGCTACAATGCAGTCACAGGATCTTTAAAAGCAGGCATAGACTGAAGATGTAGTCTTGTAGTGAGATAACATGAATATCTAGATTTATTCAGATCTCTGACTCCATAAAACTAGCAGAACTTTTCATTGAGTTAGCTTTAGAGGAAGAACAGTCAGTATTTAAGCCATACTCCAGTAATTCATTTAAAAGTCATCTGAGTTGACCTGTCCTTCTTCCAGTCTTTGTAATTAAATAGGTACAGCAGATATTAACAGAGATTTCAAATATAGCCTGTATACAAAAATCTCAATTAGTTTTAACAATAAGAAGAGTCTGAAAGGGCTGCTTTATTCCATTGCTTTGTTATTCAGGGCAAAGAATCAGCTCACACAGATGAAGTTCTGACTCATTTTTAGCTCCTTTTAATCCATTATTCAGTTTATAAATTTATATGTAAATTCTGAGAAAATTCATTCAGTATTCAATGAATAAGTGCTAAATATTTGGGGAAGATATGCTGAATTCTACATACTTAACAAAGAAATTGAATCCCTGTTTTATAAACAAAGTTGCACTCAACTGGAGCCTCACCACTATCTCTGCAATGGCTATGCCCTAAAGGTCTCTTCTCCCAAGTAACAAGGGATAGGACAAGAGGAAACAGCCTCAAGTTGCACCAGGGGAGGTTTAGATTGGATATTCGGAAAAATTTCTTAACTGAAAGGGTTGTCAAGCATTGGAACTGGCTGCCCAGGGAAGTGGTTGAGTCACCACCCCTGGAGGTATTTAAAAGACATGTAGATGTGGTGCTTAGGAACATGGTTTAGTGGTGGACTTGGTAGTGTTAGGTTAACGGTTGGACTTGATGATCTTAAAAGGTCTTTTCAAACCTAAATGATTCTATGATCACTCCCTACATTCTTTCCTAAGCTTTCTTCCATGGTAGGGGTTTGATGAGTGGTCACCAGTCCAAATTTGTTCCTGCATGGCATCCATCAAGGAAAGGCAATTGTTTTAAAATCTTATAGGACTTCAGTGTTTCATAGAAAGCTTAACCCTAAAATCCTTCTGCACCTAAAACAGACTCAGTAGGATACTGCTTATGTAATGAAGGCTAAACTCAGCAAACTCATAGTAGATCTCATATTCCTGCCTCTCTTTAGAGAAAAAAAAAAAAACACACACACACACACAAAACCAACCAATTATTAATAAATAGCCTGACTTTGTATATCATTAAAAAATCCTACAGTATGTCATAGAAGGGAAATTCCCCTTAAAGTGGAAATTAAACTAATCTATCCAGGCAAGTTTAAATATTTTAAATGTTTAGCTAGTCTTGGAAAACATTATAGGCAACTACCACTGGAGTATTTTCTTGGCTAAAGGTAAATGTTATTAGTTCGATCAGATTATTATGAGTGTGTTTCCCTAGATTTTAGAAGTTTAATTTCATGTAAAGGTCATCCTAGCAATGATCCTCCACTGGCTGCAGGGTGGATATCTGCTCCACCGTGGATCTCCATGGGCTGCAGGGGGACAGCCTGCCTCACCATATTCTTCACCACGGGCTGCAGGGGGATCTCTGCTCCAGCGCCTGGAGCACCTCCTCCCCCTCCTTCTTCACTGACCTTAGTGTCTGCAGAGTTGTTGCCCTCGCATCTCACTCCTCTCTCCGCTGCTGTTTTTTCCCAACAGGTTTGTTTTTTTTTTCCCCTTCTTAACTCTGTTATCACAGAGACGCTACCACTGTCATTAATTGGCTCGACCTTGGCCAGTGGCGGGTCTGTCTTGGAGCCAGCTGGCATTGGCTCTATTTGTCATAGGGGAAGCTTCTAGCAGCTTCTCACAGAAGCCACCCCTCTAGCCCCCCCGCTACCAAAAACCTTGCCATGCTAACCCAATAACTTTGTAAGAATAGGCCTGTGCCAGCACAGTGGGCAATGTGGTCCAAGGGGTGACAAATGTGCTACTCTGTAGAGTGATGGGCAACACTGAATCTGGAAAGGTGTGAATGTCAACATGAAAACACCTGTCTGAAAGCTGCTTGTTGCTGTACAAATTAGACACTTGAGTCTTGTACCTTTCAGTATACAAAATAGGTATGGGAGTAAAAAGCATTCTTCAGTTATGTCAGGGGAAAAAGTACTGAAAACATACCAAACTTTTGTGCTAGTTCTGAAGCTGGAAAGGCATTGAATTGTTGACCAAAGCAGTATAGCAGGCATATTAAGAAGCCCTCCAAAAGAAAAGGAAGCTCTTGACACAGGACAGAATAAAACTTGAAGAGCTCAGTGGCCATACTGTTTACATGCATAAGTTTGTCTTTGATTTAATCTCCTCTCTTCAGTTGGTTGGTTTTGCAGTGAGGGGTTTTACAAATGAGTCTCAATCTGGTCCTGTTTTACTGCTGTAAAATTGAATGTTACGAATGGACTGCTTTGCTTGGGAAAAGAAATAAGCATCAGTCTTCACAAACCTGCTTGATTAGGAGATAGTTTTGATTCTGAGTGTCTTCAACTTTTACATTTGGAAATGCCTAATTCTTGATCTATAACACATTTGCAAAGAGATGCAAGAAAGAACAAACAAGTCTCCATCTGTTCTCCATTTCATATTTTGAGCGGAATAAATCATAGAATCATAGAATCATAGAATTGTTCTGGTTGGAAGAGACCTCCGAGATCATTGGGTCCAACCATTAACCTATCACTACCAAGTCCCCCACTAAATCATATCCCTTAGGGCCTCATCTAAATGCCTTTTGAATACCCCCAGAGATGGGGACTCCACCACCTCCCTGGGCAGCCTGTTCCAATGCCCGACAACCCTTTCGGTGAAGAAATTTTTACGAATGTCCAATCTAAATCTCCCCTGGCGCAACTTGAGGCCATTTCCTCTTGTTCTGTCGTCTGTTACTAGGGAGAAGAGTCCAACCCCCGTCTCTCTACAACCTCCTTTCAGGTAGTTGTAGAGAGCAATAAGGTCTCCCCTCAGCCTCCTTTTCTCCAGACTAAACATCCCCAGTTCCCTCAGCCGCTCCTCATAGGACTTGTGTTCCAGACCCTTCACCAGCCTCGTTGCCCGTCTCTGGACACGCTCCAGCACCTCAATGTCTTTCTTGGAGTGAGGGGCCCAAAACTGAACACAGTACTCGAGGTGCGGCCTCACCAGGGCCGAGTACAGGGGGACAATCACCTCCCTACTCCTGCTGGCCACACTATTTCTGATACAGGCCAGGATGCCATTGGCCTTCTTGGCCACCTGGGCACACTGCTGACTCATATTCAGCCGGCCATCAACCAACAAATACATATAATACATATAATATAATATAATACAAATACAAATAATCATATACATCAGCCCTGGCCTCTAGAGCGGGACAAACAGCTTATTGGAATTGGGAATTAGGATTCCTAAGGAGAGGATTAAGGAATCTAAATGGTTGCTTTAACATTCAGATGGCTTGTATGAATGAACAGAAGTACAAATGTAAACCAGCAATTTTTTGGCTGGCATAAAGCACATTTGACAAAGTGCAGGCTGCCTAAGCATGGAATGAGTCCAGTGATTTTCCTTGCGTTTGTGAGGGTACCATTTCTAATCAGTTGTCTTGCACGTGCTGGGTCCATTGTTAATGCTATAGTTGTGATTCTGTGCTCCATTTTCTAGTGGAACATGGACAGTGTTATGAAAATTCACAACTGACCCATGCCAACCGAGGAGAGAGGCTAGGATGCAAAGTATAGAATTACAAGAGTAATTCTTTTATTCATGCTCATGAGGTGTCCCATTCAACTTGGGACGCCCCGAATGTGGTTTTAGACATGATTCTTGTATCTTTAAATTGTTCAGATGCAACACGATTTGACTAATCACTACTTAACTCACACACACACACACTACCATTTGCAAAGCAACTATATTTCTATGG
This sequence comes from Phoenicopterus ruber ruber, assembly GCA_009819775.1. Taxonomy (NCBI): domain Eukaryota; kingdom Metazoa; phylum Chordata; class Aves; order Phoenicopteriformes; family Phoenicopteridae; genus Phoenicopterus; species Phoenicopterus ruber. Next base: position 32,998,711 of record CM020247.1, read on the forward strand.
TGTCATCATCCACCTGCTTCTCTATTGATCTAGCTGTCCCTGGAGTCGGTCTTGCTATAGTTACTTATCTATGATGTCAGACAATGGCAGGGGTTCACAGAGGTGTTAGAGGGGCTAGGATGCTGGCATCATCTTCGTTGTCCAGGGGTTTCCTTTATCTGTTGTGGACAGATTTAAGATTCTGAGAATCGAAGGTCCTTATCTCCAGCGTGGGGCTGTCCTCCTCCTTGCGATGAGCTGGGGTCTTTTAGTTTGCTTACTTAAACATGGCTATTCAGTATACAATGTAAACTATATCTTAAGAAAGTTAATACAATTTCATACTATAAAGACTAATTGGTTTAATAGCTAGGGAATGAGATTTTACTATCAGCAGTGTCGTGATTTAGCCCCAGCCAGCAACTAAGTACCACGCGGCCGCTTGCTCACTCCTCCCCTCCCCAGTGGGATGGGGAGGAGAACTGGGAAAAAGAAAGGTAAAACTCATGGGTTGGGATAAAACCAGTTTAACAGGACAAAAAAGGAAGAGAAAAAAGGAAAAAAAAAAAAAGCAATAACAGAATATAGTAAATGCGTGATTGTCGTGGTTTAGCCCCAGCCGGAGGCTGAGCCACGCGGTCGCTCGCTCACCCCCCACCTCCCGGTGGGACGGGGAGAGAATTGGGACAAAGAAAAGCAAAAACTCGTGGGTTAACAACAACAACAGTTTAACCAAACAACAAAGGGAAAGAGAACGAACAATCGAGAAACCCCAACAATGACAACAACAGCGTGTACTTAGCGGTGCTTTCCGGACAGGTCGCTCCCGCCCGCAGCCCGACGCCCAGCCCGCTCCCGAGCAGCGATCCCCGCCCCGCCAGTCACCCCCCTCTAAATAGTGAGCGTGACGGCCACATGGTATAGAATAGACCCCGGCCAGCTTCTGGTGAAAATTAACCCTATCCCAGCCGCAACCAGGACATTATCCACCCCTTATTCTATACCATATATGTCATGCTCAGATCCTACACTTTCCAATTAATCACCACCACTTTTCCTGTTTATATATATATATATAGATATAGACACAGACATCATTCCCTTAGTCTATGGACCATCCCTTTGAAGTGTCCATTGAGTTCATTTAGTCCATGACTTCAGGCTCCATCTGTCAGAATAGTCTCTTGGGGCAGGAGAGATGATGTGGAGTTTGCTCAGTCGGCGAAACAGGGCTGGGTCTCGGCGTGGTGTGGCAGGTGACGCTGGACGCTGTGGGAGGATGGTCTGTAGTGTTGGATTGTTGCATCTGGAACTTGCAGTCACGGTATCTGGCTCGGCTGCTGCATCATGTCCACGGTCTGTGGGTTGAAGATGTCGATCTCTTGAGGAAGTTGATGGGCGCCAGTTGCTAAAGCCAGTTCTGCTTCTATTACTGCTGCACTTTGCTCAGTTTTATCAATAGTTCATTCATTGACTATTCTCACCCAAAATCAAATCCCCTCGAGGTACACATCGGACTTCCCCATCCTTTCGCATCACCCACCAAGTGCACCCAGGTCCTTGAGCAAAAACAATCCCACGGATGGGTTTGCCTTTGCCCGAGGCAGGAGTCACCCAGACTGTCTTCCCTAACATATTTTTCCTGTGCACTACAGGAACTTTATCCCCTTCTACAGTATGTAAAGGCTTTGATTGGGCAGGACCAGCTCGATTGGTAGACCCTCTAGTGTTAACTAACCAGGTGGCTTTTGCTAAATGTGTATCCCAATGTTTGAAGGTCCCACCACCCATTGCCCTCAGTGTAGTTTTCAGTAGTCCATTGTATCGTTCAATTTTCCCAGAGGCTGGTGCATGATAGGGGATGTGATACACCCACTCACTGCCATGCTCTTTGGCCCAGGGGTCTATGAGGTTGTTTCGGAAATGAGTCCCATTGTCTGACTCAATCCTTTCTGGGGTGCCATGTCGCCATAAGACTTGCTTTTCAAGGCCCAGGATGGTGTTCCGGGCAGTGGCGTGGGACACAGGATATGTTTCCAGCCACCCGGTGGTTGCTTCCACCATTGTGAGGACATGGCGCTTGCCTTGGCGGGTCTGTGGGAGTGGGATAGAATCAATCTGCCAGGCCTCCCCATATTTATATTTCAGCCATCGTCCTCCAAACCAAAGAGGCTTTGACCGCTTGGCTTGCTTGATTGCAGCACATGTTTCACACTCATGGATAACCTGTGCAATAGTGTCGATGGTCAAGTCCACCCCTCGGTCACGAGCCCATCTGTATGTTGCATCTCTCCCCTGATGGCCTGAGGTGTCATGGGCCCATGAGGCTAGGAATAATTCACCTTTATGTTGCCAGTCCAGATCCACCTGCGCCACTTCAATCCTAGCAGCCTGATCCACCTGCTGGTTGTTGTGATGTTCCTCAGTGGCCCCACTCTTAGGTACGTGGGCATCTACATGACGTACTTTTATAACCAGCTTCTCTAGCCGGGCAGCAATATCTTGCCACAATTTGGCAGCCCAGATGGGTTTGCCTCTGCGCTGCCAGTAGCTCTGCTTCCATTGCTGTAACCACCCCCACAGAGCATTCGCCACCATCCAGGAGTCGGTATAGAGATAGAGCACTGGCCACTTCTTAACAGCTGTCTTCCCTCTCAGTTCACGTACACGGGCTTCCAGCTTAAAGGTGGGTTCACCGTCCCACTTCCTCATGTCCTCCCCCTGGTCGCGCAGGAAGAACCAGAGTGCTCCACGCGGCGTGCGTCTGGGGCTCCCTTTCCCTCCGACTGAGGCAGGAGAGGACTGATTTCTTGGGGCATTCCTGATAGTCAAGGCACTGGCCCGTAGGGATGAGGCAGTACAGAGATTTTCTTCAAAGTTTTGGAGCCAAGACGACACTCTCTCCACAGTTGGCGTATCAATATCTGGGAAATACATCGCTGCCAGGCTGTTAGAATATGACGGTGGGGCGCTCTGAATCACCTTCCTCCACATGGCCCGTGTGCACAGGACATCGTCTGGATCTTTGGAGACCTCATCATTGTCTAGATCCCTGTAGATGACTCTCAGTACCGCTAATTCTCTCAGGTACTGCATGCCTTCATCTGCAGTGGTCCACTTTCCTGGGGAGTTCACAAGATCTTCCTTGAATGGATACGTTGCCCTTACACTTGAGAGGAGCCGTCTCCAGAGACTGCAAATTGCTGCCTCTCTTCCAATTCCTCTCTCAATTCCCCGGTTCCTAGCAAGGGATCCCAGCTGTTGGGCTTCCTTGCCTTCCAAGTGCTGACTGTCGGCCCCGCTATCCCAGCATCGGAGCAGCCAGGCAGCAATCCGCTCACCTGGCTGGCGGCTGTAATCTTTCCGCATGTCTCGGAGTTCTGCTGAGGTCAGGGACCGGGTAGTTTCCGCTTCCTGTCTGAATTCTCTCACTCCTTCCTCTGATGTCCTTGTCGAAGGACCGGCTTCGTGATCCGACCCTTCCTCTTCTTCCTTTTCCCTTACTAATCGAGGATATGGACCCATTGTCCTCCTTGTCCATTGTTTCTTTTTAACTACTGGGGCAATTACTGTAGTTGGTGGTGGTGTTTGGGTCCCTATCTCAACCATGGTGTCCTCAGGTGCAGTTTGGGTCCCTGCCTCAACCGGAGTCCTCTGGGAATGCTGAACTGCGGCTCGATAGGCACAAGCCAGGCCCCAGTACAACGCTAGAAGCTGCTGGTTCTCATTGGGATAGGCAAGGCACCCTTCCATCAGGTGGCGTGTCAGTTTGCTAGGGTTGCTCACTTGTTCAGGTGTAAAGTCCCAGGCTATGGGAGGTGTTAACCGCCCTAGGAACTTGCCCAAGTCCTTCCACACACCCTGCCACCCTGGGACCGGCTGCCTCAGGTCACGCTTCAATATAGCCTCACCCAAGAGTTGTCTTCTCTTCCACCAGGACGAGACCAGATTCCACAAACCCCATAATATGCCAACAATATTAGTAAGTAATACCAAGCAGTTCACACAAGGGTGAGTAAGGACCTCAGGAGCCTGTGTAATAAGCCTGTCCACATTAACCCTGGGTAGGGAGAGGGAGATGATGTATTCCCTCATCCTCTCCACCAGATAGCTCCCCTAGCACAGTGAGACTGTCAGTGCCAGAACAAACCACATTCGCATTAACATGTTGCCAAAAGTCAAGAGATAAACAACGCAGCCAGCAAACTTTTTTTGACCCGTGCAGGAGCTTGTCACTTAGTAATTACTAGTTAGAGCACACTTAATACAAAAGTACTGTTGTCGTGCCCCACGTTGGGCGCCAAAAAGGACTGTCGTGGTTTAGCCCCAGCCGGAGGCTGAGCCACACGGTCGCTCGCTCACCCCCCACCTCCCGGTGGGACGGGGAGAGAATTGGGACAAAGAAAAGCAAAAACTCGTGGGTTAACAACAACAACAGTTTAACCAAACAACAAAGGGAAAGAGAACAAACAAGCGAGAAACCCCAACAATGACAACAACAGCGTGTACTTAGCGGTGCTTTCCGGACAGGTCGCTCCCACCCCAGCCCCAGCCCGATGCCCAGCCCGCTCCGAGCAGCGATCCCCGCCCCGCCAGTCACCCCCCTCTAAATAGTGAGCGTGACGGCCACATGGTATAGAATAGACCCCGGCCAGCTTCTGGTGAAAATTAACCCTATCCCAGCCGCAACCAGGACAGTGATTCACAGTAGCGATTGCTCACTGCCCGGAAGCCGATGCCCAGCCTGCTCCTGAGCAGCGATCCCGCCCCTCGGCACTGTTTCCCCTCTATATACTGAGCATGATGGTCACATGGTATCAAATATCCCCCTGGCCAGCCCCTGTCAGCTATCCCAGCTGTGTCCCCTCCCAGCTTCTTGTGAAGATTATCTCTATCCCAGCCAGAACCAGGACATTATCCACCCCTTATTCTATACCATCTATGTCATGCTCACGTCATACACTTTCCAATTAATCACCACCACTTTTCCTGTCTTATATATGTATATATATACACATAGACATCATTCCCTTAGTCTATGGACCATCCCTCCAAAACGTCTGTTCAGTTCATTTAGTCCATGACTTTGGGCTCCATCTGTCATAACAGTCTCTCGGGGCAGGAGAGATGACACGCAGTTCACTCAGTCAGCGAAACGGGGCCAGGTTTCGGTGTGTTGCGGCGGGTTACGTTGGACGCAGTGGGAGGATGGCGCGTAGTGCTGGATTGTTGCATGTTGCATCTGGAGCTCGCAGTTGGCGTACCTGACGTGGCTGGTGTATCATGTCCACAATCTGCGGGTTGAAGATGTCGATCTCTTGAGGAAGTTGCTGGGTGCCAGTTGCTAAAGCCAGTTGTGGTACTATTATGGCTGCACTTTGCTCGGTTTTATCAAAGTTCATTCTTTGTTAATTTGGGTACTTCTTACTATAATACCATTGAAATGGCATGTAGCAACTGTGGTAGTGATGACATACAGTGGCAGGGTTATTTAGCAATTAACATCATACAATTCAAATCATTGGCTATTCTCACCCAGAATCAAATACCCTTGAGGTACACATCGGATTGCCCCATCCTTCTGCATTACTGTCCTGGTTGCGGCTGGGATAGGGTTAATTTTCGCCAGAAGCTGGCCGGGGTCTATTCTATACCATGTGATCGTCACGCTCACTATATAGAGGGGGGTCGACCGGAGGCGGGGATCGCTGCTCGGGAGCGGGCTGGGCGTCAGGCTCCGGGCAGGGAGCGACCTCTACGGGAAGCACCGCTAAGTACACTCTGTTGTTGTTATTGTGGGGGTTTCTTGTTTCTTTGTTTTCTTTCCCTTTGTTGTCCGGTTAAACTGTTGTTGTTGTTGTTAACCCACGAGTTTTGCCTTTCTTTGTCTCGATTCTCTCCCCGTACTGCTGGGAGAGGGGGTGAGCGAGCGACCGCGTGGCTCAGCCTCCGGCTGGGGCTAAACCGTGACAGTCCTTTTTGGCGCCCAACGTGGGGCACAACAACCGCACTTTTGTATTAAGCGTGCTATAGCCGTAGTAGTTATTAAGTGACAAGTGGCTGCACTGTTTATCTCTTTACTTTTGGCAACATGTTAATGCGAACAATGCGAATGTGCTTTGTCCTGGCATTGACGGTCTCACTGTGCTGGGGGAGCTATCTGGTGGAGAGGATGAGGGAATACATCATCTCCCTCTCCCTACCCAGGACTGATGTGGATAGGTTTATTACGCAGGCTCCTGAGGTCCTTGATCACCCTTATGTGAGCTGCCTAGTACTACTAATTAATACTGTTGGCATATTATGGGGTTTGTGGAATCTGGTCTCATCCTGGTGGAAGAGAAGACAACTCTTGGGTGAGGCGATATTGAAAAGTGACCTGAGGCGGCCGATCCCAGGGTGGCAGGGTGTGTGGAAGGACTTGGGCAGGTTCCTAGAGAGGTTATCACCTCCCATAGCCTGGGACTTTACACCTGAACAGGCAAGCAACCTTGGCAAACTGACACGCCACCTGATGGAAGGGTGCCTTGCCTATCCCAATGAGAACCACCAGCTTCTAGCGCTGTACTGGGGCCTGGCCTGTGCCTATTGAGCCGCAGTTCAGCATTCCCAGAGGACTCCGGTTGAGGCAGGGACCCAAACTGCACCCGAGGACACCATGGTTGAGATAGGGACCCAAACACCACCACCAACTACAGTAATTGCCCCAGTAGTTAAAAAGAAACAATGGACAAGGAGAACAACGGGTCCATATCCTCGATTGGTAAGGGAGGAGGAAGGAGAGGAAAGGTTTGATCAAGAAGCCAGTCCTTCGACAAAGACATCGGAGGAAGGAGTGAGAAAATTCTGACAGGAAGCAGAAACTACCCTGTCCCTGACCTCAGCAGAACATTGAGACATGCGGAAAGATTACAGCCGCCAGCCAGGTGAGCGGGTTGCTGCCTGGCTGCCCCGATGCTGGGATAGCAGGGCCGACAGTCAGCAATTGGAAGGCAAGGAAGCCCAACAGCTGGGATCCCTTGCTAGGAACCGGGGAATTGAGAGAGGAATTGGAAAAGAGGCAGCAATTTGCAGTCTCTGGAGACGGCTCCTCTCAAGTGTGAGGGCAAGATATCCATTCAAGGAAGATCTTGTGAGCTCCCCAGGGAAGTAGACTACCGCAGATGAAGGCATGCAGTACCTGAGAGAATTAGCGGTACTGGAAGTCATCTACAGGGATCTAGACAATGATGAGGTCTCCAAAGATCCAGAGGATGTCCTGTGCACACGGGCTATGTGGAGGAACGTGATTCAGGGTGCCCCAGCATCATATTCTAACAGCCTGGCAGCGATGTATTGCCCGGATATTGACACACCAACTGTGGAGAGAGTGTCGTCTTGGCTCCAAAACTTTGAAGAAAATCTCTGTACCTCCTCATCCCTACGGGCCAGTGCCTTGACTATCAGGAATGCCCCAAGAAATCAGTCCCCTCCTGCCTCGGTCAGAGGGAAAGGGAGCCCCAGGCGCACGCCGCGTGGAGCACTCTGGTTCTTCCTGCGTGACCAGGGGGAGGACATGAGGAAGTGGGACGGGGAACCCACCTTTAAGCTGCAAGCCTGTGTACGTGAACTGAGAGGGAAGACAGCTGTCAAGAAGGGGCCACCCAGGAAGTCTGTCAGCAGAGTTGCTGTAGAGACACACGAAGGCAATCAGCGATTTCCCAAACAGAGAAGAACTGAAATCACCTCCCTTGATCCTGGTGAGGGGCCTTCTGGTCTGGCGCTGCAAGGTTCAGACAGAGAATACTCTGGCGAGGAACAGGAATAGAGGGTCCCTGCCTTCGGCCAGGAGGAGGAAAGGGATGACCGTGTATACTGGACTGTGTGGGTTCCATGGCCTGGCACATCAGACCCACAGAAGTATAGGGCTTTGGTGGACACTGGTGCACAGTGTACTCTGGTGCCATCAGAACATAGGGGCACGAAACCCATATGGGTCTCGGGAGTGACAGGGGGATGCCAAGAATTGTCGGTATTGGAGGCCGAGGTGAGCTTAACAGGGGACAAAGTGGGAAAAGCACCCCCTTGTGACCGGCCCAGAGGCCCCTTGTATCCTTGGCATCGACTGCCTCAGGAGAGGGTGCTTCAAGGACCCAAAGGGATACCGATGGGCTTTTGGTGTAGCCACGGTGAATGCAGAGAAGACCAAACAGCTATCTACCCTGCCTGGCCTCTCAGAAGATCCCTTCGTTGTGGGATTGCTGCGAGCTGAAGAACAGCAGGTGCCAATTGCTACGAGGACGGTGCACTGGCGGCAATATCGCTCCAACCGAGACTACCTGGCTCCCATCCATGAGCTGATTCATCAACTGGAGAGCCAAGGAGTCATCAGTAAGACTCATTCACCTTTTAATAGTCCTATATGGCCAGTAAGGAAATCTAATGGGGAATGGAGATTAACAGTGGACTATCGTGGCCTGAATGAAGTCACGCCACCACTGAGTGCTGCCGTGCCGGACATGCTAGAACTTCAGTATGAACTGGAGTCCAAGGCAGCCAAGTGGTATGCCACCATTGATATTGCCAATGCATTCTTCTCAATCCCTTTGGCAGCAGAGTGCAGGCCACAGTTTGCTTTCACTTGGAGGGGTGTCCAGTACACCTGGAATCGACTGCCCCAGGGGTGGAAACACAGCCCCACCCTTTGCCATGGGCTGATCCAGACTGCACTGGAAAAGGGTGGAGCTCTGGAACACCTGCAATACATTGATGACATCATTGTGTGGGGCAACACAGCAGAAGAGGTTTTTGAGAAAGGAGAGAAAATAATCCAAATCCTTCTGAGAGCTGGCTTTGCCATAAAACGAGGTAAGGTCAAAGGACCTGCACAGGAGATCCAGTTCCCGGGAATAAAATGGCAAGATGGACGTCGTCAGATCCCAACAGATGTGATCAACAAAACAGCAGCTATGTCTGCACCAACTAACAAAAAAGAAACCCAAGCTTTCTTAGGCATTGTGGGTTTCTGGAGAATGCATATTCCAAATTACAGTTTCGTTGTAAGCCCTCTCTATCAAGTGACCCGAAAGAAGAACGATCTCACATGGGTCCCTGAGCAACGACAAGCCTTTGAACAAATTAAACAGGAGATAGTTCATGCAGTAGCCCTTGGGCCAGGCCGGGCAGGGCAAGATGTTAAAAATGTGCTCTACACTGCAGCCGGGGAGAACGGAACATAAAAAATATGCTGGGGAAGACAGTCTGGGTTATTCTTGCCTCAGGCAAAGGCAAAAAGAGATAGCTTTTGCTCAAGGACCTGGGTGCACTTGGTGGGTAATGCAGGAGGATGGGGCAGTCCGATGTGTACCTCAAGGGGATCTGATTTTGGGTGAGAATAGTCAATGAATTACAGAATCACAGAATGGTAGGGGTTGGAAGGGACCTCTGGAGTTCATCTAGTCCAACCCCCCTGCCAGAGTAGGGTCACCCAGAGCAGGCTGCACAGGGCTGCGTCCAGGCGGGTTTTGAATATCTCCAGAGAAGGAGACTCCACAACCTCCCTGGGCAGCCTGTGCCAGGGCTCTGGCACCTCACAGCGAAGAAGTTTTTCCTCATGTTCAGATGGAACTTCCCATGTTCCAGTTTGTGCCCGTTGCCCCTTGTCCTGTCGCTGGGCACCACTGAGAAGAGTCTGGCCCCGTCCTCTTGACACCCGCCCTTGAGATATTTATAAGCATTGATGAGGTCCCCTCTCAGTCTCCTCTTCCTCAGGCTGAACAGCCCCAGCTCCCTCAGCCTTTCCCCACAGGAGAGATGCTCCAGTCCCTTAATCATCTTTGTATCCCTTGGCTGGACTCCCTCCAGTAGTTCCTCATCCCTCTTGAACTGGGGAGCCCAGAACTGGACGCAGGACTCCAGATGGGGCCTCACTAGGGCAGAGTAGAGGGGGAGGAGAACCTCCCTTGACCTGCTGGCCACACTCTTCTTAATGCACCCCAGGATGCCATTGGCCTTCCTGGCCGCAAGGGCACATTGCTGGCTCGTGGCGAATTTGTTCTCTAGCAGGACTCCCAGGTCCTTCTCCGCAGAGCTGCTTTCCAGGAGGTCAACCCCCAACCTGTACCGGTGCATGGGGTTATTCCTCCCCAGGTGCAGGACCCTGCACTTGCCCGTGTTGAACCTCATGAGGTTCCTCTCTGCCCAACACTCCAGCCTGTCCAGGTCTCGCTGAATGGCAGCACAGCCTTCTGGGGTATCAGCCAGTCCTCCCAGTTTCGTGTCGTCAGCAAACTTGCTGAGGGTACACTCTGTCCCTTCATCCAGGTCATCGATGAATAAATTGAACAAGACTGGCCCCAGCACCGATCCCTGGGGGACACCACTCACTACAGGCCTCCAACTAGACTCTGTGCCGCTGATCACCACCCTCTGAGCTCTGCCATTCAGCCAGTTCTCAATCCACCTCACTGTCCACTCGTCTAGCCCACACTTCCTGAGCTTACCTATGAGGATGTTGTGGGAGACAGTGTCAAACGCCTTGCTGAAGTCCAGGTAGACAACATCCACCGCTCTCCCCTCATCCACCCAGCCAGTCATGCCATCGTAGAAGGCTACCAGATTGGTCAAGCATGATTTCCCCTTGGTGAATCCATGCTGACGACTCCTGATCACCTTCTTTTCTTCTACATGCTTGGAGATGGCTTCCAGAATGAGCTGCTCCATCACCTTTCCAGGGATGGAGGTGAGGCTGACTGGCCTGTAGTTTCCCGGGTTTTCCTTCTTGCCCTTCTTGAAGACTGGAGGGACATTGGCTTTCCTCCAGTCCTCAGGCACCTCTCCCATTCTCCATGACCTTTCAGAGATGATGGAGAGTGGCTTGGCAATGACCTCTGCCAGCTCCCTCAGCACTCATGGGTGCATCCCATCAGGGCCCATGGATTTGTGGGTGTCCAGTGTGCCCAACTGATCTCTAACCCGATCCTCCTCGACCAAAGGAGGGCCATCTTTTCTCCAGGCTTCCTCTCTTACCTCCAGGGTCTGGGATTCCTGGGGGCCAGCCTTGGCAGTAAAGACTGAAGCAAAGAAGGCATTTAGTAACTCTGCCTTCTCTGCATCCTTCGTGACCAGGGCACCCACCTCATTCAGCAGAGGGCCCACGTTTTCCTTAGTCTTCCGTTTGCTACAGATGTATTTGAAGAAGCCCTTCTTTTAGCCCCTGACATCCCTTGCCAGGTGGACCTTAGCCTTCCTCGTTGCATCCCTGCATACCCTGACAGCGTTCCGGTATTCCTCCCATGTGGCCTGTCCCTTTTTCCACATTCCATGGACTTCCTTCTTCCATTTAAATTTTGCCAATAGTTCCTTGCTCATCCACGCAGGTCTCCTGCCTCCCTTACCTGATTTCTTACTCCTGGGGATGCAACGCTCTTGAGCTTGGAGGAAGTGATGTTTGAATATTGACCAGCTTTTTTGGGCCCCCCTACCTTCTAGAGCCCTAACTCATGGGATTCCTCCAAGCAGGTCCTTGAAGAGGCCAAAGTTAGCTCTCCTGAAGTCCAGGGCTGTAATCCTGCTTAGTGCCCTGCTTCCTCCTCGCAGGATCCTGAACTCCACCATCTCGTGGTCACTGCAGCCAAGGCTATCCCCAACCTTCACATCCCCAACCAGGCCTTCTTTGTTTGTTAGTATGAGGTCCAGCAGCACCCCTCTCCTCGTCGGCTCCTCCACCACCTGCGTCAGAAAGTTATCATCAATGTTCTGAAGGAACCTCCCGGACTGTTTGCCTAGCTTACAATTAATACAATTAAATTGTATTATGTTAATTGCTATAGAACCCTGTCACTGTATGTCATCTCTACCACAGTTGCTATATGCCAGATCAATGGTATTATAGCAAGAATTACCCCAATTAATAAGGAATGAACTATTGGTAAAACTGAGCAAAGTGCAGGGGTAATGGAAGCAGAACTGGCTTTAGCAACTGGCACCCAGCAACTTCCTCAAGAGATCAACATCGTCAACCCACAGACCGTGGACATGATACACCAGCCGAGCCAGATACCACAACCGCAAGCTCCAGATGCAACATGCAACAATCCAACACTACACACCATCCTCCCACTGCGTCCAGTGTCACCTGCCGCTCCGCACCGAGACCTGTCCCTGTTTCGCCGACCGAGCAAACTCTGCATCATCTCCCCTGCCCCAAGAGACTATTATGACAGATGGAGCCCAAAGTCATGGACTAAATGAACTCGATAGACACTTCAAAGGGATGGTCCATAGACTAAGGGAATGATGTCTGTATGTGTGTATATATATATAAAACAGGAAAAGTGGTGGTGATTAATTGGAAAGTGTAGGATCTGAGCATGACGTAGATGGTATAGAATAAGGGGTGGATAATGTCCTGGTTGTGGCTGGGATAGGGTTAATTTTCACCAGAAGCTGGCCAGGGGGATATTCGATACTATGTAACCGTCATGCTCACTATATAGAGGGGGACAGCGCCAGGGATGGCTCTGGGCGGTGAGCGACCTGCGCTGTGAAGCACACGCTAAGTACACTCTGTTATTGTTGGGGTTGTTTTGTTTGTTTGTTTTCTTTTCCTTTGCTGTCCTGTTAAACTGTTGTTATCCCAACCCATGAGTTTTGCCTTTCTTTTTCCTGATTCTCTCCCCCATCCCTCTGGGAGGCAGGGAGCGAGCAAGTGGCCGCGTGGTGCTTAGCTGCCAGTTGGTGCTAAACCACGGCAATGATATAGCTCAATGTAAGAGCATATCCATAGGACATGTATCTGCCCATCAAAAACCTAAAAACCCTGAGGCACAGTGGAATCAGATGGCTGATCATTTGGCTGTAATAAACGTATTACAAAATTCTGAGGCAAAATGGCTAGGTAAATGATTACACAAATGGCTAGGACATGCTGGGACTTATGATTTATTGCAACAGGCTGCAAGGAGAGGATGGCCTGTGACAAAAGCTCTGGCAAAACAAATTGTAGATTCATGCAATTTTTGTCAAACAGTGGTACAGTACATGTCAAAAGGACAACAGTTTGCCGATCTCAGGGAAGGTAAACTCTGGGAAGCTTGGCAAGTAGGTTATATTGGTCCCTTAAAGCAAACACCTGAAGGCTAGAACTATATCCTCACAGGAGTAGAAATAGTGGTATAGGGAATGTGCACCCCACCAGAGCTTCAACTGGTCTAGCAACTGTTGCTGGTTTAAATCGGTGGTTTGCTACTTTTTCCTTGCCCAGAGAAATACAGTCTGATAGTGGATCACGTTTTAAGAAAAAAGAAGTGCAAACTTGGTGTGCGTCAAATGGAGTACAATGGACTTTTCACCTACCATATCGACCTTCAAGTAATGGGGTAGTAGAAAGGTGGAATGGACTACTAAAACAACAACTGCATAAGAGTGAATCTATTAACACCTGTAAGTGGGAATCCCATTTGTGGGAAGTTGTAAATAGGCTAAATAAGCGACAAACTCCCATGGAAGTCTCACAGATAAGGGATTCATGTCAGTAGCTGCACAAATCCCTGTTAAAACAGAAGTGAAATCCTATCAAAGTTCTGGAGATGAGATTGTGGTTAAACATCCATCTCGGGGATTAATCTGGGTGACTCTTGTTTTGCAAAGGAAAAGGAGTATCATAGAATCATAGAATAGTTTGGGTTGGAAGGGACCTTTAAAGGTCATCTAGTCCAACCTCCCTGCAATAAGCAGGGACATCTTCAACTAGATCAGGTTGCCCAGAGCCCCGTCCAACCCGATCTTGAATGATTCCAGGGATGGGGCATCTACCACCTCTCTGGGCAACCTGTTCCAGTGTTTCACCACCCTCATTGTGAAAAATATCTTCCTTATATCTAGCCTATATCTCCCCTCTCTCAGTTTAAAACCATCACCCCTTGTCCTATCACAACAGGCCCTGCTAAAAAGTCTGTCCCCATCTTTCTTATAAGCCCCCTTTAAGTACTGAAAGGCCGCAATAAGGTCTCCCCGGAGCCTTCTCTTCTCCAGGCTGAACAATCCCAACTCTCTCAGCCTTTCCTCATAGGAGAGGTGCTCCAGCCCTCTGATTGTTTTCATGGCCCTCCTCTGGACTTGCTTCAACAGGTCCATGTCTTTCCTGTGCTGAGGACTCCAGAGCCGGATGCAATACTCCGGATGGGGTCTCACCAGAGCAGAGGGGCAGAATCACCTCCCTTGACTTCACCTGACAGCCATGACTTTTCAAATATCATGGAGAGTGGCTTGACAACTATATCAGCCAATTCCCTCAGGACTCTGGGATGCATCTTCCTCAGGTGGTCACAAACCTGATCTTCTCTTACAGTGGGAGGGACTTTGCTCCCCCAGTCCCCATCTCGCAGTCCATCTGCTCGAGAGGTGTGGGAAGAGAGGTTGCCAGTGAAGACTGAGGCAAAAAAGTTGCTGAGTACCTCAGCCTTCTCCTCGTCCGTTGATACCAGTTTCCCAGTCCTGCTCATCAGAGGGGATACGCTTTCTTTGATCTTCCTTTTCTGACTGACAGACCTGTAGAAGCCCTTCTTGTTATTCTTGGCATCCCTTGCCAAGTTCAGCTCCAGCCGCACCTTGGCCTTCCTGACCCCATCCCTACACAACTGGGCAGCATCCCTATACTCCGAAATCTTTGCCTTCTGGCCAGTCTATGATCTCTTCTAGGATTCCTGAGTGACTGGGGTTTTCTATTTGAGTCCGCTGTGTGGTCAGTGCGACCCACTTACTCCACGTGGCATCAGTTGCATGATGTTTGGAGGGGACTCTCCCTTTGAACATCCAGCCCAGCACCAGCAGTCGGGGTGCCAGGAGGAGCTGTGCTTCAGTACCAACCACCTCCGAAGCAGCTCGAACCCCTTCATATGCTGCCAAGATCTCTTCTTCAGTTGGAGTAGAGCAGGCCTCGGATCCTCTATATCCCCGGCTCCAAAACCCCAGGGGTCGACCTCGAGTCTCCCCTGGTGATTTCTGCCAGAGGCTCCAGGTAGGGCCGTTCTCCCCGGCTGCGGTGTAGAGCACGTTTTTAACATCTTGCCCTGCCCGGACTGGCCCAAGGGCTACTGCATGAACTATCTCCTGTTTAATTTGTTCAAAGGCTTGTCGTTGCTCAGGGCCCCATGTGAAATTGTTCTTCTTTCGGGTCACTTGATAGAGAGGGCTTACAATACAACTGTGATTTGGGATATGCATTCTCCAGAAACCCACAATGCCTAAGAAAGCTTGGGTTTCCTTTTTGATAGTTGGTGGAGACATAGCTGCTATTTTGTCATGGCTTAACCCCAGATGGTAATCAAATACCACGCAGCCGCTCACTCACTCCCCCCCGTCCCCGGTGGAGTGGGGAGGAGAATCGGAGAGAAAGGAAAACTCGCAGGTTGAGATAAAAACAGTTCACGAGGACAGCAAAGGAAAAATATAAAAATATATTAATAATGATAATGATATTAATGATAACATATATAAGGATAACAGATTATGTAAAACAAACAATGCACAGTTTCTCACCACCCGATAACCGACACAGCCCGTCCCGAGCAGCAGTCAGGGAGCAGGGGTATCCCCCCAGCTATCCCAGAACAGCAAGTTCCAGAGAAAGCAGGCAAGGAAACGAACAGCCAAACAAACAAACAAAAAGGCCCGAATGAGCGAAAAAAGGGAAAAACAGGGAACAAAAAGCAACCAGAATGGAAGCTTAAGGATTAAGGGTCTAAGGGCCCGCTGGCTGACCCTCACTTATACCAGGCATGCCGTCTCTGGTATGGAATACTCTCTTTGGCCAGTTTGGATCAACTATTCTGGCTCTCCCCCTCCCAAGTTTTTGCACCTGCACATTAGCAAAACCTGGGAAACTGCAAAATGTCCTTGGTCGTTTAGCAGCAACCACCAACATCGGTGTACTATCACCATTCTTCTCACACTAAATCCAAAACACAGTAGCTGCTGGAGACAAAACTAGCTCTGTCCTGGCCGAAACCAGGACATATTTTGTTGATCACATCTATTGGGATCTGACGACGCCCATCTTACCATTTTATTCCTAGGAACTGGATCTCCTGTGCAGGTCCTTTGACCTTACTTTGATTTATGGCCAAAGTGGCTTTCAGAAGGATTTGGATTATTTTCACCCCTTTCTCAGAAAGTTCTTCTGCTGTGTTGCCCCACACAATGATGTCATCAATGTATTGCAGGTGTTCTGGAGCTTCACCCTGTTTCAGTGCAGTCTGGATCAGCCCATGGCAAAGGGTGGGGCTGTGTTTCCACCCCTGGGGCAGTCAATTCCAGGTGTACTGGACGCCCCTCCAGGTGAAAGCAAACTGTGGCCTGCACTCTGCTGCCCAAGGGATTGAGAAGAATGCATTAGCGATATCACTGGTGGTGTACTACTTGGCTGCCTTTGACTCCAGTTCATATTGAAGTTCTAGCATGTCCGGCACGGCAGCACTCAGTGGTGGCGTGACTTCATTCAGGCCACGATAGTCCACCGTTAATCTCCATTCTGCGTTAGACTTTCGCACTGGCCTTATGGGACTGTTAAAGGGTGAGCGAGTCTTGCTGATCACTCCTTGGCTCTACAGTCGACGAATCAGCTTATGAATGAGGATCAGGGAGTCTCGGTTGGTGCAATATTGCTGCCGGTGCACCTCTGTGGTAGCGACCGGCTCCTGTTGTTCTTCGACTCTCAGCAGCTCCACAACAGAAGGGTCCTCTGAGAGACCGGGCAAGGTGGACAGCTGTTTAATGTCCTCTGTCTCCACAGCAGCTATACCGAAAGCCCACCCTTTTAGGTCCTTGAAATACCCTCTCCTGAGGTTCTATGCCAAGGATGCACGGGGACTCTGGGCCAGTCACAATGGGGTGCCTTTGCCACTCATTCCCAGTCAGACTCACTTTGGCCTCCAATACAGTTAGCTGTTGGGATCCCCCTGTCACTCCAGAAATACAGATGGGTTCTGCCCCTTTATAGCTTGATGGCATTAGGGTACACTGTGCACCGCTGTCCACTAGAGCCTTATGCTCCTGTGGGTCTGAGGTGCCAGGCCATCGAATCCACACAGTCCTATAAACCCAATTGTCCCCTTCCTCCACCTGGCTGGAGCCAGGCCCCCTCTAGTCCTGGTCATAGTATTCGTTACTCACTTCTGGTAAATACGAATCAGAAGTCCCTTTATTATGATTAGAAGTAAGGTCAGCCCTTCTATTCTGTCTGGGGAACTGCCCACTGGAAACCAGAGCAGCATTTTTCCTGGAAGAACCCTCTTTTGTGATCCTTTTTCCTTGCAGCTCATGTACTCGTGCCTCTAGGGTCAAAGTAGATTTTCCATCCCGCTTCCTCATGTCCTCTCCATGGTCACGCAAATAAAATCACAGGGTGGTCCGTGGTGTGTAGCCACTATATCCTCTTTCTTGAGCAGAGGAATGCTTACTCCTAATAGCTGAGATACTGGTCTGTACAGGTGGGGAGTAAGATATGTCCTCTGAGTTGCTAGACCTCCCGGGACAATTTCTCCGCAGCCAAGACGCAAACCCATAGGGAGGAAGAGAGACTTCCTTCATATTGCTGGAGTTGGTCAGCCAATTCATCCACCATTTTTCCCTCTCTGTCTTTCCAGGTCATTACTGCCAATGAGTTGGCATACGACGATTGTGTGCTCCGTACAAACTTCCACATGGGTTGTGTTCACTTGACTTCATCTGGATCTTTGGATAACTGCTCATTAAACAGGTCATCATAAATCACCTCCAGCATGGCTAATTCCCTCAGGTACTGGACAGAATCATAGAATCATAGAATCATTTTGGTTGGAAGAGACCTCCAAGATCATCGAGTCCAACCGTTAACCTATCACTACCAAGTCCATGACTAAACCATGTCCCTAAGCGCCACATCTACACGTCTTTTAAATACCTCCAGGGATGGTGACTCCACCACTGCCCTGGGCAGCCTGTTCCAATGCCTGATAACTCTTTCAGTGAAGAAATTCTTCCAAATATCCAATCTAAACCTCCCCTGGCACAACTTGAGGCCATTTCTTCTTGTCCTATTGCCTGTTACTTGGCAGAAGAGACGGACACACAGCTCTCTACAACCTCCTTTCAGGTACTTGTAGAGAGCAATAAGGTCTCCCCTCAGCCTCCTTTTCTCCAGGCTAAACATCCCCAGTTCCCTCAGCCACTCCTCATAGGACTTGTGTTCTACACCCTTCCCCAGCTCCGTTGCCCATCTCTGGACACGCTCCAGCACCTCAATGTCTTTCTTGTAGTGAGGGGCCCAAAACTGAACACAGTACTCGAGGTGCGGCCTCACCAGGGCCGAGTACAGGGGGACAATCACCTCCCTAGTCCTGATGGCCACAACATTTCTGATACAGGCCAGGATGCCGTTGGCCTTCTTGGCCACCTGGGCACACTGCTGGCTCATATTCAGGTCCTTTTCCGCCAGGCAGCTTTCCAGCCACTCCCCCACAAGCCTGTAGCTCTGCCTGGGGTTGTTGTGACCCAAGTGCAGGACCCGGCACTTGGCCTTGTTGAACCTCATACAATTGGCCTTGGCCCATCCATCCAGCCTGTCCAGATCCCTCTGTAGCGCCTGCCTACCCTCAAGCAGATCAACACTCCCGCCCAACTTGGTGTCGTCTGCAAACTTACTGAGGGTGCACTCGATCCCCTCATCCAGATCACTGATAAAGATATTAAACAGAACTGGCCCCAATACTGAGCCCTGGGGAACACCACTTGTGACCGGCCGCCAGCCGGATTTAACTCCATTCACCACAAGTCTTTGGGCCTGGCCATCCAGCCAGTTTCCTACCCAGCGCAGAGTATGCCCATCCAAGCCATGGGTAGCCAGGTTCTCCAGGAGGATGCTGTGGGAGATGGTGTCAAAGGCTTTACTAAAGTCCAGGTACACAACGTCCACAGCCCTTCCCTCATCCACTAGGCGGGTCACCATGTCGTAGAAGGAGATCAGGTTGGTCAGGCAGGACCTGCCTTTCATAAACCCATGCTGACTGGGCCCGATCACCTGGTTGTCCCGTACATGCCGCATGATGGCACTCAAGATGATCTGCTCCATAACCTTCCCGGGCACCGAGGTCAGGCTGACAGGCCTGTAATTCCCCGGATCCTCCTTCCGGCCCTTCTTGTAGATGGGTGTCACATTTGCCAGCCTCCAGTCAACTGGGACCTCCCCGGTTAGCCAGGACTGCTGATAAATGATGGAGAGTGGCTTGGTGAGCACTTCTGCCAGCTCTTTCAGCACCCTTGGGTGGATCCCATCTGGCCCCATAGACTTGTGCGTGTCTACGTGGTGGAGCAGGTCACTGACCATTTCCCCTTGGACTACGGGGTCTTCATTCTGCTCCCCTGCCCCGTCTTCCTGCTCAGGGGGCTGGGTGCCCAGAGAGCAACTTCCCTTGCTGTTGAAGACTGAGGCAAAGAAGGCATTAAGCACCTCAGCCTTTTCCTCATCCCTTGACACTAAGTTTCCCCCCGCATCCAATAGAGGAGGGAGATTCTCCTTCACCCCCCTTTTTATTGTTAGTGTATTTGTAGAAGGACTTTTTGTTGTCTTTCATGGCAGTAGCCAGACTTAGTTCTAGTTGGGCCTTAGCCCTTCTAAGTTTCTCCCTACATAACCTCACAACATCCTTGTAGTCCTCCTGAGTTGCCTGCCCCTTCCTCCAAAGGTTGTAGACTCTCCTTTTTTTCCTAAGTTCCAGCCGGAGCTCTCTGCTCAGCCAGGCCAGTCTTCTTCCCCACCGGCTCGTCTTTCGGCTCATGGAGACGGCTGCTCCTGCACCTTTAAGATTTCCTTTTTGAAGAATGTCCAGCTTCCCTGGACTCCTTTGCCCTCCAGGAATGCCTCCCAAGGGACTCTGCCAACCAGACTCCTAAACAGGCCAAAGTCTGCCCTCCGGAAGTCCAAGGTGGCAGTTCTGGTGACCCTCCTCTTTACTTCTCCATGAATCGAGAACTCTATCATTTTGTGGTCACTGTGCCCAAGACGGCCTCCGACCGTCACATCACCCACAAGACCTTCTCTGTTCACAAACAACAGGCCCAGCGGGGTGCCTTCTCTCGTGGGCTCCCTCACCAGCTGTGTGAGGAAGTTGCCTTCCACAGACTCCAGGAACCTCCTGGACTGTTTCCTCTCTGCTGCATTGTATTTCCAGCAGACATCTGGCAAGTTGAAGTCCCCCACGAGAACAAGGGCTAGCGGTCGTGAGGCTTCTCCCAGCTGCCTGTAGAATGCTTCATCTGCCTCCTCGTCCTGGTTGGGTGGTCTATAACAGACTCCCACCATGGTATCTGCCTTGGTGGCCTTCCCCCTGATTCTTACCCATAAACACTCAACCCTCTCGTCACTGTCCTCGAGCTCAAGGCAGTCCAGACTGTCCATAACATACAGGGCTACCCCACCGCCTCTCCTTCCTTGCCTATCCCTTCTGAAGAGTTTGTAGCCATCCATCGCAGCACTCCAGTTGTGCGAGTCATCCCACCATGTTTCCATGACTGCAACTATATCATAGTTTTCCCCCTGCACAATGGCTTCCAGCTCCTCCTGTTTGTTGCCCATGCTGCATGCATTTGTGTAGATGCACTTCAGCTGGGCTAATGATCTTGTCACCTTTGTGGTGGGAGAAGCCCTACTTCCTATGTGACCATTCTCAGGCCTTTCCGTGGTTCCTAGCAGACCAGTGACCCCTGTGTCCCTGCTGCCGCATGGGTCTCTCTGTCCTACCTCGTCTGAGATGGCTGACCGAAGGGCCTTGCTGGCACGCCATCCCTCATTCATTGGCGTGCCACCCCCAGGCTTCTCTCTAGCAAGCCTGGTTTTATCCCCTTCCCCCTTCAAATCTAGTTTAAACCCCTTTCCATGAGCCCTGCTAACTCCTGTGCCAGGATCCTTTTCCCCCTTTGGGAGAGGTGCACCCTGTCTGCCGCCAGCAGGCCTGGTGTCATGTAAACTGACCCGTGGATACCTCTCTCTATGGTGGTTTGCTTGCCTGGGTGACATATAACGTTTTCCTTGAAGGGATACCTTTCATTCACACTTGACAGGAGTCTCCTCCAGAGACTACTGGCTTCTGGCTCTCTTCCAATTGCCCTGTCAATCCTTAGACAAGGATCCCAGCTGCCTGGCTTCCCTGCCCTCTAGTTCCAGGCTCCTGGCCCCATTATCCCAGCATCGGAGCAGCCAGGTGACAATGTGCTCGCCTGGACAATGGCTGAAATCTTTTTGCATATCTCACAGCTCACTCCGGGATAGGGATCAGGTGGTTACCTCCTCGTTTATGAGTTCTTCCTCTTCCCTCTCCTCTTCTCGTGATCCCCTGCTTTGGAGTAGCCTGTCTCGTCCACTTCTTCCTCCTTCGCCTTCTTAGTAGGAGTTTCTTCCCTTACTAAACGAGCTGACTATCGCATCCAATATTTCTTCTTGTGTATAGGAGCGACTGCTACTGGTGTGGGTTGGTTCACTGGTTCAGCTGCAGTGTCTGTTGCCAATGTTGGAGTAGCCGCAGTGCCTGTCATGGGGTTTGGAGTGGCCGCAGTGCCTGTCGTTTTGTTGTCAGATCCAGAGACCTTCTCTTCCCCTTGAGGGTACTGAATAGTGTTGAACAGGGCTCAGTAGGCATGGGCCAGGCCCCAGCACTTTGCAGTAATTTTTGTCTCTCTGGAATTACCAGGGCGACCGCATACTTTTTCCAAATATTTTAGTAGTTTTTCAGGATTCTACACTTGTTCAGGAGTGAATTTCCAAAACATTGGAGATGCCCACTGTCCTAGGCTGTCACTCATAGCTATCCAACCTCGGGGCAGATCTCTGGGTGGTATTCTTAAATAGCTGTTTAACCTGAAACAAGACCTGAAACACATTCAGGAGACCTTCCCTTTATCCACTAGGTGGGTGACCTCCAGGTACTGAGGTTACCCTAACAGGTCTGTAGTTTCCTGGGTCTTCCCTTGTGCTCTTCCTGTAAATTGGAATAACATTGGCTAGCTTCCAGTCAGCGGGGACCTCCCCAGACTCCCCAGACCTTTGGAAGATGATCGAGAGGGGTCCTGCCGTAACATCCGCTAGCTCCTTCAGTACTCTGGGATGAATCCCATCAGGCCCCATGGACTTGTGAACATTCAGCTGATACAACTGGTCAAGTATTGGTCCAATATTTTCCTTAGACCTCCTCTTGCTATTAATATACTTTAAAAGCCTTTTTTTGTTGTTTCATACAACACTGGCCAGTTTCAACTCTAAATGACCTTTGGCCTTTCATGTCTTCTCCTTGCATACGCGAATCACAGCTCTGTAATCTTCCTGCAAAGCCTTACCTTGCTTCCAGAGATCATGCAATTTCTTTTTGCTCCTGAGTTCCAAGAGGAGTTCCCTGTTCAGCCCAGCTGATCTTCTGCCCCGCTTGCTTGACTTAGGACACAATGGGATTGCCTGCTCCTGTGCTTTTAAAAGGTGGTTCTTAAAAACTGACCAACACTCATGGACCCCTAAGCCCTCAAAAGCAGGGGACACTGCTAACTAGCTCCCTGAGTAGCTTAAAGTTTGCTCTCTTGAAGTCCAGGGTAGCAACTCTGCTGACCTTTTTTCTCATTACACCGAAAAATTTAAACTCAACTATTTCATGATCACCATGGCCAAGACAGCCACCTACCATCATATCTCCCACAAATTCATCTCTATTCACAAACAGCAAGTCTAGGAGGGCATCTGTATTGGGTTTGTGTGGCAAGGTTTTGGTAGTGGGGGGGCTAGAGGGGTGGCTTCTGTGAGAAGCTGCTAGAAGCTTCCCCTATGTCCAATAGAGCCAATGCCAGTTGGCTCCAAGAAGGAGCGCCGCTCGCCAAGGCCAAGCCAATCAATCAGCAACAGTGGTAGCGCCTATGTGATAACATATTTAAGAAGGGGGGTGGTGGAAATCAGCTGCAGGAATATAGCAGCGAAGAGAGGAGTGAGATATGAGAGCAACAACTCTGCAGACACTAAGGTCAGTGAAGAAGGAGGGGGAGGAGGTGCTCCAGGCACCAGAACAGAGATTCCCCTGCAGCCCATGGTGAAGACCATGGTGAGGCAGGCTGTCCCCCTGCAGCCCGTGGAGGTCCACGGTGGAGCAGATATCCACCTGCAGCCTGTGGAGGACCCCACACCAGAGCAGGTGGATGCCCGAAGGAGGCTGTGACCTCGTGGGTAGCCCACACTGGAGATCAGGCTCCTGCTCCTGACAGGACCTGTGGACTTGTGGAGAGACAGGAGCCCACGCTGGAGCAGGTTTGCTGGCAGGACTTGTGACCCCATGGGGGACCCACACTGGAGCAGTCTGTTCCTGAGGGACTGCACCCTGTGGAAAGGACCCACGCTGGAGCAGTTTGTGAAGAACTGTAGCCCTTGGGAAGGACCCACGTTGGAGAAGTTTGCGAAGGACTGTCTCCTGTGGGAGGGACCCCACACTGGAGCAGGGGCAGAGTGTGAGGAGTCCTCCCCCTGAGGAGGAAGGAGCGGCAGAGACAACGTGTGATGAACTGACCGCAACCCCCATTCCTTGTCCCCCTGCGCTGCTTGGGAGGAAGAGGAAGAGAAATCGGGAGTGAAGTTGAGCCCAGGAAGAAGGGAGGGGTAGGGGGGAGGTATTTTTAAGATTTGGTTTTATTTTTCTCATTATCCTACTCTGATTTGATTGGCAATAAATTAAATTAATTTTTCCCCAAGTCGAGTCTGTTTTGCCCGTGATGGTAATTGCTGAGTGATCTCCCTGTCCTTATCTCAACCCACGACCCTTTCGTTATATTTTCTCTCCCCTGTCCAGCTGAGGAGGGGGAGTGATAGAGCATCTTGGTGGGCACCTGGCGTCCAGTCAGGGTCAACCCACCACAGCATCTTTCCTAGTTGGCTCACTGAGTACTTGTGACAAGAAATTTTCTTCCACAAACTTCAGGAGTTTCCCAGACTTGCTTGTCACAGCAGTATGGTATTCCCAGGTGATATCTGTGAAGTTGAAATCTCACATAAGGACAACAAGGATTTCTCCTAATTGCCTATAGAATAACTCATAGGTGCTATCATCCTGGCTGGGTGATTGTCAGTAGACACCCACGATGACATCTGCTTTGTTTTCCATCCCCCTAATCCTCACCCAGAGGCTCTCAACCACATCATCACTAACTGTAAGGGCTGTACAGTCAAACCTCTCCCTTACATACAGTGCAAATTTGAGGCAAATTTGAGGGATAAGCACTGTCTTTTTGTTCTGTTTATGCAGTACCTAGCACAATATGGTCTTTGTCAATAAAGAAAGATCTTAGGTAATACTCTGCAATGCAAATGCTGTGTTTTGAATATCTCCAAAGACATATATATCACAGTCATTTGAGAACCATTTCTAGGTTTCATTTGTTAGGAACTATTGTGTGCTTTAAATTTGTATTGTTGCTGACTTAACAAAGCTTAGCAAAGTAATATTGCCATGTTTCTTGATAGTGACCTGTAAACGGGGGGAACTTGGATTAGATATTTTGTTGTATCTTATGCTGTATGAAATACTGAAAAAATGGAAAATAATCCTAACATTTAATGTCAATGTATTTTCAAATAATACTTTCTGATTTTTTTCTTTGCAATGATGCTTTGAAATGTGCTTAACTTTACTTTTTAGAGAATAAAATTCTCAGCATGAAATAAAATAATTTACACTGTTTATCTGACAAGAAATGCACTTAAAATCCTTCTGAGGGTATGTTTTAGGTAATTAACATTTTAAATCAATGGAGAGTTTGCTCCCTTCTGTTAAGATGTTAAAAGTCATAATAAACATGTCTTATATCTCTTAAACTTGATCGTGTGGAGAACTTTAACACTTTGGAAAGGCCATATGTTTTGTTAACACAGAGACACTGTCCTCCAAGGACAACTTATATGGACATTTTCACTTATATTCTCTGATATAATATTTTACCACATACATTTTAAACTTTCTCTTTAATGATTTAATTTGATGTTTTATAAATTAAGACTTGGCATTGTTGTGTAGCAGTTACTCCATTTCTTCTATGTACTAATGTCTGGTTTTCATTATTATGTTTTAATTTGAAAATGTTTTTCATTCTTTTGAAACAGATTATTTTATAATCTTTTGTACAAATTCCTTTATTGTCTGCTTCTTAAATCTACTTTTATCTGGACTGGGATATAGTGGTCCCAAGTTGGTAGCAGTCTCCTGGTAATCCAGATCTTCTGAAAATATCGTACTCTGACAGTTGACGAGGAGCGCAGCAGCGGCAACGGCGTGTTCTGTAGCTGCACCCTAGATTGAGGTGGACAGGGGGTTCCCGGAGCCAGGGGATCCCGAGCAAGAGCAGAGAGGAGAGAGACCTGCCAGGTGCCGGAAGCTCTCACGAGAGCGGCTGACGTGGCTTAGGCGTTGCCAGGAGCAACGGCGGGAGATTTAAACGGCCCTGAGGAGCGCGGTGACCAGGAGCGCGGCAAACAGGGTGGGCAAGCAGGGTGTGGCATGGCAGTTCGTGCAGCAGTTCGCGCAGCAGTTCACGCAGGGAGGGCCCCGCAGCCTGCTCGTAGCCCCACAGCCCAGGGAAGCCTTCCCAGTCTCTGCCGCAATGGTGGGCACCCGCCCCAGAGCTAAGACGGGTGCTCCTATGGTGAACGCCCCCGAGATGACGGATGCATCCTGCCAGACAGAACTGGCAAGGGAGGAAATCTCAGTCCAGGTGGGAGGCTGCAGCAAGTGCCCTCACCCTCCTCCTGAGGCAAAGGAAAGTTCCTGCACAGGGTGTGCATGGGTCAAAGATCGGTTATGTCAGGTAGCTGAGCTGCAAGACACAGTTAAAAGACTGCGCAGCATCAGAGGATCCGAAACAGAGATAGATAAGTGGTTCCAAAGTCACACTCCTGCGCCAGACACCACTGAGGATGGAACACCTTGGACTGTAGTAACCCACAAAAGCAGGGCTCCGCTTCAGTCCTCGCCCTCCAGTATCACAACTAAAAATAGATACGAAGCTTTAAAAGCTGTAGACACCCATGAACAAGGTGGGCAAGTAGAAACTATTCCAACAGCACGCAGCATGCACCGAAAAAAGAAACGACGAGTGCTCATAGTGGGGGACTCTCTGTGAAGGGGCACTGAGGTGCCCATCTGCCGACCTGACAGGGAGGCACGAGAGGTGTGCTGCCTCCCGGGAGCCAAGGTCTGAGGTGTTGCTGAGAGGGTGCTGCGACTTGCCAGGAGCACAGACTACTATCCGCTGCTACTCTTCCATGTGGGCATGAATGACGCCGCGAGCCGGAACCTGGGCAAAATCAAGGAAGACTTTAAAGCCCTGGGGGAGCAAGTGAAAAATGTTGGTGCCCATGTTATATTCTCTTCCATTCTACCAGTGGGAGGAAAGGGGACGGCCAGAAATAGGCGCATAATGCACATCAACTGCTGGCTTCATGGCTGGTGCCGACGTGAGGGTTTTGGCTTTTACGACAATGGGACGTTCTTTGGCGACTACAACCTATTGGGGAGGGATGGGATCCACCTGTCTAAGAGGGGCAGGGGAATCTCTGGTGGCAGGCTGGCCAGCTTGGTGAGGTGGGCTTTAAACTGAAGGATTCGGGGGGAGGGGTCCAAAGTGGTGATGCTCGTGCCAGCGCATCCAACTGGGGAGTAAGCCAGGCCAACCTGAGCAGCAACAAATGTTCCTTAGCTGCCTCCCAAGATGAGAACCAGAAGGCCGACCACCCTAAGGGTGTGTATGGCTATGATGGATCCTCCTGCACCCCTCCAGGGACACCTGCAAACTCAACTACCTCTCTGAAATGCCTGTACACCAACGCACGCAGCATGGGGAATAAACGGGAAGAACTAGAGATCTGTGTGCGCTCGCAGGGCCACAATCTCATTGCAATTCCAGAGACGTGGTGGGACAGCTCGCAGGACTGGAAGGCTGTCATGGATGGGGATGTACTTTTCAGGAAGGACAGGCCAGCAAGGCGAGGTGGTGGAGTGGCTCTCTATGTGAGAGAGCAACTGGAGTGTATCGAGCTCTGCCTAGGGGAGGAAAAAGAACAGCTCGAGAGCTTATGGGTAAGGATTAAGGGACAGGCTAACATGGGGGACACTGTTGTGGGTGTGTACTACAGGCCACCTGATCAGGAAGAGGAAGTCGATGAGGCCTTCTACAGGCAGCTGAAAGTAGCCTCACGATCACAGGCCCTGGTTCTCATGGGGGCCTTCAACCACCCCGATATCTGTTGGAGGGACAACACAGCTAGGCACGCACAGTCCAGGAGGTTCCTGCAGAACACTGATGGCAATTTTCTGACACAGGTGCTGGAGGAGCCGACGAGGAGAGGGGTGCTGCTGGACCTCATACTAACTAACAAGGAAGGTCTGGTTGGGGATGTGAAGGTTGGGGATAGCCTTGGCTGCAGTGACCACGAGATGGTGGAGTTCAGGATGCTGCGAGGAGGAAGCAGGGCACTAAGCAGGATTACAGCCCTGGACTTCAGGAGAGCTAACTTTGGCCTCTTCAAGGACCTGCTTGGAGGAATCCCGTGGGTTAGGGCTCTAGAAGGTAGGGGGGCCCAAGAGAGCTGGGCATTATCCAAGCATCATTTCCTCCAAGCTCAAGAGTGGTGCATCCCCAGGAGTAAGAAATCAGGTAAGGGAGGCAGGAGACCTGCATGGATGAGCAAGGAACTACTGGCTAAACTCAAATGGAAGAAGGAAGTCCATGGAATGTGGAAAAAGGGACAGGCCACATGGGAGGAATACCGGAACGCTGTCAGGGTATGCAGGGATGCAACGAGGAAGGCTAAGGTCCACCTGGAATTTAATCTGGCAAGGGACATCAAGGGCAATAAGAAGGGCTTTTTCAAGTACATCGGCAACAAACGGAACACTAGGGAAAACGTGGGCCCTCTGCTGAATGAGGTGGGTGCCCTGGTCACGAAGGATGCAGAGAAGGCAGAGTTACTAAATGCCTTCTTTGCTTCAGTCTTTACTGCCAAGGCTGGCCCCCAGGAATCCCAGACCCTGGAGGTAAGAGAGGAAGCCTGGAGAAAAGATGGCCCTCCTTTGGTCGAGGAGGATCGGGTTAGAGATCAGTTGGGCACACTGGACACCCACAAATCCATGGGCCCTGATGGGATGCACCCATGAGTGCTGAGGGAGCTGGCAGAGGTCATTGCCAAGCCACTCTCCATCATCTCTGAAAGGTCATGGAGAATGGGAGAGGTGCCTGAGGACTGGAGGAAAGCCAATGTCCCTCCAGTCTTCAAGAAGGGCAAGAAGGAAAACCCGGGAAACTACAGGCCAGTCAGCCTCACCTCCATCCCTGGAAAGGTGATGGAGCAGCTCATTCTGGAAGCCATCTCCAAGCATGTAGAAGAAAAGAAGGTGATCAGGAGTCGTCAGCATGGATTCACCAAGGGGAAATCATGCTTGACCAATCTGGTAGCCTTCTACGATGGCATGACTGGCTGGGTGGATGAGGGGAGAGCGGTGGATGTTGTCTACCTGGACTTCAGCAAGGCGTTTGACACTGTCTCCCACAACATCCTCATAGGTAAGCTCAGGAAGTGTGGGCTAGACGAGTGGACAGTGAGGTGGATTGAGAACTGGCTGAATGGCAGAGCTCAGAGGGTGGTGATCAGCGGCACAGAGTCTAGTTGGAGGCCTGTAGTGAGTGGTGTCCCCCAGGGATCGGTGCTGGGGCCAGTCTTGTTCAATTTATTCATCGATGACCTGGATGAAGGGACAGAGTGTACCCTCAGCAAGTTTGCTGACGACACGAAACTGGGAGGACTGGCTGATACCCCAGAAGGCTGTGCTGCCATTCAGCAAGACCTGGACAGGCTGGAGTGTTGGGCAGAGAGGAACCTCATGAGATTCAACACGGGCAAGTGCAGGGTCCTGCACCTGGGGAGGAATAACCCCATGCACCGGTACAGGTTGGGGGTTGACCTCCTGGAAAGCAGCTCTGCGGAGAAGGACCTGGGAGTCCTGCTAGAGAACAAATTCGCCACGAGCCAGCAATGTGCCCTTGCGGCCAGGAAGGCCAATGGCATCCTGGGGTGCATTAAGAAGAGTGTGGCCAGCAGGTCAAGGGAGGTTCTCCTCCCCCTCTACTCTGCCCTAGTGAGGCCCCATCTGGAGTCCTGCGTCCAGTTCTGGGCTCCCCAGTTCAAGAGGGATGAGGAACTACTGGAGAGAGTCCAGCGGAGGGCCATGAAGATGATTAAGGGACTGGAGCATCTCTCCTGTGGGGAAAGGCTGAGGGAGCTGGGGCTGTTCAGCCTGAGGAAGAGAAGACCGAATATCTCAAGGGTGGGTGTCAAGAGGATGGGGCCAGACTCTTCTCAGTGGTGCCCAGCGACAGGACAAGGGGCAATGGGCACAAACTGGAACACAGGAAGTTCTGTCTGAACATGAGGAAAAACTTCTTTACTGTGAGGGTGACAGAGCCCTGGCACAGGCTGCCCAGGGAGGTTGTGGAGTCTCCTTCTCTGGAGATATTCAAAACCTGCCTGGACGCAGTCCTGTGCAACTTGCTCTAGGTGACCCTGCTCTGGCAGGGGGGTTGGACTAGATGATCTCCAGAGGTCCCTTCCAACCCTTTGCCATTGCTGGTAAAAAGCAACTGTTGTTGTTTGCATCGGTCTTCAGCCTTCTGGTGAGGACCTGGAGATGTTGTAGAAAGAGTAGATGCAGTGGACTACTTAGATACCAACTGACCAGTATAATAAGAACTAGGTCTAATGTGTCAGGTTTTTAACCATTCCATCCTTTTTATAACATTTTGTTCAGAAAAATAAAAAATAGGACCCCAATTTGGAACCCTAACAAGAGCAAATCATCAATGATAAACCATCTTGAAGTGAATGTTAATTCAAACTAGTGTAGGCATTAACTCCGTATTAAGGCAGTGATGCCACAGAAACTCAGAAACAGGGAAGATTTATCTGCTTATGCCAAAACATCTAAGTTAATCAGAGACAAAACTAAAAGACTCCTCTACCCACTGCAGCCTGCTCAGAAGTACAGAGAGTTGTGAAGCTGACTTTGTCTTCTGGCTATTGTTTGCTCTTGCTTTCAATGACAATGTTCTCTCAGTGCTTCAGGCAGCCTAAAGCTTAATGAGAACTCTCCTTTAATAATAGGATCTCCAATTCAGTAAAGTTCTTAAGCACATGCTTTAACCCTATGGAACTAAATAAGACTTAAGAACATAGGTAAGTTTAGGTGTATTTTTACATTCATAAGCGTTCTGCTGAGTTCTGGTGCTACAGAGCCACTGCACATGATCTTACTGGCTGCAGTGTGCATTCATAGGGAGAAAATGCTTCCTGTGATTGTGATATTCAGTGTACTAAAGCTTGATTGATTTCAGTGTAAGAGCCTTTAAAAATAGTAGCATAGCAATTTAACAAAACAAGATTATCCTCAAATAGTCAAGCAGTTCCAGTAAAACAAAAATGTATATTATAATTATATATATAATATATATTTTTTTTCTTTGCTGTCCTGGTGAACTGTTTTTATCTCAACCCATGAGTTTTCCTTTCTCTCCAGTTGTCCTCCCCACCCCACTGGGGAGGAGGGGAGCGAGCAAGTGGCTGCGTGGTATTGGGTTACTGGCTGGGGTTAAACCACGACAAAATGGGTTACAGTATTGTAGTGGTCCTGACTGGAAAATCATTGTACATTGAGGAGTTAGTGATCCACATAACAGTTAACCTCAGTAGGCCCAGGCCTGTGCTGTGCTGTGCTATGCTGCATGTACAGCATGGCCTTCAGGCCTGTGTTGTGCTGCACAAATCTCTTGCCTGCAATATAAAGTTAGTCTGCTGGTTGTAAAAGAAGAGCCTGCAGGCAGCTCCCACTCTGTACTGACGATTATGCCACGTACGTGGCCTTGCCTTTATCTAACAGTGCAGCAAGAAGTTCTCATGTGAACATCCTTTTTGTTTGACAGTAGAAATTATAAAAGAGTTTCCTTGTAAGAAAATCCTATAATAGCTAGAATGATCAAAATGGGAGAAACATTTCTATGGACAATATCTACACGGCATGCTGCAAAATAAGTTATTATTCACTACTACCATCGCAGGCAGATGTTTTGCTGCTTCCTGGGAAGCAGGGCCTCAGCACACATAACTGCTACTTGGGAAGACAAACACCATAACCACAAAAGTCCCTGCTTCCTCCTCCTTTCCTTGAGCTTTATTGCTGAGCACGACATCATATAGTATGGTGTGCTGGTTTTGGCTGGGATACAGTTAATTTTCTTCACTAGATACTATGGGGCTATGTTTGAGGTTTGTGCTGAAAACAGTGTTGATAATACAGGGATGCTTTCATTATTGCTGAGCAGTGCTTACACAGAGTCAAGGCCTTTTCTGCTTCTCACACTGCCCTGCCGAGTAGGCTAGGGGTGCACAAGAAGTTGGGAGGGGACACAGTTGGGACAGCTGACCCCAACTGACCAAAGGGATATTCCATACCATATGACATCATGCTCAGCATAAAAAGCTGGGGGAAGAAGAAGGAAGGGGGGGACGTTCGGAGTGATGGCATTTGTCTCCCCAAGTAACTGTTATGCATGATGGAGCCCTGCTTTCCTGGAGATGGCTGAACAGCTAGGAATAACAATGGGAAGTAGCGAATGAATTCCTTGTTTTGCTTTGTTCGCACGCGTGGCTTTTGCTTTACCTATTAAACTGTCTTTATCTCAACCCATGAGTTTTCTCACTTTTGCCCTTCTGATTCTCTCCCCCATCCCACTGGGGAGGAGTGAGTGAGTGGCTGTGTGGTGCTTAGTTGCCGGCTAGGGTTAAACCACGACAGTCCTTTTTGATGCCCAACATGGGGCTCAAAGGGTTCGAGATAACGACAGATTTGATTGGAATGTGCTAGATTGAATTTATAGCTGTTATTGCTGTTTAGCTATTAATCGACAGGCTCCTGTGCTTGCCATGGGGCTTGCTTGCCTCACTGTATATTAGAGTCTAGTGCTCGTTAGTGGCTGCTTTTTGCTTTCGCTGCTTCCTGTGCTGCTGTACTGCTCATCATCTTCCTCTGCTGTGCCTGGGAACATTTTGATAACAGCAATGGCCATGCGTCTGGGCTGGCAGAGGGCCAGGGCATCACTGCTGTTTCTGTGCTGCTGTACTGGACAGGCTGGAACTCCAGTGTGAACTCGAGTCGAAGGGACTGTCACCTGTGGATGAGTCCATGCAGGAGCAGGACACCCCGAAGCATCTGTGGCCATGGATAAGCCCACAACAGGGCAGGTACACCCCTGGAGGGACTGCAGCCATGGGTAAGGCCATGTTGGAGCAGGTTTACTTTTGAAGGGACTGTGGCTGTGGGTAAGGCCACGCTGTAGCAGGTATATTTCTGAAGGCATCGTGGCCCATGGAGAAGGCCACGCTGGAACAGGTGCACCTCAGAGCAACTGTGGCTGTGGATAAGTCTATGCCACAGCAGGTATACCCCTGGAGAGACTGTGGTTCATAGATAAGGCTCCACCAAATATTCCTTTGGTAAGATTGGGTCAGCTGTCCCAGTTGTATCTCCTTGCACACCCCCAGCCTACTCGCTGTGGGGACAGAGTCGGAAAAAGAAAACTTCAATATGTTGTGCTCGGCAATAGCCAAAATACTGGTGTGTTATCAACACTGTTTTGGTCACAAATCCAAAACACAGAACCATAGGGGCTCCTATGAAGAAAGTTAACTCCATCCCAGCCAGATCACTGCGAGCGCTGGAGCGCTGTGACCAGAGCGGGCAAAGAGAGTGTGGCACATTAGCCAGGGTGTGGCATGGCAGTTTGTGCGGCAGTTTGCGTGGAAGGGTGCCTCCTCGTAGGTAGGGCATTCCACTGGCTGAGAGGGAGACTTGAAGTACACATAACCCAACAACTGGGCACCGTTCTGTGACCATCTGCACAGGTCAAGGGCACTCATCCTAACTGACCCTCAAGGCAGAATGGTGGGCACTCGTCTGAGAGCAAAGGCTGCAGCTCCAGCTAGGGGGTCTGCACCATCTACCCCAGCCGATGCCTCCACGCAGAGGGAGCTGCTGAAGGGAGAGGCTGCAGCGCAGACCTCAGACAGCAGGAAGTGCCTAGACCTTTCTCCTGGGGCAGGGACAGGTGGCAGACTTGCCTGCAAAAGGTGTGCCCAGGTGGAGGACCTCCTGCAGCAGGTGGCTGAGCTGCGGGAGGCACTGAGAAAGCTGCGTAACATCAGGGAGGCTGAGAAGGAGTTAGATAGCTGGTTCCAAGCGCAGTCTGCAGTGGACCCACAGCCCACGACGAAACAGCCAAAAACTCCCCCATCGGCACACACAGAAGGGAGGGGGGCCAATAATGCAGAAGACTGGAAGCTTGCAACAGCAAGGACCAGCAGGAGGAAAAGACTTCCCCTGAAGCCTGAGGTGCCCTTGCAGAACTGCTTCACTGCTCTACAGACTGAAGAAGAAAGACTCATCACATCGGGAGAGATGCTGGAGCTGAGTAAGGCAGCCCGATCTGCTCCCCATATAACAACCAGCGCAACTAAGACAAGACGACGGGTGATAGTAGTAGGCGAGTCTCTTCTGAGAGGTAGGGAGGCATCCATTTGCTGACCTGATGCACTTTCTAGAGAGGTTGACATGGTTTAAACCCAGATGGTAACCGAATACCACATAGCCACTTGCTCACCCCCCGCCTCCCCGGTGGGGTGGGGAGGAGAATCGGAGAGAAAGGAAAACTCGTGGGTTGAGATAAAAAGAATTCACCAGGACAGCAAAGAAAAACAATTAAAATATATTAATAATGATAATAAATATATATATTAATAATGATAATAAAATAATATATATAAGGATAATAATATATATAGAACGAACGATGCACAATTTCTCACCACCCAATCACCGATACAGCCCATCCAGAGCAGCAGTTGGGAAAAAGGAATATTCCCAAGCAGCTATCCCAGAACAGCAAGTTCCAGAGAGAGCAGGCGAGGGAACAAACAGCTGAACGAATGAACAAAAAGGCCCGAATCAATGAAAAAAGGGAAAAAGAAGGGAACTGGCCTGCTGGCTGACCCTCACTTATACTGGGCATGACGTCTATGGTGCGGAATATTCTCTTTGGCCAGTTTGGATCAACTATTCTGGCTCTACCCCTCCCAAGTTTTTGTACCTGCACATTAGCAAAACCTGGGAAACTGGAAGATGTCCTTGATTGCTTAACAGCAACTAATAACATCAGTGTGTTATCAACATTCTTCACATACTAAATCCAAAACACAGTAGCTGCTGGAAAGAAAAATTAGCTCTGTCCCGGCCGAAACCAGGACAGAGGTGTACTGCTTATCAGGGGCTCGTATCAGGGATGTCACTGAGAAACTACCAAACCACATACAGTCCACTGACTATTATCTGCTGCTGTTGTTTCACATGGGCACCAGTGATACAGCCAGGAGCACTCTGAGGAGTATCAAGAAGGATTACAGAGCCCTGGGAGCAGCGGTAAGGGACTCTGGAGCACAGGTAGCTTTTTCATCAGTCCTCCCAGTCAAAGGGAAGGGGTTTGAAAGGGCCAGTCGAATCTGGCGAATCAACAAATGGTGACAGGACTGGTGCCACAGCCAGGGTGTCGTGGTTTAACCCCAAATTGTAACCCAATACCACGCAGCCGCTCGCTCACTCCCCCACTCCCCGGTGGGGAGGAGAATCAGAGAGAAAGGAAAACTCTCGGGTTGAGATAAAAACAGCTCACCAGGACAGCAAAGGAAAAATATGAAAATATATTAACAATGATAATAATGATAATATATACAAGGATAATAGAATATATAAAACAAACGATACACAATTTCTCACCACCCGACGACCCATACAACCCGTCCCGAGCAGCAGGCAGGGAGCAGGGGTATCCCCCCCAGCTATCCCAGAACAGCAAGTTCCAGAGAGAGCAGGCGAGGGAACCAACAGCCGAACGAATGAAAAACAAAAAGGAAAAAATAGGGAAACAAAAAGCAACCCGAAGGGAAGCTTAAGGATTAAGGCAAGTTAAGGGTCTAAAAACCTCAAAAGCCTCAAAAGCCTAAAAGATCTAGTGGCCCACCGACTGACCCTCGCTTATATCGGGCATGCCATCTCTGGTATGGAATACTCTCTTTGGCCAGTTGGGATCAACTATCCTGTCTCTACCCCTCCCAAGTTTTTGCCCCCGCACGTTAGCAAAACCTGGAAAACAGCAAAATGTCCTTGGTCGTTCAGCAGCAACCAGCAACATCAGTGTGCTATCACCGTTGTTCTCACACTAAAGCCAAAACACAGGAGCTGCTGAAAACAAAACTAGCTCCATCCTGGCCTAAACCAGGACACAGGGGGTCGGCTACTTAGACCATGGGACTCGCTTTGAGAAACCTGGTCTATTGGGGGCTGATGGGGTCCATCTGTCAGAGAAAGGGAAGAGCATCGTCGGTCATAGGCTTGCCAAGCTGGGGAAGAGGGCTTTAAACTAAAGTTGCCGGGGGAGGGGAACCTCAATCCATCCCACTCCTACCAGTTTGATGCCAGTGCCAGCAATAGATGCCCAGGGCCTGGAGAAGGATCACAGGTCAGCAGGAGAGCACCTGAAGAGCAGCACAAAGGAATTCCAGTCACTCCAGCTAATAAGTCAGCTTCATCGGGGGCCCAAGTTAAATGCCTCTATGCAAGCGCACCTAGCATGGGGAATAAACAAGAGGAGGTAGAGATGTGCGCATGCCTGCAGGGCTGTGATCTTATTGGCATCACGGAGACGTGGTGGGATGGCTCCTATGACTGGAGTGATGGAATGGAAGGATAGAGGCTCTTTAGGGAGGACAGGCAGGGGAGATGAGGAGGGAGTGTCGCCCTCTATGGCAATGACCAGCTGTAGTGCATGGAGCTCCACCTGGGGATGGATGAGGAGCTGACTGAGAGCTTATGGATCAGGATCAAAGGGAGGGCAGGGGCGGGTGGCACTATAGTGGGGGTCTGCTACAGGCCACCCGACCAGGAAGATCGAGTGGATGAGGCCCTCTATAGACAGATAGGAGCAGCCTCACGTTCACAAGCCCTGGTCCTTATGGGGGACTTCAACCACCCCGATATCTGTTGGAGGGACAACACAGCAGGGCATAAGCAATCCAGGAGGTTCCTGGAATGCATTGATGATAACTTCCTTCTCCAAGTGATAGAGAAGCCAACGAGGAGAGGTGCTATGCTGGACCTTGTTCTCACCAACAAGGAGGGGCTGGTGGGGAATGTGAAGCTCAGGGGCAGCCTTGGCTGCAGTAACCATGAAACAGTGGAGTTCAAGATCCTTAGGGCAGCGAGGAGGGCACACAGCAAGATCACTACCCTGGACTTCAGGAGAGCGGACTTTGGTCTCTTCAGGGATCTGCTTGGTAGAGTACCATGGGATAAAGCCCTGGAGGGAAGAGGGGCCCAAGAAAGCTGGTTAATATTCAAGGATCACCTACTCTAAGCTCAGGAGCAATGCATCCCAACAAAGAGGGAGTCAGGCAAAAATGCCAGGAGGCCTGCAGGGATGAACAAGGAGCTCCTGGACAAACTCAAGCACAAAAAGGAAGCCTACAGAGGGTGGAAGCAAGGACAGGTAACCTGGGAGGAATACAGAGAAATTGTCCAAGCAGCCAGTGATCAGGTTAGGAAAACTAAAGACCTGATAGAATTAAATCTGGCCAGGGACATCAAGGGCAACAAGAAAAGCTTCTATAGGTATGTTGGTGATAAAAGGAAGACTAGGGAAAAATGTGGGCCCTCTCCGGAAGGAAATGGGAGACCTGGCTACCTGGGATATGGAGAAGGCTGAGGTACTCAACGACTTTTTTGCCTCAGTCTTCACCAGCAAGTGCTCTCGCCACACCGCCCAAGTCGCAGAAGGCAAGGGCAGGGACTGGGACAATGAAGAACCGCCCACTGTAGGAGAAGATCAGGTTCAAGATCATCTAAGGAACCTGAAGGCGCACAAGTCCATGGGACCTGATGAGAGGCATCCACCGGTCCTGAGGGAACTGGTGGAGGAAGTTGCTAAGCCACTATTCATCATATTTGAGAAGTCAGGGCAGTCCAGTGAAGTTCCCACTGACTGGAAAAGAGGAAACACAACACCCATTTTTAAAAAGGGAAAAAATGAAGACCTGGGGAACTACAGGCCAGTCAGTCTCACCTCTGTGCCTGGCAAGATCATGGAGCAGATCCTCCTGGAAACTGTGCAAAGGCACATGGAAAACAAGGAGATGATTGGCGACAGCCAACATGGCTTCACTAAGGGCAAATCATGCCTGACAAATTTGGTGGCCTTCTACAACGGGGTTACAGGATTGGTGGATAAGGGAAGAGCAACTGACATCATCTACCTGGACTTGTACAAAGCATTTGACACTGTCCCACACGACATCCTTGTCTCTAAATTGGAGAGACATGGATTTGACAGATGGACCACTCAGTGGATAAGGAATTGGCTGGATGGTCGCACTCAAAGAGTTGCAGTCAATGACTCAATGTCCAAGTGGAGATCGGTGACAAGTGGCATTCCTCAGGGGTCAGTATTGGGACCAGCACTGTTTAACATCTTTGTTGGTGATACGGACAGTGGGATTGAGTGCACCCTCAGCAAGTTTGTGGATGACTCCAAGCTGAGTGGTGTGGTTGATACTCTAGAGGGAAGGGATGCCATCCAGAGGGACCTTGACAGGCTAGGGAGGTGGGCCCGTACAAATCTCATGAGGTTCAACAAGGCTAAGTGCAAGGTCCTTCACATGGGTTGGGGCAATCTCAAGCACAAATACAGGCTGGGCAGAGAATGGATTGAGAGCAGCCCTGAGGAGAAGGACTTGGGGGTGTTGGTTGCTGAGAAGCTCAACATGAGCCGGCAATGTGCGCTCGCAGCCCAGAAAGCCAACTGTATCCTGGGCTGCATCAAAAGAAGTGTGACCAGCAGGTCGAGGGAGGTGATTCTGCCCCTCTACTCCACTCTCGTGAGACCCCACCTGGAGTACTGCGTTTAGCTCTAGGGCCCCCAACACAAGTAGGACATGGACCTGTTGGAGCGAGTCCAGAGGAGGCCCACAAAGAAGATCAGAGGGCTGTAGCACCTCTCCTATGAAGACAGGCTGAGAGAGTTGGGCTTGTTCAGCCTGGAGAAGAGAAGGCTCGGGGGAGACCTTATAGCAGCCTTCCAGTACCTAAAAGGGGCCTACAAGAAATCTGGAGAGGGACTTTTTATGAGGGCATGGAGTGACAGGACAAGGGGTAATGGCTTTAAACTGAGAGAGGGTAGATTTAGATTAGATAGATAGAAGGAAGTAATTCTTCACTATGAGGGTGGTGAGGCACTGGAACAGGTTGCCCAGAGAAGTTGTGGCTGCCCCATCCCTGGAAGTGTTCAAGACCAGGTTGGATGGGGCTTTAAGCAACCTTGTCTAGTGGAAGGTGTCCCTGCCCATGGCAGGGGGGTTGGAACTAGGTGATCTTTAAGGTCTCTTCCAACCCAAACCATTCTATGATAGATCTGTGATTTTACAGAGCTGTGAGCATATGCTCATCTGAAAGAATTTTCTACCGTCCTCCTAGTGCCATCACATGCTTGGACAGCATCCAGATGATGCACATCACTGTCTTTGGTCATTCATGCAAGCTGTCCACTCTATCTTTCAGCCCGAAAGAGCTGTGTCTGTAGCAAGGATGCTGTCCTGTTGTTCACACGTTAAGGCAATTCAGTCTGTTAATATGGCAGACTATGCTCCAGTAGGCATATTTTCTCTTTGTTTGAAATTTGTTGTAGTCTTGTGTGTAGGGTGTATGTGTGTGTAGGTTTACTCCCACTAAAATCCCCCAAATGAAATATGAATTAACAGAATCACTACTCCCTGTCAGGATAGATACCCCACCTGCAGTACCAGTAAGCATCTCACCTCGTCATCAGTAGAGCTAGACGTTTGGTTTCTTTCTCTTACTGGAGCTATAGATTTATCAGGCACTCTGAGAAAATTCACCTGAAAGTAAAGCAGGGAGAGGTTAAATACTGGATTTCTTTTATTCTGTATGACATTAACCCTTAGGTATATTGCAAGGAAGAAAGACAAGTGTCCTGAATCCTTTGGGCATGATTTATATCTTATTATACTTCAGGGCAATTACAAAATGGCTTCTTTGCAGATACACTTTCCTATTAGTTAATGTTTTCAGAGCTGGGTTTTTTGTTGTGTTTTGTTTTGTTTTTAAAGTGTCCATTTTTATATAGAGGTGAGATGAATGCACTTGACTCCTTGACCTAACTAGTGGTAG
Organism: Phoenicopterus ruber ruber; assembly: GCA_009819775.1. Classification (NCBI taxonomy): domain Eukaryota; kingdom Metazoa; phylum Chordata; class Aves; order Phoenicopteriformes; family Phoenicopteridae; genus Phoenicopterus; species Phoenicopterus ruber. The sequence continues at coordinate 33,038,052 of CM020247.1, forward strand.
TTTGGTTCAGGCTCCAAAGGAGGTAAAGGCCTAAGCCGTAACCAGGTCAAGAACTTCTCTGGTTCCACTCTGTTCTCTGGAAACCCACTAAGGAACAGAGTGACATGGTGAACATCGATGCATATGAGCTTGGAACACCGATTATGTGATTAATACATGAATAGTAGGTGGCTTTTCCAAGACTCATTTATCAAGGAACAAAGTGAGTTGTGGGTACAAGGAGTCTCATGCATACCTTTTCCATTTCATGCAATTTGACTACAAGCCAACCACTTTTTGTTCCATAAATATGACAGCCTAAGTGAGCCTTCTTTGAGCTCCCTGCTAAGCAGCTGGCTGCATGGCAGTGATCTCCCCTTGAGCTGGGGCACCTCTCAAGGTTGCTCCTTGAGGCAGAGACACCTCTTACCAACTGCAGATCTTTGGTAAGTGACTGATATCGTGCATAACCTTGTATTATAGTGCACTAAGATTCTGTATTGGTAACTTTGATTTTTGTCTTGGTAACTTTGATTCTGTCTTGGTAGTTTTGAATCATTGTTATATCCTTTGTGCAATAAGTAATAGAGTGAACCTTGCCATCAAACTTTGTTTAAGTCGCACTTTTACAACATCATATTTCAATAAAACCACTTTTGCTGATGATATACCTTTGACAGTGGTTCTTTAGGCAGTCTAAATTGCCCACTCAAGACAAATTGGCTTAGTCAGCAGGATCCGCGACAAATTGGCGTAGTCAGCAGGATGGCAAGTAGTATCAATGATTACTTATGGAAGTGTGGAATAAGTCCGAGTCCCAAATTCTCAGAAGAATGGGCTCGTGACCACTGGCATGACTGGGGTGCTACCAAAGAACAATTAAAATTAGCAAGAGGAAATACTAAAGATGGTAAAGGAAAAGGAATTATTTGTAAGATGTTAGGCACCTGCCTAGAAGCTGCCTGTCAGGATAGGAAAAACTATAATAGAGACAGACAAGATCTGAGAGAGGAAATAGAAGGCAGGAAGGCAACTGAGTTATTAATGTCCCTGCAAATTGAACAGCTACAGAAGCAGTTACAGGAAGAAAAGGAGAGAGAGAAAAAAAAAAAAAGGAAGAAAAAATTGAGATGATACTCATGTGGGCCCTGCATCCCCCTAATCCTGTGCAAATTAGGAAACTAATAGTGTCCCCAGAGGATTGGAATGGTGATATTTGGGGTGATTCTGATGACTATGATGAGGGAAATGATGACCCCTGTTCCACTCAGATTCCTCTGAATATGAGGCTAGACGCATCATCAAAGCAGAATACTCTGAAGGACCTCGAGGTGGTACTCCACAATATACTATGCGAACCATTCCCTGAGATCCATTGCAATTGACAAACTTACAAGAGAAATATGGCAGAAAGTCAGGTGAAATTGAAACTGAATATTTGTGGCATGTCTGCCTCAGCAGCAGTGACAGAGTAATGTTGAGTAGAGATGAAGCAAACGGTTATTGGAGTCCAGGAGTTTTCTTAAACCTAGGACCCGACCCGATGAATGAAGCCCATTCTATCACCTGTAGGGTAGCTTATTGGGCTAGGGGAATAGATGCCTTGGAACGAGGTGAACCTTCCATAATTCCCAGCCATTCCCTAAGTGAGCTCTCCACTGCTGTCACGAAAGCCACCTGCATACAAGTCATGCACACACAGGGAGAATCCTGTGATACTCCAATATCTGCCATGGTAGATTATACAATATTAAAGCCATTAAATGAAAGAAGCACTTACATTCTGATTCCAGTTGGTCCTCGATGACAACTGGTGACATTTCTAATAGATACGGGAGAACAAATTTCAATAGTAGCACAACAGGATACCAAATAGCTGGGTATGTGACCTGGATGGCAGAGTTAAAGTCACTGGAGTAAACAAAGTGCTATTTGCCAAACCTTGAAAATTAATTTATGGCTCCCAGGCAAGAAGCGCATGTTGCCTACTTGCTTTACAGCACAATTAAAATATTTTGGGTTTCGATGTTTTGACTGGAAGAAACTGGTGCTTGCCAGATGGCAGCATGTGGTCCTTTGGTTCAAGTCCTGACCCCAACCCCAGTAGAAATTGGGAGGCTACAGTATGCGCACTCCATGCAGCCCCTGTGCTCCCCTATTTGAAAATTACCAATGTACCACAGTACCCAATTTCTGCTGTGGCTCGAAATGAAATTTCTGATGTAATAACAGACTTAGAAAAATGGCCCATTATTTCAGAACCCACTCTCCATACAATTCACCCGTCTGGCCAGTCTGAAAGCTGGATGGGAGATGGGGCCTGACAATTGATTATTGGCACCTAAATGCCAACACAGCTCCACTAATGGCTGCAGTACCTAATATAGCAACTTTAACAGCCACTCTACAAGCAATCGCACATCCATGGATGGCAGTGTTAGATGTCAGAAGTATGTTCTTTATGGTCCTCTTGCAGGAGGAGGATAAAAAGAAATTTGCTTTTACTTGGGAAGGTATACATTATACCTTTAACAGACTCCCACAGGGGTATAAACATTCACCTACGATTGCTCATGCTGCACTTAGAATCACAGAATCATAGAATTGTTCTGGTTGGAAGAGACCTCCAAGATCATCGGGTCCAACCATTAACCTAGCATTACCAAGTCCACCACTAAATCGTATCCCTTAGGGCCTCATCTAAACGCCTTTTGAAAACCCCCAGAGATGGGGACTCCACCACCTCCCTGGGCAGCCTGTTCCAATGCCCGACAACCCTTTCGGTGAAGAAATTTTTATGAATGTCCAATCTAAACCTCCCCTGGCGCAGCTTGAGGCCATTTCCTCTTGTTCTGTCGTCTGTTACATGGGAGAAGAGACCGACCCCCATCTCTCTACAACCTCCTTTCAGGTAGTTGTAGAGAGCAATAAGGTCTCCCCTCAGCCTCCTTTTCTCCAGACTAAACATCCCCAGTTCCCTCAGCCGCTCCTCATAGGACTTGTGTTCCAGACCCTGCACCAGCTTCATTGCCCTTCTCTGGACACGCTCCAGCACCTCAATGTCTTTCTTGTAGTGAGGGGCCCAAAACTGAACACAGGACTCGAGGTGCGGCCTCACGAGGGCCGAGTACAGGGGGACGATCACTTCCCTACTCCTGCTGGCCACACTATTTCTGATACAGGCCAGGATGCTGTCGGCCGCCTTGGCCACCTGGGCACACTGCTGGCTCATATTCAGCCGGCTGTTGACCATCATGCCCAGGTCCTTTTCCGCCAGGCAGGTTTCCAGCCACTCCCCCCCAAGCCTGTAGCGTTGCCTGTTGTTGTGACCCAAGGGCAGGACCCAGCACTTGGCCTTGTTGAACTTCATACAATCGGCCTCGGCCCATCGATCCAGCCTGTCCAGATCCCTCTGTAGTGCCTGCCTGCCCTCCAGCAGATCAACACTCCCGCCCAACTTAGTATCATCTGCAAACTTACTGAGGGTGCACTCGATCCCCTTGTCCAGATCATTGATAAAGATATTGAACAGGACTGGCCCCAATACTGAGCCCTGGGGAACGCCACTTGTGACCAGCCGCCAAATGGATTTAACTCCATTCACCACAACTCTTTGGGCCTGGCCATCCAGCCAGTTTCCTACCCAGCGCAGAGTATGCCCATCCAAGCCATGGGTAGCCAGGTTCTCCAGGAGGATGCTGTGGGAGATGGTGTCAAAGGCTTTACTGAAGTCCAGGTACACAACGTCCGCAGCCTTTCCCTCATCCACTAGGCGGGTCACCATGTCGTAGAAGGAGATCAGGTTGGTCAGGCAGGACCTGCCTTTCATAAACCCATGCTGAGTGGGCCCGATCGCCTGGTTGTCCCATACGTGCCACATGATGGCACTCAAGATGATCTGCTCCATAACCTTCCCGGGCACCGAGGTCAGGCTGACAGGCCTGTAGTTCCCTGGATCCTCCTTCCAGCCCTTCTTGTAGATGGGTGTCACATTTGCCAGCCTCCAGTCAACTGGGACCTCCCCGGTTAGCCAGGACTGCTGATAAATGATGGAGAGTGGCTTGGTGAGCACTTCTGCCAGCTCTTTCAGCACCCTTGGGTGGATCCCATCCAGCCCCATAGACTTGTGCGTGTCTAGGTGGCGTAGCAGGTCCCTGACCATTTCCCCTTGGATTATGGGGTCTTCATTCTGCTCCCCGTCCCCATCTTCCTGCTCAGGGGGCTGGGTGCCCAGAGGGCAACTTCCCTTGCTGTTAAAGACTGAGGCAAAGAAGGCATTAAGCACCTCAGCCTTTTCCTTGTCCCTTGACACTAAGTTTCCCCCTGCATCCAATAGAGGAGGGAGATTTTCCTTAGCCCCCTTTTTATTGTTAATGTATTTGTAGAAGGACTTTTTGTTGTCTTTCATGGCAGTAGCCAGACTAAGTTCTAGCTGGGCCTTGGCCCTTCTAATTTTCTCCCTGGATGACCTCACAACATCCTTGTAGTCCTCCTGAGTTGCCTGCCCCTTCCTCCAAAGGTTGTAGACTCTCCTTTTTTTTCCTGAGTTCCAGCCGGAGCTCTCTGCTCAGCCAGGCCGGTCTTCTTCCCCACCGGCTCGTCTTTTGGCTCATGGGGACGGCCTGCTCCTGCGCCTTTAAGATTTCCCTTTTGAAGAATATCCAGCCTTCCTGGACTCCTTTGCCCTCCAGGACTGCCTCCCAAGGGACTCTGCCAACCAGACTCCTAAACAGGCCAAAGTCTGCCCTCCGGAAGTCCAAGGTGGCAGTTCTGGTGACCCTCCTCTTTACTTCTCCATGAATCGAGAACTCTATCATTTCGTGGTCACTGTGCCCAAGACGGCCTCCGACCGTCACATCACCCACAAGACCTTCTCTGTTCACAAACAACAGGCCCAGCGGGCTGCCTTCTCTCGTTGGCTCCCTCACCAGCTGCGTGAGGAAGTTCTCTTCCACACACTCCAGGAACCTCCTGGACTGTTTCCTCTCTGCTGCATTGTATTTCCAGCAGACATCTGGCAAGTTGAAGTCCCCCATGAGAACAAGGGCTAGTGGTCGTGAGGCTTCTCCCAGCTGCCTGTAGAATGCTTCATCTGCCTCCTCGTCCTGGTTGGGTGGTCTGTAACAGACTCCCACCATGGTATCTGCCTTGGTGGCCTTCCCCCTGATTCTTACCCATAGGCACTCAACCCTCGTGTCACTGTCCTCGAGCTCTAGGCAGTCCAGACTCTCTCTAACATAGAGGGCTACCCCACCGCCTCTCCTTCCTTGCTTATCCCTTCTAAAGAGTTTATAGCCATCCATCGCAGCACTCCAGCTATGTGTGTCATCCCACCATGTTTCTGTGTTGGCAACTATATCATAGTTTTCCCCTTTCACAACGGCCTCAAGCTCCTCCTGTTTGTTGCCCATGCTCCATGTGTCCGTGTAGATGCACTTCAGCTGGGCTAATGATCCTGTTGCCTTTGTGGTGGGAGAAGCCCTACTTCCTACATGTCCCATCTCAGGCGTTTCCGTGGTTCCTAGCAGACCAGTGACCCCTGTGTCCCTGCTGCCGCATGGGTCTCTCTGTCCTACCTCGTCTGAGATGGCTGACCGAAGGGCCTTGCTGGCACGCCATCCCTCATTCATTGGCGTGCCACCCCCAGGCTTCTCTCTAGCAAGCCTGGTTTTATCCCCTTCCCCCTTCAAATCTAGTTTAAAGCCCTTTCCATGAGCCCTGCTAACTCCTGTGCCAGGATCCTTTTCCCCCTTTGGGACAGGTGCCCTCCGTCTGCCGCCAGCAGGCCTGGTGCCATGTAAACCGACCCGTGGTCAAAGAACCCAAAGTCCTGCCGGTGACACCAGGCTCGGAGCCAGGTGTTGATCTGCTGGCTCCTCCAGTTTCTTCCCTCATCCTTCCCCAGAACTGGAGGGATAGAGGAGAACACTACCTGTGCTCCTGATCCCTTAACCAGTCGCCCCAAGGCCCTGAAGTCCCTCTTGATTGCCCCGGGACTTCTTTTTGCCACCTCGTCGCTGCCTACCTGGAAGATCAACAGGGGATAGTAGTCTGAGGGCCGTACTAGGGTGGGAAGCTTTCTCTTCACATCCTTGACCCGGGCCCCAGGGAGGCAGCAGACTTCCCTAAGCAGTGGGTCCAGTCTGCATATGGGCCCTTCTGTTCCTTTCAGAAGGGAGTCACCTATGACAATGACCCGTCTCTTGTTTTCCTTTGTGGGGGCAGTTTTGATGCAGGACATAGGCTCACTAATCCTCGGCAGCACCTCCAGGCTGGCTGAACCATCAGCCTTGTCATTGTTTGGTTCCAGTGGCAGGGCCTCGTACCTATTGTGCAAGGGCACCTGTGGAGGTGGGGTAGGCGCTGAGGAGACACGCCTGCCTCGCCAGGGAGGCACTAGTTGCCACTGTCCCCTGTCCCTGTGTTCAGCCATGCAGGGAGAGGATCGGGATAGGGAGTCCCCCGCGACAGGCACCCTGGCTGCCTGTTGCGCCTGTCTCAGGGAGGGCAGGGTGCGAGTCCAGTCATCGATCTCCCTCTCGCACTCCCTGATACTCCTCAACCTGGTCACCTCCTGCCGGAGCTCTGTCACCAGGCAGAGGAGTTCCTCTACCTGGGCACACCTCCCACAGGCGTGCTCGCTGCTGCTGCTGCCCGGTACTGGCATCAGAGTAGGGCACACCCTGCAGCCTGACACCTGGGTGGCAGCGTGTTCCCACCGCAGCTCTGTCTGGGAAGCTGCGTCAGCCGTGGCAGGTGCAAGGCTTAGAGCGGCCACGGCTTTCTGCCAGGTGGACACCATTGCTCCCTCGTCCAGCCGGCGGAGCTTCAGCGCCCTCCCTGCGCAAACTGCCGCACCCTGTTCGCCACGCTCCGGGTTGCTGGCGCTCCCCAGGGGCTTTTTTATACGTGGGGGCTTGGCCGCCGCGGCTCCTGGCCCTGCCCAGGTCTCGTCAGCCGCTCTCGCGCGAGCTGCCGGCTCCTGGCGGGTCCCTCGGCTCCCTCTGAGGCTCCCCGGTTCGGGAAACCCCCCTGCGCACCGCGCTAGGATGCTCTGCTGCAGGTCGCGCCGGCACCGGAGCTGATCGCCTCGGCGACTTGCTGAACTTTTACAGACAGTCTCGCTTCCTCAGGTTGTGAAACTGTACCAATATATAGATGATATTCTGATTGGAGGGACTTCCCATGAAAAAGTGAGGGAAGTGGCAGCAGCAGTATGACAAGCACTATATAAAGTAGAAGTTGAGATCCCATCTGAAAAATGTCAGGGATCAAGCAGAGAAGTAAAATTTTTAGTTACTTGGTGGATTGCAGGTAGTGCAACAATTCCACCAGACACCCTAAGTAAAATAGAACAATTGCAGATACCCCAATCTAGGAAAGAATTACAACAGTTTGTGGGTACTTTAGGATATTGAAGGAAACTTGTACCTGGATTTTCTGTCATTGCTCACCCACTGTACTCACTTTTACAAAAAGGAAAATCGTGGGAATGGAAGCCAGAACATGAAGAGGCAGTTAAAACCCTAATACAGGAATTAAAGACATATCAGTCACTGGGGCCAGTACACCCCTGCCACCCTATTATAGCCGAATGGGGTTTTGCAGAACATGGTACTTATTGCAATCTACTCCAAACCGGGCCAAACAGGCCAAAAAAGGCCTTTAACATTTAACTCGACTGCATTTAAAGAGACAGAACAGAGATATTCCAAGTGGGAAAAGGGACTTTTGTCTTTAATCCAAGCAGTTAAACAAGTTGAGCCACTAACTAGAAGGGGTAACCAGTCCAGAAAAACCTCGCCAAGACGTATATTGTTTTCCCTTTCCAGGAACAATACCAGGAATGATACCAGCACACCTACCCTGGAGATTGGGTTAACCATTGAAGGATTGCTTATCCTTCTTGTAGGAGCGATCATCGCCAGCATGGGCCAAATTCAGTTCACGCGTTGACAAGCTCGACCCACAGGGTGGAGACCCTCACTTATTTTATTTATGCTAATTGATACTGTAACTATAGTACATTCTGTACCATACATGCAGTTATGGGTGCAATCTACTATATCAACAATTATAAGGGAAGGCGATGAGGGCACCTTGCCCACTGAGGTTCGAAAGGTAATTTGGAAAATGCGACTCAGTTCAAAAAGGATTTCCAATCTTGGTGGTATTTAGTTAATTTCACTTATGACCCCACTGACAGTAAAGCCACAGCTTTTGTTTTAACAATACGCAATGCTTTGGTATATACCATATACCCAATCATTGTGCTGGGATTAAATCACAATGGAACTGTACTCTATGCGTTAGAACATAGAGTATGGGCCCAACAAAATGGGAACAAATGGCAAACTGTTGATGTTGATGAATGTGTTGTACGGATGTTGATGCATGTGTTGTATGAGAACAACAAGGATTTATTTGTGAAAGTAATACTATTAAGGCACAAGACATTTGTCTTGACACTGAACAAAATGCTTGTCATTTTGAAATGCATCCTGATGAAACTCCTGAGACTGTACTTGTATATGTTGTGTTTATATGAGAACCCTTTGTGATTCTATATATATAGACAACACCACTGTAGATATATATAATCACTCAAATATCTGTATTTGTAACTACTGAAATTATGGGATGCAACTTTAACTATTCAGCTCCTGTCACATCCCATCAATTGCTACAATCCAACTATACATTGTATCCAGATTTATTGCCTACCCTCATTGGAATGAATCTCACATTGGTAAGAAAACTCTTGCAACATGATGACCCCCGTCAATTGTGAAAACGAATTCGGAACAATGGACAGAGAACCTTCATTACTGTCCATCATGATGCAGAGAGAATACACTGCATCCTAGAAAGAGTGAAGAAAGATGGAGAACATCACTGGTGGGAAACTCTTTTTGGATGGTCACCAACAGCAACTGGAGCTTTGAATTTGATGCTACATCCAGCTGTAGTTTTGTTAGTTTTGACTTTATTGTGTTTATTGCTTATAGTCATTTCATATATCAAAGTTTGGCAAAAGATGAAAATCCAACATTCATGGATCAGAGCTTGCACACTACTCGGAGAGCACAGGAGAGAAAGGAAATTTTTTCTTTAGTAAAACCTTCAAGGACCTGTGGAGAGAATATCTGTGTTGAGAACAGGAGTTATCTTGTGACTGCTCCTTTTCTGCTTCTCTAGTCTCTGGAAACATGACTCCTATAGGACTTGAACTATTATTGGATGATGTCCATCTATGTTCAGTAGCAGCTGCAGAGATGACTCAGAGGGAGTTAATATATCTGTATTTGCTCCCACCTAAATATCTGCAAGGCAGACTCTGAGCTTGGCAAAGTTCTGTGGCTAAGAGACCAGTCCTCCCATTCTTCTGTTCTCAGATTTTGCAAAATGAGTCCAAGAGAGTTCAATACAAGCAGACTGAAATCCCATAGAAAAGCATCTATGCTAGACAAATGTCCTGGTTTCAGTCGGGACGGAGCTAATTTTTCTTTCCAGCAGCTACTGTGTTTTGGATTTAGTATGTGAAGAATGTTGATAATACACTGATGTTATTAGTTGCTGTTAAGCGATCAAGGACATCTTCCAGTTTCCCAGGTTTTGCTAATGCGCGGGTGCAAAAACTTGGGAGGGGTAGAGCCAGTATAGATTCAAACTGGCCAAAGAGAGTATTCCATACCATAGACATCATGCCCAGTATAAGTGGGGGTCAGTCGGTGGGCCACTTCCCTTCTTTTTCCCTTTTTTCATTCATTCAGGCCTTTTTCATTCTTTTGTTCGGCTGTTGGTTCCCTCGCCTGCTCTCTCTGGAACTTGCTGTTCTGGGATAGCTGGGGGGGATACCCCTGCTCCCTGCCTGCTGCTCGGGACGGGCTGTATTGGTCGTCGGGTGGTGAGAAATTGTGTATTGTTTGTTTTATATATTCTATTATCCTTATATATATATTCATTATTGTCATTATTAATATATAATATAATTATTTTTTTCTTTGCTGTCCTGGTGAGCTGTTTTTATCTCAACCCACAAGTTTTCCTTTCTCTCCGATTCTCCTCCCCACCCCACTGGAGGGGGGGTGAGCAAGTGGCTGCATGGTATTCAGTTACCATCTGGGATTAAACCATGACAGCAAGGAAAGGGTGGTGATGCAAAAGGGAAGAATATTCCTTTCACAGAATCACAGAATCACAGAATGGTAGGGGTTGGAAGGGACCTCTGGAGACCATCCAGCCCAGCCCCTGCCAGAGCAGGGTCACCCAGCACAGGCTGCACAGGACTGCGTCCAGGCGGGTTTGAATATCTCCAGAGAAGGAGACTCCACACCCTCCCTGGGCAGCCTGTGCCAGTGAGCCCCACACATAACAGCCAATAACATTAAATATGGAAATGACCATGTAAACATCACTAGAGAGGTAAATGACTTCAGCAAACTGGAAATAAAAACAGCACTCCTACTGGAAACATCTCCGCTGTGAGTCTCATGACTTCATGCTCTCCATCTATACTGTTGGCTTAAATCAGTCACAGCCTACCTGTAGTTTAGATGCAAAAAGTTGAAACTCTGGATTTTCCAAACTCACATGAGAGAAACAAACAATAATCCACTGCAATGAGCATGATTTTCCTGTGAAATATATAAGCATTTTAGCATATCTCTGAATCTGTGGGCTCGATCAAAACACTATAGATCCAAGTACTGGCTCTGTCTGGGAGTTAATTTTCTTCATAGCAGCCCATGTGGTGCTGTGTTTTAGATTTGCAACTAAAACAGTGTTGATAACTCACCAGTGTTTTGGCTATTGCTGAGCAGTGCTTGCACAGCATCAAGGCCTTCTCTGTTTCTCACTCTGCTCCCCCAGCAAGTAGGCTGGGGGCAGGCAAGAGGTTGGGAGGGGACACAACTGGGACAATTGACCCAAATTAACAAAAAGGATATTGCATGCCATATAATGTTATGCTCAGCAATAAAAACGGGGGTGGGGGGGTGGGGGTCTAGCCATTGCTCAGAGACTGGCTGAGCATCGGTCTGCTTGTGGGAGATAGTGAGTGATTGCCTTTGCTTCGCTTTTCATTTTTTTTTTCTCTTTTTTTTCCTTTCACTTATTAAACTGTCTTTATCTCAACTCATGAGTTTTTCTCACTTTTGCTCTTTCTATTCTCTCCCCCATCCTACTGACAGGGGAAGTCAGTGGCTGCGTGGGGCTTAGCTGCCTACCAGGGTTAACCCACCCCAATCCATCAGCACTTGATCCATCCAGAATCATGAGCAAGGGAAACAGGGTTCATGCTAAGGCACCAAATGTGCTTAGGCTGACTCCAGTGTTGAGCTAAGACTACCTTCTAGCATATACTTGTTTGCTAAATGTGCAATGGGCACATTTTGATATAGCTGTCTTAGATTCAAACCTTAACAGCAGTGTTATCCAGGTCGAAACAACAGTAAATCCAGTAATTCACTAATACTGGGCTAACTTAATAACAGAGCATGCAAAGACTTACATAACCATGGTTATCAAGCAGGCTGTCAGGAAGCAGGGTATGGTTTCTTCTCTTCTTGGAAGCACTATCTGGACTTAGAATCATAGAATCGTTCTGGTTGGAAGAGACCTCCAAGATCATCGGGTCCAACCATTAACCTATCACTACCAAGTCCACCACTAAATCATATTCCTTAGGGCCTCATCTACACGTCTTTTGAATACCTCCAGGGCTGGGGACTCCACCACCTCCCTGGGCAGCCAGTTCCAATGCCCAACAACCCTTTCGGTGAAGAAATGTTTCCGAATATCCAAAACCAAACAAACTGGACTTCTTAACCAGTCATCACATTCCATCTCTGCTCCCCCTCTGTGCCAGTTCTCTCCTTTGTGGTATGGTGCTCGGACACTACCTTAAATGGTACATGATCGTCATATGGTGCATGATCTTCATGTGATCTATAGCCATATAAGGCATGTGGTCATCAAATAGAGCTATAGCCATATAAGGTGAGGGGTCACAATGTGGAGAAATACCATGTAAGGCAATACTAGCCCCACAGCAAGCTCAGTGTGCAACCTGCATATGTGATCTTCTAGGGATATAATTTCAAAATTATTGCTACAATACAATTTCTATATAAGCTATTTTATAGGGGGAACAATTTAAATGTGTCACATGTTCCTTCAATTACTTGCTTGGTAAGATTTCCCAGATTACTCAGTAACAACATTACTGATCGGATAAATTCCCCACTACTTAATTTACTTAGTAAAATATTTAATTAATGATTTGATTACTAAGTAAAGACATCACTTGGTAAAGGAATTAATTCATCCTGAATGTCTTGAAATCAACTAAACAATCCACTATGAGTTATTTGTAGAATGGGTACATTATTTTATTACTATTAATAATTTCAATGTAGTCTGATTCCATTTAGGGAAGACTGCAGATGATTCAAGTCTGAACTTGAGAAGAGTTGCAGACCTGTCTCCAGGACTATTGGTTAGAAGCCTGTTTGACTTGAGAGACTGGAATTTAATAAGGAAAACTGTCAAAGGGATTAAACAAGGAAAATCCATAGCAGAATAAATCTCTTCTGAGAACAGAGAATTTAAAGTGACTACTGAGTGAGACAGGGTGAAAAATTGTGAAAGTAAATGACTTAAGTAAACCAGGGCTGGCTCCCTACTGTGGAATAATGATCAACATAGGTCTGGTTTGTAGCAGAATTTATCTCCACTCATCATCACCAAGGGAAAAATGAGTTAGTAGAACAGTGGGTCTTGATGAGAAAATTCAGAATGATTTTGAAATACCATAGTAGATATAAGTGGAGGCTAATAGTAATTAAATTATTTCTCTTTTATGGTTCTTTATGGTAGTTCAAGCTGTGTTAACTAATGACTTTCTACACAGGCAGTTCAACTCAGAAATTACATTTCAGTATGTAAACAAGCAGTGGACATGATTACAAGAGTCTTTGTCTTGCTGGACCTGGAGTTTCAAAAGCTAGACATGCAAGTATAATTTAGAATCTCTAGAAATATTCTTTAACATTGGTGTGAGATGTAGAAGGGAAAATTCTTTTCTGAGAGAAGACAAGCTAGACATACCTATAAATGTAAACATTATGAATAATGATTTTTTTTTTTCCTATGATGTTTGCCTCATAAGACACAGAGATGCACTATTGTTAAACTATTTCCCCTTGAATGGGATAATTTGCATCATATAATGATGGCTATTGCCAATAAAGAACCCAGAAAAGTGTCATTTAGAAATCTGCAAAGGCTATAATGTTTATACTGTTTGCTTACAATTTGTCCAAAATTGGTATGTATTTGGAAAGCTGAAGGTTGCTAATTTTAAAAATTGAATGAAAATTTGGAGGAGCTGCTATTAGATTTAGTGTTGGTTTTCAAGGTGTCATATTGCCCCTCTGGCAGAATAATGCTGGTGTATTATATGTATGACTGCATAACTGTATGAGGACAAGACTCATGCATACATGCACATGCACAGCCCATAGTATCCTAGAGATCTAAGGAGAACAAGAGTGATATACATGGAGACCCTATGCTGCCACAACTGCTGTAGTCCCAACAAAGTACTCTGCTGACCTCTGTATCTATTTTTAATAGAGATTCTTTTCAGATGTAGTTCATCTAAGAAAAAAACCCAACCCCCTCCCAAAAAAAAAAAACTGGAAAATCTAGATGCTGTGAGACTTGGCAAGGAAGAATTGACTTCACAGAAATATAGTCAGGCCGCACCTCGAATACTGTGTTCAGTTTTGGGCCCCTCGCTACAAGAACACAAGTCCTATGAGGAGCGGCTGAGGGAACTGGGGGTGTTTAGCCTGGAGAAAAGGAGGCTGAGGGGAGACCTTCTCGCTCTCTACAACTCCCTGAAAGGAGGTTGTAGAGAGATGGGGGTGGGTCTCTTCTCCCTAGTAACAGATGACAGGACAAGAGGAAATGGCCTCAAGTTGCGCCAGGGGAGGTTCAGATTGGATATTCGGAAACATTTCTTCACCGAAAGGGTTATCAGGCATTGGAACAGGCTGCCCAGGGAGGTGGTGGAGTCCCCAGCCCTGGAGGGATTTAAAAGACCTTTAGATGTGGCCCTAAGGGATATGATTTAGTGGTGGACTTGGTAGTGATAGGTCAACGGTTGGACTCAATGATCTTGGAGGTCTCTTCCAACCAAAACAATTCTATGATTCTAAGAAAGACATTGAGATGCTGGAGCATGTCCAAACAAGGGCAACGAAGCTGGTGAAGGGTCTGGAACACAAGTCTTATGAGGAGCGGCTGAGGGAACTGGGGTTGTTTAGCCTGGAGAAAAGGAGGCTGAGGGGAGACCTTCTCGCTCTCTACAACTACCTGAAAGCAGGTTGTAGCGAGGTGGGTGTCAATCTCTTCTCCCAAGTAACAGGCGATAGGACTGATAGGAAATGGCCTCAAGTTGCACCAGGGGAGGTTTAGGTTGGATATTCAGAAGAATTTCTTCACTGAAAGGGTTATCAGGCACTGGAACAGGCTGCCCAGGGCAGTGGTTGAGTCACCATCCCTGGAGGGATTTAAAAGATGTAGATGTGGTGCTTAGGGACATGGTTTAGTGGTGGACTTGGCAGTGTTAGGTTAACAGTTGGACTCGATGATCTTAAAGGTCTCTTTCAACCTAAATGATTCTATGATTCTATATACTTGTAAAAGGAAGGCCACACAGTTAGGAAGTCCATCCAATGAGTAATGTGGATATGGGGCCAGTCAAATATGTTCCAAGGCATGGTTATTATATGAATGAGTGATTCAAGGAAGGTTCACTAAACAAGGTGGACTACAGCTCTGATGCCACAACTGTGTGTTACTTGCAGCAGATTAAAAAGGAATATTAATAACAACTTGGTGTATTGGGTGAACATGGCAAGGTTTTGGCAGAGCGGGGGCTGCAGGGGCGGCCTCTGTGAGAAGAGGTCAAGGGCTGCCCTGTGCCCTTGTTCCAGCTGGTTCCAGCTGACTGAGCAACAGCCTCACCACAGGCCAGAACTGAGCCAATCAGCGAAGCTGCTGGCATCTCTGTGAAAACATATTTAAGAATGTGCAAAAATGCCAGAAAGCAGAGAGGAGTGAGGAAAAAAAAGTGTGAGAAACAACAGTGCAAACAGCAAGGGCAGAGAAGAAGGAGGTGCTCCAGGCACTGGAGCAGAGATTCCCCTGCAGTCTGTGGAAGGGACAATGGTGGAACAGGTATTTCCTTGCAGCCCATGGAGGATCCATGCCAGAGCAGTTGAATATTTCCTGAAGGAATTGTGGCCCATGGAGAACCCAAGCTGGAGTAGATTGTTTTCCTGAAGGACTGCAGCCCATGGAGAGAACTCACACTGGAGCAGGGGAAACATGTGAGGAGGAAGGAGGGACAGAGGAACTCTTATGTACTGACTGACCATAACACCCCCAT
Source organism: Phoenicopterus ruber ruber (assembly GCA_009819775.1). NCBI lineage: Eukaryota > Metazoa > Chordata > Aves > Phoenicopteriformes > Phoenicopteridae > Phoenicopterus > Phoenicopterus ruber. The sequence continues at coordinate 33,053,491 of CM020247.1, forward strand.
CCCCCATCTCCCCCTGCACTGCTGGAAGGGGAGGTAGATGAGTTGGGAGTGAAGGAGTGAAGTTGAGCCTGGGAAGAAGGGGGGTGGAGGAAGGTGTTGTTTTAATTTGGTTTTGTTTCTCACTATCCAAATCTATTTTAATTGGCAATAAATTAAAATAATTTTCCCCAAGTCAAGTCTGTTTTGCCTGTGACAGTAACTGGCAAGCAATCTCCCTATCTTTATCTCGACCCATGAGCTATTTCATCTTATTTTCTCCTCCTATCCTTTTAAGGAAGGGGAATGAGAGAGTGGTTGGGTGGGCATCTGGCAGTTGGCCAAGGTCAACCTACCACACTTGGTCAAGGAGAGCTTGAACCAATGAGCTCTTCAGAAACACTCTTCTGATAGAATCTGTTGTTGGTAGCAACTGGACTTGAAGAAAGAAGGCGGCTTTTGGTGTCTGGGACTAAGTGAAAACTTTCCTCAGAAGGTCTTTCTACAGAGACCCAAGTCTAGAGTAGGAAATTCCCCAGGCATTTTTCAGGCAGAGTGTGGAAATGCTGAAACAAGGTCTTGAAAGGAAGGAAAGGGTTGGCCTGGCCAGTCTCAGAGAGCTTTATGTCTTGAGGGAAGATGACCTAATTGCTCCTCCTGAAATGACTGAAGAATTGAGCTGGGGTGTTGCAGTGCTCTATCATGTCACAGCTTTTGCTAGATAGTGCTGACAGGTACAAGTGGAAGCATGTGCTTCATTCTGTCAAAAGATGGTAGTCCAGCAGTCGAGCATCTTCCTCATTCCTGAAGGCACAACATCTCCAGAGAACTCTTGTGATTTTTTCCATCGGTATTTACTGATATTTTTTACCTTGTGGAAATAGTTTGATTTGACAAACTTCTCTCTGGATCCAAACTCCACTAGGAGTCATGTTTTTAGTTGTTAATTCTCTTAGTACTTTCCAGAGTCTTGGTTTATGTGAAGTCAGGGGTCTCTGCTGTGCTTGGAACTGTAAGCCAAAAAAACTTCAGAAATATGTCTGGAAAGCACCTGAGACACAGATTCCCTGCTTTGTCAGATTCCCTTCTGTACATCACAGCATAACAATTGTGCAACTGAACATACTCTTCTTAATTTGCTAAAAGTACCTAAATTCATTGGGGATGTGTTAAGTATCCTGGTAGAAAATGTATATTTTCATGTCATTTGTCTAAAGAAAAAATGGTCTCTAATATACTACTTGAAGGAACTTTTTACAGTCAGCTCAGGCTGTGGTCCTTGGGTTTTGCTGCAGGGATATCCTCAGTCCTATGAAAACTGATTCTTTGTTGCTGTGCAGCTTCTATATGTACCTCCTTCCTAGAAAGAAAGGAAGCCAGTGATGCTTGTTACATTCTCTGAAGATTAGAACAGGCTGCAAGCTGATCATGTTCATGTGTCTTATCCTATTCTATGCTACTCCATTCTACATGTGCACCCACTGGAAACACAGATTTCCACTTCAAATCATGCTATATTTTTTGTTATAGAAAACTGTAAACATTATCATCTTTGCATTATGACTTACAAAACACCAAAACAACTAATATTGTCTTTTTCCCTTGGATTTTTTGCAGTGAGAAATCTGAACTGATTCAGGCCACTATTACTTTTCAACAGGAAAAGCAAGCTTACAACAAACAACTGAGAAAACGGCAGCAGGTAGGTTTCTAGGCAGGGCTGTTACAACCAATAATGGCTTTATTTTCATAGGTAGTGTTTCTTCCTTGAGTCATTGCCATATGGAGGTGAACAAGAACCTCTCATGGTGTTAGACTTAAGCCTAGAATTCCCCCTCCTAATCATTGACTGCACAAGGCATTTAGGATATGAGAATCCTAGAGATATCAGCATAAAATGTAATTATTGTGACTAGTATGGCTACACTTCTCTTTCTCCACACTCCTCTTGCACTCTGCATGATGGAATTCCTGGTGTGATCCTGTGTATTTATGCACTCTCAGTGTGTTTTCTATTACCTCAGAGTCTGAAAATGCTGCCATTAAATGTGGGCTACATGAAGCTAGTTTCTTGAGACAACAGACATCAGGATGTGATTTTTCGCCTGAACTCTTATAAATGGAAACTTTGTGGGATAGCAAAAGGAATATGATAGACAGGGAATTAATAAATCCAGTACAGAGTTAAGCCAACAAGGTTGCTCCCTTTTCATTTTCCTCATCTATTAAAAAAAAAAAAAAGCTACCAACCAATCACACATGGAGACTGCATAAGTTTTTATTTCAAGAATATTAATGAGACTGTAATGGCAAATTTACAAATCTCTTGGGCTAGAGTCTTGAGATGGCCTACAGGAATCTGTCATCAACATTCAAGAGGAAATGGTCAGCACCCAGGAAGTAGTAGGAACAAATCAGCTGAAAGTTGAATAGATTGAATGTTTCTCCTGTACATTCTTAGTGGCTCCTTTACAGAAGATTTTGCACTAACAAGCTCCTTTCAGAACACTTTCTCTGATCTGTTGCATTGGAGTTTGTTTTGTTTGATTTGTCCTTAGGACTTGAGCATCTGTTCTGCACTGCACTGTTTTCTGGAGGGGGTGAAATGATCCCCTGTTGTGAGTATGAATTTACCACTGCAAAGGACAAGACAAAATGTAGTAACACTTTCCCACAGTGTGTTGTCTGAGGATTATTTCTACACAGACACTGTAATATGTCGCTACATAACTTAGCCAGCTGTTGTGTCCCTTGGCTACCAAATTCCAAGGCAGCCTGCTGTTCCTCTGAAAGATTAATAGTCTGGGATTTTTTTCTGTAACATTCAACTTAATTTCTCCAGGTTTTTTGTTCTGTGGTAGGGGCTTAGGGGCAGGAGAGTTGACTTTTGTAAAATTTTGTAAAATTTGTATTCTTCTTTCTTATGTAAAAATATCTGCATATATTCACCATTTAAAAGAATCGTTAATTTTGTAGCTTGCTAAAAAATTCTTCTCTCCCCTTGCTAAAAGCTTTGGCAGCTGATTTCTAGTGTTTCTACACTATAGGCCTTAGATAGAACTAACTTTTCTGAAGATTGTTCCAGAGGCACTAAAAAATATCCCACAAATATTTATTTCACTTTAACAACAAAAGTACTTATGAATTTCCTTCTCTATGAATTAAAAGAATGATCACTCCCTTGCCATTTTTGTATTCTGAAAAATGAAATGATAGAAAGTCATCATGCATCCAAACTTAAGTCTCAAGTACACTACTTTCTATCTGGTTCACTGTTCAAGTTGTCAGTGAATCATAGCAATTTTTTCATCTGTTCAAACAATGCTTTACACTTTTTTTTATCCAAAGTAGTACTATAGGTAATTAAATGTAACTTGCCTTTTGGCAACCCTGGTGCAAATCTATCCTTTACCTATGTTAAAATATTTATGCTTGCCATCTTTTGTGTTCTGCAGCAAACCCTTTCATTCAGCATTGAGCCGACTTAAATTTGGGGATGGGAGCAGGGGAAGAAGAAACCTTGAAAAGCAAGGCATCTTCTTTCTGAGCTCAGAAGATTTGAGCTGCTGCTTGCTATTAAGACCGAATTAATGACCTGGTCTATAAAATTAGCCTCTCTCTGAAAAAATCTTTCAAGCCTTAATGATCTATATGGATTTCCTATTGAGTGCCTGTGCTGCTAAGTGAAAAATTAAGGTGGTACCTAAGTTCCTATATATACCTGGTCTTTTAAACAGGATTTAGGTCCATAGCACTTGATTGTCCCTGCTCGTGTCTGCTTTTTTCATCTCTCTTCCATATTTTGCCTTTTATTTGTGGCAGTGCCCATTCTAAGTGATTTTCATGCTATTATAAACAAGTTCAAAGGAGCTTTCTGTATAAAGAGTTATTTTCTTCAACCAGAAATAGCAGTAGCATATGGTAGGGTTTTCTCATCCTGGAGGTATGGGTTCCCAATTCTTTACTTCCCTGTGTTTTGTCCTTTGCTTTCATTGTGCTGCACACACTTCTTGGCGATTGCGTTTGGGTCTGACTGCACAGAACCCTTTTAATCTTCACTTTTAACATAAAAAAATAGCCTGACAAGACTTGTGATCTTAATAGCTTCTCTCTTTGCCAGGTTTTCACTAGGTTCCTTTTATTATTATTTTTATTATCCTCTACTTAAGGCACTGATAAACAGATATAAAAGTTTAAGTTGTTCCCGCTCCTCAAATGTCTATTCCACCTCTTTGCTAAGAGATTGCTCCCTCTATAGCACAAAGGAAAGTATATATGCTTCTGTGGAAAGTCTGGAGGGTTGACTTAAATTGATGATGATGGTGAGTTTAAATAGGCTGCTGGACTTCATATTGAAGCAGTGGAAAAACATGCTTTTTCCCTTTTTGCAAGTTCTACTTTAAATATGTGTGCACTGGGAAACCTTCAGTAGAATGATGGGAGCAAACTGTTAAAGTTGAACTGCCAGAGTTGTCTTGCAATGTCAAAAAAATCAGTCTTACCCATGGCTGTTTATTCCTGATAGTGCACAAGTATTTGTGTAGCCATGCAGTGAAGTGAATCATGGAACTAGGTGGGAAGAGGAAATGAGTAAAATGCCTATTTTTCATCTGAATGAGTTCCTTGATCCAGTTAACCTTGAAGCCTTACAGACAGCTGCACTGGAACAAAGGAGTGGGTATAAGCCACTAACTGAAATGCAGCCTAAGCAAATGAACTTTTTAGCCCATTTTGGAAGTGTATTAAGCTGAATTATAGTTACATATTTGGTATAAAATAATTTTGTGTGCTGAGACTGAATACTGAAGAAATGTGGTTGTAAAATGAGTTGTTAAATTAAAGCACATATTCCTTATGTAGACAGTATCTTGAGCTAGTGGTGAAGAGATGTCCTGTTAAAGATCCAGTGATGTTTAATAAGTATCATTCAAGTGGGTTATCATACCTCTTGAGAATAGTTCTTCTGAATGGCCAATAAGAGATTTCTGCTGTTTGTGAAAGAACTTTAAAACTCACTTACTCTAAACTACTCCCTTACTAACTGTCTTGGTTCTATTATTTTGGCAGATACATTCAATCTGTTTTGGCACTCCACTGAAATATCCCCAGAATACTGTGTCTCCCAGTACTTATTCTCTTCATGACAATATGAAGATTCAAAGAATTGGAATCAAATGCCAGAATTGGGACTGGACACAGCTTTGTGTACAGAACATCTTCCACTGAATATAGAAATTTAAAAAACAGCCATCTTACATTCATTTTTTTTGAGCTCCTGCTCTCAACTTTGCTTGGGTAAGCTCAACTGCTTACCTGCTTTTTCAGTGGTCTTACAAGTTTCTTTTCCATTCCTCCTTTAACCAGACCAACAACAGACAAGTAAAGCATGGGCCTTCATATTTTTGCCTGAATGACTCCACTAATAAATGCCAAATAAGAAGACAGAGATTGTAATCAGAAAAAAGAAATAATGATCTCTCATTGACTGCAACATCACCATAAAGATCCTTGGACTTAACAGTTCATGTACATGAGTCAGTAAAATTCAGCTCAGCTCCTCTTAGCTGTATTAGTTTTGTAAGACTAATAAGCGATATAGGACCTGGGTTTTTGTACCAGCATGTGCTGGTCCATGATGATCTCAGTAAGAAAGGCACTCAGACCCTGTAAATTATCATATAAAATGCTATTTATTTGAGCTAACATTATAAAGAAAGAGATTAGTATAGATAATCTTACATCCCTGTAGATGATGGGAATCCCAAGTTCATGCAACATCAAACAGGACTCTGATGATGGCATAGCACACTGTGCAGCCCCTGCCCATAGAAAAGATTGTCCCATTTTGGTCATTCAAGCTCTGATTATATTAGCAAGCTGTTTGGCTACTATAAAGATTCTTATATAAAAGGGATTATTGCAAATAATAGTACAAGAATAATGACAAGTAAAACAAATATTGGTTGTGTAAGTGTAGAATAGCAGTGATATTAGGGCTAGGACCACCATAGATGTCCTGCCATTGGACTCCACCCCTCGTCCCATGTGCTGTAAGGCAGGTAGTACAAATTTCAGCAAACAGTCCAGCAGTAGTGTGAGGCTCCACATAGCGGTTCTGCGCAAGATAAAACAAAGGAATTACATGTATGCACATCTTGGGAGTGGGAGTCTCCTCTAGTAGCATGAATACAGCTATTAGTTCTGCATACCAACTGCTATCTTCCCCCCACCTCACTTAGCTGGATTAAAGGCGGCAGCCTTCTACCACCTCTCCCCCTTAACCTATTCGGCTGATCCATCTGAACCAAGTACACTGTCACTGCTCAGAAAGTGAGATGTTCATGTGGTGGGGCTTCCTGAGCCCAGACAAGGGTTAATGGCTGCAGATTAGGTTGAGTCACATCTGTCAATCCTGTTTGGGCTATTTTTTCCTGCAATGCACTGATTTTGTGGGGACCTGGCTTTGCCTGCATTTTACAATGCTGGACTGTTGTTCTCTCTGCAGATTAATTTCCCAGCCATGCTCTCTCACAGTGTTCACGACACTCCCCCATGCCTCCCCGACATCCTGCACAGTAAGTGCAGTCAGAAGGGTGTCGCCAACATAATGGAATAGCTCACACTTTGAGGACAGGCTACACTGCCCTGAGTGCTGAGCCACAATCCCATGACAAGGTGTGGGGCTGTGCTGGTCTCCTTGAGGCAGCACAGAAATGTACACTGCTGGCCTTCCTGGGAAAAGACAGACTGGCCCCGTGACTCCCCAGTGTTAGGGATGCTGAAGGAGGCATTCACAGAATCACAGAATGGCAGGGGTTGGAAGGGACCTCTGGAGATCATCTAGTCCAACCCCCCTGCCAGAGCAGGGTCACCTAGAGCAGGCTGCACAGGGCTGCGTCCAGGAGGGTTTTGAGTATCTCCAGAGAAGGAGACTCCACAACCTCTCACCAAGTCAGTAACAGCAAACTGGGCACTCACCCCAGCCTCTGACTGCTCTGGCAGGGTGACACTATCAGGAGCAACCGCAGGCCAGGAGAGGCAGCTGTGCCCTGGATCCCCTCTTCCTTCAAAACATGGGATCCCCATTCAAACGCCACATGCGTAGATCTGATCCCCCACCTCTTGCACAGTTGCATAAACCAACTCACACAAAGAAACCTGTGATCAACCACGTATAACTATTTGTGGATCACTGACCTTTTTGAGACACGTCCAGCTTTGTATGTAAAGGACATGTCTACGCCAACCTGACAATCATACAATTGAACAGAGAAGGTGCAATCCCATAAATAAGGCACCCCAATGCTAACTCGGGGTAGCTCTCATTGGCTGGTCCAGGGGTGCTACCTGGCAAAGGAGACGTCCTTACGTCTTGACAGAGAACATGAGACATCGACAATTTCCCTGACTGTTGCTCATCAGTGGGTAAGATTAATCATTAACGGTGTTGTACCTTGCCTACATGGCAAGTGAACTTTCCCCTTTTCTCTTTCACTCATGCTTCTAATTGCAAGGGTAGAAAAACTACTCGAGTCGGTTCTTCTGCTCCACCCCCAAATGCATTAATATTCATCAGTTTATTCTTAGGGTAATGGGGCATATTTCCATGAATTAGAGTTACATCTGCCCTGGTATCTAGCAGAGCCATAACCCATTGCTTATTATGCCAGCTCCAGTGTATTACAAGTGGAGCAGAGCATGTGGGCATCAGTCACCCCTGCCAGCCCTTGTGTGAGCTGTGAGGGGCTGCCCTGTCCCTAGTCTTGTTTGCAGGGAGAAAACTGGGGGGGGGGGGGGGGGGGGGGGGCAATTAAGGAAGACCCATCTTCCCTGTTGACAGAGAGAGGTGCAGGCAGGACCAATGCCCGTTCTCCCTCACCTTGTTAAGCACCAATGGCCAGACAGGAATGCTGTTGCCACACTCATCCCCTGGCCCCTCTGTCCACTCATCATCATTGGAATCCCCAAGGTCTCTGTCTCACCATCCTCCCCCAACTGGAAAACCTCAGTGATGCCCTCACACACGCCCCCTTTGCCCCACGCACACCAGTGCCACTGATTGATTGCTGTTCAAGGGCTCCCATGCAATGCTGTGACTGCAGTGCAGTTCTTTTTGTGCCAGCTCTAAATGTTCCCATGTCCATTTCAAGTATGTTAGTAACAAACAAAGGCAGTTCACATTTTCCTTGCCCTTTCTTTTCCATACCCCATGTTTTCTGAGACAAGTTAATACTTCAGCTGGGGTGGGACGTTCAGACAATTCCTCCTCAGTTTCCCAATTCACCAGGAAAGCCACCTGGACCAAATGCCTTATGACTGCCCCCAACATCTAAGTGTGGGGTCAGCCAGGCAACCAGTCTCTCTCTTCCTCACTATCCTTTCTCCAGAAAGGCATTTCTCACTGGTACTTGCTGACTGCACCAAATGTTTTGCTCCAGGAGGTGCTAGTCAGTGATGATCTCAGTAAGAAAGGCACTTAGACTCTGTAAAGTATAATTTAAAATTCTATTTATTAAAGCTAACACTATAAGAAGAGAATAGCATAGATAATCTTATATCCTTTTAGATGGTGGGAACCCCAAGTGGTGTAGCATCGAAAAGGATTCCAATGAGGGCACTGCACATCATGCCAATCCCATCTGTGAAAGGGTTACCCCATCTGCCTGTGAAAGGGTTACCCCATTTTGGTCATTTGAGCTTGTTTTTTTACAAGAAAACAACTCTATTTATAATTTTTACTGTCAAACAGAAAGGATGTTCACATAAGAACTTCTTGCTGCACTGTTAGATAAAGGCAAGGCCATGCAGGTGGCATAATCACCAGTACAGAGTGGGAGCTGCCTGCAGGCTCATCTGTTACAATCAGTGAGCTAAGTTTATCCTGCGGCTAAATGATACGTGCAGCACAACAGACCTGAAGGCCAAGCCATATGTGCAGCACAACACAGGCTTGTGCCTACTGAGGTTAACTGTTATGTGGATCACTAAATCCTCAATGTACAATGGTCTTCTGGTCAAGATCACTACACCTGGCACTTGGACAAGCTCGGAGCCCTCTTTACTACTAGAAGAGGATATCCAATTAGAAGTTTAATCTATTTTTACTTATGTTCATTGACTCCAGACTTTTAGTTGATTCTTTTGACTTTTCCTGACCTTTTCTTCATGGAGACATTTCTTAGGCAGTAAATGTAACAGGTTAGGTACTTTTTGCAAGAAAGTGACATTTTTGCATAACTGCTTGATGGTTAATTGCTCAATACCCAATTGAGATTCCAAATTGCCTCCCAGTCAGAAAAAAATTGAATTGTAAGGACTTCAAATAAATCCTCATAATAGTCTATTCCTATCTCCCTAAATTAACAATGGCTATTTCAGAATAATAAGTTCAATGAGTACCTTTCAGGACAAAGATGGACTTCAAAAGAGAGTATAAACAGTCCCTGTGCACAGACTTCAATACTCCCTAAATTGATATATTTAAAACATGATCTATTTAAAGTTAATGCAATATCAATAACAATAATCATACATTTCTATCATTCACAGATTCTGTCTGTATGCTTCATTAACCTAACATTAGCAGAATACAATAGTCTCATTTCTGAGATTGCATATTCTTGTAGTTTTATTTTGCATCCATATGTTGTTCCAGGCAATCTAAACATCTTTTAAAACCATTTTCCCTATAGTTCAATTTCCTAATTTAATTTTGATTATCTTCATTTGCAATTTTGCTATTAATTTAAGAATAGCTTTTTTCAAGCAGCACCATTAGGCCATTAGCTACACACTTCAAAGCTGGAGACCCATCACACAAAAATAATCTTTACTTATGCAACTTCAGATTTGTACAGGATCTGTCCTGGGAAACCCCTGGCAATGGTCTCAGATGTGCTTATATCTCTTCTTTGTAATATTGAAAGATGTTCAGGGCAGGTACAGAAGAGGTTTTAGATTTCATTCACAAGTTCCAACATTCAGGTATAAAGGTTCACTAATTACCACTCCTCACACAAGCAAAGCTTATTCAAGCAATGAGGGTAGGGATATATAGGATCAGAGACTGAAATGGTAAATGACTGCATTTCAAAAAGCATTTCTTGTTGCTTATTAAAGAGGAAAGTTAATAAAACACAGTTTAGAGAAACTAAAACTTAAAAAGACCTCAAGTTGAATGGGAATGTGTTTCTGAGAAATTTTATCTTAAAGATGACCTGTCTGAGAAACTGGATTATCTTTTAATCTGTTTAGTCATGTAGAGACATATTTAAACTAATAGATATTTGGGCTGTATTTTCCCTTTTGTGATTTTTTATTTTAAAATCAGGAGCTGCAAGAGATTCTCAGAAAGCACAAAGCCCAAAATGAAGCCTGTCTCAAAGATAGAGGAGAGGAGAATGACAAGTAAAGAGAAGAGATCTGTAATCTAAGGGCAAGCATTTTCCAAATGAGGTGTGTACAGCTGTGGGTATAACTGAAAATGACATTTGGATTCTTTTTAAATATATGCTTTGAGCACAGTTCTTCCTGTAAAATGCTTTTCTTCTTTCTTGAACATTGCATACCAAGATGATACAAAATCACTATTATCAACCCCTGGTATCAATACAGGCTGGGGGATGAAGGGATGGAGAGCAGCCCTGCCGAGAAGGACTTGGGGGTACTGGTGGATGAAAAGCTGGACATGAGCCAGCAATGTGCGCTCGCAGCCCAGAAAGCCAACTGTATCCTGGGCTGCATCAAAGGAAGCATGGCCAGCAGGTCGAGGGAGGGGATTCTGCCCCTCTGCTCCACTCTGGTGAGACCCCACCTGGAGTACTGCGTCCAGCTCTGGAGCCCCCAACACAAGAAGGACATGGACCTGCTGGAGCGGGTCCAGAGGAGGCCACAAAAATGACCAAAGGGCTGAAGCACCTCTCCTATGAAGACAGGCTGAGAGAGTTGGGGTTGTTCAGCCTGGAGAAGAGAAGGCTCCGGGGAGACCTTATTGCGGCTTTTCAGTACTTAAAGGGGGCTTATAAGAAAGATGGGGAAAAACTTTTTAGCAGGGCCTGCTGCGATAGGACAAGGGGTGATGGTTTTAAAACCAAAAGAGGGGAGATATAGGCTAGACATAAGGAAGAAGTTTTTCACACTGAGGGTGGTGAGGCCCTGGCACAGGTTGCCCAGAGAGGTGGAAGATGCCCCATCCCTGGAAACATTCCAGGTCAGGCTGGACGGGGCTCTGGGCAACCTGATCTAGTTGAAGATGTCCCTGCTCATGGCAGGGGGGTTGGACTAGATGACCTTTAAAAGGTCCCTTCCAACCCAAACTATTCTATGATTCTATGATCTAAATACTCCTGGGAACTGTTAGAACAATTCACTACTAGTTCTGGGTAACATTTTTAAATTGCTTTCAATACTGTACTTGTTTTTTCTTCAACTTCTTAGTTATGTTTGGTGGACATGGGGGATGGAATAGTTGTATGAATGCTAAACACATTTTGTTTCACCACAGCTCTATTTCAGCTCTAATTTATTATTATGAAACTCCCACATTAGGAACTGAACCAAAAAAAAAAAAGATTTCTTTTTCAGGAAGCTAGCAAACCCCCTTTTCTTGTACTGCTTTATTGAACACATACATTTAAAACATCCTAATTCATCCATGCAGAATCAGGCTTTATTATTATCAAAATGCCTTTCTTATTTATTTTTCTTTATTATTCATCAAAATGCGAAGGCAAGCACAGCCTTCTGAAGTTATAATGAGGGGAAACACTACAAGCTGAAACTTGGATGCTTTTTCTTCTCATGAGATAAACAGGTCAAGAACACGACTCCAGGTCTTTTCTTGGTTATAAGACAGAACTCCAGACTGGAGCTGGGGTTTGACTGTACAATAGTAGACAGTAGTTCTAACCTCTGCCATACTTACTGATATTAATGTCCCCCGACTGCACTCAGAGCGTAGTACATATGTCACTCCAGCGACCTGAAAGTTTCTGCAGACCCCACTTTGGCCTTTTTGTTTTGGAATGAGAAGCATCAGACAACAGAGAAAAGCTTTCTGGGAACTAAACGCTTTCTGAAGAATGATCCTCTCCTTGGCCACAGATTTGCACACAGAAACCAGAACTGAGACAGTGCTATTCACACCACCGTTATGTCATGCTGAGCCCCCAGTGAGGCTCATTCTGAGTCTCTTCAGAGGTGCCTGACTAACTGGAACTGTGATTTGACAGAAAACAAGTGCAAAATATGCTGGCCAGACTCCTTAGATGACAGAGCGTGCCACAGATTACAGATTCATGTTCCAGCACCTCCAAAGAGAGTCTTTAGAATTACTGCTCTGTCCTGGATTTTAAAAATAGTATATGGAACAAGTGATCATGTACCTACTGTCCAGAATTTTCCCCAGCCCCCCCCCACCCCCCTCAGTCTGTGAACATGGGGAAATGATGCTCTTCCATGCTGAGAGAGCAGAGGAGGAAAAGGGAGGACCTGACTGGTTTTGAGTCATCTGACTTTTGTTCATGCCCTTCTGCAAACAGGATGGAATTGTTCCCATCCTGTAACCCAATGGAAAAGACTTACTGTTTCTCTCTCTTAAATAATAAGCCCTAAGGAGGTCAGCCATCTCTTCATGGTGTTGCCTACCTCTGAGGATTTGTAAAGGCTCTTTCTTGGAAAGGCTGGATGATCCTAGGATGTCGAGTGGAGCTGGAGGGAAAGGCAGGTGGCTATACAGTTATTTCCCCTTTATAAAATGTCACCTGCAACACTGGATAGTGCTAATAGGCAGAGGAAAAGACTGCAATCTTGTTAGCTGCTGGTAAATCCACTATGGGTCCTGGTATTCCCCTGAGATAAGAGTTTTCTGCCTTCCAGAAGCCTCATATAAGAAAAGACTATTCCCTACAAATCCAGAATTGAATTTTCCATTTTCTTATGTTTCTTTAGAGAAGGGCATGCCCCAAATTACATCTTTTCCACTTGACCATGAGGATTAGCATTGTGGAGTTCTGTTTCTGGGTATTTTGTGTGGGGCAATTTTTAACTTAGCTAAAAAATTTAGTTTACCAGAGCAGTAGTTCTCTAGTACTTGTGGAGTTGGATGGCTGGATAGCAATGTATTATAATATAACTTGTTCTCCATGCTAATTATTGTATCCAGATGTTTCATCTAAAGCTCGATCTCCAGTTTCTCTGTAAGAGGCGATTCTCCACAATGAGGAAAGGCTAAAAGAACAGCAAAGCATTCAGTAGCATGCTCAGCAACTGCTTTCTATTATACAACAATTTAAAGGAATGTGTAACAGTCTGCTGAAAGACTAAGTCATGTGACCAAGATCATAGAAAAGAAACCAAACCTAGGAAAACAAGATTGGTCTTTACAGACAGTTTTTCTGTTCACAATTGCAAGCTGTGAGTAAAGCCATTGCCTGCAATGCAGAGACTGCAGAGAAGCCAAGAACAGAATTTTAGCTTCATCTAGAAAGGCCCAGATATGTACCACATTGAAATAACTTGGTAACAGGTCAAAATTTTGTTTCTTTTGTGGACAGCAGTTGTCTCATGTTCCAAGGTCTCTTATTTTTTCACATTTGACTTGAGGAGGACAGTCATTTCAGCCATCTGCTTTTCTGTATTAAGGTATGTCTCCTTTTCACATTTAAATAGTCTGCTTTATACCATCAATTGTCAAGCCAGCCAACTCCACATTGTTTTAAATCTGTCCTTAAAAAATTAATGGTGTGGTGTACCCCTATATCGTAAAAATATATTCTAGCAGGCAATTGTTAATTTTTGTAAAGGGGAAGTTATGTCATGTTTATTAATTAAAAATTTTGATTGTTGTTGTAATTTTTTTTATATGTGTATTTTACAGTAGAATTTAAAAGAAATATGGACCAGGACCTGACTGTGGTAGAGGTTGTACAAATATAGAACAAAAAGCCTCTGCTCTGGGGAAACTACAATTTAAGATACACCTGACAGACTGGGGAGCACAAGAACATAAGGGGACTGTATCTGTTAGTATGGAGGGCATAAAAGATCTCCTTTGAGAATTAAAAGCTTGCTTCTGAGATCACCACCATATGATCAATAGGAATAATGAAAAGAAATGGTAAATACTATCCTTAACATAACAGAGATACAGTGTTTACAAACTCTCAAAATGAGAGGTATCAATTTCAAGGAAATATCCTATGTTCTTTACACTTTCCAGCTGTTGGTTACAGTCAGAGTGACACCCTTCTCTAACTTAGGGGAAAGCTAACTGTTCACTTCTGTCTATGGCTTGCAGCAGAAGGGAGTTCCTAAATTTTTTACACTACCAGTGGCAGAAAGACAGTGAGGAACTTTCCTGGGCAATGACAGAAGAGGAACCAGGAACAGAATCATAGAATGGTAGGGGTTGGAAGGGACCTCTGGAGATCATCTAGTCCAACCCCCCTGCCAGAGCACGGTCACCCAGCGCAGGCTGCAAAAGGCTGCGTCCAGGCGGGTTTTGAATATCTCCAGAGAAGGAGACTCCACAACCTCCCTGGGCAGCCTGTGCCAGGGCTCTGGCACCCTCACAGTGAAGAAGTTTTTCCTCATGTTGAGACGGAACTTCCTGTGTTCCAGTTTGTGCCCGTTCCCCCTTGTCCTGTCACTGGGCACCACTGAAAAGAGCCTGGCCCCATCCTCTTGACACCCACCCTTGAGATATTGATAAGGTCCCCTCTCAGTCTTCTCTTCCTCAGGCTGAACAGCCCCAGCTCCCTCAGCCTTTCCCTGTAGGAGAGATGCTCCAGTCCCCTCATCATCTTTGTACCCTCCACTGGACTCTCTCCAGTAGATCCTCCTCTTTCTTGAACTGGGGAGCCCAGAACTGGACGCAGTACTCCAGATGGGGCCTCACTAGGGCAGAGTAGAGGGGGAGGACAACCTCCCTCGACCTGCTGGCCACACTCTTCCATTGGCCTTCCTGGCCGCAAGGGCACATTGCTGGCTCATGGGGAATTTGTTGTCTACCAGGACTCCCAGGTCCTTCTCCGCAGAGCTGCTTTCCAGGAGGTCAACCCCTAACCTGTACCGGTGCATGGGGTTATTCCTCCCCAGGTGCAGGACCCTGCACTTGCCCGTGTTGAACCTCATGAGGTTCCTCTCTGCCCAACACTCCAGCCTGTCCAGGTCTCACTGAATGGCAGCACAGCCTTCTGGTGTATCAGCCAGTCCTCCCAGTTTTGTATCACAAACCCTCTGATCTCAACCCCCTGAGCTCTGCCATTCAGCCAGTTCTCAATCCACCTCACCGTCCACTCGTCTGACCCACACTTCCTGAGCTTACTTATGAACATGTTATGGGAGACAGTGTCAAAAGCCTTGCTGAAGTCCAGGTAGACAACTTCCACTGCTCTCCCCTCATCCACCCAGCCAGTCATGCCATCATAGAAGGCTATCTCAGAACAGGGAGATCAAAATCTCCATAAGATGGTGTCTTCTTGCTACTGGCTGTGTTGTGTGAAAGACAAGATGCTAACTGCCATACGACTTGCTTAGAAGAATGAACACTACCTGAGATTATGAGCTTTTACGCGGGGTCGATATGACCCAAAGACCCAACCTAAGTCAGCTCTCACCAGCTGAGAAGACCCAATACCAACGACAAAAGAACAGAAAATTTACCCTTCAATGAAACCAGGCATATAACCACACCCAGAATTGCAATCAACAAGAATCCAGTATAACCCCACCACTACCTGCACAGGTGTCCTGGTTTCGGCCAGGACGGAGCTAGTTTTGTCTCCAGCAGCTCCTGTGTTTTGGATTTAGTGTGAGAAGAATGGTGATAGCACACTGATGTTGTTGGTTGCTGCTAAATGACCAAGGACATTTTGCAGTTTCCCAGGTTTTGCTAAAGTGCAGGTGCAAAAACTTGGGAGGGGGAGAGCCAGAATAGTTGATCCAAACTGGCCAAAGAGAGTATTCCATACCAGAGATGGCATGCCCAGTATAAGTGAGGGTTGGCCGGTGGGCCAGTAGCTTTTAGACCCTTAACTTGCCTTAGTCCTTAAAGCTTCCCTTCGGATTGCTTTTCGTTTCCCTGTTTTTTTCCTTTTTGTTTTTTGTTCATTCATTCAGCTGTTTTGTTCCCTCACCTGCTCTCTCTGGAACTTGCTGGGCATTGGGCTCTGGGCGGGGAGCGACCTATACGGAAAGCACCGCTAAGTACACTCTGTTGTTATTGTTAGGGTTTCTTGTTTGTTTCTTTCCTTTCCCTTTGTTGTCCGGTTAAACTGTTATTGTTGTTGTTAACCCACGAGTTTTGCCTTTCTTTGTCCCAATTCTCTCCCCCATCCCACCAGGAGGGGGCGGGGCAAGTGAGCGACCTCGTGGCACTCAGCTTCTGGCTGGGCTAAACCACGACATAGAATCATAGAATCATAGAATTGTTCTGGTTGGAAGAGACCTCCAAGATCATCGGGTCCAACCATTAACCTATCACTACCAAGTCCCCCACTAAATCATATCCCTTAGGGCCTCATCTAAACGTCTTTTGAATACCTCCAGAGATGGGGACTCCACCACCTCCCTGGGCAGCCTGTTCCAATGCCCGACAACCCTTTCGGTGAAGAAATTTTTACGAATGTCCAATCTAAACCTCCCCTGGCGCAACTTGAGGCCATTTCCTCTTGTTCTGTTGTCTGTTACTAGGGAGAGAAGTCCGACCCCCATCTCTCTACAAACTCCTTTCAGGTAGTTGTAGAGAGCAATAAGGTCTCCCCTCAGCCTCCTTTTCTCCAGACTAAACAGCCCCAGTTCCCTCAGCCGCTCCTCATAGGACTTGTGTTCCAGACCCTTCCCCAGCCTCGTTGCCCGTCTCTGGACACGCTCCAGCACCTCAATGTCTTTCTTGTAGTGAGGGGCCCAAAACTGAACACAGTACTCAAGGTGCGGCCTCACCAGGGCCGAGTACAGGGGGACAATCACTTCCCTACTCCTGCTGGCCACACTATTTCTGATACAGGCCAGGATGCCATTGGCCTTCTTGGCCACCTGGGCACACTACTGGCTCATATTCAGCCGGCTGTCGACCAACACCCCCAGGCCCTTTTCTGCCGGGCAGCTTTCCAGCCACTCCCCCCCAAGCCTGTAGCGTTGCCTGGGGTTGCTGTGTCCCAAGTGCAGGACCCGGCACTTGGCCTTGTTGAACCTCATGCCATTGGCCTCAGCCCATCGATCCAGCCTGTCCAGGTCCTGCTGTAGTGCCTGCCTGCCCTCCAGCAGATCAACACTCCCTCCCAACTTAGTATCATCTGCAAACTTACTGAGGGTGCACTTGATCCCCTCATCCAGATCATTGATAAAGATATTGAACAGGACTGGCCCCAATACTGAGCCCTGGGGAACGCCACTTGTGACCGGCCGCCAGCCGGATTTAACTCCATTCACCACAACTCTTTGGGCCCGGCCATCCAGCCAGTTTCCTACCCAGCGCAGAGTATGCCCATCCAAGCCATGGGTAGCCAGTTTCTCCAGGAGGATGCTGTGGGAGATGGTGTCAAAGGCTTTACTAAAGTCCAGGTACACAACGTCCACAGCCTTTCCCTCATCCACTAGGCGGGTCACCATGTCGTAGAAGGAGATCAGGTTGGTCAGGCAGGACCTGCCTTTCATAAACCCATGCTGACTGGGCCTGATCACCTGGTTGTCCCGTATGTGCCGCGTGATGGCACTCAAGATGATCTGCTCCATAACCTTCCCGGGCACCGAGGTCAGGCTGACAGGCCTGTAGTTCCCCGGATCCTCCTTCCGGCCCTTCTTGTAGATGGGCGTCACGTTTGCTAACTTCCAGTCAACTGGGACCTCCCCAGTTAGCCAGGACTGCTGGTAAATGATGGAGAGTGGCTTGGTGAGCACTTCTGCCAGCTCTTTCAGCACCCTTGGGTGGATCCCATCTGGCCCCATAGACTTGTGTGTGTCTAGGTGGCGTAGCAGGTCACTGACCATTTCCCCTTGGAGTACGGGGTCGTCATTCTGCTCCCCTGCCCCATCTTCCTGCTCAGGGGGCTGGGTGCCCAGAGGGCAACTTCCCTTGCTGTTGAAGACTGAGGCAAAGAAGGCATTAAGCACCTCAGCCTTTTCCTCATCCCTTGACACTAAGTTTCCCCCCGCATCCAATAGAGGAGGGAGATTCTCCTTCACCCCCCTTTTTATTGTTAATGTATTTGTAGAAGGCCTTTTGTTGTCTTTCATGGCAGTAGCCAGACTTAGTTCTAGTTGGGCCTTAGCCCTTCTAATTTTCTCCCTGGATGACCTCACAACATCCTTGTAGTCCTCCTGAGTTGCCTGCCCCTTCCTCCAAAGGTTGTAGACTCTCCTTTTTTTTCCTGAGTTCCAGCCGGAGCTCTCTGCTCAGCCAGGCCGGTCTTCTTCCCCACCGGCTCATCTTTCAGCTCATGGGGATGGCCTGCTCCTGCGCCTTTAAGATTTCCCTTTTGAAGAATGTCCAGCCTTCCTGGACTCCTTTGCCCTCCAGGACTGCCTCCCAAGGGACTCTGCCAACCAGACTCCTAAACAGGCCAAAGTCTGCCCTCCGGAAGTCCAAGGTGGCAGTTCTGGTGACCCTCCTCTTTACTTCTCCATGAATCGAAAACTCAATCATTTCATGGTCACTGTGCCCAAGACGGCCTCCGACCGTCACATCACCCACAAGACCTTCTCTGTTCACAAACAAGAGGCCCAGCGGGGCGCCTTCCCTCGTGGGCTCCCTCACCAGCTGCGTGAGGAAGTTCTCTTCCACACACTCCAGGAACTTCCTGGACTGTTTCCTCTCTGCTGCATTGTATTTCCAGCAGACATCTGGCAAGTTGAAGTCCCCCACGAGAACAAGGGCTAGCGATCGTGAGGCTTCTCCCAGCTGCCTGTAGAATGCTTCATCTGCCTCCTCGTCCTGGTTGGGTGGTCTATAACAGACTCCCACCATGGTATCTGCCTTGGTGGCCTTCCCCCTGATTCTTACCCATAGACACTCAACCCTCGCATCACTGTCCTCGAGCTCAAGGCAGTCCAGACTCTCCCTAACATACAGGGCTACCCCACCGCCTCTCCTTCCTTGCCTATCCCTTCTAAAGAGTTTATAGCCATCCATCGCAGCACTCCAGTTGTGCGAGTCATCCCACCATGTTTCCATGATGGCAACTATATCATAGTTTTCCCCTTTCACAACGGCCTCAAGCTCCTCCTGTTTGTTGCCCATGCTCCGTGTGTTCGTGTAGATGCCCTTCAGCTGGGCTAATGATCCTGTTGCCTTTGTGGTGGGAGAAGCCCTACTCCCTACATGTCCCATCTCAGGCATTTCCGTGGTTCCTAGCTGATCAATGACCCCTGTGTCCCTGCTGCCGCATGGGTCTCTCTGCCCTACCTCGTCTGAGACAGCTGACCGAAGGGCCTTGCTGGCACACCATCCCTCACTCATTGGTGTGCCACCCCCAGGCTTCTCTAGCAAGCCTAGTTTTATCCCCTTCCCCCTTCAAATCTAGTTTAAAGCCCTCTCAATGAGCCCTGCTAACTCCTGCGCTAGGATCATTATTAATATATTGTTATATTTTTCCTTTGCTGTCCTGGTGAACTGCTTTTATCTCAACCTGCGAGTTTTCCTTTCTCCCCAATTCTCCTCCCCACCCCACCAGGCAGTGGGGAGTGAGTGAGCGGCTGCATGGTATTGGGTTACCATTTGGGGTTAAACCACGCGAACAAGACATTGGTTCAGAACAACTAAGAGTAACACACCACTGACCATACGTCCACACCACCTGTACGGGACAGGCGTTTACTGATCCTGCATGGGACAATCACATACTGATTACACAAGCTGTAGTAACTGATTAGCCCACCCCATAACATGAATAATTTGATTGGTCTACACAATTGTATTGTAACATATATAAACCCATGCATTAGGCTGGGGCACTGCTATGCACGTAGCTAAAATAAGAGAATAAATTCCCTGGGTAATTCTATGCTAAGTATCCTTGCTGCCCTGAGATGACCCAGAAAAGGTAGTCCAGACCATTCAGGGTATCCTCAGAGCATATGATCCAACAGACATCCAACAATTATTTGAATCAGTGTTTACCTCGGATGAGTGTATACAAATCTGGGAGCATAATCAGAGATAAACTGAAGAAGCTGCTGGGAGAACACCACGGCTGATGGCCAACCCAAGATCATACTACAGAAACAGGGAGGAACACCTTAAGGCAATGTAGAGATGGACTTTTAGAATCCCTGGAGCGAGCAGGACAAAGAAAGTCAAACTGGAGTAAAGCGAGGGAATGTCAGCAAGGGTTGACAAAGCGCTCATTCCATTTCTATGCTCGATTAGCTAAGCAAATAAGAATGTACGGGGGGGGTGAAACTTGAAAATGCTGAAAATTGATCACTATTTGTTTCCCTTTTTGTCGACCAATCTGCTCCTGACATCTGCAAATATTTTTCCAAACATGCCCCAGTATGGCAAGGGAAAAAAATACACAAAATAGTTACTATAGCGACTTTTGTCTTTAATGGCAGGGAAGATAAACAGGAGAAATTGAGAAAAAAAACAACAGGAGGAAAAAGTTTTCTAACTGGCCGTAGCCCTTAGGGGTCCTGTCCTTCTTTCCCTAGAGGGAGGGGTCAAGGATGGGGATGTGGTAAACTGTGAGAACTTTTTTCCCCTGAAATTCCCCAAGCCGATTGCTGCAACTATTGTGGGCGATTAGGACACTGGAAAAAAGATTGCCCTTATAAACCTCATTTTTCTCTGAAACCACAAGCTATGCCTGGTTTAACTGTGACTTCTGAATTCAATTCCCCTGCCCCCACACAAGAGCATAAATATACCCAAGACTGACAGTTACTGGGAACCTATTATGCAGCAACCATGAATAATGCTAGGGAGAGTCTTGACTGCCTAGAGCTCGAGGATGGTGACGAAAGGGTTGAGTGTTTATGGGTAAGAATCAGGGGGAAGGCCACCAAGGCAGATATCATGGTGGGAGTCTGTTACAGACCACCCAACCAGGACGAGGAGGCAGATGAAGTATTCTACAGGCAGCTGGGAGAAGCCTCACGACCGCTAGCCCTTGTTCTCGTGGGGGACTTCAACTTGCCAGATGTCTGCTGGAAATACAATGCAGCAGAGAGGAAACAGTCCAGGAGGTTCCTGGAGTGTGTGGAAGGCAACTTCCTGACACAGCTGGTGAGGGAGCCCACGAGGGAAGGCGTCCCGTTGGACCTGTTGTTTGTGAACAGAGAAGGTCTTGTGGGTGATGTGACGGTCGGAGGCCGTCTTGGGCACAGTGACCACGAAATGATAGAGTTTTCGATTCATGGAGAAGTAAGGAGTGGGGTCACCAGAACTGCCACCTTGGACTTCCGGAGGGCAGACTTTGGCCTGTTTAGGAGTCTGGTTGGCAGAGTCCCTTGGGAGGCAGTCCTGGAGGGCAAAGGAGTCCAGGAAGCCTGGGCATTCTTCAAAAGGGAAATCTTAAAGGCGCAGGAGCAGCCGTCCCCATGAGCCGAAAGACGAGCCGGCGGGGAAGAAGACCGGCCTGGCTGAGCAGAGAGCTCTGGCTGGAACTTAGGAAAAAAAGGAGAGTCTACAACCTTTGGAGGAAGGGGCAGGCAACTCAGGAGGACTACAAGGATGTTGTGAGGTTATGCAGGGAGAAACTTAGGAGGGCCAAGGCCCAACTTGAACTGAGTCTGGTGTCGTGGTTTAGCCCCAGCCGGCAGCTGAGCCACGCAGTCACTTGCTCACCGCCCCCACCGCCTGGCTGGACGGGGAGAGAATCGGGATGAAGAAAGGCAAAACTCGTGGGTTAACAACAGCAACAGTTTAACCGGACAACAAAGGGAAAGAGAACAAACAAACGAGAAACCCCCACAATACCAACAACAGCGTGTACTTAGCGGTGCTTCCCGTACAGGTCACTCCCCGCCCGGAGCCCCACGCCCAGCCCGCTCCCGAGCAGCGACCCCCGCTCCAGTCGACCCCCTCTATATAGTGAGCGTGAGGGATACATGGTATAGAATAGACCCCGGCCAGCTTCTGGCGAAAATTAACCCTATCCCAGCCGCAACCAGAACAGTGTGGCTACTGCCATAAAAGACAACAAAAAGTGTTTCTATAAATACATTAGCAACAAAAGGAGGGTGAAGGAGAAGATCCCTTCTTTATTGGATGCGGGGGGAAACTTAGTGTCAAGGGACGAGGAAAAGGCTGAGGTGCTTAATGCCTTCTTTGCCTCAGTCTTTAACAGCAAGGGAAGTTGTTCTCTGGGCACCCAGCCCCCTGAGCAGGAAGACCGGGCAGGGGAGCAGAATGAAGCCCCCATATGGATGTTGCCTACCTGGACTTCAGCAAGGCATTTGACACTGTCTCCCACAACATCCTCATAGGTAAGCTCAGGAAGTGTGGGCTAGACGAGTGGACAGTGAGGTGGATTGAGAACTGGCTGAATGGCAGAGCTCAGAGGGTGGTGATCAGCGGCACAGGGTCTAGTTGGAGGCCTGTGGCTAGTGGTGTCCCCCAGGGGTCGGTACTGGGGCCAGTCTTGTTCAATTTATTCATCGATGACCTGGATGAAGGGACAGAGTGTACCCTCAGCAAGTTTGCTGATGACACGAAACTGGGAGGACTGGCTGATAGCCAGAAGGCTGTGCTGCCATTCAGTGAGACCTGGACAGGCTGGAGTGTTGGGCAGAGAGGAACCTCATGAGGTTCAACGCGGGCAAGTGCAGGGTCCTGCACCTGGGGAGGAATAACCCCATGCACCGGTACAGGTTGGGGGTTGACCTCCTGGAAAGCAGCTCTGCGGAGAGGGACCTGGGAGTCCTGGTAGAGAACAAATTCGCCACAAGCCAGCAAGGTGCCCTTGCGGCCAGGAAGGCCAATGGCATCCTGGGGTGCATTAAGAAGAGTGTGACCAGCAGGTCGAGGGAGGTTCTCCTCCCCCTCTACTCTGCCCTAGTGAGGCCCCATCTGGAGTCCTGTGTCCAGTTCTGGGCTCCCCAGTTCAAGAAAGAGGAGGAACTACTGGAGGGAGTCCAGCGGAGGGCCATGAAGATGACTAAGGGACTGGAGCATCTCTCCTACAGGGAAAGGCTGAGGGAGCTGGGGCTGTTCAGCCTGAGGAAGAGAAGACTGAGAGGGGACCTCATCAATGCTTATAAATATCTCAAGGGCGGGTGTCAAGAGGATGGGGCCAGACTCTTTTCAGTGGTGCCCAGCGACAGGACAAGGGGCAACGGGCACAAACTGGAACACAGGTAGTTCCGTCTGAATACGCAGAAAAACTTCTTTACTGTGAGGGTGCCAGAGCCCTGGCACAGGCTGCCCAGGGAGAGTGTGGAGTCTCCTTCTCTGGAGAGATTCAAAACCCACCTGGACGCAGTCCTGTGCAGCCTGCACTGGGTGACCGTGCTCTGGCAGGGGGTTGGACTAGATGATCTCCAGAAGTCCCTTCCAACCCCTACCATTCTGTGATTCTGTGATAATCGAAGGGGAAATAGTCAGTGACCTGCTACGCCACCTAGACACACACGTCTATGGGGCCGGATGGGATCCACCTGAGGATGCTGAAAGAGCTGGCAGAAGTGCTCACCAAGCCACTCTCCATCATTTATCAGCAGTCCTGGCTAACCGGGGAGGTCCCAGTTGACTGGAAGTTAACAAACGTGACGCCCATCTACAAGAAGGGCCGGAAGGAGGATCCAGGGAACTACAGGCCTGTCAGCCTGACCTCGGTGCCCGGGAAGGTTATGGAGCAGATCATCTTGAGTGCCATCATGCGGCACGTACGGGACAACCGGGCGATCAGGCCCAGTCAGCATGGGTTTATGAAAGGCAGGTCCTGCTTGACCAACCTGATCTCCTTCTACGACATGGTGACCCACTTAGTGGATGAGGGAAAGGCTGTGGACGTTGTGTACCTAGACTTTAGTAAAGCCTTTGACACCATTTCCCACAGCATCCTCCTGGAGAAACTGGCTACCCATGGCTTGGATGGGCATACTCTGCGCTGGGTAGGAAACTGGCTGGATGGCCGGGCCCAAAGAGTTGTGGCTGGCGGCCGGTCACAAGTGGTGTTCCCCAGGGCTCAGTATTGGGGCCAGTTCTGTTTAATATCTTTATCAGTGATCTGGACGAGGGGATCGAGTGCACCCTCAGTAAGTTTGCAGATGACACCAAGTTGGGAGGGAGTGTTGATCTGCTGGAGGGTAGGCAGGCGCTACAGCGGGACCTGGACAGGCTGGATCGATGGGCCGAGGCCAATTGTATGAGGTGGTTTAACCCCAAATTGTAACCCAATACCACACAGCCGCTCGCTCACTCCCCCCATCCCCAGTGGGGTGGGGAGGAGAATTGGAGAGAAAGGAAAACTCTCGGGTTGAGATAAAAACAGTTCACCAGCACAGCAAAGGAAAAAAAATATAAAAATATAAAAATATATTAATAATGATAATAATAATATATATAAGGATAATAGAATATATAAAACAAACGATGCAGAATTTCTCACCACCCGACGACCCATACAACCCGTCCTGAGCAGCAGTCAGGGAGCAGGGGTATCCCCCCCAGCTATCCCAGAACAGCAAGTTCCAGAGAGAGCAGGCGAGGGAACAAACAGACGAACGAACGAAAAACAAAAAGGAAAAAATAGGGAAACAAAAAGCAACCCAAAGGGAAGCTTAAGGATTAAAGCAAGTTAAGGGTCTAAAAGCCAGTGGCCCACCAACTGACCCTCCCTTATACCGGGCATGATGTCTCTGGTATGGAATACTCTCTTTGGCCAGTTTGGATCAACTATTCTGGCTCTACCCCTCCCAAGTTTTTGCCCCTGCACATTAGCAAAACCTGGGAAACTGCAAAATGTCCTTGGTCGTTCAGCAGCAACCACCACCATCAGTGTGCTGTCACCATTCTTCACACACTAAATCCAAAACACAGGAGCTGCTGAAAACAAAACTAGCTCCGTCCCAGCCTAAACCAGGACACCATGTTACAGGAAACCCCTAAACACTTCACTCTACCAAAAGAACTGCAAAAACTCCTGCTTCATATTTGAGGGTGGAATTCCACTGAAGTAGGGCTCCTAAAATCTGCAAAACCTGTTATTCTTGGACCTGATTACCTCAGGGTTTTGCAGGATGACCAACTGGATTGCTGTGTTTGTGAAATTAGCACAGCCATTCCTCAACAGTATACATCAGGATCAAGCAGAATCCTTGCAATGCAATGTGGACTGGATGACTGCCTTTGAAAAACTTAAATGACCTTTCTAAATTGTAGAATAGAATAGAACAGAACAGAACAGAATATTTCATTTGGAAGGGACCTACAAAGATCATCTTGTCCAATGGCCTGATCACTTCAGGGCTGACCAAAAGTTTTAAAGAAAGTGCAATATTAAGAGAGAAACAGCAGCTGGACTTTCTTAAGGCAGTTAAAAGGTGATTGCAGGGGATACATATATTAACAGTGGTGGTCAGAGAAAGAGGTACTGGAAAAACCTGGGCGAAACAGGGCCGGGTCTCGGTGCGGAGCGGCAGGTGACACTGGACGCAGTGGGAGGATGGTGTGTAGTGTTGGATTGTTGCATGTTGCATCTGGAGCTTGCAGTTGTGGTATCTGGCTCGTCTGGTGTATCATGTCTGCGGACTGTGGGTTGACGATGTTGATCTCTTGAGGAAGTTGCTGGGCGCCAGTTGCTAAAGCCAGTTCTGCTTCCATTACCCCTGCACTTTGCTCAGTTTTATCAATAGTTCATTCCTTATTAATTTGGGTAATTCTTGCTATAATAGCATTGCTCTGGCATATAGCAACTGTGGTAGTGATGACACACAGTGACAAGGTTATATAGCCATTAACATCATACAAGTTAATTCATTAGCTATTCTCACCCAAAATCAAACCCCCTCGAGGTACACATTGGACTTCCCCATCCTTTCGCATCACCCACCAAGTGCACCCAGGTCCTTGAGCAAAAGCAATCCCACAGATGGGTTTGCCTTTGCCTGAGGCAGGAGTCACCCAGACTGTCTTCCCTAACACATTCTTCCTGTGCACTACAGGAACTTTATCCCCTTCTACAGTACGTAAAGGCTTTGATTGGGCAGGGCCAGCTCGATTGGTAGATCCCCTAGTGTTGACTAACCAGGTGGCTTTTGCTAAATGTGTATCCCAATGTTTGAAGGTCCCACCACCCATTGTTCTCAGTGTAGTTTTCAGTAGTCCATTGTACCGTTCGATTTTCCCAGAGGCTGGGGCATGATAGGGGATGTGATAGACCCACTCACTGCCATGCTCTTTGGCCCAGGGGTCTATGAGGTTGTTTCGGAAATGAGTCCCGTTGTCTGACTCAATCCTTTCTGGGGTGCCATGTCGCCATAAGACTTGCTTTTCAAGGCCCAGGATAGTGTTCCGGGCGGTGGCATGGGGCACGGGATATGTTTCCAGCCATCCCATGGTTGCTTCCGCCATTGTAAGCACATGGCACTTGCCTTGGCGGGTCTGTGGGAGTGGGATAGAATCAATCTGCCAGGCCTCCCCATATTTCTATTTCAGCCGTCGTCCTCCATACCAGAGAGGCTTTGACCGCTTGGCTTGCTTGATTGCAGCGCGTTTCACACTCATGGATAACCTGTGTGTTAGTGTCCATGGTCAAGTCCACCCCTTGGTCACGAGCCCATCTATATGTTGCATCTCTTCCCTGATGGCCTGAGGCGTCATGGGCCCACCAAGCTAGGAATAATTCACCTTTATGTTGCCAGTCCAGATCCACCTGCGCCACTTCAATCCCAGCAGCCTGATCCACCTGCTGGTTGTTTTGATGTTCCTCAGTGGCCCCACTCTTAGGTACGTGGGCATCTACATGACGTACTTTTATAACCAGCTTCTCTAGCCGGGCAGCAATATCTTGCCACAATTTGGCAGCCCAGATGGGTTTGCCTCTGCGCTGCCAGTAGCTCTGCTTCCATTGCTGTAACCACCCCCACAGGGCATTTGCCACCATCCAGGAGTCGGTATAGGGATAGAGCACTGGCCACTTCTCTCGCTCAGCAGTATCTAAAGCCAGCTGGATGGCTTTCACCTCTGCAAACTGACTCGATTCACCTTCTCCTTCAGTGGCTTCCGCGACTCGTCGTGTAGGACTCCACACAGCAGCTTTCCACCTTTGATGCTTTCCCACAATACGACAGGACCCAGCAGTGAACAGGGCATATTCCTTCTCATTTTCTGGTAGTTCGTTATATGGTGGGGCCTCTTCAGCACGTGTCACCTCCTCCTCTGTTGACAGCCGGCTGAATATGAGCCAGCAGTGTGCCCAGGTGGCCAAGAAGGCCAACGGCATCCTGGCCTGTATCAGAAATAGTGTGGCCAGCAGGAGTAGGGAGGTGATTCTCCCCCTGTACTCGGCCCTGGTGAGGCCGCACCTCGAGTACTGTGTTCAGTTTTGGGCCCCTCACTACAAGAAAGACATTGAGGTGCTGGAGCGTGTCCAGAGACGGGCAACGAGGCTGGTGAAGGGTCTGGAACACAAGTCCTATGAGGAGCGGCTGAGGGAACTGGGGATGTTTAGCCTGGAGAAAAGGAGGCTGAGGGGAGACCTTATTGCTCTCTACAACTACCTGAAAGGAGGTTGTAGAGAGATGGGGGTTGGTCTCTTCTCCCTAGTAACAGACAACAAAACAAGAGGAAATGGCCTCAAGTTGCGCCAGGGGAGGTTTAGATTGGACATTCGTAAAAACTTCTTTACCGAAAGGGTTGTCAGGCATTGGAACAGGCTGCCCAGGGAGGTGGTGGAGTCCCCATCTCTGGGGGTATTCAAAAGGCGTTTAGATGAGGCCCTAAGGGATATGATTTAGTGGGGGACTTGGTAGTGATAGGTTAATGGTTGGACCCGATGATCTTGGAGGTCTCTTCCAACCAGAACAATTCTATGATTCTATGATTCTATGACATTCCAATATCTTTGCCTTCTGGCCAGTCCACGATCTCTTCCAAGATTCCTGGGCGACTGGGGTTTCCTATTCGAGCTCGTTGTGCGATCAGTGCGACCCACTTACTCCATGTGGCATCGGTGGCATGATGTTTGGAAGGGACTCTCCCTTTGAACATCCAGCCCAGCACCGGCAGTCGGGGTGCCAGGAGGAGCTGTGCTTCAGTACCAACCACCTCCGAAGCAGCTCGAACCCCTTCATATGCTGCCAAGATTTCTTTTTCAATTGGAGTAGAGCGGGCCTCAGATCCTCTGTATCCCCGGCTCCAAAACCCCAGGGGTCGACCTCGAGTCTCCCCTGGTGCTCTCTGCCAGAGGCTCCAGGTAGGGCCGTTCTCCCCGGCTGCAGTGTAGAGCACATTTTTTACGTCTTGTCCTGCCCGGCCTGGCCCAAGGGCTACTGCATGAACTATCTCCTGTTTAATTTGTTCAAAGGCTTGTCGTTGCTCAGGGCCCCATGTGAGATCGTTCTTCTTCCGGGTCACTTGATAGAGAGGGCTTACAATGAAACTGTAATTTGGAATATGCATTCTCCAGAAACCCACAACGCCTAAGAAAGCTTGGGTTTCCTTTTCGTTAGGTGGTGTAGACATAGCTGCTGTTTTGTTGATCACATCTGTCGGGATCTGACGACGTCCATCTTGCCATTTTATTCCCGGGAACTGGATCTCCTGTGCAGGTCCCTTGACCTTACTTCGTTTTATGGCAAAGCCAGCTCTCAGAAGAATTTGGTTTACTTTCTCCCCTTTCTCAAAAACCTCTTCTGCTGTGTTGCCCCACACAATGATGTCATCAATGTATTGCAGGTGTTCTGGAGCTCCACCCTTTTCCAGTGCAGTCTGGATCAGCCCATGGCAAAGGGTGGGGCTGTGTTTCCACCCCTGGGGCAGTCGATTCCAGGTGTACTGGACACCCCTCCAGGTGAAAGCAAACTGTGGCCTGCACTCTGCTGCCAAAGGGATGGAGAAGAACGCATTGGCAATATCAATGGGGGCATACCACTTGGCTGCCTTGGACTCCAGTTCATACTGAAGTTCTAGCATGACCGGCACGGCAGCACTCAGTGGTGGCGTGACTTCATTCAGGCCACGCTAGTCCACCGTTAATCTCCATTCTCTGTTAGATTTCCGTACTGGCCATATAGGACTATTAAAAGGTGAATGAGTCTTACTGATGACTCCTTGGCTCTCCAGTTGATGAATCAGCTCATGGATGGGAGCCAGGGAGTCTCGGTTGGTGCGATATTGCCGCCGGTGCACTGTCCTGGTAGCAATTGGCACCTGCTGTTCTTCAGCTCGCAGCAATCCCACAACGAAGGGATCTTCCGAGAGGCCAGGCAGGGTAGAGAGCTGTTTGGTCTTCTCTGCATTCACAGTGGCTACACCAAAAGCCCATCGGTATCCCTTTGGGTCCTTGAAGTACCCTCTCCTGAGGTAGTCTATGCCAAGGATACAAGGGGCCTCTGGGCCGGTCACAAGGGGGTGCTTTTCCCACTTGTCCCCTGTTAAGCTCACCTCAGCCTCCAATACCGACAATTCTTGGCATCCCCCTGTCACTCCCGTGATCCAGATGGGTTCCGTGCCCCTATGTTCTGATGGCATCAGGGTACACTGTGCACCAGTGTCCACCAAAGCCCTATACTTCTGTGGGTCTGATGTGCCAGGCCATGGAACCCACACAGTCCAGTATACCCGGTCATCCCTTTCCTCCTCCTGGCCGAAGGCAGGGACCCTCTATTCCTGTTCCTCGTCAGAGTATTCTCTGCCTGAACCTTGCAGCGCCAGACCAGAAGGCCCCTCACCAGGATCAAGGGAGGTGATTTCAGTTCTTCTCTGTTTGGGAAATCGCTGATTGCCTTCCTGTGTCTCTACAGCAGCTCTGCTGACAGACTTCCTGGGTGGCCCCTTCTTGACAGCTGTCTTCCCTCTCAGTTCACGTACACGGGCTTGCAGCTTAAAGGTGGGTTCCCCGTCCCACTTCCTCATGTCCTCCCCCTGGTCACGCAGGAAGAACCAGAGTGCTCCACGCGGTGTGCGCCTGGGGCTCCCTTTCCCTCTGACCGAGGCAGGAGGGGACTGATTTCTTGGGGCATTCCTGATAGCCAAGGCACTGGCCCGTAGGGATGAGGAGGTACAGAGATTTTCTTCAAAGTTTTGGAGCCAAGACGACACTCTCTCCACAGTTGGTGTGTCAATATCCGGGCAATACATCGCTGCCAGGCTGTTAGAATATGATGCTGGGGCACTCTGAATCACCTTCCTCCACATAGCCCATGTGCACAGGACATCGTCTGGATCTTTGGAGACCTCATCATTGTCTAGATCCCTGTAGATGACTTCCAGTACCGCTAATTCTCTCAGGTACTGGATGCCTTCATCTGCAGTGGTCCACTTTCCTGGGGAGTTCACAAGATCTTCCTTGAATGGATATCTTGCCCTCACACTTGAGAGGAGCCGTCTCCAGAGACTGCAAATTGCTGCCTCTTTTCCAATTCCTCTCTCAATTCCCCGGTTCCTAGCAAGGGATCCCAGCTGTTGGGCTTCCTTCCCTTCCAATTGCTGACTGTCGGCCCCGTTATTCCAGCAGCGGAGCAGCCAGGCAGCAATCCGCTCACCTGGCTGGCGGCTGTAATCTTTCCGCATGTCTCGAAGTTCTGCTGAGGTCAGGGACCGGGTAGTTTCCGCTTCCTGTCGGAATTCTCTCACTCCTTCCTCTGATGTCTTTGTCGAAGGACCAGCTTCTTGATCAAACCTTTCCTCTTCTTCCTCTTCCCTTACTAATCGAGGATATGGACCCATTGTTCTCCTTGTCCATTGTTTCTTTTTAAGTACTGGGGCAATTACTGTAGTTGGTGTTGTTTGGGTCCCTATCTCAGCCATGGTGTCCTCAGGTGCAGTTTAGGTCCCTGCCTCAACCAGAGTCCTCTGAGAATGCTGAACTGCGGCTCGATAGGCACCAGCCAGGCCCCAGTACAACGCTAGAAGCTGCTGGTTCTCATTGGGATAGGCAAGGCACCCTTCCATCAGGTGGCGTGTCAGTTAGCCAGGGTTGCTTGCCTGTTCCGGTGTAAAGTCCCAGGCTATGGGAGGTGATAACCGCCCTAGGAACCTGCCCAAGTCCTTCCACACACCCTGCCACCCTGGGACCGGCCGCCTCAGGTCACATTTCAGTGTCTCCTCACCCAAGAGTTGTCTTCTCTTCCACCAGGACGAGACCAGATTCCACAAACCCCGTAATATGTCAACAGTATTAATTAGTAGTACTAGGCAGCTCACATAAGGGTGAGCAAGGACCTCGGGAGCCTGCGTAATAAACCTATCCACATCAGTCCTGGGTAGGGAGAGGGAGATGATGTATTCCCTCATCCTCTCCACCAGATAGCTCCCCAGCACAGTGAGGCCATCAATGCCAGGACAAAGCACATACGCATTGTTCGCATTAACATGTTGCCAAAAGTAAAGAGATAAACAGTGCAGCCAACGAACTTTTTGACCCGTATAGGAGCTTGTCACTTAATAACTGCTACAGCTATAGCACACTTAATACAAAAGTGCTGTTGTCGTACACCACATTGGGTGCCAAAAGGACCGTCGTGGTTTAGCCCCAGACGGAAGCTGAGCACCATGCGGCCGCTCACTTGCTCCCCCCCCCCCCCCAGCGGGATGGGGGAGAGAATTGGGGAAAAAGAAAGGCAAAACTCATGGGTTGGGATAACAACAGTTTAACCGGACAACAAAGGAAAAGAAAACAAACAAACGAGAAACCCCAACAATGCCAACAACAGAGTGTACTTATCAGTGCTTCCCAGCACAGGTCGCTCCCCACTTGGAGCCCGATGCCCAGCCCACACCCAAGCAGCGATCCCCCCCCTGGGGCCGTGCCCCTCTATATAGTGAGCATGACAGTTACATGGTAAAGAATAGACCCCGGCCAGCTTCTGGTGAAAATTAACCCTATCCCAGCTGGAACCAGGACAACAGGTGACCTTATCGTAGAATGATATTAAATTAGTTAAACAAGACTTTCCCTTTGTGAGCCTGTGTTGACTGTGCCTGATGATAAACCTTTCACCTTATACGTACATGAAAGAGAAGGAACCGTCTCTGGGGTACTGACACAAGAATGGGAAGGGGGCAACCAAGGCCTGTAGCATATTACTGTATGCAATTAGATCCAGTCATACAAGGATCTATCCCTTGCATGTGAGACGTGGCTGCCACCACTACTTTAATAGAAAAAGTGAAAAATATAGTCCTAGGACACCCCCTAGAAGTTCAAGTACCCCATTAAGTTGAAACAATCTTGACAAATTACATGACTCAAGCTTTGTCCCCTCAATGCCTTCATAAATATGAAGCAACACTCTTAACAACTGACATTACACTGAAACATTGCAACACTTTAAATCCAGCTTCCTTACTTCATTATATACCTTTTCCCCAGGGTATAAAGGTATTTAAACAGAAAAATGGTTTGTCTCCAAAATGGAAAGAACCCTATCTTGTATTACTAACCTCTTTTTCTGTAATAAAAGTGGAGAGTAAAGATTCCTGGATTCATCACTCCCATGTAAAAAAGGGATTCATTTACTACTTCCCATCATCAGGCAGATGTTTAGCCATTTCCTGGAAAGCAGGGCCTCACCACACATAACTGCTACTTGGGAAGACAAATGCCATAACACTAAACGTCTCTCCTTCCTCCTTCTTTCCCCCAGCTTTTATTGGGGGCTGGGATGGAGTTAATTTTCTTCATAGGATCCCCTGTGTTGCTATGTTTTGGATTTGTGCTGAAAACAGTGTTGATAATACAGGGATGTTTTAGTTATCACTGTGCAGTGCTTACACAGAGTCAAGGCCTTTTCTGCTTCTCACACTGCCCTACCAGTGAGTAGGCTGGGGGTGCACAAGACGTTGGGAGGGGACACAGCTGGGACAGCTGACCCCAACTGACCAAAGGGATATTCCATACCATATGACGCCATGCTCAGCATATAAGCTGGGGGAAAGAAGGAGGAAGGGAGGATGTTCGTGATTATGGCATTTGTCTTCCCAAGTAACTATTATGCGTGATGGAGCCCTACTTTCCTGGAAATGGCTGAACACCTGCCTACCGATTGGATTATTATGCTTTGCTTGCGCACACAGCTTTTGCTTTACCTATTAAACTGTCTTTATCTCAACCCACGAGTTTTCTCATTTTTACCCTTCCGATTCTCTCCCCTATCCCACTGGGGGCGGGGTGAGTGAGCGGCTGTGTGGTGCTTAGCTGCTGGCCAGGGTTAAACTACAACAATAGCTAAGGACTTAATGTATTACATAAAAATTACTACTGTGTTTCTTAATTTCTCTGCTGCTGATGTGTATCTGAAATATCAGCTACCAGAAGGATGGTCAAGACTCCTTAAGTCAACGTCGTTAGAATCAGAATAACCGTGTAGCAAGGGGTTTTGAATTGTATTTAAACCAAAAATCTCTTACTGGCTATTTGACATTCCTTTGGCTTTCAGATTTCTTTTATGTTACTCCAACAACATTATTTTCACATCAGTTAATTGTATTAGAGCCACACCACAGCATTCTCAGCCCAGGAGAGGAGGTATTCAGGTAGTGATTTAGCACTAGGCTGTTTCACAGCTTTCCTATGGACTTGGCTGACCACTGGCATCATTGTTAAAGTGCCCAAGTGGACCATGTAAATCTGTGCCAGTTTGTTCTTACTTATCTAGGGAAGGCAGCATTACCCAGTATTCCCACAAAGTCACTTATTTCTGATGCCCTTTCACATTTCCCTGTCTGTATTAACCATATACAGCATTCCCCCAAAGGTAGGGCACAATAATCATTTGCACACCTCACACCATGGGAAATCATCTGTAGTAGGATTTGTGAAGCTCGTTACATGACTCCAGGCTTCATATTCACAAAAAAGGCATGGTAATGTAGATCCCGTTCCCAAACCAAACTGGAACTTAGGTTTTTTTCCAAACCCAGATCCAACATGTTAAGAACTTCAATCATTTGGATATAATAAAAAATTAGACATTAGGCCAATTAGGTCTATTAGAGTTAATTTGAGAAAATAAAAATCTATGTTAAAATTCTTCCTCAACTGACTATGTGTATATAGCAAAGAATTAGAAATTGCTGTGATGGGAGTGCATAGAAGATTGATACATCAGGCCAGATTTAAAATTCAAAATAAAGCTATACTAGACTGACATTCACTAACAATACACATTGTCAATGGTTAGCTTTTACTTTCTATCAGTCATTATCACTACATATTCAAACAGTTAGTTCTTAATGATGTTGTCCTAAATTAGCTATAAGTAAGGAGCTGATGCCATGTTATTAGCACTGATGGCTTGAATTTCTGATCAGCCACTTGGGTCAAAAGGGGTAGTACTGTGGATAGAATTGCCATAAATTTTCAGTTCTTGAGCAAGTGACATTTTCCATTTACACTCACACATTTTGACTGAGATTACATTCTATATATTGTCTCTGAAAACTTCAAGGCAAATGTTTACTCATCTTGAAATGTACACATGTATCATTTTCTAAATTCTGTCATCTATTATACTGGCATATATTTGGAGCAACTGCTGATAAAAAACCAGTTACTACATATTTGTCCTTGTTGCGGATCTAAAACCCCTGAGTGCTGACAGTGATGGCACTGATAAAACTCCCATTGATTATGGTGGTGCAGGATTCAGTAACAGCTGAAGATGTCAGATTGGTTCAACATTAACAAACTTAGTATGAGATTTTACTTGTCACCTGTAATTTCTAAATTATTTTTAATCCTTGAACTGTATGACAAACTGCTGTAATACCAATATATTACTTATGTATCAGTACTTCTGTTTACATTGGTTCTTACAGTCACATTTCATCCACGAATCAGAAAATTCAGATAACAGTCATGATCTCCAGTTGTTTAACAGGAAGAATAATAGACCCTTCTCTAGCTGGGAGCATGACTAATCGAAGAAAAATTCTCAGAAATTAAGTGGGATTATGTTAGGCTTTCATCTCTCCCCACTCCCTGCAGAAAATGATCGTGAAACAAAACATCCTCTCCAGTCATCTCACTTCCCCGTTCCCAGCTATCC
Source organism: Phoenicopterus ruber ruber (assembly GCA_009819775.1). Taxonomy (NCBI): domain Eukaryota; kingdom Metazoa; phylum Chordata; class Aves; order Phoenicopteriformes; family Phoenicopteridae; genus Phoenicopterus; species Phoenicopterus ruber. The sequence continues at coordinate 33,088,618 of CM020247.1, forward strand.
TCATCTTAAATTAAAAATCCTCCATATCTCCCTATTTGATTGCTCATTCTGAATAGATGTCAGTTTGGAACAGGGATTTAGTAGAATATGGGGATATGTCATTCAAAAACCCCAAACTGAGATTTATGCATTCATAGTAATAACTCCACTGCCATCCTGTTTCTGTTTAAGGCCCAGTTTTCCAGGCTCTCTCTAATCCAAACGCATTTGTCCTAGAAGCATTCCCAAACTAGAGCGGCCAGCATTTTGTCCATGAAACTCTCTTCCTTGGTTCACAGTCACAGAAAGCCATCTCCACTATGGTCAGGTTGAGAAGTATCATGTTGCTCAGTATTGCCACCTACGGACCCAAAAAAAGATGATCACTGGGGTGTATAGGAATTGTGCATTCTCTTTGGAATCTTTAAGCTCCCCTAGTGGCCTCCACTTAGTTTTTAGTTCTCTTTCTAAGGCTTCCAGATGCATGCCAGAGCAGCAGTGCATAGAGAGAGAGAGAGCATGCTCATCTCTTTGATTTACATATTTTTAGTAAACATTTTTATATAGACCCCACTAAGTCTGTATTTTCCTTCCTGTTTTATTGTGTAAAGAGCAGCAACACTGCACTCACTCATACATCAAAAGATCAGAATAATTAATCACCGATTAGGCTGACTCACTGAATAAAGCAGGCCATAGACTTCACCTAGTGAGTCTCCTGCATCTAATCCTGTAATGATCTGTTTATTATGTCTCCAAGAAATGTATGACTTCTCATATTTGTTCCAATGTTTAATTATATTTCCTATCAAAACTGCAGTTCCTGTGTGAACTTTCCTGATATCACCTTACAGCCACTGGATCTTGTTATACCTTCATATCCAAGATTAAAGAGCTTTTTGGCATAAGTGCAGTTGTGAGAGTCAGTGACATTACACTCTTCTTTTTCATGTCTGAGGTTTCTTTGTTCACACTACTGCAACATTCTTGCAAAGGGATTTGTTGCTGAATATCACTGCCATGCTCTTGCAAAAGTGACACTGTTTTTCTTGGCATTTTCATGTTTAATTTTTAAGAGTTAAATTCTGACATTGAAGAAGTGTAGGGGTAGGAAAAAAAAAAACCTGTTGTGCAGAAGTAACTTTGACTCCACTTAGCCACATCATTTTTCAAGCAAATATACTCTTGGGTGCTTGTTGGCATTATATTAATTTGTATTTTTTCCTTTAAAAATTGAGATTTTTCATACTTTTACTGTAATGAGACACAGCCTTTACTGCCACAGGATTGATAGCTGTTATATATAAAGAAGCTGTTCCACTGAGCCATGCTGATTGCTCACACCACACACTTGTTTTTCCCTGTCATATTCTCCTGATCTTCTTTTATAAACCTGGATTGTTTCTATGTCCAGGAAGTGAGAATGGTATATTTATGATGTAACTTTGTCTGCATCCCTCACTTTTTTCAACTTTTCTTCCTTTCATTCTCTAGCATCCTCTTCCAGAATTTGTGGTTTATCAGTGTGATAATCTCATACCACACAAAAAAGCATATAATTTTTTTGATAGGGCACTGTGGTCTCTGGCTTACTTTCTAAGCACCACAGTTCTATATCTTATAAAAGTCACACACACTTATTAAGTGCAAATAGTGAAAGAGAGGAGAAAATACAAATGGAAATGAAAAAATAACAAATCCATCTATCTATTCAAGACACTATTAACCTCTGTGAGTTAGGAACCAGGCTTGTTTAATAAGCAATTTTTACTTCTTTTCAGGTTTTTCCTTATAACTAATGGATGCAACTTGTGAAATAATTTTTCAGCTAAGGAGTGACTACTACTAACACGATCTTCTTATAAATGTAAACAAAAGATAAGAGAAACTTTTAAACAGGCTACTCTTAAGTTTGGACAGTTCCTTACATACTAATAACTAATTAGCCAAATTTAGTTTAACAACTTCTAGAATATACTATACTTTTTAATGAATGCTTATTAATTCTGTATGAGATCATGAACCTGTTGTGCATGTATGCTCATCATTGTTGTATGCACTACTTAGGAAACACAACTGATTTTCCATTCTTCCTTTCTTTTTTGTTTCCAGATTGTGCTGGTACTCAAGGGAGTAAAGACCCAGGGTAACAATAAAGAATCATTAAATATGATGATCTTCTACTGCAAGAAGGATACTCTTAAGTGTCAGCTATCCTCTAGCTGGGACAATTGGTTTATCAATGAAAGATCACCTAGCAACCAAGACACCAGGCAAGCAGTGATGCCAATCAAGTCATCTGAGCACACTGTGGGGAGCTGTTATAGACGTCAGATAAAATGAGGGCAGTCTGGAGTTCTCAGGTGTCTCTTCACTACACACTCAAGAGGGAACGTGAGCCAGAGTGAAGAACTCTTCAGGTTACTAGCTGTTTTATAAGTAATCTGTATTTAGTTGTAATCTTGTAAGTAAAAGACAATTGTCTTTGCAAAGCTTTGTAAAGCCTATTCCTGTTTTGGGATCTATGACTGTGATATGCTCCTGAAAAGACCAGAGTGGAAATCACAAGGTTTATACTTACAGTAGAATACTAAGCTGGGAGAAAAATGCTGTGGGAGAAAGCACTACCATCAAACGTGTTATCTGTTGTTTCATACTAATTCTGCACTTGAAGTGTCTGCTAAGAGGTCTAAACGAAGCCAAGACTTGATATGAGAATTCTGTCTAGCTCTACCAAGGTGAAAAGCACACTGTATTTTTGAGAGTATCTAACAAGGAAAAATCAAACAAAATGTTCCTGTTCTAGCATTTCTATGCTAGTGCCCATATTCCCATTGTATTGCTTAGGAAGTTTGCCACAGTGGAATTGGAATTTCATTTTCCTGATTTATGTGCCTTATATATGGATATTCGCGCTTCCATCTCATTAGTCTCCTATCTTACTGCTTGACAAGACAGTGGATCCGGTCACCTTTTCTTCCTAATATTTCCCAGATCATTAGGAATTCCTGGGACTGAAGGAATCTGAAATCATTCCAGGAACTTAAATCCTCCTCTTAACCAAAGACTAAAGAACTTCTTTTAAGGAATAGTCAATGATCTTAAATACTAATCACAGTGTCACAGAATGGTTGAGGTTGGAAGGGACCTCTGGAGGTCATCTGGTTCAATACCCCTGCTCAAGCAGGGCCACCTTGAGCTGGTGGCCCAGGTCAATGTCCAGACAGGGTCTGAATATCTCCCGGGAGGGAAACTCCACCATCTCTCTGGGCAACCTGTTCCAGTGCTCGGTCACCCTCACAGTAAAAAAGTGTTTCCTGATGTTCAAATGGAACCTCCTGTGTTTCACTGTGTGCCCGTTGCCTCTTGTCCTGTCACTGGGCACCAGTAAAAAGAGCCTGGCTACGTCCTCTTTGCACCTACCCTTCAGGTATTTACATACATTAATAAGATTCCCCCTGAGCCTTTTCTTCTCTACACTAAACATTCCCAGCTCTCTCAGCCTTTCCTCAGATGCAAGATGCTCCAGTCCCTTAATCATCTTCGTGGCCCTTCACTGGACTCTCTCCAGCATGTCCATGTCTCTCTTGTACTGTGGAGCCCAGAACTGGACACAGGACTCCAGGTGTGGCCTCACCAGTGCTGAATTGTTGTGGTTTAACCCCAAATTGTAACCCAATACCACGCAGCCGCTCACTCACTCCCCCCATCCCCGCTGGGGTGGGGAGGAGAATCAGAGAGAAAGGAAAACTCGCAGGTTGAGATAAAAACAGTTCACCAGCACAGCAAAGGAAAAAAAATATAAAAATATATTAATAATGACAATAATGATAACATATATAAGGATAATAGAATATATAAAACAAACGATGCACAATTTCTCACCACCCAACGACCAATACAGCCCGTCCCGAGCAGCAGGCAGGGAGCAGGGGTATCCCCCCCAGCTATCCCAGAACAGCAAGTTCCAGAGAGAGCAGGTGAGGGAACAAAACAGCCGAATGAACGAAAACAAAAAGGAAAAAATAGGGAAACAAAAAGCAACCCAAAGGGAAGCTTAAGGATTAAAGCAAGTTAAGGGTCTCAAAAGCCTAGTGGCCCACCAGCCGACCCTCACTTATACCGGCCATGCCATCTCTGGTATGGAATACTCTCTTTGGCCAGTTTGGATCAACTATTCCGGCTCTACCTCTCCCAAGTTTTTGCACCTGCACTTTAGCAAAACCTGGGAAACTGCAAAATGTCCTTGGTCATTTAGCAGCAACCACCACCATCAGTGTGCTGTCACCATTCTTCACACACTAAATCCAAAACACAGGAGCTGCTGGAGACAAAACTAGCTCCGTCCTGGCCGAAACCAGGACATGAATATAAGGGAAGTATCACCTCCCTCGACCTGCTGGCAATGCTTTCCCTAATGCAGCCCAGGATACCATTAGCCGCCTTTGCCACAAGGGCACATTGCTGGCTCATGTTCAACTTAGTGTCCACCAGGACCCCCAAGTCCTTTCCTGCAAAGCTGCTTTCCAGCCAATTGGCCTCCATCATGTACTGGTGCATGGGATTGTTCCTCCTCATGTGCAGGACTTGGCACTTCCCCTTAAAATTTTTGGCAAAACTCCCAAGTCTGAAATGGAGCCAGGGTTTTTCTCAGTAAATCCGGTTGACTGCTGTCCTGGTTTTGGCCAGAATGGAGCTAATTTTCTTTCCAGCAGCTACTGTGTTTTGGATTTAGTATGTGAAGAATGTTGATAATACACTGATGTTATTAGTTGCTGCTAAGCAATCAAGGACATTTTTGAGCTTCCCAGGTTTTGCTAATGTGCAGGTGCAAAAAGCTGGGAGGGGTAGAGCCAGTATAGTTGATCCAAACTGGCCAAAGAGAGTATTCCATACCAGAGACATCATGCCCAGTATAAGTGGGGGTCAGCCGGTGGGCCAGTTCCCTTCTTTTTCCCCTTTTTTTGTTCGTTTGGGCCTTTTCGTTCGTTTGTTCAGCTGTTTGTTCCCTCGCTTGCTCTCTGGAACTTGCTGTTCCAAGATCACTGCTGGGGAATATTCCTTTTTCATGATTGCTGCTTGGGATGGGCTGTATCGGTCGTTGGGTGGTGAGAAATTGTACATTTTTTGTTTTATATATTCTATTATCATTAATTTTTAATTATTATAATTATTAATATTAATATATATTTTTTTTCCTTTGCTGTCCTGGTGAACTGTTTTTCTCTCAACCCACGAGTTTTCCTTTCTCTCCGATTCTCCTCCTCACCCCACTGGGGAGTGGGGGAGTGAGCGAGCGGCTGTGTGGTATTGGGTTACAGGCTGGGGTTAAACCACAACAACTGCTTTCTGCAGTATATATAGTATTATATCATCACTTTTTTCCTGTGTTGTTTTCATGACATATATCTCTATATAAGCTCATATCTGAATTACATTTTATTCATCTAAGTAGCTAGCATGCAACTGTGTGCACACATATACAGAGAGAAATTTGAATATTATTTCACCAGATTGAAAATGGAGTTCATGTGAGCTGCAGCCCTTTATGCTCTTCTGATGGGCATTCAAAAGCATCTGAAACATCTTTTGATTTTTCACAACAGTTTGAAATGTCTATTATTTTCAGCATATTTCAAACAAAATGTCCTCAGCATTTTTCCAGCTAAGTTCTGTGCCTTACTTTCATTTATGACGATGACTTTTGTTAGGTTCAATTTCTACACAATCCCAAGACATAACTTTGGAATTAGTGACAGGGTATACTCAAACTCTTCTCATTTAAAAGAACCATAAGAGCAGTAACTAAAGTTAAAGAAAAGTCAGCATTGGTAAAGTTATTCTGTTCAAGAGCATGTATATATCACATAAAAAGCCAGAGCAGCAGCAGGATCAGTGAAACAAATAGGAGCAATTTAAAATTCTAAACAAGTTTTAAAAGAGAAGTACATCATTGGATCAAAAAGAAAGTAATTCAGATTATCCTGTCTCAACATCAAGACTAAACTTACAGATAGATCTCCTTCTAGTCTAAATTTTCCATTCTTCACACTAGAAGAACATGGAAAACCAAAAGATATTTGCACAGTTTTAGTCCACCTAAAAATGGACTCTCAGAACTTGTTAAATTCGATATAGGGTTTTAATGCTGAGCACTCAAAGCATGTCCCATTAGCACACAGATCCATGAGAGAAGTGATGTGACCAAAATCTACCATGTGTTGCTTGTTCTTCCATCTTCCCAAGGAGAGACATAGTCAATTAACAGCTTTTAGTCATGTTTTTATTCTTATTTGAGATGGTGGGTGAGGAAAGGATGGAGTTTATATTTTAAGAGTATCAATTTGTTCAATGACACTTCACATATATATTTTAGAAAAGACAGTTACGAATAAACCAACCAAACAAACAAAACTATTTTGCACATGGCCTGGAAAGCAGTAAGTTTGTGATGATGCTTAGATCCCTAGGAAATTAATTTCACGGTGACAAGTCAAGTGCCAAGTAGGTTTAGATGAGCTTCATCTTTCTTGTATTCCAGAGTATTCCACTATGCCAGAAGAGTTAAAATTGGACATGATTTTCACCATGGTGTTTTTCATAGTCTTTTGAGTGTCCTGGGGTTAGGCAGTGGAGGGCCTTGAAGAAAAGGTCCGGGTCTTTGAATTGGATTGGGAACCCTATGGGAAAACAGTACAGACAGTAAAAAAATTGGCCTTGATACACTGTTGCTGAGGAAACAGTGCATGCTGCTGTAACTGACCAATAAACTCCTACAATGGAAGGCGGCTCAATGGAGATGGGCAAAGGCGATGTGCCCATAAAGCTCAGGGAATAATGTATGGTGTGACTGACCACAGCTGTTGCAAAGAAAGCTGACTTTATCTCAACACAAAGGGAATGTGAGGGTAGCCAAAGTTTTAGATAAACAATTATGACAGCTGAGTGGATCAACTGACTATCCCAGTTGAGTGGATCAACTGGTGGTGTAAATGTTTCTCCCTGAGTTCATTAAAAGAGTGTGAATATCTCCCTGAGTTAGCAAGAGCAGCATGAGAGGAGTGAGTATGTGGCTCAGCCCAACATAGAGTATAAAAACTAGACAACTAACAAAAGAATTTCGAAGAGAGCTTGAGCTGGCTTCAACCCACTGTCCTGGTTTCGGCCGCGATGAAGCTAATTTTCTTCCCAGTAGCTACTGTGTTTTGGATTTAGTATGAGATTTGGTATGTGAAGAATGTTGCTAATACACTGATGTTATTAGTTGTTGCTAAGAGATCAAGGCCATCTTCCAGCTTCCCGGGTTTTGCTAATGTGCAGGTGCAAAAACTTGGGAGGGGTAGAGCCAGTATAGTTGACCCAAACTGACCAAAGAGAGTATTCCATGCTATAGACGTCATGCCCAGTATATAGTGGGGGTTGGCCGGTGGGCCAGGGGCCTTCTTGTTCATTCATGCTTTCATTCGTTCATTCGTTCGGCTGTTCGTCCCCTTGCTCACTCTCTCTGGAACTTGCAGTTCCAAGATTGCTGCTGGGGAATATTGCTGTTCCAAGATTGCTCTCGGTTTCGCTCCATGATCGCTGCTCGGGATGGGCTGTATCAGTCATCGGGTCATCGGGTGGTGAGAAATTGTGCATCTTTCATTTTGTATATTCTGTTATCATTATATTTTATTATTATCATTATTAATATATAATATAATTATTATTATATTTTTCTTTGCTGTCCTGGTGAACTGCTTTTATCTCAACCCACGAGCTTTCCTTTCTTTCTGATTCTCCTCCCCACCCCACTGGGGAGTGGAGGGAGTGAGCGAGCGGCTGCGTGGTATTTGGTTACCAGTTGGGGTTAAACCACGACACCCACATATTCCATCTCAGTGACTGGGGATGTCCAGCATCATGAAGGTGAGCATATTATAGAGATTAGTAATGGGAATCACATTGGTGTTGTGATTGAACTGTGTATTGCAACTGCTATATTTTGCTTCAGTATATTGCTGGATCACTTTGCTAAATCAAAAATCCCATGTAACATCAATTGTCTTCAAATAAGTAAATTTGATATTAAATATCACACCCTCCATGAGTGGAATATATAAAAGAGCCTGGTCAGAGAGTATTGGACTCTGGCAGCTGCTCTGTACTAGCTGGAGTTTCCTATGCACTAATGACATCATGCCTATATGTATACTGAGTTGCTGTAGTTCAGCTGAAAGATAGTGAGGTCATTAATACGATGAGACTATGTCATCATTTACCAAGAAGAGAGTTCCCTAGCTAACCAGGTGTAGGGCGCAAGAAGACTTTGTCACGGTAACCCAGGATAGTTTGCATCTCCATCCGAGTATGTAGAGTCCGAAGCACATCTTATCTTGTTGTCACAGTAACCCAGGATAATTTGCTTCCCCCCATCTGCACATACCCTTGCACGGGGGCCAACATGATGGCCAGCTGCAGATCTCAGAATTTGGATAACAGCACCTGCATTACATCAGCAAGTTCATTAATGAGCAAAACAAGACATTGCATATGTATGATATGTTAATCAGCACAAGTTTTATTGTCCACCCCTGTGGTGCTTTCCCTTGAGCCTCACCCCCGAGCAGGGCTCCGCTGCATCAGGTCCCCATTTTACTAGCATAGGTGTCATGGGGCTCCCACCGTGGAAATGCTACACTTTCAATAAAGCCAAAGCTTTCACTCGTCGAATGTTGTGCCTTGTCCCTGAGGGATCCGTACGTGCTTTTCGCTTGCAACACCAGGTAATAGAAATGAGGAGAATAGGATATACAGTTTCCCATCCTTATTCAATGGGATTTTCCCTCTAGGAAGGGCTTCAACTATTTTAGCACATTGCACTGGAACCTGACATCTATTTAAAGCTATTGCTTTGTGCTTTAGTTTTCTTGTGCCTCACATTTGAGATCCCTCTTCACTAGAACAAAGCATGGCATGATTCACTCCCCTAATGATTTCAAAATTTTCATTCCAATAAACATATCTTTTATTCTGTAGATTTCTAAGAAAGTGAAGAACTGAGAGAACTGCATGTTACAAAACATAGAACTGCATGTTACAAAACATATGTGCTATGGATCTATACTAAAAAAAATATTTATTGGTACGTCTGTGGCTAGTCATTTGATCCCACTCTTAACTGCTTATTTAAGGAAAAGGTTTATAGTCAGAACCAAGCATAGCATTCTGATGATAAAGTTTAGTGGAGGAATATGATTCTTTCCCATGCTGCCAGGCACTGTTTAAAGTATCAACAAAACTTTTCCATTTCTGTCTGAGTTGCTCTTTGCTTTTTCTGTATTTAAAGGAATTTGATTATTTCTGGTTAATATTTGATATATGAATCTTTCACCTTAACCCATTTAGTGTGCTCCTTTAGCTGCTCTGTGGTATATCTTCCACATTAAACGGTCTGATTTCATTTATAAGAGGACTAAATTTCCATTTTCTTTTATGAATAACTTTAGAGAAAGTGATGTTTAACTTTCTGCTGAATTTAAGCATTAGTTATAAACTTGGTTAGAATCATAGAATGGTTTGGGCTGGAAGGGACCTTTGAAGATCGTCTAGACCAACCCCCTGCCATGGTGTATTGGGTCTGGCTGGGATGGAGTTAATTTTCCCCATAGGAGCCCTCATAGTGCTGTGCTTTGTATTGGTAGCTAGAACGGTGTTGATAACACACCAGTGTTTGGGCTACTGCTGAGCAGTGCTCGCACAGCATCAAGGCTGTCTCTCCAACATTCCCCAGCCCTCCCCAGTAGGCTGGGGGTGGGCAAGATCTTGGGAGGGGACATAGCCAGGACAGCTGACCCAAACTGACCAAAGGGATATTCCATACCATATGATGTCTGCTCAGCAATAAAAGCTAAGAGAAAGGAGGAGGAAGTGGGGGCATTTGTTATTTACGACATTTGTCTTCCGGAGCAACCACTACGAGTACTGAAGCCCTGCTTCCCGGGAAGTGGCTGGACATCACCTGCTGATGGGAAGTAGAGAACAAATCCTTTGTTTTCCTTTGCTTCTGTTGGCAGCCTTTGATTTTGCTTAATTAAACTGCCTTTATCTTGACCCACGAGGTTTTTTTCCATCTTATTTTCTCCCCCCTTGCCTTGCTGAGGAGGGGAGTGATAGAGCGACTTTGGTGGGCACCTGGTGTCCAGCCAGGGTCAACCCACCACACATGGGCAGGGACATCTTTCACTTGATCAGGTTGCTCAAAGCCACATCTAACCTGACCTTGAACACTTCCCAATGATGGGGCATCCACAACTGCTCTGGGCAATCTGTTCCAGTGTCTCACCACCCTCATCATAAAGTATTTCTTCCTTATGTCCAATCTAAATCTACCCTCTCTCAGTTTAAAACCATTGCCCCTTGTCCTGTCACTATAGGCCTTGGTAAAAAGTCTCTCTCCAGCTTCCTTATAAGCCCCCTTTATGTATTGAAAGGCCGCAATAAAGTCTCCCCGGAGCCTTCTCTTCTCCAGGCTGAACAACCCCAACTCTCTCAGCCTTTCTTCATAGGAGAGGTGTTCCAGCCCTCTGATCATTTTTGTGGCCCTCCTCTGGACCCGCTCCAGCAGGTCCATGTCCTTCTTGTACTGGGGGCCCCAGAGCTGGACACAGTACTGCAGGGGGGTCTCACCAGAGCAGAGTAGAGGGGCAGAATCCCCTCCCTCGACCTGCTGGCCATGCTTATTTTGATGCAGCCCAGGATACAGTTGGCTTTCTAGGGTGCGAGCGCACATTGCCGGCTCATGTCCTTCTCCGAAGGGCTGCTCTCAATCCATTCATCCTACAGTCTGTATTGATACTGGCGATTGCCCCAAACCAGGTGCAGGACCTTGCACTTGGCCTTGTTGAACCTCATGAGGCTCACATGGGCCCACTCCTCAAACCTGTCAAGGTCCCTCTGGATGGCATCCCTTCCCTCATCAACTGCACCTCTCAGCTTGGTGTCATCTGCAAACTTGCTGAGGGTGCACTCAATCCTACTATGTTGTTAGTGAAGATATTAAATAGTATTGGTCCCAGTACAGACCCTTGAGGGACACCGCTCATTACTGCTTTCCACTTGAACATTGAGCCATTAACTATAAATCTTTGGATGCAGCCATCCAGCTGATTCTTTATCCATCTAACAGTCCATCCATCAAACCCATATCTCTCCAATTTATAGTCCAGAATGTTGTGGGGGACCATATCAAAGGCCTTACAGAAGTCCAGGTAGATGACATCTGTAGCTCTTCCCTTGTCCACTGATGCAGTCACTCCATCGTAGAAGGCCACTAGATTAGTCAGGCACAATTTGCCCTTGGTGAAGCCATGTTGGCTGTCTCTAATCATCTCCTTGTCCTCCACATGTTTCGATGTGTCTTCCAGGATGATCTGTTCCATGATCTTACCGGGCACAGAGGTGAGGCTGACTGGTCAGTAGTTCCCAGGGTCCTCCTTTTTACCCTTTTTAAAAATGGGCATGATGTTTCCCTTTTTCCAGTCCCCAGGGACTTCGCCTGACTGCCACAACTTTTGAAATATGGTGGAGAGTGGCTTGGCAACTACATCAGTCAATTTCCTCAGGACCCTGGGATGCATCTTGTCGGGTCCCGTGGACTTGTGCATGTTCAGGTTCCTCAGGTGGTCTCAAACCAGATCTTCTCCTACGATGAGAGGGACTTCATTCCCCCAGTCCCTGTCCTGAGGTTCAGAGACTTGAGAGATGTGGGAAGAGAGATTACCATTGAAAATAGGCAAAAAATTGTTGAGTACCTCAGCCTTCTCCATGTCAGCTGTCACCAGTTTTCCTGTCTTATTTATTGGGGGTGTACATTTTCTTTGATCTTCCTTTTCTGGCCAACATACCTGTATGTTGATCCTCAATGATCCTTGTGGGTCCCTTCCAACTCAGGATATTCTATGATTCTATGAAGGGGAGAGAAGACAGAAAGGGGTCTAAAACAGACCAGTTGCGTGTAAAATGGTGTCGGTCAGTAGGCTTGTCTGGCTGAGCGCTGCGCCTGATCACCAGAGCCTATCCTATCTTCTTATATTTTCTTATTAAATCTTTTCTTAACTATCACTCTGTGTAATCGCACTCTCTGTCCTGTGTGTATGTATGTGTGCTGCAAGGACTAAGTGCCAGCTACTGGTGAGACCTCTGTGTGTGTGTGTGTGTGAGTGGAATTTGGTGCCAGCTACTGGAGTCAGACTGAGGATGTAGGCGCCCTGCAACCTGTGGTGTCAGCTACTGGAACAAGTGGGGGTCCTAGCATCAGTAGTTGGAGGGGCCATAGCTTTCTGGATCTAGGGAGGGTCCTGCAGACTTTAAACCCGGCGTGCCAGCTACTGAGGTGACCAGTGTGAATGAATTTGGTGACAGCTACTTGAGTCAGACTGGGAGTGTAAGCACCCCTGTCCTGTGGTGCCAGCTACTGGAGCGAGTGGGGTCTTTAACCTCCAGCCACTGGGATGGGAACAGTGTGTGTCCCGAAAACTAGCTACTGGGGGGACTGGCATGACTGTGGGCATGTGTGTGTGTGCATGTGCATGCGTGTATGTGATCTGAAAGGACTAGGTGCTAGCTACTGGGAGGACCAGCATGAGTGGATTTGGTGCCAGCTACTGAAGTCAAACTGGGAGTGTAGGAGCCCTTGGCCTGTGGTGTCAGCTATTGGAGCAAGAGGTGGGGGTCTCAGTGCCAGCTACTGGTGAGACCTGTGTGTGCGCGAGTGAAATTTGGCGACGGCTACTAGAGTCAGACTGGGGGTATAGGTGCCCCGCAGCCTGTAGTGTCAGCTACTGGAGCAAGTGGGGGCCTTTTACCTCCAGCCACTGGGGTGGGAACAGTGTGTGTCCTGAAAACCAGCTATTGGGGGGAACCAGCATGAGTGAGGTGAGTGAGAGGCTCAATGCCGGTGACTGGAGCAGGACTGCAGGTCACAGCTTGTGTGCCTGGTGCTGGCTGCTGGGGGGGGGAGTCGAGTGTCTGTATCTTCCCCAAACCTGATGTATGGGTGTACATGTGTATTCACTAGCAAACTTCAAGCTGCACTTGCCAGCAAGTAGCAGGGGGGACCTCAGGTCCAGGCTGGGGTATCAGGCAGGCAAGGGTCAATGCTGGTATGCCCAGGGGGACTTGTGAATGTGGAGTGCCTGTGGGATGAGCTTGTGAGTGCATGCATGTTTGCTATCAAGCATCAAGCTGGACTAGCTGGTGAGTAGGGCACCCATGAAGTGGGTAAGAGGGCCTGGGATCCGGGCAGGGGTACCAGGTGGACAGAGGGTCCGTGCTGGTACTCGAGGGATCCTTGAATGCGTGTATGCTTTCACTAGTGACTTTCTATCTCTACCAGCCAAAGAGGGGGAAGAGGACTTGGCTATCTATTTTTATGTTTTATGTGGGTCCTGTATGTCAGGTGCTGTTGAAGGCAGCGCCTTGTCTGTGGCAGTCTGTGTAACCAGACGTGCCAGCGTCCTCTGTGTGTGTCTCTGGGATACGTGCTCAGCTTTGCTACTGGTTCAACATGCAAACAGATAAGTGGCAGCTGAGTCCCTCAGCCTGGGCAGAGACTCTGGGTGCCCGGGGTACTGGACTGAGCTCAAGCAGCTGGGCAGGAGGGAATCCTGGGCTGGAGCAGCTGGAGGAGGTGGCCACGCTCCTAACATCCCTTAACAGTATTTGCAAATTAAGTTGCTCATCAAGCCTTTTATGTTTCAAAGTCCATATAAAGAAAATAAAGAGGAAATAAGAGGTATATTTTGGACTTCTTTGACTATCATAGAGATGTTCTCTATCTACATGGAAGTTATCTAGGGGAAAAAACGCTGTACTTTTTGTCTACCAAAAGCCTGAGGAGTACTGCATGTGTGTAAGGGAGAAATGAAGATACAAGCGAGGAGTGGGAGGAGAAGTGTTTAAATTTCTGCAATGGTAGTATGATTCATTTGGTATTGTCTTACTGTGACCAAAGACAGTCTGTTGAAGAATGGTCTCATCTTACATGACAGTAAGTCATATCTGTTTTAAAGGGATGTCTGACTAATATCAGTGACTTTTCTCTCCAGGCACATTTATTAGACTCTCTTTTTCCCCTTCAGTGGTTTATCATTCTTTGAGATATAGTAGGGAACATTTATTTACAAAAGCAATGTAACTACACTGGTAAAAGTGAAGAATTTTGTTTATATAAAGAAAAAATCTAATCATGGATTGATAGTGAAATTTGGGAGGGGGAGGCACTAAAACTTTCCCATATAGACCAAATCTTGAGGATTAAAATCTTGACCCATATGTTATATATTTTTACAGCAAATCCACTAGCTCCCTCGTATTAGTTTTTGCTTTTTGAAAACCTTTTTACTGAGTTGAATTCATCTAGTCCAATAAACTGGAGGTTGAACTCATCCAACCTCTTAAATCTCAGTTTTTTGGATTTTGCTCAAATTGAAGTACTGACTTAATTTCTTTTAAATATGTTTTTCAATCTTTTAAAACATATTTTCCAATTCTAAATAAAGCTGATTTGTTACGAGCCTGTTCCTAGAAGCTAAATATGTTGTTCAGAGGTCACTGCTGGCAGAAGGAAGTAATATCTGATACAGTTGAGTTTTAATTTAGTAGTAATTGGAGCATTTCTCTTAAAAGCTGGGCTTTACTCACCATTTCCTGTAGTATGCAAGAATTTGCTTAAAGAAGGCAAATTTTCCTGAAGTAGTCACGCAGTTGGACTAGATGATCATTGTAGGTCCCTTCTAACTGGAACTATTCTATCTATTTAATTTACATCACCTGAATTTGAAACTTATTGCTGTTTTATTCAAGTTGCTAGAAGATAGGTGGTTGGTTCCTGCTAGCATGATAAATTTCATCAATGTTGTAACCATGTCAGAGAGCAAACACATTGGAAGGAAGCCTCTGTTTCTGTTGACTTTAAATGATTCCTGTGATAGCTTTAGAGTAGCTTGCTTGGAAAAGACAAATTAGCCAGGTAGCCAGATAGCTATCTCAAATGGATAACTGCTCCTTTAAGGTTAAATTAAAGCAAAAGTGGCTGATTGATCCCAGCATTTAAAGATATTAATTGAAGATCAAGCTTAGAAGCAAGATATCTTGAATTCTGAGGGTTCTTGATTCTACCATCAAATCAAGAGGGCTGTGATTTTTTTCAGTAGTTAAGGCTGATTCTCTTTAGGCTGGGAGGATATCAAGAAAGCAAAATTTTCTGGGACCAGAGGGAACCTGGTTCTCACCCAAAGCTACTCAATAGCATTCAAAGCTTCTGGAAGAGTTCAGCCATTCTATTCCTAACCAAACTAGGTGGTACTTCAAAGCATCCAAAAAGACTAGGAAGTTTATGTACAGCTGTGACCAGTACTTCCAGCTCCTGACCCCTGGTAATATGGTTAGCATAACTAATGCCATTTTATAAGGCAAACGGCCATTCTTTCTCTGTGACCGAACTAGTCACGTATCAGTCCCCTTTCCCCTCCACATCAGGCCTTGAAGGTCCTGCACACCAGGCAGCTTCTTCTCCCCTTCCCTATCGGCCTCCAGGTTTCTGGGCACCAGGCTAACTACCCCCCTCCTTACTGGCCTTGAAGGTCCCAGGCACCTGGCCAACCAGGTGGTGGTAACCCCAACACAGAACAGGGAAGCATACCAGCACACAGAGCACTGTCTATAAAATCAAGCAGTTACAAGTCCTAAGTGGGACTTGGACTGGAACTGCTGCTGGATGGTAAAACCTGTGATCTTCCAGTGGTCAGAGATGCCTCCACTGTCATCTGCTTCTTCTGAGGATTGAGTGACTCGTATTCTTTTGCATATTTTGAGTCTAGATTATGATTGTTATATTGATACAGCAAGTCATGTATTAAGACTTGGTAGTGATAGGTTAACGGTTGGACTCCATGATCTTGGAGGTCTCTTCCAACCAAAATGATTCTATGATTCTAAGATTTGACCTGATCTGCAGAGGGTCCAGGTGATTAGAAACCATAAGCTAAGCTGTGCTATAAAATTCTGTGCTACACTACTTATAAAATTGTGCTACACTGATTCTGCTTATTAAAAAAACTGTGCTACTCTGATCATAAGATTCTATGCTATGCTAATCATAAAATTCTGTTAAGAAAATAAAGCTTTAATTGAAACTACAACTTAGTGTCACCATTCTGCCAAGGATCCCTAAAAGAACCTATCTGTTCCCGTAGTGTCAGGTGACAACAGCACTTAAAAAAAACAAAAAAGGAAAATTTTCAGGATATTATTAATTAGGTTAAGTTGCATTTTGGTTTCACAATATGATGGTCTTCAATCAAACTCTTCTTGACTCAGACAATTATTCATGGCTGTCTTCATGCATTGAAGTTTCTTAGTCTTATGATGTTGTAACAGAAAAATGTCATATCATGTCATGCTATACCTGTCAAGGTCTACTTTGAAAAAAATACCCATTAGATTTGTTAAGGCAGACTGTGCCTCAGCTGTTCACCTGTTTTGATTTTTGAACCAATTACTTGATTTGACAGAGAAGAACATAATCTTACTTATTGATGTTTTCCATTTTGTTCTTTGTCAATCTAAAGCTATGAACAGCTCCTAACATTATTGGCATATAATTGCTGCATCATTATCTAGAGACCCAAGATCAACTAACTTGTCACTAAGGACAAGTGATCAACTAAGATGATAATTTTGGCGAGAACAGAGGTTTCCTTAACTGAAGGATCCATATCTAAGAGAAACATGAATTGCTGATGCCTAATAACTTTGCAGAAGTTGATGATGGAAACATCTGGATTAACAGATAAACCACAAGGATGCTGACAGATAATGATGTTGCAAGACCTATAAAATATATTTTTGTAATGTATGTTGCTATGCTGTACCATGTTTATGACTGGATAATTAGAAATATGCATTAGTAGGTAATTGGATGATTCATATCATACCCTTGTAGTGTAAGGTATAAAACCCCTAAAGAAAAATCCCTTGGGTGCGCCCAGTTTGGCTGACATCTCATGCACATGAATATTTACCTTTGTAATTCTATACTTTGCATCCTAGCCTCTCTCCTCAGTCGGCACGGGCCAAATTTGTAACACAGGATATCCATAGCTGATTTTTCTTTCTTATGATGGCTTACACATTTTCTTTCTTATGATGGCGAGAGGGCAGCGGAGAGCCTCTGGTTCCCAAGGCCTGTTTAGGGAAGCGGTACCGCTGCCATAAAGCACTATGGCCACCTCGCGAGGCAGCACTGGACTCACCGCGGTGGGCGGGCGGGAGGGAGGAGAAAGGCGGACGTTCACCGCCCCAAGACCTAGTGGCCTGCGTTTGGAGAAGGGCCAACAGACAGCCATCTGCAAACAAGCCCACACCACCCTCCACTACGACCGCAGACGGAGCGCCGGGAGACGGCAGTGGAGGAGGAAGAGGAGGAGGAGCGGCAGCAGCTACGGGCGCGCCTGCGCGCTAGCGAGTGGTGGTAGACTGGGTAGAAAATTGCTTCATGCACTCCTGTCGCAGTTCGGAATTTGCAGTGCGCCTGCGTGTTGGCAGAGGGGAGGAGGGCGGTGTCCGGCCCTGTGTTTTGAACATCTTGATGCGGGTAGCTCACTATTTGGCAGGAAGGTGAGGAGGCCTCTATCCTGGTGGTGGAGCTCGTGTACGGAGAGGAGGATCCAAATGTGGCAGAGGCGAACAGGAGGCAGCAGTGGTGACGGCGGAGTGGGACAAACGAGACAAGAGGAGCAGCTGTCCCTACTGCTGTCGCAGAGAATCTGAGTGGCCTAGTGAGATAGGAGGACTGCTGCGGCTGCAGCGCTAACGCTCCTAGGCCGTCCTCCTTGCACTCCCTAGCGCCCATCCCCCCAGCAGGTAAGTGAGTAGCGAATGCGGGGGGGGGGAGAAAGCGCAGACCCGTCGCGCCGCCCTTGGCCTGGCTTAGCTCTAGCCTAGTACCGGGCAGAGCCGGAGGGAGTCGCTGTGGGATGAGCTTGGAGCCGTTGTTCCTAGCTTTCCCTCCCCCGAGGCTGACGTTATTTATATATTTGCGGTGTTCCGTCTCTGTTATCCTTTCTTTTTCACTGCCTGCCTTAGCGGCCCGCCTGGAAGCCGCGGGAAGCGGGCGAGAGTGGGGGCCCTCGGGTTTGTGTTGCCGTTTCTATCTTCCCTTCCCACGTAGCGCCCCGGCTCGTTGGCAACCCCCACTCTTCCGGGCTCCAGGGGACTGCTACCTTCCTTTGGCACGGCCCCTCTCGGTATCTACCACCCCCCCCCCCCACACGCACGCACGCACGCACGCACACCGTCCCTTGCTGGAGGGGATGGGTCGCAGCTGCACATCCCCCCTTCCTCTCTGAGCTATAGTTCCTCTGGAGCTATTGTATTGTGGGCTGGGGCCTGCCGAGGGGCTTCCGGCAGATAAACCTCTCTGTCGATAGTGCACGTTGGGGGAGGTATGCTTCTGCCCTGTCATCTGTCCGCTCCCCCCACGAGAAAATGGGGCGAAGGGGATGTGAGGGTGGTGGTGGGGCTCGGCCGTGTCGCAGTAGCCAAAGGCTGGAGCTGGGAGAGTTGCTAGCGCGCCGGGCTGGCAGCGCTGGGGTTGCACACGCCACTGCCGCTGTCTGGGACACCCAGAGTGTATTTGTGTATGCGCGCGCTCTGCTCGCGCTTTGCTGGGTTCCTTTGTCTGCTGCTGCTGCCGCTTTCCCCTCCTCCCTCGATTCCCTCTCTCTCCTCCCTCCTTTTCTTTTTTTTTTTTTTCCCCCCTTCCCTTCCTTCCTCTCTCTCCCAGACTCAACGCTGCTGCAGCTGCAGGTTTGTAAATACTGGACCAACACGCACAACATGGCTGACGCACGCCCTGCTCCTTCACCAGGCTCTCCTCTTTCTCCCTCTGTCTCCGCCGCTTAGCCTCTCCTCCATTTAGGCTTTTGTTTCTTCCCCTTCATCTCCCATTATTAAAAAAAAAAAAAAAATCACCCTCCTTATTGCGCGCATGGCGGGATTTCAAGGGTAAGGATCCTTGCTTTGGAGGCTTTCTCCTTTCGTTTTGCTGTTTACAACAAAATGAAACCTAAAATCAGAGGGGGGTTGGGAACCTAGCAAGGCCTGGAGGGAGGGAGGGGGAGAATTGGCTGAGCCCTGCTGAGAGAGGCTTGATTGGAATGCGTGTATCTCTTTGGGGGAGGGGGCTGGTGCACCAAAGTGCTGGCGGAGATTAAATACTGTATTATGCTTGCGAAATGATCTAGTGCCGTTTCTTTCATTTTAGGATGTAGTTCAGTATAAGGTATCAACTCGGCACGGTCTTATTAAAAATACCTGAACTAGTTATGTTAGAATAGGCATTGTGTAGTGAAAAACCATAGTATAGGTTTTTTGGGGTTTCTTGGCTTTTCTCTGTATCTCGTCAGTATCTTAAATAGCTCGCGGATCACAGGATATAAAACTGGAATTAACATTGCCAGGTCTCTTTGTGTTGCTAGTTTTCTGTCACAGATTAATTTGCCCTTGTGATGACAAGGGCACAAATGGAAGCGTGTGTTTTTTTGTTGTTGTTAAAAGGAGCACTTTTTTAAGAAAAAGGTATGGCATCGTGAACTGAAGTGTGATACTGAACTACAAGACAGCATGTTTCTGACCTTTAACACAAGGCAAACGTTCAGTTCAGCACCTCCCAACCTCAGTCATTCAGAATACCCCCTTCTGGCTTTGATGAAAATAGCTTATATTTGACTGCTTTTCTTTTTTAAATGACATAAAGTCAAAATAACATTTGAATTTCTTGGGCATATCTAAAATGATTTGCTGGGGAACAACATATCTAGGTTTTAATTTAAGGATGAATGCTCAAGGTGCAAAGGATGTGATGCTTTCTATTGCTTTCTAAACATATGTGTTACTGTAACTCATAGTAAATGTTTCATTTTTCAAAGATTATATTTAAAAAATACAGTCTTTATTCAAAGCATGTACACATTGATAGCCATGACTTCTATTGGAGCAGTGCCCTAAAGTAATGTCCTAACTTTTTTTTTGGCTACTTTGCTTTGGAAGCTTCTAGTGGAGAAGCACTGGCATAGCATAATCAGAGTTTTTATTAACATAGAAGTAGTTACTGCATTTTAATGCTAGAATTAAGTATAATTTCTTTAATCTATGTTTTTTTTCCTCCTACTTTTTCCATCCCCATTAACAAGTGTTGATTAACTGGAGGAGAAAATAAATTATAGTATTGAGTTTACCACAATGTAAAACTTGAGTGGAGTCATCCAAATTGCGTTTTGGAATGTGTATTCATGTCATGGCTCCTAAGCCAACTAATACTTCTACACAGAAAAGTCTGAGCAAAAGTCTGTAACTTGATATGTCAGTGGATTTGTGCAGCACTCAGTTACTCTTAACTATTGTTAGCTAATTAACAAATTAGATAAAATACAAATTAGTTAACTATGAATAGTGAAAAATGGGCCTGGGATCACTAAAGTAATTTTCAAGTAATGGTGAAATTATTTAATTGAATAATATACTGTACTTATTACTGTTTTCACCATGTGACAGTGGTTGGATTTAACTTTCTGTCTTAATCCAAAATGTGAATTTGGTGATGGCATGCAGAATTTAGGAGGTGAATTGATTTGGCTATCGGAGAGGTTGAGGAGAATGTTTCTACGATTGGAGATTGCCTTTTTATGTTTCTTTTGTGTAATGTATGTTGTAAAACTGCTGTAAATCCATGTTATATGAGGTCTTGTTTGACTTGCTTGCTTGGAAACTTTATTGTATGTATTTCAGTAGGTTGTGGAACCATTACAAATTGTTGTCATTAACTGTGACTATATTAGATTTAAATGTTACCTAATTGCATTTAGTATTTGCAATTATTGCAAGGTGTTTGAGATGTGTTGTTAAATTACCTTTTATGATGGGATTTTCTTGGAGATCTATCTGTAAAATAAAAGTTACTGACAGTATACTGTAAACACTTACAGGTAGGTTTTTATAGTCTTTTTTGCTAAGGTTGGCTTTTAGTGTCCTTTTTTTTTTAATGTTATTGTTGAATGCTCTTATGTGCTATTCAAGGTCTGCACCTCCAAATAGTGGTGAGAGTAGATCTTAATTTTAAGATTAGCTCTATGGATTTCAACAATGCTTAACATGCAGATGAGCTGCTGAACTTTAGACCTTCAATTGCAGGTGGCAGTTTGAACAGAGGATAACTTTATCTCTTTGTTTACCAATAATATTCCAGTTGGTTTTATATGGATGACTTACAGTAGCCATTTATAGCGAGAACATTTTTGTCATTGTGACCAATTGTTGACTCCACTTGCCATCTTTGAAGTAATCTCTTTATTTTCACTGTCACTTCTTCTGGCATAGCTGTATGCAGATCCTATTCTTTGACCACGTTGTAGCTGATAGTCCTCTTGTACTAACAGTGCCAGCTACTTTAATTGAAGTGCCTTGGATTCAATCCCTGCAGTTCTATTTCCTGGGAGTGATCAGTGGTGTGTGGTAACCTGACTAGTCTTGATGTTCCTTTTTGGAGTTTTTGATTTGTTTGATTTAGTGTCAGAGTTCTGGGGAGCCTATCTGCCTGCTTAAGTGTAAGACTGCTTGTATCTGCAAGTTTGGAAATGCTTTAGGATGAAAGTGCTCCAATAAAATGTGTTGCTATGTTTAAGGTCACTGGTTGATTTCTCATCCTTCTGTTTTCAGAGTCTTTCTAGTGGTTCAGAGGTAGTCCTGAATCCCAAGTTCCCTATGTAACTTTGGGTGTAGCCTATTAAGATGACAATTCCCTCTGAATGTGTACCTCAAAGGCTTTTTAATTCTATCCACTGTATTGCTTGGTGGGCTTTTTGTTTTCCCCAGATTACTATTAGGTCAGAACAAGTAATGAATATAGGGAACATGTGTAACTATTCTGTTTTAAGATTACTATGCTGAATAGGTTGCAAAGTAAAACATAGCCTAGCAAACTGATGTCTACAACTGGTGCTGCTTCTTAAGGTGATATTACTTTGCCCAGATGTTGTCAGTCACTTGTAAAATGAAGAAGCTTGACTTTTTAAGTAATGTTCATTGACTTGTTCTAAAGCATACTAAGCTGCCATTATGCTGATTTCTGTAAAAAAAAAAAAAAAAAAATTCACCTATCTACACCTTAACTTGACCCCCCCCCTTTCAAAAAATATAAATGACTTTTTTTTCCTGAACCTGTATTAATCACATTTAAATGTAAAAATGAACTTTGCTAGATTATGACCTCTTACCCTAAGAAGCACAACTGAAAGACATACTGGACATCAGACTTCTGGTCTGGTATATGTTAAGATCAAATAACTATTTCTGTTGCAAAAATATTTTCCTAGTTTAGTATGTATTTTCTTTATGAAAAATTCTTCCCTAGTGTGTTCAAAAAAGGTAGCTTAACTCCACTGTATAATTTCATGCTTGCTGTTGAGTTTTTTAAATCTGGAAGTTACCAGCAGCATAGAAAAAAGCATGTTCTGGAATAGTTCCCTTGTGACATTTTCTATTGGGCATAATTGGCAAGGGGGGGGGGGGGGCAGGGCAGGGCTGCAGGTGTGACCTCTGTGGGAGAAAGTTGTTGACTGCCCTGTACTGGTTACAGTTGGTTCCAGCCAGTTCAGCAACAACCCCATTGCAGGCCAAAGATGGGCCAATCGGTGAACTTTGTGGCGCCTCTGTGAAAACAAAACTAAGAAAGGATGGTAAATGCTGAAAAAAGGAAGAAAAGAAATAACACCAGAGCAGGGGAAAGAGGAGGCAGAAGACCATGCTGGAACAGGAGGAGAGCAGGACCTCAAGTGGTAGCCTGAGCAGGGGCCGGGATGTCTGACTCTAAAGGGACTGCTACCAGTAGAGGAACCACCACACACTGACCACAATTTCCTGTGCCGCTTGTTGCCCCATCTAAGAGACTTTATGTGTGGTGATGGGATTGGAGAACGAACAGGGGGAACGAACAGTTTTGCAGGGGCAAGGGATGATGAGGTGGATTGAAAACCAGCTGAATAGCTGGCCCCAGAAGGTGGTGATCAGTGGCACAAAGTCTAGTTGGAGGCCAGTAACTAGTGGTGTACCCCAGGGGTCAATACTGGGTCCAGTCCTGTTCAATTTATTCATTAATGACCTGGATGATGGGGCAGAGTGTACCCTCAGCAAGGGAGGAGAGACTGATACACCAGAGGGTCATGCTGCCACCCAGAGGGACCTGGACAGGCTGGAGAAATGGGCTGACAGGAACCTCATGCAGTTCACCAAGGGGAAGTGCCAAGTCCTGCACATGAGGAGGAACAATCCCATGCACCAGTACATGATGGAGGCCAATTGGCTGGAAAGCAGCTTTGCAGGAAAGGACTTGGGGGTCCTGGTGGACACTAAGTTGAACATGAGCCAGCAATGTGCCCTTGTGGCAAAGGCGGCTAATGGTATCCTGGGCTGCATTAGGGAAAGCATTGCCAGCAGGTCGAGGGAGGTGATACTTCCCTTATATTCATGTCCTGGTTTCGGCCAGGACGGAGCTAGTTTTGTCTCCAGCAGCTCCTGTGTTTTGGATTTAGTGTGTGAAGAATGGTGACAGCACACTGATGGTGGTGGTTGCTGCTAAATGACCAAGGACATTTTGCAGTTTCCCAGGTTTTGCTAAAGTGCAGGTGCAAAAACTTGGGAGAGGTAGAGCCGGAATAGTTGATCCAAACTGGCCAAAGAGAGTATTCCATACCAGAGATGGCATGGCCGGTATAAGTGAGGGTCGGCTGGTGGGCCACTAGGCTTTTGAGACCCTTAACTTGCTTTAATCCTTAAGCTTCCCTTTGGGTTGCTTTTTGTTTCCCTATTTTTTCCTTTTTGTTTTCGTTCATTCGGCTGTTTTGTTCCCTCACCTGCTCTCTCTGGAACTTGCTGTTCTGGGATAGCTGGGGGGGATACCCCTGCTCCCTGCCTGCTGCTCGGGACGGGCTGTATCGGTCGTCGGGTGGTGAGAAATTGTGCATCGTTTGTTTTATATATTCTATTATCCTTATATATGTTATCATTATTGTCATTATTAATATATTTTTATATTTTTTTTCCTTTGCTGTGCTGGTGAACTGTTTTTATCTCAACCTGCGAGTTTTCCTTTCTCTCTGATTCTCCTCCCCACCCCAGCGGGGATGGGGGGAGTGAGCGAGCGGCTGCGTGGTATTGGGTTACAATTTGGGGTTAAACCACAACAATTCAGCACTGGTGAGGCCACACCTGGAGTCCTGTGTCCAGTTCTGGGCTCCACAGTACAAGAGAGACATGGACATGCTGGAGAGAGTCCAGTGAAGGGCCACGAAGATGATTAAGGGACTGGAGCATCTTGCATCTGAGGAAAGGCTGAGAGAGCTGGGAATGTTTAGTGTAGAGAAGAAAAGGCTCAGGGGGAATCTTATTAATGTATGTAAATACCTGAAGGGTAGGTGCAAAGAGGACGTAGCCAGGCTCTTTTTACTGGTGCCCAGTGACAGGACAAGAGGCAACGGGCACACAGTGAAACACAGGAGGTTCCATTTGAACATCAGGAAACACTTTTTTACTGTGAGGGTGACCGAGCACTGGAACAGGTTGCCCAGAGAGATGGTGGAGTTTCCCTCCCGGGAGATATTCAGACCCTGTCTGGACATTGACCTGGGCCACCAGCTCAAGGTGGCCCTGCTTGAGCAGGGGTATTGAACCAGATGACCTCCAGAGGTCCCTTCCAACCTCAACCATTCTGTGATTTTGTGATTTCTGAGAGAGAGTGAACGTGGGTTTTTGTTTGTTTCAGTAACAGAATTGGTAATTAGAAGTTTTTAATTGACAATAAATTAAATTGATTGAAATTCCTCTAAAAATCAGTGAACTTTTTTTGCCCACAACACATTTACATTAAGTTTTCTTCCTGTCCTTTTTCAAACGCTGTGTCAAACATAATGTCTACTAAAATTCAGTACAGTGCTTAGGTCTCTGGTATGCTTAGATAACTACCTATCATACTGATGAGCATTTTGTCTGTTCTTCTGTATGTTTGTAACTTATCTCTGGTCTTCAACTTGAACTGTAAAATGTTTGGAGAGCAAACTGTCTTTTTTAATTTTCTAGGAATGATACAAATAATGAAAATAAGGCTTGGAGGATGTAGGTTGTCTAACCCATACTGTACTCAAAAGACAATCAGCTACATCTGTATGATTCTGGATGGTTGTTTGCCCATTCTGTTCCTTAATCTCATGTATTTTGGGCAGTCAGAAGATCTTTGTCTTAATGTTGAAAGAAGACACAAGGTTTCGTTAATGGTTGGTTTATCATCAGTGAAACTGCAGTTATAAGAGATCTGATCTGTCAAAATATATGCTGACAGGAGTATCTTCAAAAAACAGCTTAACAGAAAATTCTGTCTCTTGTGTGGTGCAAATACTTTTAAAAAAATCTGACTCTTAAATGCTTTTAGAGTTAGGGAGTACATAGGTATTTGACATATTTGGAAACTGGAGACCGTTGGGTACTTATGCTTGACATCTTGTGAGTAGGGGGAGCATTTGCAAAGGCTACCCTCAGATCCCAGAGGGTCGTCTCTCTACTGAGGAAAAGGCCTTTTCTAGAAGTGAATCAAGGTAGAAATCTCTCTTGGTCCATTGACTGCTGAGGATACCTCAGGTGACTAGTCTGTTTGGTATAGTGTTTGGTTTTTGGTTGGGGGGGGGTGGTTTGGTGTGTGTGTGTTTGTTTGTTTTGGTTTGTTTTTTTGGCATTTGTGAATTACATCTTTCTTGGTCTTCTGTGCCTCCCCCCCATTTTATCAGTATAAACATACTTTACTGTTAGGTGTCAGCCATAAGACAGAGGGCAAGCAACCTCTATTCTGGTTTATGTGCTGTCCTAACAGTTCACTTGTTTAAGGGGGGGGGGGGGGGGAATTCACTCTTACCCTCAGTTATAGCAATGTTGGCTTGTATAGAGAGGATGATGAGGCAAACTTATTTCATATGACTAGAGATGTAGCTGTATCAATATTGGATGAAAAGTACATTTTTAAATGGCAATGACTTGGGAAAGGATTTTTTGCTGTGAATAAACATCATAGTTATCAGTCATGCTGAGGCCTCTAACCACAGTTACAGGGAGACTGTGTTTGGGTGGGGGTGGAACAAGTTTAAATATGAAGCAGCGATGTGGCGAGTTGGCCACCAGCATGGGCAGTGGCATGGTTTACAGAGTATGTTTTTAGCCACCTGGTATTCGCTTCCACCATGATGAGTACGTAGTGCTTGTCTTGGCGTATTCGTGGTAGTGGTCCAATATAGTCAATTTGCCAGGCCTCTCACCATATCAAAAAAACAGCCACTGCCCTCTATTCCAGGGAGACTTTATTTGTGTGGCTTGCTTGTTTGTGGCACGTGTTTCACGTTCATGGGTGACCTGTGTGATGGTCTCCGTGGTCAGGTCCACCCCTGTATGTTGCATCTCTCCCTAGATGCTTCGATGTTTTGTGGGCCCATCGAGCTACAAATAGCTCACCCTCATGCTCCCAGTCCAGGTCCACCTGAGCCACTCCAATTTTGGCAGCCTTGTCTACCTGTTCATTGTTTCGATGTTCTTCAGTGGCATGGTTCTTGGGCATGTGAACAATTACATGCTGTACCTTCACAGTGATATTTGCTACCTGGGCAGTCGTGTCTTGCCACAGTGTGTCATGGTCCCTTTGGATCTCTCAAATTTACAGGACAACATACTCTGTAAATTAAACTTTATTTTATGAGCTCATATAAGAAATATAACAAACAAACATGACAAGGGCTCAATCCTTTTTTGCCCAGACTAGTCTAGCACGTGAATTCACTTATTCACCATTCAAGTCATAAGGTTTCATAACTTATAACCCATAACTCTTAATATCGTGCACCTATGAGCAAAAGAAAAGAATTAGTTACCTAGCCGACGGTGAGAGTGCTCATCCTTCCTCCTCCGTCATGGTGCGGGCATCCCCTGTATCACACTGGGAAGCATGAAAACCTCAGCAGTCCAGCTGCTGTTGGATCCGCTTCAAAAAGCTTTTTGGGTAAGCTGATGTTTTTATACCTTCCAACTTGGAACTTTGGTCTATACCAT
Source organism: Phoenicopterus ruber ruber (assembly GCA_009819775.1). Taxonomy (NCBI): domain Eukaryota; kingdom Metazoa; phylum Chordata; class Aves; order Phoenicopteriformes; family Phoenicopteridae; genus Phoenicopterus; species Phoenicopterus ruber. The sequence continues at coordinate 33,115,774 of CM020247.1, forward strand.
TTCCATGAGTGAGCAGGTTGTGATGAAACTGCCAGACAATCAATATGCGAAGATGATGGCTGCAGGAGACAGCAATCTGCAGGTGATAATGGCTGTATAATGGCCCTTTAGCTCTTTCTGGCCACCTGTCCTGTCTAGGTGGTGCTCTCGCTTTGACCTAATGTTGTTACTCCCAGCATACATCAGGCCTTAGCGTGAGCTGTGATAGTCAAAATCTGAGCAGGAGTTGAGTGAGCAGTCACACAATGCAGCTGCCCAGATGGGTTTATCTGTGCTCTGCTACCAATTGGTGGTCTTCCACTGCTGTAGCCACCCCCATAGGGCATTAGCCATCATCTAGGAGTCAGTACAGAGACAGAGTACTGGCCACTTTTCTCGTTCGGCAATCTCTAGGGCTAGTTGGATGGCTTTCACTTCTGCAAACTGACTTGACTCACCTTCTCCTTCAGTGGCTTCAACAACTCGTCATGTAGGACTCCACACAGCAGCTTTCCACTTCTCATAGTTTCCTACAACACGACAGGATCCATCAGTAAACAAAGATTAATGCCTTTCATCTTCTGATAACTCATTATATGGTAGTGCCTCTTGGGCATGAGCCATCTCCTTCAGTGATGCTCCAAAATCTCTGCCTTCTGGCCAGTCCATGATCTCTTCTAGGATTCCTGGGTGGTTGGGTTTCCCCAGTCAAGCTTGTTGCGTGATCAATGCTACCCCCTCTACTCCATGTAGCATCAGTTGCGTGATGTGTAGAAGGGAGGTTTCCTTTGAACATCCAGTGTAGCACAGGCATTCGCGGTGCCAAGAGGAGATATGCTTCTGTACCAACAACTTCTGAAGCAGCTTGAACCCCCTCATATGCTGCTAGTATCTCTTTTTCAGTCAGGGTGTAGCGGGCTTCTGATCCTTAATACCCCTGGCTCCAAAACCCTAATGGTCAACCTCGAGTCTCTCCTGGTATTTTCTGCCAGAGGCTCCAGGTGAGACCATGCTCCCCAGCTGCAGTGTAGAGCACATTTTGCACAGCTGCTCCTGTCTGGACAGGCCCAAGGGCTACTGCACAAACTATCTCCTGCTTTATCTGTTCAAAGGCTTGTTGTTGCTCAGGGCCCCTGTGCTGATTTTTGGCTTGGATAGAGTTAAATTTCTTCATAGTAGCTGGTATGGAGCTATGTTTTGGATTTGTGCTGGAAAGTGTTGATAATACAGGGATGTTTTTGTTATAGCTGAGCAGCGCTTACACAGAGTCAAGGCCTTTTCTGCTTCTCACCCCACCCCACCAGTGAGTAGGCTGGGGGTGCACAAGACATTGGAAGGGGACACAGCTGGGACAGCTGACCCCAACTGACCAAAGGGATATTGCATACCATATGATGTCATGCTCAGCAATAAAACTAGGGGGACGGTTGGGGGGGAGGGGGCTGCTGCTTGGGGACTGGCTGGGCATCGATTGGTTGATGGTGAGCAATTGTTTTCGTTTGCATCACTTGTCTGTCTTGGGTTTTGTTTCTCTCTCTTTGTTGTTTTTCTTTTCATTACAATTTCTTATTAGTATTTTTATTATTTTTATTTCAATTATTAAACTCTTTTTATCTCAACCCATGAGTTTTCTCACTTTTACCCTTCCAATTCTCTTCCCTGTCCCGCTGAGGGGGAGTGAGTGAGTGTCTGTGTGGTGCTTAGTTGCTGGCTGGGGTTAAACCATGACAGTCTCACTCAAAATAGTTCTTCTTTCGGGTTACTCAATAGAGAGGACTCACAAGCTGACTATAACTTGGAATATGCATTCTCCAGAATCCCACAAGGCTTAGGAAAGCTTGTGTTTCCTTCTCGTTAGCTGGTGGGAACACAGTTGCTATCTTATTGATCACATCCATAGGGATGTGATGATGTCTATCCTGCCATTTTACTCCCAAGAACTGGATTTTCTGTGCAGGTCCTTTGACCTGGCTTTTTTTTTTTTATGGCAAAACCAGCTTTCAGAAGAATCTGAATTATTCATTTTAACTTCTTAAAATGCTTCTGCTTTGTTGCCCCACACGTTGATGTCATTGATGTATTGTAGATGTTCAGGGGCATCACCCTTTTCCAGTGCAGCTTGGATTAGTCCATGACAAATGGTAGGACTCTGCATCTACCCCTGGGGCAGTCGATTCCAGGTGTATTTGATACCCCTCCATGTTGTCCTGGTTGCAGCTGGGATAGGGTTAATTTTCACCAGAAGCTGGCCAGGGGGCTATTCTATACCATGTGACCGTCATGCTCAGTATATAGAGGGGGACAGCGCCAGGGGCTCCGGAGGGGTGAGCAACCTGTACTGTGAAGCATGTGCCAAATACATTCTATTATTGTTATTGTTGGTTTTCTTTTTGTTTGTTTTCTTTTCCTTTGCTGTTCTGTTAAACTGTTTTTATCCCAACCCATGAGTTTTGTCTTTCTGTTTCCTGATTCTCCTCCCCATCCCACTGGGGGGGAGGACTGAATGAGTGGCAGCGTGGTGCTTAGCTGCCAGTTGGGGCTAAACCATGAAAGTAAACTGTGGCCTGCATTCTGCTGCTAAAGGAATTGAGAAAAAAACACATTGACATTGTCAATTGTAGCATGCTACTTGGCTGCCTTTCACTCCAGTTCATATTGGAGCTCTAGCATGTCCAGTACGGCAGCACTCTGGTGGTGTGACTTCATTCAGGGCACGATAGTCTACCTCTGTCAGACTTATGCACTGGCCATATGGGACTGTTAAAGTGTGAGTGAGCGTTGGTGATCATTCCTTGGTTCTCCAATTGATGAATCAGCTTATGGATGGGAGCCAGGGAGTCATGGTTGGTGCGATATTGCCGCCAGTGCACTGTCATGGTAGCAATCGGCACCTGCTGTTCTTCGACCTGCAGCAACCCCACAACAGAAGGGTCCTCTGAGAGACCAGGCGAGATAGACAAGTGTTTAACTTTCCATGTGTTCATGGTGGCTACACTTTTGGGTCCTTGAAGTACCCTATCCTGAGGTAGTCTATACTACTTACACACAGGGCCTCTAGGCCAGTCAGAATAGGGTGCTTTTGCCACTTGTCTCCTGTGCACTGATGTCTACCAAAGCCTTGTACTTCTGTTGGTCTGGTGTTCCAAGCCATCGAATCTACACAGTCCAGTATACCCAGTCATCCCTTTCCTCCTCCTGGCTGAAGGCAGGGACCCTCTGTTCCTGTTCCTCCTCAGAGTATTCTCTGTCTGACCCTTGCAGTACCAGACCGGAAGTCCCCTCACCAGGATCAAGGGAGGTGATCTCAGTCCTTCTATGTCTGGGAGATTGCTGATTGCCTTCTTGCATCTCAACAGCAACTAAACTGACAGAGTTCTTGAGTGGCCCCTTCTTAGCAGCTGTCTTCCCCCTCAGTTTGTGTACATGGGCTTCCAGCTTAAAGGTGGGCTAGCTATCCCACTTCCTCATGTCCTCCCCCTGGTCACGCAGGAAGCACCTGTCATGGTTTAAGCCCAGTAAGCAGCTAAGCACCATATAGCCACTCGCTTACTCCACTGTCCCAGGGGCAGGGGGGAGAGAATCGGAAGGGTAAAAGTGAGAAAACTTGGGAGTTGAGATAAAAACAGTTTAATAATTAAATTTTTGTTTAAAAAAAAGAGTAAAAATAAAGCAACAAAGATGAGGGGGGGGAAAACCCAAAACAAACCCAAGAAAAATAAGTGATAGAAAAAAACCAAACTGCAAGTGCTCACTACCAACTGAGCAATGCTCAGTTAGTCCCTGAGCAATGGCAGCCCTGGCCAACCTCCACCCCACAGTTTTATTGCTGAGCATGACGTCATATGGTATGGAATATCCCTTTGGTCAGTTGGGGTCAGCTGTCCCAGCTGTGTCCCCTCCCAACGTCTTGTGCACCCCCAGCCTACTCACTGGTGGGGCAGTGTGAGAAGCAGAAAAGGCCTTGACTCTGTGCAAGTACTTCTCTGCAGTAACTAAAACATCAGTGTGTTATCAACATTGTTTCCAGCACAAATCCAAAACATGGCCCCATGCCAGCTACTATGAAGAAATTTAACTCTATCCCAGCCAAAACCAGTACAGAACCTTAGGGTGCCATGTGGCAAGCGCTTGGGGCTCCTTTTCCCTCAAAACAGAGTGGGAGGGGACTGGCTCCGTGGTGCGCCCCTGACAGCTGAGGCATTGGCCTGTGGGAATGAGAAGGGAGAGAGATTTTCTTCAAAGTTTTGGAGCCAGGAAGCTGTTCTCTCCACAGTTGGTGTATCTGAACCTGGGCAATACATTGTTGCCAAGCTGTTGGAATGACACTATTGCATTTTTGGACCACCTTTCTCTACATGGCCTGCGTACACAGGATGTCATCCAGATCTTTGGAGACATCTTTGTTGTCTATGTCATCGTAGATGACTTTCAGCACCGCTGAGTCTCTCGGGTACTGGATGCCTTGGACCACTGTGGTCCATTTTCCTTGGTAGTTCACAAGATCTTCCTTGAATGGATATCTTGCCTTCGTGCTGGAGAGGAGGCGCCTCCAGAGACTGCAAAGTGCTGCCTCTTTTCCAGTTCCTCTGCCAATTTCCCTGTTTCTAGCAAGGGATCCCAGCTGTTGGGCTTCCTTACCTTCTAATTGCTGTCTGTTGGCCCTGCTATCCCAGCATCGGAGCAGCCAGGCAGCAATCTGCTCACCTGGCTGGTGGCTGTAATCTCTCCGCATGTCTCGAAGTTTTTTTCAAGGTCAGGGACTGGGTAGTTTCCCCCTCTTGTGTGGTTTCTCTCACTTCTTCCTCCTGTTTCTTTGCTAAAGGACTGGCTTCCTGATCAAACCCTTCCTCCTCCCTTACTAATTGAGGATAGGGACCTGTTGTTTTCCTTGTCCACTGTTTCTTTTTCACTACTGGGGCAATTACTGTAGTTGTTTGGGTCCCTATCTCAACCATGGTGTCCTCAGATGCAGTTTGAGTCCCTGTCTCAACTATCGTGTTCTTGGATGTAGTTTGGATCCCAGTCTCGATCATGGCATTCTCAGAGGTAGTTTGGGTCCCTGCCTTAACTACAGTCCTCTGATAGTACTGAACTGTGGCTCGATAGGCACAGGCCAGACCCCAGTACAGTGCTAGAAGCTGGTGGTTCTCATTGGGATAGGCAAGGCACCCTTCCATCAGGTGGCGTGTCAGTTAGCCAGGGTTGCTTGCCTGTTCCGGTGTAAAGTCCCAGGCTCGGGGAGGTGATAACTGCCCTAGGAACCTGCCCAAGTCCTTCCACACACCCTGCCCCCCTGGGACTGGCTGCCTCGGGGCATGTTTCAGTGTCTCCTCACCCAAGAGTTGTCTTCTCTTCCACCAGGATGAGACCAGATTCCACAAACCCCGTAATACGCCAACAGTATTAATTAGTAGTATTAAACAGCTCACATAAGGGTGAGCAAGGACCTCGGGAGCCTGCGTAATAAACCTATCCACATCAATCCCGGGTAGGAAGAGGGAGATGTATTCCCTCACCCTGTCCACAGGATAGCTTCCCCCAGCACAGTAAGGCATCAATGCCAGGGCCAGGCACATAGCCATTAACGTGTTTCCAAGCTCAGCAAAATAGAGATAAGCAGCGCAGCCAGCAAATTCTGTGAATTGCACAGAAGCCTGCTACTTAATAATGACTATAGGTGTAGCACTCAATTCAAAACTGCTGTTGCTTCGTGCCCTGTTTTTGATGCCACAAAGGACTGAGGTGGGCTGACCTTGGCTGGATGCCATGTGCCCACCAAGCTGCTCTATCACTCCCCCTCCTCAGCAGGACAGGGGAGGAGAAAATACAATGGAAAAAGCTCATGAGTTGAGATAGAGGCAGTTTAATGAAGAAAAGCAGCTGTTCTGGCTATGTCCTCTCCCAACCTCTTGCCCACCCCCAGTCTAATGGCCTTTGGGAGAGTAGGAGCTTGGAGAGACAGCCTTGATGGAGCACTGCTCAGCAGTAGCCAAAACACTGGTGTGTTATCAACACCGTTCTAGCTACAAATGCAAAGCACAGCACTATGAGGGCTGCTATGGGGAAAGTTAACTCCATTCCAGCCAGACCCAATACGTTACCACAAAATGGTAGCAAACACATAGGCTGTATAGTAATAAGCTGCTGCTATCGTATCCTGGGTAGTGGTTATCTTTGTGCACATGGTGTTGGGTTCAGGGGAAGAGGAGGATGGTTACCTGTTATTAATGAGAAGCTAAGCTACTTCATATTTGCTGTGATGCAAAAATGTGCAAATTAAGGCAATTATGCTAACCTGTGACAGCTTGTTACCCTGGTGTCTGTGCTTGTTCTTTCCCTGCTGTTAAATGCAAGGTAACTTGAAGTAGAGTGAACAATTAGGGGTGAGTTAAGAGTACCTTTCTGTGTTGGAGTTAAGTTTTATATTTGGGTGAAGTCATATGGGTAAAGATTTCTTGACTTTGAATAAATAGTAGATCTCTTCTTTAAGTTGTTGATGAAAGCATTATTTTGTAAGATTTTTTTTTTTTTTTAATATGAAGGTCTGTGCATTTATTAAATGGTCAGTAAGTTGTAATATATACAAGGTTTACTCAGCAAGCAGATTTTTATTATTTGTAAGTATGTGGATGCTTTAAAAACTCATTGTGCTTTATAGAGTCCTGTCATATTGTGTCAGGAGGAATTGTAGCGATGGGATGAATAGAAATGAAGTCACATCTTAATATTTCCAAATAAGTGATAAACTTTGCCTTTTTTTTAAAGCTAGTTGGCTAAACTGTCATTGCTGTTTACAGTGGTTCCTTAAAGGGTAGAATACTGAAATTGAACTGTTGAATTCCTGCCTTCCTAATCCTTGTTCTGTTGGCATAGACAAGTCATTTCAGAATAAATATGCATCTATGCTGCATGAGGGAGTAGAGCTCTGAAAGAATTCTTTAAAAATGCTCTGTGCATATGTCTTTAGTGTCCTAGTACCTAAGATATAAATAATTCTGCAATGAATGACTGTTAAAGGTTTGTGTATAGATAAATGTTTCACTAGTTCTTCCCAACTGTTGGAAGGGAATTGACTAGAAATTGGAGTTTTTATTTAAATTATATGTTGATAAAAGTACATTTTACTTTTTTAAGTTGTTGCAAGCTCAGTTGGCACTAGCCAATTCTTCTATTCTTCCTATAGCCTGATTCCTTTTTAGTGGAACAGACAACGTGTGTGTTCTTAATACCAAACTTCAGATTCAACTTTTTGGATTCCTGTTTTCAATTTTAGTATGTATTTTTTTGACTAATAAGGGAAACAAGAAATTCTTCATAGGGCAAGTATATAGCAAAATGTCATTCAGTCAGTTAGCCAAATATTATTGAATCTGGTTGTAATGTTGCTAATGTGGGAGGCAGATCAAATAAGAAACTATTACAGTTAAATTATTTTAATTTTAAACTAATGTTTAATAGCTGGCTTTACTGTTGATGAGCCCTCTAAACCAGACCAAAACTGCAAGGTGTTTTTGGAATACATTATCTTGGAGAACCTAACTTTCTTCTGGTTTGGGGGTTATTTATTTTTTAAAATTGCAAGCATGTAGCTTTTTTCCCCCCTGAAACCTGGAGGGAATTTCAGGAAGCTAATTTTATTTAGCATGAGACTAAATTTGAAACCTATAATTAAAAACTTTTTTTTCTCTCCCCCTCATCACTTTCTGAATATGGTATGCATGTGTAATTTCCCACTCCCATCCCTATTACCTCAAAATTTTCATTTTTCTGTACTGTTTTCATCACTTCAGTTTTGTATCAGTGCTTTTAATTTTTGCCTCTGTGTTGATATCCAGCTTTTTTTTCATTTCGGCAGAATCTTATGCCTGTAGCTAATTGTAACCATCAGTTGACTTATTGATAGCTTGTCTGGTTTAGTAAACATAGGATCATAGAATTGTTCTGGTTGGAAGAGACCTCCAAGATCATCGGGTCCATCCATTAACCTATCACTACCAAGTCCCCCACTAAATCATATCCCTTAGGGCCTCATCTAAACGTCTTTTGAATACCTCCAGAGATGGGGACTACACCACCTCCCTGGGCAGCCTGTTCCAATGCCCGACAACCCTTTCGGTGAAGAAATTTTTACGAATGTCCAATCTAAACCTCCCCTGGTGCAACTTGAGGCCATTTCCTCTTGTCCTATCACCTGTTACTAGGGAGAAGAGTCTGACCCCCACCTCTCTACAACCTCCTTTCAGGTAGTTGTAGAGAGCAATAAGGTCTCCCCTCAGCCTCTTTTTCTCCAGGCTAAACATCCCCAGCTCCCTCAGCCGCTCCTCATAGGACTTGTGTTCCAGACCCTTCACCACCTTCATTGCCCTTTTCTGGACACGCTCCAGCACCTCAATGTCTTTCTTGTAGTGAGGGGCCCAAAACTGAACACAGCACTCAAGGTGCGGCCTCACCAGGGCCGAGTACAGGGGGAGAATCACCTCCCTACTCCTGCTGGCCACACTATTTCTGATACAGGCCAGGATGCCGTTGGCCAATAACATGTAGTGTTATCACTGTTATTTATCTTATAATTAGCCCGTATGTCTTCAGGTTTAGTGTTGAAAGTCCATAACAACTGGTATGGTTCCTTCAGTAGTGGGTTATAGGACTTTCTTGGTCATCTTTTCTTTCTCTAAAGAATTGCAGGGACATACAGAGCAGCATACAATTAAATAGAATGAAGAAGACTGATCAGATGTTCCAGAAGTATTTCCAGTTTATTCAAAGCCCAGCACAATGGGAGAAGCCGTAATTTGTGAACTATTGAACTAGACCAGCCAAGATGATCATCCTCTTTGCAGGCACCTCTATTCATCAAGGGAAGATCAAGAACTTTGAAAAGCTCTGGACAGAGATGATCTAATTCCTATACAACAATACCGGTCTGAATGTTACATCCATCAATGGTTACGTTCCTAATAAATTCTTCCTGCATTTTATATGAAAAGCAAATGATGAAAAATAGATAAAACATTATAAAAGCACACCTTTCTTCTGATGAAAGCAAAGTTAGTCATCCCCTTTCTGTCCTTTGTCTTGTATTTTTTTGCAATTCCACAAATGGAAAAATTAACTGGCCTCTGGTTAGCTTGTGTTTGCTTGGGGAGAAGGAGGAATTAGTTTGGGTTTTTTGTATATCTACGTTTCCAGTGATACTGTAAAGGTTCCTCAGCTTTAGTGTATATGGCTATATCCAGGTGTGGCTGTGCAAGTTCCTAAAGTTCAGAGAAGTGTTTTAATTTGTTGGTTGTATCTAATACAAAAGTATAAAAGTTATTTTGTGTTGTCTTTAGTGACTTATCTCTCTAATACATAAATAAGGCTGCAACTTGAAAAGTTATTGTGGAGTGCTTCTAGAATATTTTATAGAAGTTTAAATGTTCACAAATTTTACTGAAGTAACATTTCTGAAGGTTTCCACAGTTCTCTGCTGTGCAGAAGGAATGACTCTTTCTCTTGATGGTTTGGGAATCTTCTCTGAACAGTTTAAATAGTGAGATGAGTCACTAGTGGGTTGGAATGATGCAAATTTGTCTAAAATTATTTGTAGGGAGTTCTTGCTTTCTGTTGAGTTTACATTAGCTTCAAGTAACTATTAGCCAATCTTTTACCATTCTTCAGGAAACAGATTTTGAAAATTGATAATGAATTGTCCCACATCTTGGATTGTTTTGCTCTTAAGAATTAATGAACCATATTTCACTGCTGCTATTGAAAGCTTGTGAGGGCAAAAGAGATGAGTTCTTGCTATTGAAATTCATTGTGTTAAATATATTTCTTGGCTGTGTTGAGGTATACTTACAGACACTTTAATATGTAGTGATTTTTCAGGTGGTGTGTGCCAAAATGTCTTTCTGGAAGTTTAGCATTACCCCATCATTGTTATTAAGTTTAACTGTATTTTTGTTTCATGTGGATTGGTCACAATAGTAACAAAAGCTTTTCTGGATTTTGGGAAGGAAAACGTGTTACCTATTAGAACAAAAGTGTTTTTCTTAAATAAGGTGAGATATGTCAGGGGGAATTTTATCAGAACAGATGGCTGGCAATCGCATATGGCTAGTCACCTACAGTTCCCTGCAAAATCTGCCAATATATGTTTTTGTTGCTGTTTTATATAAAATCCAAACATTTAAAAACTCTGATTTTAAAAAATGCCTGTGTTTATCTCAGTTGCTGAGGCAAGCAGCTCCGGTGCCGGCATGACCTGCAGGGAAGCGCTCAAGCGCAGTGTACAGGGAGGTTTCCTGAACCAGGGGAACCTCAGGGGAGCAGAGACCCCCACCAGGAGCTGGCAGCTCGCCCAACAGCGGCTGATGAGACCTGGGCAGGGCCAGGAGCAAGGGCGGCCAAGCCCCCACACCTATAAAACAAACCCCTAGGGAGTGCTGCAAACAGGGCAGGCAAACAGGGCGTGGCGCAGCAGTTGGCCTGGAAAGGCATGCAGGAAGGGCACTGTAACTCTGCAGGCCTGACCAGGGAGCAAAGGCTATATCCTTTCTAAACTCTGCACCTGCCACGACTGATGCAGCTTCCCAGACAGAGCTCCAATGGGAACACGCTGCTACCCAGGTGTCAGGCTGCAGGGCTTGCCCTACTCTTAGGCCAGTATCAGACCGCAGTAGTGAGTGCACCTGTGGGAGGTGCGCCCAGGTAGAGGAACTCCTTTACTTAGTGACAGAGCTCCGGGAGGAGGTGAGTAGGTTGAGGAGTATCAGGGAGTTTGAGAAAGAGAGACACTACTGGAATCGCACCCTACCTTCCCTGGGACAGGCCCATCAGGCAGACAGGACACATGATATGGAGGATCCCCTATCCTCTTTCCACCTGACTGAACGTGGTGAATTAAGGGATAGGCGGCAATGGCGACAAGTTCCTACCCGGTGCAGCAGACGTGTCTCCTTCATGACTACCACACCTTCCCAGGTGCCCTTGCATAATAGAATCATAGAATCATTTAGGTTGGAAGAGACCTTTAAGATCATCGAGTCTAACCGTTAACCTATTACTGCCAAGTCCACTACTAAACCACGTCCCTAAGCAACGTGCCTACATGTCTTTTAAATACCTCCAGGGATGGTGACTCCACCACTTCCCTGGGCAGTCTGTTCCAATGCCCGACAACCCTTTCGATGAAGAAATTTCTCCTAATATCCAATCTAAACCTCCCCTGGCGCAATTTGAGGCCATTTCCTCTTGTCCTATCACCTGTTACTTGGGAGAAGAGATTGACACCCACCTCGTTCCAACCTCTTTTCAGGTAGTTGTAGAGAGTAATAAGGTCTCCCGGAGCATCCTTTTCTCCAGGCTAAACATCCCCAGTTCCCTCAGCTGCTCCTCATAGGACTTGTGCTCCAGACCCCTCACCAGCTTCATTGCCCTTCTCTGGACACGCTCCAGCACCTCAATGTCTTTCTTGTAGTGAGGGGCCCAAAACTGAACACAGGACTTGAGGTGCAGCCTCACCAGGGCTGAGTACAGGGGGATGATCACTTCCCTAGTCCTGCTGGCCACACTGTTTCTGATACAAGCCAGGATGCCGCTGGCCTTCTTGGCCACCTGGGCACACTGCTGGCTCATATTCAGCTGGCTGTTGACCATCATGCCCAGGCCCTTTTCTGCCGGGCAGCTTTCCAGCCACTCCCCCCCAAGCCTGTAGCGTTGCCTGGGGTTGCTGTGTCCCAAGTGCAGGACCCGGCACTTGGCCTTGTTGAATCTCATGCCATTGGCCTCGGCCCATCGATCCAGCCTGTCCAGATCCCTCTGTAGTGCCTTCTTACCCTCAAGCAGATCAACACTCCCACCCAACTTGGTGTCATCTGCAAACTTACTGAGGGTGCACTCAATCCCCTCGTCCAGATCATTGATAAAGATATTGAACAGGACTGGCCCCAATACTGAGCCCTGGGGAACACCACTTGTGACCAGACGCCAACCGGATTTAACTCCATTCACCACAACTCTTTGGGCCTGGCCATTCAGCCAATTTTGTACCCAGCGCAGAGTATGCCCATCCAAGCCATGGGTAGCCAGTTTCTCCAGGAGGATGCTGTGGGAAATGGTGTCAAAGGCTTTACTAAAGTCTAGGTAGACAACATCCACAGCCTTTCCCTCATCCACTAGGCGGGTCACCCTGTCATAGAAGGAGATCAGGTTGGTCAGGCAGGACCTGCCTTTCATAAACCCATGCTGACTGGGCCTGATTGCCTGGTTGTCCCGTACGTGCCGCATGATGGCACTCAAGATGATCTGCTCCATAACCTTCCCAGGCACCGAGGTCAGGCTGACAGGCCTGTAGTTCCCCGGATCCTCCTTCTGGCCCTTCTTGTAGATGGGCATCACATTTGCTAACCTCCAGTCAACTGGGACTTCCCCAGTTAGCCAGGACTGCTGGTAAATGATGGAGAGTGGCTTGGTGAGCACTTCTGCCAGCTCTTTCAGCACCCTTGGGTGGATCCCATCTGGCCCCATAGACTTGTGTGTGTCTAGGTGGCGTAGCAGGTCCCTGACCATTTCCCCTTGGATTATGGGGTCTTCATTCTGCTCCCCGTCCCCATCTTCCTGCTCAGGGGGCTGGGTGCCCAGAGAGCAACTTCCCTTGCTGTTAAAGACTGAGGCAAAGAGGGCATTAAGCACCTCAGCCTTTTCCTCGTCCCCTGACACTGTGTTTCCCCCTGCATCCAATAGAGGAGGGAGATTTTCCTTAGCCCCCTTTTTATTGCTAATGTATTTATAGAAACACTTTTTGTTGTCTTTCATGGCAGTAGCCAGACTAAGTTCTAGTTGGGCCCATCCTTGTAGTCCTCCTGAGTTGCCTGTTCCTTCATCAAAAGGTCATAAACTCTCTCTCTTTTTTTTCTTTTCTTTTTTTTTGGTTTCTTTTTTTTTTTTCTTTTCTTTTCCCCCTGAGTTCCAGCCGGAGCTCTCTGTTCAGCCAGGCTGGTCTTCTTCCCCGACAGCTCATCCTTTGGCACATGGGGATGGCCTGCTCCTGCACCTGTAAGATTTCCCTTTTGAAGAATGTCCAGCCTTCCTGCACTCCTTTGTCCCTTGGGACTGCCTCCCAAGGGACTCTGCCAACCAGGCCCCTAAAGAGGCCTAAGTCTGCCCTCTGGAAATCTAAGGTAGCAGTTCTGATGACCCCCCTCCTTAGTTCTTCGAGAATTGAAAACTCTGTCGTTTCACGATCACTATGCTCAAGATGGCCTCCAACTATCACATCATTTCCCACAGCATTGTCCTGGAGAAACTGGCTGCTCATGCCTTGGATGGGCTTATTCTGCGCTGGGTAAGAAACTGGCTGGATGGCTGGGCCCAAAGAGTTGTGGTGAATGGAGTTAAATCTGGTTGGCGGCCGGTCACAAGTGGTGTTCCCCAGGGCTCAGTATTGGGGCCAGTTCTGTTTAATATCTTTATTAATGATCTGGACGAGGGGATTGAGTGCACCCTCAGTAAGTTTGCAGACGACACCAAGTTGGGAGGAGGGAGTGTTGATCTGCTTGAGGGTAGGAAGGCGCTACAGAGGGATCTGGACAGGCTGGATCAATGGGCCGAGGCCAGTTGTATGAGGTTCAACAAAGCCAAGTGATGGGTCCTGCACTTGGGTCACAACCACCCCAGGCAAAGCTACAGGCTTGGGGGGGAGTGGCTGGAAAGCTGCCCTGCGGAAAAGGACCTGGGGGTGTTGGTCGACAGCCTGCTGAATATGAGCCAGCAGTGTGCCCAGGTGGCCAAGGCGGCCAATGGCATCCTGGCTTGTATCAGAAATAGTGTGGCCAGCAAGACTAGGGAAGTGATCGTCCCCCTGTACTCGGCCCTCGTGAGGCCGCACCTCGAGTCCTGTGTTCAGTTTTGGGCCCCTCACTACAAGAAAGACATTGAGGTGCTGGAGCGTGTCCAGAGAAGGGCAACGTAGCTGGTGAGGGGTCTGGAGCACAAGTCCTATGAGGAGCGTCTGAGGGAACTGGGGGTGTTTAGTCTGGAGAAAAGGAGGCTGAGGGGAGACCTTATTGCTCTTTAGAAGTACCTGAAAGGAGGTTGTAGTGCAGTGGGTGTCGATCTCTTTTCCCAAGTAGCGAGTGATAGGATGTGAGGAAATGGCCTCAAGTTGCGCCAGGGGAGGTTTAGATTGGACATTCGTAAAAATTTCTTCCCCAAAAGGGCTGTCAGGCCCTGGCACAGGCTGCCCAGGGAAGTGGTTGAGTCACCATCCCTGGAGGTATTTAAAAGACGTGTAGATGTGGTGCTTAGGGACATGGTTTAGCAATGGACTTGGCAGGGTTGGATCTTAAGCGTCTTTTCCAATCTAAATTATTCTATGATTGCAACAGTAAATCTTTTAAGTAACTAATACATTTGGGAAATGCTAGTAAAACATTTACTAATATTGACTGGTTTTGGTTTTTGGTCAATGGTAGGTGCTGAGTAAATAGGAAGATGCCATGAGTCAATTTCTCACATTATTAGCAGGAAGGAAAACTGCTTTGGTTATCTTGTGCCATATATGAATTAAATTGCAATGCATTTCTTGGGTTGATATAAAAAGGAATGAAATTGCTTTGTTTCTTTGGTCAGCTACCCTTCTTCAAATCAGAGACATTGCTTAATTTAACTTATTTATGGAAGCTGTAGTATAAAATCAAGGAAATTATAGGTGTTCACTGAGAGGTAGTTTTCATTAGGAAGGTTAGTTTCTTCTACCTACAAGAATAATCTACAGTTGAATTTCTTGCATGGTCTCCTAGGGAGTTCTGATAAACCATACTTGGCATGTCCTTGGATTAGTTTTCATTCAAATTCTGTTAGTGATTTGAAAGATAAAATATAGGTATGCTTACAAAATTTGAAAGAAGCATTTTGGGCTGCGTACTTCTTCAAAAATAATTGGAAAGTACAGAAAGACAGTGAACAGAAAACACAAGACTTGCAAAACGTAGCTTAGCCCTAATCCACTTAAATGGTTTTCTTCACAGAAGGTTAAAGTAGATGATAATTTTGAGGACTCTTCTAGGCCTACTTATCTATGATGCTATTTCATTATACATATTACAGAGAGGGAGAATGCACTTAACATCTGTCTCTGAAGCCTTCAGCATACAGAATAGTTCAGGAATAATTAGAAAAGCTGTAGACTGATAATATAGACATTTTAATGAAAACTATTGTTTTCTTTTTTGTATGAGTTGGTAACCTTTTTTTCCAGAAATGTTAGTAGAAGAAAATGTTGATAAAACTCAAATATATTTGAGAGTTTAGTTAAAGCGTGTTGTTTTGCATAACCATTTTAAAAAAATGATTTGGGGTTGTATGGATCATGTTGTTTACTGCTGAGGAAAGTCGTCTCCTTCTGCTATTCTCCAAAAAAAGCTAGGATAACATTTTTCTTAAGCTATTTGAAGAGAATTGAACAGTGTGATAAATTCTTCTTGTTTCTGAGGGCCAGGATTAGCATACTTTATTAGGGGATTGGACTATCTACATAGTAGATATAAGCGTTAAGGCTCCCAACGGAACAAATAAAATTCACCAACTTGTCAGTGAAGTTGTAACTTAATTGCCGATGTCCTGGGAAATTATGGGAATAGAAAGGAGAGGTTTCTTTTCTACCAAATCTTGTTCACCTTTTTTATGTCACTACAAGAGAGATATTTGCTGAGTTCATCCATAACTTTACAAATACAGAAAAAATCATCCCTTTAACACTTCTGACAGAAACAAGATTACATTAAATCCTAGTGTTAACTTTTCTTGCTTAACAATTACACTGGATTAGTAGGAAAACTCAGCCAGTATTTGCATTGGTTATGGAACTTGGTTTAAGCTCTTCAGATGGACAGATGTGATAGAAACTAGGAGTTTTAGTTCTTAAAAGATATGATTGCACAAGGTGTTAAAACAGATGGTCAAGAGGACTTTTCAGCTTTGACATTAATAAGTGGAAAAGTTAGCTTCTGTTTTAGAGGACACGCAAGATTCAACCTTGTGTCTGACTATTTTACAAGGAGGTGCAACTCATGCTCAAGGCTGAATTACAATAATTTTTCATTTTTTCAAAAAGAAAAAAATGCATTGTTAGTGGAGCTAGCTACTTGTGCTGCTTCTGAAGATCTTCTAGAAATAGCTATGCTTGTAGAGAAACTGGAGATTAATTTTGAAATGCTTAGATCCTGTAAAAAAAACAGCATGAGAGGCTGTCCTGTTTTCAGCCAGGATGGAGCTAATTTTCTTCCCAGTAGCTACTGTGTTTTGGGTTTAGCATGGGATTTGGTATGTGAAGAATGTTGCTAATACACTGATGTTATTAGTTGCTGCTAAGCGATGAAGGCCATCTTCCAGCTTCCCAGGTTTTGCTAACGTGCAGGTGCAAAAACTTGGGAGGGGTATAGCCAGTATAGTTGACCCAAACTGGCCAAAGAGAGTATTCCATGCTATAGACGTCATGCCCAGTTTAAGTGGGAGTTGGCCGGTGGGCCAGGAGCACTTTTGCTCGTTTGGGTTTTCGTTTGTTTGGCTGTTTGTTCCCTCACTCGCTCTCTCTGGAACTTGCGGTTCTGAGATCGCTGCTGGGGAAATTGCTGTTCGTTCTGAGATTGCTGTTTCGCTCTGTGATCGCTGCTCGGGACAGGCTGTATCGGTCATCGGGTCATTCATTGGGTGGTGAGAAATTGTGCATCGTTTGTTTTATATTTTCAATTATCATTATCTTTTATTATCATTATTAATATATAATATGATTATTTTTATCTTTTTCTTTGCTGTCCTGGTGAACTGTCTTTATCTCAACCCACGAGTTTTCCTTTCTTTCTGATTCTCCT
Source organism: Phoenicopterus ruber ruber (assembly GCA_009819775.1). Taxonomy (NCBI): domain Eukaryota; kingdom Metazoa; phylum Chordata; class Aves; order Phoenicopteriformes; family Phoenicopteridae; genus Phoenicopterus; species Phoenicopterus ruber. The sequence continues at coordinate 33,132,606 of CM020247.1, forward strand.
CCCCACCCCACCGGGAAGTGGGGGGAGTGAGCGAGCAGCTGCGTGGTATTGGGTTACTGGCTGGGGTTAAACCACGACACTATGGATAGAGGAAAAGATGTAGAGGATAGGATATCAGAGGGGAGGGAAAGTAGTGCTTCATTTGGGGTCTGTCAACTGATAAATACATCATTGAAATGAATTGCTCTTTGTGGTTGTCAGTTGTAAATAATTTTTGTGTTCGCAGAGCTAGTTTACTATAATCTTTCCACGTGTCAGATGTTACTACTCCTGCTAAATCCTAGCGTTAGGGAAAAAACTTCTTAGTGATTGACATGTCAGGTGAGTCTGTAGGATACTTTCATGCAGATTTGAAATTTGAGTGGCTGAGTTCTCATACCTCAGGAAAGTGAAAATGTCCAACACAAACTAAAAGCAGGTGTATATTTTTATATTCCCCCCTGTTATTTAGGAGATATTTTAACATTGATTGTCTTGCGGGGAGGGAGGTGTACAGAAGACTTGCGTAGGGTCACCCATTCTATTCATATGATAAGAATTAGGGAATCTAAATAACAGACCTGCCTCATCCAACTTGTTAGTGCCAAAACCATTATACTACTTCAGCTGAAATGTATATTAGCAATTCTGAATTGAGTTATGGAAATCAAAATATTACGTACCAAGCAATTTCTTCAACTGACATATTTCCTTTCAGAATTATTTTGTTCACAGAAGAATAGTCTCATGTGGTTTACAGTTAAGGGTTTACAGAGGCGATTAAACCGGTTCGTGAGGAAAACTGCATAATCTGTGCTCTGAGTGTACATGCTGTTTTTTCCCTTCTTTTGCCTTTATGCTGAAAAAAAAATATATAGCTCTATTTTCTTGTCTTGATATTGTGTCTTCCTCCTTACCCTGATAGCATGATTGTACTGTTATCATTAAAACTAGTATGATGGCTGACAATTTGTAGGCCTTACTGGTTTTAATCCATCCTTTAACCTTTCTTGTGTGAAACACTCCAAAATAATTAGATGAATGCTTTGTATGATACTATTCTAACATGCACGTTGTTTTTCATAAGTGTGTTCTGACCCAAGAAAGAAAACACACTGAGGTTTTTTTTTGTAAGCAAAACACTTGGGCTGGTGAGTAGTTGTAGCTGATAGCTAATCAGAAGAATGTTCTTTAAATGAAACCTGCAACTGAGCTGTTGGTGACCTGTGCAGTCAGGTGTGGGGGCAATCAGTTCCTAACTGGTAGGCTGTGATGCTTTTCTAAAAGATACTGGTAGTCTGTAAAGGCTATTATAATGTGTTCTGGATGTGTCAATTTGGATCAAAAAAAGCTACCTGTGTTTTATTTGCTATATGAAAGAACAAAGTAGTGGTTTTAGAATTGGTTCACTAAACTATTATTAAAAAGGCTGACTTTCAGAAGTCATACTGAAATATTTTGAAGTGACTTAGCAGTTTCTCATTTTAAATTGCTCAAATACTAAACTCTAGTGCTGTTAACAGAATTACCCTCAGAAGTTGATTGTTTCATAAGTCATCTTATGTACATCCTTCTAACAAGGAATTTCCATTCTTCCTTAACAGTATTGCTTATTGTTACTTAGTATGTCAGAAGCACATTACAAATTTCTTTTGTGGGAAACATGGCATTCTTAGACTTAGAAATATTATGAATGACAACAGCACATTTAATGCTATCACGTAAATATTCCAAATCCTTAATATGGAAAATTATCAAGAAAAAAATCAACCCACAAAATTCAAAACCTTTTATTACAAAACTTTATTACAAAAAACAAAAAAGTTGTATATTTTTCTGGTTTATTTTAATAAGGCAAACAAGACTTAAAATGTTGCATATGCTTTAAAGTTCAAGATGTTCTCAAAGTATATCAATTGATTTTCAGAAAATCTCATTTTATCTCTCCTTATTAATGCCTTTAGAACTGTCAGTGTGAAACTGACACGTAAAGAATTCAGAATACTAATTTTAGGAAAAATTAAGTTTCATTTCCTTTCTGTGAAAATCTTAAGTGTTGAATTCGTGGAAGTTACTTGGCTTAGTTTATAGAAAATGTTTGAATTGCTGAATCAGCTTTTCACTTCAGTAGTCTTGTGTCCTTAGGTTCAGAGAGCACTGTGAAACACTGCTTTAAGTGTTAGCAAATGAATTATGACTTTAAAATGATTAGGAAGCCTTTTTCCTTCTAAGAGGTATGTCCTTGTTGATGTAGTAGTGATTGGGGACAGATCATTCCAATAAAATGCTTACTAACTGGTAGAAAGCCAAAACTTGTGTGTTGTTTCATTTTTCTTTGTAAATATAGCTACTTAACAAAAAATTAAACTAAAATGTCTATACAGTATTTTACAATTTCAGTTTGCCATTGTGACTGACCAATGAACCCCTGCAATGGAAGAAGGCTCAGTGGAGATGGGCAAGGGCGATGTGCCCATGAAGCTCAGGGAATAATGCAGGGTGTGACTGACCACAGCTGATGCAAAGAAAGCTGACTTTTAGATACTCAACTGTTATAGTTGTTTGGATCAACTGGTAGTATAAATGTTTCTCCCAGATTTCATTAAGAGTGTGAATGTCTCCCTGAGTTAGCCAGAGCAGCATGAGGGGAGTGAATAGGTGGCTCAGTCCAACATAGAGTATAAGAACTGAACAACTAACAAAAGAATTTTGAAGAGAGGAACAGGCTTGAGCTGGCTTCAACCCATGTATTCCTTCCTGGTGATACTGGGCATCCCCAATCATGACATTGAGCATATTATAGAGACCGGTAATGGGGATCACATTGGTATTGTGATTGAACTCTGTATTGCAATTGTTATATTTTGCTAAGTGTAACTTACACTTGTACTGTGACTTGGGTATATTGCTGGATCACTCTGCTAAATCAGAAATCCCACGTAACATTGTTGAAAGAGGGAACGATCTATGAACAATTTACTGATGAAAAACAAAGAAGAAGGGACGATTTTACAAGAGGACGAGATGCCCTGGAGCAGGGAGGACGGAACATAAAACAATGAGATAAGGAAGCCTAATCAAGAGACCCAAGGATGGCACATCCTTTTTGAGTCTGATAGGGCTGAACTGGTAATTAAATGAGAATTCCAGGGAAGATAAACAGAACTCTGTGTGAACTTAGCTCATTAACATAGTAAAAATCATGCCCCTAGGCTGTAGTCACCTCCTACTCACAGAAGCCCCTTCCCCATAAAGCATGCGTAGTGAAATGTGTGCTATGTCTTTAAGTGGAGACAAGACATGTAAAGACCAATGGGAAAGAGGATAACTAAGCATAACTGTAAGAGTGTTGATAACGGTTCGTGAAAGTGTATAAATGTCCACTGTGTGTTAGCCAAGGTGTGCTTGATTTGTGGGGAACCACCAAGCACCCAGGCTTGCACAAACCTGAAAATAAACTCAATGTCTCTCTCAAGTGTGTAGAATTGGCTTTCTTGCACACCGGGCAACGAATCCGATTTACAGACAACAACATCAACGGTCTTCAAAAAGGTAAATTTGATATTAAACATCATGCCCACCATGCATGGAATATATAAAAGAGCCTGGTCAGAGAGCATTTGACTCTGGCAGCTATGGATTGGAAATCTGAAAACCCCACATATAATACATATAGATGTTATGAAATATTTGCAACTTCTTGGATGACAAGTCAACAGCTTACTGGAAAAGGATATTTTAATTAAGTGCTGATGTTTTTCATGTGTGTGTGGTTGGGGGTTTTTTTGTTGTTTGTTTAGTATAAAAGTATAATGCTAGATTACAGTTGATTCTCTCTAAACCATAATCTTTCATCTCATCTGGAGGGAAAAAAGTTAATTTCTCTTGCATGTGTACACAGTCCTTATGAGAGTGATTATGGAAGTGTATTTTAAACTATAGTGAAATATTTTTGATGTCTTTGGTATAAAAAATGTTCTTGTGTTCTAGTAAAATAGTTAGGCAAGCTAATTTCTTCCTATTGTTTCTTCAAACGTGTTTTAAACCTTGAATATTGTTCCTCTGGTACTGTTCAGCATAACTGTGTATATAACGGGTAGATTTCAGGAAGAGATGAAACATGGAAAAACTGATAAGTTCCTTTAAATGATTATTTAAGTTTAATTTCACAAATTCTTATTGCTTCCTGACTGAATGTCTAAAAAGTTAGTTCTTCCAAATATAGCACAGATGTTTCCAAGAACTACAAATTGCCAAATACTTGCTTAAACTAGAAACACCAGAAACTAGTATTTAATTTTGTTTGTGCCTCTATTTCTCTTTATTCCTAGGAATATTCCTCTGCATTGATCTAATATTCCTAGGAGTTAGTGGATGTGATTCATGGAAGAATTGGCAAAGTGTTAGTAGATGTAAATGCAAGTTTCAGCATAGCACTTGTACTATACCTCAAGGCATATCCTTGTATATTCAGTTGTTCAGTAAGGCACGAACATAAGGTACACCTTTTCCCACAGCTGGGTCACTAGTTAGGGGCATTCCTCTGGGTTTTTTTACCCTTTTGTTAAAATTAACAGCAGGTTCCAAAGCCGCTGTTGGGAAGAAAAAAAGTGAAAGGGAGAAGGCCACCGATGATTGACAGATTACAGAGAACATGATTACAGCAATCACATTTCTTAAGGAAACCAGGCTAAAAGGATGAGCTGACCTAACTTGTTGTTTTAGCCATGTGCAGCATTGAAATGAATGGATTAATTAGGAGAAATGTTTGCTGTCCAGAAACATTAGTCTGAAATAGTTGATCTGTAATTCTTCAAAATTTTAGGTGTTAACAAGTGTCTGTAATTTAAATCTTGGAAAAGACTTTAAAGCATTGTCCTCCCATATCTCCCTAATCTAGAGGAATGTGATTAATGTTTCAGGAATCTGAATTTAGGTGTAGCGAATCACCAATGACTTTTGCGGATCTTCTATAAACTAATGACTTAACAAATTGGTAGCTTGAGTGTTGCAATAGAACCTGTGGGGTTTTTACCTTTTAAGTGTTAAGATTTTTTTCTACAGTTTTTTTTTAACGTATCTGTAGAGAAGGAATTCTGATACGTGGGTGTGAAGCATTTTGGTTTGTTTTCTAACAAATGGAAGTAGTTGATTTGTGCTTTACCTCTAGTGAAGGTAGTGCAGTTTCTTCTGTTTTCAGGCAGGGTTTTTAAAGTAGTAGTCATTCTTCCCTATACTAAGCAAAGTTGGGTTTTTTTAATGAGGTTTTTCTATGTGTATGTCTGTGGATGACTTGGATCTGATACTTTTCCCCATATTCTCAATGCAAGTTCTGTATGAGCCTTAATATTTGGCTGTCTTCTTGCCTACCTGCCCTCTGTTTACTTGAATGTGTCCAGAATAACAGAATATGAAGAGACTTCTCATTGAGCATGAAAGAAAAAATATTTTGTTTCACTTCAATGTTTATTTTAACCAGGTCTCAAATCAGACTATACTTTCTGGTTTGTTTTTCAGAGTGATATAATTGAAAGTGCTTCTCCTATATTTGAGGAAGAACAAATTGGTGATTGGATGGTGGATTAATAAGTAGCTGTTGTATTACGAGAGTAAGAAGATATTTTGGGAGTTGGGAAGAACTGGATTTTCACCCTAGTCTAGCAGCTTTGCTGCTCACTTAAACACAGATGAATGAAGACCCCATTTGGAAAATCGCCAGGTCAGCGGTCCAGAGCTGATGCAGGTGAGGGGTTACTGAATTGGGGGGTTTTGTTTGTTATTTTTTAATAGGTAAAAAAGTGTCCTTATTTTATAGATTTTCTTATGTACTCATGGCTTTATGAAGCTGTTACTGTTTGTGGTTGTGGGGTTTTTTCTGTTTGTGTGTTTGGTTTTTTTTAAGATAAGAATTATTGCTTTCATTATAGAAACTGTGGAATTGAAAGGATATACATAAAGTTAATTAAGCTGTACAGACATAGATAAGAAGTTGTACTGGTTTTGGCTGGCATGGAGTTAAATTTCTTCATAGTAGCTTGCATGGTGCTATGTTTTGGATTTGTGCTGAAAACAGTGTTGATAACACGCTGATGTCTTAGTTATTGCTGAACAGTGCTTGCACAGTGTCAAGGCCTTCTCTCTTTCTCATGCTGCCACCTCACAGCAAGTAGGCTGGGGGTGCACAAGGAGTTGGGAGGGGACACAGCTGGGACACCTCACCCCAACTGACCAAAGGGATATTCCATACCATAGACTAACACTTTAAGGGGAAAATAAACAGTAATGTATTTGCCATATAAATATAACTTTCTGTAAAATTTTTAATGATTTTATAGAAATTGATCAGATAGTAAATGTGAAAGAGCATCTCTCAAAAACACTTCTGAAAGGTTTTTCTAAATGTACACAGATTATTGCTACGTTGTGTGTTTCGTAAATTGAAATAACTAGTCAAAGTATTTTAAAGAATTCTTTATTTGAAGAAACTCAAAATATGAGTAACCACTTAGCCTTTTATGACTGATTAGGCTAATTCAAAGTTTTGCAGCTCGATAGACTAATGAACAAAAAAATCAAGTTACCAGTCAAGAATTGTTCTGTATGCTGGTATTTGGTCTTGTATAAACTAAGCCAGACTGTTTTAGCTGTGCATTCTGTTTGGACTAGTGTGCAGGACAGGGACTAGAAATTATCGATTGCAAGTTAAGAATTTTACAGTCCAGCATTTTGTGGATGAAAATGTTGGAAGTGAATGCTGTTCATTCATTCCTCTGTTTAATTATTTGCTTTTTAGTTGAACTTAGCTGAGTAATGTAACTTTCTTTGTAGTTGTTCTCTCTCTTCTGGAATTACTTCATGTTTTTTGGCAGGGGGAAATGATACCCTTCCTATTTTGTACTGCAAAACTCACTAGTGACCTGCACAGTGAAAAACTTTATAGACAAATGGTGCAGCACATCATCTAACCCTGACCATCGTTTATTGGTGCTTTCCAAAAAATCTCATGAAACCAAATCAGTTTCATATAAAATTGGGAAAGCTCAATTAATTTTTAAAATACCCAAGTGATAGTCCATTATGGTGCTTTTAAATACTTACCCAATTCATTCAGAAGTGAAGCAACTGATATTGGAAGATTTCTTTGAAACCTTTTGGTTTCAAAACCAGACTTTCAAAAACATTTTTACTTATGACTAGCTTGCATTAATGTTAGTTTGCTGTCACTCATTTGAAACATCTAGCGATTTCAAAGATAATTCCTGAAAGTATTTTTAATAGATAGTTTTAAAGAAGAAACCCAGTGCAGAGTTTTAGACATTTGCTTCAATGACTTTTTCATTCAGCCAACTGATATGAGTCATCCTTCTTCTTGACACTACCAGAGTATTTGTGGAAGGAGAATTTTATTTGTAATAGAAAAGAAAAGAAAAGAAACTAGGCTTTGACCTGGTACTTAATATCAGTATGGTTGACTTCTAAGCATTAGCTGGGTACTGTGAGAGTTCAAAAAAAATTTAGACACTAGGTTTTTAAAGGTAACTTTTAGAAGAATTTTGTCTAACAATCTAATTGTGACATACAATGAGCAATAACAGTACAGCAGATTTGAGGTATCACAGCGTGAACTTTATGTAGAGGGTGATTTTTGTGAATGAAAGTAGGTAATTTTACGTGTTGAGTAGAAAATGTCACTATTTGTCCTCTTAAAAAAAAAAAAGGACTTATTTTAGATGATCACACTTTCCATTGTTATTTTATTATATTTTATACTATAATTGACACGGATTTCTTTAGATGCCATTTTTGCTTTTTAATATCCCTACACAACAGTTAATATTTTTTTTTTTTTAGGTCTTTACTTTTTTTTCCTGTATGAAGTTTGTTTAATCTTAACTGAGGAGTCCTTAATTTATCCTCATGTCTGATTAATGTAGCATCACTGTCTTTTTGATACACGTCTCCAAGTTGTATGCGTTTGGTCAGTCTCAACTCTTGACATAGTCATTGTCTAGGCTTGGGTGTTGCCAGCTTCCAACATCTGGATATATATTCTTGAAAAAAAAAAATATATATATATTTTCTGACCTTGCTGTTGTTGCTGCTTCTACTGATCGTATTTCATGGGCTGTGGATGGTTGACCTTTATTGCTTTTGGAAAGAAATTCCATCACCACATTAGTTTTTTATCTGCTGTACATTTCCTAATTATAGATGCATATTAGGAAAGAGTGTACCAGGTAGCTGTTATTAGGAGACTGCATAACCAACTCTATAATGTTTGTGTGTGTGTGTGTATTGGGTTTTTTTAAAAACTTACAACTACTGAGCAGGAAAGACAGAACACTTGTTTATCATCGTAGTTTCACAGATAGTGGTCAAATTATTTGAAAAAAAGCAGTAATTGATTTCATCAGAGTTTTATAAAATGAAGATTTTGAAGGCTGAAAGAAAGACCTTGCAATGTGATATAAATTAAAATTATAGTGAGTTCATTGTATTTTATTAAAATAAAAGAAAAGAAAAACCACACACACCAAAAAAAACCCAAAACAACTGGGAGAGAAAAAGAGATCAAAAGCACAACTAGGTCAAGTGACAAGGAGCTGGAGTTAGAAATCCAAATCAGTAAAGACTTAGATGTGGTAGCCTCTTTGAAAAAGCTGGTTTTCCTCTGTCCTGTCTGCCTGCCTACAAAGGAAAGGCTTTTATTTGCTGTAAAGTAGGTTTAAAAGAGGAGAAAAATACAGTTGACTAAAAATATCCAGGTTTTTGAAGTCTGCCTCTACTGGGAAACAGACTTAATAGTTCTATCTTGAGAAATTCAGGATAACACCGAAGATGGAGAAATGAAGGAAAGCCAAACCTGTTTCTTATTTTTTTCACAACAGTAGAGTATGTGTCTGCAGCCTCAATGATTTTGTTAAAAAAGCTGCTCAGGCTCAAAAAACACAGGTCAACTGACAATTAAATGCTCAATTCTTTTGTTCTTGACTGGGAGTTGGGAGTTTGTATTGACTTTTTATTATGGAAAATATTTAATTTTGTAGTCATAAGAGATTGAGCCATAAATATTTTCTCCTTCCTCAGATCTATCAAAGTTTGACTCTTTGCTTATTACGAAGAAGCATAAAACAAATCCAATCACTTTGGGTGTTTGGGGTTTTTTGTTGCTGCTGTTCAGTATTAACTTCTGTTTTTATATTCATGGCAACTTAGTTGTACAGAGTTTATTTTGAATGATGTCTAAAACATGGAATTTCATGGAATGTGCTAGTTGGAACAGTAGCACTTGTCATTCCATAGTCAGAAGGAGATAAAGGATATGAACTTAAATCTGTTCAATGACATTCATGCTATATAGAATCTGATAACTCTCCATTATTGTTCTCTAATTACTGTTAACATCTTTGAAGTCACATTATTGCTTGTGACCAAACTGTGCTTGACCCCAAAACACTTGATACACTAATTTTTCACTTGAAAGATTTGCGTGAACGTATTGCCCTTGAAATTGTTGGGAAATTTTTTAATGTCTGTCTTTGAATTGAGCACTTGACAGGGAATGACTAATGATAATTATGCTTCTATCACAAGCCATTTAGGTGGTACTAGAGGTTTCAGGATAATTTGTGTAAGCAAAGTTGCTACTTTGCTTGTTATGTTCAGCATTCTCTGCTAAAGGAGATGATCAGCAACATATGTTAAAAATTAATATTTACTCTCAAATGTCTTAAGTCATTAAGACATAGTAATACTTACAACATCATACATTTATAAATAAACATCTTTGTAAAGAAACTACAAGCTGTTTGGAATTCTAAATTGAGAAAGAAAAGTCCTCTGCACAGCTGATTTGTTGCCTTAGTAAGATAAGGTTTATGTCTGTCTTATGTTGTGAGAGTTTATTTCTTCCTTTAATCTTGGGGAAAAAAAATAAATACACAGGACTAAAGATATCCTAAAGCATCAGAATTTTAGTATTCTAATTCATCTTTAAATTCCTGTAGGGAAAAGAAAAACAGAACAGCATTTCTATTGTGAATTGCTCTAATGAGCTTTACCACTTGAAGGAATAGTGCTTGCGGCCATTCAAAGACTGCTTCACATGCAAACATTTTATCATTGCATGGGTCAGACAATATTTCACAAATAAGAGGTGAAAGTAATGGAGGTCCTTTTTGGTTAGTAACTATTCCTTTGTGTTGGCAGTGGTGATTTGCCATGTTTTTACCACCGATATATGGCGCTTGCATGGTGCGCATCTAATTACTTGTCTAATTACTAATGTTGGAACATAGATTGGAGCACTGGGCTATGATTAATGGGATGAAATTTAACAAGTTGAAATGCCAGATTCTGCACCTAGGATGGAGTAACACTGGGCACAAGGATAGACTGGGAGAAGAGTGGCTGGAGAGCAGCCCTGCAGAAAGGGATCTGGGGGTGCTGGCTGACAGCAGGCTCAATAGGAGTCAGCAGTGTGCCCTGGCAGCCAAGAGGGCAAACCGCATCCTGGGGTGCATCAAACACAGCAGAACCAGCCAGTCAAAAGAGGGGATTATCCCGCTGTATTCAGCGTTGGTGCGGCCTCCCCTTGAGTACTGTGTGCAGTTCTGGGCCCCACAATTTAAGAAGGATGTGAAGGTCCTTGAACACCTCCAGAGGAGGGCAGCAAAGCTGGTGAAGGGGCTGGAAGGCATGTCCTGTGAGGAGCGGCTGAGGACTCTGGGTTTGTCTAGTTTGGAGAGAAGGAGGCTGAGGGGCGACCTCATTGCTCTCTACAGCTTCCTGAGGCGGGGAAGTGGAGAGGGAGGCGCTGAGCTCTTCTCCCTGGGATCCAGGGACAGGACGCCTGGGAATGGTTCAAAGCTGCGTCAGGGGAGGTTCAGACTTGACTTTAGGAAGCATTTCTTTACCGAGAGGGTGGTCAAACCCTGGAACAGGCTTCCTAGAGAGGTGGTCGATGCCCCAAGCCTGTCAGTGTTTAAGAGGCATTTGGACAATGCCCTTAACAACATGCTTTAACTTTTGGTCAGCCCTGAATTGGTCAGGCAGTTGGACTACATGATCCTTGTAGGTCCCTTCCAACTGAAAAAATACTCTATTCTATACTGCCTTTTTGTGCTATCTCTGGACTTTAGTTTAAGCATCTATTAGGGAAATGTTCTTTCACATGCTTCTGTTTGTTGTGGTTTAACCCCAAATTGTAACCCAATACCACGCAGCCACTCACTCACTCACTCCCCCCCCTCCCCAGTGGGGTGGGGAGGAGAATTGGAGAGAAAGGAAAACTTGTGGGTTGAGATAAAAGTTCACCAGGACAGCAAAGAAAAAGATGATGATGATAATAATAGGATAATAGACTATATAAAACAAATGATACACAATTTCTCACCACCCGACGACCGATACAGCCCGTCCGGAGCAGCAGTCAGGGAGCAGGGGTGTCCCCCCCAGCTATCCCAGAACAGCAAGTTCCCGAGAGAGCAGGTGAGGGAACAGCCAAATGAACGAAAAACAAAAAGGAAAAATAGGGAAACAAAAAGCAACCTGAAGGGAAGCTTAAGGATTAAGGCATGTTAAGGGAAGTGGCCCACCAACCGACCCTCACTTATACTGGGCATGCCATCTCTCTTTGGCCAGTTTGGATCAACTATTCTGGCTCTACCCCTCCCAAGTTTTTGCCCCTGCACATTAGCAAAACCTGGGAAACTGCAAAATGTCCGTGATCGTTTAGCAGCAACCACCAACATCAGTGTACTATCCCCATTCTTCTCACACTAAATCCAAAACACAGGAGCTGCTGGAGACAAAACTAGCTCCGTCCTGGCCTAAACCAGGACACTGTTATACAAATAGGAATATGTACAACTTATTGATGCAATTTCGAGGGTAAGAACACTGTTTAGAGTATAGTCTTCAAGTGTAAAACCAGTTTCTTGATGTGTAAAAACTGCATTTGCTTGATATTTTTAATATCTGTAATTTTCTTGGCTAGTATTTAAAAGCATTATTTTAGATGCTTTTTATAATGAATGAGAGGAAAAGCAGTTTGAGACAGCTCTGGTATGCTACTGCCATTTTACCCAGACATCATCTTAGTGTGTCAGAAAATTATTAATATTTAAGATTTGAGAGGTCTGGCTAAGAAGTTTATCCTAATAAAAGGAAAATTCCTTTTGTCTAAAAGCTAGCAGTCTGTGACTGTTTCCAACCCCCACTTCTGAGCTAATATAGTACTGGATGCCACTACTAGAGGCTCCACCGAGAGGTATCTCTCCATAGTGTCAGTTGTGGCAGTTAACAAGCTCCTTAAGGAGTCCATCCCTCCTAGGCATGGGTACTTGGCCTTATTAACATATAAATGATTGTCTGGTGTCCATTCTTCCCAGGAATGCACACCTGGCTTTGTTAACATTAGAATGATTTTCCTTGCCTCTTTCCTTTCTTTGAAACAGTCTATAAGTGAGGTCTCTGCCACCCCTTGTCAGAGAACAGGGGAGCAGAGGGGGAAATGCTGCCCAAATGTTCTCTCAGTATGATCGTAGTTAATAAAGCTTCTGTCTGACCTCTCTTAAATTGTACTTGCATTATTACACACTTGGAGTCCCGATATTCTCTGACATTAGCTTTCCTGTGACTGCAAGGGAATCAGGTGGGGAGACTTGGTGTATTGTATGTTTAACTACTCCACTAATGCAAGTGCCAAATCAAACTTTGTTACATGTGCTTGAACTGTATAAGCACTTTGTTTCTGATGCTTTATCATTGTACTTGTCTTGATTTCAAAATCCTCACTAAGGATTGCAAAACTTATTGGTGTACTGCTTTAGTAGTGTAGTGGGTTGACCCTGGCTGGATGCCAGGTGCCTGCCAAAGCCGCTCCATCACTCCCCTCCTCAGCTGGACAGGGGAGAGAAAATATAATGAAAGGCTCATGGGTCGAGATAAGGACAGGGAGAGCACTCAGCAATTACTGTCACGGGCAAAGACTCAGGGAAAAATTAATTTAATTTATCACCAATCAAATCAGAGTAGGATAATGAGAAATAAAACCAAATCTTAAAAACACCTTCCCCCCACTCCTCCCTTCTTCCCAGGCTCAACTTCACTCCTGATTCCTCTACCTCCTTCTCCCCTCAAGCGGTGCAGAGGGATGGGGAATGGGGGTTGCGGTCAGTTCATCACACATTGTCTCTGCCGCTCCTTCCTCGGCAGGGGGCAGGACTCCTCACACTCTGCCCCTGCTCCAGCGTGGGGTCCCTCCCACGGGAGACAGTCCTTCACAAACTTCTCCAATGTGAGTCCTTCTCATGGGCTGCAGTTCTTCACAAACTGCTCCAGCGTGGGTCCTTTCCACAGGGTGCAGTCCTTCAGGAACGGACTCCTCCAGCATGGGTCCCCCGTGAGGTCACAAGTCCTGCCAGCAAACCTGCTCCAGCATGGGCTCCTCTGTCTCCACGGGTCCACAGGTCCTGCCAGGAGCCTGCTTTCGTGTGGGCTTCCCACAGGGTCACAGCCTCCTTCAGGCATCCACCTGCTCTGGCATGGGGTCCTCCACAGGCTGCAGGTGGATATCTGCTCCACCGTGGACCTCCATGGGCTGCAGGGGGACAGCCTGCCTCACCATGGTCTTCACCACGGGCTGCAGGGGAATCTCTCCTCTGGCGCCTGGAGCACCTCCTCCCCCTCCTTCTTCACTGACCTTGGTGTCTGCAGAGTTGTTCCTCTCATATATCACTCCTCTTTTCCGCTGCTATATTCCTGCAGCAATTTGTGTGGTGTTTGTGTGTGGGTTTTTTTTTTTTTTTTTTTTTTTTCCCCTTCTTAACTCTGTTATCCCAGAGGCGCTACCACCGTTGCTGATTGGCTCAGCCTTGGCCAGCGGCAGGTCCATCTTGGAGCCAGCTGCCATTGGCTCCGTCGGACATAGGGGAAGCTTCTAGCAGCTTCTCACAGAAGCCACCATTGTAGCCCCCTCCCCGCTACCAAAACCTTGCAATGCAAAGCCAGTGCAAGTAGTAATGAAAATGCTTTCCAGAGTGAGAAATAAAGTAGTACTGTTGACATCTTAAACACTCCCTTCCCCGCCTTTGAAGTTTAGATACAATTCCAAACATCTGGATACTATTGAACTTGGACCATACAAGTAGTTTGTAGAGTTCTTGTGTTTTTTTCATTTACATTGGAAAACCTATAATGCTGAGGTAATTTGCCTCAATAAAGAAAGATTTAGGCAGGCAGATTCATTGAGTAATTTTGGTTTTGGTCTTACTCTGTAAGTATAAAACTAAAAGATGTTAAACATAAGGATTCCATGTTGTTCCATCTCCCTATTTATAGCTGCTATAGGGGACAGAAATATTCACTGTTCAGTGAACTCCTGTTACAGTTTCAGAGGATGTGAAGTGCTACGCAGTTTAAGCTGAGATGTGTTTTAAAGGAGTTTGCATTTCCTTGAGACATTAATGTATTCAGCCAATACAAAATACAAATGTGTATTATGGCCAGTAGGCTTGTAGTCAGTACTAGGATGATTTTGTCAAAATCATAGAATGGTTGAGGTTGGAAGGGACCTTTAAAGATCATCTAGTTCCAACCCCCCTACTCAAGGGACATCTTTCATTAGATCAGGTTGCTCAAAGCCCCATCCAATTTGATTTTGAACAATTCCAGGGATGGAGCATCCACAACTTCTCTGGGCAACCTGTTCCAGTGTCTCACCACCCTCATCGTGAAGAATTTCTTCCTTATACCCAATCTAAACCAACCCTCTTTCAGTTTAAAACCATTGCCCCTTGTCCTGTCACTACAGGCCCTGGCAAAAAGTCTTTCTCCGTCTTTCTTATAAGCCCCCTTTAAGTATTGAAAGGCCGCAATAAGGTCTCCCCGGAGCCTTCTCTTCTCCAGGCTGAACAACCCCAACTCTCTCAGCCTGTCCTCATAGGAGAGGTGTTCCAGCCCTCTGATCATTTTTGTGGCCCTCCTCTGGACCCGCTCCAGCAGGTCCATGTCTTTCTTGTACTGGGATCTTCATGTACCTTATTGTAATCTCTTCTTTTAAGTAGGCTATATTGACATTATTCATCTAAATACCATAACTTTGTATTAAACTGGGCACTACCTTAAGCTACCAACACAAGGAACTGAGCAGTACTCAGTTTGCTTAGTTGGCTTTTGTTCTAGGTACATGAACAAGCAAGTTCTTGGAATCAGTCAGGAACTGTCAACCTCATTTTCACCTGACAGCAAAAAAGGGTAGTCTCCTCTCAAACTCTTAGTTCAGTGGTGTTGTAAATATTTGTTAGTTCGGTACGTGTCATTTCACGCATGGAGATTGTGTATGGATAGCCAAGAAATTTTGGATGCAAGTGAATTTGAGAGAAAAGACATCTGGCTGTAGAGCTTGAGTCCTATCAAAAATAAGAGGTGCCTAAGGTGAGCAGTTAGTTACTGAACAGGGCGAACACTCATTCTGAGTAGCGTGCATAGCTTCTCTTTTGTGATTTTTGCAGCTTCTGTAATAGATCTTCCTTCTGTGTACCTGTAGAGTTCCTTTTGTTTTGGAAGGCTAAATGCATTGCACTGTATAATAAGATTCAGAGTTTCTGAGCAGAGGACAGAAGTTTTGTGCTGAACCACTGATGAATATGTGAGTGTTTTTTCTATAGCATTTTAACTACTTGAGCTGATTTAGTTAAATCTGTCCTGGTTTAGGCCGGGATGGAGTTAGTTTTGTTTTCAGCAGCTCCTGTGTTTTGGCTTTGGTGTGAGAAGAACAGTGATAGCACACTGATGTTGCTGGTTGCTGCTGAACGACCAAGGGCATTTTGCTGTTTTCCAGGTTCTGCTAACGTGCAAGGGCAAAACTTGGGAGGGGCAGAGACAGGATAGTTGATCCAAACTGGCCAAAGAGAGTATTCCATACCATAGACGTCATGCCCGATATAAGCGAGGGTCGGTCGGGGGGGCCACTAGATCTTTTTTGGTCTTTTGGGCTTTTGAGGCTTTTGAGACCTTTAACTTGCCCTAATCCTTAAGCTTCCCTTCGGGTTGCTTTTTGTTTCCCTATTTTTACCTTTTTGTTTTTCACTCGTTTAGCTGTTTGTTCCCTCGCCTGCTTTCCCTGGAACTTGCTGTTCTGGGATAGCTGGGGGGGGATACCCCTGCTCCCTGCCTGCTGCTCGGGACGGGCTGTATCGGTCGTCGGGTGGTGAGAAATTGTGTATTGTTTGTTTTATATATTCTATTATCCTTGTATATATTATCATTATTATCATTATTAATATATTTTCATATTTTTCCTTTGCTGTCCTGGTGAGCTGTTTTTATCTCAACCCGCGAGTTTTCCTTTCTCTCTGATTCTCCTCCCCACCCCAGTGGGGAGTGGGGGAGTGAGTGAGCGGCTGCGTGGTATTGGGTTACAATTTGGGGTTAAACCACGACAAAATCTTACTTTGTTTCATCAACCAGTAATGGAAAACATGAAATCTGCGTGTTCATGTTCTTTTACTTTGTGAGAATGGATTTCTTTTTTTTACGAAGTATGTTTTTAAACTTTTTTCCTCATATAACTAAGGGGAGGCTAATGATATGAAGAGAATGCTTGTTTAGTGGTTGCAATCAAGTCCCAAAGTCTTTTGGGTTTCTATTCAGACTTTTTGTCATATCTTTTATTTTCTAGCTGATAGTTCTTATAAACATGTTCAAAGGGAAGTTCTATTTACTTAGTCTTTTAATAGTCAAAAATTGTAAATAGGATCTTTACTGTAGCTATTCGCATGGAGGGCCTCATTTTTGAAAACGTAAAATTCCAGCTGTTGTTAAAACTGGAGATGCATCTTTCCATGGATTCAGTACAAGCTTGAGTGTTGGAAACAAGATGTATGTAGTCTTATTTTAATTCTGCCATTTCTGTCACTTGATGTATGTCCTCTTTATTTTTCCATCTGAAAATCCAAAGATTAAAATATTTATGAAAACTTTTAAGGTTAATTGCACTTTCAGTGCATAACTCTTGTGTAACACTACTGCTATTATGAAAATTAATTTTCAAAATACATATGCCAAAGCTATGCTTGGAACATGCACATAATGTTAAAGAATTTGTTTGGATCTGCAAAGAAACCTCAATTAAGTATTTCTCTGTAGGTATGAATTTAAACATCCATAGATGAAATTCTGAACATGTTTCTACAGATACATGAGGGGTTTTTTTATTGATAACATACATGTATCCAACACTCTCTGACTGCGTTCTTTTAGATATTCCATATGTAGAGGGTTTAATGTTTAATACCAACTTTAGTTTTTTGAAGTTATTTGATATTACATGGGACTTTGATTTAGCAGAATGATAAAGCAATTTACTTAAATCACAGTACAAGTACAAGTTACATTTAGCAGAGTATAGCAGTTGCAATATACAGTCGAATCACAATACAAATGTGATTCTCATTACTGGTCTCCATCATGATGCTGGGCATTCCCAGTCATTGGGAAGAAATATGTGGGTTGAAACCGACTCAAGCCTGTTACTCTCTTCAAAGTTCTTTCTGTTAGTTGTACAGTTTTTATACTGTATACACTATACTGAGTCTTTATACACAGTTTTGGCTCTATACTGAGTTTTTATACTCAGTTTGGCTGAGACACGTGTATACACCCACCTATTCTGGCCTGGCTAACTCAGGAAGATATGTATTTGCTGATTATTATTATTATTATTATCAATTCAAGGGCAGTTACACAGCCATTTGATTCCCTCAACTGTTGTAGCCGTTTATCTAGAACAAAGACTACCTCCCATCTCCTTTGTGTTAAGTTCAGCTTTTTATAACAGTTGTCATCAGTCACTCCCTACTTCTTCACTTAGCTTTGCGAGTACATAGTCCTTGCCTGTCTCCTCAGAGCCTATTTCCAATGTAGAAGCTTATTGATCAATCACAACATGAAGTGTTTAAATTTTACTTGAAAAAGATAACTTTTCTGTAAGATACCTTTTTGACATTGTGTATAAACACACTTTATTGTTCAATAATTCCATCATTTATATTGTAGGTCATGCAGGAGTCTCTGCAAGCATGATGAAGAAAAGAACTTCCCACAAGTAAGTTGCTAATATCTTTCCTAAAGTATAGTTCTCAATAACTGGAAGTACCGTTCTAGAAATGTATCTGTATTGTTCCAGTCATTTTGCTCTTGAAAATCATGTGGAGTAGTATTCAGACAGTGTATGTGTGTAGAGTCAGATTTTAATTCTTTTGGGAGGACAGTGGGAAAGAATGCACCATTGGTAGAGTTCTAAAAATCATTTTGAATGTTACTCTGAGAGAAATTATCCTGTCAATACAATTCTGTAATTTATAGTTCAGAGACAAGAGGTTGCAAGCTGGAAATTGGGCACATATACTCTAGGATTCATTACAGCTTTAGTTTTTGAAAAGGATTTTTCACCTTTTTTTTAAAAATAAAGAACATACTGAAGTACTTCTATAAGGCGGCTGCTATTTGTGTGAAGGATACTTGCTTATCCTATACATTCATGGCATGTGTTATTACATTTTGAAATAATAGCAGCTAAATGCTGCTATGAGTAAATGTGAGAAAATAGAGGTAATAGCTTAGATGTGATTGACCTTAGTGTCTAACAGCTAGATGTTGCATCTGGCTGCATCTCTGGTGGGTGAACTCTAAAATAAGCTGGGGAAAGGTGAAATTTATTAAAATGCTACTAGTTATATTTTGAGTATGAAGTCCTATAGTGGTGATATACAACATGCATCAATCCAAAGCAATTTGTCTGGCAGAAATATCTTCTGTGATTAACATTTGAATTAGTATTAACTGTTTCCCAGACACAACACCTGAGGTAAAACTACTCTAATTCCTTCTACCAACTCATCACTATTCAGTCTTGTCTATCTCCTTACAAGGCAAAGATAAACATTTATTTGTCTAGAGACAGGTAGAGTTAAAATTTAATTTCTCTTGTTCTTTTTCAACCGCTCAGAGAAAGGAGTGTATGATGGGAAGACTATCAGAGGTGGGTTGCCTTTTGTACTTGAGGGTGGCTAGATTTGTCTTTATTGTTGTGTTGATATACACTTATTTAAATACCTAAATAGGTTGTACATTTTTTAGTGTAAAGGCTTTTATGGGGCATATTAAGTCATGATCCTAAGTCACATGATTTTGAGGCATTTAACTTAAGCACCCAACTGAGTTTTATGTTAATTTAGCCTAGTTTAATTGTTTAAGAATTGTTTGGTAAAGGTTTTATTTTGTACCAAACCAAGATGACTGTGTGCTGCTCACTGACTTCTCTGAGAATGACAGACTAGTATAGAGTTGTTTTTATTTAATATTCATTGCTTACATTTTTTTAAATTAACAGTAAGTAGTGCTGTAGACATGTTCATAGTAAACAAGTGGGATATGAATCACTATTTAAAAATGTATGCGGACACTACTATGAGCTGTTAGAGCAGACCATGAATTAGTAATGCATACTTTGTCGTTGATTTAGTTATGATGACTTTTCCATTCCTCATTTAAAGAAAAAGAGGAACAAGTCTACTGGCACTTGAAGGCCATAGGGGAGATTCTAAACTAGGTTTGGAAGTACATGGGGGGGGGGGGGGGGGGGGGAGAGCCAACAGGATGGAACAGGGTATGGTCCAGTAACTGAGGAAGTGATAAAATGAGCTGTGTAGATTAGTCTTCTGAACTCTTCTTAACTAAAATGGTAGTTAACTATTGACCCTTTTGGAAGGAGGTCTCATGGTTATAGGTCAGCTGCAAAAGGGCAGTTCTTCTGAGTGTTCTGTCAGTGTCAATGGGTAGTGATGATCTCTGTGAATATGAAGCTGACCCTATTTGTGTCAGATCAGTCAGTAGTCTCTTGACTCTCATCCTTTCCACCCTTGGTGCGTAAAGAAAGAGTGCACAAAACAGTGTAAGTATAAAATCTTCCTTATGCTCTCCAGGTTTCTCATAGTTGGCGGTTCAAGGACTTTGAGGTGGAGGTTGTATCTGCAGTTTAACTACCACTGTACTTATCCCTTGTGAATTTCTGATCGCACTTTAAACTAACTTGTCATGGGTTATACTTGGCTATGGGCCAAACTCCCATCCCACCCGCTCATTCCCCCTCCTCAGTGGGGCAGGGGGGGAAAATAGGATGAGAAAGCTCATGGGTCAAGATAAAGACGGGGAGATTGCTTACCAGTTACTGTCACAGGCAAAACAGGCTTGACTTGGGGAAAATTAATTTATTGCCAATTAAAATAGATTCAGGTGGTAAGAAATGGGAAGACAAACATTAAAACACCACCTTTCCTCCTTCCTTTCCCATGCTCAACTTCACTCCTTTACTCAAGACTCCTCTACCACCCACCACCCCCTGGGTGGTGCAGGGGAAATCAGGGAAGGGAGTTTACAGTCTGTACATAACAGTTGCTCTCTGCTGCTCCTTCCCTCTTGTACTTACTTTCCCCCTGCTCTGGCATGGGTTCTCTACAGGCCACAGTTCCTCTCAGGAAAATCTGCTCCAGCATGGGCTCTTCCAGGGGAGACAGTCCTGTCAAGAAAACTCTGCTCTGGCATGGGTTCTCCATGGGCCACAATTCCTTCAGGAAATATCTAACTGCTCCAGCATGGGCCCTACACAGGCTGAAGTGTGGATATCTGCTCTAGCACCATGGAATTACCTCCTTTTCTGAACTTGGTGTTCCCTCTGCTGTTTCTCACACTTCCCCCCACACACACACTTTTTTTTTTTTTCCCCTCTCCTTCTCTGCCTGTCCAGTGTTATTTTGCCCTTTCTTAATTCACAAAGGCACCACCAATTTTGCTGATTGGCTCAACTTTGGCCTGCAGTGGGGCCATTGCCGACCCAACTGGAACCAGCTGTTTCTGGCACAGGGCAGCCCCTGACTTCTTCTCATAGAGGCCACCTCTGCAGGTGGGGGGGGGTGTATGTGTGAGCTACCAAAACCTTTCCACATATACCCAATACACTTGTAATCCTAAGAAAATTAATTTCACAACTGAATGATGGCTTTTGAAGGAGTACAGAAAGTACTTTAAAACTTCTGTCTTTAGTAATGTGCTTCATAGTCTGAATACTGAGGAAAAATAGTTTATAAAAATTCTCTGATCATACGATCCCCTGTTAGTGACACTCTGTAGTAAGATCAAAATTCTAATTTGGGCCCTATTTTTAATAACTTTTCTACATGGCACCATGAAATACAGAAATTGTACTGACCATTACTACTCTGCTTCATTTGTACTATTTTATAAATTTCTTTGAACTTTCCATGATCTGGTTCTGCTAATAAAACTTTTTCATGTAACAAGATTTTACTTATCAGCTTAATGCCTTAGAATCATAGAATCGTTTAGGTTGGAAGAGACCTTTAAGATCGAGTCCAACCGTTAACCCAGCACTGCCAAGGCCACCACTAACCCATGTCCCCAAGCGCCACATCTACACATCTTTTAAATACCTCCAGGGATGGGGACTCAACCACTTCCCTGGGCAATGGTGTCCACCCGGCAGAAGGCTATATCCTTTCTAAACTCTGCACCTGCCACGACTGACGCAGCTTCCCAGACAGAGCTCCAATGGGAACATGCTGCTACCCAGGTGTCAGGCTGCAGGGCCTGCCCTACTCTTAGGCCAGTATCAGACCGCAGTAGTGAGCGCACCTGTGGGAGGTGCGCCCAGGTAGAGGAACTCCTTTACTTAGTGACAGAGCTCCGGGAGGAGGTGAGTAGGTTGAGGAGTATCAGGGAGTTTGAGAAAGAGAGACACTACTGGAATCGCACCCTACCTTCCCTGGGACAGGCCCATCAGGCAGACAGGACACATGATATGGAGGATCCCCTATCCTCTTTCCACCTGACTGAACGTGGTGACTTAAGGGATAAGGGGCAATGGTGACAAGTTTTTGCCTGGCTGTACTGGGTTTGCGTGGCAAGGTTTTGGTAGCGGGGGGGCTAGAGGGGTGGCTTCTGTGAGAAGCTGCTAGAAGCTTCCCCTATGTCTGATAGAGCCAATGCCAGCCGACTCCAAGACAGACCCGCTGCTGGCCAAGGCTGAGCCCATCAGCGACAGTGGTAGCACCTCTGGGATAACAGAGTTAAGAAGGGGAAAAAAAAAAAACTGCTGCAGGAATATAGCAGCGGAGGGAGGAGTGAGGATATGTGAGAGGAACAACTCTGCAGACACCAAGGTCAGTGAAGAAGGAGGGGGAGGAGGTGCTCCAGGCAGGGAGGGACCCCACGCTGGAGCAGGGGAAGAGTGTGAGGAGTCCTCCCCCTGAGGAGGAAGGAGCAGCAAAGACAACGTGTGATGAACTGACCGCAACCCCCATTCCCCCTCCCTCTGTGCCGCTTGAGGGGAGAAGGAGGTAGAGGAATCAGGAGTGAAGTTGAGCCTGGGAAGAAGGGAGGAGTGGGGGGAAGGTGTTTTTAAGATTTGGTTTTATTTCTCATTATTCTACTCTGATTTGATTGGTGATAAATTAAGTTAATTTTTCCCCAAGTCGAGTCTGTTTTGCCTGTGACGGTAAGCCTTTCGTTATATTTTCTCTCCCCTGTCCAGCTGAGGAGGGGGAGTGATAGAGTGGCTTTGGTGGGCACCTGGCGTCCAGCCAGGGCCAAACCACAACACTGACGCAGCAGGCGCGTCTCCTCCGTGACTACCTCACCTTCCCAGGTGCCCTTGCGTAATAGGTACGAGGCTCTGCAAGTTGAAACGAACAATGACGAGGACGACGGCTCATCTAGCTTGGAGGTGTCGCTAAGGTTAAGTCGGCCTGTGTACTGTGTCAAAACCAATCCTATAAAGAAAAAAAGACGAGTTATTGTCATAGGAGACTTTCTCCTGAGGGGAACAGAAGGCCCAACATGCAGATAGGACCCACTTCTTAGGGAAGTCTGCTGCCTCCCTGGGGCCCAGGTTAAAGATGTGATGAGAAAAATTCTGGTGTGGGTTGACCCTGGTGGCCAGGTGCCCACCAAAGCCTCCCTAACACTCCCTCTCCACAACTGCACAGGAGAGAGAAAATATAACGAAAGGCTTGTAGGTTGAGATAAGGACAGGGAGATCACTCAGCAATTACCGGCATGAGCAAAACAGACTCAACTTGGGGAAAAATGAACTTAATTTATTACCAATCAAATCAGAGTAGGACAATGACAAATAAAACCAAATCTTAAAAACACCTTCCCTTACTTCTCTGCCTGAGCAGCAATGTCTTGCCACAAGTTGGCAGCCCAGATGGGTTTGCCTCTGCACTGCCAGTTGCTCTGCTTCCATTGCTGTAACCACCCCCACAGGGCATTTGCCACCATCCAGGAGTCGGTATAGGGATAGAGCACTGGCCACTTCTCTCGCTCAGCAGTATCTAAAGCCAGCTGGATGGCTTTCACCTCTGCAAACTGACTCGATTCACCTTGTTCTTCAGTGGCTTCTGCGACTCGTCGTGTAGGACTCCACACAGCAGCTTTCCACCTTTGATGCTTTCCCACAATACGACAGGACCCAGCAGTGAACAGGGCATATTCCTTCGCATCTTCTGCTAGTTCATTATATGGTGGGGCCTCTTCAGCACGTGTCACCTCTTCCTCTGGTGACATTCCAAAATCTTTGCCTTCTGGCCAGTCCGTGATCTCTTCCAAAATTCCTGGGCGACTGGGGTTTCCTATTCGAGCTCGTTGTGTGATCAGTGCAACCCACTTACTCCACATGGCATCGGTGGCATGATGTTTGGAAGGGACTCTCCCTTTGAACATCCAGCCCAGCACCGGCAGTCGGGGTGCCAGGAGGCGCTGTGCTTGAATGCTACTGCATGAACTATCTCCTGTTTAATTTGTTCAAAGGCTTGTTGTTGCTCAGGGACCCATGTGAAATCGTTCTTCTTCCGGGTCACTTGATAGAGAGGGCTTACAATGAAACTGTAATTTGGAATATGCATTCTCCAGAAACCCACAAAGCCTAAAAAAGCTTGGGTCTCCTTTTTGTTAGCTGGTGGAGACATAGCTGCTGTTTTGTTGATCACATCTGTCGGGATCTGACGACGTCCATCTTGCCATTTTATTCCCGGGAACTGGATCTCCTGTGCAGGTCCCTTGACCTTCCCTCGTTTTATGGCAAAGCCAGCTCTCAGAAGAATTTGGATTATTTTCTCCCCTTTCTCAAAAACTTCTGCTGCTGTGTTGCCCCACACAATGATGTCATCAATGTATTGCAGGTGTTCTGGAGCTCCACCCTTTTCCAGGGCAGTCTGGATCAGCCCATGGCAAAGGGTGGGGCTGTGTTTCCACCCCTGGGGCAGTCGATTCCAGGTGTACTGGACACCCCTCCAGGTGAAAGCAAACTGTGGCCTGCACTCTGCTGCCAAAGGGATTGAGAAGTATGCATTGGCAATATCAATGGGGGCATACCACTTGGCTGCCTTGGACTCCAGTTCATACTGAAGTTCTAGCATGTTCGGCACGGCAGCACTCAGTGGTGGCGTGACTTCATTCAGGCCAGGATAGTCCACCCTTAATCTCCATTCTCTGTTAGGTTTCCTTACTGGCCATATAGGACTATTAAAGGGTGAGCGAGTCTTGCTGATCACTCCCTGGCTCTCCAGTCGACGAATCAGTTTGTGGATGGGAGCCAGGGAGTCTCGGTTGGTGTGATATTGCTGCCGGTGCACCGTTGTGGTAGCAATTGGTACCTGTTGTTCTTTGACCCTCAGCAACCCCACAAGGGAAGGGTCCTCTGAAAGACCGGGCAAGGTGGACAGTTGTTTAATGTCCTCTGTCTCTACAGCAGCTATACCAAAAGCCCACCGGAACCCTTTTGGTTCCTTGAAATGCCCTCTCCTGAGGTAGTCTATGCCAAGGATGCACGGAGCATCTGGGCCAGTCACAATGGGGTGCCTTTGCCACTCATTCCCAGTTAGGCTCACTTCGGCCTCCAATATAGTTAACTCTTGGGACCCCCCTGTTCCTCCAGAAATAGAAATGCGTTCGGCCCCTCTATAGTTCGATGGCATTAGGGTGCACTGGGCACCAGTGTCCACTAGAGCCTTGTACTTCTGGGGGGCTGATGTGCCAGGCCATCGAATCCACACAGTCCAGTAAATTCGGTTGTCCCTCTCCTCCACCTGGCTGGAGGCAGGGCCCCTCTAATTCTGATTATAGTACCTGCTATCAACACATGGGTTCGTGTGGGACGCATGGGGTCAGATCTCATCCTTGTTACTCACTGCTTGTAAATACGAATCAGAAGCCCATCTACCTGGTCTGGGGAACTGCCCACTGGAGACTGGAGCAGCAATTTTTCTGGAAGAACCCTTATTTGTGGCTGTTTTCTTTTTCAACTCACGTACTCTTGCCTCTAGGGTCGAGGTGGGGTTTCCATCCCGCTTCCTCATGTCCTCTCCATGGTCACAGAGGTAAAACCACAGGGTACCTTGCCACGTGTACCGTCTCTCTTGAGCAGGGGAAGATTTTCTCCTAATAGTTGAGATACTGGTCCATACAGGTGGGAAGTAGGATCTATCCTCTTTGAGTCGCTGCATCCTCCGGCACAGGTTTTCATAGTGGTTCTTGGATCTTTCTGCCAGTTTTTCCACAGCCGAGATGCAGGCCCGTAGGGAGGAAGAGAGATTGTCTTCATACTGTCGGAGTCGGTTGGCCACTGCACGCACTGGTGGTGCCTCATCGTCTTTCCAACCCATTGTTGCCAAGGAGTTGGCATATGACGATGGTGCACTCTGTACAAACTTCCACCACATGGGTCGGGTACATTGGACCTCATCTGGATCTACGGGTGTCTGCGGGTCATCCAGGTCACGATAAATCAGCTCCCGCACAGCTAATTCCCTCAGAAACTGGGTACCTCTCTCCATGGTGGTCCACTTGCCTGGGTGGCATATAATATCTTCCTTGAAGAAATACCTGTTCTTCACGCCTGACAGGAGTCTCCTCCAGAGACTGCAGGCTTCTGGCTCTCTTCCAATTGCTTTTTCAATGGCCGCTTCCCTAGACAGGGATCCCAGCTGCCTGGCTTCCCTGCCCTCTAGTTCCAGTCTACGGGCCCTGTTGTCCCAGCATTGGAGCAGCCAGGTGACAAGCTGCTCACCTTGATGACGGCTGAAATCTTTTTGGATATCTCGCAGCTCAGTCAGGGACAGGGGTCGGGTGATTATCTCTGAGTCTGTCTCTCCCTGTTCTTGGGATGTCCCTGGTTCGTCCTTATCTTTCGTGGGGCGAACTGATTTCTTTGTGCTTCTCTTCTTTTGTATAGGGGCAACTGATAACGGCACGGGTGGATCTGCAGTACCTGTCACAGCAGCCACGGTGCTCATAGCTGGGGCTTGAACAGCCGCGGTGCCCATGGCGGGGACTGGGGCAACCGCGATACCCGCGGTGGGGGCTGGGACTGCCGCGATGCCCGTAGCAGGGGGTGCAGCAGCCGCGGTGCCTGCAACAAGGAGTGGGACGGCCGCGGAGCCCGTAACAAGGGGTGGAGCAGCCGCAATGGGGGCTGGGACAGCCGCGATGCCCATAGCAGGTCGTGGAGCAGCCACGGTGGCCGCGGCGGGGGGTGGAGCAGCCGCGACGCTTGTAACAAGGGCTGGGACGGCCGCGGTCCCCGTAACAAGGGGTGGGGCAACCGCGATACCCGCGGCGGGGGGTGGAGCAGCCATGACGCTCGTAGCAGGGGCTGGAGCGGCCGGAGCAGGGGGTGGCGCGGCCGCGGTGCCCACGGCGGGGGGTGGAGCAGCTGCAGCGCCCATGGCGGGGGCTGGCGCGGCCGCGGGGGCCGCAGCGGGGGCTGGGACGGGCGCGGGGGCCCTGGCGGGACCTGGGGCGGCCGCGGTGCCCATGTGGCGAGGAGTGGAGCAGCCGCGGTACCCATAGGGGAGGGTGCCCAGAGGTGACAAACCACACATAAACTGTGACAAACAGCATACAGTAAGGTGATATGCGATACAACTCTGAGAAGTTCTCTGTAAACAATTGAAACAACATCGTGACCAGCGACAATTAAACCAATATAATGGATGCTTATAACAAATTGTTTTAACACACTTTGGTCAAGTCTGTTGTTATCTCAACCCTTTGAGTCTGACCAGGGGCTTTAAACCCTGAACCCTCAGTCTGATGCTCTCTCAGCTGAGCTGGCCGGGCCCCTCTCGAGCCCCACGTTGGGCGCCAAAAAGGACTGTCGTGGTTTAATCCCAAATTGTGACCCAATACCACGCAGCCGCTCGCTCACACCCCCCCTCCCCGGTGGGGTGGGGAGGAGAATTGGAGAGAAAGGAAAACTCACGGGTTGAGATAAAAGCAGTTCACCGGGACAGCAAAGAAAAAGATAAAAATATATTAATAATGATATTAGTAATAATAATATATAAGTATAATAATAATATAGAAGTATAATAATATATGTAAAACAAACAATGCACAATTTCTCACCACCCGACGACCGATACAGCCCGTCCCGAGCAGCAGGCAGGGAGCAGGGGTGTCCCCCCCCCAGCTATCCCAGAACAGCAAGTTCCAGAGAGAGCAGGCGAGGGAACAAACAGCCGAACGAATGAACAAAAAGGCCCGAATGAATGAAAAAAGGGAAAAAGAAGGGAACTCGCCCACTGGCTGACCCCCACTTATATACTGGGCATGATGTCTCTGGTATGGAATACTCTCTTTGGCCAGTTTGGATCAACTATTCTGGCTCTACCCCTCCCAAGTTTTTGCCCCTGCACTTTAGCAAAACCTGGGAAACGGCAAAATGTCCTTGGTTGTTTAGCAGCAACCAACAACATCAGTGTGCTATCACCATTCTTCTCACACTAAAGCCAAAACACAGGAGCTGCTGGAGAGAAAATTAGTTCCGTCCTGGCTGAAACCAGGACAGTATCCACCCCTTATGCCATACCATCTACGTCATGCTCAGGTCCCACACTTTCCAATTAATCGCTGCCACTTTTTCTGTCTTTGATATATACACACAGATATCATTCCCTTAGTCCATGAACAATCCCTCCAAAATGTCTGTTGAGTTCATTTAGTCCATGATTTTGGGCTCCATCTGTCTTGACAGTCTTTCAGGGCAGGAGAGATGGTGTGTGGTGTTGGATTGTTGCATGCGGCATCTGGAGCTTATAGCCGGTGCATCTGGCGTGGCTGGTGTATCTTGTCCACGGTCTGTGGGTTGAAGATGTCAATCTTGACTGGGCACGAGTTGCTGAAGCCAGTTCTGATTCAATCACCGCTGCACTTTTCACAGTTTCATCAAAGTTCGCTCTTCATCGATCTGGGTGAATCTTACTGTAATACCTTTGATATGGAATACAACTATAGAAATGATGACATACAGTATATTATATGATTATATACATGATTATTTACAGCATATATATTTGAATGATTTTATACGATATATATATAGCATGTTTAACATCATACAGTTCAAACTATTGGGTCTTTTCACCTAAAATCAAATCCCCTCAAGGTACACATTGGACTTCCCCATCTTTTCGCATCACCCACCAAGTGCACCCAGGTCCTTGAGTAAAAGCAATCCCACAGATGGGTTTGCCTTTGCCTGAGGCAGGAGTAACCCAGACTGTCTTCCCTAACGTATTTTTCCTGTGCACTACAGGAACTTTATCCCCTTCTACAGTACGTAAAGGCTTTGATTGGGCAGGGCCAGCTCGATTGGTAGATCCTCTAGTGTTAACTAACCAGGTGGCTTTTGCTAAATGTGTATCCCAATGTTTGAAGGTCCCACCACCCATTGCTCTCAGTGTAGTCTTTAACAGTCCATTGTATCGTTCAATTTTCCCAGAGGCTGGTGCATGATAGGGGATGTGATACACCCACTCAATGCCATGCTCTTTGGCCCAGGGGTCTATGAGGTTGTTTCGGAAATGAGTCCCGTTGTCTGACTCAATCCTTTCTGGGGTGCCATGTCCCCATAAGACTTGCGACTTAAATCGGAGAGAGATGGGTTTGACAGATGTACTGTTAGATGGATAAGGAATTGGCTAATGGCTGCATTCAAAGTCACCGGCTCAATGTCCAAGTGGAAACCAGTAATGAGTGGTGTCCCTCAAGGGTCTGTACTGGGACCAGTACTGTTCAGTATCTTCATCAACGTCATAGTGGGATTGAGTGCACCCTCAGCAAGTTTGCAGATGACTCCAAGCTGAGTGGTGTATTTGATTTGTTTGAGGGAAGGGATGCCATCCAGAGAGACCTTGACAGGCTGGAGGAGTGGGCCCATGTGAGCCACATGAAGGTTAACAAGGCCAAGTGCAAGGTCCTGCACCTGGTTTGGGGCAATCGCCAGTATCAATACAAACTGTGGGATGAATGGATTAAGAGCAGCCCTTCGGAGAAGGAATTGGGGATACTGGTGGATGAAAAGCTGGACAAGAGCCAGCAATGTGCGCTCACAGCCCAGAAAGCCAACTGTATCCTGGGCTGCATCAAAAGAAGCATGGCCAGCAGGTCGAGGGAGGGGATTCTGCCCCTCTACTCTGCTCTGGTGAGACCCCACCTGCAGTACTGCGTCCAGCTCTGGGGTCCCCAGTGCAAGAAACACATGGACCTGCTGGAGCGGGTCCAGAGGAGGGCCACAAAAATGATCAGACGGCTGGAACACCTCTCCTATGAAGACAGGCTGAGAGAGTTGGGGTTGTTCAGCCTGGAGAAGAGAAGGCTCTGGGGAGACCTTATTGCGGTTTATCAGTACTTAAAGGGGGCCTATAAGAATCATAGAATCATAGAATCGTTCTGGTTGGAAGAGACCTCCAAGATCATCGAGTCCAACCGTTAACCTATCACTACCAAGTCCACCACTAAATCATGTCCCTTAGCGCCATATCTAAACGTCTTTTGAATACCTCCAGAGATGGGGACTCCACCACCTCCCTGGGCAGCCTGTTCCAATGCCCGACAACCCTTTCGGTGAAGAAATGTTTCCGAATGTCCAATCTAAACCTCCCCTGGCGCAACTTGAGGCCATTTCCTCTTGTTCTGTTGTCTGTTACTAGGGAGAAGAGTCCGACCCCCATCTCTCTACAACCTCCTTTCAGGTACTTGTAGAGAGCGATAAGGTCTCCCCTCAGCCTCCTTTTCTCCAGGCTAAACATCCCCAGTTCCCTCAGCCGCTCCTCATAGGACTTGTGTTCCAGACCCTTCACCAGCCTCATTGCCCGTCTCTGGACACGCTCCAGCACCTCAATGTCTTTCTTGTAGTGAGGGGCCCAAAACTGAACACAGCACTCGAGGTGCGGCCTCACCAGGGCCGAGTACAGGGGGACGATCACTTCCCTAGTCCTGCTGGCCACACTGTTTCTGATACAAGCCAGGATGCCGTTGGCCTTCTTGGCCACCTGGGCGCACTGCTGGCTCATATTCAGCCGGCTGTCGACCAACATCCCCAGGTCCTTTTCCGCCGGGCACTTTCCAGCCACTCCCCCCCAAGCCTGTAGTGTTGCCTGGGGTTGTTGTGTCCCAAGTGCAGGACCCGGCACTTGGCCTTGTTGAATCTCATGCCATTGGCCTCAGCCCATCGATCCAGCCTGTCCAGATCCCTCAGTAGCGCCTGCCCGCCCTCCAGCAGATCAACACTCCCTCCCAACTTGGTGGCATCTGTAAACTTACTGAGGGTGCCCTTGATCCCCTCGTCCAGATCGTTGATAAAGATATTAAACAGAACTGAAAGATGGGGAAAAACTTTTTAGCAGCGCCAGTTGTGATAGAACAAGGAGCAATGATTTTAAACTGAGAGAGGGTAGATTTAGATTGGACATAAGGAAGAAATTCTTTACGATGAGGGTGGTGAGGCACTGGGACAGGTTGCCCAGAGAAGCTGTGGCTGCCCCATCATTGGAAGTGTTCAAGGTCAGCTTGGATGGGGCTTTGAGCAACCTGATCTAATGAAAGATGTCCCTGCCCACGGCAGAAGGGTTGGAACTAGATGTTCTTTAAAGACTGACCATTCTATGATGCTGTTATTTCTAGTCAGTTAAAATTCTATATTTTCTTTATTATTACATGTTTAGATGCAAGCAAAATTGGTTTTTCTTTGGCAATTTATTCATTTGAAAATCGTGTTTCTTGCTATATGAACCACTATAAATGAGAATGAGTGACTGTCCAGTAGTATAGCCTTCAGACAAAGAAAAACTTGAACTGCAAGTATACCTAGCTGCTGCTTGATTTGTAACTGCATTTATAATGCTTTTTGCTCTCTCCAAGGCGTTTTAAAAGGTAGTTACCAATTTGAACTTAATTATGTAGTCTTTTTTCCATCATATTTTTTAAAATGACTGAAGCTTTCCGCCTAATTGTGTAAATTTAAATGTTATGATTATGCTTTATTGGCAGAAACTAAAATTGACTGTGTGGTTAAACATGAACAGTATTATTTTACCTTTTTCAACTTTAACTTTTTAATTTCAGTAGCAGTTAGTTTTATTCTGTGAGGATGCCTTAAAATGGAATTAAGATTCATTAAAATTAAATAAATTAATTGCATGCAAAACAAATGCATTTTCATTGTGCCCAAGAACCAGATCTCTCATCTCATTTCTTCATAATAAAATATTACTGAGACTATTATAATTTTTAAAAAAAAAAAAAGTAAGACTTGAGCAAGAACTAGTATTTGAACATGTGATCAAGTTTCTGTGGAAAATTAGAACCAACTCTGTAGGGGAGTGCCTCTTGAGGCACTGGAAGAGGTTAGCATTTCTATAATACTCCTAACTTTGACAACATGGATTATGAATGCAGACTGACCTCCTTGATAAGGTTAAATTATCACAAAAGTTAAATTCAACAAAAGATACTGTGGAACTCTGCTAAGGTTTTCATGGAGAATGAAAGTCTTGATGTAGGACAAGCTACTGAAGGAATTGTACATCTTGTTTTTAATAGAGTTATGAGTACATCTTCAGCATTACTAATTTTATATACTGTTTTTATTATTTTTTAAGACTAATTATGAGACTTTACTGATATGATTGCTGTTTGTATCTTTTGGATCTCTGTCATACTGCTCTGTGAGCTTTCATTGTTCCTGGAGACATTTCTCTTTGGTTACTGTCACTAATCTAAGGATGGATGTTGTTTTCTGCAACTGATTTTTCTTTTTTTAGATGTTGTTTTTAAGCATGCTAGTGATGTGTATATTTTATTGCCATTTAAATGAAGCGTACTATAACTCGTAACTAATCCAGAAATTTATTTTGGAATTAGCTAACATCCGTGAGAATTTTAATCAGGCAACCCTCTAAATATCATTTTAGGAATTAATATGCATATTGTAACATGCTAAAATAAAGACAATATACATTTATCACCAATGTACTGTCGTAATGTTTATATGTTTCTTCACTTGTATTCACAACTGTCAGTTACTGTTTTTTTTTTAACTGAGTAGAATAAAACTTGTGTAACACTGTTTTAGTGGGTTGAAACTGTCAAATAGCTTACATGACTGTTTATCAGAGCAACTGATATTCACCAGAAGGAATCTTTCTGTGCAAGTTGGATTAAAAAACTGAGGAAGGGTAAAAAGTATATTTAATTTATTATCTGCTTTAAAGAGTATCTCTTCTATTGCTGTGACCTTTGCATATCATTTTTCTTGTGTTGTACTAAAAAGGAATGTTAGAAGAATATTGTCGCTACCGTGTGTCTTTAAAAACACTTGAAGTCAAAGATATCTATAAATGCAGAGGGAAGTGAAATTTCCTTCAGGTGACAACACAGATTAGGGAAAACAAATGCTTTGAAGAATTTTAGTCAACCACCACTAATGTTTCCACTGACTTCTTCCTCCTGGGGTAAGGGAATTATGTTTACTGTTCTGCAGAGAGCAACAAAGTAGCAAAAGTATAATACTGTTAGGTAACATTGTTCTTTAAGACCCGATTTAGGGTTTTAACAAGCAAGTTTTACTTTTGATGTTCAGTGTAGCAATGGCTAAAATAGTTCTTTTGACTTAAGCAAACTAGTTTTAGAAACTACTATTATGAAAGCAACTTTATACAAAATGTTGAAAGTGTTCCACTACTTTTCAGTGTGTTTTTTTTCTTTTTCCAGTACAATGTAATATGCTTTATACCCTTATTTGAATAAAGTGCACTAAGCTGTATGTGTTAGAATTTAATGTATCTTTATTAATATATAATAATATATTGCCTTCTTAAAGCATACAGCTCTTGTCCAGAGTAGAATTTTGAGTATGTACTTGTTTAATGCTATGTTTGTATCTGTGTACAGAAAGCATAGAAACAATGTTGGACCAAGCAAACCTATTTCTCAGCCACGAAGAAACATTGTAGGCTGCAGAATACAGCATGGCTGGAAAGAAGGGAGTGGACCTGTAACACAATGGAAGGGCACAGTTCTTGATCAAGTTCCTGTAAATCCCTCTCTCTATCTTATAAAGTATGATGGATTTGATTGTGTGTATGGACTAGAACTGCACAAAGATGAAAGAGTTTCAGCACTAGAAGTCCTTCCAGACAGAGTTGGTAAGAGGTTTTTTCCTATATGTGCATATGTTGTCAGAACATTTAAATGTTATTAAATTACTTTTCATCACATGGCAGATAATCTAAATGCTCTGTTTAATTTTTCTTGATTTCACAAAGATTTGATGATACCAGAGAGCATAGTGCTGTCTTTTGTCTTTAAATGGTATGCAGTAAATTCTGTATTTTTTCTTGTTTAGAGTCTTATCCCTAACAAGCTTATGTATATGTAACATTGATATTTCTATTAAAATTTAAACTCTGAGCCAGCTGAGAAATGTCCTGGCTATGTTGTCTTGTGTGTGTTTGAGAGTAATTATGTGTTTGGTTGGGGTTTTTTTCATGTGCTTTCCCTAGGTATTAATACAAACGGAGGGAAAAAAGCATTTTCTAAGTGAAATAACTTGACTAGTAACAAGGCTTTATTGGTTTTCATGATTAGCATTGAATTGTTAAACTGCAGGCTTTTCCAAACTCTAAAGTTCAAAGTTTACCCTAGTAATTACTTATTTCTAAATGGAATAAGTTCTTGGTTTTCCTGACTGCAAAGAGATCAGTAGCAGTCCCTAGAATGGGGTTAGGGGGAACCAAACCGAACACCTTCATTAATAACTTCATACAGCTGCTCTGTGATTTAACCTCTCTTCCTCCCCTCCCCCCACAATGCAAATATTTAAAATACAGACACTGTTCTTTGCTGTGGCCTATATTGGTCTCCCTTTACCTTGCATTATGATAGTTTGATTAATTGGGGAGGGGTGTACAATGATGGAAAATGTCGATAAGAGTGTTAACGTTAAAATAATTCTTCAAGTTCTGCAGTTCTTTGGTCTTCAACTCTCTGGAATGGACAGTATTTGTTTTGTATGTGAATTGACTAACTTTCAAACAAATTTATTCATGAATCTGGATAAAGATTATTTTTTACAAAGACTTATTTCTGTACTTTTGAATGGACATACTTATGAACTGCTACCATTTCAGCTTCATCTCGAATTAGCGATGCCCACCTGGCAGACACAATGATTGGCAAAGCTGTGGAACATATGTTTGAGACAGAGGATGGCTCAAAAGATGAATGGAGGGGGATGGTCTTGGCTCGAGCTCCTATTATGAACACATGGTTTTATATTACCTACGAGAAAGATCCTGTCTTGTACATGTACCAACTCTTAGATGACTATAAAGAAGGTGACCTTCGCATTATGCCTGATTCCAGTAAGTAGGCCAGTTACTCTTTTCTTCTGGAAAGCAGCATCTCTCTTTGTATTATTGTTTGGCTTATGGTTTATGTATGGAAAAGAGAGTTGACGAACAAGGATCTTTTTAAGTGTCAAAACTAACAAAGGTTACAGCACAACAGAAAATACATCTGTATTAAACAACTTCTGAAATATTTTACTTGAATCAGTGGTGAAATATGCAATAAATACTGGAAAATCCTTTTCCGTAATAATTCCTAATTCTGATAAAGATATACATACTATTGTGGAAGAGATTACACTTAGATTTTTTTTAACAGAAACTGACCAACTAGAAGCCTTCCATTGTTATTTTCTTATAGAAGTGTCACAAATCAAGAGACATCTCAAGGAGTTGTATTTCTGAAGCAGTTCTTATAAGAATAATGTTTTGGGGCTAAAATAGATTAATTTAGTTTGGGTAGGCATCTTCAATTTGGAAAGCTTTTGAATAGTTTCTTGGAGGAAAGAAGCATTAATCTTTTGAAAACTCATTTTCTCTCATGTTTAAACACATAAACAGGAAAAATTTTTCAATAGGTTAGGAGGGATATTTTTTCTTCCTTTCTTGAAGTGAAAGTTATTGGTTTTTTCCTATAAACATAGAAAGATTTTCACAGAATCAGTATTGTTGAAGAGATTTGGATAGCTAGTACAAAAAAAAGAAGAAAAAAGTTTGTCAAGAATATTGTACTCTCATTTCTCTCCTGCACCTCAAAAGCACCTCTCTGACAGAGAGAATTTTGGCTTCAAAGTAAATTATTAATTAGTGTGGTGAGTTAACCCTGAATGGATGCCGGATGCCCACCAAAGCTGCTCTCTCACTCCCCTCCTCAGCTGGACAGGGGAGGGAAAATATAAGGAAAAGCTTGTGGGTCAAGATGATAAGGACAGGGAGATCACTCAGCAATTACCGTCACGGGCAAAACAGACTCGACTTGGGGAAAATTAATTTATTACCAATCAAATCAGAGTAGGATAATGAGAATTAAAAACAAATCTTAAAACACCTTCCCTCCACTCCTCCCTTCTTCCCGGGCTCAACTTGACTCCCGATTTTCTCTACCTCCTACCCAGGGGGACAGGGAACGGGGGTTGTGGTCAGTTCATCACACATCATCTCTGCTGCTCCTTCCTCTGCAGGGGGAGGACTCCTCACACTCTGCCCCTGCTCCAGTGTGGGGTCCCTCCCACAGGAGACAGTCCTCCACGATCTTCTCCAACGTGGGTCCTTCCCACGGGCTGCAGTCCTTCAGGAAGAGACTGCTCCAGTGTGGGTCCCCCACGGGTTCACAAGTCCTGCCAGCAAACCTGCTCCAGCCTGGGCTCCTCTGTCTCCACGGGTCCACAGGTCCTGCCAGGAGCCTGCTCTCCAGTGTGGGCTTCCCACAGGGTCACAGCCTCCTTCAGGCATCCACCTGCACTGGCGTGGGCTCCTCCACAGGCTGCAGGTGGATATCTGCTCCACCGTTAACCTCCATGGGCTGCAGGGGGACAGCCTGCCTCACCATGGTCTTCACCACGGGCTGCAGGGGAATCTGCTCCAATGCCTGGAGCACCTCCTCCCCCTCCTTCTCCACTGACCTTGGTGTCTGCAGAGTTGTTGCTCTCACATATTCTCACTCTTCTCTTTGGCTGCAGTTGTGCAGGTTTTTTTTCCTCCCTTCTTAACTCTGTTATCCCAGAGGCGCTACCACCGTCGCTGATGGGCTCGGCCTTGGCCAGTGGTGGGTCCGTCTTGGAGCCAGCTGCCATTGGCTCCGTCGGACATAGGGGAAGCTTCTAGCAGCTTCTCACAGAAGCCACCCCTCTAGCCCCCCGCCCCCCCCCCCCGGCTACCAAAACCTTGCCACGCAAACCCAATGCAATTAGATAAGTAGTGTTTGGCTATGCCATGCACTACATAAATATTATTTAAAATTCATTCATTGAGTTTCTGACTGTCTTCCTTCATATCTAGCACTGATAACAAATAGTCTGATGGCTGAGTAAACAAGTGGCACTTATTTGCATAACCTCTGTAGTAATCCTATGTTTTTAGTTTTTTTCCAGCCTAACAAAAAGCGACATATCTGTGACTTGAAGAGAGTGAGCCACAAATGTTAATGGAAAAAGTAACTTTCCTATTTCTAAAGAAACAAATAAAGCAAGCTCTTTCGGAGTTAGCACCTCCAAATACCTTGCAATTCCTTTTTAAATTCTACTTTGCTTTCTTCCATCTTAGAAAAATAAGCTAAAAGGCTTATGCTTTCCATATTTAAGAATTAAGTTTTTAATGTGCTCTTTTTTTTCCTGAGGCTATCTACTACTTACCTCTGTTTCTAAGACACTCCGAACTATGAGCTACCTTCCCTGAATCTGGATCTTTTACAGACAATGTGAATTGTGTCCTTAAGGATACTTCTGGGTAGATTTTTCTAGAAAAGCAAATATAGTTAGACTTCTCAACAGTGTCCATTCTAGTGTGAAATCAAAAGTCCCTTTTAACAGCATTATTGATTAAGGAGGTTACACTTAGCTTGGAAGATGTGGTTTTATTGCAATGGCGTGTTTGCATTGACATTTTGGATAAAGCGTGTGGGGAGAGGGAGTTCTAGCACACCTGCCTTTCTGTTAAAGAGACTCAGTGCCTTGTTCTGCTGGGGGCTTAAATTCAATTATCTACAAACATGTTCTGTAATTGGTGTATAAACCTTCATGTTAAAAGATTTACTTTTCTAACCAATTGAAGTACTATTTTTTACTTCATAAAATTGAAGATGGTATTACCTAAAAAAAAAAAAATAAATCTGTGACTATTTTCTAGAAGCATAGCAATAGTTAGGTGCTTGTCTGAACAACTTGTGATTGTTTCTTAACTTTTAAAGAAGGCTCTGAAATTTTGTATATTGGAAAAAATCCATAAATGTCTACCAAAGTACATTGTATTTTCATTTTACAGATGATTCACCTCCTGCAGAACGGGAACCAGGTGAAGTTGTGGACAGCCTGGTAGGCAAACAAGTGGAATATGCCAAAGAAGATGGCTCAAAACGGACTGGCATGGTCATTCATCAAGTTGAAGCCAAACCATCTGTCTATTTCATCAAGTTTGATGATGATTTCCATATTTATGTCTATGATTTGGTGAAGACATCCTAGACGTCATCATGAACTTCTGCCACATTTGTGGAACTATTAAATGTAAAATTTGTAGACACAAAGACTTGACTGTTTTTCAGTTAAATGAAAGCTTAAATGTCCCTGCGAACCCACAATCTCTGCCAGCAAAACTGTTTTGTTCTGAATGAATAATACAAATTTATGTGAACATGACACATTTTGCGTAAGAGAACTCCTTTTCTTGAAGGAAGTTGATATATTTGGGTGGGAGGGAGTTAAAAGCAAAGAACAGCTGCAAATTCAAGCTGTGTGAAGTCAATCTAGTATTGTAATCTAGATTTTTTCATAGATTTTAACTTTTTCTTCAACCTTGCACTCACCTGTTCAACTGCCACATGCAAGTGTAGTTTGCTATTTTCGATATGCCTTCTTTTGTAACATTAAATTTAATTTCTTGGCTACTGGCAGTCTTTGTTTTCTGGGTTGGGACAGAGATGACTCTTCTGAAAGGTTTAAACAGTTTGTGCAGCAATAAGGAGTGCCTAACCCAAGTTACATCAATCTACTGTGTTTCTACACTTTATTTCAAATTAAGCTTTTTAAGAACTTGCAGTACATGGAAATACTTGTGCATTTTTACTAGTCACAGGGCAGTAGGATATCAAGTGTTTGACTTACGCACCTTTCAGTGAAAAGGCTTTAAACTATAAAAATATATTTAATCTGTATAACCAGTTAATTAGAAAATGCAGGTTAAGGGCCTGTTTTTACAAGTTGTAGGAACCAGTAAAATACACACAACAAAGCTGCCTTTAATCCTAAATGTTGTACTCTGTTTTGTTATACACATTTCTTAGCAGAACCCAAGTGCTTGGTGCCACAAGTTTAACAGTATATATGCTACTTAAGAAGACTTTAGACTACTCATTGGCAATCAGTAGTCTCTCATTTAATATCAGAACCTAGCAACCTGGATGTTTGTGTGTGGACTTAGAAACCTAATAGTAGTTAATCTTTTACATGGTAAATACAATCTTATGGGGATGGGGAGTCCTTTTACACTGAAGACCTCCTTTAGAAAAGGAGAAGCATTTGTTGCCTTCTGCTCAGTCTGCTGTATTCCTTTGCTTTGTTTTGTTTTGGGGTTTGCTATTGTTTTTAACCATTTTGGTTCAAGAAGGCATCTTCTCAGTGTATTCTTTTTCTGGCTTTTCCACATAAGGAGTGTCCAGACAAATCTACAGTTTAAACCTGTTGTTGCCTTTTGTGGTGTACTTGCTTTGAGGTATGCTGTTAACATGAATTTCATTCTATGAACACTAGAGTTCTGCATGCCAGTGGTGTACTATCTAATGGGAGCTATAGACAGTCTCAGTGGTTCAGTCATCTGCATTAGATTGTGGATGTAAATAGCAGCCCACAACAGCAGAATCCTTTCACAGTTTTAATCTTGCAAGATAATTGTGAATCAAGGTTAGGATATTTGTTGGTTTTTAAGTGTAGCAACTTTTAAAAGCATCAGAATTGTAACAAGGATCAGCACAGCAACAAAATTGTCATGTTAAAGCAGAGCTTTACAAGCTTCAAAGCACTGCTTCACAGAAATATAGTATGCAAAGAATGTGAATACAGTCAACACTATTGATGGAAAGAAGGAATACATAGATATCCAACCTTATGCTGTTAGTGGAAGGATGCAGGAGAGGTACTGTTAATCAGAGACCAGAGGTCTGACCTCTATTGTGGGTATTGATATCAAAAACTCAGTGGTTTAAGTCCCTTCCTGTCCATTTTTTTGGCCTGATTTCATATTTTAGCCTTAAGGCTTGTGCCTCATTATGCTGTTAAATGGTAATACTATATAAATATGGTATCTTAATTCTTTGTCCCTTGCTACTATATTGCATTATGTCCTGTATTTCATCATGGGCAACCAAAGGCAGGCTATTGTCTTTCAGTTCACAGCTTCTCAATCCAGTCTTTAAGCACTAAGTACCTGAGTCAATACATTTTCATTGTGTTTTGAACGAAGTGAGCAGATTTGCAACACAGTGCTTTCATCCTGCAGATCTGTTATGTGCTTTCTATTGACTCTTAAGAGTCCTGCATGTAAATCTCAAAGCTGAGCCTGGCTCCATGAGCCCAAGTTGATATTTGTGGCACAAGAATGAGTGTATTGATTACACACAAAATACATGAATAACTTAGTACAATGAATTTTGGGCTTTACATCTAAGGAATACAATGTTTGTTTTGAAATATTTCAGGTTTAGGTCTACTGGAACATTTTTAGCATTAGGCTTGCATTTGTGGGTTTTATGCAAGCCACTCTAATACACCACATATTTTGCTAATTAGAATATAATCTATACACTGTCAAATTTTATGGTTGTTTTTAGATGTCCCCATTGTCTGTTGCATGGGTTTTTTCTTTTCATCTTTTTTCTTAAGGTTTGGGGACAGGGTGTTTTTGGTTTTGTGGTTGGTTTTTTTAATTGCTTAAACCACCTTTTTGAGACTTGAGACTAATTCCACTCCCTGCCATCTGCTTTGGGCTTTATTTTAGGCTCATGTTTCAGATCTGCATGCAGTGCTTGCATTACCCTAGTAACTACATGTTGGTCCCTTGTTCTAGGGGTTCAACATCATTACTTTCCAAATTTATCATAGGTCTTATGATGGCACAAGCCATGGATCTTTGTATAAAAGTTATTGGCCTCTCTCATTTACCTGCTGTAGTATTGTTGTATATTGTGTGTGTGTGCATGATGTCAGGCTGCCATGTAAAACTTTTAAAAAGGAAAAAAAAAAACCTTAAATGCAGACCATCCTTTTTTGCATGCTTAGAAGGTTAGAACGTTCAATGTAACAAACTGAAGTTGCATGTTATAATGTTTAGGTTTGGGTTTTGTTCTGTTTTTATTTTGTGTTCAGTTTTTTGTGAATTTGCTTATTGTGCTGTTTGAATGGTTGTTAGTAGGATTAAATGCACTGGTGAGGCAAACATAGTGCCAATGGAAGGTAATTTTCCAGTTGTATGTGTCATACAGCATTTGAAGGGACCATGTATTCTGTTCAAGAATAAATAAAATCACAATCAATAAGTAAAACACTACATTTTTTTCTTTTGAGTGCCAAACCCTAAACTAAGTTGGACTACATAAAGACTGAAATATTTTGGGGAAAATCCTATTTATTGCAATAGGTATAAGCCTTCTTTAAATGAATTATTTAAAAATGGAGGCTTTATCTTCAGATAGAATAGATGTTGCTTCAGGGAAAAAGAATTATGGTAAAAGCAGTTTCTGGTTCCTTGAAAATGCTGTGCTTTTTGTATTTTACATCATTAGTGCAATTTGGATGGTTCTTGGTATGTGTATAGTACAAAGGTCTTCGTGTTCACATTTTAAAATTAGGTAATGACTTCATCTTTAGAGCTCGGTTTCATTATTTTTATTTTATTTCTCTGCATTTAGAAGTATGAACACTTTAAATCTGTTACTTAATTCTGTAAGTAATTTTTATAATTATGATGTAACTCTATCCTTAAAACATTTAAAATAAATCCTTTATGTGCAACTCATGACTGTAAATTTTATTCTCATGAGCAAAATGTAGTGATGTGACTTCAGATTGTGAAGAAGCAGTTTCTTCAGTATTTTAATTAAAAAGGACTTAGTATTTTAAAGTTGAGCCATGTATGCTGGTATAATACTTTCCCCTATGAAATAAGTTTGCTTGCTAAGTCAAATCTTTTTTTCTTTTTTCTTTTTTTTTTTTTGCCAAGTAAGTATGAATGTCGATAAGATGGAATTTGACTGAGGTAAAGCATAATGCTTAAATTGTATTTCACCAAAAGCAGAAAAATTCCTCCTCAGGGATTTATGCAAGTCTGTGAGGGAGCCTTTTATTTCCAGAACACATTATAGCTCACACTGTTAGCAGTAGTTCAGCAGCAGGGAACAGTAAAAGTGTTTGTCAGTGTTTAGCTGATACATTTGTCTGCTTTGAATTAATGTGCTTAACTAAAATTTGAATTTTATTTTACTCACTAAATTAAAAAAAAAAAAAAGATAAGTAGAATTTATCCAAACCTAGAGGTGATGAGCAGTGAAGAGAAAAATACCACAATGCTGTGAATTTCCTTAAGACATATAAGTTCTTCATACTAATGCATGAACAGTTAATTATTTTATGTTGTTAAAGGTAAATTGCCAAGCCTGACTTTGAATATTTAAATGATGAGATTTTCCTTATTCCTCCCTCTTCCCTGATTATAG
This sequence comes from Phoenicopterus ruber ruber, assembly GCA_009819775.1. Taxonomy (NCBI): domain Eukaryota; kingdom Metazoa; phylum Chordata; class Aves; order Phoenicopteriformes; family Phoenicopteridae; genus Phoenicopterus; species Phoenicopterus ruber. The sequence goes on from CM020247.1 coordinate 33,174,777, forward strand.
AGGGGAAAATCTTATATGGATACCCCAAAATATATTTTTGGCACCAAGTTGCCAACACCCCTGGACAGTGGGAAGGAGTGCACCCTCAGCAAGTTCACAGATGACGCAAAACTGGGAGGAGAGACTGATACACCAGAGAGTCATGCTGCCATCCAGAGGGACCTCGACAGGCTGGAGAAATGGGCTGACAGGAACCTCATGCAGTTCACCAAGGGGAAGTGCCAAGTCTCACACCTGGGGAGGAACAAGCCCATGCACGAGTACATGATGGGGGCTGACTGGCTGGAAAGCAACTTTGCAGAAAAGAACTGTGTGTGTGTGTGTGTGTGTGTGATGTCCTGGTGGACACCAAGCTGAACATGAGCCAGCAATGTGCCCTTGTGGCAAAGGCGGCTAACAGTATCCTGGGCTGCATTAGGATATTGTTGCCAGAAAGTCGAAGAAGGTGATCCTTCCCCTTTATTCAACACTGGTGAGGCTGCATCTGAAGTACCATGTCCAGTTCTGGGCTCCTCAGTACAAGAGAGACATGGACATATTGGAGAGAGTCCAGCAAAGGGCCACGAAGATGATTAAAGGACTGGAGCATCTCTCCTATGATGCAAGGCTGAGTGTTACCCAGCTCTATGGGGACAGACAGGTTCTTTTGGGGATCCTTGGCAGAATAATGATGACACTTAGTTGTAGTTTCAATTAAAGCTTTATTTTCTTAACAGGATTTTATGATTAGCATAGAATCTTATGATCAGAGTAGCACAAGTTTTTTAATAAGCAGAATCAGCGTAGCACAATTTTATAAGTAGTGTAGCACAGAATTTTATAGCACAGCTTAGCTTATGGTTTCTAATCACCTGGACCCTCTGCAGATCAGGTCAAATCTTAATACATGACTTGCCGTATCAATATAACAATCATAATCTAGACTTGAAATACGTAAAAGAATACGAGTCACTCAATCCTCGGTAGAAGCAGGTGACAGTGGAGGCGTCTCTGACCACCAGAGGGTCACGAGTTTTGCTGTCCAGCAGCAGTTCCGGTGTAACTGCTTGATTTTATAGACAGTGCTCTGTGTGCTGGTATGCTTCCCTGTTCTGTGTCAGGGTCATCACAACCTGGTTGGCCAGGTGCCTGGGACCTTCAAGGAGGGAAGAAGTCTGCCTGGCGCCCAGAAACCTGGAGGCCGATAGGGAAGGGGAGAAGCAGCTGCCTGGTGTGCGGGACCTTCAAGGCCTGATGTGGAGGGGAAAGGGGACTGATACGTGACTAGTTCGGTCACAGAGAAAGAATGGCCGTTTGCCTTATAAAATGGCATTAGTTATGCTAACCATATTACCAGGGGTCAGGAGCAGGGGGTACTGGTCACACTGAGAGAGCTGAGACTGTTTAGCCTGGAGAAGAGAAGGCTCAGGGGGGTTCTCATCAATGTGTACAAATACCTGATGGGAGGGTCTGAAGAAGAGGGAGCCAGGCTCTTCTCAATAGAGCCCAGTGACAGGTCAAGAGCTGATGAGCACAAAGTGAAACACAGGAGTTTCTGTCTCAACCTCAAGAAGCCCTTTTTTACTGTGAGGGTGACGGAGCACTGGCACAGGTTGCCCAGAGAGGTTGTGGAGTCTCCCTCCTTGGAGATATTCAAAAGCCATCTGGACACAGTCCTGGGCAACTGACTCCAGGTGTCCCTGCTTGGGGAGGGCAAGTGTGTGGACTAGATGACTTCCAAATGGTTCCTTCCAACCTCAACCATTCTGTGAATTTTAGGATTGGCAGCCTGGGAAAAGTTATCAGGCTTCTAAGCGTTCTTTTCAGGCTTTGCTTTTCCCATTTTACTAGTTTACTGCTCTGAATTCCTCAATTCCTCTTCCAAATTTGGAGTACAGCAGCAGTATATGTACAAGATAATGTAGCTGAGGTCCCACCAGTGTCAATAATCTGGTATATATGTAACACTTAACTATTCTACTTGGATGTTAATTACTGCTTTCTGCTGGACATCCCTTTTCTTAAATCATTGTCACGATTTACATAACTTCTGCTGTACAAAAAATGTAAATGGCTTTTGTAGTCCAACAGTTAAAATATCTATATATATTTGGGCATTTTTTTTTTCTCCAATTAATCTTTAAATTTACTTGTGAAAGTCAGACTCTGTTGAATGCAAGTCCTTTTTTGAACATCTCCATGCTTTTTGGTGCCACACTGTTACTCAGGTCTCTACACCAGACTACCCTGTTAAAAGCTGTCTCTGGTAATGAATACTGACATCTGTGCATTTCAATTTGCGCAACCTTCTTTTGTTTTTTTCTTTAGTGTGTTCCACCTAGACCTGACATTTGAGAGGCATATTTTTGTTAATAAATTATCGCCACAACTTAAAGCACACTTTCTGCTACTTTAAATGCACATTCAAGTTAAATCAATGGAAATTTACATAAACAGCCATTATTTTGGGAGGGGAGAGGACTGTTTCATTTTTCACAATGTCTAATAACATTTGTGTGGAAGACAGTTCTGAAAGGGCATCTAGTCCTTTAAATATGTATAAGGAAATATAAGATCCTTATGCATTTTGCCCAAAAAGAGTTTGGACTGCTGATTTTTAATTCTGCAGAACTAACTATCTACATGTGGTATATATTCACCTTTGAACTGGATTGTGAGATGTCTTCTTAAATTATCCTTACGAACATTTTGATCTACAAATGGAGTCATGTGCTGGGAATGGTTTGTTGTATTCTCCGTAAAAGTTCTAATTAATGGGTGTTGCGGTTTAGCCCCAGCCGGAGCCTGAGCCACGCGGTCGCTCGCTCACCCCCCACCTCCCGGTGGGACGGGGAGAGAATTGGGATGAAGAAAAGCAAAAACTCGTGGGTTAACAACAACAACAGTTTAACCAAACAACAAAGGGAAAGAGAACAAACAAGCGAGAAACCCCAACAGTAACAACAACAGCGTGTACTTAGCGGTGCTTTCCGGACAGGTCGCTCCCGCCCGCAGCCCGACGCCCAGCCCGCTCCCGAGCAGCGATCCCCGCCCCGCCAGTCACCCCCCTCTATATAGTGAGCGTGACGGCCACATGGTATAGAATAGACCCCGGCCAGCTTCTGGTGAAAATTAACCCTATCCCAGCCGCAACCAGGACATTATCCACCCCTTATTCTATACCATATATGTCACGCTCAGATGCTACACTTTCCAATTAATCACCACCACTTTTCCTGTTTTATATATATATATATATAGATACACACACAGACATCATTCCCTTAGTCTATGGACCATCCCTTTGAAGTGTCCATTGAGTTCATTTAGTCCATGAATTTGGGCTCCATCTGTCAGAATAGTCTCTTGGGGCAGGAGAGATGATGTGGAGTTTGCTCAGTCGGTGAAACAGGGCTGAGTCTCCGTGTGGTGCGGCAGGTGACACTGGACGCTGTGGGAGGATGGTGTGTAGTGTTGGATTGTTGCATCTGGAACTTGCAGTCACGGTATCTGGCTCGGCTGCTGCATCATGTCCATGGTCTGTGGGTTGATGATGTCGATCTCTTGAGGAAGTTGATGGGCGCCAGTTGCTAAAGCCAGTTCTGCTTCCATTACTGCTGCACTTTGCTCAGTTTTATCAATAATTCATTCATTGACTATTCTCACCCAAAATCAAATCCCCTTGAGGTACACATCGGACTTCCCCATCCTTTCGCATCACCCACCAAGTGCACCCAGGTCCTTGAGTAAAAACAATCCCACGGATGGGTTTGCCTTTGCCCGAGGCAGGAGTCACCCAGACTGTCTTCCCTAACATATTCTTCATGTGCACTACAGGAACTTTATCCCCTTCTACAGTATGTAAAGGCTTTGATTGGGCAGGACCAGCTCGATTGGTGGATCCTCTAGTGTTGACTAACCAGGTGGCTTTTGCTAAATGTGTATCCCAATGTTTGAAGGTCCCACCACCCATTGCTCTCAGTGTAGTTGTCAGTAGTCCATTGTATCGTTCAATTTTCCCAGAGGCTGGTGCATGATAGGGGATGTGATACACCCACTCAATGCCATGCTCTTTGGCCCAGGGGTCTATAAGTTTGTTTCGGAAATGAGTCCCATTGTCTGACTCAATCCTTTCTGGGGTGCCATGTCGCCATAAGACTTGCTTTTCAAGGCCCAGGATAGTGTTCCGGGCGGTGGCGTGGGACACAGGATATGTTTCCAGCCATCCGGTGGTTGCTTCCACCATTGTAAGCACATGGCATTTGCCTTGGCGGGTCTGTGGGAGTGGGATAGAATCAATCTGCCAGGCCTCCCCATATTTCTATTTCAGCCATCGTCCTCCAAACCAAAGAGGCTTTGACCGCTTGGCTTGCTTGATTGCAGCGCATGTTTCACACTCATGGATAACCTGTGCGATAGTGTCCATGGTCAAGTCCACCCCTCGGTCACGAGCCCATCTGTATGTTGCATCCCTTCCCTGATGGCCTGAGGTGTCATGGGCCCACCGAGCTAGGAATAATTCACCTTTATGTTGCCAGTCCAGAGCCACCTGCGCCACTTCAATCCCAGCAGCCTGATCCACCTGCTGGTTGTTTTGATATTCCTCAGTGGCCCCACTCTTAGGTACGTGGGCATCTACATGACGTACTTTTATAACCAGCTTCTCTAGCCAGGCAGCAATATCTTGCCACAATTTGGCAGCCCAGATGGGTTTGCCTCTGCGCTGCCAGTTGCTCTGCTTCCATTGCTGTAACCACCCCCACAGGGCATTTGCCACCATCCAGGAGTCGGTATAGAGATAGAGCACTGGCCACTTCTCTCGCTCAGCAATATCTAAAGCCAGCTGGATGGCTTTCACCTCTGCAAACTGACTCGATTCACCTTGTCCTTCAGTGGCTTCTGCGACTCGTCGTGTAGGACTCCACACAGCAGCTTTCCACCTTTGATGCTTTCCCACAATACGACAGGACCCAGCAGTGAACAGGGCATATTCCTTCGCATCTTCTGCTAGTTCATTATATGGTGGGGCCTCTTCAGCACGTGTCACCTCTTCCTCTGTCGACATTCCAAAATCTTTGCCTTCTGGCCAGTCCGTGATCACTTCCAAAATTCCTGGGCGACTGGGGTTTCCTATTCGAGCTCGTTGTGTGATGAGTGGGACCCACTTACTCCATGTGGCATCGGTGGCATGATGTGTGGAGGGGACTCTCCCTTTGAACATCCAGCCCAGCACCGGCAGTCGGGGTGCCAGGAGGAGCTGTGCTTCAGTACCAACCACCTCCGAAGCAGCTCGAACCCCTTCATATGCTGCCAAGATCTCTTCTTCAGTTGGAGTAGAGCGGGCCTCAGATCCTCTGTATCCCCGGCTCCAAAACCCCAGGGGTCGACCTCAAGTCTCCCCTGGTGCTCTCTGCCAGAGGCTCCAGGTAGGGCCGTTCTCCCCGGCTGCGGTGTAGAGCACATTTTTAACATCTTGCCCTGCCCGGCCTGGCCCAAGGGCTACTGCATGAACTATCTCCTGTTTAATTTGTTCAAAGGCTTGTCGTTGCTCAGGGCCCCATGTGAAATCATTCTTCTTCCGGGTCACGTGATAGAGAGGGCTTACAATGAAACTGTAATTTGGAATATGCATTCTCCAGAAACCCACAATGCCAAAGAAAGCTTGGGTCTCCTTTTTGTTAGCTGGTGGAGACATAGCTGCTGTTTTGTTGATAACATCTGTCGGGATCTGACGACGTCCATCTTGCCATTTTATTCCCGGGAACTGGATCTCCTGTGCAGGTCCCTTGACCTTCCCTCGTTTTATGGCAAAGCCAGCTCTCAGAAGAATTTGAATTATTTTTTCCCCTTTCTCAAAAACCTCTTCTGCTGTGTTGCCCCACACAATGATGTCATCAATGATGTATTGCAGGTGTTCTGGAGCTCCACCCTTCTCCAGTGCAGTCTGGATCAGTCCATGGCAAATGGTAGGGCTGTGTTTCCACCCCTGGGGCAGTCGATTCCAGGTGTACTGGACGCCCCTCCAAGTAAAAGCAAACTGTGGCCTGCACTCTGCTGCCAAAGGGATGGAGAAGAATGCATCGGCAATATCAATGGTGGCATACCACTTGGCTGCCTTGGACTCCAGTTCATACTGAAGTTCTAGCATGTCCGGCACGGCAGCACTCAGTGGTGGCATGACTTCATTCAGGCCACGGTAGTCCACTGTTAGTCTCCGTTCCCCATTAGATTTCCGTACTGGCCATATAGGACTATTAAAAGGTGAATGCGTCTTACTAATGACTCCTTGGCTCTCCAGTTGATGAATCAGCTCATGGATGGGAGCCAGGGAGTCTCGGTTGGTGCGATATTGCCGCCGGTGCACCGTCCTGGTAGCAATTGGCACCTGCTGTTCTTCAGCTTGCAGCAATCCCACAACGCAGGGATCTTCTGAGAGGCCAGGCAGGGTAGATAGCTGTTTGGTCTTCTCTGCATTCACCGTGGCTACACCAAAAGCCCATCGGTATCCCTTTGGGTCCTTGAAGTACCCTCTCCTGAGGTAGTCTATGCCAAGGATACAAGGGGCCTCTGGGCCAGTCACAATGGGGTGCTTTTCCCACTTGTCCCCTGTTAAGCTCACCTCAGCCTCCAATACTGACAATTCTTGGCATCCCTCTGTCACTCCTGAGATCCAGATGGGTTCCGTGCCCCTATGTTCTGATGGCACCAGAGTACACTGTGCACCAGTGTCTACCAAAGCCCTATACTTCTGTGGGTCTGATGTGCCAGGCCATCGAACCCACACAGTCCAGTATACCCGGTCATCCCTTTCCTCTTCCTGGCCGAAGGCAGGGACCCTCTATTCCTGTCCCTCGTCAGAGTATTCCCTGTCTGAACCTTGCAGCGCCAGACCAGAAGGACCCTCACCAGGATCAAGGGAGGTGATTTCAGTTCTTCTCTGTTTGGGAAATCGCTGATTGCCTTCGTGCATCTCTACAGCAACTCTGCTGACAGACTTCTTGGGCGGCCCCTTCTTGACAGCTGTCTTCCCTCTCAGTTCACGTACACGGGCTTCCAGCTTAAAGGTGGGTTCCCCGTCCCACTTCCTCATGTCCTCCCCCTGGTCACGCAGGAAGAACCAGAGTGCTCCACGCGGCGTGCGTCTGGGGCTCCCTTTCCCTCCGACTGAGGCAGGAGGGGACTGATTTCTTGGGGCATTCCTGATAGCCAAGGCACTGGCCCGTAGGGATGAGGCGGTACAGAGATTTTCTTCAAAGTTTTGGAGCCAAGACGACACTCTCTCCACAGTTGGCGTATCAATATCTGGGAAATACATCGCTGCCAGGCTGTTAGAATATGACGCTGGGGCGCTCTGAATTACCTTCCTCCACATAGCCCGTGTGCACAGGACATCCTCTGGATCTTTGGAGACCTCATCATTGTCTAGATCCCTGTAGATGACTTCCAGTACCACTAATTCTCTCAGGTACTGGATGCCTTCATCTGCAGTGGTCCACTTCCCTGGGGAGTTCACAAGATCTTCCTTGAATGGATATCTTGCCCTCACACTTGAGAGGAGCCGTCTCCAGAGACTGCAAATTGCTGCCTCTCTTCCAATTCCTCTCTCAATTCCCCGGTTCCTAGCAAGGGATCCCAGCTGTTGGGCTTCCTTCCCTTCCAATTGCTGACTGTCGGCCCCGCTATCCCAGCATCGGAGCAGCCAGGCAGCAATCCGCTCACCTGGCTGGCAGCTGTAATCTTTCCGCATGTCTCGAAGTTCTGCTGAGGTCAGGGACCAGGTAGTTTCCGCTTCCTGTCTGAATTCTCTCACTCCTTCCTCTGATGTCCTTGTCGAAGGGCCGGCTTCGTGATCCGACCCTTCCTCTTCTTCCTTTTCCCTTACTAATCGAGGATATGGACCCGTTGTCCTCCTTGTCCATTGCTTCTTTTTAACTACTGGGGCAATTACTGTAGTTGGTGGTGTTGTTTGGGTCCCTATCTCAACCATGATGTCCTCAGGTGCAGTTTGGGTCCCTGCCTCAACCGGAGTCCTCTGGGAATGCTGAACTGCAGCTCGATAGGCACCAGCCAGGCCCCAGTACAGCGCTAGAAGCTGCTGGTTCTCATTGGGATAGGCAAGGCACCCTTCCATCCGGCAGTTTGCCAGGGTTGCTTGCCTGTTCCGGTGTAAAGTCCCAGGCTATGGGAGGTGATAACCGCCCTAGGAACCTGCCCAAGTCCTTCCACACACCCTGCCACCCTGGGACCGGCCGCCTCAGGTCACGCTTCAATATAGCCTCACCCAAGAGTTGTCTTCTCTTCCACCAGGACGAGACCAGATTCCACAAACCCCTTAATATGCCAACAGTATTAATTAGTAGTACTAGGCAGCTCACATAAGGGTGAGCAAGGACCTCGGGAGCCTGCGTAATAAACCTATCCACATCAGTCCTGGGTAGGGAGAGGGAGATGATGTATTCCCTCATCCTCTCCACCAGAGAGCTCCCCCAGCACAGTGAGACCGTCAATGCCAGGACAAAGCACATACGCATTGTTCGCATTAACATGTTGCCAAAAGTAAAGAGATAAACAGTGCAGCCAACGAACTTTTTGACCCATACAGGAGCTTGTCACTTAATAACTACTACGGCTATAGCACACTTAATACAAAAGTGCGGTTGTTGTGCCCCACGTTGTGCGCCAAAAAGGACTGTCGTGGTTTAGCCCCAGCCGGAGGCTGAGCCACACGGTCGCTCGCTCACCCCTCCTCCCGGCGGTACGGGGAGAGAATCGGGACAAAGAAAGGCAAAACTCGTGGGTTAACAACAACAACAGTTTAACCGGACAACAAAGGGAAAGAGAACAAACAAACGAGAAACCCCCACAATACCAACAACAGCGTGTACTTAGCGGTGCTTCCCGTACAGGTCGCTCCCTGCCCGGAGCCCCACGCCCAGCCCGCTCCCGAGCAGCGATCCCCCCTCCGGTCGACCCCCTCTATATAGTGAGCATGACGGTCACATGGTATAGAATAGACCCCGGCCAGCTTCTGGCGAAAATTAACCCTATCCCAGCCGCAACCAGGACAACCAGTCAGCATGGGTTTATGAAAGGCAGGTCCTGCTTGACTAACCTGATCTCCTTCTACGACATGGTGACCCGCTTAGTGGATGAGGGAAAGGCTGTGGATGTTGTTTACCTGGACTTCAGTAAAGCCTTTGACACTGTCTCCCACAGCATCCTCCTGGAGAAACTGGCTACCCATGGCTTGGATGGGCGTACTCTGCGCTGGGTAGGAAACTGGCTGGATGGCCGGGCCCAAAGAGTTGTGGTGAATGGAGTTAAATCCGGTTGGCGGCCGGTCACAAGTGGTGTTCCCCAGGGCTCAGTATTGGGGCCAGTCCTGTTCAATATCTTTATCAATGATCTGGACGAGGGGATCGAGTGCACCCTCAGTAAGTTTGCAGATGACACCAAGTTGGGAGGGAGTGTTGATCTGCTTGAGGGTAGGGAGGCGCTACAGAGGGGTCTGGACAGGCTGGATCGATGGGCCGAGGCCAATGGTACGAGGTTCAACAAGGCCAAGTGCCGGGTCCTGCCCTTGGGACACACCAACCCCAGGCAACGCTACAGGCTTGTGGGGGAGTGGCTGGAAAGCTGCCCGGCGGAAAAGGGCCTGGGGGTGTTGGTCGACAGCTGGCTGAATATGAGCCAGCAGTGTGCCCAGGTGGCCAAGAAGGCCAACGGCATCCTGGCTTGTATCAGAAATAGTGTGGCCAGCAGGACTAGGGAAGTGATCGTCCCCCTGTACTCGGCCCTGGTGAGGCCGCACCTCAAGTCCTGTGTTCAGTTTTGGGCCCCTCACTACAAGAAAGACATTGAGGTGCTGGAGCGTGTCCAGAAAAGGGCAATGAAGGTGGTGAAGTGTGTAGAGCACAAGTGTTGTGAGGAGTGTCTGAGGGAACTGGGGATGTTTAGTCTGGAGAAAAGGAGGCTGAGGGGAGACCTTATTGCTCTCTACAACTCCCTGAAAGGAGGTTGTAGAGAGATGGGGGTCAGTCTCTTCTCTCAAGTAACAGGCAATAGGGCAAGAGGAAATGGCCCCAAGTTGCACCAGGGGAGGTTTAGATTGGATGAAAGGGTTGTCAGGCCCTGGCACAGGCTGCCCAGGGAGGTGGTTGAGGCACCATTCCTGGAGGTATTTAAAAGACATGTAGATGCGGAGCCCAAAATCATGGACGAAATGAACTCAACAGACATTTTGGAGGGATTGTTCATGGACTAAGGGAATGATATCTGTGTGTATATATCAAAGATGGAAAAAGTGGAAAGTCTGCACAATGCTGCTGAAGAGAGAAATTTGAATCCCGTGTGTCCTGGTTTCGGCTGGGATGGAGCTAATTTTCTTCCCAGTAGCTACTGTGTTTTGGGTTTAGCATGGGATTTGGTATGTGAAGAATGTTGCTAATACACTGATGTTATTAGTTGCTGCTAAGCGATGAAGGCCATCTTCCAGCTTCCCAGGTTTTGCTAACATGCAGGTGCAAAAACTTGGGAGGGGTATAGCCAGTATAGTTGACCCAAACTGGCCAAAGAGAGTATTCCATGCTATAGACGTCATGCCCAGTATAAGTGGGGGTTGGCCAGTGGGCCAAGTCCTTTCCTTTTCGTTTGTTTGGGCCTTTTTGTTCGTTTGGGCTTTCGTTCATTCATTTGGCTGTTCATTCCCTTGCCCGCTCTCTCTGGAACTTGCTGTTCTGAGGTCACTGCTGGGGAATACTGCTGTTCTGTGATCGCTGCTCAGGACAGGCTGTATCAGTCTTTGGGTCATTGAATGGTGAGAAATTGTGCATCGTTTGTTTTATATATTCTATTATAATTATTTTATTTTATTTTATTTAGTTTAATTTTCATTATTATTGTTATCATTATTAATATAGAATATAATTATTATTATCTTTTTGTTTGCTGTCCTGGTGAACTGTTTTTATCCAAACCCATGAGTTTTCCTTTCTTCTCAATTCTCCTCCCCACCCCACTGGGGAGTGGGGGTGTGAGCGAGCGGCTGCATGGTACTGGATTACCGGCTTGGGTTAAACCATGACACCGTGGATTCTGCTTTCAAATATATTTCCACTTTTCCATAAACTATCTGATTTTTCTCTGATAAACCTTTTCGAAATAGTCAATGTGATTTCAAGTTTATTTTTCTAACTATCTTATTTGGAGTTTTTTGTGACTGAGATTAGCCATTAATCTTGAATGGCTACTTGAGAGGATAAACAAGCAGAAATAACTGTCTAAGGACTGTTGGATCTTTCTCACTATTAGGATAGCAGTGAGAAAACAGCCTCCAGCAAGGTATAATGGCAAGTGAATCAACTGATGGCTTTTTACTAGGGTCTCTACCATAGCTATAAGGAGAGATAAATGCTCAATTCTGAAGCTATAATCCTTTAATCCCTGGGCCATATTATGGTTGGTCCTGTCCCATGCGTAGCTCGCTCTTTGCAAGATGATTAACAACAGGTAAGGAAGGCTCCATCTCAACGCTCAGTGGTACTTGGGGAGTTGTATCCTGTTCTCTGTTATTTGTTTTCAAGCAGGACAAAATCCATCTCAGAAGAAGAATTTGTGCCATAGCTAATCTGAGATGCAGATTGTGATGTGGTTTCACTGTGAGTATTGAAAACTTAGGTTTTGAGGCTTCTTTAAAACTTAACTCCCTATATATGCAGACAGCAAATCTACTCTGCTGCTCTGTAGAGCTTCCAGGTCCTTGCATCCTGAGCCTGACTTTCTGCCTCTTCACTGTGTCCCATTTGCAGTAATCTGTTCCTGTGGCTTTGCCCCAGAACCATCCCTGGAGCAGCCTGTTTTCAGAGTTAAAAGTCTTCTGGAAAATTACTTTGGGCAAGATAGTAAAAGAGATCCTACTGGGCACAGGTAGAAGGCTGTCTATGTACTTTAGGATCTTCAACCTGTAAATTGCATCTCATCTTTTCCAGCATTCTGGAATATGAAGAAGAGAGAGACTTAAATTCAAATATGTCCTCTTTTGAATTGTTGACCAAATTTTGGGATAAGTTTACTCTTTCCTTTGAAGACAAGAATAAAATAGCACTGGTGTTTTAGTCACAAATACAAAGCACAGCACCATACAGGCTATGAAGAAAGTTAACTCCATCCCAGCCAGACATAGTATAATCTCCACCCCTTATTCCATACCATTTGCATCATGCCCAGGTCCTGCACTATCCAATACATCTTCATTAACTACCACCCTCCTTCCCGTCTTTGACTTATACACAGATATCATTCCCTTAGTCTATGGGCTACCCCTGTAAAACATCCATAAAATGTCCATCAAATGTCCATTGAGTTCATTTAGTCCATCTGTTATGGTGGTTGCTCAGGACGGGAGAGGCAGCATGTTGTGCTGAGTTACTACTGGGTGCCAATGCCAAAGCCAGCTCAGGTTAGATCACTGCTGCACTTGTCTGGCTTCTTGCAAGGCTAATCCTCCATTGGTTCAGGTGATTCCTGCTGTAGTACTTCCTAGAATACACAACTCAAATCATGGGTTATTTTCCCCCAAGGTTAAATCTCCTTGAGGTACACATGGGATTTCCCCATCCTCCTGCATTACCCACCAGGTACACCCAGGTCCTTGAGTGAAAGCAATTCCACAAATGGGTTTGCCTTTGCCTGAGGAAGGAATAATCAAGACTGTCTTTCCCAGACAGTTCTTTATGTGTACTATGGGGACCTTATCTCTTTCTACAGCACGTAGGAGTTCTGTTTGGACAGGGGCAGGTGGGTTAGAAGATCCTCTAGTATTAACCAGCCAAGTGGCAGCCAAGTGGCTTCTGCTAAATTTGCATCCCAGTGCTTGAATGTCCTAGCATACACCTCTCTCAGTATGTTTTTTAACAGTCCAATACATCATTCAATCTTCCTGGAGGCTGGTAAATGATAGGGAACGTGGTACACCCAGTCAATTCCATGCTCCTTGGCCCAGGTGTCTATGAGGTTGTTTTGGAAATTAGTCCCATTGTCTGACTCAGTTCTTTCTGGGGTACTGTGCCACCACCAAACTTGCTTTTCAAGGCCCAGGATAGTGTTTTGGGTGGTGGTATTGGTTCCAGGTTATGTTTCCAACCATCCGGTGGTCACCTTCACCATGGTAAGCACATGGCGCTTGCCTTGGCAGGTTTGTGGCAGTGTGATATAACGAATCTGCCAGTCCTCCCCATATTGATATCGCAGCCACCATCTTCCGTGCCAGAGAGGCTTTACCCACTTGACTTGCTTATGGCATGTTTTGCATTCATGAATAACCTGTGTGATGATGTGGATGGTCAAGTCTACCCCTTGATCATGAGCCCATCTGTATGTTGTATCTCTAGATGTCCCAATGTTTCTTGGGTCCATTGAGCTACAAATAGCTTACCCTTACACTCCCAGTCCAGGTCCACCTGAGCTACTCCAATTTTGACAGCCTTGTCTACCTGTTCATTGTTTCGATGTTCTTCAGTTTCGCAGCTTTTGGGCATGTGAGCATCTATGTGATGTACCTTTAGAGTCATGTTTTCTACCCGGGCAGCAATGTCCTGCCACAATGCAGCAGCCCAGATGGGTTTACCCCTGCACTGCCAATTGGTCTTCTTCCACTGCTGTAGCCACCCCCATAGGGCATTAGCCACCATCCAGGAGTCAGTATAGAGTACTGGCCACTTTTCTCGTTCAGCAATCTCTAGGGCTAGTTGGATGGCTTTCACTTCTGCAAACTGACTTGACTCACCTTCTCCTTCAGTGGCTTCACACAGCAGCTTTCCACTTCTCATAGTTTCCTACAACACGACAGGATCCATCAGTAAACAAAGATTAATGCCTTTCATCTTCTGATAACTCATTATATGGTAGTGCCTCTTGGGCACGAGTCACCTCCTTCAGCAATGCTCCAAAATCTCTGCCTTCTGGCCAGTCCATGATCTCTTCTAGGATTCCTGGGTGGTTGGGTTTCCCCAGTCGAGCTCGTTCTGTGATCAACGCTACCCACTTACTCCATGTAGCATCAGTTGCATGATGTGTAAAGAGGAAGTTTCCTTTGAACATCCAGTCTAGCACGGGCAATTGTGGTGCCAAGAGGAGATATGCTTCTGTACCAACAACTTCTGAAGCAGCTTGAACCCCCTCATATGTTGCTAGTGTCTCTTTTTCAGTCGGAGTGTAGCGGGCCTTGGATCCTCTATATCACCAGCTCCAAAACCCTAGAGGTCGACCTCAAGTCTCTCCTGGTATTTTCTGCCAGAGACTCCAGGTGAGACCATGCTCCCCAGCTGCAGTGTAGGACACATTTTGCACAGCTGGTCCTGTACAGATGAGCCCAAGGGCTACCACACAAATTATCTCCTGTTTGACCTGTTCAAAGGCTTGTCGCTGGTCAGGACCCAACACAAAATAGTTCTTCTTTTGGATCACTCAATAGAGAGGGCTCACAAGCTGACTATAACCTGGAATATGCATTCTCCAGAATCCCACAAGGCCTAGAAAAGCTTGTGCTTTGTTTTTGTTAGCTCCTGGGGACGTGGCTGTTATCTTGTTGATCACATCCATAGGGATGTGATGACGCCCACCTTGCCATTTTATTCCCAAGAACTGGATCTTTTGTGCAGATCCTTTGACCTTGCTTTGTTTTTTTTTTAATGGCAAAACCAGCTTTCATAAGAATCTGGATTATTCTTTTTCCCTCTCAAAGACTTCCTATGCTGTGTTGCCCCACACAATGATGTCATCAATGTATTGCCAGTATTCAGGGGCTTCGCCTTGTTCCAGTACAGTCTTTATCAATCCATGGCAAAGGGTGGGGCTCTGTTTCCACCCCTGGGGCAGTTGTTTCCAGGTGTATTGGATACCCCTCCAAGTGAAAGCAAACTGTGACCTGCACTCTGCTGCCAAAGGGATTGAGAAAAATGCATTGGCAATGTCAATCGTAGCATGCCACTTGACTGCCTTTGACTCCAATTCATATTGGAGTTCCAGCTCAATAGCAACCGGAGCAGTAATCTTCTTGGATGGACCATTTTTGGACTCTGTTTTTCTTCACAATTCACATACATTGTCTTCCAGGTCCGAGGTAGGTGCACCGTCCCACTTCCTTGTGTCCTCCTCAGGATTGCACAGATAGAATCACATGGTGGCTTGTGGTGTGTGCCCACGGTTCCCTTTCCTTTGATCAGGGAAAGGTCAACTCTGTAAGGCACTCTTGATAGCTGAGACGCTGGCCTGTAGGGACATGGATGAAGAGATATTCTCCACATTCTCTTTAAGTTGCTGGAACTGACAGGACAGTCTCTCCACAGCTGAGATGCAGGCCTGTAGCAGGAGCTGGGGGACAGATTTTCCTTGAATTGCTGGAGCTGTCAGGCCAATCTATTCACAGTTGGTGCCTCAATATATGCCCAGTCCATTATTGCCACAGTGTTGGGGTATGACGGTGCACTCCATACAAACTTCCACCACATAGACCACATGCACTGGATGTCTTCTGGATCTTTGGAGGCCTAGTTGTTGTCCAGGTTGCTGTAGACCACCTCCACCACTGCTAATTCCCTCAGATACTGGACACCTTCATCAGTGGTGGTCCATTTTCCATGATCTTAAGGGTCTTTTCCAACCTAAATGATTCTATGAGATACTGGACTCTCACTGTGGACACCTGGTCGACTCCAGACTGTGTGACATGGGTCATCTTTGAAGTGAGACTTTGTTATCTTATTGGTCCCCCTTTAGGCTCACTTTTGGGGTCAGTTTGGTTTGTTCTCCTATGACTGGGATGGCTGGGTCCCCCTCTGGGATGGTTTGCCCACTTCTGAAATCTGTCTAATTCCCTTGATACTGGTATTATATATCCATATAAGTAATCTATCATAAGCATATCTGCTCTTATATTGTTGCTAAGTTGTTTCATTAATGATAAACAACTAGGCCTCCAAAGATCCGGAAGACATCCAGTGCATGTGGTCTATGTGGTGGAAGTTTGTATGGAACGCACTGTCATACCCCATTTGTAGTAAACTGTGATAGTATATACCTACTTGGTTGTTACTGTTATTGGTTGTTGCTATACAATTGATTGGTGCCATACTACTGATTAATACTATATTATTAATTGCTGATAGTAACTTGTAATAGCTTGAGAGATATATATATTTGCTTTATTAATCATAGGTATACTTGCTAGTGATGATTTTTGTGGTATTTCTGGTAATCTGTAATAAAGTAGAGAAATTTAGAAAAATAAAGCCTCCATGTCCTTATGTATTACTGAATCCTACGAACCCACGGTCGCGATCTCTACACACTCCATAGGCTGGGTAACTCTTCAGGTCATGACAGTAGTTTACAAGACCTTCCTTGAGGGGATACCTTCCCTTCTTGCTCAATAGGAGCCACCTCCAGAGGCTGTGGATTGCTCTTGCGATTCCTTTGTTGATCTCATGGTCCCTAGTGAGGGATCCCAGCTGCTGGGCTTCCTTACCCTCTAGTTCCAGACTCTGGGCTTCAGTATCCCATCATCGCAACCAAATAGCAATTCACTCACCTTCCTGAGGGCCATAATCTTTCCGCATATCTCACAGCTTGCTCAGGGATAGGGATCAGGTGGGTTTTACCTCTTTTATGTTTTCTGTCTCTTCTTTCTCCTGTTCTTGTGGCTGCCCTGCTGCAGAACAGGCTGCCTCCTCTGATTCTTCCTCTTGCTCCTGCTCAGGAGGAACTTCTTCCTCTCTTACTAACTGGATTGATCTCTACTTCCATTGTTTCTCCTTGACTACAGGAGTAACTCTTATAGTTGAGGGTTGCGTCTCTAGCCACAGTGTTTGTTTGTGTGGTGTCATGGTTTAACCCCAGAGAGCAACCAAGTACCACGCAGCCGCTCGCTCACTCCCCCCTCCCTCCCCAGTGGGATGGGGAAGAGAATCAGAAAGAAAGGAAAACTCGTGGGTTGAGATAAAGACAGTTTACTAGGACAGCAAAGGAAAAGATAATAATAATTATATTACATATTAATAATGATAATAAAATATAATTATAATAGAATATACAAAATGAACGATGCACAATTTCTCATGGCCCGATGACTCGATGACTGATACAGCCCATCACGAGCAGTGATCACAGAGCAAAACTGAGAGCGATCTCAGAACGATCCCAAGCAGTGCTCTCACAACACTGATTTCACAAGCAGCAATCTCGGAACCCCAAGTTCCCGAGAGCGTGAGAGAGAGAGGGAGGAAGGGAGACAGGGAACCCGGCCCATCGGCCAACCCTCACTTATATATTGTGCATGACGTCTACGGTATGGAATACTTCCTTTGGCCAGTTTGGGTCAACTATTCTGGCTCTACCCCTCCCAGTTTTTTGCACCTGCACATTAGCAAAACCTGGGAAGCTGGAAAAAGTCCTTGATCTCTTAGCAACAACTAATAACATCAGTGTATTAGCAACGTTCTTCACATACCAAATCCCATACTAAATCCAAAACACAGGAGCTGCTGGGTAGAAAACTAGCTCCATCCTGTCCGAAACCAGGACATTATCCACCCCTTATGCCATACCATCTACGTCATGCTCAGGTCCCACACTTTCCAATTAATCGCTGCCACTTTTTCTGTCTTTGATGTATACACACAGCTATCATTCCCTTAGTCTATGGGCCATACCTCCAAAATGTCTGTTGAGTTCATTTAGTCCATGATTTTGGGCTCCATCTGTCTTGACAGTCTTTCAGGGCAGGAGAGAGGGTGTGTGGTGTTGGATTGTTGCATGCGGCATCTGGAGCTTATAGCCGGTGCATCTGGCGTGGCTGGTGTATCTTGTCCACAGTCTGCGGGTTGAAGATTCCATCACCCAGATACTGGATACCTCCCTCCATATTGGTCCACTTGCCTGGGTGGCATATAATATCTTCCTTGAAGAAATACCTGTTCTTCACGCCTGACAGGAGTCTCCTCCAGAGACTGCAGGCTTCTATCTCTTCCAATCACCCTGTCAATGGCCACTTCCCTAGACAGGGATCCCAGCTGCCTGGCTTCCCTGCCCTCTAGTTCCAGGCTACAGGCCCCATTGTCCCAGCATCAGAGCAGACAGGTGACAAGCTGCTCCCCTTGATGACGGCTGAAATCTTTTCAGATATCTCGCAGCTCAGTCAGGGATAGGGGTCGGGTGATTATCTCTGAGTCTGCCTCTCCCTGTTCCTGTGATGTCCCTGGTTCGTCCTCATCTTTCACTAAATAAACTGATTTCTTTGTGCTCCTCTTCTTTTGTATATGGGCAACTGATACCGGCAAGGATTAGTTCTTTGGTTCATCTGTGGTGACTATCGCTGGAATTTGAGTAACCACAGTGCCCGTTGCTGGGGGTTTAGTAGCCACAGTACCCATAGCGGGGATTGGGGTAGCTGCGGTGCCCATTGCCGAGGTTGGAGTAGCCGCAATGCCTATTGCAGGGGGTGAAGTAACCGCAGTGCCTGTCGTGGGGGTTGGAGTAGCCACGGTATTCGTAGTGGGGGTTGGGGTAACCGCACAGCACCCACATCTGCACCGATGTTTAATCTTAAGCAAGACCTGACACAAATTCATTCCGAGTAATAGGAGCAAGCCGGTTGGAGCATCCCAAAGGTATTCGAAATTCTCAAGAGCTCCTCTAACTAGCCAGCAGGAGAAAGGGAAAGTAAAGGAAGGCGTTTCCCCCGGTGACCCTTCGGGAGAAAACTCAAAAGTGTAATTACTAATAGTTCCCACTAGATGGCTCCCGAAGGACGGAGCTGAAGCCGCCGCTGCCACTCCTCTCCCGCCATTGAATACAAATACAAAAGTGTTCCCATTACCAATGATTTTATCATACCACAAGCCAGTGCCACACAGCACAGCAGAGCGATACCTCTAATCCAATGCCCAAAGGACTGCCGTGGTTTAACCCCAGCTGGTAACCGAATACCACACAGCTGCTCGCTCACGCCCCCCTCCCCGGCAGGGTGGGGAGGAGAATCAGAGAGAAAGGAAAACTCACGGGTTGAGATAAAGACAGTTCACCAGGACAGCAAAGGAAAAGATAATAATAATATCATATATTAATAATGATAATAATAATAATAAAATGTAATGATACTAGAATATACAAAATGAACGATGCACAATTTCTCACCGCCCAATGACCTGACAACTGATACAGCCTGTCCTGAGCAGCAATCATGGAGTGAAACCAAGAGAGATCTCGAAACAGCGATTTCCCTAGCAGAGATCTCGGAACCCCAAGTTCCTGAGAGCGCGAGAGAGTGAGCGAATGAGAGGGAGGGAACTCAGCCCACCAGCCAACCCCCAGTTATATACTGAGCATGACGTCTATGGTATGGAATACTATGGCCAGTTTGGGTCAACTGTACTGGCTATACCCCTCCCAACTTTTTGCACATTAGCAAAACCCGGGAAGCTGGAAGATGGCCTTGATCTCTTAGCAACAACTAATAACATCAGTGTATTAGCAACATTCTTCACATACCAAATCTCATACTAAATCCAAGACACAGTAGCTGCTGGGAAGAAAATTAGCTCCATCCCAGCCAAAAACAGGACGTGATCTCAGAACAATTGACATTCTCAGAGTCCATTTGTGTGGCCTCTGATTGAGAGATCCTTTCAGTGTCTGTTTGTGTGTCCCTAGACAGAGAGGCTCTCTTGCTCTTTTGGGAGTGCTGAACAGAAGCTCGACAGGCATGGGCCAGGCCCCAACAGAGCATTAGAAGTTGCTGTGTTCCATTGGTGCAGGCAAGGCTCTTTAGTCAGTCATCCTTGCCGTAAATTTCTTTAAATTATAACTGGATAATCTTCCAGTCTTCTGGAGGGGACCCCTTTTGTCTGAGGAACTCCTGGGGATCTAGCTCATATTTGATGAAACAGAGTTGTTAAATTAACAAAGGAATGACTAGAGATATGATTCTTTGTTCGTAGTAGAAATCCTGTTTTACCAGCAACTATTTTTAAGGAATGCTATAACAAAATATGCATGCTTGTACATTCATGTTCCTGTATTTTATTTTCTGTCAAATAAGACTCTACACTGGCCTTGTTATTAATAAGTTGAGGATGATAAAAATAGGTGATCTTGAACTACAGTATAAAACAATCTAATCTGCTATGATATATACTATATATCATAGTATATGATCTATATACACTATATGATATATACTAAATTCTAATGGGCAAAAGAAGTATAACAAGAGTATGGAAATTGAAAAGCTGTGTACTGGGTTTGCATGGCAAGGTTTTGGTAGCGGGGGGGCTACAGGGGTGGCTTCTGTGAGAAGCTGCTAGAAGCTGTCCCCTATGTCTGATAGAGCCAATGCCAGCCAGCTCCAAGATGGACCCGCCACTGGCCAAGGCCAAGCCCATCAGCAATGGGATAACAGAGTTAAGAAGGGGGGGGGGGGGGGGAACCCCTTTGGTGGGATTATAGCAGCGGAGAGGAGTGAGGATATGTGAGCACAACAACTCTGCAGACACCAAGGTCAGTGGAGAAGGAGGGGGAGGAGGTGCTCCAGGCACCAGAGGAGAGATTCCCCTGCAGCCTGTGGTGAAGACCATGGTGAGGCAGGCTGTCCCCCTGCAGCCCATGGAGGTCCACGGTGGAGCAGATATTCACATGCAGCCTGTGGAGGACCCCATGCCAGAGCAGGTGAATGTGCCCTGAAGGAAGCTGTGACCCTGTGGGAAGCCCACGCTGGAGAGCAGGCTCCTGGCAGGACCTGTGGACTCCTGGAGACAGAGGAGCCCATGCTGGAGCAGGTTTGCTGGCAGGACTTGTGACCCCGCCAGGGACCCACGCTGGAGCAGTCTCTTCCTGAAGGACTGCACTCCATGGAAAGGACCCACGTTGGAGCAGTTTGTGAAGAACTCATCTTGGAGAAGTCCATGGAGGACTGTGTCCCATGGGAGGGACCCCACGCTGGAGCAGAGGCAGAGTGTGAGGAGTCCTCCCCTGCAGAGGAAGGAGCAGCAGAGACAACATGTGATAAACTGACCACAACCCCCGTTCCCTGTCCCCCTGTGCCACTCGTGGGGAGGAGGTAGAGGAATCAGGAGTGAAGTTGAGCCCAGGAAAAAGGGAGGGGTGGGGGGAAGGTGTTTTTAAGATTTGGTTTTATTTCTCATTGTCCTACTCTGATTTGATTGGTGATAAATTAAATTAATTTTTCCCAAGTCGAGCCTGTTTTGCCCGTGACGGTAATTGGCGAGTGATCTCCCTGACCTTATCTCGACCCACAAGCCTTTCATTATATTTTCTCTCCCCTGTCCAGCTGGGGAGGGGAGTGACAGAGTGGCTTTGGTGGGCACCTGGCATCCAGCCAGGGTCAACCCATGACAGCTGTTGCATGAGAAGACCCATTTCTGTTTTAAAAATAAAAAAAAAAAAAAAAAAGAAAAAAAAGAATAGGACCTGTAGTGATAGGACAAGGGGTAATGGTTTTAAACTAAAAGAGAGTAAATTCAGACCAGATATAAGGAAGAAAATGTTTTCAATGAGGATTGTGAAACACTGGCACAGGTTGCCCAGAAATGCTGTAGATGCCCCATCCCTGGAAACATTCCAGGTCAGGTTGGACGGGGCTCTGGGCAACCTGATCTAGTTGAAGATGTCCCTGCTCATTGCAGGGAGGTTGGACTAGATGACATTTAAAGGTTCATTTCCAACCCAAACCATTCTATGATTCTATGAAAAAGCATTGTTTGTATATTCTGAAATTAATGTCAGACTTCCCTATCTAGTTCTAACAATGGTTTTATTCAGCCTAAATTATCATTAAATATTGAAAACACCTAATATGCAATTTTCACTAACAAAAATTTGGAGATTGTTATAAAATATGTGTGTTCATTTCTTGTATTGCTATCTGATTTAGAAACCTAGCAAGGATGTAAAACTACGTTTTAAACAAGACCAGAGTTCTTTGCAGAAAATATGTTTATTATGTACTGTGAATGATTCCCTGAAATACTTGGATTAATTAAATCATTCAAAGTCAGTCAATCTAGATAGAATAAAGGCTGCTAACAGAATGCCAGAATTGCATGAGGCTGTCCTTTCCATGGCTGAAGCCCACTCCCGTAGTCGTTTTGCCAAAAGAGGATGTGTTTATGTAGAGAGCCCATTTACTTTTATATGTATCTATGAAGTTACTTAAATAAAGCAACTGAAACTACCAACAAAACTCTGGAGTCCTTCCTGACAGAGTCCTTGTGTGGCTGTTCACTCAACTCCTGCTCAGGTTTTGGCCTAACACATCTCATGCTAAGGTATGATGATGCTGGGAGCAGCGCCGTTAGGTGAAGGTGACAGCAACACTTCAGGACACAGCAGGACACAATGGACAGGAAAAGATAAGGGCCATCCTGCAGCCATTGTCACCTGCAGCTGATATCTCCTGATTTTTTGCATAATAACTGTCTGGCAGTTTCTGCAGAATCCACTAATTTATGGAAATCATATAGACCAAGCTTCCAGGTTGGAAAGCATAAATATGTCAGTTTACCCAAAAAACTTTTGGAGCACATCCAACAGCGGCCAGACTGCTGAGACTCTTGTGCTTCCTGGGGTAATACAGTGGATGCCCACACCATGATGGAAGACTAAGAATGAGCGCTCTCACCATCAGATAGGTAACTATTTTGCTCATAGATGCATGAGTTACTGGAGTTAGAGTTAGTGAATTCATGAATCAATGAAGTAACCAATTAGAAACTTAAGTTAGACTTGTCTGTTAAAAGGGGATTGAGCTTTTGTCAATTTTTACCTAATGAGCTCATGAAATAAAGTTTCATTCACAGAATACATTGACCCAAAATTTGTGAGATCCAAACGAACCATGACACCTTGTGACAATCAGGCCGCCTTCCTCCAGCAAAAGCTCTGTACACAAATAGGATTAGATGATGGTTCTTGGAGACTATAGAGGATAAACTAGATTACACAGGAAGTCTCACCCAGCCTTTCATTTCTAATAAGGTATAGAAATACAGGATCTAATATTAGATGATCCTAACCATAAAAGAGATGGAGCTCATCAGAGGTCTCACCACAAAGAAATGTCTAGTTAATTATAGTGAACTGCCAAAAGGCTAAAGAGTGAAGAGGAAAGAGTGTCTGAACTTAAATGAACTTGAGTAGAATTTTATTTCAGTATTTTTCCATTGCTGCAGGCAGAAATATTGTTCCTTGTTGCCATGCTGCTGCTGCTGTACTAGATTACTCTGAATTGCTTCCCTATTGTACCTGTTTGGAAATCAGAAATGCTACAGTACTGACATTTAGACTACCTAACACTAATTGGCAATTTGATACACACTAGCTAGGATGAAGTTAAACACAAAGGATGTTTGAATCGGGCTTTACATTCTGCAAGAAGAAATTGGTATACCGTTGCTAATTAACTTCATGACCCTAGTGGTAGAGAAGCCAGTGAGGAGAGGTGCTCTGCTGGACCTCATATTCACCAACAAGGAGGGGCTCGTTGGGGATGTGAGGGCAAAAGGCAACCTTGACTGCAGTGACCATGAGACAGTGGAGTTAAGGATCTTAAAGAGGAGGGTAAAAAGCAAGCTCACAACCCTGAACTTGAGGAGAGAAGACTCTGGCCTCTTCAGGGATCTGCTTGACAGAGTCCCATGGGATAAGGCCCTGGAGGGAAGAGGGGCACAAGAAAGCTGGTTAATATTCAAGCATCACCTTCTACAGGCTCAAGAGCAGTCTGTCTCAATGAGCAGGAAGTCAGGTAAAAATGCCGGGAGACCTGTGTGGATGAACAAGGAGCTCCTGGCCAACCTCAAACATAAAAAAGAAGCATACAGAGGGTGGAAGCAAGGATGGATAACCTAGGGGGAATAGAAAGACATTGTCTGAGCATGCAGGGATGAGGTTAGGAAAGCCAAAGCCCACCTGGGGTTGAGTCTGGTGAAGGATGTCAAAGGCAGTGTTGTGGTTTAACCCCAGTCGACAACCAAGCACCACACAGCCACTCGCTCACCCCGCACTCCCAGTGGGATGGGGGAGACAATCGAAAAAAAACTTGTGGGTTGAGATAAGGACAGTTTAATAGGACAGCAAAGGAAGAGGAAATAATAATAATAATAATGATAAAAGAATATACAAAACAAGTGCTGCACAATGCAATTGCTTACCGACCGATGCCCAGCCTGTCCCCAAGCAGCGACCCCTCCCTGGCCAATTCACCCCAGTTTATATACTGAGCATGACGTCATATGGTATGGAATATCCCTTTGGCCAGTCTGGGTCAGCTGTCCTGGCTATGCCCCCTCCCAGCTTCTTGTGCTCCTCCTCGCTGGCAGAGCATGGGGAGCTGAAAAGTCCTTGACTTTTAGTATAAGCACTACTTAGCAACAACTAAAACCATCAGTGTGTTATCAACATTATTCTCATACTAAATCCAAAACACAGCACTATACCAGCTACTAGGAAGAAAATTAACTCTGTCCCAGGCGAAACCAGGACAGGCAGAAAGAAGGGCTTCTCTAAGTACACAGGCAACAAAAGGAATACTAGGGAAAATGTGGGCCTATTGCTCAAAGAGATGGGGATATGGTTACACAGATCATGGAAATGGCTGAGGTACTGAATGCCTTCTTTGCCTCAATCTTTACTAGCAAGACTGGCCTTCAGGAATCCCAGGCCCCAGAGAGCAAGGAAGCTGTACCCTTGCTGGAAGAGGATCAGATCAGGGAATACTTAAGCAAAATGGACATACATAAGCCCTGAAGGGATGCACCCACGAGTGCTGAGGTTGCTGGACGATGTCATGGCAAGGACACTTTCAATAATCTTTGATTGATCATGGTGAATGGGAGAAGTGCCTGAGGAATGGAGGAAAGCAAATATCACTCCTATCTTCAAAGAAGGGCAAGAAGGGGGACCTGGGGAATTGCAGGCTGGTCAGCCTCATCTCAATCCCTAGAAAAGTAATGGAGCAGCTAATCCTGGGAATCACTTAGAGGCACATGAAGGACAAGAAGGTCATCAGGAGTAGTCAGCATGGATTCACCAAGGGGAAGTCATGCTTCACCAATCTGAAAACCTTCTATGATGAAATGACTGGCTTGGTAGATGAGGGGAGAGCAGTGGATATTGTCTACTTACACTTCAGTAAGGCCTTTGACACTTGTTTCCCAGAGGTCCCAGAGGGTGGTGATCAGTGGCATGAAGTCTAGTTGGAGGCCAGTAACCAGCAGTGTACCCCAGGGGGTCAATACTGGGTCTGAATGTGTTCAACATCTTCATTAATGATCTGGATGATGGGGCAGAGTGTACCCTCAGCAAGTTTGCTGATGACACAAAATTGGGAGGAGTGGCTGATAGGCCAGAGGGTCATGCTGCCATCCAGAGGGACCACGATAGGCAGGAGAAATGGGCTGACAGGAACCTCATGCAGTTCAACAAGGGGAAATGCCAAGTCCTGCCCCTGGGGAGGAATAACCCCAGGAACCAGTACATGATGGGGACAAATCAGCTGGAAAGCAGCTTTGAAGAAAAGGACCTGGGACTCCTGGTGGACACCAAGTTGAACATGAGACAGCAATGTACCCTTGCGGCAAAGGTGGTGAATGGTATTCTGGGCTGCATTAGGAGGTGTTTAGTCTAGAGAAGAGAAGGCTTGTGGGGGGATCATAGCAATGTCTATAAACACCTGAAGGGAGGGTGCAAAGAAGATGGAGCCAGGCTCCTTTCAGTGGTGTCCAGTGACAGTACATAAAACTTCCTCTCTGCTGCTCCCTCCTCCTCATGCTCTTCCCCTGCTCCAGTGTGGGGTCCCTCCCATGGGACACAGTCCTTCCCACAAGCTGCAGTTCTTCAAGAACTGCTCCAGCATGGGTCCTTTCCACAGGGTGCAGTCCTTCAGGAATAGACTGCTCTAGCATGGTTTCCCAATGGGGTCACAAGTCCTGCCAGCAAACCTACTCTTGAGTGAGCTCCTCTCCACAGGCCGCAGGTCTTGCCAGGAGCCTGCTCCAACATGGGCTTCCCATGGGGTCACAGCCTCCTTCAGGGCACATCCACCTGCTCCGGCGAGAGGTCCTCCACAGGCTGCAGGTGGATATCTGCTTGACCATGGAGCTCCATGGGTTGCAGGAGGACAGCCTGCCTCACCATGGTCTTCACTATAGGCTGCAGGGGAATCTCTGCTCCGGCTCCTGGAGCACCTCCTCCCCCTCCTTCTCCACTGGCCTTGGTGTCTTCAGAGTTGTTGCTCTCACATATTCTCACTCCTCTCTCCCAGCTGCTGTTGTTGGTTTTTACCTTTTCTTAAATATATTATCACAAAGGCACTACCAACATTGCTGATTAGCTCAGCTTTGGCCAGTGGCAGGTCTGTCTTGGAGCTGACTGGAACTGACTCTGTCTGCCATGGGGACAGCTTCTGGCATCTTCTCACAGAAGTCACCCCTGCAGCGCCCCCCCCCCCCCCCATCCCCCCCCCAACACTTCCACATAAACCCAATACAGAAGTGGAGAGAAAAAAAGTATATTTTAAAAGATCAATATAATTGTCTGTCTTAGGATCTTTAGATGAAATATCTACTTCATAATTCCATCTGGATCCTAAATCCCTTAGTATGTGCTGATACATGCCCTAGTTTAAGTGGATTCCCATTATCTGGTTTTGCTTGAGCTATTAGATATAGTTTGTTTCTCATAGTTCCTTTCCTCAAACTTCTCTTTCTTTAGTTTTCCATCCTTCAACTTCCCAGTACAGGAGCCATCGAGTGGCCCCAGCCCATACCCCATAGGAATCAGTATACATTGTGCCGGAGCCCCGCTCGGCAGGTAGCACTGCCGTCTGGAGCTCAACCAACTGAGGTGACCCCTCTATTTCCTCTGTTTCAGCTGTTCCCTCCGAAGATCGCAAGAGGGCAGCCCTGCCCTTCCATTTCCCTTTAAGCCTTTGTGATGATTCATCTGTGAACCAAACATCAGACCAACCCTCGGGATCTTTGTGTAAATTAGGTGGGGGTGCTGCATCTTGCATGGATGAGGGCCCTTGGATATTATACTCTGTTAATTTCCCTGTAAGACCAGATTTCCCCTCAATCCAGTCACGATGTGCTATGTACATTACCATTTTCTGAATTGTACTGGAGTGTGCAATTCCCTGTGGAACAGTAGATTCTCTAATTCCTTTAAGAATAGGGAATGGGGTTCGAATGTCTAAGGATGTGTCTAATGTGATGGATTCAGTATCTGAGGGCTGTGTAAGTAGCGGCTAATGATTTTTCCCAAGATGAATACTGTGCTTGGGAACCTTGCCACACCTTTGATCCAAATCGTATAGGAGTTAATTGGGCTTTATCAGGAACTCGTTGACACAATCTCCATTGATATTCTTTTTCTGAGAGTCCTATATGTAGGCTAAAAGGGACTTCCAGTATTACTGAGCCCATATCATGATGTTCTGAAACATTGCATATTAATAAACAAAATGCTTCTTCATGAATAACTGTCCATTCCCAGGTAGCACATATCTTTAACAAATTATATAAGGGTCGAGCAATTATACTAAATCCTGGAATATGTGCTTGCCAGAATCCTAAAAAGTTCCTAAGACTTGTCAGAGATCCTTCTTCAGATATTTGCTGTAAGGTATCAGGGGGAATACACCATCTACCAGTTTACCAGGTTATGTCTAAAAATCATTTGGCTAGGTGCTTGTCATTTTACTTCAGGAATAATAATCCCCTTGTTTTCCAGATGATCTAGAATGCAATCACACATTATTTGGACCTTATCGGGGGAATCCCATCCAACTAGAATGTCATCTATATATTGATATACTGTCATTCCTGGTTCTTGTGGGACTTGTTCTAATTCCTTAGCTAAAACCAGTACTGTTTAATGTCTTCATCAATGACACAGACAGTGGGATCAAGCGCACCCTCAGCAAGGTCCAGAGGAGGGCCACAAAAATGATCAGAGGGCTGGAGCACCTCTCCTATGAAGACAGGCTGAGAGAGTTGGGGTTGTTCAGCCTGGAGACGAGAAGGCTCCGGGGAGACCTTATTGCAGCCTTTCAGTACTTAAAGGGGGCTTATAGGAAAGATGGGGACAAACTTTTTAGCAGGGCCTGTTGTGATAGAACAAGGGGTGATGGTTTTAAACTAAAGGAGGGGAGATTCAGACTAGATATAAGGAAGAAAACTTTTACGATGAGGATCATGAAACACTGGAACAGGTCGCCCAGAGAGGTGGTAGATGCCTGTCGTGGTTTAACCCCAAATGGTAACCAAATACCACGCAGCCGCTCGCTCACTCCCCCACTCCCCAGTGGGGTGGGGAGGAGAATCGGAGAGAAAGGAAAACTCACGGGTTGAGATAAAAGCAGTTCACCAGGACAGCAAAGGAAAAATATAAAAATATATTAATAATGATAATAATTAATAATATATATAAGGATAATAGAATATATAAAACAAAAAATACACAATTTCTCACCACCCGACGACCGATACAGCCTGTCCCGAGCAGCAGGCAGGGAGCAGGGGTATCCCCCCCCAGCTATCCCAGAACACCAAGTTCCAGAGAGAGCAGGCGAGGGAACAAACAGCCGAACAAACGAACGAAAAGGCCCGAATGAATGAAAAAAAAAGGAAAAACAGGGAAACAAAAAGCAACCCGAAGGGAAGCTTAAGGATTAAGGCAAGTTAAAGGAAGTGGCCCACCGGCCGACCCTCACTTATACCAGGCATGCTGTCTCTGGTATGGAATATTCTCTTTGGCCAGTTTGGATCAACTATTCTGGCTCTACCCCTCCCAAGTTTTTGCACCTGCAGATTAGCAAAACCTGGGAAACTGCAAAATGTCCTTGGTGGTTCAGCAGCAACCAGCAACATCAGTGTGCTGTCACCGTTCTTCTCACACTAAATCCAAAACACAGGAGCTGCTGGAGACAAAACTAGCTCCGTCCTGGCCTAAACCAGGACAACGCCCCATCCCTGGAAACATTCCAGGTCAGGCTGGACGGGGCTCTGGGCAACCTGATCTAGTTGAAGATGTCCCTGCTCATTGCAGAGGGGTTGGACTAGATGGCCTTTAAAGGTCCCTTCCAACCCAAACTATTCTATGATTCTATGGTTCTGTGATAAGCCTGAATTGACAATGTAGGGCTATCCTTGAATTCTTGGGGTAAACATGTAAAAGTGCACTGTATTCTACCCCAGGTAAAGGCAAATCTCTCTTGATCTTCAGATTGCAATGGGACCGTGAAAAACATATCCTTTATATCCAAAACAGCCATCCTTGGCTTGTTCTAAAACAAAAACAAAACAAAAAAAAAAGATTTGTAATGGAAGGGACAGCAGCATGTAAGGGTCCAGTATTTTCATTGTATTTACAGTAATCTACTGTTAAACACCAGGTACCATTAGGTTTACGAACAGGCCACATGGGGGAGTTACACAGGAAATGAGTTTTCCAAATACCCCTTTATTCTAAATCCTGAATAAGAGCAGTTATGCCTTGCGAGGCTTCAGGGCTAATACGATATTGTCATACATGAGTTAAGGCACTTTTAATGACTTTGGTGCAGCCTGTAATAGAGAAGTGGTGGACCCTTCAGCT
The DNA here is from genome assembly GCA_009819775.1 of Phoenicopterus ruber ruber. NCBI lineage: Eukaryota > Metazoa > Chordata > Aves > Phoenicopteriformes > Phoenicopteridae > Phoenicopterus > Phoenicopterus ruber. The sequence goes on from CM020247.1 coordinate 33,204,420, forward strand.
GATATTCCATCCATAGAGATTACAGAATTCTGAGTTTGATGGTTTGGCACCCAAGTGCCTAAAGGAATCTTAATAATCTGGGATTTTAATATATTCATACCTAATATACTTAAGGGTCCTACTGCCACTATATGTCTCAGTATTCTTCCATTGGGCAAAATCAATTTTATCCTGGCCACAGGAAGCTCTTGTCTTTTCCCCACAATCCCTGTTATAGAGATTCTTTCTCAAGTTTTCTTTATTAATCCAGGGGCATCCTCAGCTTTAATCGTTGATATTGAGGCTCCCATATCAATGAGAAAAGAAACAGAATGTTTATCATTAATAGTAAATTATATACTAGGGCTTTTACTAATATTAATTCCAAGAAATTTCAGCCACTTGAGACAAGTCATTGGAACTCCCTGGGCCCGAAGTTGGAAGCTCCTCTGTTAATTTCCTGATACTAGGATCAGGGCAACAGACAGAATAATTGGGGCTGAATCAGAAAGCAGACAGTCCGGGACTTTCTCAGCATCTATGCCGCTATCCCTTTCACAATTATCCCACAATCTCTATAAGAAAAATGTGGGCATCCCATCTAATTGGCCTAGTGTAAAATCTATTCCTAGCAAGAAACCCCCATAAGCATCTCTGCTCTCTCTCTGATTTATCAGGGGGTCTTTTTATATCAGATAGATTAACTTCCACAGGGAACTTTCAAACATTTTGTCCCCTCTTATAATTTCCCTTTGGAGTTTGGGCAACCCTGATCCATCCTTCCCTGTTCCTGTGTCAGCCTGCCATATAAGGAGTGTCTCCCATAAAGGCAGTCCAATTCTGCAACCCCTGAGCCATTATAGTGTTCCAATCAGCATCCCCACTGTGCACCATTAAGGCTAGACTGCATTTTGCAATAGTCTTTACTTTCCCTGCCTCTGTTGCTTCCATGGACATCATGTCCTGTGGTATAGTACTGCATGCATTAATGACATCTCAAGCAGCCAGTCTCTGAGTCCACTCAGAAAACCCTTCAGAAGTATACCAAGGAGGAGAAGGTTTATATCCTCATTTTCCTTGTATTTGTCTAATAGCATTTATTATTGAAGATAATAGGGAGAAGGTATTCTGTCCAGCCCCTGCATCAAGGTTCTGAAGAATTATTCCTTCTCCCCGAAATATTTTCCTGGCCTCAGTTTGATTAAGAGTAATAGCTTCAATTCTATTTTGATGGCACCATGCTACCCATCTGTCGTGGTTTAGCCCCAGCCGGAGGCTGAGCCACGCGGTCGCTCGCTCACCCCCTCTCCCGGTGGGACGGGGAGAGAATTGGGACGAAGAAAAGCAAAAACTCGTGGGTTAACAACAACAACAGTTTAACCAAACAACAACGGGAAAGAGAACAAACAAGCGAGAAACCCCAACAATGACAACAACAGCGTGTACTTAGCGGTGCTTTCCGGACAGGTCGCTCCGCCCGCAGCCCGACGCCCAGCCCGCTCCTGAGCAGCGATTCCCGCCCCACCAGTCACCCCCCTCTAAATAGTGAGCGTGACGGTCACATGGTATAGAATAGACCCCGGCCAGCTTCTGGTGAAAATTAACCCTATCCCAGCCGCAACCAAGACACCATCCTAGCCAGTCCTCATCAACCCTTTTGACTGTAAGGTTATCTGCCTTAACTGTTCTGCAGTATAGTTTGTAGTGGTCATTGTGACCTGAGGTGGCAGGGGAGCACCTTTGCCTCTGGCAGGAGCTGGAGGTTGTACCATGGAAGTTTCAATGGTGGAATAGAATGAAGCTGTGCTATCTGGATTATGTTTGGGTAATGTGGGAGCAGGAGGTTCAGGGTCAGAATCATCCTCATCACTAAATCTCATTATATATATATATTCTTTGCATGATCTCACTCTGAGACTGGGCGAGTACGCTCTAGCTGGCATAAAGCCAGAGGTCTGAGGTTAGTTTCCAATTGTTGAAGTAATTGTTCCTTAACAAAAACTATGAGATTCAAAGGCAGCTGCTCATACCTCTGTATCCTTAGGTCACTGTTCAGTGTCCTGAACTTTCTGCCTGCTAGCGTTTAGCTCCTGCTTAGTAGCGCTTGTCTCTGTCCGAGCAGCATTTAGCTCCAGCTTGGTAAAGTTTACTTCCTGCCTAGTAACACTTAGCTCCTGTTCAGTGGCAATTAGCTTTTGCTTAGTAACGTTTAATTCCTGCCTAGCAGCATTTAGTTCCCGATCTTTGGCACTTAGCAACATGTTTCCTGCCACTAATGCCTCTGTAAGGATCCCAATGAAGGTCCCTTGCCTGCCTTTGCTTTGCATTTATGACTTCCCTGACATTTTGAAAATTCTTCTCACAGGTTTCCCCAATTAAAACAGTTCTCAGCTACCCAATTCTTATCCCATCTAGGTGTTTATCATCCTTTATTTTCTTGCCATTATCACTGATTTTCTACTGCCTCCTCCCAAGCATCCATGACCCATATATTTTACGGAATCCCACTTCTGACATCAGTTCATGTCACAACCTAAACGATTACCTGGTCTGCAGGTGTACAGAGATCGTAACCGTGGGTTCATAGGATTCCATAATACAGAGGGACACTGAGGTTTTATCCTCTAAATTTCTCTACTTTATTACAGATTACCACAAATATCACCACTAGCAAGTAAACTTATGATTAATAAAAAACACTGCAACCACCAAATAGGCATATACTATCACAGGTTACTACAAACTTATCATTAATGAAACAGCTTAGCAACAATATAACAGCAAATATGCTTATGATAGATTACTTATATGGATATATAATACCAGTATCAAGCAATTTGGATTTCAGAATGGGCCAAATCATCCCAGAGGGGAAGACAAACCAATCCCGGGGGGGGGCTCAGCCATCCCAGAGGTGGAAGAATAAATCAAACTGACCCCAAAAGTGAGACCAAAAAGAGTTCAGCCTGTTTAGGAAAGGAAAAGTACATGCAGCACGGGAATTTCTCAGAGAGAGGTGCCCCTTTTTGGATAAAAATGAAGTAATTTTCATATCATAGGGACATAAGAGGATATAGGAGACCACCACTCCAAGCAGCCAATAGGTGCCTTTAATTTATATTTTTATAGAATCATAGAATCGTTTAGGTTGGAAAAGACCTTTAATATTATCGAGTCCAACCATTAACCCAGCACTGCCAAGTCCACCACTAAACCATGTCCTTAAGCTCCGCATCTACACGTTTTTTCAATCCCTCCAGGGATGGGGACTCCACCACTGCCCTGGGCAGCCTGTTCCAGGGCCTGACAACCCCTTCTGTGAAGAAATGTTTCCCAATATCCAATCTAAACCTCCCCTGGCGCAACTTGAGGCCGTTTCCTCTTGTCCTATCACTTGTTACTTGGGAGAAGAGACTGACCCCCACCTCGCTACCACCTCCTTTCAGGTAGTTGTAGAGAGTAATAAGGTCTCCCCTCAGCCTCCTTTTCTCCAGGCTAAATGTTGCGGTTTAGCCCCAGTTGGTAGCTAAAAGTACCATGCGGCCACTCGCTCACTCCCCCCACCCCCTGCAGTGGGATGAGGAGGAGAATTGGGGAAAAGAAAGGCAAAACTCGTGGGTTGGGATAAAAACAGTTTAACAGGACAGCAAAGGAAGAGAAAACAGGAAAAACTAAAAAACCATGATAACAATAACAGAATATACTAACCTTGTGATTCACAATACAAATTCGGATCATGGCCATCCCCCCTTTATATACTGAGTGTGATGGTCACATGGTATCGAATATCCCCCTGGCCAGCTTCCTGTGAAAATTAACCCGATCCCAGCCTCAACCAGGATGTTATCCACCCCTTATTCTATACCATTTACGTCATGCTCAGATCCTACACTTTCCAATTAGTCACCACCACTTTTCCTGTCTTTTTTATATATACACACACAGAGACATCATTCCCTTATAGACCATCCCTCCAAAGTGTCTGTTCAGTTCATTTAGTCCATGACTTTGGGCTCCATCTGTCATAACAGTCTCTCGGGGCAGGAGAGATGACACGCAGTTCACTCAGTCAGCGAAAGGGGGCCAGGTTTCAGTGCGGTGCAGCAGGTGACATTGCATGCAGTGTGTAGTGTTGGATTGTTGCATGTTGCATTTGGAGCTTGCAGTTATGGTATCTGGCGTGACCTGTGTATCGTGTCCACAGTCTGCGGGTTGAAGATGTCGATCTTGAGGAAGTTGCTGGGTGCCAGTTGCTAAAGCCAGTTCTGCTTCCATTACTGCTGCACTTTGCTCAGTTTTATCAAAGCTCATTCTTCATTAATTTGGGTACTTCTTACTATAATACCATTGATATGGCATGTAGCAACTGTGGTAGAGATGACATACAGTGACAGAGTTATTTAGCACTTAACATCATACAATTCAAATCATTGGCTATTCTCATCCAAAATCAAATCCCCTTGAGGTACACATCAGACTGCCCATCCTTTCTCATCACCCACCAAGTGCACCCAGGTCCTTGAGCAAAAGCAATTCCGTGGATGGATTTGCTTTTGCCTGAGGCAAGACTAATCCAGACTGTCTTCCCTAACATATTCTTCCTGTGCACTACAGGAACTTTATCCCCTTCTACAGTATGTGGGAGATTTGATGGGGCAGGGCCAGCTCGATTGGTGGATCCTCTAGTGTTGACTAACCAGGTGGCTTTTGCTAAATGTGTATCCCAATGTTTGAAGGTCCCACCACCCATTGCTCTCAGTTGTAGTTTTCAGTAGTCCATTGTATCATTCAATTTTCCCAGAGGCTGGGGCATGAGAGGGGATGTGATACACCCACTCAATGCCATGCTCTTTGGCCCAGGGGTCTATGAGGTTGTTTCGGAAATGAGTCCCGTTGTCTGACTCAATCCTTTCTGGGGTGCCATGTCCCCATAAGACTTGCTTCTCAAGGCCCAGGATAGTGTTTCGGGCAGTGGCATGGGACACAGGATATGTTTCCAGCCATCCCGTGGTTGCTTCCACCATTGTAAGCACATGGCACTTGCCTTGGCAGGTCTGTGGGAGTGGGATAGAATCAATCTGCCAGGCCTCCCCGTTTTTCTATTCCAGCCATCGTCCTCCATAGCAGAGAGGCTTGGACCACTTGGCTTGCTTGATTGCAGCGCATGTGTCACACTCATGGATAACCTGTGCGATAGTGTCCATGGTCAAGTCCACCCCTCGGTCACGAGCCCATCTATATGTTGCATCTCTTCCCTGATGGCCTGAGGTGTCATGGGCCCACCAAGCTAGGAATAATTCACCTTTCTGTTGCCAGTCCAGATCCACCTGTGCCACTTCAATCCCAGCAGCCTGATCCACCTGCTGGTTGTTTTGATGTTCCTCAGTGGCCTGACTCTTGGGCATGTGGGTATCTACGTGGCGTACTTTTACAACCAGCTTCTCTAGCCGGGCAGCACTATCTTGCCACAATTTGGCAGCCCAGATGGGTTTGCCTCTGCGCTGCCAGTTGCTCTGCTTCCATTGCTGTAACCACCCCCACAGAGCATTTGCCACCATCCAGGAGTCGGTATAGAGATAGAGCACTGGCCACTTCTCTCGCTCAGCAATATCTAAAGCCAGCTGGATGGCTTTCACCTCTGCAAAGTGACTCGATTCACCTTCTCCTTCAGTGGCTTCCGCGACTCGTTGTGTAGGACTCCACACAGCAGCTTTCCACCTTCGATGTGGCAACCCCACAACAGAAGGATCCTCTGAGAGACTGGGCAAGGTGGACAGTTGTTTAATGTCCTCTGTCTCCACAGCAGCTATACCCAAAGCCCACTGGTACCACTTTGGGTCCTTGAAATGCCCTCTCCTGAGGGTCTATGCCAAGGATGCACGGAGCATCTGGGCCAGTCACAATGGGGTGCCTTTGCCACTTGTTCCCAGTTAGGCTCACTTCGGCCTCCAATACAGTTAGCTGTTGGGATCCCCCTGTCACTCCAGAAATACAGATGGGTTCTGCCCCTTTATAGCTTGATGGCATTAGGATACACTGTGCACCGCTGTCCACTAGAGCCTTATACTCCTGTGGGTCTGAGGTGCCAGGCCATCGCATCCACACAGTCCAATAAACCCGGTTGTCCCTCTCCTCCACCTGGCTGGAGGCAGGGCCCCCCTAGTCCTGGTCATAGCATTTGTTACTCACTTCTGGTAAATATGAGTCGGAAGTCCCTTCAGGAGGGTCAGAACTAAGATCAGCCCTTCTACTCTGTGGAACTGCCCACTGGAAACTGGAGCAGCCTTTTTCCTGGAAGAATCCCCTTTTGTGATTGTTTTTCCTTGCAACTCATGTACCCGTGCCTCTAGTGTCGAGCTAGGTTTTCCATCCCACTTCCTCATGTCCTCTGTGTGGTCACGCGGGTAAAACCACAGGGTGGCCCGTGGCGTGTACCCACTATATCCTCTCTCTTGAGCAGAGGAACGCTTACTCCTAATAGCTGAGATATACTGATCCGTACAGGCGGGGAGTTGGACATATCCTCTTTTAATCACTGGAACTCCCGGGACAGTTTCTCGGCTAGCATGTCTGGCAGTTTCTCCACAGCCAAGATGCAGGCCCGTAGGGAGGAAGAGAGACTTTCTTCATATTGCCAGAGTTGACCAGCCAATTCATCTACCATTTGTCCCTCTCTGTCTTTCCAGGTCATTACTGCCAATGAGTTGGCATATGTCGACGGTGCGCTCCGTACAAACTTCCGCCACATGGGTCACGTGCACTTGACTTCATCTGTATCTTCAGACAACTGCTCGTTCAGATCAGCATAAATCACCTCCAGCACAGCTAATTCCCTCAGGTACTGGATACCTCTCTCCATGGTGGTCCACTTGCCCAGGTGACATGTAACATCTTCCTTGAAGGGATACCTTTCCTTCAGGCCTGACAGGAGTCTCCTCCAGAGGCTGAGGACTTGTGCCCCTTTTCCAATCGCTTTGTCAATGCCCCCTTCCCTAGACAGGGATCCCAGCTGCCTGGCTTCCCTGCCCTCTAGTTCCAGGCTACTGGCCCTGTTATCCCAACATCAGAGCAGCCAGATGACAATGTGCTCGCCTGAACAACGACTGAAATCCTTTCACATATCTCATAGCTCACTCAGGGATAGGGATCAAGCGGTTACCATCTCGTTTATGAGTTCTTCCTCTCCCTCTGAGGAAGAGGAGGAACCCTCCTGCTGAGTTCTTTCTTGGGGGGAAGTGGGGAATTCTTCTTCTTCCTCCTCCTGTTCTCGTGATGGCCCTGCTTCGAATTCTGCCTCCTTGCTGATGGGACAGTATGCTTCTTCCTCCTGCTCCCTCTTAGGAGAAGCTTCTTCATCCCTTACTAAATGAACTGACTTCCGCTTCCAAGATTTCTTCTTGTGTATAGGGGTGACTGATAACGGCACGGATTGGTTCTTTGGTTCAGCCAGAGATGGGGAGGAGGATAGAAAACAAAGTAAAACTTGTGAGTTGAGATAAAGACAGTTTAATAGGACAGCAAAGGAAGAGACAATAATAGTAATGATAATAAAAGAATATACAAAACAAGTGATGCACAATGCAATTGCTCACCACCCACTGACCAATGCCCAATCGGTCCCCGAGCCGTGATTGCCCCCCCCCCAGCCAACTCCCCTCGGTTTATACACTGAGCATGACATCATATGGTATGGAATATTCCTTTGGCCAGTCTGGGTCAGCTGTCCTGGCTATGCCCCCTCCCAGCTTCTTGTGCACCTCCTCGCTGGCAGAGCATGGGAAGCTGAAAAGTCCTTGACTTTTAGTATAAGCACTACTTAGCAACAACTAAAACCATCAGTGTGTTATCAACATTATTCTCATACTAAATCCAAAACACAGCACTATACCAGCTACTAGGAAGAAAACTAGCTCTATCCCAGCCGAAACCAGGACACCCTGGGAGTTGGGTAAAACTAGTCTTAGGGATAATAAGCAACAAGTTTCCAATATACATAAAGCATGTAATATATAGTAAATTGACATTTAATGTGGAATTGCAAACCAATGAACAAACAGCAAGTAAGTCAACATCATTAGCAAACGTGTAAATATAATGTTAATCAGACCCAAGAGTGAGGAGAAACAACCAACATCCTGGCAAAGAAATACCCACCATACATGTCATATCTCCCAGTCAAGATTTTAGGATGCTTATGACTCACCATAGATCCCCTTTTCTCTTCCAGAGAAACCATTAACCTTAGAATCAAGATGAAGGGTGAACATAGCAACAGGGGATTGAGGAATTGGTGTATCCCAATTTTAGTTATCTTTATTGGGAATGAGTTGTAATACTTGGATAATCTGAACTATAAGTGTTAGCAACAATTGTAACTGGACGAATAATTGTTAGCCTAGAGTCTTAAGTTTAATCAACACATTCTTTGCATAGGAAATATTTCTTTAGCCCACTAGTTGCATGGATGCTTGGTCTAGGACTGCAGTCATGAAGACTTCCTGTCAAATTTAAATGCAACAACCAATGGAGAGTGCATTTAAACTAGACTGCAATTTAAATACAGAATCATGACCATTCTTTTTAGATACATGATATTGTTGTCCCTCAAGTGGGGTCGTTTACCCAGTGTGCAAAATGCCAATATACACACAGAGTAGAGGTATTTAATTTCATTCATATTTGCGCAAAGATGGGTGCTAGGTGGTAACTCCACAAAGCTAGCACACCCCGGCTAACACACGGTTAACATTTAAACACTTTGAGCAACTGTTATCAGTACTTTCACAGTTACGCTTAGTTACCCTCTTGCCCATTGGTCCTTACATGTCTGTCTCTAATGAAAGGCACAGCACACATTTATTTTACAACACATGTGTCATGGTTTAACCCCAAATTGTAACCCAATACCACACAGCCGCTCGCTCACTCCCCCCATCCCCAGTGGGGTGGGGAGGAGAATCGGAGAGAAAGGAAAACTTGCGGGTTGAGATAAAAACAGTTCACCAGGACAGCAAAGGAAAAATATAAAAATATATTAATAATAATAATGATAATATATATAAGGATAATAGAATATATAAAACAAAAAATACACAATTTCTCACCACCCGACGACCGATACAGCCCATCCCGAGCAGCAGTCAGGGAGCAGGGGTATCCCCCCCAGCTATCCCAGAACAGCAAGTTCCAGAGAGAGCAGGCGAGGGAACCAACAGCTGAACGAATGAAAGAAGAACAAAAACAGGGAAACAAAAAGCAACCCAAAGGGAAGCTTAAGGATTAAGGCACCTTAAGAGTCTAAAAGCTAGTGGCCCACTGACCAACCCCCACTTATACCGGCCATGCCGTCTCTGGTATGGAATACTCTCTTTGGCCAGTTTGGATCAACTATTCTGGCTGTGCCCCTCCCATGTTTTTGCACCTGCAGATTAGCAAAACCTGGGAAACTGCAAAATGTCCTTGGTCATTTAGCAGCAACCACCAACATCAGTGTACTATCACCATTCTTCTCACACTAAATCCAAAACACAGGAGCTGCTGGAGACAAAACTAGCTCCGTCCTGGCCTAAACCAGGACAGCATGCTCTATGGGGAAGGGGCTTCTGAGAGTAGGGGGTGACTACAGCCTAGAGGTGTGATTTTTACTATGTTAATGAGCTAAGTTCACACAGAGTTCACAGTTCTGTTGACCTTCTGTTTACCTTCTCTGGAAACTCATTCAGCTAGAAATTCAAGGACTCAAACAAGGATGTGCCATCCTCGGGGGCCCCTTGATTAGGCTTCCTTATCCCCTTGTTTTGTCTCCCATACTCCCTGCTCCAGGGCATCCTGTCCTCTCGCAAATCACTCCTTCACTTTTTCATCAGTAAATTGTTCCTTCTTTCATCACCCTGGTGAACTGCTTTTATCTCAACCCCTGAGTTTTTCTTTCTTTCCAATTCTCCTCCCCACCCCACTGGGGGGGAGGGGAGGGGAGTGAGCAGCTGCGTGGTATTGGGTTACCATCTGGGGTTAAACCGTGACAGCCTTGTTGAAGTTCATGAGGTTCTCATGGGCCCACTCCTTAAGACTGTCAAGGTTCCTCTGGATGACATCCCTTCCCTCAAGCGAATCAACTGCTCTGCTCAGCTTGGTGTCATCCACAAAATTGCTGAGGGTGCACTCAATCCTACTATGTCGTTAATGAAGATATTAAATAGTACTGGTCCCAGTACGAACCCTTGAGGGACACCACTCATTACTGGTTTCCACTTGGACATTGAGCCATTGAAAATAACTCTTTGGATGCAGCCATCCAGTCAATTCCTTATCCATCTAACAGTCCATCCATCAAACCCATATCTCTCCAATTTAGAGGTAAGAATGTTGTGGGGGACCATATCAAAGGCCTTACAGAAGTCCAGGTAGATGACATCCATAGCTCTTCCCTTGTCCACTGATGCAGTCACTCCATCATAGAAGGCCACTAGATTAGTCAGGCACAATTTGCCCTTGGTGAAGCCATGTTGGCTGTCTCTAATCACCTCCCTGTCTTCCATATGTTTTGACATGTCTTCCAGGAGGATCTGTTCCACGATCTTCCCAGGCACAGAGGTGAGGCTGACAGGTCAGTAGTTTCCAGGGTCCTCCTTTTCACTCTTTTTGAAAATGGGTGTGATGTTTCCTTTTCTCCAGTCATTGGGGACTTTGCCTGACTGCCATGACATAAAAACAGAGAATGGAAGAAATCAGAACAACCTTCCAAATGTACGTTATGCTAGGTCTCAGGATTGTCTCACTCAAGTACAGCCATCCTCAAAAGGGTTTATTGACAAAGCTGCTACTTTGATTTCAATCTTCACCTCCCAGGTGCATTTCCTCTGACCATGTTTCCCCCCCCCCGCTCATCTTGCTCACATCCTGCTGAGAACATGAAGTGGCAGAGGCAAGGTTACATGTCTTGTCTGAAGCCCTTGCTGCTGAGCTAGAAGCACTCAAGCTTCCCTGCAACTTGGAGACAGCAAGCTCCTTTACTGCAGAGGAGAGGTTTTTGATACCCAAAAGGCTGCCTGTGTTAGAGAGTTTCAAGTGGGACACTTCTATGGATGAGGGTATACAGCATGGTGGGTCCATCTTCTTGGTCCTTGTGGACAACCTCTGGCGAGACCAGGTATGAAGGTGCTGTTGAAGTCATAGCAACTGTTGTGACCTTGCTGTTCATGGACAAATTGTGAATAGGATCACCAACTGATGTCACCACATCATTCCTGAAGTGGTTATACTTGGTACGTTGAAGCATACCCTTCTATCTGTTTTCCTGCATATGTTCTGGCAAATCTGATGCCAATGCAGGAGGTGCCTGTGCTAACATAGCAGGCAATTCATAAAAACATGAGCAGACAAGATTTGGGAGTAAAAAAGCAAAGAGTATAAGGAAGAAAAAAATTTAAAATATATCCTTTTAAAAAGACCACACTCTATTATTCTGTTTAAATGTTCTTCCACCTCACATATTTGTGAATCTATAAAGTAGTTCCAATTAGACAGTAAATATTTGCACATATACGTTTCCCCTTCCCTCTGCAAAACACACCTTGAACGTTTTCAGAACACCTTAAAGCACACAAGTATTTTAAAAACAGATGACAGGACTAAAGAATATACACATTTTCTTTTACAAAAGCAGCCTAACAGACTTTACACGTGCCTTTGTGCCAATGGTGTTTCTCACAGAAACTGTTGCATCCAATTTCTGAAACAGAAACAAATCTTTCTCACCTGTTACTACACAGCATTGTTCTATTTTAATGCAGGATTACATACAAACCTGTGTGTGAAGAGAAGTATTTTTCTGATGGCTGACAACAGGATTAAGAGATGGTTTTTCTTTCACCACTGATATTCACTCCAAAGAAAAATATGAAATGGATCTTCAATTCAATGGAATATTTGGTTTAATTCTGAAAAACTGAGAAATACTAAGAGTATATTCAAAAGTCCATGTAGCAGCAAACTGACATCCTGCAGTGAAAAATAAAAAATGTCCCAGTTCTTATTAAGCATAAATGTCAGCCACAAACACTTGATCTAAGGAGTAGCAAAACAGAAAATAGATATTACATTTCTCCTACATTTTTAAAATACAAAATGTATACATCACTGTGAAATACAATGTCCATTCCAAGATATATGTCTCTTTTCTATAAATTTATCTTATTTGCAAAATATCTTTTGGATGTAGGATAATATACTGCATTATAAACATATTCAGATCAAAGAAGTTGCATAGTGCAAAGTTGTTTTTTTAAAACAAATTACTAACCTGACGGGAGCCACCACAAAGGCAACCCAGTAAACATACTGACAAAGAAGAATATCTCCTTAGCCCAGTCCCGAGACAACCCTGATAAGCTCAACCAGAAACCTCCTTGATGGGGAGTAGTTGGCAGGACAAAGAAACCCTGATGGGTGCAAGACAAAGAAACTCTGATAACAAACTGACCTTCCAGGAAAACAGGAGTCAGCAACAACTATTCCAGGAACTGATATCATATGCCTACTTATGCATCTACACCAAAAAGGTATAAAAAGTAAGTCGCACCTACCCAAAATGAGCTTCTCTGCAAGAGCTTCTCTGCAAAAGAGATCTCCTGGACAGACCGGACCCTCGCCGGAGACGCCTGTCTGACTCCAGACTCCATGACACTGATCATCTTTGAAGTGAGACTTTTTCTGTTGTCAATTAGCCCCACTCCTGGGAGCGGTTTGGTGAGTGTTGTACCAGTAACACCTCACATAATAATATATTTATAGGTGCACGCACAGGTAAAGGCTCGCAAATATATACTTACTTCACTAGTTGGAATTCTGTAATAAGTTGTAATATACATATATTTGCTTTACTCTTGTAATATATATATTCTTTCCTAGTGGTAATTTTGTAGTGACTTGTATATTTTTTTACTAATAGTAGTTTTGTAGGAATTTGTAATAAAGACATTCTCAGAAACCCAGACCTCCATGTCCTTGTGTATTGCAGAATCTTGAGAACCTCATGGTCACAATCTTTACACACCCACGTGTTGGGTAACCCTCATAGGTCATGACTGTGACCACTACATAACTGTAGCACATTTTAAAGAAAAAATCCTGTTGTATTCCTTCCCTCTCCCATGACTAAATGCTGCAGTATATGAACTGTAAATGCACTAAACCAGCTTAAATACGGGTATTTAATTAGCATATTTATATGACATTAAATTAAGTAAGCACCTCTTATCCCAGCAATGATGAATAATGGCAATGTCCTAGTCAGTATAAAAGCGGGTTTCTAGTGATCTGTGGAATAGCCTTTCATCACCACACTGCAAACCTGCTACAGTATCCACACAGCATTCATTTCTCTCTTCATCCTCCTAGCACAGCAATAGCAAAAATGCACACCATAACTTATTTTTACATGTCTCTACTGCCCAGAAAACTCTGTTGCTCCTAAATGGCTCTCTTCATTAGTGAAACTGTAAAATGTGAGTGAGATTCTGTATGTATGAATGGAAGGGCTGGCTAGCATCCCCACATTTTTGTGAATGAAGTGAGGCCTCACAGTCTTTGCCAGGCAATCCCTTGGGATGCTCCCCAGCCTAGCCAATACCAGCTGGCTTTGATGACTCATTCAACAAAGGTTTGCTAAATAGTTGTGCTGGTTTTGGCTGACCGTGGATAAGTCCACACCAGAGCAGGTACATCTCGAAGCATCTGTGGCCGTGGTTATGTCTGTGCCACAGCAGGTATACCTCTGAAGGGATTGTGGCCCAAGGATAAGTCCACACTGGAGAAGGTACACCTCAAAGCATCTGTGGCTGTGGATAAGTCCATGCCGGAGTAGGTACACCTTGAAGCATCAGTGGCTGTGCATGAGGTCATGCTGGAACACTTCAAAGTGTGTGGCTATGGATAAGACCACAACACAGCAGGTATATCCCTGAAGGGACTATGGCTGTGGGTAAGGCCACACTGGAGCAAGTATGTGCACCTCAAAGCAACTGTGGCTGTGGATAGGTCTATGCCACAGCAGGTATACCCCTGGAGAGACTGTGGCTCATAGATAAGGCTCCACTTGGAGCAGGTACACCCCTAAGGGACTGCAGTCTGTGGATAAGTCCAAGCTGGAGGAGGGGCAAGGGGAGGAGTTCATTGCAATGTTAAACCCTATGGTCTGATCCAAAGGGACCAGGGGTAGAGATAGTAATGGAAATACCTTTAAATTGTTGTAACCCATGATTTGAGTTGCATGTTATGGGAATTACTATAGCAGGAATGACCCGAACCAATGGAGGACAAGCCTTACAAGAAGCAGTGCAAGTGCAGCAGTGACCCGACCTGAACTGGCTTTGGTGCCCAGTAACTCTATGCAACACACCACTTCTCCTGTCCTGAGTGACCACCATAACAGATGGTGCCCAAAGTCATGGACTAAATGAACTCAATGGACATTTTGTGGACATTTTATGGACATTTTACAGGGGTGGTCCATAGACTAAGGGAATGATATCTGTGTATATATCAAAGGATGGGAAGGGGGGTGGTGGTTAATGAGGATGTATTGGATAGTGTGAGACCTGAGCATGACGTAAATGGTATGGAATAAGGGGTGGAGAATGTGCTGGTTTTGGCTAGGATAGAGTTAATTCTCTTCTGATATGGTGCTACATTTTGGATTTGTGCTGAAAACAGTGTTGATAATGCAGAGATGTTTTAGTTACTGCTGAGCAGTGCTTACACAGCATCAAGGCCTTTTCTGCTTCTCACACCACCCCCCCAGCAAGTAGGCTGGGGGTGCACAAGAAGTTGGGAGGGGACTCAGCTGGGACAGCTGACCCCAACTGACCAAAGGGATATTACATCCCATATGACATCATGCTCAGCAATAAAAGCTTGGGGAAGAAGAAGGAAGGGGGGGACGTTCGGAGTGATGGCGTTTGTCTTCCCAAGTAACTGTTATGCATGATGGAGCCCTGCTTTCCTGGAGATGGCTGAACACCTGCCTGCCCATGGGAAGTACTGAATGAATTCCTTGCTTTGCTTTGTTTGCATGCACAGCTTTTGCTTTACCTATGAAACTGTCTTTATCCCAACCCATGAGTTTTCTTGCTTTTACCCCTCTGATTCTCTCCCCCATCCCACTGGGTGAGGGGAGTGAGTGAGTGGCTGTGTGGTGCTTAGTTGCCGGCCTGGGTTAAACCATGACAATAGTGGAAGATCTCATTTTAAACACTGGCGGCATCTTTTCTGCAACAATGCTAGAAAATGAAGCCAGTGTCAGAGCAGTCAACAGAGGCTCGCACAGCCCCCGTGGAAGAAAAGGGGTTGTCAGAGAAATGTGAGAGGTGTCTAATAGGGTGGTAAGAAAACCAGAGAGTCAAATCTGGGTTTCTCCCTGATGTGTTCATTCAGCTGATTCATTTACATACAGGATGGGAACATGAATGCGCACATTTTGTTTGATATTTGATTGCTCTGTATGTGCATCAGCTGATTCATAGATTTTACAGGTTTGCATTCAGCGATCTCCAAACCGCTTGAAAAAATGAGGATACTTATTTACCCTATTAGTACAGTGGACAGTAAAAACAGTAGGATCATCAGCCCAGAGTGAGAGGCAGAGGGAAAGCTAGAAGATAAAAGCTTCTCAGAGCAGAAGGACTGATTTCTGACACTAGTTCACTGTATCTAGAAATGCTACCATGGCATTTGATGGATGCTGAGTTCTTCTCAAAAATCTAACAGCAGCTGTTACAAAAGAAGAGAGAAGTGGTAGCTGCTGAATTCCTGAATGCTTGAAATTTGGTGCTCATTTCAGTGTCTGATTGGGAGCTGGTATCTTTTGAAAAATCTATCCCTAAACTGGGAGAACTGAACATTTGAAAATCTAGCCTTCTGTAGCTCTTGGGACTGCAAAAGGTAGAAATTTTTGCCCTATAGGCAGCAGGTCCAAATCCAGTTCCAGGAAATAATTAGCAAAACTGTAATATGCATAAATTCCAATTAAAATTAGGATATAGTTACTTCCCCTGTATTGCCAGAGCATTCTAAGATGTCTTTGGATGTTTCCAACAACACGTAAGCAAGACATTCAATCTGCCCGTTTCTTTCCTATATCTCTGCATACTGCCTCTCATTCTCCCCTTAGTCCTGCTATCATCATCTGCTGCCCCAGTCTTTCTAACCCTTTTCAGGTTCCTCCCCATCATAAGCATAACCCCTGAGCTGTATTGCTGCAACTATGCTAGGTCAGCTAGTAAAGTGGATTCAAGGTAAAAATGAACTGTTTTTATTTCCTTTTTGCAGAGATGTGAGATACTGCCACCATGAGTAATAAATGGCCATGGAACAATGAGTTCATTGTTGACTGGGTAATAAAATGGTGGGTGGGAATTCAATGTTGATAAATGCAAAATAATACATAATCCTAATAATACTTACACAGTGAAGGGGTATACAGTGTCTCTGACACAGGATAGCATTTCTTATGAACTATTAGTGATTTTGTCACCTCAGACTATTCCCTCTTTTTTGGAATTTTTCTCCACTGTTTTATCATTTCTGTCTTCTCATGGATCCTTCTCTCACCCCTGTACAGTCAGTCTCATGTAACAGTTCCTCCTCTTTTCCCTCTGAGTGAGGCTGGGATGGAGTTAATTTTCTTCGTAGCAGCCCATATGATGCTGTGCTTTGCATTTGTGCCTAAAAGTGTTGATAACACGGATGTTTTGGCTATTGCTGAACAGTGCTTGCACAGCATCAAGGCTGTCTCTCTCCCCCTGCGTGCCCCCCTCCCCCCACCAGTAGGCTGGGGGTGGGCAAGAGCTTGGGAGGGGACATAGCTGGGGACAACTGACCCAAACTGACCAGAGGGATATTCCATACCATATGATGTCTGCTCAGCAATAAAAGCTAAGAGAAAGGAGGAGGAGGGGACAACATTCATGGCTATGGTGTTTGTCTTCCCAAGCAATCATTATGCATGCTGAGGCCTTGCTTTCCAGGAAGTGGTTAAACATCTGCCTGCCAATGGGAAGTAGAGAATGAATTCCTCTTTTTGCTTTGCTTCTGTGTGCAGCTTTAGCTTCACAACTGTCATTATCTCAATCCATGAGTCTTTTTGCCTTCCTTCTATTTTCTCCTCATCCCACAGGAGAGGGGAGTGAGTGAAAGGCAGGGGTTTGGTTTGGCAGCAGGTTTGGCTGCTGGATGGGGTCAACCCCCTCACACCATCATAATTGACTTTCCTCTTTACAATATGCCCTAATCAATTAATATTACTGATACCTTGAACAGAGGCTTAGTGATGCCAAGATGATACCTTGTAGAGAGGCTGAAGGATTACACTATGCCTTTGATGGTAGTTCTGTGTCCTTGCTTTGTGCTTGCTTGAAGAATTTAGAAAGTTTTGGTATGTAGAGATAGATAAGAGACCTAAGAAACCTTGAGCCTTGCAGTCGGAACCAGCCAAGATGAACTAATTGTAACAAAAGACACAAACCAGATGGAATAACTCACACTGCGCATGCTTTGGGGAAGAGTTCAACTAAAGGACACCAAAAAGATGACCACCAGAGGGTCCAGGGGACCCCAATGAACCACCAAAGACCCTCACAGAAGACCCTCAGAGACTTAAAGCGCATGCGTAATGAAAATGCAAATATTACAACCAGTTCCCGGAAATGACATGAATATGTATGATTATCCCAAGGATTTTAATGAATATGTATATACTAGAATGATATAAATCTCTACTCTCACGACTTACGGTATGCACGATAGGTGGAGTGATCCCCCGTGCATCCAGCGCTGTAATAAAGAATGCCTGCCTTTTAAAACTTAAAAGGAAGGGTTAGAGGGTTCTTGATTCAACCGACTTTTCCGGTATCATTACTACAATGCACCATCAAACTTTCAGGTAAATAGGATACTATTCTTCCCAGTGTAATCTGATAAAGACACAAGGATTAATACTCTATTTTGGCAAAATGTCTTGCAGAATCTTTAATATCACAAATCGTCAATTCCTTGCATAGAAAGACATCATTTCAATAGCACAAAGTTTTCTAATATCCTGCTGGGACATATCTTCACTTAGTTAAGTGAGAAGGGAAAATGCCACCTTTCTTTGCATTAGCTACATATTTACCAGAAATATCTTATGCATGTATTACTCAGACCTAATCCAGCTTTATTTATGCAAGACATCCTCAGATGACATGGTTACAGACAAGCAAAATAACGTGACAAGCAAAAAAGCATTATGAGCTAACCTTCTTAAGAAGGCATGTAGCTATTTTATTTAAAGAAAAATTTCTTAATAATATTGATATTTATTCTGCTTGTACATACTTAATATATCATATTCTATCTTTCTGTCTCTGAGATATACCTGCACACAATGCTCAGTTACACACTCCTGTGCTATTTCAAGGGAGATTCACATAGCTGATTGATAGAAATATTCAAAGGAACTGAAGTTGCCATCAGTGTCATTAAAAAGAGCTATGACTATATACCTCTTTTTGCAGGAAATAAACATGGATTGGGCTCACATCATTACATCACTTAGATTTTTTTTCCATATTGGGTATTTGAGTCAGACCTGAGTTTCTATAAAACTAGTATGGCATTACTGTCCTACACAAAATGAAAGAAAGAAAAAAAGAAAAAAAAAACCTCCAAGGCCTGTAGCCAAAGACTATAGCCTTCCCCTTGCAAAAAAACTATTTTAACAAATTCCAGTTGATTTATTTCAATGAAAAATTGCTGCAATTATCCCTCATCTCCCTTTCATTCTCCCCCCTTCTTTCATGTGATCAGTTTTGCTGTTTCCATGGCAACCTTATTGCTAAGGGTGTGCTCTATGACTACATGGAGCAATTATCTGCAGCTTTGCAAGTTATTCCTCTGGAAAACCACATTGGTCAAAATATCACTGTTTTAAAGCAGTGATTATTAATCATTAATGATCAACTTCTGACTTAATTTATATTGGTATAATACAAATTAAGGTCCTAAATATGCCTGCAAATTTTAAGACAGAAGCTAATCTTAAAAAAAGAGGATGTTTTTCTGTTACTTGGAAATACTGAAACAATTTTGTCTTAAGACACTTTCATCCTGTGAAATATGACATGAAACTTGTAACTCCTTGTACTCCATTAGTGGCTCCTGTGAGCCTATTCTTAAAAGTCAACATTATATAAAGTTCAAAGATGGATCTGAGATAATACATGAATCTGAACACAACACTAAGCTCTTTCAAGGCAGGATCAGACAGAGAAGCACATTAAAATCTGCGAACCAGCACTAAATCAACTTTGTAATGTAGGACCTGTTTTTCAAGAAGTCGGATTTTTATAGTAAATTCTTCCTTTCTCTGTACTAATCCCTGAAGTGAGAAAGAAAAGTAGCAGCAATATAATAGGGCTGTGTTTTCTAAGTACAACCTACAACTCAGCCATGTCTGCATGGACTGCCTGCACCTGCCATAGTCCTTTGTAGGCTTCCTCATTCTCTGTCCTACTCATATAGGGGGATATTTTCCCCTCTCCAACAATACCTATAGATCCTGTACCACTTCCATTACTGGTTTAAAAAATACTACATTTCTTACTGCCAGCTGAGCTAATTCCTATGAATTTTTTCCTGTTCAGTTTTTTCCTTTTTTTTTTCCTGTTTCTTTTTCTCTTTGTCCCACTCAAGTTGCTACACAGGCGATTTATAGTGAAGCTAATGTGAGTGTTTTACATGAAGTAACATATTTCAATCTGAACAACTTCCCTAAACTAACCATAGTGGAATACAAGGACCTCAGCAGAACTGCTTCAAGCCAATATTCCTTTTGAGTGCCTGCAGAAAAATTGCTTGCATAGACACAGACTTGAGAGGCCATAAGCTATTGCCAGTCCATTGCACCAAGACCCATGTTCCAGCTGAAGCATCACATTAGACAGGGGTTCTGCTTCCCAAAGAAATATTTCCCAGTTTTGTTTTCTTCCATTTCCATAAGCTATCACATGGGTGACAAACTGTATGGTATCCAAGATGGCTGATGCATCCTGCCAGACAGAACTGGCAAGGGAGGAAATCTCAGTCCAGGTGGGAGGCTGCAGCAAGTGCCCTCACCCTCCTCCTGAGGCAAAGGAAAGTTCCTGCACAGGGTGCGCGCAGGTCGAAGATCGGTTACGTCAGGTAGCTGAGCTGCAAGACACAGTTAAAAGACTGCGCAGCATCAGAGGATCCAAAACAGAGATAGATAAGTGGTTCCAAAGTCACACTCCTGCGCCAGACACCACTGAGGATGGAACACCTTGGACTGTAGTAACCCACAAAAGCAGGGCTCCGCTTCAGTCCTCGCCCTCCAGTATCACAACTAAAAATAGATATGAAGCGTTAAAAGCTGTAGACACCCACGAGCAAGGCGGGCAAGTAGAAACTACTCCAACAGCACGCAGCACGCACCGAAAAAAGAGACGACGAGTGCTCATAGTGGGTGACTCTCTGTGAAGGGGCACTGAGGTGCCCATCTGCCGACCTGACAGGGAGGCACGAGAGGTGTGCTGCCTCCCGGGAGCCAAGGTCTGAGGTGTTGCTGAGAGGGTGCTGCGACTTGTCAGGAGCACGGACTACTATCCGCTGCTACTCTTCCACATGGGCATGAATGACGCCGCCAGCCGGAACCTGGGCAAAATCAAGGAAGACTTTAAAGCCCT
The DNA here is from genome assembly GCA_009819775.1 of Phoenicopterus ruber ruber. Taxonomy (NCBI): domain Eukaryota; kingdom Metazoa; phylum Chordata; class Aves; order Phoenicopteriformes; family Phoenicopteridae; genus Phoenicopterus; species Phoenicopterus ruber. Next base: position 33,225,137 of record CM020247.1, read on the forward strand.
GGGGGAGCAAGTGAAAAATGTTGGTGCCCAGGTTATATTCTCTTCCATTCTACCAGTGGGAGGAAAGGGGACGGCCAGAAATAGGCGCATAATACACATCAACTCCTGGCTTCGTGGCTGGTGCCGACGTGAGGGTTTTGGCTTTTACGACAATGGGACGTTCTTTGGCGACTACAACCTATTGGGGAGGGATGGGATCCACCTGTCTAAGAGGGGCAGGGGAATCTCTGGTGGCAGGCTGGCCAGCTTGGTGAGGTGGGCTTTAAACTGAAGGATTCGGGGGGAGGGGTCCAAAGTGGTGATGCTCGTGCCAGCGCACCCAACTGGGGAGTAAGCCAGGCCAACCTGAGCAGCAACAAATGTTCCTTAGTTGCCTCCCAAGAAGAGAACCAGAAGGCCGACCACCCTAAGGGTGTGTATGGCTATGATGGATCCTCCTGCACCCCTCCAGGGACACCTGCAAACTCAACTACCTCTCTGAAATGCCTGTACACCAACGCACGCAGCATGGGGAATAAACGGGAAGAACTAGAGATCTGTGTGCGCTCGCAGGGCCACAATCTCATTGCAATTCCAGAGACGTGGTGGGACAGCTCGCAGGACTGGAAGGCTGTCATGGATGGGGATGTACTTTTCAGGAAGGACAGGCCAGCAAGGCGAGGTGGTGGAGTGGCTCTCTATGTGAGGGAGCAACTGGAGTGTATCGAGCTCTGCCTAGGGGAGGACGAAGAACAGCTCGAGAGCTTATGGGTAAGGATTAAGGGACAGGCTAACATGGGGGACACTGTTGTGGGTGTGTACTACAGGCCACCTGATCAGGAAGAGGAAGTCGATGAGGCCTTCTACAGGCAGCTGAAAGTAGCCTCACGATCACAGGCCCTGGTTCTCATGGGGGACTTCAACCACCCCGATATCTGTTGGAGGGACAACACAGCTACGCACGCACAGTCCAGGAGGTTCCTGCAGAACACTGATGACAATTTTCTGACACAGGTGCTGGAGGAGCCGACGAGGAGAGGGGTGCTGCTGGACCTCATACTAACTAACAAGGAAGGTCTGGTTGGGGATGTGAAGGTTGGGGATAGCCTTGGCTGCAGTGACCACGAGATGGTGGAGTTCAGGATGCTGCGAGGAGGAAGCAGGGCACTAAGCAGGATTACAGCCCTGGACTTCAGGAGAGCTAACTTTGGCCTCTTCAAGGACCTGCTTGGAGGAATCCCGTGGGTTAGGGCTCTAGAAGGTAGGGGGGCCCAAGAGAGCTGGGCATTATTCAAGCATCATTTCCTCCAAGCTCAAGAGTGGTGCATCCCCAGGAGTAAGAAATCAGGTAAGGGAGGCAGGAGACCTGCATGGATGAGCAAGGAACTATTGGCAAAACTCAAATGGAAGAAGGAAGTCCATGGAATGTGGAAAAAGGGGCAGGCCACATGGGAGGAATACCGGAACGCTGTCAGGGTATGCAGGGTTGCAACGAGGAAGGCTACTAGGAATTTAATCTGGCAAGGGACATCAAGGACAATAAGAAGGGCTTTTTCAAGTACATCGGCAACAAATGGAAGACTAGGGAAAACGTGGGCCCTCTGCTGAATGAGGTGGGTGCCCTGGTCATGAAGGATGCAGAGAAGGCAGAGTTACTGAATGCCTTTTTTGCTTTGGTCTTTACTGCCAAGGCTGGCCCCCAGGAATCCCAGACCCTGGAGGTAAGAGAGGAAGCCTGGAGAAAAGATGGCCCTCCTTTGGTCAAGGAGGATCATGTTAGAGATCAGTTGGGCAAACTGGACACCCACAAATCCATGGGCCCTGATGGGATGCACCCATGTGTGCTGAGGGAGTGTCATGATTTAACCCCAAATTGTAACCCAATACCACACAGCCGCTCGCTCACTCCCCCCATCCCCAGTGGGGTGGGGAGGAGAATCGGAGAGAAAGGAAAACTTGCGGGTTGAGATAAAAACAGTTCACCAGGACAGCAAAGGAAAAATATAGAAATATATTAATAATGATAATAATGATAATATATACAAGGATAATAGAATATATAAAACAAACGATACACAATTTCTCACCACCCGACGACCAATACAGCCCGTCCCGAGCAGCAGGCAGGGAGCAGGGGTATCCCCCCCAGCTATCCCAGAACACCAAGTTCCAGAGAGAGCAGGCGAGGGAACCAACAGCCGAACGAACGAAAAACAAAAAGGTAAAAATAGGGAAACAAAAAGCAACCTGAAGGGAAGCTTAAGGATTCAAGCCAGTTAAGGGTCTAAAAGCCTCAAAAGCCTAGTGGCCCACCGACTGACCCTCACTTATATCAGGCATGCCATCTCTGGTATGGAATACTCTCTTTGGCCAGTTTGGATCAACTATCCTGTCTATACCCCTCGCCAGTTTTTGCCCTTGCACATTAGCAAAACCTGGGAAGCTGCAAAATGTCCTTGGTCGTTCAGCAGCAACCAGCAACATCAGTGTGCTGTCACCGTTCTTCTCACACTAAAGCCAAAACACAGGAGCTGCTGAAAACAAAGCTAGCTCCATCCCGGCCTAAACCAGGACAAGGAGCTGGCAGAGGTCATTGCCAAGCCACTCTCCATCATCTCTGAAATGTCATGGAGAACAGGAGAGGTGCCTGAGGACTGGAGGAAAGCCAAGGTCACTCCAGTCTTCAAGAAGGGCAAGAAGGAGGACCCAGGAAACTACAGGCCAGTCAGCCTCACCTCCATCCCTGGAAAGGTGATGGAACAGCTCATTCTGGAGGCCATCTCCAAGCATGTAGAAGAAAAGAAGGTGATCAGGAGTCATCAGTATGGATTCACCAAGGGGAAATCATGCTTGACCAATCTGGTAGCCTTCTACGATGACATGACTTGGCCGGGTGGATGAGGGGAGAGCGGTGGATGTTGTCTACCTGGACTTCAGCAAGGTGTTTGACACTGTCTCCCACAACATCCTCATAGATAAGCTCAGGAAGTGTGGGCTAGACGAGTGGATGGTGAGGTGGATTGAGAACTGGCTGAATGGCAGAGCTCAGAGGGTTGTGATCAGCAGTGCAGAGTCTAGTTGGAGGCCTGTGGCTAGTGGTGTCCCCCAGGGGTCGGTACTGGGGCCAGTCTTGTTCAATGTATTCATCGATGACCTGGATGAAGGGACAGAGTGTACCCTCAGCAAGTTTGCTGATGACACGAAACTGGGAGGACTGGCTGACACACCAGAAGGCTGTGCTGCCATTCAGCGAGACCTGGACAGGCTGGAGTGTTGGGCGGAGAGGAACCTCATGAGGTTCAACGCGGGCAAGTGCAGGGTCCTGCACCTGGGGAGGAACAACCCCATGCACCGGTACAGGTTGGGGGTTGACCTCCTGGAAAGCAGCTCTGCGGAGAAGGACCTGGGAGTCCTGGTAGAGAACAAGTTCACCCTGAGCCAGCAATGTGCCCTTGCGGCCAGGAAGGCCAATGGCATCCTGGGGTGCATTAAGAAGAGTGTGGCCAGCAGGTCGAGGGAGGTTCTCCTCCCCCTCTACTCTGCCCTCGTGAGGCCCCATCTGGAGTCGTGCGTCCAGTTCTGGGCTCCCCAGTTCAAGAAAGATGAGGAACTACTGGGGAGAGGCCAGTGGAGGGCTACAAAGATGACTAAGGGACTGGAGCATCTCTCCTGTGGGGAAAGGCTGAGGGAGCTGGGGCTGTTCAGCCTGAGGAAGAGGAGACTGAGAGGGGACCTCATCAATGCTTATCAATATCTCAAGGGCGGGTGTCAAGAGGATGGGGCCAGACTCTTCTCAGTGGTGCCCAGCGACAGGACAAGGGGCAACGGGCACAAACTGGAACACGGGAAGTTCCATCTGACCATGAGGAAAAACTTCTTTACTGTGAGGGTGACAGAGCCCTGGCACAGGCTGCCCAGGGAGGTTGTGGAGTCTCCTTCTCTGGAGATATTCAAAACCTGCCTGGACACGGCCCTGTGCAGCCTGCTGTGGGTGACCCTGCTCTGGCAGGGGGGTTGGACTAGATGATCTCCAGAGGTCCCTTCCAACCCCTACCATTCTGTGATTCTGTCATTGTGTAAGTTAATAATAGACCCATAACCTTCTCTCTGGTCCTGTGATGCACTCACACTGATGGAAATGACAGTTCTTCTGGGCATATATGCCCTGCTGTAACTGTATGAATGAGGGCTGGGAATGAGGATGTGTTTCATGCATGAAGTCATGAAAGCTGTCAGTCATATACCATCATGAAACTTAGAAGCCAGAAGGCAATTAAGACTCAACATTGTAAAATTTGCTGGTGCTAATAACAAAATCCATTTCTGAAACAGAGACAAATCAGAAATCCAGGCAAATGTTTAATATGTTCAAGGTAGAATTTTTGATTTTAAACAATTACAAAAATTCAAAATTTGGAGGGGGAAGTAAACAGCAGCCTAGTTCATTGACAAATTATGCAAATTATTCTTTTTGCTGGCTGCTTATTGTTAGGGAGCCAGTCATTTTTTTGTTAGTCAAGTCTACATCTTTTTCTTTTTAATTCATGAGATAAATTTATGTCACATGACAAGGATTCTTTGGATATTGGACGATAAAATGGCAATGGTCTAAGGACCAAGTCTGATCAACTTTATAATAATATAAGTTGACAATCAATATAATTAAGCCTGAGCAGAATGCAAGCAATCTAAGCATGAGTGCAAGGGAAAAGGGGAAAGCTCACTTGATGTGTAGGCAAGGTACAACACCATTAAAGATTGATCTTATCTGCTGATGAGCAACAGTCAGGGAAATTGTTAACCTCTCATGTTCTCCCTCAGGACATAAGGATGTCTCCTTCGCTGGGCAGCATCCCTGGACCAGCCAACAAGAACTACCCCGCGTTAGCATTGGGGCACCTTATTCATGAGATTGCGCCTTCTCTGTTCAATCGTATCATTGTCAGGTTGGCGTAGACATGTCCTTTACATACAAAGCTGGACGTGTCTCAAAAAGGTCGGTGATCTGCAAATAGTTATATGTGGTTGATCACAGGTTTCTTTGTGTGAGTTGGTCCATGCAGCTGTGCAAGCAGTGCAAGTACACTATGTAAGCGCTTTCCATTGTCCCATGCCATACCTGAGGTCAGGAGTGTCTTGCCACAATTTAATAATTCATTTGTTCTCTTTTCTACTTTATAATAAGGTGTCTATTTTTGGTTATTTGTTTTGTGGTTTTGGTTTTTGTTTTTTCCCCTTCTGTTTATAGCTTGTTTTCCTAGGAACAGTTTATAAAGTAGCTTTAAAAACTGTATGTGGAGTTCTGACTACACTAGTTTCCTACTGATTTCAACAAGAGCAAAATTTTATTGCAGGTTTCTTAACCCAAATGCAAGTTTGGGAATTTTAATTGTTTCTCAATTTTTTTATAAGATTTCCTAGGTAAACTGATTAAAAATAGAGAAAATAAACTATGAGGTATACATTATTAAAATAAATGATACTTTATTGGTTGCCATTCAAAAAGTATTTGTACATTTTTATAAAAGTGTAAATAGTTTTGACATTGTCTTTTAAAATACATGAAAAAATAGTCTATTACATATAGAGTATACATACAAATATGTTTTACCACCACTAGAAGATGTAAATCCAGTGTCTACTCTTTATTAGGATAGCTGAATATTGACAAGAAGAGCAGCAATTAAAAGGATGAGGATAATAGTAATAGAACTCTTCATACGTACATTTTACAGCACTAACATAAATTACATAAGGATCCAGATCCCAAAAGTTTCTCTGTATAGGCAGGCCACAACATTTATGTGAAACTCTTGTTCTCTGCATCGGCACTATGTGGAGAACTGCACATTGCAGTTTTGAACTTTCCTAAAGTTTCAAACTTTCACTGCATATTGAACTTTCCTAAATCCATGTTTCCCCTCCTTTTATTAAGAGGGTATTTTGTGCCAGGAAGTGCTGGTCCATTACGATCCCAGTAAGAAAGGCACTCAGCCTTTGTAAGGCATCATTCACAATGCTATTTATTAGAGCTAACACTATAAGAAGAGAATAGCATCGATAATCATATGTCCCTTTAGATGCTGGGAACCCTGGGTGGTGCAGCATCGAATGGGCCTCTGATCCATGCACAGCATGCTGGGCAGATCCCATCCATAGAAGAGATTGTCCCCTTTCGGTCATTCAAGCTATTATAGGATTTTATAACAAGGAAACAACTCCATTTATCATTTCTACAGTCAAACAGAAGCAATATTCTCATGAGAACTTCTTGTTGCACTGTTTTAGATAAAGGCAAGACCACGCAGGTGGCGTAGTCGCCGGTACCGAGTGGGAACTGCCTGCAAGCTCCGCTGTTACAATGAGCTGGCTGAGTTTATCCTGTGGCCAAGAGATTTGTGCAGCACAACGCAGGCCTGGGCCGATTCAGGTTCTGTTATGTGAATCACTATCTATCTCCTCAATGTACAATGGTCTTCTGGTCAGGATCACTATAGATGGTAATCCAAATTATAAGAACAGAAAAACAACAGATATATAAATGGGCATCTTTGTCTTATGTTGCACATCAGATCAAAATTCTGGGAGAATCGGTAGACATTTGGTGACAGTAGCAAGAGCTACTCAGCCTGCCCTTGCCCTCCTATCCCTCACTTTGCTGTGTTGGCATAAAACATTTATGCTGTGGCATAGAGAATCAATCTGGTTGAAGAATAACCCAGAAAAAAATGATTATTTTTTTCAGCCAGATATAGACTCTGATTCATTGAACAAAAAATTGAACTGAAGGCAAAGCAAGGGTAAGAATAAGTAGTCATGAATTGGGAAGGGTGAGAGGAAAAATACTAATTCCATAGGCCAGGACAAATGCCTAATATCCATTAGTGAAACTTCACCCTGAAACACAACTCACTAATTTATGCCATCAAACTGTACAGATTTTTTGGCAAGCAAGGAGTTATATGCCATGCAGCATTTCTAACAAAATTATTACTGATCATCACTTCTACTGAAAGAATTCTGAAAATTCTGCAGCAGATGATAATATTAACAGTACAGGGTTATTTGCAATAGTATTCTTCCAAGTAAATTGTCCAAGCAGCCAGGGATCGGGTTAGGAAAGCTAAAGTCCTGATAGAATTAAATCTGGTCAAGGGCAACAAGAAAAGCTTCTATAGGTACATCACTGATAAAAGGAAGACTAGGGAAAATGTGGGCCCTCTCCAGGAGGAAATGGGAGACCTGGCTACCCGGGATAGGGAGAAGGCTGAGGTACTCAATGACTTTTTTGCCTCAGTCTTCACCGGCAAGTGCTCCAACCACACAGACCAAGTTGCAGAAGGCAAGGGCAGGGACTGGGAGAATGAAGAACCACTCACTGTAGGAGAAGATCAGAATGACAGAATCACAGAATGGTAGGAGTTGGAAGGGACCTCTGGAGATCATCTAGTCCAACCCCCCTGCCAGAGCAGGGTCACCCAGAGCAGGCTGCACAGGGCTGCGTCCAGGCAGGTTTGAATATCTCCAGAGAAGGAGACTCCACAACCTCCCTGGGCAGCCTGTGCCAGGGCTCTGTCACCCTCACAGTAAAGAAGTTTTTCCTCATGGTCAGATGGAACTTCCCGTGTTCCAGTTTGTGCCCGTTGCCCCTTGTCCTGTCGCTGGGCACCACTGAGAAGAGTCTGGCCCCATCCTCTTGACACCCGCCCTTGAGATATTGATAAGCATTGATGAGGTCCCCTCTCAGTCTCCTCTTCCTCAGGCTGAACAGCCCCAGCTCCCTCAGCCTTTCCCCACAGGAGAGATGCTCCAGTCCCTTAATCATCTTCATGGCCCTCCACTGGCCTCTCCCCAGTAGTTCCTCATCCCTCTTGAACTGGGGAGCCCAGAACTGGACACAGGACTCCAGATGGGGCCTCACTAGGGCAGAGTAGAGGGGGAGGAGAACCTCCCTCGACCTGCTGGCCACACTCTTCTTAATGCACCCCAGGATGCTGTTGGCCTTCCTGGCCGCAAGGGCACATTGCTGGCTCAGGGTGAACTTGTTCTCTACCAGGACTCCCAGGTCCTTCTCCGCAGAGCTGCTTTCCAGGAGGTCAACCCCCAACCTGTACCGGTGCATGGGGTTATTCCTCCCCAGGTGCAGGACCCTGCACTTGCCCGCGTTGAACCTCATGAGGTTCCTCTCCGCCCAACACTCCAGCCTGTCCAGGTCTCGCTGAATGGCAGCACAGCCTTCTGGTGTGTCAGCCAGTCCTCCCAGTTTCGTGTCATCAGCAAACTTGCTGAGGGTACACTCTGTCCCTTCCTCCAGGTCATCGATGAATAAATTGAACAAGACTGGCCCCAGTACTGACCCCTGGGGATCACCACTAGCCACAGGCCTCCAACTAGACTCTGCACCGCTGATCACAACCCTCTGAGCTCTGCCATTCAGCCAGTTCTCAATCCACCTCACCGTCCACTTGTCTAGCCCACACTTCCTGAGCTTATCTATGAGGATGTTGTGGGAGACATCCACCCAGCCAGTCATGCCATCGTAGAAGGCTACCAGATTGGTCAAGCATGATTTCCCCTTGGTGAATCCATGCTGACGACTCCTGATCACCTTCTTTTCTTCTACATGCTTGGAGATGGCTTCCAGAATGAGCTGCTCCATCACCTTTCCAGGGATGGAGGTGAGGCTGACTGTCCTGTAGTTTCCTGGATCCTCCTTCTTGCCCTTCTTGAAGACTGGAGTGACCTTGGCTTTCCTCCAGTCCTCAGGCACCTCTCCCATACTCCATGACTTTTCAAAGATGATGGACGCACTCAAATAGTTGCGATCAACAGGTCGATGTCCAAGTGGAGACCGGTGACGAGTGTGTTCCTCAGGGGTCGGTATTGGGACCGGTGCTGTTTAACATCTTTGTCGGTGACATGGACAGTGGGATTGAGTGCACTCTCAGCAGGTTTATCAATGACACCCAGCTGTGTGGTGCGGTCGACACGCTGGAGGGAAGGGATGCCATCCAGAGGGGCCTTGACAGGCTTGAGATGTGGGCCCGTGTGAACCTCATGAAGTTCAACAAGGCCAAGTGCAAGGTCCTGCACATGGGTCGAGGCAATCCCAAGCACAAATACAGGCTGGGCAGAGAATGGATTGAGAGCAGCCCTGTGGAGAAGGACTTGGGGGTGTTGGTTGATGAGAAGCTCAACATGACTGGGCAATGTGTGCTTGCAGCCCAGAAAGCCAACCGTATCCTGGGCTGCATCAAAAGCAGCGTGACCAGCAGGTCAAGGGAGGTGATTCTACCCCTCTACTCTGCTCTCGTGAGACCCCACCTGCAGTACCGCGTTCAGCTCTGGGGCCCCCAACACAAGAAGGACATGGACCTGCTGGAGCAGGTCCAGAGGAGAGCCACAAAGATGATCAGAGGGCTGGAGCACCTCTCCTATGAAGACAGGCTGAGAGAGTTGGGGTTGTTCAGCCTCGAGAAGAGAAGGCTCTGGGGAGACCTTCTAGCAGCCTTCCAGTACCTAAAGGGGGCCTACAAGAAAGCTGGAGAGGGACTTTTTACAAGGGCATGCAGTGATAGGACAAGGGGTAATGGGTTCAAACTGAAAGAGGGTAGATTTAGATTAGATATTAGGAAGAAATTCTTCACCATGAGGGTGGTGAGGCACTGGAACCAGTTGCCCAGAGAAGTTGTGGATGCCCTGTCCCTGGAAGTGTTCAAGGCCAGGTTGGATGGGGCTTTGAGCAACCTGGTCTAATAGAAGGTGTCCCTGCCTATGGCAGGAGGGTTGGAACTAGATGATCTTTAAGCTCCCTTCCAATTCAATCCATTCTATGATTCTATGTTTCTATGAAATTCAGAATGTGGGAGACTTCTATATTATTTGTACAAATTGTTGGTGTGAGTCACTGTACCTGTTTATACTAATTCTGCTTATTATCCGACTTAAGGTGATGGTTCTTTCTGGATACAGTTATGTAAAAGAGGCACAAGTAGACACGTGCATGTATATGTGTGTGTGTGCACATGTGTGTGTATTAAAAATGAATTCTTTTCTGGGCTAGGTGCTTGACTTCCTTACATTTGAGTAGGCCTACCTAGATAAGACAACAAGTATGTCAAATAGGGTGGCCAATCTGCAAAGACCTGGCAATGAAGCAGTGGTGAGTGGCAGGATTTAAATAGCTGAAAGAGTTGTTTAAAGAATCAGTTAACTGGACTGAAGTTTATAAAATCCATTGCTAGTTATGTGAGGAAAGACAAGAAGTAAAACAGCTGCAAATGAGAAGATAGAGAAACTCTGACTTCAGCTCCATGCTTTGAAGCAGACCAGAAGGGAGGGAAGCATTCTTGGCTCTTTAAAGGACTCTATTCTAAGATTAGAAAATGCTTAGAGTAGTGGGGGAAGGGAGACAAAGATATGTGTACTGCTGTATTGTTGTCCATAGCAATTTATGTGGAGTTTTTTGTAATAATAAAAGCATATAGTGACTTTCTCCAGGTACACTCGGAAAATCTATTTTGTTTGTTCAAATAGGACAAGCCCCTGAAAAGCTTCAGTATAATTATGGTTGTGAGAAAGGATGGAAGCTACTGGTATTCTGAGTGTCGGCACTTCTCCAAGGTACCTTGTGCACATGAGCTAGGACCAATTTTCAGAAGCAACAAGCAAGGATGTATACCAGAGAGGTTGGAGACAAAAACATGGCCAGAGCTTGAATAGACCAGTGGAAACTAAACCCTGCTGGCCAAACACAGATAATTGATGGGTATCCGGGTCAGAAGAGCTATCCCAGAAGTGTGTGAAAGGAAGAAAATGTGCAGCTATGAGGGTTTGTTGAGAAATGAGTGAATCAGTAGTCTGACTCTAGAATTGCTCTGTGCTTAGTGAGAACTGGGCTTTAACAAAGCATCGGTGCCAGGATGAACAAGGTGGAGTAGAAATGCCACTGGAAGAGACGCAGAAGCTCCCAGTTCCAGAAGGGAGAGAGACAGGACACTGAAGCCTGTGGCCTGAAAGGGCCTGTTATGGCAGAAAGCAGGAGGAAGAAACCTAATACATGATACTGAAAACAGACAGACTTACTACCTCATGGCAACAGTAGTGCTGTTGTCTCAAAATAGTTCCACAAGTTTAAGTGACAGCACATCTGAGGGACTACCTGAACACTACTACTATAGTCAACATGTTAGCATTGTTTAAATGTTGACTGTCTGCTGTTATTATTCAATTTGACTGGGATAGGAAAGAGTAAGGATCTGTACCATTATAAAATTATTATGTGGCACTGAAGGAACCTGTTAAGTCTCTTCTCTAACAACTGTTACTGATCCCAATGAACAGTAATTACCCTTAAACTAACAATGTGTTTTAATACTACTAGTAGCACTTTGATTCTCTATGAATATAAGAACAATGCACAGAAAAAAAGCCTTTCTGGATTTGCTTCAGCTCTATCAGCACAGCTGTGCTTAGTCCTAGTAAAGTGCAAGAATTATACTAATAAAAACATGTTTTTGTGTATAAAATTGTGTAAATACTAAGAGCCTGCTCTTGAACAGCACCTGACCAGCATATCTAAACTGGCAGAAATCTGTTGATTAGATATAAGCATTAGGATTGCATGTACAATTACACTAGAAACTCAATAGTTAATGTCAAAATAAATCTACAGCACAAATTTTTGCATCAGAATAAATACGCACATCTATCTCCTGTGCAGTGACTCAACTATTAATGTGAATCTTCAGAGTTCACCATGATGACAGCCAAATGAGAGAAAAAGAAGATGTTAGAAGGTTTTAGTGCAATGATGTGCGAGTAGATGGTACTGTTCATGTCATGATTGACACTCCTTCTTACCTTGCCAATGACATTTTAATTTTGTTTAAATGTTTTTGGTCAAACAAATTTTTTAAGAAGCAGCAAAAGAATATTCTACTAGAAAAAACTTCTTATAGGCAAAAAAAGTATAAAATGTATTTAACTTCTCTATACTATAGCTTTGTAACTATTTCAAATGCACAGACACATTCATGATGTGTACACATAGTCATTTCACACAATAAACTTTAAGAAACACAAAACTAACACCTGCCTTCTGCTGTCCAAGATGTGAAAGAAGTTGAAAGGAGTCTTTCCTTTCTACAGAGTATATTAACTCTCCTTAGAGCATTACAGAATCACACAATCACAGGATGGTTGAGGCTGGAAGGGACCTCTGGAGATCATTTGGTCCAACCCTCCCTGCTCAAGCAGGGTCACCTAGTGCCTGTTGCCCAGGACCGTGTCCAGATGGCTTTTGAATATCTCCAAGGAGGGAGACTCCACAACCTCCCTGGGAAACCTGTTCCAGTGCTCTGTCACCCTCACAGTAAAAAAGGGTTTCCTGATGTTCAGATGGAACCTCCTGTGTTTCAGTTTATGCCCATTGCCTCTGGGTCTGTAACTGGACTCCACTGAAAAGAACCTGGCTCTGTCTTCTTTGCATCCTCCCTTCAGGTATTTATAGACATTAATAAGATCCCCCCCCTGAGCCTTCTCTTCTCCAGGCTGAAGAGTCCCAGCTCTCTCAGCCTTTCCTCATAGGAGAGATGCTCCAGTCCCGTAATCATCTTCATGGACCTTTGTTGGACTGTCTCCACTATGTCCATGTCTCTCTTGTACAGAGGAGCCCAGAACTGGACTCCAGATGTGGCCTCACCAGTGCTGAGTAGAAGGGAAGGATCACCTCCATTGACCTGCTGGCAACACTCCTCCTAATGCAGCCCAGACACCATTAGCCTTCTTTGCAGCAAGAGCACATTGCTGGCCTCATGTTCAACTTGGTGTCCACCAGGAGTCCCAGGTCCTTTTCTTCAAAGCTGCTTTCCAGCTGATTTGTCCTCATCATGTACTGGTTCCTGGGGTTATTCCTCCCCAGGGGCAGGACTTGGCATTTCCCTTCATTGAACTGCATGAGGTTCCTATCAGACCATTTCTCCAGCCTGTCCAGGTCCCTCTGGATGGCAGCATGACCCTCTGGCCTATCAGCCACTCCTCCCAGTTTTGTGTCATCAGCAAACTTGCTGAGGGTACACTCTGCCCCATCATCCAGATCATTAATGAAGATGTTGAACACATTCAGACCCAGTATTGACTCCCAGGGTACACTGCTAATTACTGGCCTCCAACTAGACTTCATGCCACTGATCACCACCCTCTGGGCCCAGCTGTTCAGCCAGTTTTCAACCCACCTCACTGTCTGCTCATCCAGCCCATACTTCATCACCTTCTCTGTGAGTATCTTATGGGAGACAGCGTTGAAGACCTTATTGAAGTCTAGGTAGACAATATCCACTGCTCTCCCCTTGTCTACCAGGCCAGTCATTTCATCATAGGTTATCAAGTTGGTCAAGCATGACTTCCCCTTGGTGAATCCATACTGGACCTAAAACATTCTTGCTGGATATTTTTCCTAAATCATAGAATCATAGAATAGTTTGGGTTGGAAGGGACCTTTTAAAGGTCATCTAGTCCAACCCCCCTGCAATGAGCAGGGACATCCTCAACTAGATCAGGTTGCCCAGAGCCCCATCCAGCCTGACCTTGAATGTTTCCAGGGATGGGGCATCTCCCACCTCTCTGGGCAACCTGTGCCAGTACTTCACCACCCTCAGTGTGAAAAACTTCTTCCTTATGTCTACTCTATATCTCCCCTCCTTTAGTTTAAAACCATCACCCCTTGTCCTATCACAGCAGGCCCTGCTAAAAAGTCTGTCCCCATCTTTCCTATAAGCCCCCTTTAAGTACTGAAAGGCTGCAATAAGGTCTCCCCAGAGCCTTCTCTTCTCCAGGCTGAACAACCCCAACTCTCTCAGCCTGTCCTCATAGGAGAGGTATTCCATCCCTCTGACCATTTTTGTGGCCCTCCTCTGGACCCGCTCTAACAGGTCCATGTCCTTCTTGTGTTGGGGGCTCCATTTTAATGATTTCAATAAATCATTATTTAAAATTTTATCATTTCAATGCTTAGATATTTAAATTGGGCTTAGATACTGCTAGGAAATGTTTCCTAATATCTACTCTAAATCTGCCTTGATAAAGTTTAAGCATTTTTGTTCTCTCCACATTGGATACAGAACACAGTTTATTCCCTTCTTTGTAATGATGACTGTCATATCCTTTGTGTATGCCAATATTCTAAAGAAAACGCTGGCAAGACACCTATTCAACAAGCTTATTATGTTATTTTAGTAATTTTACAAATTATATCCCTATGTTCAGGTTTGTGGAACTTATGAAGTTACTGTTACTGCTTATTTATCATCCACTAATGTTTGTAATTCTTGCCAAGGAAATTAAATGATAAAAGAAGGAACAGAAATGTTATTCTGGTACTAACAGGTGATCTCCTAACCCTAGATTAGTAAAAAACATATGTTAGTGTGGTGAGTTGATCCCAGCCAACATCCAAACACCCACACAGCCGCTTGCTCACTCCCCTTTCCCACAGAACAGGGAGAAAATAGAAGAAAGGCAAGAATACTCATGGATCAAGATAATGACAGTTTAATAGGGAAAGCAAAGGCTTCATGCAGAAGCAAAGCAAAAAGAAGAATTCATTCACTACTTCCCATCAGCAGGCAGATATCCAGCCACTTCCTGGAAAGCAAGGCCTCAGCACACATAATGGTTGCTTGGGAAGACAAATACTATAAACATGAATATCCCCCCTTCCTCCTCCTTTCTCTTAGCTTTTATTGCAGAGCATGATGTCATATGGTATGGAATATCCCTCTAGTCAGTTTGGGCCAGCTGTCCTGGCTATGTCCCCTCCCAACTTCTTGCCCACCCTCAGTCTACTTGCTTTGCAAGGATGCAGGGGGAGAGAGACAGCCTTGATGCTGTGTAAGCACTGCTCAGCAATAGCCAAAACATCCATGTTATCAACACTGTTTTAGGCACAAATGCAAAGCACAGCATCATATAGGCTGCTATGAAGAAAATTAACTCCATCCCAGCCAGACCCAGCAGAATCTCCACCTCTTAATCCCTGCCATTTGTGTTATGCTCGGGTCCCACATTATCTGATACATATCTGATACGCATCCTCTGACCATCCCATTTGTATATTGCTTCATTTCTATACCCTACTCAAATCTTTCCACTTACTTACCTAACCCACAGTTCATTACATTTGATCCTTCTGTCCCATATCTTTCTTTTTCCTTCCTATTCTATCTATTTCTCATTCCCAAACTTCATTCTTCCCAACACTTACAACTAATACTACATGCTTAAACCATCTTTACATCCAACAGTCAGGTTTATACATCCTCATTAACCACCATTCCCTGTCCCTTAACATACATGCAGATATTTTTCCCCCATTCCATGGTGCCCCCCTCAAATGTTCATAGGAACAGTTGAGGACATGGGCCCCATCTGTCAAGGTGTTTGCTCAGGACAGGAGAAGCAGCGTGTTGGATTGTTGGGTGCCAAGACCTGCTTGGGTTAGGTCACTGCCACACTCCAGCACTCCAGCATGGGACCTTTCCACAGAGTGCAGTCCTTCAGGAATGGACTGCTCCAGTGTGGGTCCCTCGCGGGGCCACAGGTCCTGCCAGAAAACCTGCTCCAGCAGGAGCTCCTCTCCATGGGGCCACAGGTCCTGCCAGGAGCCTGCTCCAGCATGGGCTCTGTAAAAGTCAGTTCTTCACCAGCCAAGGAGGAAGACAAGGACACTTAGTATTGGATTAATAAGGGAATTTATTCTCTCATATTAGCTATGTGTGAAGCGATGCTCCAGCCTAATGCATGGAGGACCCCAATATAGGGGAAAGCAGGGTTTAGATATGTTACAATACAGTTGTGTAGACCAATCAAATTACTCGTGTTAAGGAGTGGGCTAATCAGTTACTATTTCTCGCATAATCAGTATATGCTTGTCCCATGCAGGTGGTGTGGACGTATGGTCAGTGGTGTGTTAATCTTCATTGTTCTGAACCAATGTCCTGTGCAGGTGGAGTGGTTTTATACTGGATTCTGCTCGGTTGCTGTTCTGACTATGGTTATACATCTGGTTTCCTAAGGAAAATCTCCTATTGTTTTATCACTGGTATGGAGCGCTCTCAGCCGGTAAGAGCTGGTTTAGTTGGGTCTTCAGGTCACATTGACCCTGAGGTAAAAAGTTCATAGTCCCAGGAAATGTTTGTTCTTCTAAGCAAGTCATATTGCAGTTAGCGCCTTGCCTTTCACAGCTCTCTATGGGGTCAGAGCTTCCTTCAGGGCATATATCCACATCCAGCGTGGGGTCCTCCACAGGCTGCAGGGTGGATATCTGCTCTGACATGGTCTTCCATGGGCTGCAGGGGGACAGCCTGCCTCACCATGGTCTTCACCACGGGCTGCAGGGGAATCTCTGCTCTGGTGCCTGGAGCACCTCCTCCCCTTCCTTCTTCACTGACCTTGGTGTCTGCAGGGTTGTTCCTCTCACATTTTTCTCACTCCTCTCCTTCCGGCTGCTGTTGCGCAGCAGTTTTTACCCCTTCTTAAATATGTTAGCACAGAGGTGCTACCAACATCGCTGATTGGCTCAACTCTGGCCAGTGGTGAGTCTGTCTTGGAGCCAGCTGAAACTGGTCTGTCTGTCATGGGGGCAGCTTCTAGCATCTTCTCACAGAAGCCATCCCTGCAGCCCCCCCCCCCACTACCAAAATCTTGCTACATAAACCCAATACAACATCCCATAACAAGCAATCCCAAACTGCTTTTTTCCTGCATCCCATAATGTGTTCCACCCCTAGGCAGCAACCCCCCATTAGTCTGAAAAGTGATCTGGAGAGCTGCTCCTGATGACTCTGATGGGTTTCATGCCTGGACAATGGGGCTGATGGCTCTGCTGAGACAGCCCTGGGAGGGGCCTGGACTAGGTGTTCCTTCCTCAGGAGTCTAATTTGGGTTCCTCCACCTGTCATTGTACCTCTGTGCTCTTCAGGGTTTGTAGAGATGGGCCTTTGATGGGCTAGTGGCTCTCCTGTGATGGGCCTGGGAGCAGCCAGGACAGGTTATTAATCAAGTTATTCATCCTGCCCTTGTTTCTCTGTGCCTCCTTTGTGTGTGCAGATGAGTTTATCAATTAACCTAACACCAGCCAACACCTTAGAAAACTTACAGGTAGTATGTACTTATATGATTATATTGGAATCCATATTTCGGTTTAGGATCTTTGTTAAGGAAAGACATTTCACACATTTAACTATACCAGTATAAAAATATTGATTTAATTTTGCCTGTAAATGATGTGCTGATATGCCCTAAGATACAGTCCAGTTAAGAGAAAAATATTATTACTTTTTAATGGTTATGACAGGCGAGATCAGTTTAAACTTTATCATTTAACTGTGCCTTCAGGCTGCAGTACTAGTAACAAGGCCACTTTAAGTGTGAGTGTATTGTGTTTACATAGTAACGTTTTGGTAGCAGTGCAGCTGCAGGAGTGGCTTCTGTGAGAAGAGACCAGGGGCTGCACCCATGTCAGACAGAGCCAGTTCCTGCCAACAACAGACCCACCGCAGGCCAAAGCTGAGCCAATCAGCAAAGCTGGTGATACCTCTGTGAAAATATATTTAAGAAAGGGCAAAATGCTGCCCATCAGTGAGGAATGAAGGGGAAAAAAAAAAGTGAGAAATAGCAGTGCGAACACCAAGGTCCGAGAAGGAGGGGGAGGAGGTACTCCAGGCACCAGAGAAGGTATTCCACTGCAGCCTGTGGAAGAGACCCCAGTGGACCAGGTATCCACACCGCAGCCTGTGGAGGACCCCATGCCACAGCAGGTGAATATTTCCTGTAGGAAGCTGCAGCCCATGGAGAGTCCATGCTGGAGCAGGCTCCTGGCAGGAACTGTGGCCTATGGAGGGAGCCCATGCAGGAGCAGGGTTTCTGGCAGGAACTGTAGTCCGTGGAGGACTCACTCTGGAGGAGTCTTATCCTGAAGGGGATAAGTTCATGGGAAGGACCAAAGCTGGGGCAGTTCATGAAAGACTGTAGCCCGTGGATAGGACCCACACTGGAGCAGGGGAAAAGTGTGAGGAGCAAGGGGTGGCAGAGACAAACTGTTATGAACTGACCGCAACCCTCCATTCCCCATCATCCCTGCACTGCTTAGGGCAGGGGGAGAAGGTAGGGGAGTCGGGAATGAAGGAGTAAAGTTGAGCCTAGGAAGAAGGGGTGGGGGGAAGGTGTTTTTAGTGTTGTCAAGTCTGTTTTGCCCATGAGGGTAATTGGTGAGTAATCTCCCCATTTTTATCTCAACTCATGTTAATCTTATTTTCTCCCCCTGTCTGGTTGCAGGAGGGGAGTGAGAGAGTGGCTCGGTGGGCACCTAGCAGCCAGCCAAGGTCAACTCACCACAGTGGACTGCTGATAAAAAAGAATTATATTTATCCAAGTATGTGTGTCAGCATTAGTGCCTCACACAGCTTCAAATTTTTTTCCTCATTAAAATAGTCAGCCAGATATATTACATGATCAAAGGCACTACATGGAAACAGAAAATTAAATTAACTTTCTTTTACTTTAGAAGCACGAAAAGGAGAGGAGACGGAAGCACACTATAGACAGGGAACGCAAAAGGAGATTGCAATTACAGAATGGTAGGGGTTGGAAGGGACCTCTGGAGATCATCTAGTCCAACCCCCCTGCCAGAGCAGGGTCACCCAGAGCAGGCTGCACAGGGCTGCGTCCAGGCGGGTTTGAATATCTCCAGAGAAGGAGACTCCACAACCTCCCTGGGCAGCCTGTGCCAGGGCTCTGTCACCCTCACAGGGAAGAAGTTTTTCCGCATGTTCAGGCAGAACTTCCCGTGTTCCAGTTTGTGCTCGTTGCCCCTTGTCCTGTCGCTGGGCACCACTGAGAAGAGTCTGGCCCCATCCTCTTGACACCCGCCCTTGAGATATTGATAAGCATTGATGAGGTCCCCTCTCAGTCTTCTCTTCCTCAGGCTGAACAGCCCCAGCTCCCTCAGCCTTTCCCCACAGGAGAGATGCTCCACTCACCTAATGATCTTTGTAGCCCTCCGCTGGCCTCTCCCCAGTAGTTCCTCATCCCTCTTGAACTGAGGAGCCCAGAACTGGACACAGGACTCCAGATGGGGCCTCACCAGGGCAGAGTAGAGGGGGAGGAGAACCTCCCTCGACCTGCTGGCCACACTCTTCTTAATGCACCCCAGGATGCTGTTGGCCTTCCTGGCTGCAAGGGCACATTGCTGGCTCATGGGGAATTTGTTGTCTACCAGGACTCCCAGGTCCTTCTCCACAGAGCTGCTTTCCAGGAGGTCAATCCCTAACCTGTACCGGTGCATGGGGTTGTTCCTCCCCAGGTGCAGGACCTTGCACTTGCCCTTGTTGAACCTCATGAGGTTCCTCTCCGCCCAACGCTCCAGCCTGTCCAGGTCTCACTGAATGGCAGCACAGCCTTCTGGGGTATCAGCCAGTCCTCCCAGTTTCGTGTCGTCAGCAAACTTGCTGAGGGTACACTCTGTCCCTTCCTCCAGGTCATTGATGAATAAATTGAACAAGACTGGCCCCAGTACCGACCCCTGGGGGACACCACTAGCCACAGGCCTCCAACTAGACCCTGCGCCGCTGATCACCACCCTCTGAGCTCTGCCATTCAGCCAGTTCTCAATCCACCTCACTGTCCACTCGTCTAGCCCACACTTCCTGAGCTTACCTATGAGGATGTTGTGGGAGACAGTGTCAAACGCCTTGCTGAAGTCCAGGTAGACAACATCCACTGCTCTCCCCTCAATGGGTCTGGATAGGACGGACTTAATTTTCTTCATAGCATCCCATATGGTGCTGTGTTTTGTATTTGTGCCTAAAACAGTGTTGATAACAAACCAGTGCCTTGGCTATCGCTAAACAGTACCTGCACAGAATCAAGGCTTTCTCTTTTTCCCCATTCTTCTCCCTAAAGTGAGTATGCTGGGGGTAGGCAAGAAGTTGGGGAGAACACAACCTGGACAGCTGACAAAAATTGACCAAAGGGATATTCCATACCATATGACATCAGACTCAGCTATGAAAACTGAGTGGAGGGGGGGTTTGGGAAGGTAGCCATTACTGGGAGAGTGGCCAGTATATTGGGTTTATGTGGCAAGGTTTTGGTAGTGTGGGGTGGCTTCTGTGAGAAGACACCAGGGGCTGCCCCCGTGCCAGAAAGAGCCAGTTCCAGCCAGCTCCAAGACAGACCCGTGGCTGGCCAGAGCTGAACCAATCAGCAAAGCTGGTAGCGCCTCTGTGAAAACATATTTTAAAAAGAATTAAAAAAACAAAAAAAAAGCGCTGTACAGCAGCTCTGAGAGAGAGGAATGAGAAAATGTGAGAAACAGCCCTGCAGACACCAAGGTCAAAGAATACTAAGGTCACAGATACTATGCAGCTCTGAAGATACCTACATCCTCATGCATATTTCCTCTTGCACTCTAAGCCTGGACTGTTAGCATAGTTATGAACCTAATACAGAAGCAACACAAAAACACCATGTTAGTTTCTCAGTAGTTCTCTGCATTACAAGAAAAAAAAAAATCCTAGAAACCCATTCATTTCTTTTAGAAGTAGCATAGTATCAACAACCCACAGTAGGCCCAGGATTACAGCTGCTTGTGCTACAGGAGGGTACCTAGGCAGCCACACCAGCAGATCCTCACACAATGGAATGACAACCACTAACAATCTCCCAAAACTCATACCCATGTAGCCCAGGGTACTCTAGAAACTGCTGGAACCACTCAGTCCCTGACTGCAACCAGCCCATCACCACACCACTGAAGCTCACACAAAGTACCTGTGTAAAGCCACAGGTGTAATTCACACCCAGATCGGCAGTACACACAACCCAACTTCTCCAATCTCCCAATCGTCACCCTCTTAGATAATCAACCCCCATAGCTCCCGGGGATTGGTGGAAAAACAAGCATTCGAATTACGCAACCATCTCCGCTGGCGTGGCCACACAGCACGCCATTGGCTGGCCTAGTCCACCAATAAGCATTGAACCGTTAGATTTAAATTGAAATGGGCGTAGAATTGAGCAGTTAGTTTGCGAGAAGAGCAAGTGCTGCTGCTATCTCCGTTTGCTATGGCTAACAAGCAGATCTACTATTCTGACAAGTATTTTGACGAGCAGTACGAGTATCGGTGCGAGACTGGGAGGGGAGGGCTGGGCTGGGCTGGCTGAAGGTCCTAGAAAGGGGCCTCCGTCGCCCCTTGGAGGGGAGGGGAGGGGAGGGGAGGGGAAGGCATGGTTTGGGCGAGTGCCTCTTTCTTGGACTGTGAGGTGACTTTAGAAGAGTAAACCCCACCGGTGTCAGCGGTGAGTGCAACTCTAGAGAGCGACATTATTAGCTCACCTCTGCGGAGCCAGGGTAGCTTAAAGCTCCCGGGGAGGAGCAGTGTCTTGCCTCTTTATCGCGGGCACTCGCGATAAAGATTGTTTGGAGGGGGAGGGGAATCGGGCGATTCGATTGCTTGTTTTGGTCTGCCTTGTCCACTTTCTGGCGTCATCTCTAGTAAGCGGGCAATGCCAGCTCTGGTCAGAGGGCATTGAAGGAAGCGGGGGGTGGGGAGTGAAGTCTGCTAGGTCTCCCTGGGGCAGTGGTTGTGGCAGAGGTGGATGCTGCTGAGTGGAGGGCAGCGCTGCTGGATGGTAAGAGCTCGACCCTAGCTGCCAAGACCTGGGTAGCCTTCTATATGTTCTTTTAAAGCTATACTGTAGCACTAGTCTGTTCTGGATTATAACTGATGCTAGCAGGAGTGACTTCTAAAAGTGCAAAGTCCGTATTTCTTCTAATCATGTTAACTGCTGATATGATAGTTAATTGCCATGATTGTACTTGTGTACCACAAGTACTGTGACTAGAGCATGCGGGGGACTGAATCTTCTGTTTTAGGCAGTAAATTGAAGACTTCAGTGTACAGTTGCATTAAAGATGTAATGTTTGGTAGGCAAAGTGAATTTAAAATTGCTTTTTTGAACTGATGCCTTGTAATCCAATTAGTATCTATTAATGCTGTAGGCTTCTTTCTAGGAGGTTTTTGGTATTCATAACTGAACTTGCTTACTGTCTTTCAGTATAGATCTGTGCAAGTCTTCTAGTGTACACTAAGACAGTTGTTGGTGTGTGTAATATGAGTTTAATTATTAAACTTCTACAGACATGTGATGCTGCCAAGAGAGCTTTCAAAGCAAGTACCAAAAACTCATCTAATGTCTGAAGAGGAATGGAGACGACTTGGTGTTCAGCAAAGTCTTGGCTGGGTTCACTACATGATCCATGAGCCAGGTAAGCACAGCTAAACAAAACAAGATGAACAAAGGAGTCCAAAATACCACCTCTCTGGTGCTTGAAACTGAAGCTCAGTGTGTAATTACTTTCTGCTAGAATCCAATTGGAGTTTCCTGCTAAATGTTTAGACTCTTTATGTGCCTGCTATTTTTACCAACATAAGTGGTGTAGCAACCTTTATTCTAAGCCTTCACCCCTCACTCTCAGAACTGGATATGCAAAACGCTAGCTTCCTTCTAGGTATCTGCAGCCTCTTAGTGGACAAAACACACTAGATTTGAATATGTTCCTATCTCTGCCTATAAAAAGAGGTTTTGGGTGAGATCTTGAATTATGTTAGTATCTCAGTGACTGCCCCAAACTTGATGAAGCAGCACATCTTTGTATAATGAAATTGACATACCTACCTTGTACAAAAAAAAAAATAGTTGCCTAGATGAGGTCCTGTATCAATGCCATGAAAAAAAAATCTATAGTATAGTTTGAGCTCTAGCTATGCTGCCAAAAGCTATACTGAAGTCAGGGTCTTTTCAGTTACTGGGCTGTGAAGCTCTAAAACTTCGCTAAGTATAAAATACTGAGAACGACCATTCTAAATACCTTTTTAGTCAGTCTTGTCAATGGTGATTTAACTGATGATAGATGAATTGCAGTTAGTCCCATGGAGTTCCAAGCTTCCGAAGAACCAGAAGAAATAATTAGCCTAATCTTCCAGTGTGTCTTATCTGGACACCTTTGATACTTTGAATGTATTGCCTTGGGCTTTTTTTGAAGGTGTTTATGATTAAGTCAATGTAAATGCAGTCAACTTATGTTATTGATAACTAAAGTGGCTTTTGATGCTTGCCAGTTAGTACATACCTGACCAGGACAGAATCACCTCTTCATTAGAGTAAGTTACAGTGATAAAGCTTGTCAAATGGCTCAGTGTAGAGACGGAACTGGTACCAGTTCTACTGTTTTTGTGGTTTGTTGTTTGGGTTTTTTTTGGGGGGGGGGGGGGGGGGGGTTGGTTTGTTTATTTTAGTACTTCCTTAAGCTTATGAAACTGCCAACTTCTGGTATTAAACTTTCAAAAGCATCTGTGATTATTCCATGGTTACTACAAAGTTAATCTGGAAATACTATACATGGAGACCTTCCTGTGGACTTGATCTCTTAGTCTGCTTGTTATCTGACAGGAAGTTTCAATTGTTGTTGAAGCTCTTTTAAATCAAAGAAGTATCTGTAATGAGGATTTGAGTGACAGGCTGACACTTTGTTCAATTTTATTTTCAGAGCCACATATTCTTCTCTTCAGAAGACCTCTTCCAAAGTATGAGCAAAAATGAACTGCCTTCTAGAAATCTCCTAAATCTTCTGGAGCTTTACGTGTATGAGTATGTTGGTAGTATTCAGTGAATGCTTGAAAGTTTACAAAACATACAGCTCATGCACAGGTATGGATGTATTATTTACAGCAACAAAGCTCAGTCAAATGCAATTCCAAGTAGGCCGCTATGATATTCAAAGATTAAGAAGTTATCTTTAATGTAATTGCCTATTTGACTTTTCATTTAATTTGTTTAAGTTAACATATTGCATGCTCTGACTAGATAATCACTTGTTACCTGTGTTCAATAACTTTCCCATTTATCTTTTCTACTAAACAGTTTAGCATGTTCAAATCCAATGGCTCCATCTGTTCAGTAGTAGGCATAAAGGAATAAACTTTTAATGCTCTATAAAACCTGAATGTCCTAATTAACCAGACAAAAAATAATATTCTTGTCTAACAGGTTAGTGTTGTGGTTTAACCCCAGATAGTAACCAAATACCACATAGCTGCTTGCTTCCCCCCCCCCCCAGTGGGGTGGGGAGGAGAATCGGAGAGAAAGGAAAACTTGTGGGTTGAGATAAAAACAGTTCACCAGGACAGCAAAGGAAAAAATAAAAATATATTGATAATATGTAAGGATAATAGAATATATAAAATGAACAATGCACAATTTCTCACCACCTGACAACCAATACAGCCCGTCCCAAGCAGCAGGAGTCCCTGAGGATCAGGGAGTCTCGGTTGGTGTGATATTGCTGCCAGTGCACCACTGTGGTAGCAATCGGTACCTGTTGTTCTTTGACCCTCAGCAACCCCACAAGGGAAGAGTCCTCTGAGAGACTAAGGTGGACAGCTGCTTAATGTCCTCTGTCTCCACAGCAGCTATACCCAAAGCCCACTGGTACCATTTTGGGTCCTTGAAATGCCCTCTCCTGAGGTAGTCTATGCCAAGGATGCACGGAGCATCTGGGCCAGTCACAATGGGGTGCCTTTGCCACTTGTTCCCAGTTAGGCTCACTTCGGCCTCCAATAGAGTTCGCTGTTGGGACCCCCCTGTTCCTCCAGAAATAGAAATGCGTTCGGCCCCTCTATAGTTCGATGGCATTAGGGTGCACTGGGCACCAGTGTCCACTAGAGCCTTGTACTTCTGGGGGGGCTGATGTGCCAGGCCATCGAATCCACACAGTCCAGTAAATTCGGTTGTCCCTCTCCTCCACCTGGCTGGAGGCAGGGCCCCTCTAATTCTGATTATAGTACCCACTATCAACACATGGGTTCATGTGGGATGCATGGGTTCAAATCCCATCTTTGTTGCTCACTTCTTGTAAATAGGAATCGGAAGCCCATCTACCTGGTCTGGGGAACTGCCCACTGGAGACTGGAGCAGCAATTTTCCTGGAAGAACCCTTGTGACTGTTTTTCCTTGCAGCTCATGTACCCTTGCCTCTAGGGTCGAGGTGGGTTTCCCATCCCACTTCCTCATGTCCTCTCCATGGTCACAGAGGTAAAACCACAGGGTACCTTGCCATGTGTACCGTCTCTCTTGAGCAGGGGAAGATTTTCTCCTAATAGTTGAGATACTGGTCCGTACAGGTGGGGAGTAGGACCTATCCTCTTTGAGTCGCTGCATCCTCCGGCACAGGTTTTCATAGTGGTTCTTGGATCTTTCTGCCAGTCTTTCCACAGCTGAGACACAGGCCCGTAGGGAGGAAAAGAGATTGTCTTCGTACTGTCAGAGTTGGTTAGCCACTGCACGCACTGGTGGTGCCTCATCGTCTTTCCAACCCATTGTTGCCAATGGGTTGGCATATGATGATGGTGCACTATGTACAAACTTCCACCACATGGGTCGGGTACATTGGACCTCATCTGGATCTATGGGTGTCTGCGGGTCATCCGGGTCAAATAAATCAACTCCTGCACAGCTAATTCCCTCAGGTACTGGATACCTCCTTCCATGGTGGCCCACTTCCTTGGGTGGCATATAATATCTTCCTTGAAGAAATACCTGTCCTTCACATGTGACAGGAGTCTTCTCCAGAGCCTGTGGGCTTCTGGCTCTCTTCCAATTGCCCTGTCAATGGTTGCTTCCCTGCCCTCTAGTTCCAGGCTACTGGCCCTGTTGTCCCAGCATCGGAGCAGCCAGGTGACAAGCTGCTCACCTTGATGATGGCTGTAATCTTTTCGGATATCTTGCAGCTCAGTCAGGGATAGGGGTCAGGTGATTATCTCTGAGTCTGCCTCTCCTTGGTCTTGGGATGTCCCTGGTTCGTCCTTATCTTTCGTGGGGCGAGCTGATTTCTTGGTGCTTCTCTTCTTTTGTATAGGGGCAACTGATAACGGCACGGGTGGATCTGCAGTACCTGTCACAGCAGCCACGGTGCTCATAGCTGGGGCTTGAACAGCCGCGGTGCCCATGGCGGGGACTGGGGCGGCAGCGATGCCCATAGCAGGGGCTGGAGTGACTGTGGGGACCGCAGCAAGGGGGTGGGATGGCCGTGGTGCCTGTGGCAGGGCCTGGGGCGGCCGCGATACCTGTGGTGGGGGGTGGAGCAGCTGTGGCGGATCTGGTGCAGCCGCGGGGGCTGTAGCAGGGGACTGGGGTAGCACCGCGCCTATATCTATGTTGATTTTTAATCTTAAGCAAGACCTGACACAAATTTATTTCTAGTACTAGGAGCAAGCTGGTTCGAGCATCCCAAAGGTATTTGAAATTCTTAAGAGCTCTTGTAACTACCCAGGAGGGGAAAGGGAAAGCAAAGGAAGATGTTCCCCCCTGGTGACCCTCTGGGGAGGAAAAATAAAAGGAGTAATTACTGATAGTCCCCACCAGATTGCTCCCGAAGTATGGAGCTGTAACTGTCGCTGCCGCTCCGCTCTGCACATCGCCCTCCCTCATTGAATATGAACACAGGTAGTAAACTGGTCTAAGCACCAATGACTTCATCATGCCATAAGCCAGCGCTAAACCACACACTGAAGCGATAACCTTAATCCAATGTCCAGAGGTGATAAACCACACATAAACACGGATAAACAGCATATATGGTAACTAAGGTGCTACATGATACAACTCTGAGAAGATCTCTGTAAACAAATAAAGCAACATTGTGACCAGTGACAATTAAAGTAATATAATGGATGCTTATAGCAAATTGTTCTAACACGCTCTGGTCAAATCTGTTGTTATCTCAACCCTTTGAGCCTGACCAGGGGCTTTAAACCCTAGACCCTCAATCTGATGCTCTCTCAGCTGAGCTGGCCGGGCCCCTCTCGAGCCCCATGTTGGGCACCAAAAAGGACTGTCGTGGTTTAACCCCAAATTGTGACCCAATACCACGCAGCCGCTCGCTCGCTCCCCCCCTCCCCGCTGGGGTGGGAAGGAGAATTGGGGAGAAAGGAAAACTCATGGGTTGAGATAAAAGCAGTTCACCAGGACAGCAAAGGAAAAGATAAAAATATATTATTAATGATAATAATATATAAGGATAATAAAATATATAAAACGAACGATGCACCATCTCTCACTACCTGACGACCGATACAGCCCGTCCCGAGCAGCAGGCAGGGAGCAGGGGTATCCCCCCCAGCTATCCCAGAACAGCAAGTTCCAGAGAGAGCAGGCGAGGGAACAAACAGCTGAACGAATGAACGATAAAAGGGAAAAAGAAGGGAAGTGGCCCACCAGCCGACCCCCGCTTATGCTGGGCATGCCGTCTCTGGTATGGAATACTCTCTTTGGCCAGTTTGGATCAACTATTCTGGCTCTACCCCTCCCAAGTTTTTGCACCTGCACATTAGCAAAACCTGGGAAACAAGCAGCAACCAACAACATCAGTGTATTATCAACATTCTTCACATACTTAATCCAAAACACAGGAGCTGCTGGAGAGAAATTAGCTCTGTCCCGACCGAAACCAGGACAGTTAAAAAGGGTACCCACTTGAGAAAAAAAATTTAACTTGGCAAAGCTACTTTGTTTCTATGCAGGAATTGTTTTACCCCGCAGTCCTAAGTTTCTGGCCCTTATTTGAGTTGCTCTTATAAAAATATAAAGTTAAAAGTAAATCAAGTGAATTTTGCAACTGCCTCTGACTAGTTCCCAAATAGCAGCTAAGTAATCTGAAAAGAAAGGTGTCAGTGATAGGTAATACACAGACTAGCCTCTGAGAGCCTGAAACTATAGGACTCTAGAGTTGATGCTGGTTGTAATGTAATTACTTATCCTGCAGTGACTTCAGCTATCTCTATGGTGTAAACATGCCCTAACATGTTCAGTATACTAAAAACTTCATTGAGCGTTTTAACAATTTATTTTAGTAGTACCAATTTATCTTTCTGCCCCAACCTTTTAGTCGGGTTTTAACCTGAACTTCCTGTCTTGTTTGTGGGTTGTTTTGGTTTTGTTTTGGTTTTGTTTGTTTGTTTGGTGGTGGGTTGGTTTTTTTTTTTTCCCTTCTGGGAAGCTAGCTTGTACTCTTTCTGGGTGTGGACAGCAGTGGTTTAGAAGTGTGGTCAAAGTAAACAGTGCTTTCCATCTAACAAACCTTGCTGGTAGCAGAACAGTACATATTCAATTTCTTTAAGTATAAAAGGTCATAGCTAATACAGTAAAACTCTAATCAGTCCTTATTTAGAAAGTTTTGTGTCAGCATAGGTGAGCAAGTATATGGACTCAATATAACAAGTTCAACAAGTTCAGGGGTGATTAGTTGCTGCAAACTGGTCCCTGTGGTAGTAGCCCTGCAATTAGATTTTTTTTTTTTTTTTATAGTGCCTCAGTATAACTTGTTTGAATACAGTCTACAATATCACTGATACTGTAAAGGTGATATGGTGCCAGAGAGAGGTAAGTGATGTCGTGGAATAACTGGAATGCAGTTTTGATCAGGTCAGAACAGAAAAGCAGTTCATTGCTATAGGAGACAACACAGCCAGTTACAGAGTTTATATACCTTTCAGGTTATACAACTTGTTCTTTCACCAAACCATGTCAGATAAGCTGGACTACAGTAAATCACAACAAAGAGTGGTAACATGCATTACTTCACTTAGGGAGGTTCCAGACAGTCACAGAATCACAGAGTGGCAGGGGTGGAAAGGGACCTCTGGAGATCATCCAGCCCAACCCCTGTCAGAGCAGGGTCACCCATCGCAGGCTGCACAGGGCCGTGTCCAGGCGGGTTTGAATCTCTCCAGAGAAGGAGACTCCACACCCTCCCTGGGCAGCCTGTGCCAGGGCTCGGGCACCCTCACAGTGAAGAAGTTTTTCCGCATATTCAGACGGAACTTCCCGTGTTCCAGTTTGTGCCCGTTGCCTCTTGTCCTGTCGCTGGGCACCACTGAGAAGAGTCTGGCCCCATCCTCTTGACACCCGCCCTTGAGATATTTAAAAGCATTGATGAGGTTCCCTCTCAGTCTTCTCTTCCTCAGGCTGAACAGCCCCAGCTCCCTCAGCCTCATTCAGATAAGGAAGTTCTAGACAGTACCTTTTTACCAACAATTTACTCCTTTGTTAATTAAGTTGTGTTGACTTGGTGAGACTGTTAGGTCATGCTGCAAGTATTTCTTAACTAGGCCTATGAGGTGTTAACTATTCTATTTTCACAGTGACCTGCCATAAATACTGTATGGACCTATATCATTTGACTGCTAAAGCTGTAGAGATTGGAACAGTGTGGCCTAGATGTTTCCTACCCAATTCTGGAGCCATCATCCTAATAGAAAGAATAGTGGGGAATCATACTTATGCTTGGTCTCAATTCATGCAGGCTTATGCCTGCTTCTGGGGACAAAGATCAAATGCAGTGTAGAACAGGTCTTGGTACCCTGCCTCAGGTAGGATCAAACCAAGGAAGCTGTACCAGTCCAACACTACTCTGTCTGGGTAGGGGATGTTCATGTATGTGGTGAAATATGCTGTCTGTCTTTAACTCACAGCTGCCAATTATTTGACTCTCAACCACCTGTGGCTATCAGCGGCTCAAAATGTTTAATGTCAATAATATGCATAAATCCTGAATAACAAAAATGATGTTGCATTGCATATAGATTTCCTAGTCAGGCTGAGGTGCCTTTAATGTTAGTTGTTAGCCTTAAATCATGGCTTCTTCCTGTGATACATTACTTGATGTACTGGGTTTATGTGGCAAGGTTTTGGTAGTGGGGGGGCTGCAGGAGTGGCTTCTGTGAGAAAATGCCATAAGCTGCCCCCATGTCAAAGCGAGCCAGTTCCAGATGACTCCAAGATGGGCCCAAGCTGAGTCAATCAGTAATGTTGGTAGCACCTCTGTGATAACATACTTAAGAAGGGGTAAAAACTGCTGCGCAACAGCAGCTGAAAGAGAGGAGTGAGAATATGTGAGAGCAACAACTCTGCAGACACCAAGGTCAGTGAAGATGGAGGGGGAGGAGGTGCTCCAGGTGCTGGAGCAGAGATTCCCTTGCAGTCTGTGGAGAAGACCATGGTGAGGCAGGCTGTCCTCCTGCAACCCATGGAGCTCCATGGTGGAGCAGATATCCACCCTGCAGCCTGTGGAGGACCCCACGCCAGAGCAGGTGAATGTGCCCTGAAGGAAGGAAGCTGTGACCCTGTGGAGAGCCCAAGCTGGAGCAGGCTCCTGGCAGGACCTGTGGCCTTGCAGGGGACCCACACTGGAGCAGTCTGTTCCTGAAGGACTGCACCCCGTGGAAAGGACCCATGCTGGAGCAGTTTGTGAAGGACTGTCTCCCGTGGGAGGGACCCCATGCTGAAGCAGGGGAAGAGTATGAGGAAGAAGGAGCGACAGAGACAAAGCGTTATGAACTGACCACAACCCCCATCCCCCTGTGCCACTTGAGGGGAGGAGGTAGAAGAGTCGGGAGCAGTGAAGTTGAGCCTGGGAAGAAGGGAGGGGGTGGGGGGAAGGTGTGTTTTAGATTTGTTCTTATTTCTCATTATTCTACTCTGTTACAATTAATTGTCAATAAATTACATTAATTTCCCCAAGTCGAGTCTTTTTCCCATGATGGTAATTGCTGAGTGATCTCCCTGTCCTTATCTTGACCCACGAGCCTTTTTCTCCCCCTCTCTTGTTGAGTTGGGGGAGTGATAGAGCAGCTTGGTGGGCACCTGGCAGCTAGCCAAGGTTAACTCACCACATGTAGTTAGTGAACAAGGGATTTTCAATACCTTATTTGCTTGGTCAGTAATGCTTTGTTTTAATTACCTCTCATGTTTATCTTTTTATGCATACATATATATAAAATTTTACATATCTGCAAATTTCATGTCTTATTTGTCACTACTAAAATGGATGTTCTGTGTACGTTGCGTCTGCCTGATAAATTCAGGAATGATAGAATGTGCAGTTTACTTTAGGCTGTCAAACCTCTTCAAATGTTTATCGAAGTGACTGTTGAGCTATCAGAGGGTGCACTGGGTTCAGTTTATATGCTTGAGCATTGAAATTATTCTTCAGATATTTTACAAAGCCTTGTGTTATTGAAATTGGTTTTGACACAGAGTAAAAAGATTCCAGTTTTTCTGTAGTGTGCTAATTACCCAAAAATACATAATCAGCTACAAACATGACTTGTAGCATATGTTAGAGTGAGTAAAGCTATGTAACACTGTAATGGCAAGAAATACATTTTGATTCTCACTTTGGTGTCCCTCCATATGTATGTATCCAGTTAAGTCAATGGTAATTCAGAACAAATGGAAAATCCATATGAATAGATTTGTGTTGTGACAGAAATGTTGGAAGCCCATATAATTTAATATTCATTTTGCACAAACTTCCTTAAAAAAATGAATATACACGAAGCCACTATTGTTATATACTTCCAGAGGTGGATCTTATAGTAGTGCTATTCTTATGTTGGTGTTTACTGCATTTTGTGTTAAACTGGCCTTTGTCATTTTTGTAATCCACCTGTGTGAGTACTTCATGTTAAATGTGGGCATTAAAGGAAACAATTTTCCAGAGCAGTCATGTTTCCCTATAGAATTCCTTGGTTGTTTCTCTCTTGTCCTCTTTACTTCCTTTCCATAAACTTTATTGTTTTGCATGTTTTGTTAGAAGAGCGCAAACTCTTCTTAGGAGGGTTACACTCACAAGGGTGAGTATTTTTCATTTTTACTATTAATCTCAAAATGCATGTAGCCAAAAAATGTTCTGTTTCTCAGGGCATCAAGTTAGCAGCAGAGATGTCAAACCATTTGTTCCAAAACATGTGTCAGTAACTATGGCATGGTGTTATGTGAAATAGGAACCAGGTTCGCAGCTTCACTTTCAAGAAGACACAGACGT
Source organism: Phoenicopterus ruber ruber (assembly GCA_009819775.1). Taxonomy (NCBI): domain Eukaryota; kingdom Metazoa; phylum Chordata; class Aves; order Phoenicopteriformes; family Phoenicopteridae; genus Phoenicopterus; species Phoenicopterus ruber. Next base: position 33,257,058 of record CM020247.1, read on the forward strand.
AGGCTAAGTGCGAGTATTCAATTGCATTTCTTGATTATACTCAGGATCCCTCCAGCAAGGGGAAGCCCCGGGACCTTGCAGGGAAGCAGCGGGAGATTACCAGGCACAGCAGAGCATCTGTCCATGGTCGAGACTTCAGTGAGGGATCAGTCACAAAGGGTTTTTCAGGGGAGGGGTGTGGGGTGGGGGTGGGGGGTGGATGTAGGTCACATGATATAGCTATTGTCCTGGGTGCGGCTGGGATAGGGTTAATTTTCACCAGAAGCTGGCCGGGGTCTATTCTATACCATGTGACCGTCACGCTCACTATATAGAGGGGGTCGACCGGAGGGGGGATCGCTGCTCGGGAGCGGGCTGGGCGTGGGGCTGCGGGCGGGAGCGACCTCTACGGGAAGCACCGCTAAGTACACGCTGTTGTTGGTATTGTTGGGGTTTCTCGTTTGTTTGTTCTCTTTCCCTTTGTTGTCCGGTTAAACTGTTGTTGTTGTTGTTAACCCACGAGTTTTGCCTTTCTTTGTCCCGATTCTCTCCCCGTCCCACCGGGAGGGGGGGGTGAGCGAGCGACCGCGTGGCTCAGCCTCCGGCTGGGGCTAAACCACGACAGCTATGTGGCTGGTTGTAGTCAACAAGATGTGTATCCACTTGAGCAGGTGTCCTGGCCTTATAAGCATGAGCTTGCGGATGTTCCAAAGTTCAGCTAAAGTTCAGTAGGTGCGAAGCAACGGGGTGAATCGGTCAACACACTCCTGTCTCCTCGCCAATCTTTTTTTTTTTTAATTCCCCTTACACTTGGTCAGAACCCTCAGAAGTGTGTGTCTTTCCTATGTCCTTAACTGCATGCTACTCATTTGTTCAGGAACAGTCTTTGGATAAGTATGTATAATTTTTGAATCTTGTTTCTTGGGGCATTTTAACCTTCCAGTTTCAGATATTGAATACTCTTACAAAGCTGAAGCTCTCATACATTAATATTCCAATTGTAAAAGTGTTTGTCCATTATCTTAAAGATTTAGGTTTTGCATTTCTGTTCTTCAAGCATATATCTAGTACTTAATGTCTTGCTCCCAAGGGCCTATATTGTCATGGAGCATTAAAAAGATTGTGTTGGTCTGTAATGATTGATCTGGCTATTTTGTGTTTTTGGAAGGGGTTGAGTCCAGTCCATGGGTGAAAGAATGGTTGTTATGACAAGGCTGGTATAAATACAGTCATATAAAAGGAAGAAGAAGATCTTACAAGAAGGTTTATCTTGTTATAAAACAAGGGCTCCTCCTTTCCTCCCCCTGCTCCCCCAAAAAGGCAATTTTAGTAAGAATGTTACAGGTTTCTAAATTTTTTCTCTAATGAGGCCTAAAACCAAGCATTCATTCTAGATTTTTAAATGTATTGTTAACCCTGGGGCAATCTAGAAACAACGCCTACATACTAGGATAGTAAATAAATGAGTCTCGTAAGAATCTTGTTGATGTTCTGTGATTTTCCAGTTTCTTCTCAGAACTCTGAGCATTGGATTAATTTTGCAATAAATTGCAATAATTTGTAATACTTGCAAAATTAATCCAGTGTCCTAACAAGTTCAGTTAGAGCATTAGAGAAGACATTCATTGTAAGCTTTCTTAGTATCTCAACCATTTTATCCTACAGGGAATCTCAGTATTTTCAAAACATTTTGATTTGTAATAGAAATTTATCACTATGTGAATATGGCCTGATCTATGGTATTTTTTGGGGGAGGTGTGTGTAATAAAATAAAACCAGCAGACAGCAGCAATTACAATAAGAGTTGCTTTGACTTCAGTCTATCAGAAATGCAATAGGCAATAAGAAATGTATCATCTGAAGTTTCTTGTTCTGATAGGGATGTTTTTCATCCTAAAAACCTTGTTTTTCATAACCCAAGGTTATGAGGTTGGTCACTTCATGGTAAATGGCTTTAAAAATTAGATGCAAGTTTCTCAAGTTGAGAAGTTTCCTTCCTCCCTAATCAAATTTGGATCTCTGCATATGGTTTCTGCAGAAAGTGTAGGAGGAAATTGGAAGAGGACTTTGAGTATATGTTTAAAGGAAAAAAATAAAAAAGGCAAGCTGCAGACGTGTTTTCATAAACTGTGATGGTTAAGTACAGCCCAGTTATTGCCTATCTTATAATCCTGTATTGTATTCCATACATGCTTCATACCCCATAAGGTACTATACTAATACTTTGTTATTGTGACATTTTAAGACAGGCTTTACTATTTAATATTTCTATTTTTGCAGTCAAATGTGTAATGCATGTTATGAAGTTATACTGTGCTTTTGGTTTGTTTCAAAAGAAAAAGCCTACCAAAAATAAGTACAAAGAATGTTGGTAACCTTAAACAGAAATGTGGACTATAACTGTAAAGCAGACTAGCTTTGAAACTTGGAAATAGGTTTTCAGATAACACTGTATTTTAAAATATTAATTAAATTACACATTTCCTCCAAAAAAAAGTAAATTATTTTTAAAAGCAGTCTATAGCAGTGAGTAAATACTCGATTGAAATAACATGGAATACCTTTGTTTTGAAACATAGCTTTTTTGTTAAACAAATTCTTCATCCAAGGAATAATATGTTAATCTAGGCAATGAGGATATGCTGAAGGTTTGTCTTGGAATGACTTTTTATCTCTTTCTCAATGTCCATCACATAGTGTTGTGGGAGATCCTGTGTTTGGTGAATATGCCAGCTGCCCTTATTCACCTGATGTTGTTTCAAATAGCGAGCTCGCAATATCATTTGAACAAGTCTACATACTATAATGGTTCTGGAACAGTCAATGAATCTGCTGAACAGCCATATCCACTCAGACAAGAAAGTAGGAATGTTTCAAAGGTGAGCAAATATGCTACTTAAAATAATTAAAATTAAGAACTTCTTATTTTAAGTCAATCTCTCTAAATGTTTTGTTCATTTTTAAAGTGAATAATCACTCTCTGTTCTTGTAGCAATAATGAATGGCATTTAAAGGGGATAGTAGTATTAATGCGCCCAACTTAAGAGTTCAAAGAATTTTATAGAATTCTACAATTCAAGTGAATACAGTTTTTCAGGCAGTATATTTGGAAAATGAAGAGCATGTTTTTTTTATTTTTTCTTTAGAAAGTAACATCTGGGGGAAAAATGACCATGTATTTGTGAGCTATGCTTTACTTCATTCCCTATCTGGACTTTTACAGAGCCCAGTGGCAGCTCCCATGAACCTGACTTAGAGAGACATGATGATTGTAATCAGCTAAGTGGCTGATAAGTGATCAGACCACATTTATCACTGAAGGAATTCCAAGACCTGCTACAGGTGGAAAACTATCCAGAGTAGGAACTTGTATTGGAATGGAGAGGGAAGAAGGGTTCCTGTTAGTGTTCTCCTTTAATCAAAAGGAAAAAAAATATTTGACAAACATCTGTGATTTTTTTTTTTTTGTCTCTGTGTGTGTCCATTTGAGGATAAATTTCCCCAAACTTAGATAAAATTTTCAAACAAAAAATAGACAAGCTTCTCAAAATATAAAAATCAGAAAAAAAAAAATCAAGTGTATTATTAAGCCCTCTGTGGTTGGACATTGTCTCTCTTGGATTTGTATGGCTACTGCTGTTTCCAACAGTTTCAAGTTATCTATTCTCCAGTTGCATCCTTCTGGGTGGACCTTACTCCCTAGGCAGAGACCTGGTAACTTTGCTGTGGTCAGGCCTGTTTAGGGGAAGTTGCAAGATCAGGTCCTAAGCATGCATTACTAGGTATAATAAGATTAGGAGTTTTCTTGCTGAGAGAAAAGTTAAACACTAAATCTGTATGGGGACATGATTGGCTCAGAGTTAGTACAGGTGATGTAATATTAAGAAACTTAGTTTAACTTCTGGGAGGAGTTCTATGGTCTAAGTAGGACTGGACTGAGCTGAGTGCTGTCTGACTCTTTTTGGCACTGTTCCCTGTCATTTATTTCTTTGTGAGCTTTGAGAGAAATTATTGAGCTTTGCAGCTTTACGTTAATTTGGTCACATCTCCTAAGATTTCAACAAGTTACATTTGGAGGTCAGGAAATCTTTCTTCCCACCACCAAAGAAAAAGGTATTGGTGCCGGATGTACTTTGGATTTAGCCCTTAGTACTGTAGTCAGAAAGTTAAGCCACTCTTCTGGGTTGATACAGCATAGTCGGCATAGGTATGTGCCTAGTGCTTGTTCCTTGCCTGTTTAGACCATACTGATTCCTGAGCCCAACTCTGGCAAGGTATGTTCCTGGTGAGAATCGCAAGGCTTTCAGGACTTTTCTATAGTATAGGTGAATATGTTTCCTTTACTGGGATTGTATAGGTATATCTTTTCTAATTACTTTCTGGCGGCTCCAAGTGTTTTGGATGTCATTGTCACATCAGTCTTGCCTGGGTTTGCCCATAATATATAGTTTAGTCAAAGGCTTGGAATGCAGGTTTTAAGCCCTTTTCTAGATGAAACTCAGAAATTCAGACTGGATGATATGAGACTTAACAATTTTAAACTATTGGAAATGCTCTGATAAATTTTAATGAGATATTAAAAGTACAGTTGCCTAGAAACATATGGGTTAATCCATCTTGCTTGGGCTACAATATGTGCTAAAACCAGCACAGTTAACAAAATGTAAATAAGTGTTGTGGTTTAACCTCAGCCGGCAACTAAGTACCACGCAGCTGCTCGCTCACTCCCCCACGTCCCCAGTGGGATGGGGAGGAGAATCAGAAAGAAAGGGAAAACTCATGGGTTGAGATAAAGATTGTTTACTAGGACAGCAAAGGAAAAGATAATAATAATAAATAATGAAAATAATAATAAAATATAAGGATAATAGAATATACAAAATGAATGATGCACAATTTCTCACTGCCCAATGACTGATACAGCCCATCCCAAGCAGCGATCACGGAGTGAAACCAAGAGCAATATCAGAACGATCCCGAGCAGCGATCTCGGAACCTCAAGTTCCTGAGAGAGGGAGGGAGAGAGGGAAGGAGGGAGGGAGCGAGCCCGGCCCACTGGCCGACACCCACTTATATACTGGGCATGACGTCTATGGTATGGAATACTCTCTTTGGCCAGTTTGGGTCAACTATTCCGGCTCTACCCCTCCCAGTTTTTGCACCTGCACATTAGCAAAACCTGGGAAGCTGGAAGATGTCCTTCATCGCTTAGCAGCAACTAATAACATCAGTGTATTATCACCATTCTTCACATACCAAATCCCATACTAAATCCAAAACACAGTAGCTACTGAGAGGAAAATGAACTCCATCCCAGCTGAAACCAGGACAGTATCCACCCCTTATGCCATACCATCTACGTCATGCTCAGGTCCCACACTTTCCAATTAATCGCTGCCACTTTTTCTGTCTTTGATATATACACAGAGATATCATTCCCTTAGTCCATGGACAATCCCTCCAAAATGTCTGTTGAGTTCATTTCGTCCATGATTTTGGGTTCCATCTGTCTTGACAGTCTTTCAGGGCAGGAGAGAGGGTGTGTGGCGTTGGATTGTTGCATGCGGCATCTGGAGCTTATAGCCGGTGCATCTGGCGTGGCTGGTGTATCTTGTCCACGGTCTGTGGGTTGAAGATGTCAATCTTGACTGGGCACGAGTTGCTGAAGCCAGTTCTGATTCAATCACCGCTGCACTTTTCACAGTTTCATCAAAGTTCGCTCTTCATCGATCTGGGTGAATCTTACTGTAATACCTTTGATATGGAATACAACTATAGAAATGATGACATACAGTATATTATAGCGATTAACATCATGCGGTTCAAACTATTGGCTAACTTCACCTAAAATCAAATCTCCGTGGGGTACACATTGGACTTCCCCATCCTCCTGCATCACCCACCAAGTGCACCCAGGTCCTTGAGCAAAAGCAATCCCACAGATGGGTTTCCCTTTGTTCAAGGCAGGAATAACCCAGACTCTCTTCCCCGGCATGTTTTTATGTTGTCCTGGTTTAGGCCAGGACGGAGCTAGTTTTGTCTCCAGCAGCTCCTGTGTTTTGGATTTAGTGTGAGAAGAATGGTGATAGTACACTGATGTTGGTGGTTGCTGCTAAATGATCAAGGACATTTTGCAGTTTCCCAGGTTTTGCTAATGTGCAGGTGCAAAAACTTGGGAGGGGTAGAGCCAGAATAGTTGATCCAAACTGGCCAAAGAGAGTATTCCATACCAGAGATGGCATGGCCAGTATAAGGGAGGGTCGGCTGGTGGGCCACTAGCTTACCCTTGGTGCCTTAATCCGTAAGCTTCCCTTCAGGTTGCTTTTTGTTTCCCTGTTTTTCCTTTTTTTTTCATTCGTTCATTCAGCTGTTTGTTCCCTCGCCTGCTCTCTCTGGAACTTGCTGTTCTGGGATAGCTGGGGGGGGATACCCCTGCTCCCTGACTGCTGCTCGGGACGGGCTGTATTGGTCGTCGGGTGGTGAGAAATTGTGCATCATTTGTTTTATATATTCTATTATCCTTATATATATCATTATTATCATTATTAATATATTTCTCTATTTTGCCTTTGCTGTCCTGGTGAACTGCTTTTATCTCAACCTGCAAGTTTTCCTTTCTCTCTGATTCTCCTCCCTACCCCACTGGGGAGGGGGGGAGTGAGTGAGTAAGCGAGTGGCTGCGTGGTATTGGGTTACAATTTGGAGTTAAACCATGACATATGTGCACCACAGGAACTTTATCCCCTTCTATAGTACGTAAAAGTTTTGATTGGACAGGCCCAGTGTGATTGGTGGATCCTCTAGTGTTGACTAACCAGGTGGCTTTTGCTAAATGTGTATCCCAATGTTTGAAGGTCCCACCACCCATTGCTCTCAGTTGTAGTTTTCAGTAGTCCATTGTATCGTTCAGTTTTCCCAGAGGCTGGTGCATGATAGGGGATGTGATACACCCACTCACTGCCATGCTCTTTGGCCCAGGGGTCTATGAGGTTGTTTCGGAAATGAGTCCCGTTGTCTGACTCAATCCTTTCTGGGGTGCCATGTCGCCATAAGGCTTGCTTCTCGAGGCCCAGGATAGTGTTCCGGGCGGTGACATGGGGCACGGGGTATGTTTCCAGTCACCCGGTGGTTGCTTCCACCATTGTAAGCACATGGCGCTTGCCTTGGCGGGTCTGTGGGAGTGGGATAGAATCAATCTGCCAGGCCTCCCCATATTTATATTTCAGCCATCGTCCTCCATACCAGAGAGGCTTTGACTGCTTGGCTTGCTTGATTGCAGCCCATGTTTCACACTCATGGATAACCTGTGCGATAGTGTCCATGGTCAAGTCCACCCCTCGGTCACGAGCCCATCTGTATGTTGCATCCCTTCCCTGATGGCCTGAGGTGTCATGGGCCCACAGAGATATAAACAATACACTGTTACATTGCCAGTCCAGATCCACCTGAGTCACTTCAATCTTAGCAGCCTGATCCACCTGCTGGTTGTTTTGATGTTCCTCAGTGGCCCCACTCTTGGGTACGTGATCATCTACGTGGCGTACTTTTACAACCAGATTCTCCACCTAGGCAGCAATACCTTGCCACAATTCAGCAGCTCAGCTTTCCTACAATACGACAGGACCCATCAGTGACATATTCCTTCTCATTTTCTGGCAGTTCATTATATGGTGGGGCCTCTTCCTCACGCGTCATCTCCTCTTCCGGTGACATTCCGAAATCTTTGCCTTCTGGCCAGTCCATGATCACTTCCAAGATTCCTGGGCGACTGGGGTTTCCTATTCGAGCTCGTTGTGTGATCAATGCGACCCACTTAGTCCATGTGGCATCGGTGGCATGATGTTTGGAAGGGACTCTCCCTTTGAACATCCAGCCCAGCACCGGCAGTCGGGGTGCCAGGAGGAGCTGGGCTTCAGTACCAACCACCTCCGAAGCAGCTCAAACCCCTTCATATGCTGCCAAGATCTCTTTTTCAGTTGGAGTGTATCGGGCCTCAGATCCTCTGTATCCCCGGCTCCAAAACCCCAGGGGTCGACCTCGAGTCTCCCCTGGTACTCTCTGCCAGAGGCTCCAGGTAGGGCCATTCTCCCCGGCTGTGGTGTAGAGCACATTTTTTGCGTCTTGTCCTGCCCGGCCTGGCCCAAGGGCTACTGCATGAACTATCTCCTGTTTAATTTGTTCAAAGGCTTATTGTTGCTCAGGGCCCCATGTGAGATCATTCTTCTTCCGGGTCACGTGATAGAGAGGGCTTACAATGAAACTGTAATTTGGAATATGCATTCTCCAGAAACCCACAACGCCTAAGAAAGCTTGGGTTTCCTTTTTGTTAGTTGGTGGAGACATAGCTGCTGTTTTGTTGATCCCATCCATTGGGATCTGATGACGTCCATCTTGTCATTTTATTCCTAGAACCATGATCTCCTATGCAGGTCCTTTGACCTTGTACTGGACACCCCTCCAAGCAAAAGCAAACTGTGGCCTGCACTCTGCTGCCCAAGGGATTGAGAAAACGCATTGGTGATATCAATGGTGGCATACCACTTGGCTGCCTTGGACTCCAGTTCGTACTGAAGTTCTAGCATGTCCAGCATGGCAGCACTCAGTGGTGACGTGACTTCATTCAGGCCACAATAGCCCTCTGTTAATCTCCGTTCTCTGTTAGATTTCTGCACTGGCCATATAGGTCTATTAAAGGGTGAATGAGTCTTGCTGATCACTCCCTGGCTCTCCAGTTGACGAATCAGCTTATGGATGGGATTCAGGGAGTCTTGGTTGGTGCGATATTGCCCCTGGTGCACCGTCCTGGTAGCAATTGGTACCTGCTGTTCTTCAGCTCGCAGCAACCCCACAAGGGAAGGATCCTCTGAGAGACCGGGCAATGTGGACAGCTGCTTAATGTCCTCTGTCTCCGCAGCAGCTATACCCAAAGCCCACCGGTACCCTTTTGGGTCCTTGAAATGCCCTCTCCTGAGGTAGTCTCTGCGGTGCCTGTAACAAGGGGTGGGGCAGCTGCGGTGGATGCAGTAGGGGCTGGGATAGCCACGATGCCCATGGCGGGGGGTGGAGCAGCCGCGGTGGCCGTACCGGGAGCTGGGGCAGCTGCGATGCCTGCGGCAGGGTCTAGGCCAACTGCAGTGGAGGCTGGGGCGGCCGTGGCGGCTGTAGCAGGGAGTGGGATGGCTGTGGCGGCTGTGGCAGGGGGCATAGCAGCTGCGGCGCCCATAGTGGGGCTGGTGCAGCCGTGGCAGGGTCTGGGGTGGCCACACCGCGCCTATATTTTTAATCTTAAGCAAGATCTGACACAAATTCATTCCGAGCGATAGGAGCAGGCTGGTTCGAGCATCCTAAAGGTATTTGAAATTCCCAAGAGCTCCTGTAACTACCCAGGAGAGGGAAGAGGAGGGAAAGGGAAGGGAAGGGTTGGGTTTCCCTATGGTGATTTTCTGGGGAGGAAGAATAAAAGGAATAATTACTGATAGTCCCCACCAGATTGCTCCTGAAGTATAGAGCCATAACCAACACTGCCGCTCTGCTCTGCACATCGCCCCCCCCGAATATGACTACAGGTAATAAAATGGTCTAAGCACCAATGATTGTATCATACCATAAGCCAGTGCTACACCACACAGCGAAGCGATAACCTTAATCCAATGCTCAGAGGTGACAAACCACACATAAACACGGATAAACAGCATATACGGCAAGTAAGGTGCTACATGATACAACTCTGAGAACAACTCTGTAGACAAATAAAGCAACATTGTGGCCAGCAACGATTAAACTAATATACTGAATGCTTATAACAAATTGTTTTAACACCCTCTAGTCAAATCTGTCATTATCTCAACCTTTTGAGTCTGACCAGGGGCTCGAACCCTGGACCCTTAGTCTGATGCTCTACTGACTGAGATAGCCAGGCCTCTCTTGTGCCCCATGTTGGACACCAAAAGGGACTGTCATGGTTTAACCCCAGCCGGTAACCAAATACCATGCAGCCACTTACTCACTCCCCCCCTCCCCCCCCCAGTGGGGTGGGGAGGAGAATTGAAAAGAAAGGAAAACTTGTGGGTTGAGATAAAAACAGTTCACCAGGACAGCAAAGAAAAAGATAATAATTATATTATATATTAATAATGATAATAGAATATATAAAATGAACAATGCACAATTTCTCACCACCTGATGACCCGATAACTGATACAGCCTGAATGAACGAATGAAAGCATGAATGAACAAAAAGGGCCGAATGAACGAAAAGGAACTAAGAAATGAAAAAGAAGGGCCTGGCCCACCGGTCAACCCCCACTTATACTGTACATGATGTCTATGGTATGGAATACTTCCTTTAGACAGTTTGGATCAACTATTCTGGCTCTACCCCTCCCAAGTTTTTGCACCTGCACATTAGCAAAACCTGGGAAGCTGAAAAAGTCCTTGATCTCTTAGCAACAACTAATGACATCAGTGTATTATCAACATTCTTCACATACCAAATCCCATGCTAAATCCAAAACACAGTAGCTACTGGAAAGAAAATTAGCTCCACCCTGGCTGAAACCAGGACAGAAGGGAAAAAGAGTTAATATTTATACCAACTCCAGGTATGCCTTTGGAGTCATACATGCTCATGGAGCTATTTGGAAAGAACAAGGACTGCTAAACTCTCAGGGGAGTGGCATAAAGAAATCCTAAAATTACTCCATGCAGTATTAGAACCAAAGGAAGTAGCAATAATTCACTGCAAAGCCCATCAGAAAGAACGGGGAGAAATAATTCAGGGAAATAGGAAGGCTACAAAGAAAGTTGCCTCACACGAATGTGTAATTGGAACCCTCATACCTGGCAGGAAAATTGACATGAAACCCCCTCAGTATTCAGAAAAGGAGAATTGATTGGCGGAGATACCGAGATGTTCAAAAGATATGGAAGGATGGTGGGTAACCTCGAATCAGCAAGTTCTTACTACAGCCAGAATGATGGAAGCTCTCCTCAAGAAACTACATGAAGAAACTCACATGGGAGCCAATGCTATGATAAGCAGTGTTAAGAGATATGCTATAGGGCCAAAAATGCAATCAAGTGCAGAAGTAATAGTAAGAAGATGCCGAACTTGCTGTGTAAATAACCCCAAAATACAAAGAAAGCCACCAGCAGGTGATGTAAAAAGAGGAATAGCTCCTGGGGAGCACTGGCAAATAGATTTCTCTGAACTACCAAAATGTAAACAGTATAAATATTTACTTGTTTTAGTAGACACCTTTTCAGGATGGCTGGAAGCCTTCCCTTGCCACACCAATCAGGCTAGGGAAGTCATTAGGGTATTAATAAAAGAAATAATTCCTAGTTTTGGAATTCCTGAAGGGATATCCTCAGACAATGGGCCTCATTTTATTTCTGAAGTGGTCCAGGGAGTATCGAAATTTCTCCAGTTTAAATGAGATTTACATACCCCCTGGAGACCACAGTCCAGTGGGAAGGTGGAAAGAATGAACCAGACTCTTAAGAGACAAATTTCAAAGTTATGCCAGGAAACTCAACTCAAATGGGTAGATGTTTTACCAATTGCCTTGATAAGAGTTAGAATCACTCCACGAGTCAAAGAAGGAGTGAGCCCTTTTGAAATATTGTATGGGAAGCCATATCCAGCTAAAAGTGTGGAAACTTGAAATGATCAAATGCATATTAAGGGGGAGGGAATGCTGAGAAGTTATTTACTGTCTCTTTCACACATTTTATCATCCTTACACAGGCATCTCAATCAATGAGCTCCTTTTCCCCTGGATATGCCAGTGCACAACTTTCAACCTGGAGATTTAGTCTATATTTGCACCTGGAAAGATGAGCCGCTGAAAGAAAAGTGGAAGGGACTCTACCTCATTCTGTTGACCACCTATACGACTGTGAAGGTAGAGGGGATTAGCTCTTGGATCTACTACACGCGGGTCAAGCCAGCCCCTCCGCCAGAAGCTAAGGATGAGCGGAGAGCCATCTCGGCGGGACCGTTAAAGACTATATTGTCGCGCAATTGTGTCATAAAATGAAGGGAATGCGTTGCTTCAATTTAACAGATAATTCTCAGTTAGTGGAGGAAAAAAATACATAAATTAAAGGATTTGGCCTCAAATTTTAAAGAGCAGGAGGGATTGGATTTTTTTTTCCTAGCTGACATCCTGGCTACCTAACTTAAATTGGCTAAAGCAACTATTTCTAATAGTTGTGTTCATAGTGATTATTCTGTTGTTGAATGATTCAGTGTTTACCTATGTGTTTGAATCTATGCAAACAGGCACTGAACAACAGAAAACCCCAGGAAATAATGATAACTAAATTAGAAGATAACTCTTTCATGAAGAAAATAGAAGAACAGGAGACAAGGAAGAATTCCTTAAGAAAATTATAAGGTGAGACTTATGGAAAGTGTAAAACGTATCCATAAGTCTCAAAGGGGGGAATTTGATATCAAAGGGATAAGATAATCGTGACGGGTTTGTCTTAAAACCATGACAACAAGAATAGAAAGTCCCTAAAACAAAGGCCTGCAATTATCTGTCTTGGGCTAGCCATTGTTCAAGCAGGAACCGCAACAGGATGCAAAGTTAAGCAGTAACTTAGTGGTAGCTGATAGGTTGAAGGAATAACCTTTAGTTACCCTAGGTAATTATAATATTAAAAAACACACCCCCAGGAGGAGACTTTAGGTGCAAATGTAGGACCACCCTAGTAAAATGAGCAAAAATGAAATTAGGACATGCGTGTAAGTGACCAATCAGGTACTGTAACGTAATTTTTCTTTGTTATAGTGTGGTATAAAAAGACCTCGTGTTTCCAAGAGGTGTGCTGGCTGATGTTAAATGCTTGACACCCCACTCTGCAGACTGGCAATAAAGACAAATATCTTGACTCAGTGTGTTAATTGGCATTCTGCACACCGGGTGAAGAACCCTGATTTAGGGACAACATGCGAACAGTGGGGGAATACAGCTGCTAAGAAGGGGCCATCCAAGAAGGTTGTCACTCCAGTTGCTGTTGAGACGGTGGAAGGCAACCAGCGATCCCCCAGACACAGAAGAAGGGCTCCTGATTTTGGGGACTTCTGGTCTGACACTGCAGGGGTCAGATAGTGAGTACTCCAACCAGGAGTACAGGGTCCCTGCCTCCTGCCAGGCAGAGGAAAGGGACAACCAGGTTTATTGGACTGTGTGGATTTGATGGCCTGGCACATCAGATCCACGGGAATATAAGTCTCTGGTGGACACAGATGCACAGTGTACCCTAATGCCATCAGGGTACAAGGGTGAAGAATCCATTTGGATTTCTGGAGAGAAAGGGAATCCCAACTGTTGCCTGTGTTGGAGGCCAAGGTGAGCCTAACAGGGAAGACATGGAAGAAGCATGTGACCAGCCCAGAGACCCTGTGTGTCCTTGGCATAGACTACCTCAGGGGAGGGTACTTCAAGGACCCAAAAGGGTACCGGTGGGCCTTTGGTGTAGCCACTATGGATACAGAGAAGATTCAACAGATGTCTATCTTGCCTGGCCTCTTGGAAGATCCTTCTGTTGTGGAGCTGCTATGCATCCAAAACCAGCAAATGCCAAGTGCTACCACACTGACAACAATATCACACCAGCTGAGACTCCCTGGTTCCCATTCATAAGTTGATTCCTCAATTAGAGAGTCAAGGAGTGATCAGCAAAACTCACTCACCCTTTAAGAGACCCATATGGCCAGTGCGAAAGTCTGACCAAGGATGGAGGTTAACAGTGGACTATTGTGGCCTGAATGAAGTCACGCCACTGCTGAGTGCTGCCGTGCCGGACATGCCAACTCCAAGAACTCCAATATGAACTGGAGTCAAAGGCAGACAAATGGCATGCAATAATTGATATTGCCAATGCGTTTTTCTCAATCCCTTTGGCAGCAGAGCGCAGGCCACAGTTTGCTTTCACTTGGAGGGGCATCCAGTACACCTGGAATCGACTGCCCCAGGGGTGGAAGCACAGCCATTGTTATTTGCCATGGACTGATCCAGACTGTACTGGAACAGGACGAAGAACCTGAGTACCTGCAATATATTGATGACATCATTGTGTGGGGCCATACAGCAGAGAAAGTATTTGAGAAAGGGAAAAGAATAATCCAGATTCTTCTGAAAGCAGGTTTTGCCATAAAACAAAGCAAGGTCAAAAGCTCTGCACAGGAGAACCAGTTTTTGGGAATAAAATGGCAAGGTGGGCATCATCACATCCATATAGATGTGATCAATAAGATGACAGCCATGTCACCACTAGCTAACAAAAAGGAAACACAAGCTTTCCTAGGTGTTGTGGATATCTGGAGAATGCATATTCCAGGTTACAGTCTGCTTGTGAGCCCAAAATAAGATCTATTTTGAGTGGGCCCCTCAGCAACAGGCCTTTCAACAGATCAAACAGGAGATACTTTGTGCAGTAGCCCTTGGGCCAGTCCAGACAGGATCATCTGTGCCAAGTGTGCTCTACACTGCAGCCAGGGAGCATGGCCTCACCTGGAGTCTCTGGCAGAAAACACCAGGAGAAACTCGAGGTCGACCTCTAGGGTTTTGGAGCCAGTGGGTGTCAAGGATCTGAGGCCTGCTACACCCCAAATGAAAAGGAGATACTAGCAGTAGATGAGGGGGTTTGGGCTGCTTCAGAAGTAGCTGGTACAGAAGCACAGCTCCTCATGGCACCACGATTGCCTGTGCTGCACTGGATATTCAAAGGAAGGGTCCCCTCTACCCATCATTAACTGACAGTATGTGGAATAAGTGGGGAACGTCAATCACGCAACATGCTCAAATGGGGAATCCCAACCGGCCAGGAATCCCAGAAGAGAACATGAACTGGCCAGAAGGCAGAGATTTCAGAGCATCTCCTGAGGAGGTGACTCATGCCCATGAGGTGCCAGCATACAATGAATTATCAGATGATGAAAGGCAGTATGCTCTGTTCACCTATGGATCCTGTTGTGTTATAGGAAACCATCAGAAGTGGAAAGCTTCTGTGCTGAGTCCCACATGACAAGTGGACAAAGCTGTTGAAGGAAGTGTCTGGAAAAGGCAATGGGGGTTGATCCTCACTTGGGAAATGCAAACCTATTCATGGAATCATCTTTGCTCAAGGACGCAGGTGCACTCAGTGGGTAATGTGGGTAATCTGGTGCGTACCTCAAGGAAATTTAACCTTGGAGGAAAATAACCCATGATTTGTATTGTATGTTATAGAAAGTACCACAGCAGGAACCACCAACAGAGCATGAGCCTCACGGGGGTGAGTGCAGCAATAACCCAATCCAAGATGGTTTTGACACCCAACAATCCAACATGTTGCTTCTCCTGTCCTGAACATCTGTCACCTTGACAGATGGGGCCCAAGTCATCGACTGTTCTTATGGACACATGGACATTCGGGGCAGGGGGTGGGGTGTAGTGGGAAACTGCTGTACATGGAGGAGGAGTTAGTGATCCACATAACAGTTAACCTGAGTAGGCCCAGGACTGTGTTGTGCTGTGCTATGCTGCACATACAGCTTGGCCTTCAGGCTTGTGTTGTGCTGCACAAATTCCTTGGACACAGGATGAGCTCAGCCAGCTCATTGTAACAGAGGAGCCTGCAGGCAGCTCCCACTCGGTACTGGCGATTATGCCACGTGCATAGTCTTACCTTTATCTAAAACTGCAGCAAGAAGTTCTCATGCATGCATCCTTTATGAATAGAGGGGATTTTGTAAGAAAATTATATAATAGTTCGAATTGCCAAAAAGACAGACAGGATCTGTGCAGTGCGCTGTGGGAGAAATCCATCCAGGGGCTGTCCAAAGCTGCACAAAAGCAGGGTTCCCAGCATCTCAAAGGATGATGTAAGATTTACTTGCTATCTATATTCCTCTTCTTATTCTGTCTTATTTAAATATCTATTTTATTAAGCCATTTGTTGTCAGGCCTTTCTTATCAAGATCCAGAAAGAACTCTGCACAGTTTCTCTCACTTCACCCACATCTGCCCCCCTCCCCCTGGTGCAGAACAGAGGGCCATGGAACGGGGGAATAATATCTGTGTATACATCCAAGGACAGGGAATAGTGGCTAATGAAGATGTATAAACATAACTGTTAGATGTAAAGATGGTGTCCTGGTTTAGGCTGGGATGGAGCTAGTTTTGTCTTCAGCAGCTCCTGTGTTTTGGATTTAGTGTGAGAAGAATGGTGACAGCACACTGATGTTGGTAGTTGCTGCTGAACGACCAAGGACATTTTGCAGTTTCCCAGGTTTTGCTAACGTGCAGGGGCAAAAACTTGGGAGGGGTAGAGCCAGAATAGTTGATCCAAACTGGCCAAAGAGAGTATTCCATACCAGAGATGGCATGGCCAGTATAAGGGAGGGTCGGCTGGTGGGTCAGTAGCTTTTTAGACCCTTAACTTGCCTTAATCCTTAAGCTTCCCTTCGGGTTGTTTTTTTTTGTTTCCCTGTTTTTCCTTTTTTTTTCATTCGTTCATTCAGCTGTTTGTTCCCTCGCCTGCTCTCTCTGGAACTTGCTGTTCTGGGGTAGCTGGGGAGGATACCCCTGCTCCCCGACTGCTGCTCGGGACAGGCTGTATCGGTCGTCGGGTGGTGAGAAATTGTGTATCGTTTGTTTTATATATTCTATTATCCTTATATATATTATTATTATTATCATTATTAATATATTCTTATATTTTTCCTTTGCTGTCCTGGTGAACTGTTTTTATCTCTACCCGCGAGTTTTCCTTTCTCTCCGATTCTCCTCCCCACCCCACTGGGGAGTGGGGGAGTGAGTGAGCGGCTGCGTGGTATTCGGTTACAATTTGGGGTTAAACCATGACAGATGGTATGCAGTATAAGTTAAGTGTTCGTAAGAGGGAATTCCAGGAATGAGAAATAGAATGGAAAGGAAAATGAAAGGTATGGGACAGAAAGATCAAGCGTCAAAATACAGTGTGGGTTAGGTAAATTGGAAGATTTGAGTAGGGTATAGAAACAATATACGAATGGGACGGTCAGAGGATTCTTAGATGTATCAGATAACGTGGGACCTGAGCATGACACAAGTGGTATGGAATAAGAAGTGAAGATTGGAAATTAAAGCATAGAATTCTATGCATTAAAAAAATGCACAGAAATTAAACACAGCTGATTCCATTCACCTTGCATAGGCAAGCATTAACTACTCCTGCTAACCCATTTTCTGCTACATTTTCCCCTTCCCCACCACACTCTCCCAAATCTATTTCAGCACTATCTTTTATACAATGTCAAATTCGTCTTAAATGTGTCCAACGTTCTTTGCAAACACTAAACAGAAATCTGAGTGCAAACACTATCAGATGCTTCATCTGATCAAAACAATAATTTCAATTGCTTTGGAAAAAAAGAATTTTTTTTTCCAAAGCAATTGAAATAAAAAATTCAAGATGATAACAGCATAGCTATGAAGAAAAACATAGGCAGACATGCAGCTACAGGAACTGAACTCTCATAAAAGCCAACAATTACATTAGAGAGGACAGGCTCTGAATAATGGTTACTGTTTCAGTACTAAAGCAGGAAAAAGAAGTCCCTAAAAACTTCAGTGGAATTCCTGACTATCAGCATGTATCATTTGATGCACAATCAATTTATGCAGATAGGAGGCCCATTTCAGGGCAAATGCAAGCAGATCTTTCAAAAAAAGTCAATTCTAGAAAGCCAAATTCAATCATTTGATAATATCTCCATATCAGTATCTCCATATTGTGAGCAAATATTAAACTTAACTTTAGAAATAAATGCGTTCATTTCATAATCATCTCTCTACTTTATACATACACATTTACTTCATATAGCCTCTGCCATTGCACTAGTAAATTCCTTACACACATAAAATGAGATTTAACATACATTTAGAGTTACTTTACTTTTGTATATTTGAAAACAAAACTATTTCAATAATTGTCAGTAAGAATAGATGCTAGCCAAATATTTTAAACTATTAACATGCTGTAAATGCATACATGTGAGGGGTGAGGTTTTTTTTTTGAAGGTTTCTTTTATTACTTAATTCTTTTAAGAGAGAATTGCAGAGAGGAAAGCTCTTAAGCCTATGAAAAGGCATAGTGATCATGAAACGATAGAGGTTTTGCTTCTCGGAGAAGTAAAGAGGAGGGTCACCAGAACTGCCACCTTGGACTTCCGGAGGGCAGACTTTGGCCTGTTTAGAAGTCTGGTTGGCAGAGTCCCTTGGGAGGCAGTCCTGGAGGGCAAAGGCGTCCAGGAAGGCTGGACATTCTTCAAGAGGGAAATCTTAAAGGCGCAGGAGCAGGCTGTCCCCATGAGCCGAAAGACGAGCCGGTGGGGAAGAAGACCGGCCTGGCTGAGCAGAGAGCTCCGGCTGGAACTCAGGAAAAAAAGGAGAGTCTACAACCTTTGGAGGAAGGGGCAGGCAACTCAGGAGGACTACAAGGATGTCGTGAGGTTATGCAGGGAGAAACTTAGGAGGGCCAAGGCCCAACTAGAACTTAGTCTGGCTACTGCCATGAAAGACAACAAAAAGCGTTTCTATAAATACATTAGCAATAAAAGGGGGGCGAAGGAGAATCTCCCTCCTTTATTGGATGCGGGGGGAAACACAGTGTCAGGGGATGAGGAAAAGGCTGAGGTGCTTAATGCCTTCTTTGCCTCAGTCTTTAACAGCAAGGGAAGTTGCTCTCTGGGCACCCAGCCCCCTGAGCAGGAAGATGGGGCAGGGGAGCAGAATGACGACCCCGTACTCCAAGGGGAAATGGTCAGTGACCTGCTACACCACCTAGACACGCACAAGTCTATGGGGCCAGATGGGATCCACCTGAGGATGCTGAAGGAGCTGGCAGCAGTGCTCACCAAGCCACTCTCCATCATTTATCAGCAGTCCTGGCTAACCGGGGAGGTCCCAGTTGACTGGAGGCTGGCAAATGTGACGCCCATCTACAAGAAGGGCTGGAAGGAGGATCCAGGGAACTGCAGGCCTGTCAGCCTGACCTCGGTGCCCGGGAAGGTTATGGAGCAGATCATCTTGAGTGCCGTCATGGGTTTATGAAAGGCAGGTCCTGCCTGACCAACCTGATCTCCTTCTACGACAAGGTGACCCACCTAGTGGATGAGGGAAAGGCTGTGGATGTTGTTTACCTGGACTTTAGTAAAGCCTTTGACACTGTCTCCCACAGCATCCTCCTGGAGAACCTGGCTACCCATGGCTTGGATGGGCGTACTCTGCGCTGGGTAAAAAACTGGCTGGATGGCCGGGCCCAAAGAGTTGTGGTGAACGGAGCTAAATCAAGTTGGCAGCCAGTCACAAGTGGTGTTCCCCAGGGCTCAGTATTGGGGCCAGTCCTGTTCAATATCTTTATCAATGATCTGGACAAGGGGATCGAGTGCACCCTCAGTAAGTTTGCAGATGACACCAAGCTGGGCGGGAGTGTTGATCTGCTGGAGGGCAGGCAGGCACTACAGCGGGACCTGGACAGGCTGGATCAATGGGCCGAGGCCAATGGCATGAGATTCAACAAGGCCAAGTGCCGGGTCCTGCACTTGGGACACACCAACCCCAGGCAACGCTACAGGCTTGTGGGGGAGTGGCTGGAAAGCTGCCCGGCGGAAAAGGACCTGGGGGTGTTGGTCGACAGCTGGCTGAATATGAGCCAGCAGTGTGCCCAGGTGGCCAAGAAGGCCAACGGCATCCTGGCTTGTATCAGAAATAGTGTGGCCAGCAGGACTAGGGAAGTGATCGTCCCCCTGTACTCGGCCCTGGTGAGGCCGCACCTCGAGTACTGTGTTCAGTTTTGGGCCCCTCACTACAAGACAGACATTGAGGTGCTGGAGCGTGTCCAGAGAAGGGCAACAGAGCTGGTGAAGGGTCTAGAGCACAAGTCCTATGAGGGGCGGCTGAGGGAACTGGGGGTGTTTAGCCTGGAGAAAAGGAGGCTGAGGGGAGACCTTATTGCTCTCTACAACTATCTGAAAGGAGATTAGAGCCAGGTGGGGGGTCGGTCTCTTCTCCCTAGTAACAGGCGATAGGACAAGAGGAAATGGCCTCAAGTTGCACCAGGGGAGGTTTAGATTGGGTATTGGGAAACATTTCTTCACCGAAAGGGTTGTCGGGCATTGGAACAGGCTGCCCAGGGAAGTGGTGGAGTCACCATCCCTGGAGATATTTAAAAGACGTGTAGATGCGGAGCTTAGGGACATGGTTTAGTGGTGGACTTGTCAGTGCTAGGTTAATGTTTGGACTTGATGATCTTAAAGGTCTCTTCCAACCAAAATGTTTCTATGATTCTATAGAGCTTAATCAGGCTCCGGACTCAAAGATAAGCAAACAGAAGAGGAATATGCCATCAGCGCAAAGATGTCTTTAGTAGCGATGCCCAGAAATCAAAGTGGGATGTGGATAAAGTATATGGATTCAGAAAGGAGTTATAAGAGACTAGATTTTGATTAGATATAAGGAAGAAATTTTTTACGATGAGGGTGGTGAGATACTGGAACAGATTGCTCAGAGAAGTTGTGGATGCCCCATCCCTGGAAGCGTTCAAGGTCAGGTTGGATGGGGCTTTGAGCAACCTGCTCTAGTGAAAGATGTCTGTGGCAGGGGGGTTGGACTAGATGATCTTTAAAGGTCCCTTCCAACTCAACCCATTTCATGATTCTATGATTCACTTATTAAGCTTTCTCAACCCACAAGTTTTTCTCACTTTTGCCCTTCTAATTCTTTTCCCCATCCCACTGGGTGAAAGCTTAGCTACCAGCCAAAGTCAACGCACCACATCCAGGAATGCTCTAACTAGATAGATTAGCAAATATTTTGCAAGAACGGATGTAAAACAGATTTATCTCTGTGTCGGCTTTATCTGATTCATTCTGTCTTGCAGTTTGAATGTTTTCCTTTGCTACAATAACCAGCTTTCAAACACCTATATCCTTAGGACAATAAATGTAAGCCTCTCTTCATGGAGAAAAGTTTCTTCATTAATAGCCTTTTTGAAGAGTTTTCAGATGTAACCTCATTACAGTGACAAGAAATCTACTTGTAACTGTTAGGTTATGTGCCTAACGTAACCTCACCTCCATTGGGCTACCAGATTTGGCAACTCCCTAACATCTGACATAGTTGACAGGATCCAGTTGGTCTGTGAGTATTCTCAAGATGGTAGGTTCAAAATTTCTCATGTGGGGAGGGGACAGATCCTTTTGAAAATGCATCCAATGTGTTAAAATTATTTACCAATCCTTCAGAACATTTTGAGGAAAATTGCTGGGATAACTGGGGTAATGGGATTGAGAAAAACAGTAGTATAGGGACAACTGTTATCCAAGAAAAGAAGTGACAGGTGCCCTTGATACCTGAAAAATCGGTTAACTAAAGAACCCTCTAACACTTCCTTTTAAGTTTTAGAAGGCAGGCATTCTTTATTACAGCGCTGGATGCACGGGGGATCATTCCACCTATCGTGCATGCTGAACACTTTGTCGGTCCAGCATATATACACACTCTTAACATGTATATTCATGTAACTTCACGTAAATGATTTACAAATTCATTACTTTTTCAGGAATTTTCATACACATTCAAATCATTTCTGGGAAGGGATTACAATATTTGCATCTTCATTATGCATGCGCAAGGCAATCTTGTTAATTACATTTTTACTTTATCTAAGTTGTCAGATATGCCAGTTTCGATCGCAGGCATCCCTTTCTTATCGTCAGAGCTCAAGACTATTGTTATTGCTTAAGCAAGCGTAAAGTAAAAGAATGTTTGGCCAGAAGGTATCACTGGGATGAATCCCATCAGGACCCATGGACTTATAAACATTCAGCTGATGCAGCTGATCTCTTACAATTTCACTGTCCACAAATGGAAAGTCACTGTTCCTGCACTTGTGGTCCTCTAACTCAGGAGACCGGGCAGCCCAAGGGCTATCAGTATTATTAAAGACTGAGGCAAAAAAAGCATTGAATGCTTTTTAATAAGTATCAATCCAATGTTTTCCTTGGACCTCCTCTTGCTATTAACATACTTAAAAAATCCTTTTTTGCTTTCTGACACAACACTGGCCAGTTTCAACTCTAGTTGAGCTTTGGCCTTTCGTGTCTTCTCCCTGCGCATGCGAACCATGGCTCTGTAATCTTCCTGCAAAGCCTGACCTTGCTTCCAGAGATCATACCATTTCTTTTTCCTCCTGAGCTCCACGAGGAGTTCCCTCTCTATTCACAAATAGCAAGTCTAGGAGGGCATCTTTCCTAGTTGGCTCACTGAGTACTTGTGACAAGAAGTTCTCTCCTACAAACTTCAAGAATTTCCAAGGCCTGCTTGTCACAGCAGTATGATAATCCCTGTTGATATCTGGGAAGTTGAAATCTCCCATAAGGACAAGGGCTACCGATCCAGAGATTTCTCCTAATTGTCTATAGAATAACTCATCAGTGCTTACATCCTGGCTGGGCGATCGGTAGTAGCTCGTCATGAGACAGGTTAGTTTTACCCTACTGATGATGTGTGTGTGTGTTGTTGCAGAGGAGAGGCTAATTCTGTGAGCTGGACTGAGAGGCCTCTGTGTCTAGGCCCACCCCAATAGGATGACCATGCAGGATTACCAGGGCAGACTTTGGGTTTTCCACAGTGCTGCAAGACACAGGCAATGCTATCTGCAAAAATGGAAAACCAGAAACAGATGTCAACTTCAGAAGAACATGTGCATGGGGACAATAAGGAAAAGACCCAAAGGGAATCCCAGAAAAAACCATGCGAACAAGAAAAAACAGCCAATGGGCCCGTGAACCACAAACTGGATTTTGAGGTAAGTGTCACACAGAGAGGGTGGGTGGTGGTGGGTAAGCTCCCTTAGCCCATGGTTGGGGGGGATCTTACAGGTATCTGTAAGTTGATTGTAGGCTGCAGTGTGATGTGTTTCCTTGTCCTTAGGTCAATGCAGCAAATAAGAGGCATAAGCAATCAAGACTGTCCTGTTAGATTGCCCTCATGACTGCAAAAGCAGGAAGACCAAGGCTTTGGGACACAGACCGCAGACCCATTCTCTTAGAGAGTTCAGCTACTACAGAAAGAGGAAGCAGATCAGTAAGAGCAATGGGGCTGTTGCAGAGCTGAAAGACCATGATTATTATCTGGTACAGAGGATTAGCGAGGGGGATGCTGGCGATAAAAGGGCTGGTGGTGGGGTGCTATGACAGTGGCTGTTAGAAGTCAGGGGGTGGGGGGTGTGTGGTCATACAAGTGCTAGCTGTGCTGATAAGTGGCTAGTGTTCATAGGACATAGAAGCAAAACATACGGTTACAAACAAGGCCATTAATCTGTACAGCTAAGCCAGTTTTGAGGGAGTGCAACAGTAAGCAAATGGTTTTAGCACTGAAAGACCAGGATTATTTTCGAGCACAGAGGAGCAGCAGTCAGGATGATGGTGATAAAAGGGCTGGTGGGGCTGTTAGTGCCTTAGCTTACAAACTAGCAAAACAGAAAAAACTGTTAGAACAAAGTCTGCTAATTAGGGAAGTTGAATGATTTTTGCATCACTGCAAGCGTCTTATTGGCAAGGGTTTATGGGGACCATAACCTGGACTGTCTACCTGGACTTTAGTAAGGCCTTTGACACTGTCTCCCATAAGATACTCATAGACAAGCTGTTGATGTATGGGCTGGATGAGCAGACAGTGAGGTGGATTGAAAACTGGCTGAACGGCTGGGCCCAGAGGGTGGTGATCAGTGGCATGAAGTCTAATTGGAGGCCAGTAACTAGCAGTGTACTCCACGGGTCAATACTGGGTCTGATCCTGTTTAACAGCTTCATTAATGATCTGGATACTGGGGCAGAGTGTACCCTCAGCAAGTTTGCAGACGACACAAAACGGGGAGGAGTGGCTGATAGGCCAGAGGGTCATGCTGCCATCCAGAGGGACCTCGACAGGTTGGAGAAATGGGCTGACAGGAACCTCATGCAGTTCAACAAGGGGAAGTACAAAATCCTACACCTGTGAAGGAATAACCCCATGCACCAATACATGCTGGGGGCCACCCAGCTGGAAAGCAGCTTTGCAGAAAAGGACCTGGGGGTCCTGGTGGACACCAGGTTGAACATGAGTCAGCAGTGTGCCCTTGAGGCAAAGGCGACTAATGGTATCTGGGCTGTATTAAGAGGAGTGTTGCCAGCAGGTTGAGGGAGGTGACCCTTCCCCTTGCTCAGCACTGATGAGGACACACCTCGAGTCCTGTGTCCAGTTCTGGTCTCCCCAGTACAGGAGAGAGATGGACATACTGGAGAGAGTCCAACAAAGGGCCGCAGAGATGAAGGGACTGGCACATCTTTCCTATGAGGAAAGACTGAGAGAGATGGGACTGTTTAGCCTAGAGAAGAGAAGGCTCAGGGAGCAGCTGATCGGTGTGTACAAATAACTGAAGGGAAGGTGCAAAGAAGATGGAGCCAGGCTCTTTTCAGTGGTGCCCGGTGACAGGACAAGAAGCAATGGGCTTCCTTAGAGGAAGCTATTAATCATAAGGAACCCAGACAATATAAAGTACATAAGAAAGAAATAATGGAGGGAACCGGGAGACCAAGGGTTATCCCCATACACCTTGATTGACAGTTTTTGTTCACCTATCAAGGACAGCAGTATACTTGGACCAGACTTCCCCAAGGATACTGTGAATCCCCTATTTTCTCTATCTAGTAGGATACAATATTAAATATTGCCGAACTAGTGTCTTCTCAGATCCAAGATTAGATTCCTGTACCAACCTGTGCCGTGCCACAACCTGAACCCTGGAGACTGGATCCTTGTAAAGCAGTTAAAACAACAATATGCTCTGTCACCACACTGGGTTGATCTCTGCCAAGTGCTTCTAACGACCCACACAGCTGTGAGGGTGGCAGAGGAGATGTCCCAGGATCCAGGCAGGGGTACCGAGAGGACAGAAGGGTCGTGACAGTACTCAAGGGATCTGCAAATGTGTGTGTGCTTGTGAATCTAGAGAGTAGTGTGTGCTTTCACTAGTGAACTTCTATCTCTACCATCCGAAGAGGAGGAAGGGGACTTGGCTGTCTGTGTTTCTGTTTTATGTGAGTCCTGTATGTAGGTGCTGTTGACAACAACGCCTTGTCTGTAGCAGACTGTGTGACCAGCTGTGTCAGCATCCTGTGTATGTCCTCTGTGTGTGTCTGGGATACATGCTCAGCTTCACTACTGGTTGAATCTGCAAACGGGAAAGTGGCAGCCATGTCCCTTAGCCTGGGCAGAGACCCCGGGTCCCCAGGCACAGGGCTGGGCTCCAGTGGCCGGGCAGGAGGGAGTCCTTGGCCTGAGAGGCTGGAGCAGGTGGCCACGCTCCTAACATCCTTTTAACAGTTTCATAGTTGGCAGCATCCAGTGGAATTGTGACTATTCCCAAGATTATGTGTGGGCAGAATCCTGTGGTGGGTTGACCTTGGCTAGCCACCAGGTGCCCACCAAGCCGCTCTATCATTCCCCCTCCTCAACAGGACAGGGGAAGAAAATACAATAAAAAAGCTCGTGGGTCGACATAAAGACATGGAGATCAATTACCAATTACTATATCAGGCAAAACAGACTCAACTTGGGGAAATTAATTTAATTTATTGCCAATTACTTGTAACAGAGTAGGATAGTGAGAAACAAAAACAAAACTAAAAACACCCCCACCCCTCCCTTCTTCCCAGGTTCAACTTCACTCTTAACTCTTCTACTTCTTCCCCCCCGAGCAGTGCAAGGGGATGGGGAATGGGGGTTTCAGTCAGTTCATAATGCTTTGTGCCTGCCACTTCTTCCTCCTCATGCTCTTCCCCTGCTCCAATGTGGGTCCTTCCCATGGTCTGCAGTCCTTCAAGAACTGCTCCAGCATGGGTCCTTTCCATGGAGTACAGTCCTTCAGGAACAGATTGCTCCAGCGTGGGTCCCCCACAGGGTTACAAGTCCTACCAGAAAACCTGCTCCAGCGTGGGCTCTGCACAGGCTGCAGCTTCCTTCAGAGCATATGATCTAGTAGAAGGTGTCCCTGTCCATGACAGGGGGGTTGGAACTAGATGATATTTAAGATCCCTTCCAACCCAAACCATTCTATGTTTCTATGATATCCACCTGTTATGGTGTGGGGTCCACCATAGGTTGCAGCGTGGACATCTGCTCCACCGTTAACCTCCATGGGCTGCAGGGGGACAACCTGCATCACCACGGTCATCTCCACAGGCTGCAGGAGAATCTCTGCTCCAGCACCTGGAGTACGTCCTCCCCCTTCTTCTCTGACCTTGGTGTCTGCAGGGTTGTTGCTCTCACATCTTCTCATTTCTCTCTCCCAGCTGCTGTTGCACAGTGGTTTTTACCCTTTCTTAAATATGTTATCACAGAGGCACTACAAACGTCACTGATATTGATTGGCTCAGCTTTGGCCAGTGGCGGGTCTGTCTTGGAGCTGAAACTGGCTCTGTTACACATGGGGGCAGCTTCTGGTGTCTTCTCACAGAAGCCACTCCTGTAGCCCCCGTCACTACCAAAACCTTGCCATGTAAACCCAATACAAATCCGTATGTGATGGAGGGACTGATCCTTTACTAATGTGCCTACAGTGATAAATTTGTAACCAACCTTCTAGAGCTTTATGCGGATACCCAAAGGGGACCTGTGCTAGTAAATCCTTGGGTTAATTGGAACAATTGGATTGAAAAGATGTTTACAGACCATTGAAAAGACAATAGGAGGCGTAAATGGCGCAAACTGCAGGCCTAATGACTGGGATTTGTACTTTGGGAGGATGAAAAGAGAGGCTTACCAGAGTATGTACCAGACCTCCTGCAAGCAATAGATCACTTCCACCTATCAAATCGATAATGATATTGCCTATAAGGCAGGAGAAAACCTGAGAGAATCGGGCTAAGGCTGAGTTGTCTACAAATTGAACTTCCAAATTTGTAAAGAATCAGGTAGAAAAGGGAAGTGCACACTTGCAAAGGAATTGCTTCAGATTACAGAGATTTAAACCTGTTGGAGCTGAGTAGTAGAACTGAGCAGTGCAGAGGAAATTGGTGAATTGTAGGGGAACAAACATCACTTAACTCTGCAAATAATGTACCCAGTGGAAATGTAAATCCCTCATTAGACAAATGCATACCATCCTGCTTGTAAACAAGAGGTGGCTGGACAGGACAACCCAGGGTCAGCAAGTATGATTGTCAGTGGCACAAGAAGTCCTTGTGTCCAAGGACGCTCATATAAGTCCCTGATCAAAGGAGATATATGATTTTTTTTTCTCCCCTAAGGAGCTGGAACCCTTCTAGGGATCCTTAAAAGATTCTGTCCTTAAGAATGAAAACAATTCAGGCACAGGGATGAGTCAGGTTACAGTTTCAGTGCTGTCCTGCAGGACTCCCCACACAGCTTGAATGTAAGCGCTAAAGACAGCCGCAGCAGCAGCACTCAGTGGTGAAGAGAGGGTCACCGCGGAGGAAAGGGCTGAGAACATTCAGACCCCCCTGCCGGAGAGCCAGAGATACCAGGCTCATTCACCAAAGCAGCAGAAACTTTGCTTAAAATGTTTCAGTTCATACTGAATACACTCTAAATTAACTACTCCACCACCACTGATTGAGATTAGATATTTAAGGATGAAGAAGATGGGGGTCAATCAACTGAAACTGAGATACACCCCTAGCCCCATACAGCTGATGGGGAGGTGGTGTTGCTTAAGCTCCTACAATGTGCCCAGGGATTTCTCCCTAGAAGATATTCCTGAGAAGATAGTAAAGGAGAGATAGGGAGACTTTCCTATTGCTGGAAAAACTTATCTTCCACCTCAATTTCAGTCTATAGTTCACTTGATCACTTCACACTACAGCTATCCAAGAGGTAGGAAGCATCTGCAGTGAACCTGGCCAGAGTCATTTACTCAGCTCCCTGCAAATTGCAGGCAAAATGGCTTTGGGAGTACAGCAAAAAGAATAACAGATATATCTGCCCTTGCTTGTGTGCGCATTCAGTGGCCCACACCAGCAAATGGGGGATGATTGCAGCTATACTACAGGATTGGTTTGCCCCCACATTTTTCCTGTGCGTGTATTTTTCAGTTATTTGTCTATTCTCAACTTTATTTTGGAATGGGATGAGAGCAGTGGAATGCTTTAGTGAAGTCACTGAGCTAATGACTACATCATTAAAATGTTAGTATATCTGAAGATACAGCTAACACCAGAAAAGGAAAGTTGAAGCACTTTAATATATGATATCATTTTCTTTTAGCAGTCCACATAGATTTAGGGTTTGTATAATTCATACACATTTTTATTTAATCAAATAATTCTATAGTTTGAATGACTGGAAATGAAGGTGTCCTCTACCATGCTCTAGATCTTTAAAAGAAAGGTGATGTGAGACTATGTCTCAAAAGGGGAAACGCAGAGGCAAAATAGTTGTCTCATAGGCCTTTGCAGGCCTCACTTGTTAAGAAACATTTGCAGTTAATGGTCTTGCCAGTCAGCTCGATTTTAATTAGCAAAGGAGTGTATTATTTGTAAGAGGATGTACTCTCTAGAGTCTCCTTATCTGAAGGTGCCTAAAAATAAGCTGTAAACAAATGAAGAAGGGAGCAAAGGGAATAACCTGAAGTGAGGTGAAAGAAATGTTTTTGGAAATGGAAATAGGTAAGAAGCATAAATGGGAATTTGAAAGACTTGCAATGATGAATGCGTGTCAGTAATAACTACTCACAAAAGGGGGGAATGAGGGGGAAATTCAAATTGTAACTGATCAGCAATGGTAATTTGTGACAGGCATGATCTGGCTGGTAGGCAAGAAGTCCTAACTGCAGAACCGGTTAAACTGGCTGGAAACAGCTCCCTTGCTGATGAGCTAAGAAATGCCACAGCATTGTTTTGTAAGATCGTGGAATGGCTAGTCGTTCCAGCCAATCACAAGGCAGTATGAAACCATGTGGGTCATGATGGTGTCAAAAATCCGTGGCTCCCTACTATAAAGTGGCAACTGAAACAACATGATGGACCGCATGTATTTAGTGGGAGGGGACTTCCTGCTCTGACACCCTTCCAAGGTAGTTAGAATGTGGTGGCTGGTCCTTTCAGGCAATCACAGGGCTGAATCAGAACAAGTGGGGTATGATGGTGTCAACACCAATCACAGGGCAGTATGAAAACACATTGTGGTGGGTTGACCTTTGGGGAATGGGGAACAAGGGGGTTGCAGTCTGGCGTGGGGTCCCTCCCACAGGAGACAGTCCTCCACGGACTTCTCCAACGTGGGTCCTTCCCATGGGCTACAGTTCTTCACGAACTGCTCCAGTGTGAGTCCTTTCCACAGGGTGCAGTCCTTCAGGAACAGACTGCTCCAGCGTGGGTCCCGCACGGGGTCACAAGTCCTGCCAGCAAACCTGCTCCAGCGTGGGCTCCTCTCTCCACAGGCCCACAGGTCCTGCCAGGAGCCTGCTCCAGCATGGGCTTCCCACAGGGTCACAGCCTCCTTTGGGCGCATCCACCTGCTCCGGCATGGGGTCCTTCACGGACTGCAAGTGTATATCTGCTCCACTGTTAACCTCCATGGGCTACAGGGGCACAGCCTGCTTCACCATGGTCTTCACCACGGGCTGCAGGGGAATCTCTGCTCTGGCGCCTGGAGCACCTCCTCCCCCTCCTTCTTCACTGCCCTTGGTGTCTACAGAGCTGTTCCTCTCACATATTCTCACTCTTCTCCTCTGGCTGCTGTTGAGCAGCAGGTTTTTTCCCCCTTCTTAAATATGTTATCACAGAGGTGCTACCACCATCACTGATTTGCTCAACTTGGCCAGCGGCGGGTCCATCTTGGAGCCAGCTGGCATTGGCTCTATCAGACATGGGGGAAGCTTCTAGCAGCTTCTCACAGAAGCCACCCCTCTAGTCCCTCTGCTACCAAAATCTTGCCATGCTAACCCAATACACTTGGGAAGACAAATACCATAACCACAAACATCTCCCCTTCCTACTCCTTTCTTTTTTGAGTTTTTATTTCTGTGCACTATGTCATATGGTATAGACTATCCCTTCAGTCAGTTTGGGTCAGCTGTCCTGGCTATGTCCCTTCCCAACCTCTTGCCCATCCCTAGACAATTTGTTGGGGCGAGGGGGCTGCGCAGAGTGAGAAACAGAGAAAGCCTGGACATTGTGTAAGCACTGTTCAGCAATAGCCAAAACATCGGTGTGTTATCAACACTGTTTTAGTCACAAATCTAAAACATAGCACCATACAGACTGCTATGAAGAAAATTAACTCCATGCCATCTAGACCCAGTACAACATTTCAGAAAGCATCTGGGCCTTGGACAAATAAGAACTAAAATGTTTTCATTCATGTCAGGGTCCCCTCCTAACTAGTTTCCTCACTGATCTTTGAAAATCTTCTTTATAAGTGGTCTCCAAAACATAATCAGTGCTTTAATACTGTTTGATTGAATAATTCAAGTGTAAGGTTTGTTTTTAAAGGATTTGAGAAATGTTGTAAGTAGCAAAGGTTTCTAATAGAAAATTGAAGCCATTGACTGAGTGTTCCTGTTGTGGAGAAAACTGGAGAAAAATCAACTCCAAAGGAATGATGGTCATGTGAATAGCTACAGAGTGGAATTTAGGGGCTTTGTATCAGTAATTGCAGTGAAATTGCTCCCAGCAGAGGCAAAAAGCAGAAGAGAAAATTTAAATGTCCAAGCAGGTAATAGCGGAGTTCCATCTGCCTTCATAAAGTGCCTACAGAGATTGGAGATTTAAGCACAGAATTAACTTACAAAAGCAGAATTTTCCTTTTTAGAGTTTTTTTTTCTTCTTCTGCCACCGTGACCCAGAAGTCCATATCAGATACTGAGTGAACTTTACAGGGAACTGGATCTTTCTTGTCTGTTTTGTTTTGTTTTGTTTTGTTTTGTTTTAAGAGAGACGAAATCACTTTAGTGAAAAGTCACGTTCACTCTTTGGTGAAGTTGCAAGCCAAAGTTATCTTGCAGCTACAAGTAATTTGGAAAGCGACAAGCAACCCATGCTGCTCCCTACAGCCCACTGAACCACAGCCCACAGTGGGAAAGCACCCTACAAGTTCACATATACACACCCCAGGTGTGGGTCCCTACTTGCTGCACCCTGTACTGACAGCCCACTAGCTGGCTTCAGGCTCCTCATGGTGTCCCATGGGGAGGCTGCTCTGTCTGGTCTATGCACAGGTTGTGATGCCAGGTTTTGACTACTGCTGTTTCCAGTTCAAGGTCTTTTTCCACCTTGTTACAAACTTTCATGCTTCTTTTAGAACTATTTTTCAGGCTGACTGCTTTGTTTCAAAAGTATCTTTGAAATTCCCCAGTTACTGTTGGCTTCCTCTTTAATACCATCAGTTGGGGGCTGATGGTCCTCTTCTTTAAGTGATCAGTTTTGAGCAAGTGCCCTCCAGACCGTTTTGTATATTCAGCACACACACATGCACGCACGCACACACACGCACGCACGCACACACACTACTCACACTCACATTCTTATCTTAACAGCTGTTGTTATCCAGGCCATTTTCCAAGGGTGGGCCGTGTGAGCACTCCTACATCTCCTTAGTTTCCCTGTTCTGCCTGCTTCCTTTGATAGAAGCTATACCTCTTCCTTTAGAATGACTGGTATTGACACTAGCTGCCAATCAAACACATACTGGACATTTTTTGCTTAAATAAATATCAAATGTGCCCTGTAGCCTCCTTCCTCCATGCCTATACATAGTAATGAACATTAGACCTTTGCCTAGAAGGCCTTTTTGTAACACAGCTCTGTGAACAGCCCAGGCAGGAAAAAAAGGGGAAAATTTTGGATTCTGTCTTCTTATGCTGTGCAAGAGAATGTGTTTTGCCTGAGTAAATCCTGGAACGCTGGGTCTTTCCTTGGAAATGCTTCATGGAAGATCTCAGCAAGGCTCCATAGCACACGTGCATGTTTAAAGCATCTCCAAAGAGATGGTTTTGTGTTGGACCAATGCCCTCATCTAATTTAGAGCTGCCTGAAGGTTGTGAAGCAGCTCTCCCTGTGTCTTTTCTTTCCACATATTCATCTTGCACTCCAAGGCTCAGGTCCACAGAAGTATTTGAGCTCACCAGTCCTCAATGGGAGCTATGTGACTACACAGGAAATAGAAAACATCTGTTAAAGATCCAGGCCTGAGATTTGGCATGGAAATCTTTGATTTACCATGTGTTTATGATGTCTGAATTGAGTGGTCCCTTCCCTCTAGTGAATCAACTGCACCACTCGGCTTGGTGTCATCTGTAAACTTTCTGAGGGTGCGCTCAATCCCACTGTCTATGTCATTAACAAAGATCTTGAACAGTACTGGTCCCAGTACAGACCCTTGAGGACCACTTGTTACTGATCTCCATTTAGACATTGAGCCATTGACTGCAACTCTTTGGATGCAGCCATCCAGCCAGTTCCTTATCCATCTAACAGTCCATCCATCAAACTCATATCTCTCCAATTTAGCACCAGGAATGTTGTGGGAGACTGTGTCAAAGGCCTTACAGAAGTCCAGATAGATGACATCAGTTGCTCTTCCCTTATCCACCAATGCAGTCACTCCATCGTAGATGGCCACCAGATTAGTCAGGGACGATTTGCCCTTGGTGAAGCCATGTTGGCTGTCTCTAATAACCCCCCTGTCTCCCACACGTTTCGATGTGTCTTCCAGGACGATCCATTCCATGATCTTACTGGGCATGGAGGAGAGGCTGACTGGTCGGTAGTTCCCTGGATCCTTTTTTTTTACCCTTTTGAAAAATGAGCATGATGTTTCCCTTTTCTCCAGTCACTGGGGACTTTGCCTGACTGCCATGTCTTCTCAAATATGACAGAGAGCAGCTTAGCGACATCATCTGCCAATTCCCTCAGGACCCTGGCACGCATCTTATCGGGTCCCATGGACTTGTGTATGTTCAGGTTCCTCGGGTGGTCTCGAACCTGATTGTCTCCTCCGATGGGTGGGACTTCATTCCCCCAGTCCCTGCCTTGAGGTTCAGGGGCTCGAGAGATGTGGGAATAGGGATTGCCATTGAAAACTGGGGCAAAAAAGTTGTTGAGTACCTCAGCCTTCTCCATGTTGGTTGTCATCAGATCCCCTGTCTCATTTATTGGGGGGGTACAATTTCTTTTGTCTTCTGTTTTCTGGCTAATCTACCTGTAGAAGCCCTTCTTATTCTTCTTCGCATCCTTTGCCAAATGTAGCTCCAACTGTGCCTTTAGCTTTCCTGATCCTATCCTTCCGCTCCCAGGCAGTATCCCTATATTCTTCCCAGGATGTGTCCCCCTCTTATATGTACATTTTATGCCTACTGTTCAGATATCAGTAACTGCTTATATTCTGTTCATTCAGAGCTCAGATATATCACCAAGGTACTATGGCTTAACACAGTATCTTGTATCCGCTGAGCAGTGCTTGCCTGTATGTGCATTATTAGCCTGTGACAGATGTGAAATAATTTGATTTTAACCTTTTTTAAATTGATCCCACTTAAGGCTATGTCTGAATTGCCTTGCAATTGCCTAGGGGTAGAAGAGTATCTACATTCACATTTATTGTGGCTCAGCTGATGCTAAACAGAATAACTTTGTCATGTGCACAGTCCTGGGGATCTGATCCAAGGGAAGTCATAGCAATACAGGACTAGAAGGACATGCTGAGTCATTTTGTCTAGTTCCTTTGGTATTGCAAGTAACCATGTTATGTGTTATGTGTTACTGTTGCGGATGGAGTGATGCACTTCAGTCATAAGAGAGAAGCAACAATACACTTTATTAACATAAAACAGTGAGTTAACAAGGTTCAATGGTAAATGCGACAGTGTTTAACAAGATTCGATGGCAAGGTACACTGGATAGACTATACTGTACACTATATACTGCATAGAGGACAGGGTCAGACAAAACTGTCAGGGAGACCCTCCTGTTGAGTCATGAGGTTCAGAAAGGACCCCCTTGCTTTCTAAACTCCTTCTCAGAGAGGAGTCTAGGTGCGGCTGGATCCAGTCCTAGTCCCAGACTTGGTCAATGGTTTATATATGGATTATATATGTGTGCAATCAATCCTTTCTATCACTTAGCTAAGATTTCAAAGTTTAGCATGCTCTTAGTCACTTACCGAGGATCTGTTGTGGCAAGGAATCTCTGAACCTTGAGGAGTAACCTTGAGAGGTGTCCCTACTCAAGGGGAGATCCTGGCGTGCAGCCCGCTGCCATGCAGGAGAGCTCAACAGGCCCTGGGCTGTCCACTATTTATAGAGTAAGGTGATTGGCCTGTAGTCATATTTGCATACCAGCAATACATCCGAGTCTCTGCTCCAGACAGGCCTTATCTACTCTGTTGCCATCCATCCCCCACTATTCAGCATAAGCTGGATACAGCCACTACAACCCCCACTGGTGTTTATGGAAGCAGGAGGGCAGCAGGGAGGCAGCAGGGGGGTGGGGGGAGCACACCGCCACAGTTACATGCCTTTATTAATCCCCAAATCAAATGGGAAGGCACCCACCCATTTACAACAGCTAATGGTTATCAGGTGCTTTGTACATTTTATCTCAAAGATCAATGAGGTTATATTGAACTGTACCCTGCATGTTACTATTTTTATTTTGCAACTGGTGAAAGTGTGGCAGAGAGGAGTGAAACAATTTTAGTCCATGCAAGAAGTTTCAGGGCAGCCAGATGCCTTCCCTGCTAGTTAATCATAACCAGAGAATTGTCCTTGAGGCAGGGGAAAGAGCCAGTGCCAACAGGTGTGTAGTGTAGTGCATAAGGGTGGTTTCATCACATTGGACACCTCCTTTCCTGTTACTAATTGTGGGAAATACTTTCCATACACCCTGGTTGCAGCTATAATTACATTGACTTCTCAAATAGGAAAATTTTATGTTCAAAATAGATCTAACAGTCTTACATACTTTGACCTCTTAGAAAAAGTGAAATATGCACAATGATATCATTAATATTCATTTTTTCTTTTGAGGTGTTGTCTTCTCTGCCTTCTCTATGCTTTTGTCTGACAACTTCCCTTTTTCTCAGGAGCAGCTCTTCCTTTGTCAGCTCTTTTAGTTTTACCTTTCTACACTGTTTTGAGCTTTTCTTCCGGACCCTTCTTGTTATCAATATTATTAAACCCACAATTCAAAACATCTCATGTTAGGAGGCCTTAGTCTCCTAATTTTTGAATGCTTGGAGTTTTTTCCTTTGTTCTTAGTCATTTCCTTCCCACTGTTATCTGAAAATGTCAAGCCTCATGAGCCTTCAGATCCTTAAGAGAGATGGTTTTCTCATTAACTACCACTGAGCTGTCTCTTTTTCTTATTTCAAGCTGTTTTTGCAGGCCCATGGATTTTCATCTGTATACCAGTAGAGACGTATGGATACAAGTTAGAGGTTGACTATACCAGCAGGTAATGCCTTCTGAGGATCATCCCTGAGTATTTGGCTACCCACTAATAGTTTACCAAATGCAATTTCACAACCTTGACTTGGACATCGGGTTTGAAATCGGGAAATCTGAAATCAGGGTAGGATTTATTTTACCTTCAACGATTAAAAGTTTGGTACCAAGTTTAAGCAAAACACATAGCCTTATGCTACAGTCAGCTCCTCATTGATAAGAGTCTTGGGTGACATGATGTATTGGGTTTGCGTGGCAAGGTTTTGGTAGTGATGGGGACTGGAGGGGTGGCTTCTGTGAGAAGCTGCTAGAAGCTTCCCCTATGTCTGATAGAGCCAATGCCAGCCAACTCCAAGACGGACCCACCGCTGGCCAAGGCTGAGCCAATCAGCGACGGTGGCAGCGCCTCGGGGGTAACAGAGTTAAGAAGGGGAAAAAAACCTGCTGTGGAAAAACAGCAGCAGAGAGAGGAATGAGATGTGAGGGCAACAACTCTGCAGACACCAAGGTCAATGAAGAAGGAGGGGGAGGAGGTGCTCCAGGCGCCGGAGCAGAGATTCCCCTGTGGCCTGTGGTGAAGACCATGGTGAGGCAGGTTGTCCCCCTGCAGCCCATGTAGGTTAACAGTGGAGCAGATATCCACTTGCAGCCTGTGGAGGACCCCACGCTGGAGCAGTTGGATGCCCAAAGGAGGCTGTGACCTCATGGGAAGCCCAGGCTGGAGATCAGGCTCCTGGCAGGACCTGTGGGCCCGTGAAGAGAGGAGCCCACGCTGGAGCAGGTTTGCTGTCAGGACTTGTGACCCCACGGGGGAGCCATGCTGGAGCAGTCTGTTCCTGAAGGACTGCACCCTGTGGAAGGGACCCACGCTGGAGCAGTTTGTGAAGAACTGCAGCCCGTGGGAAGAGACACGTTTGGAGAAGTTCATGGAGGACTGTCTCCCATGGGAAAGACTCCACGCTGGAGCAGGGGAAGAGTGTGAGGTGTCCTCCCCCTGAGGAGGAAGGAGCGGCAGAAACAACGCGTGATGAACTGACTGCAACCCCCATTTCCCGTCCCCCTGCGCCACTCGGGGGGAGGAGGTAGTGAAAATCGGGAGTGAAGTTGAGCCCGGGAAGAAGGGAGGGGTGGGGGGAAGGTGTTTTTAAGATTTGGTTTTATTTCTCATTGTCCTACTCTGACTTGATTGGCAATAAATTCAATTATTTTTTTCCCCAAGTCGAGTCTGTTTTGCCCGTGACGGTAATTGGTGAGTGATCTCCCTGTCCTTATCTCGACCCACGAGCCTTTCGTTATATTTTCTCTCCCCTGTCCAGCTGAGGAGGGAGAGTGATAGAGAGGCTTTGGTGGGCTTCTGGTGCCCAGCCAGGGTCAACCCACGACATGAACTCTCTGGCAGTCCATATCCCTCTCCATTGATTGGAGAGACTTAGATGACTACTTTAGACTAGACTTCTAACCTTTAGGCAAGCAAACTTAGGTGAGTTAAATCCCACAAAGGATTAAAAAAAGAGTATTACTATACCTCTCTATGTCCGTGTTTATTCTCTCTCCCTAGGTAAACAAAGTCCACATTTACAAAATAGTTTTACGATACCTTGGCAAAAAGCTGACCTACAAGTGCAAAGTAACAATACTCTTAATTTTGGAACATAACTGAACATTTAATGAAATTGTTGTTTTGTGTCCTGCTACAATATTGTGCAATAAAAATTAGCATCTATAACTAAGTGCAATGAAAAAGAAAAATCTGAATAAACCACTTATTTGAGCTGACTTTTGTATGTCCTCCTTGGAAATGCCTGTGGATTTAAAGGGATCAAAGTGGCAGGTGGGATCCTTGCAGTTTTCTTGCTTTTTTTTTATATCTTGTCAGTGAGTATTTTTAGCAGTAGTGTTCCACTTCTTACTGGTGTTTTAGTAGACCACTGTTTTGATGGGTCTTGTTCTGTTATTTTTTATTTGAATCCACTGCAAGTCTGAGAGACTTTTTAGAAATTTAGTTAAAAAAAAAAAAAAAAAAGAAAAAAAAGAAAACCAGTAAGGAAAATCCCAGACTTAAAATGCTGACCTAGTTAATGGGAAGAAGCAGCAATTAGGGGAGCAGAGTAGATGTTAATTCACATTTTCATTTCATTTTTACGCAAACTCTTCTTTCTTGCAGACATTATAATGATAATAAATGGGAGTTATTTTCAATGTGGGAACAGTACCACTCAATTGCGCTCTTAGCCCTGAGAGATTGTATGATGACAACCTAATTGATTTATTCTCTCTAAAGCCAGAACTCTCCTCTATTATCTCTTAAGTATGGCACTTAAAGAGATGGTTTTAGTTAATCTTTTAGAATTATCTATCTGTCTTAAACCCTTATCATTTCTTGATGATGAACTTCAGTGCTTCCTTGCTAAATTAAAATTCGCTGCTACATCTTTAAGCTTGTGGTTTAGTGTTTTGAATCATTGATCCTAAGGAACCTGCAGCTTCCGTAGCTAAGAAGGAAAAAGCACAATGGATAGCAACCAACAAAGGGAAGGAGAGGGAAATTTATTTCTGGGTCAAAAAGACCCAGGGGTCTATCCACAGTGCACCCCAGGAGCAGGGAAGAAAATGCCCTGAGAAAGCTGCTGTTCCCCTTATGCAGGTGATGAAAGGTTAAGGATTAAAACAAAGAAAACATTTCACAAGACAAGGCCTTGAGAAGAGGGGATTTGCTGGAGATAAGTGAGAAATAAAACAAAGGGCATTATTCAACCTCTGCAGATAATTAGCAAGACAGCACTGGGAGGAGGAACAAGATGACACCCTAAATCAGCCTAACAAATACCAAAGATAACCAAGAGAACAGAACCGATAAAAGATAAGGAGAAAATTACATGTACTTTGAGTGAACTATCCTAATTAACATAGTAAAAACCCGCCCTTGGGTAGGGAAAACCCCCTACCCACAAAAGCTCGTTCCTCTCTGAGCATGCTCAGTAAAAAAGGAGGCTGCTGAGACTTTTATTAGAGACAGACATGTAAGGACCAATGGGCAAGAGGGTAACTAAGCGTAACTGTGAAAGTACTGATAACAGTTGCTCAAACCGTATAAATGTTAACCGTGTGCTAGCTGGTTTGTGCTAGCTTTGTGGAGTTACCACCTAGCACCCATCTTTGCACAGACATGAAATAAACAAATATCTCGACTCTGTGTGTGGATCGGCTCTTTGCACACCGGGTGAAGAACCCTGTTTTGGGACAACACAGGTACTGGCAAAATGGCTGCTAATGTGCAGTCTGGAGGTGTTTTTGGGTCAAGCTGGAGGACTTACAAAGGGAGAGTTCTGTGAGCTAAGGCAGCCTCACAGCATACATTCTCATGCAGGATGACAGAGCAGAGGTTGACCTGATTTTATGCTGTCAGTCATTCCCCCCAATATGAGGGCAGTTCCTAGATGCTCTGTAGGTTGTTTTTTTTTTTTTAATTTTAAGTAATTTTAATTTAAGTAACAGTGCCTTAGTGCATAGAGGCAGGTGGTCTAGATGGTCTAGGTTGGGTATTCAGAAAAAGTATAGATGTAAAGAAGTCCTCCACTCTGGCAAATCAGCCCTGTGAAAAATACAAATAAAGCTCAGCATCAACTGCTTTTCTTCTCTGGACCAACTTGTTCAGAGGAGCTTGTGTATACCCGCATGCCACTGTGTTATTCTGTGCAGATGTACCCAAAGATATTGTGCAAAGGAGCAAAGTGAGAGTTACTGCAAGTTTTAGTCTCTGGAGCGCAGGAAATACTCGGGGTGCATGGGAGCAAAGTGGTTGGTATGCACTTTCTCTCTATGCACTGAGAAGTTCCCTGAGGCATTTGGCAACTGAATTCCTGCTGATGCAATGTAGCCTATTCTTCTCAGGTTGCCAAAGCCTAAGACAGAGGTCAGAAGATGGGTGCAAAACCTCAAATGAGGAACACAAATTATTTGTGCAGGAAGCTAAAAATGCTGTGGTATTCCTTCCTTTCATACAGTGCTCTGTTCTATAGCCTCTATTTTGGCATGTATTTGTGATGGAAATTGTTTTCTGCATTAAAAGTAGGGGGATCACTAAATTTATGTGGAACTCTGTTAGCTGTAGGAATAAGATGAGAGATATTTGAGGGGTCTGTCCCACCATGACTATTTTTTGAACATAAAAATTAACAAAACAACAACCACTGCCATCATAATCTTAATCTTGTCTCATTAGATATCCTTTGCTGTATCAAACAATTTCTGAAATTTAGGCTTAATGTGACGCCAAGAGGGCATGTTGCAGCAGTGTGAGCTCACTAGTGAAAGTGAACTGTAATTTATTAGCCACAATAAAGCAAGAACTGTCTTACAGGAGCCCTTCCCTAGCAATTCCACAGGATTTTGCAGCATGGTATTCTGGCAAGTAATAAAGCAAAGCTGCAACCCAAAGGTATGAAACCACAGAACCAGTCTCTTACCCATGTAAATCCCATCTTGTTAAAGGTGAAATACCTTACATTTTCACTTTCTAGTGTAACACAGAGATAATTGATTAAAAGACATTCTCTCTTGCTCAGACAGAAGTGAATTTTGAATGCTACATATTATGTTCTGGCGTGCTCTTTCTTACAGACACTTCTACTTCTTCCTGTAATTATACTTATTTTGTTTGCCAGATGTTCAGTGACAATATTATACTGTTGTAGTCTGTTTTCCAGTTGCTCTATTTGTTCCTTGGACAACTCCTTTCTCGCCTTTCTTTTTCAGAGACCAAATAGACAAATGGGAAAAAAATCCTTTACAAATGTTTTAAAGTGCAAAAACTCAGACAATGGATTTTGCCCCTCTCTCTGTCTAACTGAAACAATGAAAGCCCAGCACTTTATTCTTCTTAGCCCCAGGAGGTCTTCCAATTATTGCAGCTGTTGCACAGACTTACACATACTGAGATCCTCCTTCCTATTCATCTTGGAGGCTCTCTAAGAATACGTGAAGTTTACCTTTTGGATCAGGGTGAGGAGAACAAAGCATTCTCTAAGTTCCTTTCCAGGATTTACAAATGACCAAAAAAGGCATTTTCTCAGCACTGC
The DNA here is from genome assembly GCA_009819775.1 of Phoenicopterus ruber ruber. Lineage (NCBI taxonomy): Eukaryota > Metazoa > Chordata > Aves > Phoenicopteriformes > Phoenicopteridae > Phoenicopterus > Phoenicopterus ruber. The sequence goes on from CM020247.1 coordinate 33,297,596, forward strand.
AAAAACTACTTTATATTGGCAGTGATATTAACTCTTTAGTTCTGCCTTATTCAGATATCACAAAGATTCCCAATATATGCCAACTAAGAAAAGCAGTGGTTGCTTCAAACGTGGAAAAAATGAGAGGCAAGATACTTGGTTGTTGAGAATGCACTCATATATTTAAGCAATATGAAGCTTTAAAAAAATGAGTTCGGAGACATATCTTGCCATCTCCTGCTAAGTAATGAATCTTTTTGTAATTTTACTGAGCAGCAGTTGTCTTGTGCCCAAATGAAATCATGTTGCATCAGTTAAGTAATCTTGCAAAAAAAAAAAAATACAAGGAATGAATCTAAATTCATATAAAATACATTTTTAATTAAGATTAAAATGGCAAATCCAATGAAAAAAATTACTTTACATACTTGTGCATTTCTGATTTGAGTGTGAGTTATAGAGTCAGTGTCAAATATTGTATACAACTGAAACACCAATACTACCAAAAAAAAGGTTTGAAAAGATTAGTGTTTATTCTGCAATAAAATACAGTGAAGTTAAATGCCCAACTTGTGTATATTATTATAGGTTCATCCTTTATGATTCAGGGTAAATTTTTTATCTACTTCTATTGTGAGCTATGTAAAATTTGCCGATTTCTTATTTCTAGGCCTGGAACACCAAGCAGGTCACTTAAACTCACATTTTTATTTACTACTGTAGCAATTAATGGATCCATGCTGATTTATACCAGAAGGTAACTGGCACACAGTGTCAACCAATGTTATTAAATAACTAATTGTCCTGGTTTAGGCTGGGACGGAGCTAGTTTTGTCTCCAGCAGCTACTGTGTTTTGGATTTAGTGTGTGAAGAATAGTACACTGGTGGTGTTGGTTGCTGCTAAACAATCAAGGATATTTTGCAGTTTCCCAGGTTTTACTAATGCGCAGGTACAAAAACCTGGGAGGGGCAGAGCCAGAATAGTTGATCCAAACTGGCCAAAGAGAGTATTCCATACCAGAGACGTCATGCCTGGTATAAGCGAGGGTTGGCCGGTGGGCCACTTCCCTTCTTGAGTTCCCTTGTCGTTCCCTTCTTTTCCCTTTTTTCGTTTGTTCGGGCCTTTTTGTTCATTCATTTGGCTGTTTGTTCCCTCGCCTGCTCTCTCTGGAACTTGCTGTTCTGGGATAGCTGGGGGGGATACCCCTGCTCCCTGACTGCTGCTCGGGATGGGCTGTATGGGTCGTCGGGTGGTGAGAAATTGTGCATCATTTGTTTTATATATTCTATTATCCTTATATTGATACCTTGTACAAAGGCTTAGTGACACCAAGATGATACCTTGTACAAAGGCTGAAAGATTACACTGTGCCTTTGATGGTAGTTCTGTGTCCTTGCCTTGTGCTTGCTTGAACAATTTAGAAAGTTTTGGTACGTAGAGATAGATAAGAGACCTAAGAAACCTTGAGCCTTGTAGTCAGAACCAGCCAAGATGAGCTAATTGTAACAAAAGACACAAACCAGATGGAGTACAACTAGTTCCCGGAAATGACACGAATATGTATGATTATCCCAAGGATTTTAATGAATATGTATATACTAGAATGTTATAAATCTCTACTCTCACAACTTACAGTATGCACGATAGGTGGAGTGATCCCCCGTGCATCCGGCACTGTAATAAAGAATGCCCGCCTTCTAAAACTTAAAAGGAAGTGTTAGAGGGTTCTTTATTTAACTGATTTTCCCGGTATCAATATATTATTATTATTATTATCATTGATATATTTTTTTTTTTCCTTTGCTGTCCTGGTGAACTGTTTTTATCTCAACCCGCAAGTTTTCCTTTCTCTCCAAGTCTCCTCCCCACCCCACTTGGGGGGGGGGAGCGGGAGTGAGCGAGCGAGCGGCTGTGTAGTATTTGGTTACCATCTGTGGTTAAACCATGACACTAATATATTAAAATAAATATTTTAATGCATACTGTAGCTTTAAAAAAAATCTCCAAATCTTATTTTTGTTATTTTAGTCTTTTAAATTCCCAAAATATTTACTTGCTACTGCCTAACTGTTTGTATATTGTAAGGTAGTGCTCTGTGATGGAAGTGTGATAAGGGACTGTGTTTTACAGTACACAAAGCCAAAATACTACTATATGCATATTAAAAAAATACATATACATACATATATTTATAATTTTATACAACTTAAGAGAATGCAAATGGACTGTAAATGTGCCCTAATCAGGCAGCAGTGGGTACTTCACAACAGGGGAACTGCAGAGATCTAGGAGCTAGTATAGCTATCTGCCAGTCCCTTTCAATCTCTCCCAGTACAGATAGATAGTTTACCTTAATAAGAAAATGTGCTTGAGACTGTTCTCTAGCACTGAGGCTGGCTGGAGTGGTGTGGTCCCTATCCATACTGTTAGACTCTTTTGGTTCCCAACATAGGATGGGCACCATGAAGGCTGCCCATTGGATGTTGTCTCTGGTCTTTGCTAACTCCTGAAGTCTGCACAGAAATTGTTTGGAAGGGTGTTAAGGGCCCTGGGCCAAATAATGCAGTGAACTAATGTAACAATTTAACAGTCTTGATGACTGAATTCCAGGTACCTGGAACATTTAAATTTACTAGTATAAACATAGTCAAGATGTATTATTCACTTGCTACCTTTGCAAACAATGCTTGGGTCCATTTGAAGCTGTTCGAAATTATGTCATTGCTCTGAAAAATAGCTATGCATTATGGATTCAGTCAGTGGTTCTGAAATTGTAGTTTACGAGGACACTAGTGGTCTGTAAGGTTCTAGTAAGTGGCTGTGGCTGTTGTGTGGATCCATATTAAATAATGAAATATGGCTATTCCCCACATTTCCTCTTTTGTTTCTCATTTCTCCACCAATAGTTTTGATGAAAATTGGGATTTGATGATTGTTTGACTCATCTGTGTGTGACTAGGTTTTACATAATGATGTATTCTATTTTCATTTGGGAAACTTTCTTAGCAAACCATGACAAGAAGAAAAACATATATTTTCTATTTATTGGCCATATCCAAACCTTTGGTAAAATGGCAAAATTTCACTGAATTTGTATGAGTAAACTATTTCTGAATATGTTGGAAGCTCTTGAATCAGTATTTTACTATGTTACCCATAAGTTAGCAGATTTTTTCCATCTTTCAACATAGTTCTAACAACAAAGACTTGTTAAATTCACTATTGCTACAATGCCACCTTTTTTTCCCAAACTATATTAGAGTATGTTATTTCCTCATCATGAAATATTCCAATAAAATCATCAGAATAAAGGAATATTTTATGATTTATTCTTCTTGCTTTGTAGCCATTCTGTGCAGTGGATGATTTATAGTGTTATAATGCTTCTGCAGATTTTACAGTGAAATAAGTGAGATTGTATGTTATTGTTCAAAGGTCATCAGGAGACATCCTTTTGATGCTAAACTGTAAAAGACATTAGGAGGGACATAGGGAGGGAAGTGATTTTGCCATATGGAATATCTGATTTCTGTCACCTCAGTGTGCCCTTTATATTTTGCTTTAGCTATTCATTTAGCTATTCAGCAACTGTTGCTGAATTCAGTGAGAGTTATGCATGCATATATAGAAAACAGAATGTGACTCCTAGACAGAACCCTTCTTGACCAAAACCATCTTAACTCTACCCATCCCTCTCCAAACTTCCAACATGCTCAGGTAAATTTTAAAATTGTTTGGATTCTTTCCAGAACCAGAAAGGTCCCAAATAAAAGCAAGTTTTGTTTAGTCTGTATCATTTGTGTTGTGTACAGGAAAACATGGTTATGAAAAATTGATCAACAGCCATATGTTTATAAATGTTATATTTGTAGTAGGCATTGAATGCATAGGAACAGATGTCAGGGCCATCCCTGATTATCAAATCTGTATCAAAAGCACAAATTTTTTGTTGTTCCCATTGTCCATTTGTCTCACTGCGGCTGACAGACCCCAAGCACTCAAGGGATCCTAATTCACTGTTGGCACTTCCATGTGCAGCTACTGCAGCTGGCTGCTTTAGAAAGTCTATGTTTAATTCCACTTTTTTTCTGAGAACTAGATCTGCTTAGCCTTGTCTGGTCATGTGGTTTGGCTTACAATTGGATGTGTCATGTAGACTCATTTATTAAACCAATATGGCAGGTAGCCGACCAGCACTTTGAATTGAAAGAATCCAAGTAATTATGTGATGTTGATATTTTATTATTCATTCTCCCTTTTGATCACAATTTTCTGTAATACACCTATTAAAATGCTTATATGGTTTAATTACTTTTTCTATGTACAGTGAAAATAATTTCTTCAACTATAAATAACATAAGGTGTTATATAATTACTGGTAGCAACCACTAGAGGGGGGCATCATTTATATCAGAATAACTTGTAGTCTTTTATTATTTTTAATGTATCCGTCTGTTTTCAGCATTGTAATAATATCTAGGTAAAGTTACAATATAATGAAGATTGCAAAAATGATGCAAGATGTGCCAGTAATGTGAGTTTGTTATTTTTTCAGGTGGTGTATTTCATTATCGTGCAGCAACCAGCAGGTATACTCTGGATTTTACATGAGCTCAACAGATTTGTCTGGACAATAGTGCTGTCATAGCAAGCCCTGAACAACTGAAAGCAGCCTATGAAGATGGATTTGAATAATGTGATGCTGGCTGGTTGTCTGACTGGACTGTTAGGTGAGACAATTTAAAAGAACTCTTGACAGTGTTTCCCCAAATTAATATGCTTAGCTTGTACAGAATTGAAATGCTGACTTACCATATGTCGTGGTTTAACCCCAAATTGTAACCGAATACCACGCAGCCGCTCGCTCACTCCCCCCCTCCCCGGTGGGGTGGGGAGGAGAATCGGAGAGAAAGGAAAACTCACGGGTTGAGATAAAAACAGCTCACCAGGACAGCAAAGGAAAAATATGAAAATATATTAATAATAATAATAATGATAATATATACAAGGATAATAGAATATATAAAACAAACGATACACAATTTCTCACCACCCGACGACCGATACAGCCCGTCCCAAGCAGCAGTCAGGGAGCAGGGGTATTCCCCCCAGCTATCCCAGAACAGCAAGTTCCCGAGAGAGCAGGCGAGGGAACCAACAGCCGAACGAACGAAAAACAAAAAGGAAAAATAGGGAAACAAAAAGCAACCCAAAGGGAAGCTTAACGATTAGGGCCAGTTAAGGGTCTCAAAAGCCTAAAAGCCTAGTAGCCCACTGGCCGACCCTCACTTATACCGGGCATGCCGTCTCTGGTATGGAATACTCTCTTTGGCCAGTTTGGATCAACTATCCTGTCTCTACCCCTCCCAAGTTTTTGCCCCCGCACGTTAGCAAAACCTGGGAAGCTGCAAAATGTCCTTGGTCGTTCAGCAGCAACCAGCAACATCAGTGTGCTGTCACCGTTCTTCTCACACTAAAGCCAAAACACAGGAGCTGCTGAAAACAAAACTAGCTCCATCCCGGCCTAAACCAGGACACCATAATAACAAATGTGAACATGCTGCATTTCAGGCATGCAATTAGACATCAGAGAATTGACTGCTTTGGAGATAAAATGGGAAAGTAAGTAGTCGGAACATATGGATGCTGTTTCCCTAATGAAACTTATAATGTATATTGCTGTGTGGAACACATGAAAGGTAAGATAGGCCCATACTTATTCTGCACTGCAAAATTTTAAATGACTATAGAATCTAATGTGGAAAGGCAGTGAAATAAGAGATTCTGTGTAAAATACATTTTGGCTGGTTTGAATATGAAGATAATTGCTGAATGAAGTGAACCTATAGTTTGTGGTCTAACAGGCCTTAATTAAAGGTGAATGTGGAAAGGTACAGTTTACAAAGAGACAGTCAGGTTTAAAGTTACTATAGTTAGTGAAAGTAGATCCCAAAAATTTGCTGTTGAAACATCTTATTTTTGGAATGTTATAAAAGGATTTTGAAAGACATTAATTTTATGTTTGAGAAACTTTATGTATAAATATATGTAAAAAGATGGATATAGTACATGTGCTAACCATATTATAGTTCATAAAGTATATAATTAAGGTTTTTACATGTTAAAAAATAACATTTAATTACTAATAACATTTAATTACTAATTAAAAGACTCTAATGCAGCAGAGTAGTTACGATTCTCTCACACGTTGACTATGAACCATGGATCATGTTGTGAACATGATCCATGGTATCCCATGGTACATGGTTGGACTCTATGATCAGAGTTCATTCAACAAAGAGTTGGATGGTAAAAAGAAAAACACTGTACCTTTTTCTGTGATTAGGGAGTTGTAGCATGCACAAATCTCCATATTACAGCTGTGATGCTGTACTCATTTCTTATAATTTCTCTTCTAGAAGTGAATTTACCTATATCCTTTCATTGGGCTTATAGATATATTCCACATACTAGATATCCTTATGCTTAGGCATTACTGTGACTCGTTAAATACTTAATATATAAATACAGAAATATCCCTTTTTTTTTGTTGGGTTTTGTGTGGTTTTTTTTTTTTTTTTAATTTGTGCTGATTATGCAGAACTTCACTCTGGGTACAGAAATACTTTGTAACCAGGACTAAAGTACATTTTCCATTTACTGTAGTGATCTGTCTGCCACACTGCTTCCTTTGTGATAGGTTTTTATTCCATACCAGTTTCACTGTTCCTTTCTAAAAAAATACTTATAAGTGTAGATCTTATGGGCTGACCCTTGTCTGATATGCATTTAGTATAGTGCTCTTGAAGTCAGTAGAACAATAAAACAGCTATGACTAAAGCTTGCCTTTGTGTATGTATGTATATTCGTAACAATCAATCAGTTGTAAAATTCAGGTGCTCACTATTTGTTTATATTCTGTTTTAAAGTAGAACTAAATTAGATCATCCAAAACTTTCTTCTTTTGACGATGACTTCTAGAGACTTCAGTCGCTGAAATCAATAAGCATTTTTCTCTTACCTATAGTAGCTGAGAATCTGGTCCAGACTATGTTCACATTAGTGAGTTATCAAATACAAGCAATATAAGTTGCCGAGGCGATCAGCTCCGGTGCCGGCACGACCTGCAGCGGAGCGTCCTAGCGCGGTGCACAGGGGGGTTTCCCGAACTGGGGAGCCTCAGAGGGAGCCGAGGGACCCGCCAGGAGCCGGCAGCTCGCGCGAGAGCGGCTGACGAGACCTGGGCGGGGCCAGGAGCCGCGGCGGCCAAGCGCCCCCCCGTATAAAAAAGCGCCCGGGGAACGCCGGCGACCCGGAACGCGGCGAACAGGGCGGGCAAACAGGGCGCGGTGCGGCAGTTCGCGCCGGAAGGGCGCTGAAGCTCCGCCGGCTCGACGGGGAAGCAATGGTGTCCACCCGGCAGAAAGCCGTGGCCGCTCTAAGCCTTGCACCCGCCACGGCTGACGCAACTTCCCAGACGGAGCTGCGGTGGGAACACGCTGCCACCCAGGTGTCAGGCTGCAGGGTGTGCCCTGCTCTGATGCCAGTACCGGGCGGCGGCGGCAGCAGCAGTGAGCACGCCTGTGGGAGGTGTGCCCAGGTAGAGGAACTCCTCTGCCTGGTGACAGAGCTCCGGCAGGAGGTGACCAGGTTGAGGAGTATCAGGGAGTGTGAGAGGGAGATCGACTATTGGACTCGCACCCTGCCCTTCCTGAGACAGGCGCAACAGGCAGCCAGGGTGCCTGTCGCGGGGGACTCCCTGTCCCGATCCTCTCCCTGCATGGCTGAACACAGGGACTTTGGAGACAGGGGACAGTGGCAACTAGTGCCTCCCTGGCGAGGCAGGCTTATCTCCTCAGCACCTACCCCACCTCCGCAGGTGCCCTTGCACAATAGGTATGAGGCCCTGCCGCTGGAACCAAACAATGACAAGGCTGATGGTTCAGCCAGCCTGGAGGTGCTGCCGAGGATTAGTCGGCCTAGGGCCTGCATCAAAACTGCCCCCATAAAGGAAAATGAGAGACAGGTTGTTGTCATAGGTGACTCCCTTCTGAAAGGAACAGAAGGGCCCATATGCAGACTGGACCCACTGCTTAGGGAAGTCTGCTGCCTCCCTGGGGCCCGGGTCAAGGATGTGAAGAGGAAGCTTCCCACCCTAGTACGGCCCTCAGACTACTATCCCCTGCTGATCTTCCAGGTAGGCAGCGACGAGGTGGCAAAAAGAAGTCCCGGGGCAATCAAGAGGGACTTCAGGGCCTTGGGGTGACTGGTTAAGGGATCAGGAGCACAGGTAGTGTTCTCCTCTATCCCTCCAGTTCTGGGGAAAGGTGAGGGAAGAAACTGGAGGAGCCAGCAGATCAACAGCTGGCTCCGAGCCTGGTGTCACCGGCAGGACTTTGGGTTCTTCGACCATGGGTTGGTTTACATGGCACCAGGCCTGCTGGCAGTAGATGGGGCGCACCTGTCCCAAAGGGGGAAAAGGATCCTGGCACAGGAGTTAGCAGGGCTCATTGAGAGGACTTTAAACTAGATTTGAAGGGGATAAAACTAGGCTCGCTAGAGAGAAGCCTGGGGGTGGCACACCAATGAATGAGGGATGGTGTGCCAGCAAGGCCCTTCAGTCAGCTGTCTCAGATGAGGTAGGACAGAGAGACCCATGCGGCAGCAGGGACACAGGGGTCACTGGTCTGCTAGAAGCCACGGAAATGCCTGAGATGGGACATGTAGGAAGTAGGGCTTCTCCCACCACAAAGGTGACAGGATCATTAGCCCAGCTGAAGTGCATCTACACAAACACACGGAGCATGGGCAACAAACAGGAGGAGCTGGAAGCCATTGTGAAAGGGGAAAACTATGATATAGTTGCCGTCACGGAAACATGGTGGGATGACACACATAGCTGGAGTGCCGTGATGGACGGCTATAAACTCTTTAGAAGGGATAGGCAAGGAAGGAGAGGCGGTGGGGTAGCCCTCTATGTTAAGGAGAGTCTGGACTGCCTTGAGCTCGAGGACAGTGACGCGAGGGTTGAGTGCCTATGGTTAAGAATCAGGGGGAAGGCCACCAAGGCAGATATCATGGTGGGAGTCTGTTAGAGACCACCCAACCAGGATGAGGAGGCAGATGAAGTATTCTACAGGCAGCTGGGAGAAGCCTCATGATCGCTAGCCCTTGTTCTCGTGGGGGGCTTCAACTTGCCAGATGTCTGCTGGAAATACAATGCAGCAGAGAGGAAACAGTCCAGGAGGTTCCTGGAGTGTGTGGAAGAGAACTTCCTCACACAGCTGGTGAGGGAGCCCACGAGAGAAGGCGCCCCATTAGACCTGTTGTTTGTGAACAGAGAAGGTCTTGTGGGTGATGTGACGGTCGGAGGTCGTCTTGGGCACAGTCACCATGAAATGATAGAGTTTTCGATTCTCAGAGAAGTAAGGAGGGGGGTCACCAGAACTGCCACCTTGGACTTCCGGAGGGCAGACTTTGGCCTGTTTAGGAGTCTGGTTGGCAGAGTCCCTTGGGAGGCAGTCCTGGAGGGCAAAGGAGTCCAGGAAGGCTGGACATTCTTCAAAAGGGAAATCTTAAAGGCGCAGGAGCAGCCGTCCCCATGAGCCGAAAGACGAGCCAGCGGGGAAGAAGACCGGCCTGGCTGAGCAGAGAGCTAAGGGTTGGACTCAATGATCTTGGAGGTCTCTTCCAACCAGAACGATTCTATGAAAGCTGAACATTCACACTTCCATATAAATAAGGAACACTGACCTATGGCATTAATTCTCCATAGCAATCTGAGCAACTTTCAATTTCTTATTCCAAAGTGTTGTGGTTTAACCCCAGATGGTAAGCAAATACCACGCAGCCACTTGCTCACTCCCCCCCTCCCCATACAGGGGTGACTGATATCAGCAAAACACCTTCCCCCACCCCTCCCTTCTTCCCGGGCTTAACTTTACTCCCGAGTTCATAGAATCACAGAATCATAGAACTGGTTGGAAGAGACCTCCAAGATCATCGGGTCCAACCATCAACGTAGCATCACCAAGTCCCCCAATAAATCGTATCCCTTAGGTCCTCATCTAAAGGTCTTTTGAATACCTCCAGGGATGGGGACTCCACCACCTCCCTGGGCAGCCTGTTCCAATGCCCGACAACCCTTTCGGTGAAGAAATTTCTCCTAATATCCAATCTAAACCTCCCCTGGCGCAGCTTGAGGCCATTTCCTCTTGTTCTGTCGTCTGTTACTAGGGAGAAGAGACCGACCCCCATCTCTCTACAACCTCCTTTCAGGGAGTTGTACAGAGTGATAAGGTCTCCCCTCAGCCTCCTTTTCTCCAGGCTAAACACCCCCAGTTCCCTCAGACGCTCCTCACAGCACTTGTGTTCCAGACCCTTCACCAGCTTCGTTGCCCTTCTCTGGACACGCTCCAGCACCTCAATGTCTTTCTTGTAGTGAGGGGCCCAAAACTGAACACAGTACTCGAGGTGCGGCCTCACCAGGGCCGAGTACAGGGGGACGATCACCTCCCTACTCCTGCTGGCCACACTGTTTCTGATACAGGCCAGGATGCTGTTGGCCTTCTTGGCCACCTGGGCACACTGCTGGCTCATCTTCAGCCGGCTGTCGACCAACACCCCCAGGCCCTTTTCCACCGGGCAGCTTTCCAGCCACTCCCCCCCAAGCCTGTAGCGTTGCCTGGGGTTGCTGTGTCCCAAGGGCAGGACCCGGCACTTGGCCTTGTTGAACCTCATACAATTGGCCTCGGCCCATCGATCCAGCCTGTCCAGGTCCCGCTGTAGCGCCTGCCTACCCTCCAGCAGATCAACACTCCCGCCCAGCTTGGTGTCATCTGCAAACTTACTGAGGGTGCTCTCGATCCCCTCATCCAGATCATTGATAAAGATATTGAACAGGACTGGCCCCAATACTGAGCCCTGGGGAACACCACTTGTGACCGGCCGCCAACCGGATTTAACTCCATTCACCACAACTCCTTGGGCCCGGCCATCCAGCCAGTTTCCTACCCAGCGCAGAGTACGCCCATCCAAGCCATGGGTAGCCAGGTTCTCCAGGAGGATGCTGTGGGAGACAGTGTCAAAGGCTTTACTAAAGTCCAGGTACACAACGTCCACAGCCTTTCCCTCATCCACTAAGCGGGTCACCTTGTCGTAGAAGGAGATCAGGTTGGTCAGGCAGGACCTGCCTTTCATAAACCCATGCTGACTGGGCCCGATCGCCCAGTTGTCCCTGTCCTGGTTTAGGCCGAGACGGAGCTATTTTTGTTTTCAGCAGCTCCTGTGTTTTGGCTTTATTGTGAGAAGAATGGTGATAGCACACTGATGTTGCTGGTTGCTGCTGAACTACCAAGGACATTTTGCAGTTTCCCAGGTTCTGCTAACGTGCAGATGCAAAAACTTGGGAGGGGTAGAGACAGGATAGTTGATCCAAACTGGCCAAAGAGAGTATTCCATACCAGAGACGTCATGCCCGGGATAAGTGAGGGTCGGTCAGTGGGCCACTAGGCTTTTAGACCCTTAACTTGCCTTAATTGTTAAGCTTCCCTTCGGATTGCTATTTTGTTTCCCCATGTTTATATTTCAGCCATCGTCCTCCATACCAGAGAGGCTTTGACCGCTTGGCTTGCTTGATTGCAGCGCATGTTTCACACTCATGGATAACCTGTGCGATAGCATCCATGGTCAAGTCCACCCCTCGTTCACGAGCCCATCTATATGTCACATCTCTTCCCTGATGGCCTGAGGTGTCATGGGCCCATGAGGCTAGGAATAATTCACCTTTATGTTGCCAGTCCAGATCCACCTGTGCCACTTCAATCCCAGCAGCCTGATCCACCTGCTGGTTGTTGTGATGTTCCTCAGTGGCCCCACTCTTAGGCACGTGGGCATCTACTTTTATAACCAGCTTCTCTAGCCGGGCAGCAATATCTTGCCACAATTTGGCAGCCCAGACGGGTTTGCCTCTGCGCTGCCAGTTGCTCTGCTTCCATTGCTGCAACCACCCCCACAGGGCATTTGCCACCATCCAGGAGTCGGTATAGGGATAGAGCACTGGCCACTTCTCTCGCTCAGCAGTATCTAAAGCCAGCTGGATGGCTTTCACCTCTGCAAACTGACTCGATTCACCTTCTCCTTCAGTGGCTTCCGCGACTCGTCGTGTAGGACGCCACACAGCAGCTTTCCACCTTTGATGCTTTCCCACAATACGACAGGACCCAGCAGTGAACAGGGCATATTCCTTCGCGTTTTCCGGTAGTTCATTATATGGTGGGGCCTCTTCAGCACGTGTCACCTCCTCCTCTGGTGACATTCCAAAATCTTTGCCTTCTGGCCAGTCCATGATCACTTCCAAGATTCCTGGGCGACTGGGGTTTCCTATTCGAGCTCATTGTGCGATCAGTGCGACCCACTTACTCCACGTGGCATCGGTGGCATGATGTTTGGAAGGGACTCTCCCTTTGAACATCCAGCCCAGCACCGGCAGTCGGGGTGCCAGGAGGAGCTGGGCTTCAGTACCAACCACCTCCGAAGCAGCTCAAACCCCTTCATATGCTGCCAAGATTTCTTTTTCAGTTGGAGTGTAGCGGGCCTCAGATCCTCTGTATCCCCGGCTCCAAAACCCCAGGGGTCGACCTCGAGTCTCCCCTGGTGCTCTCTGCCAGAGGCTCCAGGTAGGGCCATTCTCCCCGGCTGTGGTGTAGAGCACATTTTTAACATCTTGCCCTGCCCGGCCTGGCCCAAGGGCTACTGCATGAACTATCTCCTGTTTAATTTGTTCAAAGGCTTGTCGTTGCTCAGGGCCCCATGTGAGATCGTTCTTCTTCCGGGTCACGTGATAGAGAGGGCTTACAATGAAACTGTAATTTGGAATATGCATTCTCCAGAAACCCACAATGCCAAAGAAAGCTTGGGTTTCCTTTTTGTTAGTTGGTGGAGACATAGCTGCTGTTTTGTTGATCACATCCATTGGGATCTGACGACGTCCGTCTTGCCATTTTATTCCCGGGAACTGGATCTCCTGTGCAGGTCCCTTGACCTTACCTCGTTTTATGGCAAAGCCAGCTCTCAGAAGAATTTGGATTATTTTCTCCCCTTTCTCCAAAACTTCTGCTGCTGTGTTGCCCCACACGATGATGTCATCAATGTGTTGCAGGTGTTCTGGAGCTCCACCCTTTTCCAGTGCAGTCTGGATCAGCCCATGGCAAAGGGTGGGGCTGTGTTTCCACCCCTGGGGCAGTCAATTCCAGGTGCACTGGACACCCCTCCAAGTGAAAGCAAACTGTGGCCTGCACTCTGCTGCCCAAGGGATGGAGAAGAATGCATTGGCAATATCAATGGTAGCATACCACTTGGCTGCCTTGGACTCCAGTTCGTACTGAAGTTCTAGCATGTCCGGCACGGCAGCGCTCAGTGGTGGCGTGACTTCATTCAGGCCACGATAGTCTACTGTTAGTCTCCACTCTCCATTAGACTTTCACACTGGCCGTGTGGGACTCTTAAAGGGTGAGCAAGTCTTGCTGATGATTCCTTGGCTCTCCAGTTGACGAATCAGCTTATTGATTGGAATCAGGGAGTCTTGATCAGTGCACCGTCCTGGTAGCAATTGGTACCTGTTGTTCTTTGACCCTTAAGCAACTCCACAGCAGAAGGGTCCTCTGAGAGACTGGGCAAGGTGGACAGCTGTTTAATGTCATCTGTCTCCACAGCAGCTATACCCAAAGCCCACCAGTACCCTTTTGGGTTCTTGAAATACCCTCTCCTGAGGTAGTCTATGCCAAGGATGCACGGAGCATCTGGGCCAGTCACAACGGGGTGCCTTTGCCACTTGTTCCCAGTTAGGCTCACTTCAGCCTTCGATACAATTAGCTGTTGGGACCCCCCTGTCACTCCCGAAATGCAGATGGGTTCTGCCCCTTTATAGTCCGATGGCATTAGGGTGCACTGTGCACCAGTGTCCGCTAGAGCCTTGTACTTCTGGGGGGCTGATGTGCCAGGCCATCGAATCCACACAGTCCGGTAAACTTGGTTGTCCCTCTCCTCCACCTGGCTGGAGGCAGGGCCCCTCTAATTCTGATTATAATATCTGCTATCAACAAATGGGTTCGTGTGGGACGCATGGGGTCGAATCCCATCTTTGTTGCTCACTTCTTGTAAATAGGAATCGGAAGCCCATCTACCTGGTCTGGGGAACTGCCCACTGGAGACTGGAGCAGCAATTTTCCTGGAAGAACCCTTATTTGTGATTGTTTTCTTTTTCAACTCACGTACCCTTGCCTCTAGGGCTGAAGTGGGTTTCCCATCCCATTTCCTCATGTCCTCTCCATGGTCACGCAGGTAAAATGACAGGGTACCTCGCCACGTGTACCGTCTCTCTTGAGCAGGGGAAGATTTTCTCCTAATAGCTAAGATACTGGTCCGTACAGGTGGGAAGTAGGACCTATCCTCTTTGAGTTGCTGAATCTCCCAGTGCAGTTTTTCGAACAGGTTCTTGGATCTTTCAGTCAGTCTTTCCACAGTTGACACGCAGGCCCGTAGGGAGGAAGAGAGATTGTCTTCATACTGTTGGAGTTGGTTAGCCACTGCACACACCAGTGGTGCTGCTTCATCTTTCCCACCCATTGTTGCCAATGAGTTGGCATATGATGATGGTGCACTATGTCCAAACTTCTGCCACGTGGGTCAGGTACATTATATTTCATCTGGATCTACGGGTGTCTGCGGGTCATCCAGGCCATGATAAATCAGCTCCCGCACAGCTAATTCCCTCAGGTACTGGGTACCTCTCTCCATGGTGGTTCACTTGCCTGGGTGGCATATAATATCTTCCTTGAAGAAATACCTGTCCTTCATGTCTGACAGGAGTCTCCTCCAGAGACTGCAGGCTTCTGGCTCTCTTCCAATTGCTTTTTCAATGGCCGCTTCCCTAGACAGGGATCCCAGCTGCCTGGCTTCCCTGCCCTCTAGTTCCAGGCTACAGGCCCCGTTGTCCCAGCATTGGAGCAGCCAGGTGACAAGTTGCTCACCTTGATGATAGCTAAAATCTATTCAAATATCTTGCAGCTCACTCAGGGATAGGGATCGGGTGTTACCATCTTTTTCCTCTTCCTCCTCCACTTCTTGTGATGGCCCTGCTTTTTCATCATCCCTTACTAAACAAGCTGACTTTCACTTCCAAGATTTCTTCTTTTGTATAGGGGTGACTGATAC
Organism: Phoenicopterus ruber ruber; assembly: GCA_009819775.1. Lineage (NCBI taxonomy): Eukaryota > Metazoa > Chordata > Aves > Phoenicopteriformes > Phoenicopteridae > Phoenicopterus > Phoenicopterus ruber. Next base: position 33,312,790 of record CM020247.1, read on the forward strand.
CGGCACTGCTTGGTTCTCTGGTTCAGTTGTAGTGCCTGTCACCGGAGTTTGAGTAGCTGCAGTGCTTGTCCTGGGGGTTGGAGTAACCACAGTGCCTGTCAACGGGGTTTGAGTAGCCACAGTACCCGTAGCAGGGGTTGGGGTAGCTGTGGTGCTTGTCGCCAAGGTTGGAGTAGCCGCAATGCCTGTCATGGAGGTTGAAGGAACTGCAGTGCCTGTGGTGAGAGTTGGAGTAACCGCACAGCACCCACATCTGCACCAATGTTTAATCTTAAGCAAGACCTGACACACATTCATTCCTAGTAATAGGAGCAAGCCGGTTCGAACATCCCAAAGGTATTTGAAATTCTCAAGAGCTCCTGTAATTAGCCAGCAGGAGAAAGGGAAAGTAAAGGAAGGTGTTTCCCCCTGGTGGCCCTCCAGGGAGAAAAAACAAAAAGTGTAATTACTAATAGTTCCTGTAACCAATGCTGCCGCTCCTCTCCGCGCACTGCCCACCACCATTGAAAACACATACGAAAGCGATCCCATTGCCAATAATTTTATCATACCACAAGCCAGTGCCACACAGCACAGCAGAGCGATACCTCTCATCCAATGCCCAGAGTTGATAAATCGCATATAAACATTGGCAAAGAGCACACACGGCAAGTAGGGTGCTATACAACACAAATCTAAGAACAACTCTGAGAGTAAATAAAACAACATTGTGGCCAGAGACATAATGAATGCTATGCTCATAACGAGTTTGTTTTAACACGCTGTGGTCAAATCTGTCGTTATCTCAACCCTTCGAACCTGACCAAGAGATCGAACCCTGGACCCTCAGTCTGATGCTCTCTGACTGAGCCAGCCGTCCCCTCTCGGGCCCCACATTGGTGCCAAAAAGGACTGTCATGGTTTAACCCCAGCCAGCAACTAAATACCACGCAGTCGCTGGCTCACCCCTCACCAGTGGGATGGGGAGGAGAAACAGAGAGAAAGCAAAACTCGTGGGTTGAGATAAAGACAGTTTAATGTTTACTAGGACAGCAAAGGAAAAGATAATAATAATATTATATATTAATAATGATAATAATAATATATAATGATAATAAAATATACAAAATGAATGATGCACAATTTCTCACTGCCTGATGACCCAATGACCGATACAGCCTGTCCCAAGCAGCGATCATGGAGCAAAACTGAGAGCGATCTCAGAACAGCAATTTCCCAAGCAGCGACCTCGGAACCCCCAATTCCCGAGAGAGAGAGAGGGAGGGAGGGAGGGAACCCGGCCCACCCTCACTTATATACCGGGCATGACGTCTATGGTATGGAATACTTCCTTTGGCCAGTTTGGGTCAACTGTACTGGCTATACCCCTCCCAATCTTTTACACCTGCACATTAGCAAAACCTGGGAAGCTGAAAAAAAAAAGTCCTTGATCTCTTAGCAACAACCAACAACATCAGTGTATTATCACCATTCTTCACATACCAAATCCCATACTCAATCCAAAACACAGTAGCTACTGGGAAGAAAATTAGCTCCATCCCAGCTGAAACCAAGACACTCAGCTGCCTGCCTCACAGTAAGTGACAAGGTAGGGTTACTGACAGGGATATTTTGTAGGCAAATTTTGCTTCAGCTGTAGTACCTTTTTGGTGCAGATATAGAGTGAGTTTACCAGTGACTTCTGTTTCCTAACTGAAATTGCCAAAAGCTGGATTATGATGTGTCCACTAATGGGCATGGCTTGTGCATCTAGTGAGATGACCTTAAGTAGTTGGCTTGAGTTTGAAGTGGATGGCCTTTGTGCTGCAGCAAAGATATATTACTTAGTGAATATTCACTGACAATGAATTATGAATAATATGAGACTATCATGTGACTTCTTTAAAGGAGTGATCTCTCATGAATGCTGATTACCAAAACAATATTTTTTGCCCCGTCTGCTGGTATCGTTCCTGAATGAGGTATCAGTTTTGGCATAAGTTTAAAACCTGAGAGCTAGCTAAACCAATAAATTTGGATCTTGATGGAGTCATTATGTATAGGAGGAAGAGTAAGGAAAGGGACAGGTGATTCTGTCTCAGGAGGAAAAGGAGCTCAACTTAGGGGAATGTTTAGGAGTCTTCGTTACTATACATGTCCATTAGGACTAGGGTAAATTTTGTACTTATAGCTTTGATATGATGACATTTTTCAGAGGATTAAATCAACTGACTTGAGTGAATTATTACTGTGACAATGATGCAGGAGAAAGACAGAACTGAGCTGAAAGTTTTTCAGTTATGTCCTTATGTCCTAGAATAAGAAGCTTTACACATTTGTCACACTGGAAAGTGTCAGCTGTTGCTGTTTCAGACTCAAATTTGTATTTGCTGAATATTTAACTTTTCTTTTACAGAGTTGCAGAAATTTTTGCTTTCAGTTCTCTATGATTAAAAGAAGTTTTTTTAAACTATTATCTTTAATTCTGTATAAATGAGTTGTATGCTTTTGCAGCATATCCTTATGTAAATGTATACCTTAGATTGATTTGTTATAGGAAATGTTTAACACGAGCAGTCTTACTTATATGATAATATTATCCAAGGAAAGCACGCATATGGCTTTTGATAGTGATTACTGAATAAGTTTTGAGCCTCTCCCTATGGAGATGAAGGGGTCAAGTGTTTATGGGTAACAATCAGGGGAAAGGCCAATAAGGCAGATACCATGGTGGGAGTCTGTTATAGACCACCCAACCAGGATGAAGAGGCAGATGAAGTATTCTACAGGCAGCTGGGAGAAGCCTCACGATCGCTAGCCCTTGTTCTCGTGAGGGACTTCAATTTACCAGATGACTACTGGAAATACAATACAACAGTCTAGGAGGTTCCTGGAGTGTGTGGAAGATGATAACTTCCTCACACAGCTGGTGAGGGAGCCCACGAGAGAAGGCGTCCCGTTGGACCTGTTGTTTGTGAACAGAGAAAGACTTGTGGGTGATGTGACGGTCGGAGGCCGTCTTGGGCATAGTGACCATGAAATGATTGAGTTTTCGATTCTCAGGGAAGGAAGGAGGAGGGTCAGCAGAACTGCCACCTTGGACTTCCGGAGGGCAGACTTTGGCCTGTTTAGGAGTCTGGTTGGCAGAGTCCCTTGGGAGGCAGTCCTGGAGGGCAAAGGAGTCCAGGAAGGCTGGACATTCTTCAAGAGGGAAATGTTAAAGGCGCAGGAGCAGGCCATCCCGATGTGCTTAAAGACGAGCCAGCAGAGAAGAAGACTGAACAGAGAGCTTTTGCTGGAACTCAGGAAAAAAAAGGAGAGTCTACAACCTTTGGAGGAAGGGGCAGGCAACTCAGGAGGACTACAAGGATGTCGTGAGGTTATGCAGGGAGGAAATTAGAAGCGCCAAAGCCCAGCTAGAACTTAGTCTGGCTACTGCCGTAAAAGACAACAAAAAGTGTTTCTATAAATACATTAGCAATAAAAGGGGGGCGAAGAAGAATCTCCCTCCTTTATTGGATGCAGGGGGAAACACAGCGTCAAGGGATGAGGAAAAGGCTGAGGTACTCAATGCCTTCTTTGCCTCACTCTTTAACAGCAAGGGAAGTTATTCCCAGAGTATCCAGCCTGCTGAGATGGAGGACAGAGACAAGGAGCAGAATGAAGCGCCCATAATCCAAGGGGAAATGGTCAGTGACCTGCTACGCCACCTAGACACGCACAGGTCTATGGGGCCAGATGGGATCCACCCAAGGGTGCTGAAGGAGCTGGCAGAAGTGCTCACCAAGCCACTCTCCATCATTTATCAGCAGTCCTGGCTAACCAGGGAGGTCCCAGTTGACTGGAGGCTGGCAAATGTGACGCCCATCTACAAGAAGGGCCAGAAGGAGGATCCGGGGAACTACAGGCCTGTCAGCCTGACCTCGGTGCCCGGGAAGGTTATGGAGCAGATCATCTTGAGTGCCATCACACGGCATGTACGGGACAACCAGGTGATCAGGCAAGTCAGCATGGGATTATTAAAGGCAGGTCCTGCTTGACCAACCTGATCTCCTTCTACGACATGGTGACCCGCTTAGTGGATGAGGGAAAGGCTGTGGACGTTGTGTACCTGGACTTTAGTAAAGTACTCATTGCTGGGTAAAAAACTGGCTGGATGGCCGGGCCCAAAGAGTTGTGGTGGTGAATGGAGTTAAATCCAGTAGGCGGCCGGTCACAAGTGGTGTCCCCCAGGGCTCAGTACTGGGGCCAGTCCTGTTCAATATCTTTATCAATGATCTGGATGAGGGGATCGAGAGCACCCTCAGTAAGTTTGCAGATGACACCAAGTTGGGAGGGAGTGTTGATCTGCTTGAGGGCAGGCAGGCACTACAGCGGGACCTGGACAGCCTGGATCGATGGGCCGAGGCCAATGGCATGAGGTTCAACAAGGCCAAGTGCCGGGTCCTGCCCTTGGGTCACACCAACCCCAGGCAACGCTACAGGCTTGTGGGGGAGTGGCTGGAAAGCTGCCCGGTGGAAAAGGGCCTGGGGGTGTTGGTCGACAGCCGGCTGAATATGAGCCAGCAGTGCGCCCAGGTGGCCAAGAAGGCCAACGGCATCCTGGCCTGTATCAGAAATAGTGTGGCCAGCAGGACTAGGGAGGTGATTGTCCCCCTGTACTCGGCCCTGGTGAGGCCGCACCTCGAGTACTGTGTTCAGTTTTGGGCCCCTCACTCCAAGAAAGACATTGAGGTGCTGGAGCGTGTCCAGAGAAGGGCAACGAAGCTGGTGAAGGGTCTAAAGCACAAGTGCTGTGAGGAGCGGCTGAGGGAACTGGGGATGTTTAGCCTGGAGAAAAGGAGGCTGAGGGGAGACCTTATCACTCTGTACAACTCCCTGAAAGGAGGTTGTAGAGAGATGGGGGTCAGACTCTTCTCCCTAGTAACAGACGACAGGACAAGAGGAAACGGCCTCAAGTTGGGCCAGGGGAGGTTTAGATTGGATATCAGGAAACATTTCTTCACCAAAAGGGTTATCAGGCATTGGAACAGGCTGCCCGGGGCAGTGGTGGAGTCCCCATCCCTGGAGGTATTTAAAAGACGTGTAGACGTGGCACTCAGGGACATGGTTTAGTGGTGGACTTGGTAGTGATAGGTTAACGGTTGGACTCGATGATCTTGGAGGTCTCTTCCAACCAAAATGATTCTGTGATTCTATGAATCTATAAACTGTCATTTTTATATGATTCATGTCTTAAAAGCTTTAAGAATATAATGGTTAAAACAACATAAAATTCTGCATTTTGTGCTTTGGCATCAGGAGACACAAACTGAATCAGTCCTGAGAGGAAGACAGTTGGAAATGTGTGTTGCAGGGTGGAGACTTTCGATATCTCTACACAACTGACTGTATAAAAGATGTGTACTCTGTGTGAAAGATTGTAAGACTCTTTTTCCTGACAACTTTTTCCAGTTAATGATGTTTCATTGTGCCGTCTTCCTTGCATATTTTGTGTTTTATTACAAAATAAATGAGTGTTTGTGTGTATGTGCATGTACAGTTGAAAAATCCTTATTCTTAAAAGAAAGACATATTTACTGTAGTATGGAACTGGCTCATTCCAATGGAAAATTTACGAATTTTTTAATGGAAAGTTTAATGGGTATTTTTCTAAAGGAAAATTGGCAAATTTCTATGCTGCTGCAGTTAAATCTTTTAATGAACAAAAAACCCCAAATAAATGGCAGATGAAAAGACCAATTAGTAGCAACCCAGCCAAAATTAGCATCTGCTGTCATGTTAAAAATGAAAAAAACACTTCATAAAGACAAGCAGCTAGAAAACTCCTATAGGCCTGCTCTTTCCTTAGTGTCTGTGACACATTTTGTGAATTTATGATCTGCTGACAAAATTAATTTTTGGAATAAATTTGCCACAATGAACAAGTGGTTTTAGTGTTAGTCTATTTCCTAGCAAACACCATGATGCCATTTTTTACTCTTTTTCTTTATGTGTATTGAAACGTGATGCACATTGTTCTTTTCATGAACTTAATTTAGATATTGTTATTCTGTATAAAGTGATTCTAAGGACCATTATAATGATGCTGATCAGCAAGCCCATTTATCTGAACTTTTTCCTGGGAAAGATAAAGAACACCTTTTAGTACAGAATATGCTACTCTTTGACTAATTGTCTCTTTGCATGCAGTCAGTTGTTTTTTCTTGTGAGCCACTTCCGCAACCTCTGTGTTTAACTGGGAGATTAATTTAGAGGCATGGAGGAACGCCTGCTGCTGTCTGGAGGCTGCACTGCCAACATGCAACAAGGAGGCTACTCTAATGAAGTGGGGCTGAGGGTGCTTGGTGCTTTTTCTGGATGAGGACATTGAAGGAATTATCTATTTGTGAAGGTTGGATAACTCTGATTAGGTGTTGTATTGGGTTTGCATGGCAAGGTTTTGGTAGCGGGGGGGGCTAGAGGGGTGGCTTCTGTGAGAAGCTGCTAGAAGCTTCCCCTATGTCCGATAGAGCCAATGCCAGCTGGCTCCAAGACGGACCCGCCGCGGGCCAAGGCCAAGCCAATCAGCAACGGTGGTAGCGCCTCTGGGATAACAGAGTTAAGAAGGGGAAAAAAAACCTGCTGTGTGATTACAGCAGCAGAGAGATGAGTGAGAAGATATGAGAGGAACAACTCTGTAGACACCAAGGGCAGTGAAGAAGGAGGGGGAGGAGGTGCTCCAGGTGCCGGAGCAGAGATTCCCCTGCAGCCCGTGGTGAAAACCATGGTGAGGGAGGCTGTCCCCCTGCAGCCCATGGAGGTCCACGGTGGAGCAGATATCCCCCTGCAGCCCATGGAGGACCCCATGCCGGGGCAGGTGGATGCCCGAAGGAGGCTGTGACCCTGTGGGAAGCCCGTGCTGGAGCAGGCTCCTGGAAGGACCTGTGGACCCGCAGAGAGAGGAGCCCACACTGGAGCAGGTTTGCTGGCAGGACTTGTGACCCCATGGGGGACCCACACTGGAGCAGTCTGTTCCTGAGGGACTGCACCCTGTGGAAAGGACCCACGCTGGAGCAGTTTGTGAAGAACTGTAGCCTGTGGGAAGGACTCACATTGGGGAAGTCCGTGGAGGACTGTCTCCTGTGGGAGGGACCCCACGCTGGAGTGGGGGAAGAGTGTGAGGAGTCCTCCCCCTGAGGAGGAAGGAGTGGCAGAGATGACGTGTGATGAACTGACCGCAACCCCCATTCCCCGTCCCCCTGTGCTGCTCGGGGGGAGGAGGTAGTGAAAATCGGGAGTGAAGTTGAGCTCGGGAAGAAGGGAGGGGTGGGGGGAAGGGGTTTTTAAGATTTGGTTTTATTTCTCATTGTCCTACTCTGACTTGATTGGCAATAAATTAAATTACTTTTTCCCCAAGTTGAGTCTGTTTTGCCGGTGACGGTAATTGCTGAGTGATCTCCCTGTCCTTATCTTGACCCACGAGCCTTTTGTTATAGTTTCTCTCCCCTGTCCAGCTGAGGAGGGGAGTGAGAGAGCAGCTTTGGTGGGCACCTGGCGTCCAGCCAGGGTCAAACCACGACAGTGTTATGCTCAATAGCTATCAATTAAAGACTCTACAAAGGCTCAACAACAAGTGGCTTTATAAGATAACTCCTTTAATAAGACAGAATAAGAAGATGAATATAGATAGCGAGTAAATCTTACATCCCTTCAGATGCTGGGCACCCTGTGTTCGTGCAGCATCAGACAGAGCCTGGATGGATTTTCCCACAGCACGCTGCGCAGAGCAGATACTGTCCTTGGAGGTAAGCTCTCCCTTTTGGTTATTTGAGCTATTATATAATTTCCTTACACAAAACTCTATTCCTAAAGGATGTTTGCATGACAACTTCTTGCTTCACTTTTAGATAAAGGCAAGGCCACGCAGGTGGCATAATCACAGGTACCGAGTGGGAGCTGCCTGCAGGCTCTTCTGTTACAATGAGCTGGCTGAGTTTATCCTGCAGGCAAGGGATTTGTACAGCACGACACAGGCCTGAAAGCCATGCTGTCCATGCAGCACAGTACAGGCCTGCACCTACTCAGGTTAACTGTTATGTGGATCACTAACTCCTTGATGTGCAGTGGTGTCTCAGTCAGGTTCAATACGGGGGGAGAGCTCGGGAGACTGAGAGCAAGAGACTGAAAGACTGAGACATGTAAAGAGTTTGAGTGATATGGAGGCAGAGAGCAAGAGAGTGAGAAACACTGAGAGACCAAGAGACTGAGAGAGAGACAGAGAGAGCCTGAGAGACCGAGGGGCCAAGGCACGAGAAAGTGAGGCACAGAGAGACAGAGAGGAACTGATAGACTGAGAGAGAGCCCAAGACAGAGGGAGATGGAGATGGAGACAGATGGAGAGAGAGGCCAAGAGAGTGGCTGAGACAGACCAAAAGAGGCAGAGTGAGAAAGAAAGATAGCCCAAGACAGAGGGAAAGAGAGAGGTAGAGAGAGATGCAGAGAGACCAAGAAAGAAAGGGAGAAACCCAGAGAGAGACAGATAAAGAGAGAGATTAAGACAGGGCGGGGGCCTGAGGGGCCTGAGAGGGAGTGCCGAGGGGCCACCAAGAGAGAGAAAAAGAGGGAGGCCAAGAGAAACTGAGATATCAAGAGAGACAAGCCAAGAGATAGACACAGAGAGTGAGACACAGAGAGTAAGAGAGAGGGAGCCAGAGAGTGAGAGAGAGAGAGAGAAACACCCGGGGGGTGAGTGGGCAAGCAGGCAAGCAAGTGAGATTTAGAGATCAAGAGAGACAGATATACAGGGAGAAACAGATAAAGAGAGACTGTTTTGTAAAATGCTGAAATTCAGGTTTGAGTAAGAAATTCTTTATTCAGCGGCGCCGGGTGCACGGGGGATATTTCCGCCTAACGTGCACACCAGTGAATACAAAAAGCACTCTTTTATACATTTACTACATTAATATTCTACTATGGCTCATGCATATGTAATTCCGGGATACGCCTCCTTCCTGAGTTCCGCCTTTCTCCTTGCGCCTGCGCAGTAGTCCGTGAGGGTGGTCGTCTGGACTTATCCGAGGGTCGTTCCGATGAAGGCCGGTAGTCTTCCTCTCCCCTTTCACCTACTAAGCCTCAGTGAAGATGGTCCTTTGGATCACCTTTTGTTTGTCATTCTCCTGTTATCCGCTTTCTCAGCGTCCGTTCCTCGGTATCCGTTCTTTATCTAAATGTCCTTTCCGTTGGTATCATGTTCTCTGATTTATCACCTAGCTTAATCCCCCTGGAATGTATGGTCTCATTAAACACGTCAGACAGAATATACGGTTTACAAACATCTTCTTAATTATCTCAAGACTGACAGGCAGAGAGACTGACAGGCAGAGATTCTGACAGGCAAAGACTGAGAGAGAGTGAGAGGGAAAGAGAGCAGGGGAAAGATTGACAAGCAGAGACAGAGTAACAGAGAGGGACACCAAGAGAGAGACTGACTGATAGTGAGAGGACGAGAAAAAGAGAGACCAAGACAGTGAGAGACTGACAGGTGGATAGTCAGAGACAGAGGGTGACCAAGACTGAGAAAAACTGACAGAAAGACAGAGAGACGAAAAGCAAGGATGAGAAAGAGAGAGGCAGAGAGAGAGACTTTTTCACCAGGAGGTACTGGTCCATTATGATCCTATTAAGAACGCCACTCAGACTCTGTAAGATATCATTTAAAATGCTATTTATTAGAGCTAACACAATAAGGAGACAACAGTAGAGATAATCTTACATCCCTTTAGAAGCTGGGAGCCCCGGGTGGTATACATTGAATGGGCCTCCAATCCACATGCAGCATGCTGGGCAGACCTTGTCCATAGAAGAGATTCTCCTATTTTGGTCATTCGAGCTATTATAGGATTTTGTTACAAGGAAACAACTTTATTCATTGTTTCTAGTGTCAAACAGAAATGATGTTCTCATGAGAACTTCTTGCTGCACTGTTAGATAAAGGCAAGGCCACGCAGGTGGCATAATCGCTGGTACCAAGTGGGAGCTGCCTGCAGGCTCCTCTGTTACAATGAGCTGGCTGAGTTTATCCTGCAGGCAAGGGATTTGTGCAGCACAACACAGACCTGAAGGCCATGCTGTATGTTGTCACGAAAATTTTGCAACTGGCCCGTGCCAAACTGAGGAGAGAGGCTAGCATGGGAAGTATAGAATTATAAGAATAATTCTTTATTCATTAAGTGTCCCATTCAAATTGGGGCACGCCAAATGCAGTTTTACACATGGTTCTTATAACTTTCAAGCATTCAGATACAACACGATTTGACCAGTCACTACTTAACACACACATACTACTGTTTTGAAAAGCAACTATGATTCTATGGTGTCATCAACCATCTGCTTCTTTCCTGATCTAGATGTCCCTGGAGTTGGTCTTGCTACAGTTACTTACCTATGATGCCAGATAATTGGAGGGTTTCACAAAGGTGTTAGAGGGGCTAGGATGCTGGCATTATCTGGTAGTCCAGGGGTATCCTTTGTTCTTCAGAGTGGGAGCTGTCCTTCTCCTCCTTGCAATGAGCTGGTGTCCTTTAGTCACGATTACTTAACCATGACTATGCAGTATACAATGTAAACTATATATATCTTAAGAAAGTTCATACAATTTCACACTATAAAGACTAATTGATACAATAGTTAAGGAATGAGATTTTCCTAACAGTCCCTCCTTTTCTTTTGACTGTCAGGGTCACACTATATTATTCATTATTTTAGTAGTAAGTTGAGTACATAAGATAATACAACACTGTAAACACACATATATAATTACAAAGCAAAGTAAGATAGCAAATGCAACAACTAAAATCCTTTTAGTCCATAATCCTATATCTAAGTCTGGGAACCAAGAGGTTAACCATCTAAATAGATTTAGGGGAGATCCCTGTCTTACTTCATGCAATATTTTTAAATGAGTCTTTATCTTGTTTATATCAGTTTCATTTTTCTGGTCTTGATTTACATAAAACCAGCATCTATTATTCAATAATGCACATACTCTGTCCTGTGCTGCTAATAGGTAGTCTAAGGCTAATAGATTCTGTATTACCATTTGTGATAATACTTTGATTTCTTCCTGTAGGGCTATAATACTATCTGCGGTTTCATTAATGGCTTTTTCTAATTCTTTTGACACATTTGCAATAGTTCTTTCTAGTTTAGCAGCCCCTAACAATGGGATAAAAGCTCTTAGAAACAGGTGGAACTTAGTGCCACATTCTGGCAGAGGGTTGTAACACTTTTTCCCATATATATCAGTAGTTATGAGCTACAGGGGCAGAAGAGACAGTGGTTCTAACCTGTGTGGATGGTACTAATGCACATAGAATACACTTTTCAGCTCAGGTTGAGGATAAATACTCAAATGCCCTTTCTCCGCATATTGCCCTGTTAGTTGTGAAAATAGGGTAGTATAATCTTCAAATAAATCTGAATCATTTCAAACTAGTGACAAACCCTTCTTGGTGGAAGGGCAGTATCCTTCCTTTCTTTAGTGAAAATCCATAACGTATATGCCCATCCTTGTACCACTGAGAATTCAATGGGACAGAAATCCAGGAGAGTTGATTTCCAGTAGAGGATAGGCTTTTAGTGCATATCCAACAGTTGGGCTTATTTGCCACTGCTGCTATAGTTTGGACTGTTGCTATGGCCAAATTGTGTATAATTAGTATTCCCCCACATGTTTATAAGAAAGGCTATCATATTAAAATATATATTAAGCTATTACAAATTACTATCGTGTGGTTTAACCCCAGATGGTAACTGAAAAACCACGCAGCCGCTCGCTCACTCCCCCCATCCCCGCTGGGGTGGGGAGGAGAATCGGAGAGAAAGGAAAACTCACAGGTTGAGATAAAAGCAGTTCACCAGAACAGCAAAGGAAAAATATGAAAATATATTAATAATGATAATAATAATATATAAAAGGATAATAGAATATATAAAACAAACGATACACAATTTCTCACCACCCGACGACCGATACAGCCCGTCCCGAGCAGCAGTCAGGGAGCAGGGGTATTCCCCCCGCCAGCTATCCCAGAACAGCAAGTTCCCGAGAGAGCAGGTGAGGGAACCAACAGCCGAATGAACGAAAAGGCCCGAACGAATGAAAAAAAAAAAGGAAGAACAGGGAACCAAAAAGCAACCCAAATGAAAGCTTAAGGATTAAGGCAAGTTAAGGGTCTAAAGCCCCACTGGCCAACCCCACCGGGCATGACGTCTATGGTATGGAACACTCTCTTTGGCCAGTTTGGATCAACTATTCTGGCTCTGCCCTTCCCAAGTTTTTGCACCTGCACGTTAGCAAAACCTGGGAAACTGCAAAATGTCCTTGGTCGTTTAGCAGCAACCAGCAACATCAGTGTACTATCCCCATTCTTCTCACACTAAATCCAAAACACAGGAGCTGCTGGAGACAAAACTAGCTCTGTCCCAGCCTAAACCAGGACATATCAGCAATCAAATCTTTTGCAACAGTCAATAATAACAGTAATCAATCGTATAGCAACAACCAAGTAGGTATATACTACAACAGGTTACTACAAACTTATCATTAGTGAAGCAACTTATCGACAATGTAGCGGCAAATATACTTATGATAGATTACTTATATGCATATATATATATAATCAATATCAAGTGAATTAGACAGATTTCAGAAGGGGACCCAACCATCCCAGAGGCGGGAGGACAAACCCAACTGACTCCAAAGGGGAAGAAGGGGCCAAAAGGGGAACCAATAAAGTAACAGAGACTCACTTCAAAGATAATCTGCATCACAGAGTTTGGAGTCAGCTGGGCATCCCCAGAGAGAGTCCAAGATCTTGTAGAAAGTTGCATAGAATTCAGCCTGTTTAGGAAAAATGAAAAGTATGTGCAGCATGGGAAGTTCTTGAATCGACAGGCTCCATTTTGGATAAAAATTAAGTCCTTTTTATAACACAGAGACATAAGAGGACATAGGACATCCTATTTTGAGCAGCCAATAGATGCTGCTAATTTCTATTTTTCATATGGAATATCCAATAAATGATGATGTATTCTCTTCTTTCAGAGCAATTTTATTTTTCCAGACTGTTTTCCACCTTTTCAGACAATAAGATGCCATTACAGTCCTTTGTGCTTGTCAGTGGTATCTCAGGATGTCTCCAGTTTCTAGGTACTCCAGCTGTACTTGAAAGAGGCCAGCTACACTTTTCAAGGATGTTTCTGGTTCACAGGCCTAGTTCCCAGGTTTGCAGTTCCAGGCTGGCAGGCCTTTCTCTTTCAGTACTTTTCAGCAGATATTTTATTTTGCTCAGTAATTTTCTCCTTCTAAGCAGGACACCTTTATGGCTGCTCACATCAGTCAGTCTCTCTCTTCATGTATCTCTCGATCTTCCTCTGTTCTCTCTGTCTTTCACCATCTGTCAGTCGCTCTCAGTGCCTCTCTCCCTCTCTCAGGGCATCTCTCCCCAAGACTGTCAGTCTCTTGCGCTCTGTCTTGGCTCCACTCTCTTTCTCCCTCAGTTCCTCTATCACCATCTCTCTAGGGCTCTCGTTCTCGGGCCCTCTCTCACTCAGTGTTGTGGTTTGACCTTGGCTGGACGCCAGGTGCCCACCAAAGCCGCTCTCTCACTCCCCTCCTCAGCTGGACAGGGGAGAGAAAATATAACGAAAGGCTCGTGGGTCGAGATAAGGTCAGGGAGATCACTCAGCAATTACCGTCACCGGCAAAACAGACTCGACTTGGGGAAAAATTAATTTAATTTATTGACAATCAAGTCAGAGTAGGACAATGAGAAATAAAACCAAATCTTAAAAACCCCTTCCCCCCACCCCTCCCTTCTTCCCGAGCTCAACTTCACTCCCGATTTTCTCTACCTCCTCCCCCCACAAGTGGGGAATGGGGTTTGCAGTCAGTTCATCTCACGTTGTCTCTGCCACTCCTTCCTCCTCAGGGGGAAGACTCCTCACACTCTTCCCCTGCTCCAGCATGGAGTCCCTCCCTCCCACAGGAGGCAGTCCTCCATGGACTTCAACAACATGAGTCCTTCCCACGGGCTGCAGTTCTTCACAAACTGCTCCAGCGTGGGTCCTTTCCACAGGGTGCAGTCCTTCAGGAACAGACTGCTCCAGCGTGGGCTCCTCTGTCTCCATGGGTCCACAGGTCCTGCCAGGAGCCTGCTCCAGCACGGGCTTCCCATGGGGTCACAGCCTCCTTCAGGCATCCACCTGCTCCAGCGTGGGGTCTTCCACAGGCTGCAGGGGGATATCTGCTCCACTGTTAACCTCCATGGGCTGCAGGAGGACAGCCTGCCTCACCATGGTCTGCGCCACCGGCTGCAGGGGAATCTCTGCTCCGGTGCCTGGAGCACCTCCTCCCCCTCCTTCTTTACTGACCTTGGTGTCTGCAGAGTTGTTGCTCTCACATATTCTCACTCCTCTCTCCACTGCTGTATTCCACTGCAGGGTTTTTTCCCCCCTTCTTAACTCTGTTATCCCAGAGGCGCTACCACCATTGCTGATGGGCTCAGCCTTGGCCAGCGGCGGGTCCGTCTTGGAGCTGGCTGGCATTGGCTCTATTGGACATGGGGGAAGCTTCTAGCAGCTTCTCACAGAAGCCATCCCTGTAGTCCCTCTGCTACCAAAACCTTGCCACGCAAAGCCAGTACACTCAGTCTCTTTCTGTCTTTTTCTTGGCCTCCCCCCGATCCCTCTCTCTCATGTCATGTCTCTCTCTGTGCCTCTCTCTCCTGGTCTCTGTCCCTCCCTTCCTCCCTCTCCCTTCCTCCCTCTCCCCCCCTCTGTCTCTCCATCTCTCTTTTTGTCTCTGTGTCTGTCTGTCTCAGTCTCCCGGTCTCTCTCTCTCTCTCTCTCTCTCCTGCTCTCTCTCTTGTTCGTGCTCTCTCTCTGATTCGGACCCACTGCAGGCCAAAGCTGAGCCAATCATCAAAGCTAGTGGCACATCTGTGATAACATATTTAAGAAAGGAAAAGGCAAAATGCTGGAGAGAAGTGTGAGGAAAAAAAGTGTGAGAAACAATACTGCAAACACCAAGGTCAAAGAAGGAAGGGGAGGAGGTGCTCCAGGTGCCGGAGCAGCTTGAGACAAGATCTAGATGATTTAGACTTTATGATAGAACCTGGAGCATCTCAAAAGAAAATATGTTTTTCTTTCCTGCAACCCTCTCAAAAAAAGATATATGCTTAAAAAAACCAAGATCTACAACTTATCTCTTTTCAGACAGCTCTAGAGAACAGCAGCTTGACCTTGGAGCATCTGAACTACCAAGACTGCTAATAAATTAAGCCCTTCTTTAAAAAAAATTTGCTTTCCTGAAATGAGATTATGATGTCACATGATTGGTATACGCAGTTTCCCATCCCTGGTGAACACTGCATTACTTATGATGCAACAAATCCTGACCTGAATAAAGAAAATTCATGCCATCACGTGCCATGAGTAGGCACCTTGAATCAAATCACATATCGTCTCATTCTTGAGACATCTATGCATGTCCAACTTGGAAATAATAAGAAATACATTGCAGCCCTTGGAAACTCCATGTTAAGAGCATCTGGAGAAAATGAGATTTCAGGCCATCTTAAGTTTCTGCAACATGTGAAAGGAACAAAAACCAAATAAAGTACAGTTCCACTGATTCCTGTCAGGACACAATGATGCATTTCCATAATCACTCAGTACATAATAATGAAATAAAACATTCACCCATCACACTCTTTTGTTTTTAAACCAATTGGACGTTTTTAATGTATTTGACAAGCCACACCACACCTCAATAATTCATATCCATTCATGTGCGGCCCTACTAATGTACTTACACTACACAAACTATTTGTAGAAATGTTTGTGAAATATGGACATTTATTTTTGAGTGTGCTTCATTAAGATTTATAACAACTTCATCAAACAGAGCTGAGTGTGATTATTCTGACAACAGTGAGAAAATTACTGAGAACAAGACTGATTTAACATTCAATATTATAAAAGATGGCTCTGGGTTTTCAGTTTCCCTTTCTCAACGTCTAGCCTTCAATATATTCAGAGACAAAGGAAATGGGAGATGCAGGTCTTGATGGATTTGATCTTTGGGGTTTTTGTAAACTCAGTTCTGACTAAGGTCATAACATGAAATGGATTAAAATGAAGACAACACTTCTCAGTGAAAACACTCCATATTAAATACTCTCATTCATTCAGTATACAGGGGAATGTGAAAGAAGTAGTTAAGTAAAAATGCATCTTGAAGAAAACTTAGGCCTCAACTGGCAATAGTCTAAATATGCTGGATGATTCCCCCAAACCTTATTTTAGTTTATGAGATTATCTTTAACATTTCGGCACTTAGTATTAACATTTTAGTTATACTACACTACGTACTAGGCTGGTTCTTCTAATTTCCTCCCACCTTCTTTTTTGAAATACTGAATCAACCATCATTGTGCAGTAATGCAGAACTGTAATTTCTAAAGAATTTTAAACACTGGCAGTAACCAGATATCTAACTATTGTTGTAGATATTGTTAGATATCTAGCAATCTGCATTACCAGATTTCCATAATTAATTTGGATGCTGTTGCTATTTGAACTAAAATGAACTCCGAGTCTTTTGATGTTCACCCATTATTAAAGCCTGTTTTTAAGGACAGTGTCCTTGGAAGTACATGCTTTCCCACTGAGCCAAGCTTCTCAGCTGTCTAATTTTCTTGCTAAGTGAATTCCTTGGATATTATCTAAAGTGGCATTGTATGGGTACACTGTGTTGTACAGCAGGTAAATGCCGCCAAACATAATATGTTTCTGCCCAAAGAGTTTACATTCTAAAGACACTTCAGACACTTCACAGCCTACATGAACATGGCATGCCTTATACCAGTGTGAAATGCTTCCTCCTTAACCCCTTCTTCTCATGTAGGAAATTAGATAGCACTATTCATTCCAGTACCCAGCTGATAAGCAAGAGAAGAAAACTCAGCAAAATGCAATCATTTCTATTATTTTATCCCTGTTTAAGACTACATCTTTTGTTAGCCTTCTGTTAATACAATTATTTATTAGTGTTTTTCTCCTCAAGCTCTGAAGATTTTGCATTTCTTCCATTTCACTTATTACATACTTGGTTTAAGTAATGAATAGTCCCAACAGACTTTATTTAAAGAAATTAATTCCACATTTTCCTGAAAGTAATTTTCTGTTTGTTACTCTCCACTAGTGGTTTTTAAATCCATAGATATGAAAGTTCAGGAGTCTTTTCTTTCCCCACATTTGCCCAAATATGGGGAAGCAGAGAATTCTCCATTTTGGTTTTGGTTTTTGAGAAGCAAAAGGAAAAGGATGAGATGCATTTTAATTTCCTTGTTAGGTAATGAGATCTTCTACATGAAGAGTCTTTAGGCTATAACACAGCTCCCAATTACTCAAATTATTCTCTCAGCTCTCTTTATCAGCAGAGGCACTGGATAATGAAATCCTGTTCCCACATTTCAATTACTATCACAATCCAATTTTTCTAAAATATAATCCAAGCTCATAGGCTCTAGCAAACAGAAACCCACATTCTTCACAAACACCTTGATGGTTTCATATCTTCTGAGGAAAATACTAGATATTAGAAAATACTGTCAATTGAGCATCAAAGTTACGTATTGCTTGAAAAATCTGTGTTGTTAAGAATGATATGACAGGCCAGAAATGCATCTTAAATGCCTGCCCAGTTTCTTAATGATTTACTGTGACAAGGGATGTTGAAAAACCCATTTTCCTCTATCATGAATATTATTGTTACTTTAAAGAGATATACAAAATGAATGGAACAACCACGGCACCGACATTTTAGATTGTATGTTCTGATATAATACTGTTGGTCATTTGTTCCAAAAGCTCTATAAAAAAGCTCTATCACCCAAATCAGTCTTGTCATGGTGTGGTGGCTGGCTGCCAGCCACTCACATAGCTGCTCTCACACTCCCCCTCCTCAATAGGACAGGGGGAGAAAATAAGCTGAAAAAGCTCATGGGTCAAGATAAGGACAGGGAGTTCATGTACCAATTACTGTCATGGGCAAAACAGACTCGACTTGGGGAAATTAATTTAATTTATTGCCAACTAAACATAGAGTAGGATGGTGAGAAACAAAGACAAAACAAAAAACATCTTCCCCCCACTCTTCCCAGGCTCAACTTCACTCCTTTGTTCTCGACTCTTCTACCTCCAGCTGGTGCAGGGGGGATGGGGAATGGGAGGTTGCAGTCAGTTCATAACAGTTCCTCTCCTTCCTCCTCACACTTTTCCCCTGCTCCAGCTTGGGGTGCCTCCCACGGGGTACAGTCATTCCCATGCTCTGGCATGGGACCCCACAGGTCACAGTTCCTGCCAGGAGCCTGCTCCAGCATGGGCTCTCCATGGGCTCTGTGGGCTGCAGCTTCCTTCAGGGCATATCCATCTGCTGCGGCATGGGGTCCTCCACAGGCTGCAGGGTGGATATCTGCTCCGACGTGCTCCTCTCCATGGGCTGCAGGGAGACAACCTGCTTCACCATGGTCTTCTCCACAGGCTGCAGGGGAATCTTTGCTCCGGCGCCTGGAGCACCTCCTCCTCTTCCACTACCAAAACCTTGTCATGTATGCCCAATACACCTGGGTCTTGCAAATCCTAGGTAAGGGCTCTAGTTGTGTTAAGAGTTAGCTCTGTGAGAGGACCGGAAGGTCTGTGTTTTGTTGTTGCAAAACTTCCCAGCAAAACGTCTAGAAAACATTTCACAAAGAACACATTGGACCAATTCTCATAATTTTATGCTCCCCTCCAAGTCTTACTGTTCACATAGTAAACTGCACCTCTTTAGTTTTGTACATTAACATGAATTAAATATTGCTTGTAATAGGGACAGAGCTCATTATTTACAAATAGTTTTTTACAAAATTATATTTACAAATACAGGACAGTATGAGCCACTGTTTTTCTTTCTAAATAACTTGTTACATAGGTCTGCAAAGTAAGCATCATGGAATTTAAATCAGGAAATTTTTTTATGTTAATGAGAACTGAAGAAGCATTCCACATTTTCTCCATGTCAATCATTAATATATTTTCAATGTATATGTTTTTTTATCTAAGAATACTCTACACTTCAAAGATTTGATGTCTTTGTTCTAGACTATTTTCTTACCCTGTTTACCCCAGCTGCCCCAGATGTATAAACCTTTTAAAACTTACTGTCTTGCAAACTCTATAAGAACTCTGCTTGCCAAATACCTGGGATTCATGGCTGCTCATTTATTACTTACTGGTAACTCAATTTTCTTTTAAGAATGAGAAAATGTAGTCATAATACTTTCCACCTGGGAGTGGTGGTAGTGGTAATATATAAAAATCCACAACCCTCTAATAAATAAAGCTGTACATGAGCTCCCACAGAAGAGATCTCATGCTGTTTCATCCAACGATAATCTTGGGCTGAATTCCCCCTCCTTTCCACAATGTGAAACTACTTCCCTCCTCTCCAGCAGAGCAGAAACACTGATCTCTAGGTGATGAGGTATTTGGGAGATGGACACTTTCCATACCTTTTGCTGAAGTCATAAACTTCTAATGTAATAGTATTTCCAAATGCCACTCTTTCACAGTAAATATTGATTGGAGCCTACAAATCTACATCTGCTTTTTCCAGGTGACAGTCTAAACAGCACGAATACATAGTCTTTTACACTCAAAGTCATGTTAGCAGAAACAGAAGAGGAAAAAGAGACATTCCACCCACCTCCTCATTTGGATCACTTGCTTGAAAAACAAACACCAAATTTAGGTGTGCTGCGTACTAAGCACTTACTTATGAATGTTGCTGTTTTATAGTGCTCCATGGAAAGTGTCACAGCTCCAACAAGAGGGGCATTATCGTTTAGGATTGTATATCTTGCTCGATATGTTGCGCTTAAGTTGTCCCTGACAAAGGCAGGTAAGCAGTAAAAAAGATGAGTGCTGAAATGTTTGATATAACAATGCCTAAATCTACATTATTGATTTCAACACAAATTGCATTCTTATGTTAAGGAACAGGACACATTCCCTCATGCACAAAAGGCCTATTGCATATAATAAACTGGAAAAAATCATCCTATTATGTTTTTTTCTTCACGACCACCTGCTTCCATGGCAATTTTCAGCAGATGTTTTTTCCTATTGTATGCTAGACTCCTCTAGACCACAGAGGTTTTTGTAAAAGGAATACTACTTCACAAATCTACCAGAGTTTTTTAAGAAAGTCATCAACTACATTAGCAAGAGTGATACAGCTGATATAATATACTTGGGTTTCCAAACAAAACTTTCAGCAAAGCCCTTAAAAAATGCTGTTAGAGATAGTAAATTATTACGGAAGAAGGATAGGAGAGTAATTTTATGGATTAAGAAGCAGTTAAAAGACAGAAAAAAAGCCAGTCTTCACAGAGGAGGGGGTTCAGCAGCAGATTTAATCAAGTATTTGTTATTCCATTCCACAAATAATCCAGAAAAGGATTACATTGTTACTGAGGTAACAAAGTCTGAAGATAGCACAAAATTAATCAGGACAGGCAAAGCTAAAGTTGATGATGAATAAGTGCAGAAGGATTTCACAGTACAGAGTGACTGGAAAATAAAGTGACAGCTAAAACTAAAACAAACAAACAAAATGTCATAGGGATCATTCATTAGTGGAACTAAGAATTTCTTGATTCTGGCCTCTGTTTCAAAAGTCCTACTGCATCCAGACACTGGAAAGAATCATCATAATGGATTAGTATAGTTGCACCCTGTTTCTCATAATCTTTTTATAAAAGCTCACTAGTAGGCACAGATATTTCCCTGCAGCCCATGGAAGAGACCACAGTGGGGCAGGTATTCCTTGCAACCAGTAGAGAGGACCACGCTGGAGCAGATATCCACACTGCAGCCTGTGGAGGACCCCATGCCACAGCAGGTGGATAGTTCCTGACAGGAACTGCAGCCCGTGGATGGCACCCACGCTGGAGCAGGTTTTTTTAAGGACTGCAGCTCGTGGGAAGGACCCATGCTGGAGCAGGGGAAAAGTGTGAGGAGGTAGGAACAGCAGAGATGAACTTTTATGAATTGACTGCAACACCCTGTCCCCCATTCCCCCTGCACTGCTCGCAGGGGAAGGGAGAGGAATCAAGAATGAAGGAGTGAAGTTGAGCCTGGGAAAAAATAGGTAAGAGATGGGGGGAAGGTGATTTAATTTTTGTCTTTCTTTCTCACCATGCAAATTGATTTTAATTGGCGATAAATTAAATTAATTTTCCCCAAGTCAAGTCTGTTTTGTCCATGACAGTAATTGGTAAGTGATCTTGCTGTCTTTATCTTGACCCACAAGCTTTGTCATCTTATTTTCTTCCCCTGTTGAGGAGAGGGAGTGAGAAAGCAGCTGGGTGGGCATCTAGCAACTGGTCAAGGTCAGCCCACCACAACAAGGAAGAAATCCGGAACCCTTTAAGGATAAATACTTGCAAATTAATAAATGTAAATAATTTTCAGATGCATGCAGTTCCAAAAAAAATCCACCCTTATAAAGTCTAACTCTCTTGCAAAATTTTAAATCACCATGCACTTGTTTATATTCCAATTGACAAGTATAATAGAATAGTGGTGTTACAGTACTGCAAATTATTGCAGGATCTTACTTAAGAGTTCTAGCTTGCAAAAATATGCTGCGAAATTAAAACCCACAAATACAGTATGTACATAGCCTCTTTGGCACTCGAAACACCTCTTTTTTAATTATTATTCTCTTCATTCATGAATAACGAACCTCTTCAGACAGGAAAATGGAGAGAAAAAAGGGAATGTATCCTGCTTTGATTTCTCAGCTCAAAAATTGTCTCATTTAATGTGGATTTACTTTTCCTTTTAATAAGTGTGCAACTTGTTAAGGGATACTGAGAGTGTGGCTGCGTCCTCCAGCCGCTTCAGCCCAGGACTCTCTCCTGCCCAACTACTGGAGCCCAGTCCAGTGTGCCCAGGGCCCCAAGGTCTCTGGCCAGGCTGAGGGACATGACTGCCACTTTCCTGTTTGTAGGTTCAACCAGTAGCAAAGCTGAGCAAGTATCCCAGACACACAGACAGGCACACACAGAGGACACCGACATGGCCGGTCACACAGACTGCCACAGACAAGGCGCTGCCTTCAACAGCAGTTACATATAGGACTTGCACAAAACATAGACAGCCAAGTCCCCTTCCTCTCTGCCTCCATCCCTCTGTCACTCTCTTTCAGTGCCTCTCTCCCTCTCTTGCAGCGTCTCTCCCCAAGACTGTTGCCTCCGCGCGCTCCCTGTCTCTCTCTCTCTGTCTCAGTGCCACTCTCTTAGTTGCTCTCAGTTCCTCTCTCACCATCTCTCTAGGGCTCTCGTTCTCAGGCCCTCTCTCACTCACTCAGTCTCTTACTGTCTTTTTCTTGGCCTCCCCCCTCTGTCCCTCTCTCATGCTGTGTCTCCCTCTGTGCCTCTCTCTCCTGGTCTCTCTCTCTCCCCCTCCTTTTCTCCCTCCCTCTCCCCTCTCTGTCTCTCCGTGTCTTTTTGTCTCCATGTCTGTCTGTCTCTCGGTCGCTCTCTCTCTGTGTCTCTCTCTACATATCTCTTTCTCTCGATGTGTCTCTCTGTCAGGTTCTAGGTCAGTCTCTCTCTTGGTCTCAGTCTCTCTCCTGCTCTCTCGCTTGCTTCCTCCCTCCCTCCCTCTCTGAGTCTGTTAATCTCTCTCTCCATCTCTCTGTCACTCAGTAGAGATTCCCCTGCAGACCATGGTGAAGCAGGTGGATATGCCCTGAAGGAACTGCAGTAGATTCTCCTGACAGAAACTGCAGCCCATGGAGAACCCATGCTGGAGCAGATTTCTTCATACTATCATAGAATGGTTTGGGTTAGAAGGGACCTTTAAAAAGATCATCTAGTCCAACCACCCCTGCCATGGGTAGGGACATCTTCCACTAGATCAGGTTGCTCAAAGCCCCATCCAACCTGACCTTGAACGCTTCCAGGGATGGGGCATCCACAACTTCTCTGGGAAACCTGTTCCAGTGCCTCACCACCCTCATCGTAAAAAATTTCTTCCTTACGTCCAACCTAAACCTACGCTCTTTCATTTTAAAACTGTTGCCCCTTGTCCTGTCACTACAGGCGCTGGCAAAAAGTCTCTCTCTGTCTTTCTTATAAGCCCCCTTTAAGTACTGAAAAGCCGCAATAAGGTCTCCCCAGAGCCTTCTCTTCTCCAGGCTAAACAACCCAGACTCTCTCAGCCTGTCTTCATAGGAGAGGTGCTCTGATACCAGAAAAATCGGTTAAATAAAGAACCCTCTAACACTTCCTTTTAAGTTTTAGAAGGCAGGCATTCTTTATTACAGCGCCGGATGCACAGGGGATCACTCCACCTATCGTGCATACTGTAAGTTGTGAGAGTAGAGATTTATATCATTCTAGTATATACATATTCATTAAAATCCTTGGGATAATCATACATATTCATGTCATTTCTGGGAACTAGTTGTACTCCATCTGGTTTGTGTCTTTTGTTACAATTAGCTCATCTTGGCTGGTTCTGACTACAAGGCTCAAGGTTTCTTAGGTCTCTTATCTATCTCTACGTACCAAAACTTTCTAAATTGTTCAAGCAAGCACAAGGCAAGGACACAGAACTACCATCAAAGGCATAGTGTAATCTTTCAGCCTTTGTACAAGGTATCATCTTGGTGTCACTAAGCCTTTGTACAAGGTATCAGCTCCAGCGCTCTGATCATTTTTGTGGCCCTCCTCTGGACCCACTCCAGCAGGCCCATGTCTTTCTTGTGCTGGGGGCCCCAGAGCTGGACGCAGTACTCCAGGTGGGGTCTCACGAGAGCAGAGGGGGAGAATCCCCTCCCTCGACCTGCTGGCCACGCTTCTTTTGATGCAGCCCAGGATACAATTGGCTTTCTGGGCTGCAAGCGCACGTTGTCGGCTCATGTCCAGCTTTTCATCCACCAGTACCCCCAAGCCCTTCTCGGCAGGGCTGCTCTCAATCCCTTCACCCCCCAGCCTGTATTGATACTGGGGGTTGCCCTGACCCAGGTGCAGGCCCTTGCACTGGGTCTTGTTGAACTTCATTTTGAACTTCATGAACTTTCCTGAAGGACTACAGCCCATGGGAGAGACCCCACACTGGAGGAGGAGAAAAGTGTGAGGAGGAAGGAACAGCAGACAGGAGGTGTTATGTACTCACAGCAACCCCACCCCACCCCCTCCTAACCCCTCCCACCCCACCCCCACCCCACCCCCATGCCATTCCCCATCCCCTCTGTGCTGCTGGAGGGGGGAGATGGAGAGATAGAGGAGTCAGGAATGAAGGAGTGGGAAAAAGGGGTGGGGGGAAAGTTTTTTAATTTTTGTCTTTGTTTCTCACCATCCAAAGCTAAACTGGCAATAAATTAAATAAATTGTCCCCAAGTCAAGTCTGTTTTGCCTGTGATGATAATTGGTAAGTGATGTTGTATTCTTTATCTCAATTCATGAGCTTTCTCATCTTATTTTCTGTCCTTGTCCTGTTGAGGAGGGGGAGTGAGAGAGCATTTGAGTGGACATCTGACACTCAGCTAAAGTCCACCCACCATACTCGATATCTTGGTATCTTTCTCTCTCTCAGTCTCTTTCAGTCTCTCTTTCGGTGCCTCTCTTTCTCGGTCTCTCTGCCAGTCTCTCTCTCTATCAGTCTCTCTCAGTCTCTTGTTTCTCTCATGCTCTTTCTCAGAGCCTATCACTCCATCTATCGCGGGCTCTTTTTCCTTCCTCTCTCTCAGTCCCTCAGTTTCTCTCTTGGTCTCCCTCCCCGCCTCCCCATCTCAGTTTCAGTCTCTCTCTCTCTCTCTCTCCCCCTGCCCACCCGCTGCCCCCCACCCCCACCCCTCCCCATTGCAGAACATTTGGCATCATGGACAGGATCTTGATAAGAAATGCCATTTTGGAAGAGGAATAATGGAGAGCAGGAAAAGCTCAAACAGGTACCAGACTGGCACCACACACAGGCATGGGGGGCCTGTCACACAGTGTTTGGCCTGGGTGATCCCACTGGTGAGTTGAGAAACTGAGAAGGAATTACCCCAGTGCCTCACCCCTGAGGATATTAAGAAACGTTTAGAGAAGCATGGGGTAGGACAGGGCAGAGGGCAACAAGATCTAAATAGTATCTGGTTATTGTTAACTTGCCTTTGGCAACTGTGAGGCCCTAAAAAGCGAGCAAAAGAAAATGAGGGAATTAGGAAATTACAAGCACAGCTAGTAAATCTTGAGACCCAGTTGCACTCAGATAAGTTGGAAGCCCAGGCACAGGGGGAGACCCTAGAAAGTGAGTGAAAGAAAACCAGGGAATTACAAGCACAGCTAGTAAATCTGGAGACTCGTTTGTGCTCGGATAAATTGGAAGCCCAGGCACAGGGGGATATGCCAGAAATTCAAGTATGCACAGTGAAGAAGGGGCAGAGTGCCCGCACTGGGTGATGGGGGCATAGGGGTCAAGTAGTTAGTTACCTCAGTGATTATTGGGATGGCAGCAGTGGGGATTCCTCTACCAAGGAATGGACTGAAGGGTCCAAGGATGAAAATGGTAGAACAATCCCAGTGCGCCCTTTGGTTATTAAGAAAGCAAAAGGACCCTCCCCCAGGGCGCAGCAGCATACGATACCAGTGCGAGACTATACTCAGATCAAGCTGTGGAATGTGGCAGACTTGTATTGTCAGAAGCCTGGAGAAAGATTAGGACAATGGTTACTGTGAGTGTGGGACCAAGGAGGGGATAGTGTACTACTGAGAAGTAATGCATCTGGGAGCAATTTCCCAAAATCCAATGGTGATGCAATGATTAAAAGGTGCTCAGGCAAATGGAAATGTGATTTATTCTGTTTGGGAATGGTTGCAGGGGGCAGATCTAGTTGAAGATATCCCTGCTCATTGCAGGGGGGTTGGACTAGATGACCTTTAAAGGTCCCTTCCAACCCAAACTATTCTATGATTCTATGAAAGCGAAAGCACCCCTCCCCATTTGGTTGGACTGATAGAATGGTGACATGGAACTATATGGGGAGGGGCAATATTTGAGAGAACTGGAGGAGGGAGGAGGGGGAGGAGGTGCTCCAGGCACCGGAGCAGAGATTCCCCTGCAGCCTGTGGTGAAGACCATGGTGAGGCAGGCTGTCCCCCTGCAGCCCATGGAGGTTAACGGTGGAGTAGATATCCCCCTGCAGCCTGTGGAGGAGCCCACGCCGGGGCGGGTGGATGCCTGAAGGAGGCTGTGACCCCGTGGGAAGCCTGCACTGGAGCAGGCTCCTGGCAGGACCTGTGGGCCCATGGAGACAAAGGAGTCCACACTGGAGCAGGTTTGCTGGCAGGACTTGTGACCCCGTGGGGGACCCACGCTGGAGCAGTCTGTACCTGAAGGACTGCACCCTGTGGAAAGGACCCACGCTGGAGCAGTTTGTGAAGAACTACAGCCCGTGAGAGGGACCTCATGCTGGAGCAGGGGAAGAGTGTGAGGAGTCCTCCCACTGAGGAGGAAGGAGCAGCAGAGATGACGACATGTGATGAGCTGACCACTACCCCCATTCCCTGTCCCCCTGAGCCACTCAGGGGGAGGAGGTAGAGGAATCGGGAGTGAAGTTGAGCTTGGGAAGAAGGGAGGGGTGGGGGGAAGGGGTTTTTAAGATTTGGGTTTATTTCTGATTACCCTACTCCAATTTTATTGGCAATAAATTAATTTTTTCCCCAAGTCAAGTCTGTTTTGCCCGTGACAGTAATTGGTGACTGACCTCCCTGTCCTTATCTCGACCCACAAACCTTTCATTATATTTTCTCTCCCCTGTCCAGCTGAGGAGGGGAGTGAGAGAGCGGCTTTGGTGGGCACCTGGCGTCCAGCCAGGGTCAAACCATGACAGTGTATATGCCCTGAAGGAAGCTGCAGCCCATGGAGAGCCCACACTGGAGCAGGCTCTTGGCAGGAACTGCAGCCTGTGGGGAACCCATGGTGGAGCAGTCTGTTCCCAAAGGACTGCACCCAGTGGAAAGGACCCACCCTGGAGCAGTTTGTGAAGGACTGTATATCGTGGGAGGCACCCCAAGCTGGAGCAGGGGAACAGTGTGCAGAAGGAGCAGCAGAGATGGAGTGTTATGAACTGACTGCAACCCCCATTCTCCATCCCCCCTGCACCACTCGGGGTGGTGGGGAGGACGTAGAAGAGTCATTTGAACTTAATAGAATAGAACAGAGCAGAGCAGAGCAGAACAGAAGGTTTCAGTTGGAAGGGATCTACAACGATCACCTAGTCCAACTGCCTGACCACTTCAGGGCTGACCAAAAGTTAAAGCATGTTGTTAAGGGCATTGTCCAAATGCCTCTTAAACACTGACAGGCTTGGGGCATTGACCACCTCTCTAGGAAGCCTGTTCCAGTGTTTGACCACCCTTTCGGTAAAGAAATGTTTCCTAATGTCAAGTCTGAACCTCCCCTGACGCAGCTTTGAACCATTCCCAGGCGTCCTGTCCCTGGATCCCAGGGAGAAGAGCTCCGCACCTCCCTCTCCACGTCCCCTCCTCGGGAAGCTGTAGAGAGCAATGAGGTCGCCCCTCAGCCTCCTTCTCTCCAAACTAGACAAACCCAGAGTCCTCAGCCGCTCCTCACAGGACATGCCTTCCAGCCCCTTCACCAGCTTTGTTGTCCTCCTCTGGATGCATTCAGGTACCTTCACATCCTTCTTAAATTGTGGGGCCCAGAACTGCACACAGTACTCAAGGGGAGGCCGCACCAACGCTGAATACAGAGGAATAATCCCCTCTTTTGACTGGCTGGTTCTGCTGTGTTTGATGCACCCCAGGATGCGGTTTGCCCTCTTGGCTGCCAGGGCACACTGCTGACTCCTATTGAGCCTGCTGTCAGCCAGCACCCCCAGATCCCTTTCTGCAGGGCTGCTCTCCAGCCACTCCTCTCCCAGTCTATGCTTGTGCCCAGTGTTGCTCCATCCTAGGTGCAGAATCTGGCACTTGGACTTCATAGAACCATAGAATGATAGAATAGTTGGGGTTGGAAGGGACCTTTAAAGGCCATCTAGTCCAACCCCCCTGCAATGAGCAGGGACATCCTCAACTAGATTAGGTTGCCCAGAGCCCCGTCCAACCTGACCTGGAATGTTTCCAGGGATGGGGCATCTACCACCTCTCTGGGCAACCTGTGCCAGTGCTTCACCACCCTCATCGTAAAAAATTTCTTCCCTATGTCTAGGCTGTATCTCCCCTCTTTTAGTTTAAAACCATCACCCCTTGTCCTATCACAGCAGGCCCTGCTAAAAAGTTTTTCCCCATCTTTCCTATAAGCCCCCTTTAAGTACTGAAAGGCTGCAATAAGGTCTCCCCGGAGCCTTCTCTTCTCCAGGCTGAACAAGCCCAACTCTCTCAGCCTGTCTTCATAGGAGAGGTGCTCCAGCCCTCGGATCATTTTTGTGGCCCTCCTCTGGACCCACTCCAGCAGGTCCATGTCCTTCTTGTGTTGGGGGCTCCAGAGCTGGATGCTCCAGGTGGGGTCTCACCAGAGCAGAGTAGAGGGGCAGAATCCCCTCCCTCGACCTGCTGGCCACGCTTCTTTTGATGCAGCCCAGAATATGGTTGGCCTTCTGGGCTGCGAGCGCACATTGCTGGTTCATGTCCAGCTTTTCATCCACCGGTACCCCCAAGTCCTTCTCGGCAGGGCTGCTCTCAATCCCTTCATCCCCCAGCCTGTATTGATACTGGGGGTTGCTCCGACCCAGGTGCAGGGCCTTGCATTTGTCCTTGTTGAACCTCATGAGGTTCACATGGGCCCACCTCTTGAGCTTGTCCAGGTCCCTCTGGATGGCATCCCGTCCCTCAGGCGTGTCCACTGCACCACTCAGCTTGGTGTCATCTGCAAATTTGCTGAGGGTGCACTCGATCCCACTGTCAATGTCACTGATGAAGATATTAAAGAGTACTGGTCCCAATACAGACCCCTGAGGGACACCACTTGTCACCGATCTCCATCTAGATTTTGAGCCATTGACCACTACCCTCTGGATGCGACCATCCAACCAATTCCTCATCCACCGAATAGCCCATCCATCAAATCCGTAGCTCTCCAATTTAGAGAGAAGGATGTTGGGGGGGACCGTGTCCAAGGCCTTACAGAAGTCCAGATAGATGACATCCGTAGCTCTTCCCTTGTCCACTGATGCAGTCACTCCATGGGCCACTAAGTTGGTCAGGCAGGACTTGCCCTTGGTGAAGCCATGCTGGCTGTCTCCAATCACCTCCCTGTCCTCCATGTGCCTCAGCATAGCTTCTAGGAGGATCTGCTCCATGATCTTCCCAGGCACAGAGGTGAGGCTGACATGTCGGTAGTTCTCAGGGTCCTCCTTCCTACCCTTTTTAAAAATGGGGGCAATCTTTGCCTTTTTCCAGTCCCCAGGGACTTCACCTGACCGCCATGACTTTTCACATATCATGGAGAGTGGCTTGGCAACTACATCAGCCAATTCCCTCAGGACTCTGGGATGCATCTCGTCAGGTCCCATAGACTTATGTATGTTCAGGTTCCTCAGGTGGTCATGAACCTGATCTTCTCTTACCGTGGGAGGGACTTTGCTCCCCCAGTCCCCGTCCTGCAGTCCATCCACTTGAGAGGTGTGGGAAGAGAGGTTGCCAGTGAAGACTGAGGAAAAAAAGTCATTGAGTCCCTCAGCCTTCTCCTTGTCTGCTGTTACCAGTTTGCCAGTCCCGCTCATCAAGGTGGGGTACACTTTCTTTGACCTTCCCTTTCTGGCTGACATACCTGTGGAAGCCCTTCTTGTTATTCTTTGCATCCCTTGCCAAGTTCAGCTCCAGCCGCACCTTGGCCTTCCTGACCCCATCCCTACACAACCGGGCAGCATCCCTATACTCTTCCCAGGATACCTGTCCCTGCTTCCACTGCCTGTGCATTTCCTTCTTGCCCTTTAGTTTGACCAGCAGGTCTCAACTCAGCCATGCTGGTCTCTTGCCTTCCTTGCCCAATTTCTTACACCTGGGGACTGAGAGCTCTTGTGCTCTGT
Source organism: Phoenicopterus ruber ruber (assembly GCA_009819775.1). Lineage (NCBI taxonomy): Eukaryota > Metazoa > Chordata > Aves > Phoenicopteriformes > Phoenicopteridae > Phoenicopterus > Phoenicopterus ruber. Next base: position 33,342,905 of record CM020247.1, read on the forward strand.
GGAAAGCCTCCTTAAAGATCTGCCAGCTCTGTTCTGCTCCCTTGTCCCTGAGGGCAGTTTCCCAGGGGGTCCTATTGACTAACTCCTTGAAGAGCTGGAAGTTTGCTTTCCTAAAATTCAGGGTCCTGACCTTACTCTTCACCTGACCCATATCCCTCAGGACTGTGAACTCCACCAGCGCGTGATCACTGCAGCCCAGGCTGCCTCCAATCTTGACGTTTCCAATTAGCTCACTTGTGTTGGTGACCATCAGGTACAGTATCGCATCCCCTCTGGTGGGGCTGTCTATTACCTGGCTTCAGAAGTTATCCTCAGTGCACTACAGGAGTCCCCTGGATTGCCTACAGCTCACTGTGCTGCTATTCCAGCAGATGTTGGGGTGGTTGAAGTCCCCCAGCAGGACAAGAGCCTGTGAGCGCAATGCCTCCTTCAGCTGGAGCAAGAAGGCTTCATCAGTAGGCTCCCCTTGGTCAGGCGGCCTGTAGTAGACCCCCAACCACAAGGTTCCCTTTGTTGCCTCTGTCTCTGATTCTTACCCATAAGCTTTCAACCTGCTCGTGGCTGTTCTTCAGAGACAGCTCCTCACACTCTATCCATTTCTTGACATAGAGGGCAACGCCTCCGCCCCTCCTTCCTCGCCTGTCCCTTCTGAACAGCCTGTAGCCATCGATAGCCGCACTCCAGTCATGGGATTCGTCCCACCAAGTTTCAGTAATGGCAACTAGGTCATAGCTTTCTAGCAGCACAGTGGCTTCTAACTCCTCCTGTTTGTTGCCCATGCTGTGGGCATTAGTGTAGAGACGCCCTTCAGCTGGACTGTCGGTTGTATCACCTTCATGGAGGAACACCCCTTAGTTCCTTTGAGGTCTTTCACTGGTGTTTCCCTATTGGCTCTGATTACCTCAGGAGCCCCTGGCTCCTCTCCATAAGTCTTCAACTGTGCTGCAGTGTAGCCAGCGTGTCTCAGAGCAACAGGCTGAGGGCCCTCGCTAGCATCCCGTCCCTCTAACCTTGGCGCGTCATCCCACAGCTTGTCATGGGCAAGCCTGATATTATCCCCCGCCCTCCCAGGGGCCTAGATCTCGCCGGAGCCTTCTCTTCTCCAGGCTGAACAACCCCAACTCTCTCAGCCTGTCTTCATAGGAGAGGTGCTCCAGCCCTCTGATCATTTTTGTGGCCTCCTCTGGACTCGCTCCAGCAGATCCATGTCTTTCTTGTGCTGAGGGCTCCAGAGCTGGACACAGTACTGCAGGTGGGGTCTCACCAGAGCGGAGTAGAGGGGCAGAATCACCTCCCTCAACCTGCAACTCCCTCGACTTGTTAAATTTCATGCCATTGATGATTGCCCAATGCTCCAATCTATCTAGATCTCTCTGCAAGGCCTCTTGTCCCTCAGAAGAGTCAACAGCACCTCCTAGTTTGGCATCATCAGCAAACTTGCTAATGGTGCATTCAACTCCTGCGTCCAGATCATTGATAAATATATTGAGCAGAACTGGCCCTCAAATTGAATCCTGAGGATCACCGCTGGTGACCCCCAGCCAGATGTAGCCCCATTCACTACAACCCTTTGAGCCCTGCCGTTCAGCCAGTTCTTCACCCAGTGCACCATGAACCTGCTCATCCCACAGTTGGGCAACTTGTCCAGAAGGATGCTTGAGGGACAGTATCAAAAGCCTTACTAAAATGCAGAAAAACTACATCCACCACCTTCCCTTCATCCACTAGGTGGGTGACCTTATCATAGAAAGATATCAAATTAATTAGACAGGACTTTCCCTTTGTGAACCCATGTTGACTGTGCCTGATGGTTGCATTGTTCTTTAAAGGCCTTTCAGTAGCACCCAGTATGATCTTCTCCATAATTTTTCCAGGAACTGAGGTTACACTAACAGGTCTGTAGTTTCCTGGGTCTTCTCTCACACCCTTCTTGTAAATTGGAATAACATTGGCTAGCCTCCAGTCAGCGGGGACCTCCCCAGACTCCCAAGACCTTTGGTAGATGATCGAGAGGGGTCCTGCCGTAACATCCACTAGCTCCTTCAGTACTCTGGGATGAATCCCGTCAGACCGCATGGACTTATGAACATTCAGCTGATACAGCTGGTCCCTTACAATTTCACTGTCCACAGATGGAAAGTCACTGTTCCTGCACTTGTGGTCCTCCAACTCAGGGGATCGGGCAGCCCAAGATCTATCAGTATTATTAAAGACTGAGGCAAAAAAAAATTGAATGCCTCTGCTTTTTCTTCATCCCTATTAGTCAGGTGACCATCTTCAACAAGTATCAGTCCAATGTTTTCTTTAGACCTCCTCTTGCTATTAACATACTCCAAAAAGCCTTTTTTGCTTTCTGACACAACAGTGGCCAGTTTCAGGTCTAATTGAGCTTTGACCTTTCATGTCTTCTACTTGCATATGCGAATCACAGCTCTGTAATCTTCCTGCGAAGCCTGACCTTGCTTCCAGAAATCATACAATTTATTTTTCGGCCTGAGTTCCAAGAGGAGTTCCCTGTTCAGCCAAGCTGGTCTTCTGCCCCACTTGCTTGACTTAGGACACAATGGGATTGCCTACTCCTGTTCTTCTAAAAGGTGGTTCTTAAAAACTGATCAGCACTTGTGGACTCCCAAGCCCTCAAAGGCAGATTCCTAGGGGACACTGCTAACTAGCTCCCTGAGTAGCTTAAAGTTTGCTCTCCTGAAGTCCAGGGTAGCAACTCTGCTGACCTTTTTTCTCATTACACTGAAGATTTTAAACTCAACCGTTTCATGATCACTGTGGCCAAGACAGCCACCTACCATCACATCTCCCATGAGTCCTTCTCTATTCACAAATAACAAGTCTAGAAGGGCACCTTTCCTAGTTGGCTCACTGAGCACTTGTGACAAGAAGTTATCGTCTCCCACATGCTTCAGGAATTTCCCAGACTTGCTTATCACAGCAGTATGGTGTTCCCTGTTGATGTCTGGAAAGCTGAAATCTCCCATAAGGACAAGGGCTACTGATCCAGAGATTCCTCCTAATTGCCTATAGAATAACTCATCAGCACTAACATCCTGGCTGGGTGATCGATAGTAGACGCCCACTACATCTCATTTGTTTTCCATCCCCCTAATCCTCACCCAGAGGCTCTCAACCACATCATCCCTAACTGTAAGGGCTGTACAGTCAAACCTCTCCCTTACATATGGTGCAACTCCTCCACCTCCCCTGCCCTGCCTATCCCTCCTGAACAGCCTGTAGCCCTCCATCCCAGCACTCCAATAGTGGAACTCATGCCACCAAGTCTCACTAATACCAATGACATCATGGCTCTGGGAACTGACCAATGCTTCCAGTTCATCCTGTTTGTTTCTCATACTGTGTGCGTTGGTGTACAAGCATTTCAGATGTGCTCCTAATACCTCAGTGCTCCCTGGAGCAGCGTAAATGTTCCCATTAGCATCGCCACCCTCAGGCGATGCCATGCCAACCCTTGGCTTACCTTCAGCTCTCCTGATGGTATCCCTCATATGCATGTGTGTGTGCACATGCATATATTTATTTATTCTCACTAGTGGACCTCCATCCTGTTCATCCAGAGAGGGGAGTGGGATGAGGCCATTGATGCTGTCTGTGTTCATGTGCATGCTATGTGTGTGTGTCTGTGTTATCTGTGTGGTTGGCTGTTTATATATGTGTATATGTGGTATATATGTGTGCTCTGTGTGCATGTGCCTACTGGGAATACATCTTCAGCCTTGCTACTGGTGGGACCTGGGTGCACAGAGCTGCAGTAACCTCATCTCTCTTGTGCTGTTGGATTCAGCACAATATATTTTTCCTCTAACATGGAAGATCTGTAGGGCTTTAAACTTTATCAAAGACCAATTTGAGGTCTAGTCTTAAACACTAATCTATAAACGCTTTGTCAGAATTATACAAAAGTTTTGCCAGATCATCTTATAAACACATGTAGACTGGTATAGTAAGCACTCAAAAAAAAAAAAAGTTTTCCACTAAAATTTAGCAGTCTGTAATTACCAGGATTGCTTTCATTTCTTTCATGGAAGATGGAGGCTAACAGCCTATAAAGGATCTAAGTAATTTAGCAGCCTGAGTTCTCTTGAATTTTTATGAGATTTAGACACTTTCAAAAACTTTACTATGAATGAATGGTGACTGACTTCTAAATCAAGAGTAGTCTCCCACCCAGTATGATCCAATAATATATTGCTCAAATACATAAATAGCAAATTGTTTTTCTAAAATATTTTATGATATTATCCTTAATTAGTCTGTACTTATATTAGCATTTTGTGCTGCAGAACATAAGGAGGCTAATTTGCTGTTGCCATAGTTATGTTTTCTTTCACTTCCAATAAGAGAGAAAACCAGTTCCAAATCCCATCATGACCCCATGTAGGGAACATAGGACTATTATTGGTAATTACATATAAATGAGAAGATGATACAAACTCCAGTTTCAGGAGCAGGGTACTTAAGTATTTACAAAAGCCAAAGAACTTTATCAGATTCCTTATCAAACCACTGATAAACAACAAATATGTAATCAAAAATGTTAATCTGAAGCCAAATCATCTTTAAAATACAAACAAAATGGTTTTCAAGAAATTTCTTCCAATTCTTGCCAGTTTATATACACAGCCATGAGGTGGACAAACACTCTTGTCTCTGACATAACTTTCTGAAAATCTTAGACCATCCCACAGTCATCTTGATAATTTTTGATAGTGCACTGGGTCTGGCTGGGATGGAACTAACTTTCTTCATAGCAGCTCGTTGTTGCAGGTGAATTATTAAGAGAAGTCATCGTTAGGGGTTTAACTAAAAGGGTTTTATTAATGATCAAACAATGATCAAATTAGTCGATGATTGAATGAAAATCAAATGGTAATCAAATGGTGATTAAGCAATAATTGAATGTTAGTGTCATGGTTTAACCCCAGCTGGTAACCAAATATCATGCAGTTGCTCACTCACTCCCCCCCTCCCCAGTGGGGTGGGGAGGAGAATTGGAGAGAAAGGAAATCTCACGGGTTGAGATAAAGACAGTTCACCAGGACAGCAAAGGAAAATATAATTATATAATATATTAATAATGATGATAATAATAATAAAATATAAGGATAATAGAATATATAAAACGAATGATGCACAATTTCTCACCGCCCGATGACCCGGTGACCGATACAGCCCATCCCGAGCAGCGATCACAGAGCAAGACTGAGTGCAATCTCAGAATGAACAGCAATTTCCCCAGCAGTGATCTCGGAACTGCAAGTTCCAGAGAGAGTGAGCGAGGGAACGAACAGCTGAATGAACGAACGAACAAAAGCACGAATGAACAAAAAGGCCCTCGGCCCACTGGCCAACCCCCCACTTATACTATGCATGACATCTATGGTATGGAATACTTCCTTTGGCCAGTTTGGGTCAACTGTACTGGCTCTACCCCTCCAAATCTTTTGCACCTGCACATTAGCAAAACCTGGGAAGCTGGAAGATGTCCTTGATCTCTTAGCAACAACTAATAACATCAGTGTATTATCACCATTCTTCACATACCAAATCCCATACTAAATCCAAAACACAGTAGCTACTGGAAAGAAAATTAGCTCCATCCCAGCCGAGATCAGGATAGTTAGTTAAACAGTGATTTAACAATGATCTGACAATGATTTAAATGATAATTTAAACAATAATTTAGAAAGCAGATAATTTAGACGGTGATTAGATGATGATTTAGACAATGATTTAGACAGTGGTCAAACACTCTACTACTTACTACACTTCTAATAATTAAGCTATAGCTGGATATATATATAAAAATGATGCTAGCATACAATATACTTTTAGGCCTAATGTTACCTTGAGGAATAACCTTGAGAGGCATCCCTGCTCAAGGGGGAGATCACCGCCATGCAGCCTACTGCCATACAGGAGAGCTCAATGGGCTCGACGGAGCTACAAATATTTATAGCGTAAAGTCATTGACTCATAGTCAAACCCCCCTTTGGTATATGTGCAGCTGTAGTGGTTTTAGTTTTGTCTAGTCCCAGCTCAGGCTGGTACTGTTAGCTCCTGATAAGACATGGCCTAGATTCCTTAGTCCCTGAGAAGATATGGCTTAGCACAGGTCTCATGGTTTGCACAAGCAAGGCTGATTTCAGTTAGGTTTACTTGTCAGTGATGCCTGAACCAAAGTACTGTTCACTCAGAGTGGGTGCATCCATCACACCCATATGGTGCTGTGCTTTGCATCTGTACTCACCACTCAAGTGGTGTTCCCCAGGGCTCAGTATTGGGGCCAGTTCTCTTTAATATCTTTATCAATGATCTGGACGAGGGGATCGAGTGCACCCTCACTAAGTTTGCAGATGACACCAAGCTGGGAGGGAGTGTTGATCTGCTTGAGGATAGGAAGGCGCTACAGCGGGACCTGGACAGGCTGGATCGATGGGCCGAGGCCAATTGTATGAGGTTCAACAAGGCCAAGTGCCGGGTCCTGCCCTTGGGTCACAACAACCCCAGGCAACGCTACAGGCTTGGGGGGGAGTAGCTGGAAAGCTGCCCGGTGGAAAAGGACCTGGGGGTGTTGGTCGACAGCCAGCTGAAGATGAGCCAGCAGTGTGCCCAGGTGGCCAAGAAGGCCAATGGCATCCTGGCCTGTATCAGAAATAGTGTGGCCAGCAGGAGTAGGGAGGTGATCGTCCCCCTGTACTCGGCCCTGGTGAGGCCGCACCTCGAGTGCTGTGTTCAGTTTTGGGCCCCTCACTCCAAGAAAGACATTGAGGTGCTGGAGCGTGTCCAGAGAAGGGCAACGAAGCTGGTGAAGGGTCTGGAACACAGGTCCTCTGAGGAGCGGCTGAGGGAACTGGGGATGTTTAGTCTGGAGAAAAGGAGGCTGAGGGGAGACCTTATTACTCTCTACAACTCCCTGAAAGGAGGTTGTAGAGAGATGGGGGTCGGTCTCTTCTTCCAAGTAGGAGACAAGAGGACAAGAGGAAATGGCCTCAAGTTGCGCCAGGGGAGGTTTAAATTGGATATTCGGAAAAATTTCTTCACTGAAAGGGTTATCAGGCATTGGAACAAGCTGCCCAGGGAGGTGGTTGAGTCACCATCCCTGGAGGTATTTAAAAGATGTGTAGATGTGGCACTTAGGGACATGGTTTAGTGGTGGACTTGGCAGTGATAGGTTAACGGTTGGACTCGATGATCTTGGAGGTCTCTTCCAACCAAAACGATTCTATGATTCTATGATTTTATATTTTGGAGCATGTGTTATTCTACCCTGTGTTGTATCAAGGCCGTAAAATAATTTTTTTCTTTATTTGTGTTACAATAATTTTAAAATCTACAAACATTTAAGGAAGAAAAAATATTTCTGGACTATGAGTTAATACCATTCATACTTGGAGCAAGATTTTACAGGCCAAGTTACAAACAAATGAATATAACAGACTGTAAAATATCTTAGCCAATGACAGTCCAAAACTGTGTGTAAACCTGAACTTTCTAATACACAATTTTCATACTTCAACTAACATTAAAATTAGTTATTAAAATACAATATCATTCAAATAATTTAGAATCATAGAACAGCCAAGGTTGGAAGGGACCTTGAAAGATCATCTGGTCCCGCCTTTCATGGGAAAGGGAGCCTAGATGAGATTATCTAGCACCCTGTCAATCACATCTTGAAAACCTCCAGCGATGGGGGCTCTACCACATCCCTGGGAAGGTTGTTCCAGTGAATGATTGTTCTCACTGTAAAAAACGTCTTTCTTATGTCAAGATGAAACCTCTCCTGGTGCAACTTGCACCCGTTGCCCCTTGTCTTCTCCATGTGGCTCCTTGTGAAGAGAGAACCTCTGTCCTCTTTGTAGCTGCCCTTTAAGTATTGGAACACTGTGATGAGGTCCCCCCGAGCCTTTTCTTCTCCAGGGAGAAAAGTCCTAACTCCTTCAGCCTTTCCTCGTAGGGCAGGTTCTCCAGTCCTTTGATCATCTTCGTGGCCCTCCTTTGGCCTCTCTCCAGTCCAATTTAAATCCTCCCTAAACTCAAAGTGAGCATGCTGATAATATACTAAATCTATGAAGAAGTTGTGAACAGCTAAAAATACTTAATCTCTGGTGTGGTGGTAAAATTATTAATATTTAAGATTCGAGAGGTCTGTCTAAGAAGTTTCTCCTAACTAAAAGAACATTCCTTTCGACTAAAAGTTGAGTCTATGATTGTTTCCAACTCCCCACTTCTGACCTAAGATAATACTGGGTGTGCCACTCTTATAGGCTCCACCAAGACCCACCTGTCCATATTGTCACATTATTTAACGTTTGATTCTGTCCTGGTTTAGGCCAGGATGGAGCTAGTTTTGTTTTCAGCAGCTCCTGTGGTTTGGCTTTAGTGTGAGAAGAACAGTGATAGCACACTGATGTTGCTGGTTGCTGCTGAACCACCAAGGACATTTTGCTGTTTTCCAGGTTCTGCTAACGTGCAGATGCAAAACTTGGGAGGGGTAGAGACAGGATAGTTGATCCAAACTGGCCAAAGAGAGTATTCCATACCATAGACGTCATGCCCGATATAAGCGAGGGTCGGTCGGTGGGCCACTAGGTTTTTTTTTCTAGATCTTTTTTTTGTCTTTTGGGCTTTTGAGGCTTTTGAGACCTTTAACTTGCCCTAATCCTTAAGCTTCCCTTCAGGTTGCTTTTTGTTTCCCTATTTTTACCTTTTTGGGTTTTTTTCGCTCGTTTGGCTGTTTGTTCCCTCACCTGCTTTCCCTGGAACTTGCTGTTCTGGGATAGCTGGGGGGGATACCCCTGCTCCCTGCCTGCTGCTCGGGATGGGCTGTATCGGTCGTCGGGTGGTGAGAAATTGTGTATCGTTTGTTTTATATATTCTATTATCCTTGTATATATTATCATTATTATCATTATTAATATATTTTCATATTTTTCCTTTGCTGTCCTGGTGAGCTGTTTTTATCTCAACCCGTGAGTTTTCCTTTCTCTCCAATTCTCCTCCCCACCCCACTGGGGAGTGGGGGAGTGAGCGAGCGGCTGCGTGGTATTGGGTTACAATTTGGGGTTAAACCACGACAGATTCCTTCTTAGAATTGTGGCAGTTAGCAAGCTACTTAAGGAGTCCATCCCTCCCAGGGATGGATACCTGGTTTTGTTAACATTGAAATGACTGTTTTCCTCCCCTCTTTTACTGAAACAGTATATAGGTTGGGTCTCTGCAATCACTTGGCAGAGAACAGGGGAGCAGAGGGGGAGATGCTATCCAAATGTTCACTCACTATGACCATAGTTAATAAAGCTTCAGTCCGACCTGTCCTAAATTGTACTTGTGTTATTACGCACTTGGGAGTCCCCAGATTTCCTGATACTGGTAAATATAGGATAAAGCAGGACAAACTCATAAATGGCTTCTCTTGCACAACATATTTCTCTAGTTGTGTATAGGGATTATGTAGAAAGAACAAACAGTAAAAACTAGATTAATATATGACCTAGTGTCCTGGTTTAGGCCAGGACAGAGCTAATTTTGTCTCCAGCAGCTCCTGTGTTTTGGATTTAGTGTGAGAAGAACGGGGATAGTGCACTGATGTTGTTGGTTGCTGCTAAACGATCAAGGACGTTTTGCAGTTTCCCAGGTTTTGCTAATGTGCAGGTGCAAAAACTTGGGAGGGGTATAGCCAGAAAAGTTGATCCAAACTGGCCAAAGAGAGTATTCCATACCATAGATGGCATGCCCAGTATAAGTGGGGGTCGGCCGGTGGGCCACTTATTCCCTTCTCTTTTTTTTCGTTCGTTCAGTCCTTTTCATTTGTTCATTTGGCTGTTTGTTCCCTCGCCTGCTCTCTCTGGAACTTGCTGTTCTGGGATAGCTGGGGGTGGAAAACCCCTGCTCCCTGATTGCTGCTCGGGACGGGCTGTATCATAGAATCATAGAATTGTTTTGGTTGGAAGAGACCTCCAAGATCATCGAGTCCAACCGTTAACCTATCACTACCAAGTCCACCACTAAATCATGTCCCTTAGCGCCACATCTACACATCTTTTAAATACCTCCAGGGATGGTGACTCCACCACTGCCCCGGGCAGCCTGTTCCAGGGCCTGATAACCCTTTTGGTGAAGAAATTTTTCCGAATACCCAATCTAAACCTCCCCTGGCGCAACTTGAGGCCATTTCCTCTTCTCCTGTCGTCTGTTACTTGGAAGAAGAGACCGACCCCCATCTCTCTACAACCTCCTTTCAGGTAGTTGCAGAGAGCAATAAGGTCTCCCCTCAGCCTCCTTTTCTCCAGACTAAACATCCCCAGTTCCCTCAGCCGCTCCTCATAGGACTTGTGTTCCAGACCCTTCACCAGCCTCATTGCCCGTCTCTGGACACGCTCCAGCACTTCAATGTCTTTCTTGTAGTGAGGGGCCCAAAACTGAACACAGTACTCGAGGTGCGGCCTCACCAGGGCCGAGTATGGGGGACAATCACTTCCCTACTCCTGCTGGCCACACTATTTCTGATACAGGCCAGGATGCCATTGGCCTTCTTGGCCACCTGGGCACACTACTGGCTCATATTCAGCCGGCTGTCGACCAACACCCCCAGGCCCTTTTCCACCGGGCAGCTTTCCAGCTACTCCCCCCAAGCCTGTAGCGTTGCCTGGGGTTGGTGTGTCCCAAGGGCAGGACCCGGCACTTGGCCTTACTGAACCGCATACAATTGGCCTCGGCCCATCGATCCAGGCTGTCCAGATCCCTCTGTAGCACCTTCCTACCCTCAAGCAGATCAACACTCCCTCCCAACTTGGTGTCATCTGCAAACTTACTGAGGGTGCACTCGATCCCCTCATCCAGATCATTGATAAAGATATTAAAGAGAACTGGCCCCAATACCGAGCCCTGGGGAACACCACTTGTGACAGGCCTCCAACTGGATTTAACTCCATTCACCACCACTCTTTGGGCCCGGCCATCCAGCCAGTTTCCTACCCAGCGCAGAGTACACCCATCCAAGCCATGGGTAGCCAGGTTCTCCAGGAGGATGCTGTGGGAGACGGTGTCAAAGGCTTTACTAAAGTCCAGGTACACAACATCCACAGCCTTTCCCTCATCCACTAAGCAGGTCACCTTGTCATAGAAGGAGATCAGGTTGGTCAGGCAGGACCTGCCTTTCATAAACCCATGCTGACTGGGCCCGATTGCCCGGTTGTCCCGTACATGCCGTGTGATGGCACTGAAGATGACCTGCTCCATAACCTTCCCGGGCACCGAGGTCAGGCTGACAGGCCTGTAGTTCCCCGGATCCTCCTTCTGGCCCTTCTTGTAGATGGGCGTCACATTTGCCAGCCTCCAGTCAACTGGGACCTCCCCAGTTAGCCAGGACTGCTGATAAATGATGGAGAGTGGCTTGGTGAGCACTTCTGCCAGCTCTTTCAGCACCCTTGCAAATTTGCTTATTTGTTCTTCATATAAGCTACTCTGTGTGCCTAATATTATTACTAACAGTGGAAAAAAGTAAATGAAGTAGTATATCTTTCTGCTTTGAAACTGAAATATAAGAACTAGCTTAAAATAAGTTCTCAGGATTCAAGAACTACCCTTTTATACAAGAACATTATGTGAAGTGTTGGGCACTGTGAGCTAGTGAAAATGAACATGGAAGCTGATATATTGCAAGCTTTGGTTTTGAAGTACCAAGGAATTATAACTTACAAACAATGCCTGACTTGCTTAAATTTCTCTCCGAGTAACCATAGGTGGGCAAACTATGCAATAACTTGTTTTGTCTGCATAAAGCAAAACCAATAGTGCATACCTCCCTTTTTTTTCTAATTCACTCTGATTCATATAATCTTGCCTATGGCTTCAATATTGTTAATGCACAAAACCTTTCCAAATGAATGGCATGTTTGACTGTTCAGATATACTAAAAAATAATCCTGTGGTATCACAATCATATTTTTGCTCATATAGTTTATCTAGCTCTGATAAACTGATGATCTACTTTTTTTTTTAATGATCTACATAATGTTTATAAATATATCTAGCTAGCTTCCCTTTCATCTTTAATAACTTAGAATAACTTAGTGTGAAGGAAAGCACCTGAAGAAGGCAAGGACTACTGTATGCTCTTCCTTTACCTTTTTTTCATGGTATAAGGGTGGATGTACCACATCCTTGTGCATTCATAGCTACTATTAAATACAGTTTTTTGTTTGAAAAAACATTGGCAAGGTCTGTCGTGTGTCACTGAGTCACTTTTTTCTTTCATCACATAAACAGAAAAACTCTCTAAGTAATAAATGTTGATTTGATGTCTAGCAAGTACTGATCCATGATAGATTAGTACTTGGCTTCCACTTGAGTATGAGAATGATATAAAGCCACTATTAATTTTGTTCCTTTTTATTTGATGTTCAATTTGAGCAAATAAATGCTTCTTAAAGAGCATTCCAGTTGGAAAGAATAAAACATGAAAAGTAAAATATTGTACTGGGAAATAGTTTAGCTCTAACTTATGCAGGGAAATATTAAATATAAACTTTGGTTATTATATTTTCCCTTTTACTCTTCAAGAATATATATTTTTTTCTGTAAATCATTTTCAGGTCTAATGATTTCCTCCACTGTGGAAAGCAATTTGGATCATCTTTCATGAGTAGTAGTATATAAATTGTTGCCTCAAGAACTGTTTAAAATTGTCGTGGTTTAACCGCAGCTGGCAACCAAGTACCATGCAGCTGCTCACTTACTCTCTCCCCTCCCCAGTGGGATGGGGAAGAGAATCGGAAAGAAAGGAAAACTCATGGGTTGAGATAAAGACAGTTTACTAGGACAGCCATGGAAAATATAATAATAATAACAATAATAATATATTAATAATGATAATAATAAAATATAATGATAATAGAATATACAAAATGAATGATGCACAATTTCTCACCACCTGATGACCAGTACAGCCTGTCCCGAGCAGTGATCACTGAGTGAAACTGGGAGCGATCTCAGAACTATCTCGAGCAGTGATCTCGGAACAGCGTTTTCCCGAGCAGTGATCTCGGAACAGCGTTTTCCCAAGCAGTGATCTGTGAACCCCAAGTTCCTGAGGGAGAGAGAGGGATGGAGGGAGGGAGGGAGGGAGAACCCAGCCCACCAGCCGATCCCCACTTATATACCAGGCATGACATCTATGGTATGGAATACTTCCTTTGGCCAGTTTGGGTCAACTGTACTGGCTATACCCCTCCCAAGCTTTTGCACCTGCACATTAGCAAAACCTGGGAAGCTGAAAAAAGTCCTTGATCTCATAGCAGCAACTAATAACATCAGTGTATTATCACCATTCTTCACATACCGAATCCCATACTAAATCCAAAACACAGTAGCTACTGGGAAGAAAATTAGCTCCATCCCAGCCGAAACCAGGACAAAAATGTACCTTCAAACCACTTAAGATTGAATTTGTCATTTTGTAGCTTTGTAAATGTACCATGTTTAAGTATTTAATCCCTTTAATTTGGATAGTCATCTAAGGATGTAGCTTCATTTGAAAACATCAAAAAGATCAGAAGTCATTTGTGTGGTTTTTTTTCCAAAGAATGTCGATGCAACTTTTTTTGCATGCAATATATATGTTGCATTACCCTGGCTATGTTATTTTCCTCTGGCTTCAGTTTGTTTTAATGGGTTTAGATACTGCCTTTTTTTCTTTTCAATATTTGTCTAACTCCTTTAAACATAGTTTAAAAAATGTTGCATGTAACTTCTTTTACAAAGTATATTTTTGGGTAAATATCATTGAAGAAAAATTTTTGAAAATATTTTTTTAACTGTTTTTAGGTCAGATACCAAATATTTCTAATTACAATACTTGACAAATATATGTGAATAATTTCTACCACAGTGATATTAACAGTTATTTACAGTCTTGTTTTGGAGGGAATGAGCAACTTGCTGATGAGTCTGTAAGACTCTCGATAGCATGATTGTTTATAAATGTGAACATTAAAAAAACTTATGTGAAACATGCTTCTAGGTTGCTGCTCAGACTGGTTAACTTTTAGCTGACCCAGTGTCAGAATCCAGTACTCTCTGACCAGATTCTTTTAGATATTCCACACGTGGCGGGTGTAATGTTTAATATCAAATTTACTTATTTGAAGACATTTGATGTTACACGGGATTTCTGATTTAGCAGAGGGATCCAGTAATATACTGCAAACACAAGTGTAAGTTACACTTAGCAAAAGACAGCAATTGCAATACAGAGTTCAATCACAATACCAATGTGATCCCCATTACCAGTCTCTATAATATGCTCAATGTCATGATACTGGGCATCCCCAATCACCAGGAATACATGGGTTGAAGCCAGCTCAAGCCTGTTCCTCTCTTCAAAATTCTTTTGTTAGTTGTTCAGTTCTTATACTCTATATTGGGCTGAGCCAGGCATACACTCCTCCCATGCTGGTCTGGCTAACTCAGAGAGACATTCATGCCACCAGTTGATCCACTCAACTGTTGATAGCTGTTTATCTAAAACAAAGGCTTCCTTCTGGTTCTCTTTGTGTTGAGATAAAGTAAGCTTCTTTGCAACAGCTGTGGTCAGTCGCAACCTGCATTATTCCCTGAGCTTCATGGGCACATCGCCCTTGCCCATCTCCATTGAGCCTTTTTCCATTGTAGGGGTTTATTCAGTGACTCACATTCCACCCCCATGTGTTCAATCAGTCACACGCAGCTTTTAGCTAACCTAGCAAAAATAAGGAAGATAAAGTTTTCACCAGCTTAAATGAACTCATCTTTTATTTCTCCTTCTATGGTATACAATTTTAGTAAGGTGTAAGTCCAGTTCAGACATTTTTCCTGGGTAACCTCACAGGAAATGAAGGCATGACAAAATAGAACTCACATATATATGTGAGAGTATGTATACACGTGTGTATATACACGCACACATCAATATAGCTTTAAAACGAAAAGTCCCTGTGACCAGATTCAAAGTGATTATCTTCAGCAGTGTCCACTTTCAAAAAAGTGGTTGGAGGACTCACTTGTGTATAGCAAATAAGCTACCACATTAAAACCACAGACAGGCGTGGGCTGCCTATGTGTGCACTAACACTAAAGCTTGAACTGCAGTTAAAAGATGATTAAGTTGTTGTGTGGGAGCAATCTTAGGTCTGGAAGTCATGCCTGTATAGCATCTGAACGGCAGGTTATTAGCTCAGACATGGTGACATTTAAAAATGACTCTGCTACTTCTGAATACAGGATACTAAGTCAAAATGGTGTTCCAGTGTGTGCACTTGCTAGATCTTGATATCTGCCATCTTGGCTTCTTCTCACCAGGTTCAATTACCTGTTGCAGCAACAACTTGCTATCTGAAAAGATGGGATTCTTTGAAGCACCTATGGACCTGTTAGGGGGCTGTGAAAGATGAAATAGCAAGAATACTATCAATCATCTGTACTTTTCTTGGCTATTTCAATTTGACTTGGGAATAATTATCCTGTATTTTTCCACTCTTGTGAACTGCTAGCAAAGTTTTAAAAACTCTGATCTGAAATTATAAAATTTATCAGAAACTTTTGTCAGTTTGTTAAAAACTGTGGAAAAAAAATTTTTTTTTTTAAAACAGATTTCTCTAGGATTCATTATGTTAAGGGATGTTAAGACAGCCACCTCCTCCAGTCCCTCCAGCCTAGGACTCTCTCCTGCCTGGCTGCTAGAGCCCAGCCCCGTGTGCCCGGGGACCCAGAGTCTCTGACCAGGCTAAGGAACACAACTGCTGCTTTCCCATTTGCTGGTTCAACCAGTAGAGAAGCTTATATCCATATTAATGTGGTATGAGTATGGATTCATCCCCATTCATCCCCTCTCTCCCAATAGTATTTCAAAAAGAAAGCTGTGAAGCTGCTGATTCAGAGAGAACAAAATAAGTGGAGAGTGGGGATAATCTTTACAACTGACATTTAAGATTACTATAACTTTTTTTTTTTAAACTAGCCACAGAATTTGTTTCTGGTAATCCAGAATTTTATTGACAACTTGCATGATGTCTTTTCTCGCATATAAAGTCAATACTGTTATTCTCTTTTGACCAGTAATAACTAAATAATGCTGCTGATTTAAGAATCTGTATGACGATGTGGTGAGTTAGCCTTGGCTGGATACCAGGTGCCCACCAAGCCGCTCTCTCACTCCCCCTCCTCAACTGGATAGAGGGAGAAAAAAATACGACAAAAGGCTCGTGGGTCGAGATAAGGACAGGGAGATCACTCAGCAGTTACTGTCATGGGCAAAGCAGACTCGACTTGGGGAAAAATTAATTTAATTTATTGCCAATCAAATCAGAGTAGGGTAATGAGAAATAAAAGTCCTCCACGAACTTCAACGTGGATCCTTCCCACGGGCTGCAGTTCTTCACAAACTGCTCCAGCATGGGTCCTTTCCACAGGGTGCAGTCCTTCAGGAATGGACTGCTCCAGCGTGGGTCCTCCATGGGGTCACAAGTCCTGCCAGCAAACCTGCTCCAGCGTGGGCTCCTCTCCATGGGTCCACAGGTCCTGCCAGGAGCCTGCTCCAGCATGGGCTCTCCACAGGGTCACAGCCTCCTTCGGGCGCATCCACCTGCTCCGGCGTGAGGTCCTCCATGGGCTGCAGAGTGGATATCTGCTCCACTGTGGACCTCCATGAGCTGCAGGGGCACAGCCTGCCTCACCATGGTCTTCACCATGGGCTGCAGGGAAATCTCTGCTCCATCGCCTGGAGCACCTCCTCCCCTTCCTTCTTCACAGACCTTAGTGTCTGCAGAGTTGTTTCTCTCACATATTCTCACTCCTCTCTCTTCCAGCTGCTGTTGTGCAGCAGTTTTTTCCCCTTATTAACTCTGTTATCCCAGAGGTGCTACCACTGTCGCTGATTGACTCAGCTTTGGCCAGCAGCGGGTCCGTCTCGGAGCCAACTGGCACTGGCTCTATCAGACATGGGGGAAGCTTCTGGCATCGTCTCATAGAAGCCACCCCTGTAGCACCCCCACTACCAAAACCTTGCCACATAAACCCAGTATAGACAATAATAGAATATCTGTAATCTATGGTCCAAAAATGTACATTAAATTTGGGTGACATGCAGAATTGGATGTATAGCAGCTGTGCTTTGATCCCAGTCCAGACTCTTGGGAGTCCCTTTAGTTGTCACTCTCCTAGGTACAATCCCATTCTGTCCGTCTCCCAGAGCCATGCAGAACTCATGGCGTTCACATCCTCTTGTCCTCTTTGTGACCCAAATAGTCTTTTCAAACTCAGTATTATTTTAGCTCAATGCAAGTTTTATGTGAGGTGCCCCTGCTTCTGGGGACTGGGTTTCAGCCAACTTCCAGATTCTCCCTACCAAACTATTATGTTATTTAGGGGCTGTGTTTTTATCTACATAGTCATAGAATCACTGAATCATTGAGGTTGGATGGGACCTCTGGAAGTTGTCTAGTCCAATCCCTCTGCTCAAAGTGTCACCTAGAGCTGGTTGCTCAGGACCATGTCCAGTTGGATTTTGAATATCTCCCAAGGATGGAGACAACCTCTCTGGGCAATCTGTTTGAGTGTTTGATCAACTTTACGGTAAAAAAAAAAAAAGTTTTTCTTATGTTTAAATGGATTTTCTTGTATTCCAGGTTGTGCACTTTTCCTCTTGTCCCTGTCACTGGATGCCACCGAGAAGAGTCTGGCTTTGTCTTCTGTACACCGTCTCATCAGGTATTTATACACACTAATAAGATTCCCTTGAGCCTTCTCTTCTCCAGGCTAAACAGTCTCAGCTCTCCTAGCCTCTCCTCATGACAGATGCTCCAGTCCCTTAATCATCTTAGTGGCCCTTTGCTGGACTCTCTCCAGTAGCTCCATGTCTCTCTTGTACTGAATAGCCCAGAACTAGACTCCAGGTGTGGTCTCACCAGTGCTGAGTAGAGGGAAAGGCTCACCTCCCTCCAGCAGCTGGCAATGCTCTTCCTTATGCAGCCCAGGAGGTTGTTTGCTGCCTTTGCCATGAGGGTGCATTACTGGTTCATAGTCAGCTTGTTGTCCACCAGGCCCCCTGGGGCCTTCTCTGCAGAGCTGCACATACTGGTGCATGAGGTTATTCCTCCCCAAGTGTAGAACTTGGCACTTCCCCTTGTTGAACTTCATGAGGTTCCTGTCAGCCCATTTCTCCAGCCTGTCAAGGTCCCTCTGGATGGCAGCACAAGCATCTGGTGTATCAGTTTTTCTACCGCTTTCCAAACTGTCGATTCCTCACAGATATAAGCTAGAACCACTAGTCATACAGAGCTTATTTCAGGTAAACTTCAACAGGAATAAGGTCTGTGCTATCCCATTCGATACTGGTGAATGGAACAATTTAGAGATGTTTTCCCCTTTTCCTGCAGTTCTGCCCTTTCTTGCTGTCACCAGTGCCAATAGTACTTGTAAAAATTAACCTCTAGTAATGCTGTAGTAAACAGCATTATCACAAATAGATGGCAATGTACTGTTCTTAAAAGATTACAAGAATTGCAGCAAGGAAACTTGCCAACTGCTGAGTTTTAAAATAAAGTAAGAACCAAAAGAAGTATATCATACATAATATGAATGTATTATGAATTATATCAACAATTCTCCTCTTTAGAAATCTTTATTTCACTAGTAGAAAAGCATCTATAGTTCTTATACTCACTTGAGTTAGAATTAGTAACTACCTCCCAAATTAAGTGAGCTATGATTTTTAAACTTTTTTATTTCTAGCTAGGATGTTGGACCAAAGTTTTAAGATATTAAGGAAGATAATTCCTTCAGTCTTACTTTGATGAAAACTTTGTGTGCACATGGAAACTACCCAGGCTAGAATTTGGGCCATATAGCAGGGAACATCAGTGTACTGTAGCATAAAGCTGACAAAGGGTGACAGGGGGGCTTTACTGAAGTTTGTTTTCTTTTAAAGTCAGCTGACTGTTTGTGTAAGTTCATGTCTTGTTGGCATAAGCAATGAGTGGTAGCTTTCTGAATACTGGTTCTTCTTCCTTGATCTAGAAGGGAAAGGACTAGAGAAAAGTCAGCTACTGAAAATCTCCCTGGGCCAGTCTCTGAGAGGTCACCAGCAGGGCAGCCTAGAGTTGACTAGCTGTGCCTTCATTGTTGATATAGGCCTTTTGTTTTTAAAAAGGAAATGTGTGGAAAATTTCTTAGACAGTTGGAAAATTTTCCATGAACACTAAAATGAAGGTTTTCAGTGGGGAGATTTAAAAAATATATTATTTGGCAGTTTTCTGTCCAAAGTGCAGCAAATCACTTCTAACTACATTGCTCTAAGAAACCTGCAGAACCAGGGCAATATTCTCTGTATTTAGATGATTTCCATTTGAATAAAGAACAGAAGTTATACTTTTTGTCACTTACTTTTAAAGTTCAGATAATGTTCAGTAGCATGATCTATAGTTGGACTAATTTTTTGTTAATTTTCTGTCTTGTTTCTCTTTGAAGTTGGAGTTCAAAACTGTATATGACAAGGAAACATCTTACTAGGTGACATCACAACTGTCCTTTTCATATTAAACCTCTCCCTTGTAAATAAGGGAGTTCTTTAGATTGTTCTTGTATCCTGGAATATGAAAGGCTGATGACTTCTTTTCAGACATATTTAATCTTTGGTTGTATGAGTGGAGTCGCACCACTTCTTCTTACAGGACGTTGCGATATCTAGGATACCAGGTAAACACAGAAATTGAAAAATAGAATAAAGATATCAGATATAGACCCAAAAAAGTAAAACTCTCTCACTGAGTGGATTCCTCAGCTCAAAATACAATATTCTGTTACTCAGTGACAGGAGGAAAACTCTTGTTTGAATTGCCAAAAATTTATACCCAGCCCATCAGCAGATTAAACTGATATTTTGTGTATTTCTTTAATTTATTCTGTCATTTTCATAGAATCATGGAATTGTTCTGGTTGGAAGAGACCTCCAAGATCATTGGGTCCAACCATTAACCTATCACTACCAAGCCCCCCACTAAATCATGTCCCTTAGGGCCTCATCTAAACGTCTTCTGAATCCCTCCAGGGATGGGAACTCTACCACCTCCCTGGGCAGCCTGTTCCAATGCCCGACAACCCTTTCAGTGAAGAAATTTTTACGAATGTCCAATCTAAACCTCCCCTGGCGCAACTTGAGGCCATTTCCTCTTCTCCTGTCGTCTGTTACTAGGGAGAAGAGTCTGACCCCCATCTCTCTACAACCTCCTTTCAGGTAGTTGTAGAGAGCAATAAGGTCTCCCCTCAGCCTCCTTTTCTCCAGGCTAAACATCCCCAGCTCCCTCAGCCGCTCCTCATAGGACTTGTGTTCCAGACCCTTCACCAGCTTCGTTGCCTTTCTCTGGACACGCTCCAGCACTTCAATGTCTTTCTTGTAGTGAGGGGCCCAAAACTGAACACAGCACTCGAGGTGCGGCCTCACCAGGGCTGAGTACAGGGGGACGATCACCTCCCTAGTCCTGCTGGCCACACTATTTCTGATACAGGCCAGGATGCCGTTGGCCTTCTTGGCCACCTGGGCACACTGCTGGCTCATATTCAGCCGGCTGTGACCAACACCCCCCAGGTCCTTTTCCGCAGGGCAGCTTTCCAGCCACTCCCCGCCAAGCCTGTAGCGTTGCCTGTGGGGAGCACCGGCAACCCGGAGTGCGGCTCGGCAGGAAGGGCACGCAGGAAGGGCGCTGAAGCTCCGCCGGCTTGACGAGGGAGCAATGGTGTCCACCCGGCAGAAAGCCGTGGCCGCTCTAAGCCTTGTACCCGCCACGGCTGACGCAGCTTCCCAGACCAAGCTGCGGTGGGAACACGCTGCCACCCAGGTGTCAGGCCGCAGGGTGTGCCCTACTCTGATGCCAGTACCGGGCAGCAGCAGCAGCGAGCACGCCTGTGGGAGGTGTGCCCAGGTAGAGGAACTCCTCTGCCTGGTGACAGAGCTCCAGCAGGAGGTGAGCAGGTTGGGGAGTATCAGGGAATGCGAGAGGGAGATCGACGATTGGACTCGCACCCTGCCCTTCCTGAGACAGGTGCAACAGGCAGCCAGGGTGCATGTCACAGAGGACTCCCTATCCTCTCTCAGCCTGGCTGAACGCGGTGACTTAGAGGACAGGGGACAATGGCAACTAGTTCCTCCCCAGCGCAGCAGGCACATCTCCTCCGTGACTACCCCACCTCCCCAGGTACCCTTGCATAATAGGTATGAGGCTCTGCAAGTGCAAACAATAATGAGGACAATGGTTCATCTAGCTTGGAGGTATCACTGAGAATTAGTCGGCCTATGTCCTGCATCAAAACCACCCCCATAAAGGGAAAAAAAGATGGGTCATTGTCATAGGTGACTCCCTTCTGAAGGGAACAGAAGGCCCAATATGCAGACTGGACCCACTTAGGGAAGTCTGCTGCCTCCCTGGGGCCAGGGTTAAAGGTGTGAAGAGAAAGCTCCCTACCCTGGTACAACCCTTGGACTATTATCCATTATTGACTTTTCAGGTAGGCAGCAATGAAGTGGCAACAAGAAGACCCAGGGCAATCACAAGAGACTTCAGGGCCTTGGGACGACTGGTGAAGGGATCAGGAGCACAGGTAGTGTTCTCTTCTATCCCTCCAGCTGCAGGGAAAGATGAGGGAAGAAACAGGAGGAGCCAGCAGATCAACACCTGGTTCCGAGCCTGGTGTCACCAGCAGAATTTTAGGTTTTTTGATCATGGGTCAGTTTACATGACACCAGGCCTGTTGGCAACGGACGGGGTGCACCTGTCTCAAAGGGGGAAAGGGATCTTTGCACAGGAGTTAGCAGGGCTCATTGAAAGAGCTTTAAACTAGATTTGAAGGGGGAAGGCAATAAAACCAGGCTCACTAGAGATAAGCCTGGGGGTGGCACGCCAATGAATGAGGGATGGCATGCTAGCGAGGTCCTTTGGTTTGCCATCTCAGTCGAGGTAGGGGATGGAGATCGATGCGGCAGCAAAGACGCAAGGATTATTGATGTGTTAGAAACCACGGAAGCACCTGAGAATGGTCACATAGGAATTAGGGCTTCTCCCCCCAGAAAGGTGGCAGGATCATTAGCCCAGCTGAGGTGCATCTACACGAATGCACGGAGCATGGGCAACAAACAGGAGGAGCTTGAGGCCGTTGTGCAGGGGGAAAACTATGATATAGTTGCCATCACGGAAACATGGTGGGACAACTCGCATAACTGTAGTGCTGCAATGGATGGCTACAAACTCTTCAGAAGGGATAGGCAAGGAAGGAGAGGTGGTGGGGTAACCCTGTTGTCCAAAAAGCGGATCTGTTGCCCAGTGTGCAATACGCCAATAATCACACACTTGAGAGAGACATTGAGTATTTATTTTCAGGTTTGCGCAATCCTGGATGCTCGGTGGTTCCCCACAAATCAAGCACACTTTGGCTAACACACAGTGGACATTTGTACACTTTCACGAACTGTTATCAGCACTCTTACAGTTATGCTTAGTTATCCTTTTTTTCCATTGGTCCTTACATGTCTCATCTCCATTTAAAGACACAACACATTTATTTCACTACGCATGCTCTATGGGGAAAGGGCTTCTGTGAGTAGGGGTATTTTTGACCTGTGTGTGTGATTTTTCGTATTATAATGAAGGCAGTTCAGCTAAGGATACATGGACCTTGAGTTTTCTTGCCAAGTTGGCAATGTTCTGATTAATGCCCTCCTCATGGCCTAGGTGCTCCAGGATGAATGGATACCAAATGTTTGTTCTTCTGATTAGGGATGATTTAAGTATCCTGCTGGTCAGCTTCAAGGAATGCTAACTGCTCCTTCCTCTGATAAGAATATCCCTCAGTATGTCAACTAAATATAGACAAAGAACATCTGAACCTAACACAGTTTTAGCTAAGTTTTAGAGTTAGTTTTCAACAATTCCCCCCCTTTGAGACTTGTATGAGGATTTCTCATATTAGTCTCATCTTAGAAGTTCCCACCTCTACTAGTCTCATAGAACACTTAAAAATACATTGCATAACTTCGTATACACACACAAATGCTAGTAATATTGCTCCCAGGATGGCTAAACATTTCTTGACCCATGAGCTCAGATCAGGGAACCAGGAAGTTAACCATTTCCATGTTTCTTCAAATCCAAGAGAGGTATCATCCTTTTGAACTTCATGTAATATTTTTGTTTGTTTCCAGATTTTGTTCAGGTCTGTAGAAATCCTTCTGCTCTGATCTATGTATACACAGCAGCTAGTATTGATTACCGTGCATACTCCCCCTTGAGAGGCTAATAGCATGTCTAGAGCCATTCTATTTTGAGTGGTTGTCTTAGCAATTTCTGAGACCTCTTCTTGTAAGGCAATAATAGCATCAGAGGTTTCATTCCCTATTTGCTCAATTAGTGCAGAAATGTTCACTATGGCCTTCTGTAGCTCACTTACTCCTAGCCAGGGGCTAAACCATCTGGCAAAGGAGTAGAATTTTGTAGGCGTCTCCCTTAAAGGATTATTTCTCTTTTTTCTTCTCATAAATGATCTTAACCAAGGTCTCTGGTCTCCGTCACTCAGTTTTTCTGTCACTGTAACATTGGGAACTATTACTCCCAGTGTACATGTTCCTCATCAGTTTGGGGGTAATACTTTCCATGCCTTATTTCCACATAACCAATACCAACCTTTTCCTTGTGGCACAAGCCATGTCCTATTAAGGAACATTTTAGGGCCTCCGTATCTGTGATAGCCTTTGCAATTAGGGTATGTACCTATAGGAATACTTCATTTACAGCCTTGAGCTGTGTTGTTTCCTCCGATATTTGTGACGTTATTCGTACTATTCAGAAAACATCTTTGTATACAACTGGCATTCCATCTACCTAGCTTTACTTCCTATTCTTGTGAATTATCACTTTTACGGGGAAAGGAGGTATTCTTCCAGGCTGTGGTTATGGAAACATTCACGGGTAATGGGATTCCAATCATGGGTACGCCTTTATTGGCGTGCTCCGGAAAATGAGTGCATACCCAACAACTGGTTCAGTTGGCTATCTTCATGGATTTCTCAATTACTCCCAAATGGAGATTATCACTCCAAGGATCCTTTTCCTGGTTCCCCAAGATTGTCTGGCTCAGGTAAACAAGAGAAAACAACCACCGTATTTTTCTCATTATTAGGTCTCAAGAATGTTGTTTATCTATATAAATACCACAAAAATAATACTAGTACTACCCCTATAAAACAATACAGAAAGATTTCTCCCTGTGTACAATTTAAATATAAGACTGATGCAAAATTAGTCCAAGTACAATTCATTTGTCTCTGTGTATCTTTAGCTTCAGAGGTTGAACTTGTTCAACTTTCCAGGTCTTTGGAGGGGCCACCTTTATTCAGGTATAGTGGATCCAAGAGTCAACTCCCTGAAGTTTCACAGCAGTATTTGTTGTCAGCAGTACAAGGTAAGGTCCCTTCCACTTTTCAGTCAGCAGCTCTTCTTTCCAGGTCCATAGGTACACCTGGTCTCCTGGCTTAAATGGATGTACTGGTGAGTCCAAGGGTACAGGAGTTCTCAATTGGACATACCTACAAAGAGAAGTGAGAACTCTTGCCAAAGACAAGAGATAATCACTCAAAATCTCATTACCCTTAAGATGCATTTGGATTTCCTTCCCTGTTAGATTTACAGTGTAGGGTTTTTCCATACAAAATTTCAAATGGACTAACTCCTTCTCTAACCCTAGGGGTTATTCTAATTCTTAATAACGCTAGAGGCAAAACCTCTATCCACTTCATCTGGGTTTCCTGACACAATTTTCCAATCTGCCTCTTTATTGTCTGATTCATCCTCTCTGCTTTTCCACTAGACTGCAGCCTCCATGGAGTATGTAAATCCCACCTGATCTGTAAAATTCTTGACACTCCTTGAACTATTTCTGCAACGAAATGAGGTCCTCTATCCAAAGAGAACCCTTCTGGTACCCCAAACCTTGGTATAATTTCTTTTAACAAAATCTTTACCACCTCTCTTGCCTTATTTGTGCGACATGGGAAAGCTTCAGGCCAACCTGAAAAAGTATCAACAATTACCAACAAATATCTATCCATTACAATTAGGTAGTTCAGAAAAATCAATTTGTCAGTATTCCCCAGGTGTAAAACCTCTTTTCACCTCTCCGGGAGGGGGTCTCCTTTGGTTCTTAGGGTTATTTTTGACACAAACTTCACATTGTTGTGTAACACTCTTAGCAGTCAGCATCATATTAATCCCTACAGCATCTCTCTTTACTGTTTCAATTAAAGCTTCAGTTCCCATATGTGTACTCTTATGGGTTCACTCCATCGATTCCTTCATTATTTGTGGAGTTGCAACACATTGTGCAATTGGAGTTACCCACCATCCTTTGACAGTCTTTATGCATTTCAATAGTTCAGCCAACTTATTTTCTTTCTCCGTATATTTAGGGATCTCGATTTTTAAAGTTCTTTCTGGGACTAAGGCTGCCACAGTTGTTGATAAAGCAATTCTTTTCGCAGCCTCATCTGCTTTTCTGTTTCCTCTAATTATATCAGTTTGTCCAGATTGATGTGATTTGCAGTGTATCACTGCTATGTCTTTAGGTTTGTTGACTGCTTCAAGTAATTTCATAATCTCTTCACTGTATTTTATAGGATTCCCTTGTGAAGATAACAATCCTCTATCTTTTCAAATTGCACCATGAGCATGTATTACTCCAAAAGCATATTTCAAGTCAGTATAGACATTAGCTCGCTTTCCTTCTGATAATTCCAGGGCTAGAGTTAAAGCAATTAATTCAGCCTTCTGAGCTGATGTATTCACTGGCAGCAGTTTTGCCTCTATTTCCTCTTCTAGAGTGACAATGGCATACCCCACTGTCCGTTCTCCTTTCACTGTGAAGCTGCTCCCATCAGTAAACAGCTCCCAGTCAGAACTGTGTAAAGGAGTATCCTTTAGGTCTGAATAACTGGAGTACACCTGTCAATGGTTTGTAAACAATCATGTGCCGATTCTTCTTTTTCATGTAAAGGTAATAATGATGTTGTCCCTCAAGTGGGGTCGTTTACCTGGTGTGCAAACTGCCAATATACACACAGAGTAGAGGTATTTAATTTCATTCATATTTGCGCAAAGATGGGTGCTAGGTGGTAACTCCACAAAGCTAGCACACCCCGGCTAACACACGGTTAACATTTAAACACTTTGAGCAACTGTTATCAGTACTTTCACAGTTACGCTTAGTTACCCTCTTGCCCATTGGTCCTTACATGTCTGTCTCTAATGAAAGGCGCAGCACACATTTATTTTACTACGCATGCTCTATGGGGAAGGGGCTTCTGAGAGTAGGGGGCGACTCCACAGCCTAGGGGTGTGACTTTTACTATGTTAATGAGCTAAGTGCTCACAGAGTTCACAGTTCTGTTGACCTTCTCTGGAAACTCATTCAGTTACAAATTCAAGGACTCAAACAAGGATGTGCCATCCTTGGGCCCCTTGATTAGGCTTCCTTATCCCCTTGTTTTGTCTCCCATACTCCCTGCTCCAGGGCATCCTGTCCTCTCGCAAATCGCTCCTTCACTTTTTCATCAGTAAATCATTCCTTCTTTCAGCAGTTTCCCCCCTTTGAGACCAAGAGACTTTCTTCTGTGAGTCTCATATGTCTCACTATTTCTTTTCATTAACAGTATATAATTTCCCATATCATATTCTTAATACATCTAAATAAAATACAAGCAATTACAATCATAATTACAACATAGATCAAGCCTTGTAACAAACTTTGCAAACATCCAGTAAAGGAGAATCCTAGTCCATGTAATACTTTATTTAGCCAGCCCATTTCCATTGTGGCTCTAAGATCACGGCTTGATTTTGCTATATCTGCTTTATCTTATCCAACTGATCATCTAAGTCTCCAGTAATATTTGGGATGTGTATGCAACAGTTTTTGTCATTCAAATTTAAATATCCACAAACCCCATGTTCATGTAGTAATATTAAGTCTAACGCTAATCTGTTTTGTAAAGTCATTTTAGACGTAGTTTGCAATTGGGTATTTAAATCCTGTGACCCTTTTCTTGTTGCGTTTGCTAGTATTTCCATTTGTCCTGATGATAGATTATACAACCATATGCGATTTTGAAACGATGTGATCTGAGGGCTAAAAATTGCCTCTAGGAGCCATCCCACTTTTGTTCCGGTAGAAGGATGTCTCCAGGGGTCTATTTCATCTCGTTTTAATTTTCCCCACAATTTAAAACCTAACTGACTTTTCCTCCATAAGGGGCACAAAGTTAACATACCTAAAGTATGTTGGTGTATTTTACCTGCTAAACGTAATTGAGTAGTCCAAGTTCCGTCACTACTAACCCAGACAGTATGACCCATAGAAAGCACTGTCTTCTCATTACAGTCGACAAACTCTTTTTGGATCATGGTTCCGGCCCAAGTATCATTTATATGAGTGGAATAGTTTCTACACAGACATCCTAATCGTACAGCTCTAGCAACTGGGCCTAGTCATTGGATTTCATAATCTATTGTGGAGCAATTAAAAACTCGTGTACAATTCCATTTAAAATATTGGGACTCTTTACTCTTTGTCTTTGTTGTATTTGTTAATAGTGTTATATCTGTATTTGTGTCCTTTGATTCCTTTCCAATCCATTCAATGCACCAAGGTGTACTTTGCATAATGCCACTCACCTTCTTCCAGGTTGGTCCACACTTGGGGTAGGCCCATTCCCCATGGAAAGGTGCCACAAGATGTTCGATTGGGATATCTAGCTGTGGTATTACTATCTATCTTGTAATTCTTTACAAGTGTTGTTCTTACCTTTTCCCAGAGCGATTGCTTTATTTCCACTTTCTTTAAGGTTCATTACTGCAGAACTTTGGTTATCATAGACTCAAAGGTTCGATTTAGGTCTATAGTCAAAATTCCCCAATCTAGAGGATCCGCTGCAGATTTTGGTAAGGGAAGGCATACAGTTAAGCTACTACTATTGTGGATTGTCCCGAATGACTGGATGAGTTGTAAGACTAGATTTCCCCTACACAAAGTAAAAATTAAACAGGTGACTACAGTACTTATAATCTTCATCTTAGTAGAGTTAAATCAAAAGATATTTTGCCTTATGCATAAAAGATTGACCTTGTGAACATTCAACTTCTACATAAGCAAGTCCCAGGTACAATTCATGAGACATCCTTAGTCAATTGAAGCTTGAGGTCTCCGGTGCGTGTGGGGGTCCATTTTTCTTGATCCAGTTCTGGTGCTCTTTTCACCCGTGTGTAGCGAATCCAGGAGTCAATTCCTTCCACTTTAACTGCAGTCTATGTCTTTAATAACACAGTATAAGGTCCTTTCCACTTCTCCTTTAGTGGTTCATCTTTCCAGGTCCGTATATAAACAATATCTCCTGGTTGGAATGGGTGCACTGGTGAGTCCAATGGAAGAGAAACCTTGTGATTTAGGTACCTGTGTAGGGAGGATAAAGTCTGTGAAAGAGATATCAAATATTCTTTGATATTAGCCT
This sequence comes from Phoenicopterus ruber ruber, assembly GCA_009819775.1. Classification (NCBI taxonomy): domain Eukaryota; kingdom Metazoa; phylum Chordata; class Aves; order Phoenicopteriformes; family Phoenicopteridae; genus Phoenicopterus; species Phoenicopterus ruber. Next base: position 33,371,514 of record CM020247.1, read on the forward strand.
GTCCTTTTACATGCATTTGATCACCTTTATCTGTCATCAAGTTTACAGGATATGGCTTTCCATACAGAATTTCAAAAGGACTCACCTTTTCTCTTACTCTAGGAGTAACCTGAATTCTCATTAATGCTATAGGTAGGATATCTACCCACTTCATTTGCGTTTCCTGTCATAGCTTCAAGATTTGTCTCTTGAAGGTCTGATTCATCCTTTCTACCTTCCCACTTGACTGTGGTCTCCAAGGTGTCTGCAGATCCCATTGTATTTGTAGAAACTTAGAGACTCCCTGAACTACTTCAGCTATAAAGTGAGGCCCATCATTATCTGATGACATCCCTTCTGGGATGCCAAATCTCGGTATAATTTCTTTTAACAAGATTCTAACTACTTCTCTAGCTTGGTTGGTATGGCAAGGGAAGGCCTCTGGCCAGGCAGAGAAAGTATCTACTAATACCAACAAATATTTATATTGGTTACATCTAGGTAACTCTGAAAAGTCTCTTTGCCAATATTCCCCAGGAGTTATTCCTTGCTTCACAATCCCTCCTATCATTTTCTTCTTGATCTTTGGATTATTAGCACAACAGATGGTACATTTTTTTACCACAATGTCTGCTTTGGCTTCTAGAGTTTGGGTATGTGTTACCACTGCGTATCCGGCTCTTCGTTTTCCTTCCATCATGTGGCTGCTGCCATCAGTGAAGAGTTCCATTTCCGCATCAGGCAGGGGTTCATCCTGTAGGGCTGGTCTGCTGGAATACACTTGTTCAATAGTGGTTAGACAATCATGTTGTAACTCATCAGACTCAGAAATTGGGAGTAAGGTAGCAGGATTCAGGGTGGAAGCCAAAGAAAGTGTGACATCATCCTGTTCTAGCAATACAGCTTGATATCTAGCTAGCCTATTTGGGGAGATCCAGTGATGTCCTTTATTTCCAAGGAAGGATGATACCGCATGAGGTACAAATACAGTCATCAGTTGGCCCAGGGTCAGCTTTCGAGCTTCCTCAATCAGGGCTGCAGTTGCAGCTACTGCTCTCAAGCAGGCGGGCCAACCTTTACTGACCTCATCCAGTTGTTTGGAAAAGTATCCCACTGGTCTTTTCCAGTCTCCTAATTTTTGTGTCAGTACTCCCAATGCTACTTGTTGCCTCTCATGTACATATAACTGAAAGGGTTTTCTTAGATTCGGTAGTCCCAAAGTAGGGGCTTTTATCAGTTCCTTTTTAATCTCATCAAAACTCTTACGGCATTCTGCTGTCCTTTCCAAGATTTCTCCAGGTCCTTTTATAGCAGCATACAATGGTTTGGTAATTAATCCGAAATCAGGAATCCATAGCCGACACCATCGGGCCATTCCTAAAAACCCCCTTAATTGTTTCTTTGATGTAGGTACTGCAATCCTACAAATAGCCTCCTTTCCTTCAGCACTCAATTCTCTTTTTCCTTGTGTCACCTCAAATCCCATATACTGGACCCTTTCTTTTCCAATCTGGGCCTTTTTCTTAGACACTCGGTAGCCAGCTAAACCTAGAAAATTGAGTAAGCTGATAGTGGCTTCCAAACATCCCTCATAGGTATCAGATCCAATCAACAAGTCATCTACATATTGTAATAATGTTATGGTATTATACTCACTGTGCCATTGCTCTAGTTCTTTTGCCAATGCATTACTGAATAATGTGGGGCTGTTTTTGAATCCTTGGGGAAGGACCATCCAGCAGAGTTGCGTTTTCTGTCCTGTAGTCGAGTTTTCCCATTCAAAAGCAAAACTGGTCTGGCTCTGTTCGTCCACAGGTATACAAAGAAAGCATCTTTCAAGTGCAGTACTGTAAAATAAGTATTACTATCAGGAACTGAGGCAAGGAGAGTGTATGGATTTGGAACCACAGGGTGCATATCTATAGTCCTTGCGTTAACCTCTCGTGGGTCCTGTACCAGCCTATATGCATGAGAATGAGGTTTCTTTACAGGCAGAATTGGAGTATTGAACTCCAACTGACATTCCCTTAATTGTCCATGCTCTAAGAAAGAATCTCTTATAGGCTCTAGTCCCTTCCAAACTTCCAATTTAATAGGATATTGTTTCTTTCTTACCAGCTGGGCTCCTGGTTTCTATTCGATCTTCACTGGAGTCATGTTTTTTGCTCATCCTGGTGTTCCCGAAGCCCATACTAAAGGAATCACCGCGTCCAATAGCTCATCTGGAATGTCTCCTTCTTCCGCTTGGTTCTTTTCAGTTAATAAGCATATCTGGGCTCACCATGCATTCTTTGGAGGGATATGTAACTGAACAGAATCTTTAGAGAAGGTTAACTGTGCATTCAACTTACAAAGTAAATCTCATCCGAACAATGGTAAAGGGCATTCTGGCATATAGAGAAATTTATGTGTTAATTTGGTATCCCCAATTGAGAGTTCCATAGGCTGTAAAAATGGTCTCAAAGTTCTTTTCCCTGTCGCACCAACCACACTTACCTTACTCTTGCTTAATGGTCCTTTACAGCCAGTCACTACAGAATGGATGGCCCCACTATCAATCAAAAAATCTACTATCTCATTCCCCAGATAACTGGAACCAGAGGGTCGGCTGGGGAAACTTTAATAGATTCCTCCGGTCCCCTTCAGTCTAATCCGATCTCCGCCATCACCCCAATATCCCCCTCTATCCCTTTTGCCTGGTTACTTGAAAGGCACGGATGCTCCTTTTTCCAGCGTCCCTCTTGCTTACAATAAGCACACTGGTTTATTCCCAAAGGAATGTCACAATTTCCACTATAATTGCCACGACCCCTTCCTCAGCCTCGGATTCCACCCCACATTCCTCCTCTACCTCTCTCTGTTCCTTGTCCTTCGGTCAGGCAGCTGGCATGGAAGCCTACAGCTTTGCCCGCCCCCGCTGCTCCTTTTCTTCTACTTCCTCCCGATTATTGTACATTTTATATGCAATTGACATTAACTGTGAGATCGTCATGCCATCTGCGCCCTCTACCTTCTGCAATTTCTTTCTTATATCTGTTGCCGCTTGGCCAATGAACTGACGTGCGGAAAGCAGACTCCACAACCTGTGAAGTTGTAAAGTAGGTATGTTTATTCAGCGCTGGGCAGCACAGGGGGTCGCCCCACCACAATCGTGCCCGCTGCCACCGCAGCAGTTCGCCTGGTATTTATGCAGCAAAGTGTTACATATTCATCATACGCCTATACATATTCATAACCTTTCCCCAAAAAGGCGGTCTTTATTAAAATGAGTTTGCTGCCTTTAACTCCTCCCAGTTGCGCACGCGCAGTGCCTCCTGGTGGTCGTGGGCCGGGGTCTCGGGGATGAAGGCTGCATGTCTTCCTCGCCGTGCACTTTTCACCTTTGCCGCGAAACTTGATGAAACCGGTTCTTTTGACAAGGTGCCCGGAATTCATTCTCCCCCCTCTGATAAGCTCCTGTTTTTTAACAATGTGGTTTCTTTAGCAAGGTCGGTGGTCAATCATGACTGTCCTGCTTTCTCCTGTTTTCAGGTTCCTTCTTTGAACACAGATTGTTCCCTTATCTCCCAGCAAGGTTGGTGCAACCGTTCTACCGCTTCAACACATTCTTTCTTTTTAAACATCTTACATCTTACATGATGAGCTTAGACTAAGCAATGTCTCTACTATTAACCCTTGAGTGTTAGTTCCCCCTATATCAGAACAGCATGTTAAATAACTTTAAATTACTAGCATCTTCCAGGTCCAGATCTGTCCACTTCTGAGCCACTTCAAACAATCTTTCGTAAAAGGCTTATGGGGTTTCTTTATCCCCTTGCCTTACTTCGTATGATTTAGATAAATTTTGGGCCTTTTGTACCCCATGCTGAATCCCATATAAAATTAACTTTTGATATTCTTTTACCCTTTGTAATCCTCCACTTGTATTTGGATCCCACCCCAGCTCCTCTTTTGGGAGATACGTATCAGCATTAGGTATTCCCCCATACTGTTTGGCCAGTCTCTCTCTAGCTTTTTCCAAAATCGTTCTCCTTTCCTCGGTGGTAAACAAATATTCTAGGAGAGCCTGTACATCTCGCCAGTTGGGATTATGAGTCATCATTACAGTTTTAACAGTGCTGTACATTCCTTCGGGATTATTTCGATAGGGTCTGACTGCCTGTTTCCAGTTCAATAAACCAGAAGTAGTAAAAGGCACATAGAATCATAGAATTGTTCTGGTTGGAAGAGACCTCCGAGATCATCGGGTCCAACCATTAACCTATCACTACCAAGCCCCCCACTAAATCATATCCCTTAGGGCCTCATCTAAACGTCTTTTGAATACCTCCAGAGATGGGGACTCTACCACCTCCCTGGGCAGCCTGTTCCAATGCCCGACAACCCTTTCAGTGAAGAAATTTTTACGAATGTCCAATCTAAACCTCCCCTGGCGCAACTTGAGGCCATTTCCTCTTGTTCTGTCGTCTGTTACTAGGGAGAAGAGACCGACCCCCATCTCTCTACAACCTCCTTTCAGGGAGTTGTAGAGAGCAAGAAGGTCTCCCCTCAGCCTCCTTTTCTCCAGACTAAACATCCCCAGTTCCCTCAGCCGCTCCTCACAGCACTTGTGTTCCAGACCCTTCACCAGCTTCGTTGCCCTTCTCTGGACACGCTCCAGCACTTCAATATCTTTCTTGTAGTGAGGGGCCCAAAACTGAACACAGTACTCGAGGTGCGGCCTCACCAGGGCCAAGTACAGGGGGACAATCACCTCCCTACTCCTGCTGGCCACACTATTTCTGATACAGGCCAGGATGCCGTTGGCCTTCTTGGCCACCTGGGCACACTGCTGGCTCATCTTCAGCCGGCTGTCAACCAACACCCCCAGGCCCTTTTCCGCCGGGCAGCTTTCCAGCCACTCCCCCCCAAGCCTGTAGCGTTGCCTGGGGTTGGTGTGACCCAAGGGCAGGACCCGGCACTTGGCCTTGTTGAATCTCATGCCATTGGCCTCGGCCCATCGATCCAGCCTGTCCAGGTCCCGCTGTAGCGCCTGCCTACCCTCCAGCAGATCAACACTCCCTCCCAAATTGGTGTCATCTGCAAACTTACTGAGGGTGCTCTCGATCCCCTCATCCAGATCATTGATAAAGATATTGAACAGGACTGGCCCCAATACTGAGCCCTGGGGAACACCACTTGTGACCGGCCGCCAACCGGATTTAACTCCATTCACCACAACTCTTTGGGCCCGGCCATCCAGCCAGTTTCCTACCCAGCGCAGAGTACACCCATCCAAGCCATGGGTAGCCAGGTTCTCCAGGAGGATGCTGTGGGAGACGGTGTCAAAGGCTTTACTAAAGTCCAGGTACACAATGTCCACAGCCTTTCCCTCATCCACTAAGCGGGTCACCATGTCGTAGAAGGAGATCAGGTTGGTCAGGCAGGACCTGCCTTTCATAAACCCATGCTGACTGGGCCCGATCACCTAGTTGTCCCGTATGTGCCGCATGATGGCACTCAAGATGATCTGCTCCATGTACATACACCGGTGTTCCTTCAGGCCCTATGGCCTGCCTAAGGGGAGCTTGAACTATAGGTCTCAGTCCCTTTGTTCTTCCTGATACGGGGCTCATAGTTTCACTTTCCCTATCACTTGAACCGTCAGATTCTGGTTGTCTTGAGGGAGCTACTAACAACTGAGTATCCTCCTCCGGATTTTCCAGTTCCATTCCCCTCGTTCCACAACCAGTACAACAAGAATTTTCCTTTTTACCTTTTTTTGCATTTAGTGCATATATTCCAATTTGATGCTTGGAGTCTACCAAACCACATTTTCTTCTAATATCTCAATCATTTCTTAATGCAAAAACCATATTCACATATGGCATTTCCTCCCATTTATCAGTTCTCCAGCAGAACAACATTAATCGCAATATAGTATTGTATTTTAGGGATCCATTTTCAGTCCATTTTTCACCCTCTTCCAATTTATAACTTGGCCACCATTGTTTGCAATATCGTTTAAGCTTATCTTTAGTCATGGGATCCCCTCCAAATTTATTCCAATTCTTCAGGATGCATCCTAGAGGAGAGCAGAGGGGTGTCTCCTGGGAAGTAGTAGCACCCATTTTGGTACCAAAAAAGAATTTCCTAATCTAACTTTTCATACACAAACCAAACAAACCAAAATGAGGGATGTCTCCCTTCGTTAAAACTATGCTGCTGCTGCTGCGTACCTTTCCTGATGTGTCTTATGCAGAGCCCAAAATGAAAAAAATATTACCAAATGCTACCTGCTTCCCAAGAGATCTCACCCCATCTCCCCTTTTCCTTACATTAAAAATACCTCTTTTCGGTAGCGTTGCACCGTTGTGTCGCTTACCTCCCGACTGCAGGAGAGGAGCTGATGGAGTCCCCAATCAACAGGTCGGTGTGTGCTGGAATCCACTCAGTTCTCTTCTCTCCGTCAGATGCGGCAAGACGAACCGGGCAAGGCTGCCAGTGAGGTCCCATCTGGGTCACCAAAACTGTTGTCCCTCAGGTGGGGTCATTTACCTGGTGTGCAAACCGCCAATATACACACAGAGTAGAGGTATTTAATTTCATTCATATTTGCGCAAAGATGGGTGCTAGGTGGTAACTCCACAAAGCTAGCACACCCCGGCTAACACACGGTTAACATTTAAACACTTTGAGCAACTGTTATCAGTACTTTCACAGTTACGCTTAGTTACCCTCTTGCCCATTGGTCCTTACATGTCTGTCTCTAATGAAAGGCGCAGCACACATTTATTTTACTACGCATGCTCTATGGGGAAGGGGCTTCTGAGAGTAGGGGGCGACTCCACAGCCTAGGGGTGTGACTTTTACTATGTTAACGAGCTAAGTTCACACAGAGGTCTGTTTACCTTCTGTTTACCTTCTTCTTGGAATGCTCATTCAGTTACAAATTCAAGGACTCAAACAAGGATGTGCCATCCTCGGGCCCCTTGATTAGGCTTCCTTATCCCCTTGTTTTTTCTCCCATACTCCCTGCTCCAGGGCATCCTGTCCTCTCACAAATCGCTCCTTCACTTTTTCATCAATAAATCACTCCTTCTTTCATCAATGATGCTGGATTCAGGGCACTGGACACTTTCATTGCTATATCCTCTTGTTTAAGCAGCGCTGCTTGGTATTGTACCATCCTGCTCAGGGATAACCAATGGTGTTCTTTTTGTTCCAGCACTCCTGCAACGGCATGTGGTACATATAAACAGTAATTCTCTGTCCCGAGGTCAATTTTCATGCCTCTTGTATTAACGACACAGCAGCTCCCACGGCTCTCAAACATCCTGGCCATCCAGAACTTTATCCAGTTGTTTTGAAAAGTAAGCTACTGGTCTTTTCCAGTCTCCCAAAGTTTGTACAAGCACCCCCAGTGCCTGATGTCCTCTCTCATGTACATAAAGCTCAAAAGGTTTCGTTAAATTTGGAAGACCCAAGGCAGGAGCACTCATGAGAGCGATTTTTATTTCGTCAAATCCTTTTCGGCATTCTGGAGTCCATTCCAGTAACTCTCCTGGCCCTTCAACGGCTTCGTACAAAGGTTTGGCCATTACTCCAAAATTAGGTATCCACAGGCGACACCATCCAGCCATTCCTAGAAATCCCCTGAGTTCTCTCTTTGATTTAGGGGGGGTGATTTGACAGATCACTTCCTTTCTTTCAGTCCCCAATTTTCTTTCTCCTTGGGATACTTCAAATCCAAGATATATCACATTTTTCTGAATAATTTGTGCTTTCTTTTGTGACACTCTGTATCCCTCTAACCCCAGAAAGTTCAATAGACTGATAGTTGTCTCTTTCTTCGACCGTATCTGCCCCCAGGAGAATATCATCTACATATTGTAGCAAGGTAGTGGTAGTCTTCTTACCTTGCCACTGCTCCAGTTCTTTTGCCAGTACATTACCGAAGATCGTAGGACTATTCTTGCATCCCTGGGGAAGCACTGCCCAGCATAACTGCATTTTGCGTCCTGTTGTAGGACTCTCCCATTCAAAGGCAAACAGCTTCTGACTCTGTTCTTCCAAGGGAATGCAGAAGATAGCAGCCTTTAAGTCCAATACTGTAAAATAAACATTCAAATCAACTATCGTTGTTAACAAAGTGTAAGAATTGGGTACCACCGGGTGCACATCAATTACTATTTGATTAATAGCTCTTAAATCTTGTACCAAACGGTATTCCTGCAAGTGTGGCTTTTTAACAGGCAAAATCAGAGTATTATATTCAGATTGACATTCTCGCAACAGTCCATATTTTAAAAAAGTTATTAATTATAGGCTCCAGTCTGACACGGGCTTCCAATTTCATAGGATATTGCTTCCATCTTACTGGCTTCGCTCCTGGTTTCAATTCCACTCTTACCGGTTCTGCCAATTTGGCTCTTCCAGGTTTCTCGGTTGCCCAGACAAAAGGAAACACTGCATTCGTAACTTCAGAGGGGGCTTCAATTGGCTCTCCCTTATTTCCAGTATCTTTTATTTCTGATAATTCCTGTAACATATACACTTGTGCCTCCCAGGCATTATTCTGTGGAATATGTACTTGAACTTTGTTCCGATCAAAAGTTATCTGTGCTCGCAATTTATTCAATAAATCCCTTCCCATTAGAGGTAGCAGACATTCTGGCATATACAAAAATTCATGTGTAAGCACTTTATTTCCAATTTTACACTTAATTGGTTGGAAAAAAGGTCTGAACTCTCATTTTCCCGTGGCACCAATCACAGATATAGAAAATTTGCTCATGGGTGCTTTACAACTATTTAATACAGAATACATTGCCCCTGTATCAACTAAGAATTTAACTGTCTCATTCCCCAGCTTAACTGAAACCAGGGTTCAGCTGGGGAATCTAATTTCTCAACCCCTGGTCCCTGTCAATCTGAATCTTCCGTGTCAATCATAAGTAAGTCTGCCTCCAGAACTGGTGCAGACAGGGGTGTCCAATTAACTGATTGTTTCTTTGGACATTAATTTTTCTTATGTCCCTTTTCTTTACAAATCGTGCACTGATCCTTCCCCAAAGGGATTCTATTTATATTTCCTCCTGCTCCTCGCCCCGTTCTGTGCCCCCCGCCCTCTCAGGAAACCTCTTCCCCGAGAGAAAGTTTGTGCTTGAACAAAGGCAGCTGCTAGAATTGCAATAGTCCTTGATGTCCCTTGCCAGATTAAATTCCAGGTGGACCTTAGCCTTCCTCGTTGCATCCCTGCATACCCTGACAGCGTTCCTGTATTCCTCCCAAGTGGCTTGTCCCTTTTTCCACATTCTATACACTTCCTTCTTCCATTTGAGTTTTGCCAATAGTTCCTTGCTCATCCATGCAGGTCTCCTGCCTCCCTTACCTGATTTCTTGCTCCTGGGGATGCACTGCTCTTGAGCTTGGAGGAAGTGATGCTTGAATAATGCCCAGCTTTCTTGGACCCCCCTACCTTCTAGAGCCCTAACCCACAGGATTCCTCCAAGCAGGTCCTTGAAGAGGCCAAAGTTAGCTCTCCTAAAGTCCAGGGTTGTAATCCTGCTTAGCATCCTGCTTCCGCATTCCGGACGTGCCATCTACTTTCTGCAACTTTGTCCTTATGGCTGGTGCCGACTGCCCCACAAACAAAGTAGCGAAAGTCATTTTATTAGCTTCATCTTCAGGATCTAAATTTGTCCACTTTGTGCTGTTTTACATAATCTCTCAAAAAAAAAAGCAGAGGCATCCTCACTTTTACCTTGCACCACCTGATATAGTTTTGCAAGGTTCTTAGGTCTAGGTACCCCATGTTTTATTCCATATAATATCAACTGTTGATATTGTTTATTCATCAATCTACCCAACCCTGTATTTGGGTCCCAGTCTGGCTCTTGTGCTGGCATAAAACAAATCTGGACCATCCTTTGAATTTAGTCTCATTTTCTTCTCGAGCTTTTTCCAATACCATTCTTTTTTTCCTCAGGCAGAAATAAAGTGCTTAACAGCACTTGCACAGCTTTCCACTCCGGGTTATGATTTTCAACTATCATTTTAAAGGACCAATACATTTTCTCCGGATTTTCCCGATACGACCCAGCAGACTCTTTCCAATTCATTAAATCTGAGGTTGGAAAAGGAACCTTCACATATACAGGCATTCCATCTGGGCCTACTGCATGGTGCAGTGGCGCCTGAATCACAGGATTCTGTCGTGCCCGAGTTCTGCCTGCAATGGGGCTAAAGCCTTCTCCACCCCTTTCCCTACCATCAACAATACTATCCCGATCTCTATCTAGAAAAACCAACAACTGCACATCCTCCTCTTCTCCATTTCCAAACATTTTTTCCAATATTACAAGCAGAACAACATCAAGGCAATTTCTCTTTATCCTCCATCATCATCAATACTTTCAAATCCGTCACCAATAATTTACATTTCTTCCTTGTTTCATGATCATTTCTTAAAGTAAAGAACAAATCCACATATAGGATTTCATCCCATTTATCCTGCCTTCTGCAAAACAACATAAGTTGCAAAATTGTATTATAATTCAAAGACCCCATTTCTGGCCATTTTTCCTCATCCTCCAATTTATACTTCAGCCACCATTGAGTACAAGATTCTTTTAATTTCCTCTTTATTAGAGGATCCCCACTAAACTTATTCCAATGTTTAAGGATGCATCCTAATGGGGAGCAAGGGGAAATCTCCACAGATTGTCCTGCCCCCTGTCCTGCTCCCATATTATTATTATCCAAAAAGAATATTCTTAGCAATCACGCTTTCATGCACTCCAGTCGTCACTGTCCAAATGTGCACAAAGCTTACAAAATACCTTAGTACCTTTACCTATTGTTACCAAAATGAAATATACCACAATTCCTGGGTTTAAGTTCAAATCCTTCAGTTCAAATCCCCCCTTTCCAACTAAACAATGTCTCTTTTGGCATTGCACCTTTGGGTCGCTTACTGCTTCCAGACAAGGACAGTACCCCCGGAGTCCCCGAACAATAGGTCGGTGCGTGCTGGAGTCCGAGGAATTACTTTTCCTCCCCCGGCAGTCGGCAAGTCGATCCGGGCAAAGCCTTAGGTCCCATCTGGGTCACCAAAAACTGTTGTCCAAAAAGCAGATCCATTGCCCGGTGTGCAATACGCCAATAATCACACACTCAGGAGAGACATTGAGTATTTATTTTCAGGTTTTCTTGCCAAGTTGGCAATGTTCTGATTAATACCCTCCTCATGGCCTAGGTGCTCCAGGATGAATGGATACCAAATGTTTGTTCTTCTGATTAGGGATGATTTAAGTATCCTGCTGGTCAGCTTCAAGGAATGCTAACTGCTCCTTCCTCTGATAAGAATATCCCTCAGTATGTCAACTAAATATAGACAAAGAACACCTGAACTCAGCACACTTTTAGCTAAGTTTTAGAGTTAGTTTTCAACAGCCCTGTATGTTAGGGAGTGTAATGACTGTCTAGAGTTTGAGGATGGTGATGACAGGGTCGAGTGTTTATGGGTAAGAATCAGGGGGAAGGCCAACAAGGCAGATATCGTGGTGGGAATCTGTTATAGACCACCTGTCGGGGACCGAGGGGATGCACTTCAGTTGTATTTAATCAGTGGTCAAGGAGGCCCTCCCGTTGAGTCATGAGGTTCAGAAAGGACCCCCTTGCTTTCTAAACTCCTTCTCAGAGAGGAGTTTAGGTGCGGCTGGATCCAGTCCTAGTCTCAGACTTGGTCAACGGTTTATGTCTCAAGGAGTATATCAGGTCCCGAGAGGGCCGTCCTGGACGACTCACTCTGAGATAACTGAGGTTCGAGATACCCTTGGGCTAAATTAAGGTGGCTTAACACCAAACAATCAATAGAAAAGTTTTATTTATGGCAGAAGCTATTTGAACCTTGAATCATACAAAGGGATAAGCTATTTAAACCTTGGGCGGCCTGTAACATACGAAAGAGAGAGTAAGATAGAAAGATAGAGACAAAGGAAAGATAGAGGTAAAGGAAAGATAGAGGAAAGATCCTGATCACCACCCTGGGTTCCAGCGATGTCTCTGGTCCGGTTCCATCGGATGGTGGGTGCGTGCACCCAGCCCCTCTGAGTTGTGCTATTTATAGACTAGTCTCTGTCTCCAGTCCCGCTTCGTATGCTAATTACTTTGCACACTAGTCTGTTGTTCTTGAACCTTCTCAAAAGGAGTTGGGGGGTTTGAGGCTAGTGATTTCAGTGCCTCCCCCCCATCCTGTCAGAGACACAGGGACGATGCTGTCTCAGGCTCATTTGTTTTTTAAACAATTACTCAAGATAAGGCCCAGAAAAGTGCTATCCTGCCTCCACAAGATCCTCCCTTCCAGCTGCACCTTATCTGTTTGTGTGATAACATTCCTTCCTGCCAGGTCCTCCTTTGTCAAGTGTTTGAGACATTAACTCTTTCAGCTTCTCAGTCTCTTACACCACCCAACCAGGACGAGGAGGCAGATGAAGTATTCTGCAAGCAGCTGGGAGAAGCCTCATGATCGCTAGCCCTTGTTCTCGTGGGGGACTTCAACTTGCCAGATGCCTGCTGGAAATACAATGCAGCAGAGAGGAACCAGTCCAGGAGGTTCCTGGAGTGTGTGGAAGATAAATTCCTCACACAGCTGGTGAGGGAGCCAACGAGAGAAGGCGCCCCGTTGGACCTGTTGTTTGTGAACAGAGAAGGTCTTGTGGGTGATGTGATGGTTGGAGGCCATCTTGGGCACAGTGACCACGAAATGATAGAGTTTTTGATTCTTGGAGAAGGAAGGAGTGGGGTCAGCAGAACTGCCACCTTGGACTTCCAGAGGGCAGACTTTGGCCTGTTTAGGAGTCTGGTTGGCAGAGTCCCTTGGGAGGCAGTCCTGGAGGGCAAAGGAGTCCAGGAAGGCTGGACATTCTTCAAGAAGGAAATCTTAAAGGCGCAGGAGCAGCCGTCCCCATGAGCCGAAAGACGAGCCGGCGGGGAAGAAGACCGGCCTGGCTGAGCAGAGAGCTTCAGCTGGAACTCAGGAAAAAAAGGAGAGTTTATGACCTTTGGAGGAAGGGGCAGGCAACTCAGGAGGACTACAAGGATGTCGTGAGGTTATGCAGGGAGAAAATTAGAAGGGCCAAAGCCCAACTAGAACTTAGTCTGGCTACTGCCATAACAGACAACAAAAAGTGTTTCTATAAATACATTAGCAATAAAAGGGGGGCGAAGGAGAATCTCCCTCCTTTACTGGTTGTGGGGGGAGACATAGTGACAAAGGATGAGGAAAAGGCTGAGGTGCTTAATGCCTTCTTTGCCTCAGTCTTTAACAGCAAGGGAAGTTGTTCTCGGGGTACCCAGCCCCTGAGCAGGAAGACAGGGATGGGAGCAGAATGAAGCCCCCATAATCCAAGGGTAGCCAATTTAACTCTCGTGATTCTAGTTGATGCTACCACTGTCGAAACATGAAAGAATTTGTTTGAAATGTTCAAAGGAATAGCAGTTACTAGACAATTAGTTGTAGGATATAACAAGCACAATATTCTGAGGAGGAGAAGGATCACAGAGTTTTGTTGCCTTTGTTTTTTATTATCTAGTTTATGAAACCCATAGAATCATTTAGGTTGAAAAAGACCTTTAAGATCATCGAGTCCAACCATTAACCTAACACTGCCAAGTCCACCACTAAACCACGTCCCTAAGCGCCACGTCTATACATCTTTTAAACACCTCCAGGGATGGTGACTCCACCACTGCCCTGGGCAGCCTGTTCCAATGCTTGACAACCCTTTCGGTGAAGAAATGTTTCCTGATGTCCAATCTAAACCTCCCCTGGCGCAACTTGAGGCCATTTCCTCTCGTCCTATCACTTGTTACTTGGGAAAAGAGACCGACCCCCCACCTCGCTACAACCTCCTTTCAGGGAGTTGTAGAGAGCAAGAAGGTCTCCCCTCAGCCTCCTTTTCTCCAGGCTAAACATCCCCAGTTCCCTCAGCCGCTCCTCATAGGACTTGTGTTCCAGACCCTTCACCAGCTTCGTTGCCTTTCTCTGGACACGCTCCAGCACCTCAAAGTCTGTCTTGTAGTGAGGGGCCCAAAACTGAACACAGTACTCGAGGTGCGGCCTCGCCAGGGCCGAGTACAGGGGGACGATCACTTCCCTACTCCTGCTGGCCACACTATTTCTGATACAGGCCAGGATGCCGTTGGCCTTCTTGGCCACCTGGGCACACTGCTGGCTCATATTCAGCCAGCTGTCGACCAACACCCCCAGGTCCTTTTCCGCCGGGCACTTTCCAGCCACTCCCCACCAAGCCTGTAGCGTTGCCTGGGGTTGGTGTGAACCAAGGGCAGGACCCGGCACTTGGCCTTGTTGAATCTCATGCCATTGGCCTCGGCCCGTTGATCCAGCCTGTCCAGATCCCTCTTTAGCACCTTCCTACCGTCAAGCAGATCAACACTCCTGCCCAACTTGGTGTCATCTGCAAACTTAGTGAGGGTGCACTCGATCCCCTCGTCTAGATCACTGATCATAGAATCATAGAATAGTTTGGGTTGGAAGGGACCTTTAAAGGCCATCTAGTCCAACCCCCTGCTATGAGCAGGGACATCCTCAACTAGATTAGGTTGCCCAGAGCCCCGTCCAGCCTGACCTTGAATGTTTCCAGGGATGGGGCATCTACCACCTCTCTGGGCAACCTGTTCCAGTGTTTCACCACCCTCATTGTAAAAAACTTCTTCCTTATGTCTAGTCTATATCTCCCCTCCTTTAATTTAAAACTATCACCCCTTGTCCTATCACAGCAGGCCCTGCTAAAAAGTTTTTCCCATTATTTCCAAAAATATCTGTTAAAGCTATTAAACAGAACTGGCCCCAATACTGAGCCCTGGGGGACACCACTTGTGACCGGCTGCCAACCGGATTTAACTCCATTCGCCACAACTCTTTGGGCCCGGCCATCCAGCCAGTTTCTTACCCAGTGCAGAATATGCCCATCCAAGCCATGGGTAGCCAGTTTCTCCAGGAGGATGCTGTGGGAGACGGTGTCA
The DNA here is from genome assembly GCA_009819775.1 of Phoenicopterus ruber ruber. Classification (NCBI taxonomy): domain Eukaryota; kingdom Metazoa; phylum Chordata; class Aves; order Phoenicopteriformes; family Phoenicopteridae; genus Phoenicopterus; species Phoenicopterus ruber. Next base: position 33,386,523 of record CM020247.1, read on the forward strand.
AAGGCTTTACTAAAGTCCAGGTACACAACGTCCACAGCCTTTCCCTCATCCACTAAGCAGGTCACCATGTCATAGAAGGAGATCAGGTCGGTCAGGCAACTGTCAGACTGACAGGCCTGTAGTTCCCCGGATCCTCCTTCTGGCCCTTCTTGTAGATGGGCATCACATTTGCTAACCTCCAGTCAACTGGGACCTCCCTGGTTAGCCAGGACTGCTGATAAATGATGGAGAGTGGCTTGGTGAGCACTTCTGCCAGCTCCTTCAGCACCCTTGGGTGGATCCCATCCGGCCCCATAGACTTGTGCGTGTCTAGGTGGTGTAGCAGGTCACTGACCATTTCCCCTTGGACTACGGGGTCGTCATTCTGCTCCCCTGCCCCATCTTCCTGCTCAGGGGGCTGGGTGTCCAGAGAACAACTTCCCTTGCTGTTAAAGACTGAGGCAAAGAAGGCATTTAGCACCTCAGCCTTTTCCTCATCCCTTGACTCTATGTTTCCCCCTGCATCCAATAGAGGAGGGAGATTCTCCTTAGCCCCCTTTTTATTGTTAATGTATTTGTAGAAAGACTTTTTGTTGTCTGTTATGGCAGTAGCCAGACTAAGTTCTAGCTGGGCTTTGGCCCTTCTAATTTTCTCCCTGGATGACCTCACAACATCCTTGTAGTCCTCCTGAGTTGCCTGCCCCTTCCTCCAAAGGTCATAAACTCTCTCTCCTCCCCCCCCCCCCGAGTTCCAGCTGAAGCTCTCTGTTCAGCCAGGCCGCTCTTCTTCCCTGCCAACTCGTCTTTCAGCACTTAGGGACAGCCTGCTGCTGTGCCGTTAAGGAACAGTTAAATTTGCCAGACAAGAAAATACATTTTTTCTTTTTATTGAATGGAACTACATGCTTAAAATTACACTTTCCCATGTATAATTGCAGTATCTGGACATATACAGTTAAATCCATATTCTAGAAAATATCTTAATTACTACCATAAACAAATTAGCCTTGTTACAGTGTTACATCTGCTGTCATCATTGGTAATAGGGTAACAGCACACCTAGGTTAGAAGGAAGTTTCAGTTTGTTTATTGCAATAGGGAATTTCAAAAAGGCTTGGTTTTCCCCACAGCCCATGAGTACTGTCACAGATGAGTACTTTTGAAAAGTCTCATCTTTGAAAGCCTTCTGCTTCTTTGACAGTTTTGAAGTCTTTTTGTACGAGTGATTAATATTATTCCTGTGCAACTTCACCTGAGGTGTTCTTGATGTTTTTGCTCTATAAGCAATTAAATTAATTTTTAAAGCAGGAGAAGCTGACTATGGTGCAACAAGAACCAGCAAATAAAGTCAGTAGTCAAACTTACTTTTCCCTTTTTAAGTTACAACATTACAGTTGCTTACAATTTTAAACTTTAATTCAAATATTGTAATGGACAGGTTTGGCCTCAAAACAAATCAATAGCCTAATTTGACTTCTTGGCTAATAGGGACTAATAGGGACATGGGATTTTACTTCAATTTCTCCATCAAACCTAAGCTTTAAGCTAACCAAAAGCATTCCTTTGAAATAGCTATGAAAAATGTTTTCATCTTAATACCTCAACAGTTGTAGAAATCCAGACTCCAGAACCAAACCCTCTCAGGGCTTGTCATCCATGGCCTCTCCCCATCATGACTCTCAGTGTTGACCAGTATGGCCATAGTAATATGGCCAGGAGTTACCTAAGGACATTACCCTTGGTTACAAATTTCATCTCATCTCTGATATAAACTCAATTTCTAGATGCAGCACCTCCTTACGATTTGCCTGCTAGGTTCGATCCTTCAATTTACTTTCCCATATCTTTTACTGAAATCACACTGAGAATCTGCTAATTCTTGTTCAAAGATCTCAAAAATTATGCTTGGCCCCAAACCATAAGTAAATATTATTTGTATATTCTGCTCTACGTTCAAGTTGCCAACCTATCAAACAGAAAAATTCTTTCAATAATGTGTACAGCATTTAGAGTTGTACACTGCTGTAAAGCGCTGGAGAATATGTTTTAGAATGATTTCAACAGGACAATATATGAACAGAGTGCTAATATAAGGTTTTGATTTATGTGGGGGTTTTGTTTGTTTGTTTTCAAAAACATAAAACCAAGTGAACCATTCTCGTGCTTGCCTATTTTCCTGGTAAAAACAGTAAATTAATATAGAAAAATACCCCAGTGTTTTCAGTTTAAGCAAAGCAATATTGTAAGGTGTGTGATATCCCAGAATTGAACAAAAGAGAAAGCATGAAACTAAAGTTTAAATTGCATAAAGATAGAGCATTATATAGCAGAAAAGTAAATTAGAATAAAAGTTACTTCACAATCTTCTAAGATATCTGCAACACAGATAAGCAAACTCCTTGTACTGGGTTTATGTGGCAAGGTTTTGGTAGCTGTAGGGGGGGAATGTGTAGGGGTGGCCTCTTTGAAAAGAGACCAGGGGCTGCCCTCATGTCAGACAGAGCCAGTTCCAGCTGGCTCCAAAATGGACCCACCGCTGGCCAAAGCTGAGCCAATCAGCGATGCTGGTGGTGCCCCTGTGAAAACATTATTAAGAAAGGGTAAAATATGCTGCACAGATGTGAGAGAGAGGAGTGAGAAAAATGTAAGAGAAACAACTCTGCAGGCACCAAGGTCAGTGGAGAAGGATGGGGAACAGGTACTCCAGGCACCTGAGCAGTTACCCCTGCAGCCCATGGAGAAGACCATGGTGATGCAGGTTGTCCCCCTGCAGCCCATGGAGGACCAGGTCAGAATAGATATCCACCTGCAGCCTGTGGAGGACCCCACACCGCAGCAGATGGATATGCCCCGAAGGAAGCTGTAGCCGTGGAGAGGCCATGCTGGAGCAGGCTCCTGGCAGAAACTGTGGTCCATGGAGAAGAGCCCATATAGGAGCAGGTTTTCTGGTAGGAACTGCAGCCTGTGGGGGATGCACGCTGGAGCAGTCTGTTCCTGAAGGACTGTACCCCGTGGAGAGAACCCATGCTGAAGCAGTTCTTGAATAACTGCAGCCCATGGAAGGGACCCCGTGCAGGAGCAGGGAAAAAGAGTGAAGAGGAAGGAGCAGCAGAGAGGAAGCGTTATGAACTGAACCCCCCATTCCTCATCCCCCATCCCCCATGTGCTGCTTGGGGATGGGGGTAGGAGATAGAAGAGTCAGGAATGAAGGAGTGAAGTTGAGCCTGTGAAGAAGGTGGAGTGGGGCGGAAGGTGTTTTTACCATCCTACTCTGTTATTCATTGGCAATAAATTAAATCAATCTTCCCTACGTCGAGTCTGTTTTGCCCATGATGGTAATTGGTAAGCAATCTCCCTGTCCTTATCTTGACCCATGAGCGAGAGGTGATCCATCACCTTATTTTCTCCCCCTTTCTTGTTGAGGAGAGGGAGTAATAGAGCAGCTTGGTGGGTGCCTGGCAGCCAACCAAGGTTAACCCACTGCAGTCCTCTAGTACAACATTTTAACCAACAAATCTTATTTCTTTTGAATCAATATTTACCACAAAATCAAAAATATTTTCCTATTTATCTCAAAAATCTTGCATAAAATAAACAGACATCAGTTTAGACTGTTTCATTAGTTAACTACAGATTTCTACATAAGGTAACAGGCAGAGGCAATAGCACACCAGACATGCCACTGAAGGTAACTCAGTATTTTGGGTTTTCTTTTTTTAAAATCAGTTTCGCGTTAAGATAATTTTGCAATTTAACACTGACAACAGTCTGTTTAATCTTGGTTTTAATCAACAGTTTTCTCCAGTCTTCCTAAAAACTTACTGTTTGATTATTCCTTGTAAGTTAATTCCTGGTTAGTTATTTGATTAGGTACGTTATGTAAGCTGTCATAGCTTGACTAGTTTTGTAGTAGAGATGAAGGTGGAAACTGTAACAAGGGAGTGTTAGCACTAGCACAAAGTATAGTTCACTCACATTCTAGATGTGTATGGTGTCTGCTCAGAGCAGCAACAGTTAGAAAGGCTTAAAGCTGTCAACCTCATCTACACTAAAGCTCTCACCAACATCTCCATCAAGCTGAATTACTACCAGTGAAACAGTATTCATCAAAAAAGTAGTGTTTGATGTAGGAGGTGAAACCACAGAAGATGTACTCTGGATACTTGCCCAGAGGAATGCTAGTAGCGATGGGCAGGCTGGTACTCCCTCTCCCTTCCCCTCATAAACAGGCCTTTAACCCAGTACTGAGCACATGCAAAGCTCAAGAACCACTGACCTCTCTGAGCTGTGGGACAGGTCATGCGTCAGGGTAATGTGTAAATACCATGTCCTGAGTTTATAGTTATCATTTACTCAAACATGTCTTGTCATTCACAAGAACAAGTCACCACAACTTTACAACAGCATCACTATAACACCATGGCCTTTCTTCTTTTTAAGTGTCTGTTTTTGGATGGGGGAGCATTTGTTAAAAAAAAAAAAAAAACAAAACAAAAACAAAAAACCCAAAACCAACACCCAGGCAACAACCCTACAGGCCCAAGGTACATGAAAATCTGCCATTTGTCTCCAGTTCAGTTACACACATGGTAGCAGCAGTGAAAACTTTAGACATTGCCTACGCTGACAGGATACCTCCCCACCATCAACACCATTCAGCAGCACCAATAGAAAGCCAATGGCTTTTGAAGGAAGAGGCATTGGCACTGGTTGGTATTTTAATCTGTGCCTTACCCACACCTCCTTTGTGCACAGAGCAGGGCCAGATAGTGCCTGTGCAAACGACAGAATATGCCAGGCAGAGGCAGGGTGAGGTGTCTCCCTGCCCCAAGGCAGGAGAGCAGTTCCCCGGAGACCTAGCGGCAGCTACTTGCACGCACGCACGCACGCACGCACGCACGCACGCACGCACGCACGCACGCACGCACGCACGCACGCACGCACGCACGCACTCAGCAGCCGCCGCCGCCGCAGCTTGAGTTCCCGGCAGGTGTCCTACTTATCATGACGCAGCTGCCGCTTGATCTCGGCGCTGATATGCTGCAACTCCTCCTTAGCAGAGAGGCAGCAGCCAGTCATAGCCAACGGCACCCTGGCTCCTGCTGCCAGAGGGGAGGCGAGTAAAATCTTTTCCCAGCTGGGGAAGTCTGTTTCAGGTGTCCTGCCAGTGTCCCAGGAACCCACCTTACCACATAGTAGGGAAATAGTTGACTCCTGCCTCTACTTAGTTGTTCAGTGTCAGTGGGATCTGGGCTGAGCTATTTCACTGCTACTGTGAATCCTGCTAACAAGTAGCAATTACCATTATTACAAAAAGTGAGTTTGCTATTCCTAAATGTACAAAACACTGATTTATTACAGAGCCATCACCCACTCTTTTGAGGATATGGAACTGCAAGCAAGCTCCTGAAGTAATGTAGTGCCAAAGGGAAAGAACTACATACTCAATTTTGCTAAAACTGCAAACATAACTGTGTGCTGAGGGTGGTCAAGTTGGCAAGTCCTTCAGGTTAGAGATCCATGGGGTTTCAGGAGTGCTTTCAGTTCAGCCCCTTCTCTTCTGTGGGCAGAACAATCTCCAGAGCTGTTTTGCATTACAGGAACAGGTGTGTTCCTACATCATATTCCATGTCCCAGACTTTGAAGACTCATTAATGAGTTTGCAAAAGGTGGTGAATGTGTTATTTATGACTTTCTAATTCTAATAAAGGTCTGTAAAATCAGCACATAATTTTAAAATTGGTTAAACATGTATGTTTTCCAAGTTATTTCAGGTTGAGAAAGCAATTTTTCTGGTTTGTTTTAGGTTTTTAGTTTGTGGAGTGGGGTTTTTTTTGTTTGTTTTTTGGTGGGGGAGAAATTTATTATACAGAAGCCAGACCCTCAAGTTTATAATAACACAGTGTATACAGTAAAAATCAAATTTTTTGAGATTTATCCGCTTTCTCTGTGTATTTCTTCAAAGTTTTATTAGACTCTGATTCTTTACTTTGTCATCTTTCCTATCATATTTTTCTTTTCTGGTTTATTCTGAAGAAAACACAAACCCAATAATGGCACTTGAGCTTTTGAACTTGCAATGTTTTAAATGCATTCAGTAACAAGCCTCAAAGTTTATGCAACAGTGATAGGTGAATCTGCTAGAACAATAAGTATATATTTATTTAAATAAGCATAACTGGTTGATTTGTTGATTTCTTAACCAAAGGTAGTTGTATGTATTTATGTTTTAAATGTAAAATAATTTTTAAAAGATAAAGCTAAGTAAGGTCCACAGAAAATTATATCCACCTTCACCAATTAAATATGTGAGTAAGCAATTATAAAGAAGTTACTTCATAATTTGAAAGCTAAATATTTTTTTACTTTTAGTGATAGTAACTTCTTGTAATATCTCCCTAATATGAGAAAGAATGTGAGCAGGATTTAAAGGAGTCAGGATCCTCCAAGTTTGCTGATCCTGGAGTTTCATAGAAATGTGGTTATTTTGTGAATAATGTTATTCATTGCTAGTGCAGGTTAATATTTGCCTTGCCAAACAATATTTGTTGACCAGTACATACAGTTTGAGATAAATGTCAGAATTAGTTTTTTGGTGAACTACAGAAAGGTGTACACAGTAGTACAATTCCCACTACCCTAACAACTTTGAAAATTCACATCATATCTCTGTTCCCACATTAGTACTGGCTCTCTAAGGAAAAATTCAAAGTCCATGTAATCCAAATTTTGTCTTAATGTATTTCCTTTACATTTATTGGTGTTACGCAAAGGCAAAAATAAGCATCTACAGAAGAGTTTTCAGGATTGTGCTATATGAGGTTTTCTGCTTGGTTCCATTGAAATACACCTGCTCACTTCTTAAGAAACAGCAGTAAAACTTCTTTTTCAAAACATGAGGATCCCAATTCCCTCATCAGTGATTCTTTAAAAAAAGCGCTGTAATCCAACAGGCAAAGGAAGGGAGAGGAAAAGAGAAGCTACACAGGTTCCTGTCTTATGGGTAGCAGGGTAAGGCTTCTAGATCAGTATTTCTTCAGAATACTTGTGTGCCATAATACAGTCAAGTTCTGGATAATTTCTCAGTGACTGTGGAGTTCCTTGTAAATATTGTAACAATTAGGCTGAAGAAGTCTTCCTGACATATTATGCTTTATTTCATCTAGTCCTCCATCTAAGAGCAAGTTAGTATATTGTAAGAAATCCTTTAGGCAACTTATTCCTGGAACTAACATTTATGTCTTTCTTCCCATCATCAGTGTTATTTTTTCCAGCTTACTTGCTGCTTTCCTGCTTGCACTGCTTACAGTTTGATTATCCTGTAGCTGATTAATAGATTTGTGCAGACTGCAAGGCTACAGATATTTTATGCTGAGTCCCTGAGGGTTTTGTTTATCCAAAATGCTGCTACATCTCTTTGTGCAGTTGAAGAGCAAGCAGCATAAGTACTCAAAGTACCCAGCAGCCACTTCTTTGAATCATAGAATTGTTTAGGTTGGAAGAGACCTTTAAGATCATCGAGTCCAACCATAAAGTCTCCACATTGAGTCTTGTTGTAGCAGCCTCTGGGCTTTATGAAGAGTTACAGTCAAAGAGACTGTGCAGAACAATAAGACTTAATGATATTTTCTAGACCAGTTATTAGTACCCAGCAACATTTCCCATTAACCCTTCTGGCTGATCTACCATTAACCAGACCTGCCTACTCCCACAGCTACAGGCATCTTAACTCCTAAAAATCTTGAGAAGGCTGCCAAAAAACAATGGCTATGTAAAAGGTTGGTGTCTGTACAGTCTCTCTTGAGCAGATAAGATTTCAGAAACAGGAATCACTTATCAGTTGATTATAATATAAGTTACCACCAGTGGTGGAAATTCTGCGTTTAACTAAACAAAGCATATGTTTTGCTAAGGGTGAATTTTTCTTTTTTTTTTTTTTTTCCCCCTACTTTGGGATTATGTAAAAATGCTTAGAATTCAAACATATTGTCTTACAAAGCCTGTGTTTCTGAAAAAGCTGTGCTTGCATGCAATTGGGAGAAGGTGTTTGAATTCATCCTTGTTTCTTAAAGTGGGGTGGTGGTGATGTTTGACCTCACTAAGGATAGTCAGGAAGTCATTTTCAATGAGTATCTTGTAATAAGATCATTAAAAAAATGTAAAGATCTGCACTTCCTGCTGCTTGCATATTCTTATTCTTCAAGAACAAAGGCACATAAAATCTATACACTGCTCTTTTCAGCTAATCAGGTCTTCATTGTTGTTATACTTACCATGGGAGTGAACATCACCTTCAAATATGGAGAATACCAACTAAAAAAAATAAGAAACAGTGCTCTGTAACAACCAGAAAGAGACTGGATGTTATGGTTTTGATTGGAGGTAGGAGAACAGCTACTGTAGAATGAACTTCCAGTTGTTTCATAACCTCATATTTTGAGGTTACCCTGTGAAGGTGCCAGAGCCCTGGCACAGGCTGCCCAGGGAGGGTGTGGAGTCTCCTTCTCTGGAGATATTCAAAACCCACCTGGACGTGATCCTGTGCAGCCTGCGCTGGGTGACCCTGCTCTGGCAGGGGGGGTTGGACTAGACGATCTCCAGAGGTCCCTTCCAACCCCTACCATTCTGTGATTCTGTGATTTTATTATATGCTCTACATGAAGGTACTTGGTTGAATGAAAAAGGTAATGAGTATAGAAATGGGGCAGATCATGCTTTAGAAAAAACACGAGCAAAATTGTGTCAATGTAGGTTCAGTGAGGGAAATAATACATAACAGTATTTTGCAATTTTTAAAAGTTTTGTTTTGTAGAAGGCTGAAGGTGGACTTTGTTCAGATTGAGAGAGAAATTCAAGGCTGAATACCCATGACTGACCAATAAAACACCTACAATGGAAGAAGGCTCAGAGGAGATGGGCAAGGGTGATGTGCCCATGAAGCTCAGGGAATAATATGTAGGGTGTGACTGACCACAGCTGTTGCGAAGAAAGCTGACTTTTTATCTCAACACAAAGGGGACTGGAGGGTGGCCTTTGTTTTATCTATAACAGCTATGTCAGTTGAGTAGATCAACTGAACAACTAGCGAAAGAATTTCGAAGAGAGCAACGGCCTTGAGCTGGTTTCAACCCATGTATTCCTTCCTGGTGATTGGGGACACCCAGTGTTGTGACAGGGAGCATATTATAAAGACCAGTAATGGGAATCACATTGGTATTGTGATTGAACTCTGTATTGTAATTGATATATTTTGCTAAGTGTAACTTACACTTGTATTGCGTTATGCAATATATTTTGTATCACTCTGCTAAATCAGAAATCCTGTGTAACATCAACTATCTTCAAATAAGTAAATTTGATATTAAACATTACACCCTCCATGCATGGAATATCTAAAAGGACCTGGTCAGAGAGTATTGTACTCCGACAATGCCTGATACCAATATTTCAATTTCACTCCTAAATTACATATAGTCTTTTTTTCCTTAACTACTTCTAGACAAGAATATATTCTCAACTACTATGAGCAAGAGCAGTGGTAGAAAAGCAGTATAAATCCTGCTCTCATTCGCTGAAGAAGTACTGAAAAATGAAAATTTTGTATTTCTGGGCCTTCACAGAGCATGATCATTTTAACCTCTGAAAAAATGGATAAAGAATTTTTATTTGGTAATGTTTTGTGTCCAGTTTCCTTGGGAGTAAACAACTATGTAAGACAGAGATTCAAAGACAAACAGACTCTAAAAGTTATGTGTATTTCAACATTGTGGGATGCAAATAAACTAAATTTTGCACTAACAATTATGTGTGGCTTTCTCCTTAGGTTGGGTGGTTTAGTTGCTATTTGTATTGTTAATTTACACAGTGATGAAGTTTTATTCCAGCTGACTTCTTTATTTTCTTTGGCATATGTGCACTTTGTGCAGTTTATTGCTTGGTAACTCACGGTAGCTACACTCCTTAAAAGGAATAGGCTCAGTGAAAGTTTCTTACTGGCTCAATCAAGTTTGACAGGTTTAATGAGCCCAAATACTGGTGCAGTGAAAAATATCCCAGATTTAACCATCTTCCAAGTACGCATTATTACCCTTCAACAGCAAAGCCTGAATTAAAGGATACCAATTAAAGTAGCACTTAAAAAAGTGAACAACTAATTGGATAAAATCACAAAGCAGTAAAAATCTCAAAACAGAAAACTGGTCCTTGCAGTGGGAGTACTTTAAAAACAGATGACCAGGAGTTATCACTGCAAAATTTTGCTAATCTAATTACATGGTAGACTAATCTCATTTTTGCAACATGAAGTTTTTCTCTACCCTAACACTACAAACAAGAAGTGGTGAGAGTAAAATAAAACTTCTGGTAGCCCATCTAATGAGAGGAATTAAGAAAGATGTTGAGGAAGAACAGTAAATGAGGAAGCAAAGGAAGTGTCAGATGATGTTTCTCGTAAGTGGAAGGAAAAAAGAAAGAATCCTATCAAATCCTTAAGTAACTCCATGTGTGAATACTTCTATAAAGAGCAGATTTAAAGAAAACCCATATATTTACTATTACAACCACTAAATTGAATTAATATTATATTAATGTTCCAGTATCTATGGAGGAACTAAAACTGCACTCTCTTGTTATAGCGGTGGATCCAAATAGCAATCTTTGGATTCTGTCAGGTTCAAATATTTTATGATGCTCATAAATAACACAGTAAATAACTCCAGGTTCAAAGAGGGACTTAAAAGCATAGTAGCTTAAAAGATATTTTGTAAAAAATACATGTTTCCATCACTGGCAAATACAATAAAGTTTTGCATTTTTTATATCATCTTTTATTGCATAGTCTAAACTTCACTAACATTAATACATCACCTCTCAGAAAAGCCTGTTTGGATGGACTGTTTTTTTCTCTCTCTGCTCTACCACCCCTATTTGAAATGGAAGAGAGAAATGAATCAATTTCCACTAGATCATACAATGACTATCGCAGAGTGGGAACAGGAAGCCTATTTATATAACTGGTTTCTGGTCAGATGACTAATCTTTTTCATCATAATTCAGGTTTTAAAAAGGCCACTTCAGATTGTCTGCAAAGAATTTGTGTTTTAAAAGTTTCTGCATATAATTTTTAGAAAAAGAAATTAGATTTTATTATTGAAGAGGTTAATATCCCCCCCAAACACAATTTTCTAACACATTACAGGCAGGAGCTTTAGGAGCAATTAGTTGTGATCTTTTTTAAGTCAATGGTTTATAACATCCTTCCTCCCTCTCTTCCTAACCCTGCTAGATTTTTTTTTTTTTTTCAGTTAGTGCATGTGTTCCCATACATTTAATATCCTTAAAGCTTTGAGTTACCAGGAACTAAAGACTTAGAAATGACATGTTTAACTGAGAACGCCAAGCGGCCTGTTTTATGCACTCTTCTTAGTACAGAGATTGTAATCAGATATATCAATGCTCCATTCCTGTAACTCATTCCTTCAGGTATAAGCTAAGTTACAAAAATCAACATATATAAGATGCAAGCCATATTAAATGAAGAGCTTTGAAAGCTACTGTTAAAATTTTAAATTGGGTTTAACGGAGAGCACTTAATTAAAGGGATCACATAGGGATAGCTGAAATAATAGTCTAAATTGCTGAGTGACTGAATTTTGGACAAAATCTAAGATGTAACTGATGAAAGAAGGAGCGATTTATGAGAGGACAGGATGCCCTGGAGCAGGGAGTATGGGAGACAAAACAAGGGGATAAGGAAGCCTAATCAAGGGGCCCGAGGATGGCACATCCTTGTTTGAGTCCTTGAATTTGTAACTGAATGAGCATTCCAAGAAGAAGGTAAACAGAAGGTAAACAGACCTCTGTGTGAACTTAGCTCGTTAACATAGTAAAAGTCACACCCCTAGGCTGTGGAGTCGCCCCCTACTCTCAGAAGCCCCTTCCCCATAGAGCATGCGTAGTAAAATAAATGTGTGCTGCGCCTTTCATTAGAGACAGACATGTAAGGACCAATGGGCAAGAGGGTAACTAAGCGTAACTGTGAAAGTACTGATAACAGTTGCTCAAAGTGTTTAAATGTTAACCGTGTGTTAGCCGGGGTGTGCTAGCTTTGTGGAGTTACCACCTAGCACCCATCTTTGCGCAAATATGAATGAAATTAAATACCTCTACTCTGTGTGTATATTGGCAGTTTGCACACCAGGTAAACGACCCCACTTGAGGGACAACATAACCAGAGGTTGCAGGAAACACTGAATTTTTATACCACGGTAGGAGTGAAATTCTATCCCCAAATAATCTTCACAGACTTGGATGAAACAAATTAGGAACAAAACAAAATCCTGTTTATGTCTGGAAATACAGTCCACTGAATCAAAACCATTTAAAATATTGAAAATAATTAAAATCATGTGATTTATATCCATAAGTTATATGGAAAGTAATATGAAGGCTGCCTTTCATGAATATACAGACTGGTCTCTGAAAGATAGCACTGTTGGTTTCTTTAAGATAGAACATTTTATGGTTCAATATGTTCCGCAGACAAGGCAGTGGAAATAGAACAGATGATTGCCTACCCAACTTAATTATCAAAAGACTGAGAAACATTAGTGAAAATAGGCTTTTGGATTCATTCGTTGAAATGAATTAAGAAAAGAAATAATCTAGGAAATCGGTCACAAAGTTCCTGAAAATGTTCAAGGTAAATGTTCAACAAGAATTAGACAATACATAAAAGGAAATTTGACTTCAAAAATTATAATAAAAAGTGATTAAAATACATATTGCTAATTTTGTACAATGGAAAACACTAGAGCTGCTGATAATGTCAGCAGTAACAGCAAGTTCTGACAATGTTTGGTGCCCAACATGGAGCTCGAACCCACAACCCTGGGATTGAGTCCCATGCTCTTCCAAAAAGGACTGTCATGGGTTGACCCTGGCTGGATGCCAGGTGCCCACCAAAGCCGCTCTCTCACTCCCCTCCTCAGCTGGACAGGGGAGAGAAAATATAACGAAAGGCTCGTGGGTCGAGAAAAGGACAGGGAGATCACTCAGCAATTACCGTCACCGGCAAAACAGACTCGACTTGGGGAAAAAGTAATTTAATTAATTGCCAATCAAATCAGAGTAGGACAATGAGAAATAAAACCAAATCTTAAAAATCCCTTCCCCCCACCCCTCCCTTCTTCCCGGGCTCAACTTCACTCCCGATTTTCTCTCCCTCCTCCCCCACAGTGGCGCAGGGGGACGGGGAATGGGGGTTGTGGTCAGTTCATCACACGTTGTCTCTGCCGCTCCTTCCTCCTCAGGGGGAGGACTCCTCACACTCTGCCCCTGCTCCAGCGTGGGGTCCCTCTGTCGTGGTTTAACCCCAGATGGTAACCAAAAAAACCACTCAGCCACTCACTCACTCCCCCACTCCACAGTGGGGTGGAGAATCAGAAAGAAAGGAAAATTTGCGGGTTGAGATAAAAGCAGTTCACCAGGACAGCAAAGGAAAAATATAAAAGTATATTAATAATGATAATATATATAAGGATAACAGAATATATAAAACAAACGATACACAATTTCTCACCACCTGACGACCGATACAGCCCATCCCGAGCAGCAGGCAGGGAGCAGGGGTATCCCCCCCAGCTATCCCAGAACAGCAAGTTCCAGGGAAAGCAGGCGAGGGAACAAACACCCAAACAAACGAAAAGGCCCGAATGAACAAAAAAAAAAACCCCCCAAAACAATCCCCCCAAAACAACCCCCCCCCCCCCCGCCCCAAACAAACCCCAAAAAAAGAAAAACAGGGAAACAAAAAGCAACCCGAAGGGAAGCTTAAGGCACTAAGGGTCTAAAAGCCAGTGGCCCACCGGCCGACCCTCACTTATCCCGGGCATGACATCTCTGGTATGGAATACTCTCTTTGGCCAGTTTGGATCAACTATTCTGGCTCTACCCCTCCCAAGTTTTTGCATCTGCACATTAGCAAAACCTGGGAAACTGCAAAATGTCCTTGATCATTTAGCAGCAACCAGCAACATCAGTGTGCTATCACCATTCTTCTCACACTAAATCCAAAACACAGTAGCAGGTTGAGGAGTATCAGGGAGTGTGAGAGGGAGATCGACTATTGGACTCGCACCCTGCCCTCCCTGAGACAGGCGCAACAGGCAGCCAGGGTGCCTGTCGCGGGGGACTCCCTGTCCCGATCCTCTCCCTGCATGGCTGAACACAGGGACTTAGGGGACAATGGCAACTAGTGCCTCCCTGGCGAGGCAGGCTTATCTCCTCAGCGCCTACCCCACCTCCGCAGGTGCCCTTGCACAATAGGTATGAGGCCCTGCCGCTGGAACCAAACAATGACAAGGCTGATGGTTCAGCCAGCCTGGAGGTGCTGCCGAGGATTAGTGAGCCTATGTCCTGCATCAAAACTGCCCCCATAAAGGAAAATGAGAGACAGGTTGTTGTCATAGGTGACTCCCTTCTGAAAGGAACAGAAGGGCCCATATGCAGACTGGACCCACTGCTTAGGGAAGTCTGCTGCCTCCCTGGGGCCCGGGTCAAGGACATGAAGAGAAAGCTTCCCACCCTAGTACGGCCCTCAGACTACTATCCCCTGCTGATCTTCCAGGTAGGCAGCGATGAGGTGGCAAAAAGAAGTCCCAGGGCAATCAAGAGGGACTTCAGGGCCTTGGTGCGACTCGTTAAGGGATCAGGAGCACAGGTAGTGTTCTCCTCTATCCCTCCAGTTCTGGGGAAGGATGAGGGAAGAAACTGGAGGAGCCAGCAGATCAACACCTGGCTCCAAGCCTGGTGTCACCGGCAGGACTTTGGGTTCTTCGACCATGGGTTGGTTTACATGGCACCAGGCCTGCTGGCAGTAGATGGGGCGCACCTGTCCCAAAGGGGGAAAAGGATCCTGGCACAGGAGTTAGCAGGGCTCATTGAGAGGGCTTTAAACTAGATTTGAAGGGGGAAGGGGATAAAACTAGGCTTGCTAGAGAGAAGCCTGGGTGTGGCAGTGTGTTCTCACCGCACCTCCTGCCGGAGCTCTGTCACCAGGCAGAGGAGTTCCTCTACCTGGGCACACCTCCCACAGGCATGCTCGCTGCTGCTGCCGCCCGGTACTGGCATCAGATCAGGGCACACCCTGCGGCCTGACACCTGGGTGGCAGCGTGTTCCCACCGCAGCTTGGTCTGGGAAGCTGCGTCAGCCATGGTGGGTACAAGGCTTAGAGCAGCCACGGCTTTCTGCCGGGTGGACACCATTGCTCTCCTGTAGAGCCGGCAGAGCTTCAGCGCCCTCCCTGCACACCCTCCCGGCGCAAACTGCCACGCTGTGCTCTTCCTGACGCCCTCCGGGTCGCTGGTGCTCCCCAGGGGCTTTTTTATACGGGGGGGCGCTTGGCCGCAGCGGCTCCTGGCCCCGCCCAGGTCTCGTCAGCCGCTGTTGCGCGAGCTGCCGGCTCCTGGCGGGTCCCTCGGCTCCTCTGAGGCTCCCCGGTTCGGGAAACCCCCCTGTGCACCGCGCTAGGACGCTCCGCTGCAGGTCGTGCCGGCACCGGAGCTGATCGCCTCGGCAACAGCCTGTAGCCATCGATAGCCGCACTCCAGTCATGGGATTCGTCCCACCAAGTTTCAGTAATGGCAACTAGGTCATAGCTTTCTAGCAGCATGGTGGCTTCTAACTCCTCCTGTTTGTTGCCCATGCTGTGGGCATTAGTGTAAAGGCCCTTCAGCTGGGCTGTCGGCCATATCACCTTCATGGAGGAACACCCCTTAGTTCCTTTGAGGTCTTTCACTGGTGTTTCCCTATTGGCTCCAATTACCTCAGGAGCCCCTGGCTCCTCTCCATAAGTCTTCAACTGTGCTGCAGCGTAGCCAGCACATCTCGGAGCAACAGGCTGAGGGCCCTCACTAGCATCCCGTCCCTCAAACCTTGGCATGTCATCCCACAGCTTGTCACAGGCAAGCCTGATATTATCCCCCTCCCCCTTCAAGTCTAGTTTAAAGCCCTGTCAATGAGCCCCGCTAGCTCGTGGGCAAAGACCCTCTTCCCCCTTTGAGAAAGGTGAACCTCATCTGATGCCAGCAAGGCTGGTACCATGTAGGCCATCCCATTGTCGAAAAACCCACAATTGTGATGGTGACATCAGCCACAGAGCCACGTATTAATAGGCTGGGCCCATCTGTTTCTTCCAATGTTGCTGCCCACAACTGGAAGGAGAGAAGAAAAAATAACCTGTGCTCCAGATTCCCTTACGGACCGTCCCAAGGCCCTGAAGTCTCTTTTGATCACCCTTGGACTACGTGTTGTGGCTTCATCGCCACCCACATGGAACAGCAGTAATGGGTAATAGTCCAAGGGCAGTACCAGACTAGCAGGTTTCCTAGTGATGTCCTTAACCCAGGCCCCAGGGAGGCAGACGACTTCCCTACAAGGAGGGGCTGTCTGGCATATAGGACCCTCTGTTCCCCTCAGAAGGGGGTCACCTACAACTATAACCCTTCTTTTCTTCCTTGTGGAGGTGGTCATGATACGAGGGGTAGGCTTTTCTGACCTCAGCAACACCTCTGGTGTAGATGGACCATCATCCACATCCTCCATTGACTGCCCTTCCACATCCAGAGCCTCATACCTGTTGTACAGAGGCACCTGGGAAGGCGAGGTGGGCAAGGAGGGGGTTCGCCTGCTGCCCCAAGCATGGACTTGCCTCCCTTCACTCCTTTCCTTTAAGCTACTGCCTTCAGCCTGGCAGGGCGAGGATACAGGATCCCCTTGATCTTGGGTGTTTTCTGGTGGCTGTCCCTGTTTCTGTCTCAGGGAGGCCAGAGCATGGTTCCACCAGTCTCTCTCTTTCTCAGACTCCCTGATACTCCTCAACCTTTCTACCTCCTCCCATAGCTCTGCCACCAGGCTGAGCAGATCATCCACCTGCTCACACCTCACACAGCTGTTCCCACTACTGCCATCCGTGACCAGTGAAGGACTCTGGCCCGAGGAGACCTGCAGCCTGAGACCTGCACGGCTGCATGTTTCCGTGGGAGCTCTGTCTGGGTTGCCACATCCATTCTGGTGAGCGCAGAGGCCGTGGCTTTTTGCCGGGTGGACACCATACCTGGGCTCCTGCCGAGAGGGCGAGGACCACCACCTGAACTCACCTCCTGAGCCGGTAGGGTGACTGCGCCCTTCCGCGCGAACTGCCGCGCCGCGCCGTTTGCCCGCTCTGTTCACAGTGCTCCTGGTCGCTGGCGCTCCCCAGGCTGCTTTTTGTAGGCGTGGGGGGTGGCCGCCGTTGCTCTGGCAATGCCCAGGCCTTGTCAGCATCTGCCTGGAGAGCTGCCGGCTCCTGGCAGGTCTCCCCGCTGCCCTGGCAGTTCCCTGCCTCGGGAAACCCCCTGTGCGCCAAGATCTGCCGCTCCGCTGCGGGTCGGACTGGTTTTGGAGCAGCTCCCCTCGACGACTAATAGGGTCAGTAATGAAATAACTGTAAATCATATTTAAATCATATTTAAATGTGACTCAGATTAAAACTAGTTCCATTTGTGGACGGAATAAGATACGTTTCATAAAATATCAGAATAATATGTGCAATGCTCTTGGCTTTTCCCTTGCATTTTACCTTGATGACACAAAAGCTCACCTTATAAATTGCCAGCTAGTCTGGGCAGAGAATCAAGGAAGATCTAGCAGTTACCAGCGTACTCCTTTGAGGGTCTCAGGACAAATATAGATAGATATTTCTGATAGTAAGATACATATATTGTGGGAGATAACTCTTCCTGTGAACAGAATAATACAAAGCTAGCTTATAAGCAAAGCATGATACATTTAAAAGAAATGTATAATCAAAATAAAATTAGGAGAACATGCTAAGGGTACTATATTTCTCAGTGTTATTTGTGTCATCAAGATGTGTTTTGAAATCAGTTATTGGCATCATTATTGGTGATATCTAATGTCTTTGTGCTATTCAGCATGAGTTAAATAGTTATTTTCAGTATTACATAAAAGTTGTTAATTTCAAAAAACATCAACTGCCTACTTATTAAAGACAGTCTGAACTATAGCCATAGGAATGTGCTGCTCATTTTGCCTGCATCTCCACCTAAGATCTCCAATCTACTGCTCCATAGACTTCATTAGCAGCAAATACCTGCCAATGAACTCCACAGTCCAGTTTGCAGGTCTGCTCCCACAAATGTGATTAATACTATTCTGGTCATATCCTGGATTTGACTAAAAGGGATTTGAAAGGGAAAGACTAATTTTAATGTAAGAAATAAAAAATTTCCTTTTAGCATGGAGGATGTCTTTCTCATATATTACTGTATGCAAAATATTTGAACCATGCCTCTTCAGAATTATTGTTACTGATTTCTTCTCTTGTGCTGACCTACCAATTCTACAAGTACAACTATTCATACTATTCAACTATTTATACTTTAAAATAAAGAGAAGTTTTAAAAAAAAAGTAGGTTTTTTTTATTCCTTGGAAAGAAAGTATTAAGTTGACTTGTAATCAAGTCTGTCACTTTTTCTGTTTAGAATTGTAGGCTTTCCGTTTCTGGAAGTTTTTTATTCCAGTAAGCCTTTCACCAACTCTTTGTCCAACAACAATCTTAATTTCATAGAATCATAGAACAGCCAAGGTTGGAAGGGACCTTGAAAGATCATCTGGTCCAGCCTTTCATGGGAAAGGGAGCCTAGATGAGATTATCTAGCACCCTGTCCAATTGTGTCTTGAAAACCTCCAGCGATGGGGGCTCTACCACATCCCTGGGAAGGTTGTTCCAGTGAATGATTGTTCTCACTGTAAAAAACGTCTTTCTTATGTCAAGATGAAACCTCTCCTGGTGCAACTTGCACCCGTTGCCCCTTGTCTTCTCCATGTGGCTCCTTGTGAAGAGAGAACCTCTGTCCTCTTTGTAGCTGCCCTTTAAGTATTGGAACACTGTGATGAGGTCCCCCCGAGCCTTTTCTTCTCCAGGGAGAAAAGTCCTAACTCCTTCAGCCTTTCCTCCTAGGGCAGGTTCTCCAGTCCTTTGATCATCTTCGTGGCCCTCCATTGGACCCTTTCCAGTCTCTCTGTGTCTTTCTTGAATTGTGGGGACCAGAACTGGACACAGTACTCCAGGTGTGGCCTGACAAGCACTGAGCAGAGTGGGATGAGCATGTCTCTGTCTCTGCTAGTAATGCCCCTGCGGATGCAGCCCAGGATCTAATTTGCCCCCATTGCTGCAGCGGCACACTGCTGACTCATGTCCAGTTTGTTGTCCACCAGGACCCCCAGGTCCCTTTCAGCAAGGCTGCTTCCTAGCCTGTATTGGACTCTTTGGTTATTTCGTCCCAGGTGCAGGACCTTACACTGTTCTATTAAAATGTTGAAAGCAAAGACTAAAAGAATATTAATAGATTTCAGAAAATGAAGTCTGGAACAGCTGATATGTATGCCATTTCATTAAATTTCTGATGAGAAAGATCTGTCTTTTTACTTGCTGTGCAATAAAAGAATAAATAAAGGACATATCTGTGGCTCTATAAGAAAACAAATCAAGACATATTATGTGCTGGAGGGTTGGGGAGAGGAATTTACCTTCCAGTTTTGATAGCCTAGCATAAGGCAATCCTTATTCTTTATATTTTAATTAAAACAATTGAATGAAGAATTAAAAGAATTAAGACTTAAAAAGATGATCAGCTAAGCTACCGAAGTCCCAATTACATTTTCTAATAAGAATTACATTTTCTATTAAGAAATAATTAAGAAGAATATGTTACCAAATAATTGAATTATGCGTATTTTGCAGGTCAACTATTAGAATTAGTTTCACTTACTTAATTCAGGATGCAAGATTAGCCTTCCATGTCTTGCTGCATTGCACTGTTCCCCTCTGTTGCACTTTGGAGCTGCCATTCTGAACACTCTGCAACAGTATATATTACTGAACTCAGAACTCAGAATATGAGAGTAAGGGAGAAAGAGCTCTTTTAACCTGCATTACTTTTCTATCTTTTGTGACAAATTAGGCAAGAAATGTTTAAAGGAGTCTATAGATTAGAATAGAATAGAGTCTATAGAATAGAACAGAACAGAACAGAATAGAATATTTCAGTTGGAAGGGACCTACAAGGATCATGTAGTCCAACTGCCTGACCAATTCAGGGCTGACCAAAAGTTAAAGCATGTTGTTAAGGGCATTGTCCAAATGCCTCTTAAACACTGACAGGCTTGGGGCATCGACCACCTCTCTAGGAAGCCTGTTCCAGGGTTTGACCACCCTCTCGGTAAAGAAATGCTTCCTAAAGTCAAGTCTGAACCTCCCCTGACGCAGCTTTGAACCATTCCCAGGCGTCCTGTCCCTGGATCCCAGGGAGAAGAGCTCAGCGCCTCCCTCTCCACTTCCCCGCCTCAGGAAGCTGTAGAGAGCAATGAGGTCGCCCCTCAGCCTCCTTCTCTCCAAACTAGACAAACCCAGAGTCCTCAGCTGCTCCTTGTAGGACATGCCTATGACATATGCTCTAAGAGATATGCTAACAAAGTATCTCATGCCCAATTTTTGTTTTTCCATTAACCTTGAACAGGTAAACATCTAAGCCATTCAAAAATTGTTTCTTGGTTTACTTAAGCTTTTCTCTGCTTTTGAAGTTTGCTGAGCTCATTTACACTAAACACCATCATCTAGGATGACTTCTGTATTCATCTTCTGGAACTATATAATATTTTGTTATTCTGGTTTTAAATGGAATTACATCTTGCTATCTTCAGTGGAGTTGCTTTTGTTTCATATTAGCAGAAATGAAATCAACATGTATGAATATGAATATATATCAGAAGAGATTCATTTTATCCATAACCACAGAAAACTTTCACTTGTGTCACCATTTCTATACCTTCCTACAATAGGTGTAATGCAACCAACTTCCAGACCATATTAAATATTACTGAAAAACAATTAAGCTTTTTGGTTTTTTTACAAATATTAATCATAACATTATTTGAACACTTTTGACAACTGGTAAAGAATTTGAATTATATGATTATGTACCTAAGATGAGGAAAAGTGACATTTTGTCTTGTTACCACAGTAGTCTGTTGCAATTCAAGAAGAGTAGCTCCATCAGCTAAATTATAAACATATTATTGATTTATGTGTTAAAACAAAAGATTATTAGGCAAGGGAAGTATCCAATTTGATTAAGTATACATCTGGCCTTATGCCCCACAATAATACTCAGGTTGCTTAACTTAATTCAGATAAAAAAGTGAAATTCCAAAGTATTTGAATAAAAACCTTAATCATAGATTTTACACTTCAGTCATTGTCTTCACCTAAAGTAAATCAGGTCTTATCAGTAACTGTGAAGGTTTGCCTTCCATATTCTTCTAAGACAAGCTGAGAAAAGCAACAATCAAGATATTGATACACAATGTTATTCCAACTTTCTAAAAACAACATTTAGAATAAAACAAATATTCTACAGCATGTGATAATCAATTAATAACCTCTAGTATACAATAATCAAACTTTTGAGCACATTTAACTGGCAATTGTTAAGAGACTCCAAATACTTCATCTGGAGATAAATGGAATTTTATTTATAGGGAGAGAGTGATTTTTCTTTATAGTAAATGTATAGAAGTGCAATATCTTAAATATTTACTGCATGCAAGTCATCTTTTTTTGTTAGCATCATATAAAGTAATTTTATGTAATAACGTATCTCTGCAAGAATACAATTGAACGTATTGAATTAATGCATTTCTTCAGTTGAGTGGCAGTCTGATCATTGAAATAACCACCTCATACAGGACTGTGGAAAAAAAGCACAAATTTTCAGTTACTTTTTGGCAAATACAATTCTCTATTGACAGTGTGAAATGACAAATTAAAATGAGTAATTTTGACTCAATTTGGCCCACATTAGCCCACTGTATGCTTCAGTGGACTGTATAATAACTATTTTGTTATAGTAGTTTTGTTTTCTAAAATGTGTGTCCACATGGGAGCTGCCCCCAATTACCAGAACTTTCTAATCCTATTCTTAGTCACAATTTATCTTTAATTTAGCCAGTATAAACAGTTCTGCAATTATTACCAGAACAGAATCTGATATGTCAAGCAACCTTCTCTTTATGACAAACAGCATAAAGGAAAGATATAGAAAAATAATCAGAGGAAAATGGTAGAAGGAAGATGACAGAAGACTAAGCAAGAAGCTCTGGTATTCTTCAGCTGTACTACACTTCATCAATTGTTGAGTTTTAGAAGATCAATTTACACTTAATTCAGAAGGATCCAGAAAGTACATACATAGAGCAGTACTGTAAAAGTATTTTCCTTACATGGCAGGAAGCAATTAATCAGTGTGATAGACAAGTGTGAAGGGAGAAGGAAGGAGTGTTTTGGCCAAGGAGACAGTAAACCTTGGATGTCATGCGCAGTGAGTGACATGGCATTTTTAATATCTTTAGAAGGAAGACATTTTTTTTTTCTTTTTTAAGATCTTACGGGAAATAAATAGGAACTCTTTTTTTTTTTCTGTGAGACAAATGAAAGCCCAATTCTTATACTTTTCCATTCCTAAAACCAAGCATGACTTCTTGGCTTCAGTCTGAATACAGTTGGTTTTAGTCCATATTTACACAAACTTATTTTTACAGGGGAGCAGAAAAGAGTTTTTCTTGTCCTACTATTTTCTTTAAAGGCTTTTTTTTTCTGAATAAAAATTAAATCAAGACCTTTCAAAGTGAAAAGGACAATCCTCCCAAGCCAGAATACCTAGTAGCCCATGAAGTGCTTAAAATGAGGGGTTTAGATACTACTCACTGTTCATGGAAATTTCAGGATTAGGTTTTAAGAGGAGGGTAGTCTTACTCCTTGTTTTCTAACTTGTAAGCCTTTATTTTGGCCACACACTTCTACTTCTTCCCTTTAGTCAGCTTGGCACTTGTCTGAACCATTGATTAGCCAAACTGGCTCAAAAAAAAAAGGAAAATCAGAGTACTAAACTAGCCAAGCAAGAAGAGCAGAAATGAATGGGGTTGTTTTTACCCCGTTTACTGGCTTACCAAGTACCAAGGGCTGACACAAGGGAGAGGGAAAGCACCATGTAGCTGAGACCCAGGAACTGAGGAGGAATTAGATCGTGGTTCATTTTGGCAGCAATAAACTATGAAATTGGGTCAGCTGCTTTGTGAAACTTCACTGTCACTGACACCAGAAGTGTTCGTGAGGCGCAGGCAACTGCATTTTGTGGCAGATGAAGCTTTCTCTGTTTACAAATACTCTGAAACTCCTAGGTGTTTGGGACAGTATAGTACAAAATGGTTTGGCAATCAGGTCATATGATCATAGTATGTGATGTAAGTTTATGTCACAACTATTCACAATTTATCACATAAATACAGTTTCTACATCTATTTCACATATCTAAATATCACAACTTGGACTTGTATTTTTGTTGATGTTATTCTCACTGAGACATAAAGGTAAAACAAATCCTTCCTCACTGATCCCTCTCCTTTACATTCTGCAACAGGAAAGAAAAATAAATAGCAATTCACTGAAGTCCTTACTTAGGCAAATTATTTGCATTCCAAGAATCTTATTTAAACTATTGTAATCACATAATAGAGAACAAAGTCATTTTTGCAAGTAGCCTGAAATTCTATTTCTTCAGTGGTAAAGATGTGAGATCTAATGATTGTTGTTCAAGTATGAGCCAGAATCATGAAAAGCAACATGTAGGCATCTTTCTGTTATTCCTATCATCACTTAGGCAAACAAAAAGATCAAAGAAACAGTCTGCTCTTGCAGTACTACTGCGATCATGCAACACACTTAAGAAATTCACTTAACAGCCTGCAAATTCTGAAAGTTTTCTATTAATAAAGACATAGATTATTATTTCTTTTCCTCCATGCTTCTGAGTTTCTGTTGTACACAAGCCAAAAAATCTTTAGTAATAATGTCAAATAACTGTATTCACTGTACTGAACCTTAAATGTTTTGAACTTTCTGGCTGTAATAAAGATATTCAGGAAATGTTGATATATGGACAATGAGGACAGAGCATGTATAATTCAAAAAGTAATCACTGGAATAATACATCTATACAATATTTATCATAAGAAACATTTTTGGAGAACAAGAAGCCCAAATATATCTCAGAAAAGCTAAATGTCAAGGAATGAAGATACTATAGTACAAAGTTATGGCCAAAATTACTGTATTTTTAACCAGTAAGATTTTTGAGGGGCAGTATTGTCCTGGTTTAGGCTGGGACGGAACTAGTTTTGTCTCCAGCAGCTTATCGGCTAGGGTTAAATCACAACAAGTATTTATGCATTAGTTTTTTTCAACAAAAAAACCAAAAAAAACCACACCCTATTTTTGTCCCCCAAACAATAGACAATACATGCATTTAAATGACACTTTAAGAATAGCAAATATGATCTTTATTTTTTTAAACACTGCAAATTAAAAAATGTATCTGACACCCCCCCCCCCCCAATATATTGGTCAAATAAGGATTTCCTGCAGCATGATAAATAAGGAATCCAGCAATAGACTTCAGCTTAGACCATCTTTTGAGAGGAAAAAAAAAAAAAAACCACCACAAAACCAACTTTAGAATAAGATTGATCTGGTTGAGTTCTCTTGCTTTTTTGACACTAATCTTCAACATCAACTTTGCCCAAATAATTCTTCTATTCCTTTCTTTCCTGCAGCATGGCTACTGTGAAAAAGCTTGAGTGAAAGTTAAAGTAAAATCCCTGTAACTAGATAAATAATGACCCTCAATGGATTATTGATTACATGGAAATGTTTGTTTTGATTGATACAACTCAAAATATTATGGGTAAGTAAAAGCCAAAAAAAAGAGGAGATATCAGTGGTTCTTATCAAACCAAAACACATGGTTTTTCAAGATCTCTACTAAACTAACAAATTGGACATAGACATATGACCTTAGTTGTTTATGTCCAAAGAGGGACTGTATCTACAAAAGTGTGAATGTCTAAAATAGCCATTAAATATCTACAACAGGTCATTTTAATTTCCTGAATTGTGACAGTCTCTCCAAAACATATTTACTTTATTGGTTTCTTAATTAGAGGTAGGCAATTTGTAGGCCTTGTTAATATACTGTGCACACTTAATTAGTTTACTAATGTAATGCAGGATAACCATGCACAGAGCTCCAAGAACAGCAGCACATATAATAAATTATTTGGGCATTTTTTTTCATGAGGGTTAACGTGTCTTTGTTTTCTACTATTATTTCATTATTTTGTGAAGAATGCATAACAAGGGAAGGAGCATTAGGTTGAGTAATCTGAAAGTCTTTTGCATCTTACAATCAAAAGCTGAGAGTCTAGCAATGTCTTCATATGCAGCCCTTTTACCCTCTTTTAAAGTTTTTGCAAATCATGCAGTCAGTTCTGACTGATAGCCAGCATAAAGCTTCTTCTCCACCTTCAAACTTAAAAAAGTGTTTCACAATCATGTGGCAGTATGATTAAAAATTACAGTTCATACACCTTGAAAATCAAAAGAGTCTGAATCATAAAAAGTAAACTGCCCTTATAGCTTCATCATCCTATATATGTCAGGACAGTGCCAGTTACTTAGTGAAAAAGACAAGTTTAAGATTTCTGTAAAACACATATTATAGCTTTCTTGTACTAGTGAACACCTAGAATACACAGGTTCCCAAGATGTTTTCCTTCCCTCCTCTCCCATGTATGACATTCAATGAAATCACATAATTTTGGCAAAATTAAAAGGGTTTCTGTCTTGGTTTTGCCTTCAACTTCATGTTAGAGGCACATACTTCTGGATTCAAGCACTATAATGCATAGTGGAAATCACCAATTAAAACAGCAACAGCAACAGAATATATTGCAAGTGGGAACAGCTATGTCATTTAAAAAGGAAATGTTTTTGTAAACACTGTCACACTGCAATGCTGTGTTAGGTGATTCATGTAAGGCTTGCATTAGCATGCTGAATATATATTTTTTCAGAATATGCTCAAATGATCTAAACATTGCCACAGATTCAACTCAATTAAAATATACCAGAAGTAGCCCAGTGGCACACACTCTTGAATTTTGCAATCGCAATATATCTATAAAGCATGAGTAAATTTTTGTTTTGTTTTTATACAAAACTTAAAATCCTATTCCCCCCCCCCCCATATCCCATAACAAAACAAAACAAAACAAAACAGCCCCCAAACCTTCATTAGACACCACTGGCGCTTTTTTTTTTTTTTTTTTTTTTGCTACAGTTCTATTTATATCACTAAATCCAAGGTGGCCAATTTATTCCCAGGTTAAAAGAAGGAATATTATCACCACTCCAGAGTCAATGGTGGAAAGAGAAGATTTGTTATCGCAGAATCACAGAGTGGCAGGGGTTGGCAGGGCCTTCTGGAGCCCACCCAGCCCAAGCCCTGCCAGAGCAGGGTCGCCCAGCACAGGCTGCACAGGGCCGCGTCCAGGCGGGTTGGAATCTCTCCAGAGAAGGAGACTCCACACCCTCCCTGGGCAGCCTGTGCCAGGGCTCGGGCACCTCACAGGGAAGAATTTTTTCCTCGTGTTCAGGCGGAACTTCCCATGTTCCAGTTTGTGCCCGTTGCCCCTTGTCCTGTCGCTGGGCACCACTGAGAAGAGTCTGGCCCCGTCCTCTTGACACCCGCCCTTGAGATATTGATAAGCGTTGGTGAGGTCCCCTCTCAGTCTTCTCTTATAAGCAAGATCAGGACCAATTTTGTAATGACATATATAACAAGATTAACTGTTCTGATCATGTATTTAGAATGTCAGTGTCACTTTTTATAACCTACAACTACCTGCTTTAGCTTTATTAAATAAAATTCTTTAACTCCTTAAAATTGTTAACACTAGCAACTTTGTTGTTGTTAGATCTAAGGTTTCTGTATTTTCTGAAATAATGTTTAACTGATCTGATATTCTCTATTTTTTCATGATATTTTTAGGGAAATAGCATATACCCATTAGTATTCATGTTCAATAGTTTGAAATGTCTCTAAATTCACTTTTCTAATAAAGGCTATTAGAAAGGTAAAATTAACCAAAGTTGAATCTGCCAAATACAAATTCATATTTAAGAGCTTATGTTCCAATCCTAGATATAATGGCATAAATTCTTCCAACAAAAACGGTTTCTACATCTGTATAAAGCCCTGACAAGATTTAAGCATTGTTTTGATTGTGAATGTCCTCTGCAGGTCTCCAATTTACTTTTACTCAGAAATGTACAAATGATTTTATACAGCACGGTGCTAGTACCACTCTGTACTATAATAAGCTTTTTTTTCTTTTTAAATAAAAACAACAAATCCCTAGTCAGAAATAAACTGACAAAATTTACATTCTTCTCTTAAAAAGTAAATAAAATAACATTATTTAAAATGTGAATTAGCTGTAAGACATACAATACAATTACATAGATACATATCAACACAGCACATTCAATTTGCCAAAAATTAATGATTACAAAGCCAATATGGATGCTGCCATATATATATATATGTATGTACAATGATTATAGCATTCATAATTGCACTATACCTACAATCACTTTTCAATTATAAGGTGTTTTATGAGGGAGCAAAAAATAGCAACTGTTCTTATTGTTGTTGTTTAGGAATTGGGAGGGTTAAGGATGAAAAACATCTCATTGTTATTTATTGTTAACTTTGTTACTCAACTAAGTCGTCATTCTTTTTCCACCTCTCCTCCGCTGCTGAGAGGCAGCAATTTCTGTTCTAAGTGCACTCTAGTGCTACTTGGCATTGTAGATAATCAATCCAATTACGTCTGACCTCCGAGTTCTCTGTAGCTTGCTAGCAATCATGCACCTGGTCAAAAAAACACCTTTCAACCTAAGATGCTCATTGATGTGTGCTACATTTTTGTTGTTAAAAATCTACACCTTTAAATTTCAAGAGTGATTTTTCTCACTGTTTCATTTATCATAGAATGGTTTGGGTTGGAAGGGACCTTCAAGATCATCCAGTTCCAACCTCCCTGCCATGGGCAGGGACACCTTCCACTAGACCAGGTTGCTCAAAGCCCCATCCAACCTGGCCTTACATTAATAAATCTTTCTAAAGAACATCAAGAGAGGCTATTTTGCATGAAGCCTATCAAATGTCTGTGAATCGGTTAAGAGGCAACCTTATCAAGAAAGGTTCCTGAATGAGATCACTCATCAATAATTTCATGCTGTACAAAGGTGCTTTGATATTATTACAGAAAACATTGTATGCAATCTCATGCCATCTCTGACATAAGGAGAGAATTAAACTGTCTTCTATACATGTATACCTAGTAGCATATTCACTCACACTGTTGTTTTTGGCATTAGAAAATGGAACACTTTCTAAAAAAGGGAACATATGAGCTGAAACTATGTTTGTTTATCATTTGGCAGTTGACTCAGGTCAGTTCCCAGTCTATCAGTTTGGCATTTCAGTCGGTATCTTATGTTTCAAAAGTATTGGTTTTATAAAAAGCCAGATTTGGCAAGATTTTATACAACAAAAATATTTTTTCTACTGGGGATAAACACACTTTAAGAAAGTTCTAACTTAAGAAAAAAATGCACAGAACTGAAAAAAAAACCCCCACCACTGTTTCAGGTTGTAGCCACTGGGGAAAATGTAGTGTCCATGACATTTCTGTTTGGCATTTGTGAATAAAGAAAAGAGAAAATAATGGCACATGGCAATTAAAAAGAGATTCTATGATATTCCATGAACATCCCAGGTTTGTGTCTTTAATTATTTCTTTACTGTCTTCTATGCATCTTTCTGAACTGTGAAAGTATGGTTAAATTCTAAATCCATACACAACTATTTCTATTTTGCAATCCCAATATTCTAGCCTCAGAAGTGAAGACAGAATGAAAACACCCATGTCAAGAATTTAAAAATCACACTATCAATACTTTTGATCCTTCAGAGAAAGTAAATTCTGTAAAATTTGAATGACTGATAACTTCAGTACTGATGATAGCATTTTTCCTGACCAAATCACTCAACAGAAAATATTTTACCAAGGAATGCAACTGGGAAAATGTCCATTGTACCTTTAAAAACATAAGGGGGGAGGAAGGAGGGAGAGAGAAAGGGTCAGGGAAAGAGGAAACCAGTTTGATTTTGCTTCAATAGCAAAAAACTGTTATCCTTTGTGAGTGTTCGACTGAGAATTTAAAACACGTTGAGTCACAAGGTTTTGCCTAAAAAATAAGAAAATGTACTGTGAATGTACTTCAGCATCTTTTGTTTTTCCTCCATATAGTTTAAATAAAATCATAATATTAACTAAAAACTCTGCGGACATTCACAGAGTCCAGGCCAGCAATAAATTAGTATTATGCAATTTGTTTTCATAGATAATACAGTCCCTCTTGTGTATCTTCAGTCACGCAAAGGTGGTCTTGGAGGGCCTCCTAGGCACAGTTAGACCAGGTTGTACTCCTTCAGGTTTAACTGTAGGATTGTGTCCTTGACAGCAGCAAAGACGAAGCGTATATTCTCTGTGTCTGTAGCACACGTGAAGTGGGAGTAGATAATTTTGTCACTGTCTGGATTCAGGTCTACAAACATCTTCAAGATGAACTCTCTTGCTGCTTGTGCATCCCGTTGTGGTCCTGATAATTAAGAAGAGGAAAGTCAGTTTTTCCTAAAGTCAATTCAATATTCGAGCTTCTTTAGGAGGGGAACCTTAGGAGCAGAAAACAGAAGAAAGACTCAATCTGTGATCCTCGTATAAGAGAAGAAGGGAAAATTTTTACTAATAAATACTACCATATACTATTTTTTTCTAGTAGGAACCATTAAAAAATAAAAATGGAAGGAAATTCCAGAAGTTGATCGTGGAAGAGTTGTTCTTTTCCTGCTGACTATCCTCTTTCTTCCATAAGATGTTTAAAATGGAGAGATGAAATTGATGATTTATAACCACACAAAATGCACAACAGAAGAAAGAGTTGCTTTATACTAATAAATATTTTAAAAAATTAATAGATTTGGCCCATTTTCAGTCTATATCTACTATATTTAAACTATACTTAAGTATGTTCTTTTAAAATGTAGCATAATCAAATTACATCCTAAACTGTTCTGACGCTGTCTCCAATAGAATTTCATTTACTTTAGTGATAACAAAATATACATGCTTGATAGTTGAAGCTGTTCAATTGCAAAAAGTTAATGTTCTAACAAATCAATTATCTAAATTATATATAACCATCCTATTAAATCTAAATTAAG
Source organism: Phoenicopterus ruber ruber (assembly GCA_009819775.1). Classification (NCBI taxonomy): domain Eukaryota; kingdom Metazoa; phylum Chordata; class Aves; order Phoenicopteriformes; family Phoenicopteridae; genus Phoenicopterus; species Phoenicopterus ruber. The sequence goes on from CM020247.1 coordinate 33,416,812, forward strand.
TCTGTAATTCTCAGAAGAACACAAAGTCTATGTAACCAAACTGCATGTTCTGCTTTACACAAGACAGAAGGCAAAATAATGACTTCCAATCTAGGACAGTGAGGATTTGTTCATGTTCACAGCCAAAAGAGCAGCACAGAAGCAGGAACATTAGCCACAAGCTATTGTTTTCCTATACTGCAGTTCTGTTCCAGTACAATTTTCATAGGCCATTATTCCCTTGCTCTCCTGTTTCTGCAATGTGGGTTTCTACAGAATGTGTATGTTTGCTGTGCCGCCTCCTCCTATCTCCTCATTAGTCCTGGTCTTGTTACATGACAATATAAATACCAGCGCTCAGCTGTTATATAGTTGTCCTTCAGTGGTTATGAAATCTGTACTTAGAGGGTTAGCGTGTGCCCACATAACTTTCAAAACCGCACAATAAAACTTATTTTTAATACTTAAATACAATTGTAAACATTTCTAATTTGGATAACTGCAAAAATTAGGTAGCAAAGGAAGCACAGAAGAGAAATCATATGCTTTCTGATATCTATTGGTTGCAAAGTCTTGTGGAGGGAACATGATTCTGCAATATCTTGGTGTATGCACATGAATATATATGTATATATAGACACATACACAGACTACACATTTTCTGAGATGTAGAGAAGATTTCTAAACACAACAGACTAGCCTTTAGCTTCAGCACATATTCTATAGAAACAGCAGCAACAATAAATTTCACTACTTTTTTTTTTACTCTTAATAAGTTTAAATATTTGTAAAGGAGACTCCTAGACTTTCAAAGACAATGATTTCTTCAAAATAAGCCATTTATTGTTTTAATCAACTTCCTAGAATTTTGTTAAACAGTTTTACAGTTTGCACTATTCGAAGCCTGTATCCAAATTTTGCTTACCTAATAGTGTCTGCTGATTATCATGTAATTTAATTTTTTTTTTTGACTGGAGTTCAAGTATGGAAAACTGAGGTTAAAAAGAAAGTTTGCCACCTCAGGAATTTAGAAAAAAGGGAATAAGCCAATGTTAGATTTACAATGCTAAGTGGTTATGATCTAAATAATCTTGGAAAAGAATTATAATACAACTCAGTAGGTTTCTTTTCCATTGCTCCCTATTTAGCAGTCTTCAAAGGGTCTCTCTATATGATAGTCAAGTCCTATATAAAAAGTACTACAATTTGGCTTGGCTACATTAGCTTGGTGAGTGTAATAATTTATTTTCTTTGAAGACTCTGGAGGGGAGTGTGCTTATGTGGATAGACATTTTTCTCTTCTTTTCTTCCCAAGTGTGGCCCCTTTTTGTGTTTTTCCCCTCTCTCAGCACTTCATTCCAGTCTGTGAGTCAGTCTTTTAGTATTGGCTGTGAAAGCATACCTTCATGTGATACTGTGACCCTTGAGCATGTCTCTCATCCAATGACATACTGTGCAGTACAACTGCTTAGTTTAATCAGGCCAATTTGCCATCCTGGTTAGCATTTCCAATCCCTATGCTACTTTCTCCATTGTGCTACCACACAGGAAACTGCACGGGAGAAGCGATCCAGCTGAAAAATACCTAATTCTGATGAGTTCTCCAAATCTGTCCATCTTCAACATCTCCAAACAGCATGCTGGAACAACAGAGGGGACCACACAGTGATCTGTGCAAGCCACAGACTGTGTAACCCACCCCATCTTTCCACCAGAAGAAATCAAATCAAACCATAACCTTGTCTAAGGGGGTAAGTCCAGCAAGATCTGCAGAATTAGAGTCAGATACTTAAAGACTTTCAGGTCTGGCCTACTGGTTATGGCCCTACTGGTCCATAACCTTCTTTTGTTTCCCTTACCCATGGCAAAGGAGAAGAGGAAGAGGGTTTCTCTGAGCTGACTGATTAAAACCTGATAACCTTCTACAATGAAATGACTGGCTTGGTAGATGAGGGGAGAGCAGTGTATATTGTCTACCTAGACTTCAGTAAGGCTTTTGACATTGTCTCCCATAAGATCTTCATAGTGAAGCTGATGAAATATGGGCTGGATGAGCAGACAGTGAGGGGGACTGAAAACTGGCTGAATGGCTGGGATCAGAGGGTGGTGATCAGTGGCATGAAGTCTAGTTGGAGGACAGTAACTACTGGGGTACCCCAGGGGTCAATACTGGGTCCAGTCCTGTTTAATATCTTCTTTAATGATCTGGATGAGGGAGCAGAGTGTACCCTCAGCAAGTTTGCTGATGACACAAAACTGGGAGGAGTGGCTGCCATCCAGAGGGACCTTGACAGGCTGGAGAAATGGGCTGACAGGAACTTCATGCAGTTCAACAAGGGGAAGTGCCAAGTCCTGCACCTGAGGAGGAACAAGCCCAGGAACCAATATATAGAATCATAGAATCATAGAATTGTTCTGATTGGAAGAGACCTCCAAGATCATCGGGTCCAACCATTAACCTATCACTACCAAAAAAAAAGCTGGAAAGCAGTTTGGCAGAAGAGGACCTGGGGGTCCTGGTGGACACCAAGTTGAACATGAGCCAGCAATGTGCCCTTGCAGCAAAGGCGGCTAATGGTATCCTGGGCTGCATTAGGAGGAATGTTGCCAGCAGGCGGGGGGAGGTGATCCTTCCCCTCTACTCAGCACTGGTGAGGCCACATCTGGAGTCCTGTGTCCATCTCTGGGCTCCCCAGTACAAAAGAGACATGGACATACTGGAAAAAGTCCAGCAAAGGGCCACAAAGATGATTAAGGGACTGGAGGAAAGGCTGAGGAACCTGGGACTCTTTACCCTAGAGAAGAGAATGCTCAGTCGAGGATTTCATCAATGTGTACAAATACCTGAAGGAAGGGTATAAAGAAGACAGGCCAGGCTCTTGTCGATGGTGCCCAGTGACAGGACAAGAGGGAATGGGAACAAGCTGAAACACAGGAGTTTCCATCTGAACACCAGGAAACCCTTTTTTACTGTGAGGGTGACAGAGCACTGGAACAGGTTGCCCAGAGAGGTTGTGGAGTCTCCCTCCTTGGAGATATTCAAAAGCCGTCTGGACATGGTCCTGGGCAACAGGCACTAGGTGACCTTGTTTGAGCAGGAGAGTTGGACCAGATGATCTCCAGAGGTCCCTTCCAACCTCAACTATTCTGTGTGAATTTTGTCCATTTTTTTCTGGACAAGCATTTAACACAGGTGTATCTCCACTTGTGATGATAACAGAAGGGCCCATAGAACCTTCTCACCTGCAGGATGTCATCTAGGGCACCTGTCATATCTGTAACTTGAAAGGACAAGAATATTTTCTATTCAACTGTCAGTTCTCTTATGTATAGTATTATCAAACTAAACTTACACTGACTCATAAATAAGTATGGTCTGATCCTGCAGGCTGTTCACTGTGAACACATCATTTCTTCTCAAACAGGAAAAAACTGTAACTTTTTCCTTTTATCACTCTCTAGTTATGAAAATGAGACATTTAATCTTTTTTGTAGCTTTTGAATCTGCTTTTCACTCTCTGGTGAGACCAAAGAGATGTTATTGTATGAATTTGATTTTTTTTCTCTGTTACCAAAGTCTCCACTCAGTTACCTTAGAATACCTAACTTTTCACCTCAGGAGAACTTTCTGAAAGTACAGCTTCCTTAGAAACAGCTGTGTGTTCCACATAATGTTTTCTGGGACAAGCACATTAAACTTAACATAAGTAACATACATAAAATTAAAATTGAGGAAACAAAAAAGAAATGGTATAATGAATGGGTGGGAGGAGTGATACTGGTTTCTCCGACAGCCACAGATAATTTATGACACTTCTGTTCAGATATCCAGCCTTAAACAAAAAAACCAACAAAACCAACCAACCAACCAAAAACAAAAAAAAAAAAAAAATCAAAAAAAAATCAAAAAAAGAAGAGTATGTGAGACACTGTGTAAAAATGAGAAATGTATTTTTATGTAGTTTTAGCTTTATACTTCAGTTCAAACCCTCACCTCTATATGTTACTCATCTAGAATCAATAATTTCACGAAAGGTACTGCCACCCTATCCACAATTAATGGAGGTATAAAAAGAAATCCTAGCAATCTAGAAAATCTAACAAGACTTCAGTGACTTTAAAAATTTGGAGTATTAAAAATTACTATTTTTAATCATTTTTTCCTTTTCATATAATTTTTAAAAAACCATGACCAGCAAGTCATTCAACTACAAACTAACCATTTGGTGTACTAAGTACAATTTGTAAAGAAGAAAATGGGTGTAATGAAGAATGGGTGATAATCTTTGTCCTAAGAACCTCTAAGCAAAATATGGGCAAGGCTATTACATTTTGTCATTACCGCAGTGTAAATGGAGCATGAGCTCTGGTGGCAATATACTTACCATCATACTCTGGGAAATAATCAACTAAATGGGAGTGCATAATTTTCTCCTCTAAGAGATCTTTTTTATTTAAGAACAGAATGACCGAAGAATTCTGGAACCATGGATATGTGATAATTGTCCTAAAGAGTGCTTTGCTTTCTTCCATTCGATTCTGGAATAAAAAAAAGAGAGACGAATTTATGTGGTCGTGAAAATAAATTTTTAAATTTTTTTTAAATCAATCCATGCAATTCCATTTTATTTGACAAACAGATCCATTTCATGTTTTCCACCTTCTTACCGAAATGTAAGATTTAACTGATTCATTTACAATTCATAGGTAAGTGGTAAATTAAATACCCGGGCAGTTTCCTTTTGTAAACTCAATGACACAAACATAATTATTCTTTAAAACACAGGTCACGGACATGATAGCTGTAACAGGTACTGTTGTAAATACTGACTATGCACAATTATGATCAGCCAACAAATTTGTGGGTACTGAAATGCGTGTGGTTCAAGGCAGAGACAAGTGTACAAGACATAATAACCAAGTTTTAAGAACCTTATTTATTTTATATGACTTTCTTGAACTTTAAATGCAAGTAATCCTTAATTTTTTGAAAGAGATCAGCTTTAAAATAGTTCCAGGTAAATTTGGAATTTACTCATTGATAACCTGAGAATATTTCCCCAAATCAAAGGCTTATGACATAAAATCTTACAAATGGTAAATTTGTTTCTAACAAATATCATTGGGTTAGCTTTTACTTAAGCCTTAATTGCTCCTGAAAAACATTATGCATTATAGTGGAAATGTAAGTAAGTGAAGCATACAGTTCTGTTTGTAAGGGCTTTCCGACACTGTAAAATTCTGTTGTGTTTTGATACAATTCTGAAAAACTGTTAGGCTGACATGATGCAGTTAATACAGATTCGGAACAAATTGAGTTCGGTACCAGGAATTAACTCTACTTCTTTCTTTATTTGGAAAACTCTAAGGAAGGCCTGATTACCTACCTATGGAAGTTTTTTTTAAGGAGCTGCCTCCTGAAAACAACAGTTTCACCACCAAACAGGCCTCCAGAGAACAAAATCAAGGAAGTGAATCCTGCAGATTCTGCTGTTGCTAAGATATAGAATCATAGCAGCATAGAATCATTTAGGTTGAAAAAGACCCTTAAGATCATTGAGTCCAACCATTAACCTAACACTGCCAAGGCCACCACTAAACCATGTCCCTAAGCACCACGACTACACGTCTTTTAAATCCCTCCAGGGATGGGGACTCCACCACTGCCCTGGGCAGCCTGTTCCAATGCTTGACAACCCTTTCAGTGAAGAAATGTTTCCTGATATCCAATCTAAACCTCCCCTGGCCCAACTTGAGGCCGTTTCCTCTCATCCTATCACTTGTTACTTGGGAAAAGAGACTGACACCCACCTCGCTGAAACCTCCTTTCAGGTAGTTGTAGAGAGCAAGAAGGTCTCCCCTCAGCCTCCTTTTCTCCAGGCTAAACACCCCCAGTTCCCTCAGCCGCTCCTCACAGCACTTGTGTTCTAGACCCTTCCCCAGCTTCGTTGCCCTTCTCTGGACATGCTCCAGCACCCCAGTGTCTGTCTTGGAGTGAGGGGCCCAAAACTGAACACAGCACTCGAGGTGCGGCCTCACCAGTGCCAAGTACAGGGGAACAATCACTTCCCTAGTCCTGCTGGCCACACTATTTCTGATACAAGCCAGGATGCCGTTGGCCTTCTTGGCCACCTGGGCACACTGCTGGCTCATATTCAGCCGGCTGTCGACCAACACCCCCAGGTCCTGTTCCGCCGGGCAGCTTTCCAGCCACTCCCCGCCAAGCCTGTAGCGTTGCCTGGGGTTGGTGTGACCCAAGGGCAGGACCCGGCACTTGGCCTTGTTGAACCTCATGCCATTGGCCTCGGCCCATCGATCCAGGCTGTCCAGGTCCCGCTGTAGCGCCTGCCTACCCTCAAGCAGATCAACACTCCCTCCCAACTTGGTGTCATCTGCAAACTTACTGAGGGTGCACTCGATCGCCTCGTCCAGATCATTGATAAAGATATTGAACAGGACTGGCCCCAATACTGAGCCCTGGGGAACACCACTTGTGACCAGCTGCCGACTGGATTTAACTCCATTCACCACAACTCTTTGGGCCTGGCCATCCAGCCAGTTTCCTACCCAGCACAGAGTACGCCCATCCAAGCCATGAGCAGCCAGTTTCTCCAGGAGGATGCTGTGGGAGACGGTGTCAAAGACTTTACTAAAGTCCAGGTACACAATGTCCACAGCCTTTCCCTCATCCACTAGGCGGGTCACCATGTCGTAGAAGGAGATCAGGTTGGCCAGGCAGGACCTGCCTTTCATAAACCCATGCTGACTGGGCCGGATCGCCCAGTTTCCTGTACATGCCGCGTGATGGCACTCAAGATGATCTGCTCCATAACCTTCCCGGGCACCGAGGTCAGGCTGACAGGCCTGTAGTTCCCCGGATCCTCCTTCTGGCCCTTCTTGTAGATGGGCGTCACATTTGCCAGCCTCCAGTCAACTGGGACCTCCCCGGTTAGCCAGGACTGCTGGTAAATGATGGAGAGTGGCTTGGTGAGCACTTCTGCCAGCTCCTTCAGCACCCTTGGGTGGATCCCATCCGGCCCCATAGACTTGTGTGTGTCTAGGTGGCGTAGCAGGTCACTGACCATTTCCCCTTGGATTATGGGGGCTTCATTCTGCTCCCTGTCCCCATCTTCCTGCTCAGGGGGCTGGGTGCCCAGAGAGCAACTTCCCTTGCTGTTAAAGACTGAGGCAAAGAAGGCATTTAGCACCTCAGCCTTTTCCTCATCCTTTGTCACTATGTTTCTCCCTGCATCAATAAATGAGGGAGATTCTCCTTCGCCCTCCTTTTGTTGCTAATGTATGTAACATTCTGTTAGAAAACTCAAGTTTTGCTATAAGTGTATTTTCACTTGTATTAATTTACATTTTAAAGTGACCTGCATAAGAATGGAAAATAGGAACTCTAAAAAGAACCCACCAACTAAAAAATTCAATTTTGTAGAAGTTAATAGTTTAGTTATCTTGTATCACCACAGAGTTTTCAAGCAATTAATTAAACTTTACAGCATGTTGGAGTGGTGAGTGAAAGTAAATAGACAAATTTATAGATGGAGAAACTAAGGCGGAGAAGTCAAATCTTTGCTTTTTTTTTTTGCAATGAGTTGCATTGATTTCAATGGTGCAAGAATTTCATTCAAAAAGGAGAAAAACTGAAATATCAGCAGAGCTGAGCATAAAACATAAGTCCTTAGGTTAATTGTTAAAGCACAATTGCAACCATTCTTTTTATAACTTTATAATATATAGACCTAGTAACAATATCATAGTTAAAACTGGAGGGAAGTCAGAGGAGGGGAAAAAATGAGGGAATACATGTCCTAAATTCACACAGTTTTTTTTTTTTTATCATTTTTGTTTTCTATGTTTTTTTTTTTACTGCCACAAACTACACTCACACTATGGACAGTAGTACCTCTAACTACTAAGGTTTGAGAAAATAAAATACCTAACATGCTCTAAAGACAAGAGCATACCTGTATCTTCTCCTGATGTATAGTCTTAGCAATAATAAATCCTGTAGGATCTAACTCTTCCATTCCATCCCTGTAATTGCTACCTTCAGGTGGGTGGTCTTTCCAAAACTGAGCCTCTCCTTAGGAAGTAAATAAAAATGTTTACCAGGCTTTTTCCCTTTCACTGTTGTTATAAGGAAGGTAGACAGGATCTCATTAAACACATATTAAAGTCTCAGTAGTTTTTAAAAACTGTCCCAAAAGCCATCACTGTAAACCTGAGTTTAAAATGTATCATTATGAAAAACTATTAGCCTCTAGCTTCTATTGAAAGGTCCACATGAATAAAACCTTTTGCTTTTTGTAGTTTCTGTTTGATAGAATCAGAAAGTTTAAAAGAAAGCAAAGGCATAACAAAAGAAGCAAAGAGATGAAATGTTATAGCTTAAATACTCATAGAATACTAATAGAAAGTAATGGACTTTTTAGGAAAATATTACAATTTGAATTTCTGAGTTTAAGGACTGTTTTTGTTAAACTTGTCACTCATATTTACAATGAGGAGCAAGTGCAGTAAATTTATTTTGGGGTAGCTGATAAATATCCAACTTAAGCCTTAAGGATAAATATTAGGAGAATTAATTTCTTACTGTTATTAGTCCCTTATTATTATTCCTGGGCAATCTGCTCTAGCTGACCTTGCTTGAACAGGGAGGTTGGACTAGATGGTCTCAAGAGGCCCCTTCCAACTTCAAGCATTCTGTGATTCTGTAATATGTAAACAATCTGGATTCAGCAAAGTACTTAAGCCTAATTCTAAATATAAATATGCATGTACTTCTGCAAAACTACTCCTTTGCTTATCATTAGGCATAAGTCAAGAGAGAAATTGTTCTGTAAGCTGCTCTGTTAGGAATTGAGTAGGAAAATATCATCATATGCTCTTCTGTTGCTGAGTAGCTCTTCCCAAGAGGAAATTTCCTACATTCTTTGCACTAAGCTACTGGGACACTTACATTTGGAGAATTTTCCCTTTATTTCACCAGAAATTACTCATTATAAAATTAGGAACAGTAATTTACAGCTTATTTCCAGAATCAGACTTATCATACAATACTACTACTCCTACCCAATACACATGCAAAGTTTGACTACATGGGTGGCTTCAGAGTAAGAGTTAGGTCTATCAGTGGTAAAACGCTGCAATTAGATGAGAGCAGTTACTTTTATAACCTAAGAGAACATAGCATGACTGTGTGTGTACAGCAGCAGGAATGCTGCTGCATTGCTGAGACCGTTAGGCACCATAGAACAAGTAAAAGCCACATATTTAATCCAAACAGCTGTAAGCACTCACACTGTCACACATCTCCCACTGAAACACCACTGAAATGACAGCAGAGTATAATCCCAGAAGTGTTAGCTGAAAGGAACCTGTGGAGCCCATCTAGTCCAGCCTTTCACTCAAGTAGGGTTATTGGCAACACGAGACCAAGTCAGTCATGGCTTTGTCCTCCAAGGATGGAGATTTCACCACCTCTCTGGGTTCCCTTTTTCAGTGCTAAACTAACCTCCAAGGGAAAACTGTTTCCTACAAACACATTAACTAAACTAGCTGTTTGTACAGCTAAAGAAATATGAACTAGTTCTGGAAATAGGGATGAGATGACAAGGAATATAGGGCAAGGTCTGCATTGGGGATCTGACCTTATATCAGATGCAATGTGAAGGAAGCCTTGCCAAACCAAGGAAGACAGTGTCATGGTTTAACCCCAGCTGGCAACTAAGTACTATGCAGCTGTTCGCTCACTCCCCCACTCCCAGTGGGATGGGGGAGAGAATGGAAAAAAAAAAAGTAAAACTTGTGGGTTAATAGGACAGCAAAGGAAGAGAGAATAATAATAGAATATACAAAACAAGTGATGCACAATGCAATTGCTCACCACCTGCTGACCGATGCCCAGCCCGTCCCCAAGCAGCGATCCTCCTCCCGGCCAACTCCCCCCAGTTTATATACTGAGCATGACATCATATGGTATGGAATATCCCTTTGGCCAGGCTGGGTCAGCTGTCCTGGCTATGTCACCTCCCAGCTTCTTGTGCACCTCCTCGCTGGCAGAGCATGGGAAGCTGAAAAGTCCTTGACTTAGTGTAAGTACTGCTTAGCAACAACTAAAACCATCAGTGTGTTATCATCAACATTATTCTCATACTAAATCCAAAACACAGCACTATACCAGCTCCTAGGAAGAAAATTAACTCTATCCCAGCTGAAACCAGGACAGACAGTATGGCTCTTTGAAGAGAGGGCAGGAGCAGTGGGGAGCAGGCAGTATTTAATAGCTCGTTCAAGCACTAGCTCTGATTTTATGAGCCAGCTCTACCTCATCAAATTTCTTACAGCAAAAGCCTATTTCAGCTGCAATGGAAAAGGCTGCAGATAGAAACTTGTTAATAACTAATGTACAGAAATGTGCAGCTGGAGCTAGCTCAAGGCTTCTCAGTGGCTGACAGCCTTTCACAGTAGTCATGCCAAACTTCATAGCAACCTCCCTTTGACAGCAGCAACAGCTTGTTGTGGTCTCACTAGCTCTCTAGGTACCTGGCATAAGGAAAATGAGCAGCAGAACCACTGTTTTTACCATCTCCCAAGATCTCTGTTGCTCTGGAAAAATCTGCAATTACTTCAATTACTTTTGCAATTACAGAAAAAATATAATTGGCATAATTTATAATAGTTTGGCTCTAACAAGTCAAATTCTGAGAAATAGCTGAAAGGGGCTAAAAAAGCATTTAAAAGCTGTATCAACTGGTATCCAGTGAAGGGAAAAGCAGCATTTCCCAGCTAACAAAAATAGTGCTCCAAGAGAAAAGACTGGGTACAATATTAATCTGGAACAATACAGAAGCAGTAGTGGATCATTTCATCCATAACTAAATGTCTTTATGATTGACTAGAGTGGCATCTAGTTGACATGCTGTTACATATAAACCAAAAAAATGTAGTTATTATTTTTTCCCTCAAAAATTATTAATAATTTAAATAGGTTCTGTTAAAAAAATTAGGATCCCACAGATTTTGAGGGATTGAATTTCATTGAAACGATGAGGGATAAGGTGGTGAGGTAAACAAAGATGCATTTTTTTAATGATGAACTTGTGCTGTGTATATATCTATGTGTGCTGGGTTAGCCTTGGCTAGCAGCCAAACTGCCACCCAGATGCTCTCTCACTCCCCTGCCCCCAGCAGGATGGGGGTAGAAAACAGGAAGAACTGGAACAAGAAAACATGTGGGTTGCGATAAAGACAGGGAGATCAGTTACCAATTACTGTTGAAGGCAAAACAGACTCGACTTGGGGAAATGTAACTTAATTTATTGCCAATTAAATATTTAATTACTGATTCAGTAGTGGGAAAGAAAAGACAAACATTAAAACAACAGCATTTCTCCCCACTTTCCCATGCTCAACTTCACTCGTCTTCAGACTCTTCAACTCCACACCCCCACCCCCATCCCCACCCAAAGCGGCACAGTGGGGATGGGAGTGAGGGTTATGGTCAGTAAATAGTGTTTTCTCTCTGTCGCTCCTTCCTTCTCACACTTTTCCTCTGCTCCAGCATAGGTTTTCCATGGACTGCAGTTCATTCAAGAATATCCATCTGCTCTGGGGTGGGTTCTCCAAAAGCTGCAGTGAATACCATTGAGCTCGAGCTCCTGTTCCTGCTCTGACCTTGGTGTTCCCTCTGCTGTTTCCTCATTCTTTTTGTTCCCTCCTCCTTTCTCCATCCACCATTTTTTTCCCCCCCTTTCTTAAATATGTTATCACAGAGGCACTACAAACTTTGCTGATTGGCTCGGCCTTGGCCTGTAGTGGGGCTGTTGGGGAGCCAACTGGAACCAGCTGTGTTTGGCACAGGGCAGCCCCTGACCTCTTCCCACAGAGGCAGCCTTCCCCTCCCCACTACCAAAACCTTGCCATGTACACCCAGTACACTGCTGGTAAGAGATGGTTATCTGAGTGAGAGAGGATTCAGTCAGAGATAACTGCAGATGAAGGGGGGGGGTACTGACACAAGAGAGCTTCAGCCCCCCCACCCCCAAAGATCACAAAGCAGGGGTTAATATTTCTGAAGTTATTTAGCATCACAGTGATGCACTCCATTATTTGACCTGACAAAAGTTTGAGCATTTGAATCTTCTTTTCTGTTGGAAAGTCTGTATTAATTAGAAATATCTCCATTCCCAAATAAGACTTACAGCAATTATTTAAGTAGCAGCACTGTCTGGCTGCACAGAAAGACCCTGTAGTGTATTCCTTGGCTGGAAATATAATAGGGCTGCTACATGTAAGGTTGGGAAATAAGAGGAAATCAGGTAAGTGCCAAGTCCTCCACTATGTAAAAAAGTAAATACAGTTTCAAAACTGGAAACACTTTAGTTTTTTGCCATCAGTATGAAATATAATCATGCAGCTATAACTAGCTATCTGAGAGAGAATTGTAATGGCTGTACAAACCATTGTACTGTGACGAATAACTCAAATGTGGTAAGAGACTACTTCAAACACATACAGAGCTCAGGAATGATTACTTTATTCTCTTCACTTGTTTTAATCTTTCTGCAGACCAGCCTGATGAAAAGAACTGCTGGTAGAAGACTGGGAAGACATCTCTGTAGCTGAGAACTGTATTTTTAAATCACCTTAAAGAACTCTAACCTCTTCAGCTTCAAGTTGCAACATTCAAAATATATTGCAATTTTATGTATCCGTAAGAGGGACAGACAGATCAAATGCCAGCTGAAATCCACTTAAATAAATTTGTTCAACAACCATTAAATCACAAAAATATTGTCCAAAAAATGTGATTGCTGCCAAATTACTTTTTAAATAGCTGTTAAACTGTTTTTTTGATGAAATATCATGAATGCTGGAATAAACCTTGTTTTTTTTATATAAATACCCACATATTTTTGAGAAAAAAGAGGTGAAAATCTTTTAAAACAAAATTGTCAATGAAAAAGGTCCTTTTCTGGTCAGTTTTGACACTGGTTACAGGAAAAAAAGTGGCCATCTTCTTTGCCAGCAATCATGGCCAATAGTAACATTTACCAATAACATTTACATCTGGTGTATGATAATTCAAACTCCCATTTCCGTTATGAACCATCCATTTTAACACAGAGGAAAAAGCTCTAGCTCTTCATTATACAAATGCTTCTTAGTACTGATACTTTATATTCAAAAGGTTTTTTATCTACAGAGAAAAAGCAAAAAATATATGCATGTGTGTGAACATGCATGAACAGATATAATACATACAGCAAATAATTTTGGCACAGAAGATAAATGTGTTATTTTCTCTAGTTTCCAAATAAACAATGAGCTCTGGAGATTTTATTTCCCATGGAAATAATATTTTAGTTCTATCTGGAAGTTCATATTATTCCTCTGCTCCATGCCTAATTGTTCTGGACTGCTGAATGCTGATGAAAAAAAGGGCAACTAAATGTTTTACATGTGTCTTTACACAATGAAGAAAAAAAAAAGGGTTCTGATCTCAACATTGTTTTCTTTCAGCCTTCATGGTAAGCCATGTAGGACTAGCCTGTGAATAAGGAACTCAAAGTGCTGGAAGAAAAGTGGAAACATGCCTAGATGTGAACAGAAAAATAGTTCTGATGTAAAAATGAAATACATTCTTCAGATAATTGTCTCCATGAAGAATGAAAGTATTCTGAACTCTGTGGCCTCAAGTCATTTCATATTTTTGGCTCACATCAAAAGAAAGTGTGACTGGAACATTGTACCAATTTGTCAGAGCACACTGATGAACGCTACAGAAGTTCCATCTAGGCTTTGGACACATCTATTTTACAGATGTATTTTGTCCAGATTCAAAACATGAGCATATAGGCCTGCATCTACATACCTGTATACAAGCACAAATGAATATACACTAAAAATATCTATCCTGTATTCATGTATTTCATGTAATTTTAATACAATAGGCTTTAACTTGAATATTTTTTAACAATCCAAAAAACTTTAACCTATTCTACCTAGGACAACTTAAGGATAACAAAGTTTCCTATATTCCTATTGTTTTAAAACACTAAAAATTTTAGTTGCAGCTAAATTGAATAGAATCATAGAATCATAGAATCATAGAATAGTTGGGGTTGGAAGGGACCTTTAAAGGCCATCTAGTCCAACCCCCTGCCATGAGCAGGGACATCCTCAACTAGATCAGGTTGCCCAGAGCCCCATCCAGCCTGACCTGGAATGTTTCCAGGGATGGGGCATCTCCCACCTCTCTGGGCAACCTGTGCCAGTGCTTCACCACCCTCATCGTAAAAAACTTCTTCCTTATATCTAGTCTAAATCTCCCTTCCTTTAGTTTAAAACCATCACCCCTTGTCCTATCACAGCAGGCCCTGCTAAAAAGTTTTCCCCATCTTTCCTATAAGCCCCTTTAAGTACTGAAAGGCCGCAATAAGGTCTCCCTGGAGCCTTCTCTTCTCCAGGCTGAACAACCCCAACTCTCTCAGCCTGTCTTCATAGGAGAGGTGCTCCAGCCCTCTGATCATTTTTGTGGCCCTCCTCTGGACCCACTCCAGCAGGTCCATGTCTTTCCTGTGCTGGGGGCCCCAGAGCTGGACGCAGCACTGCAGGGGGGGTCTCACCAGAGCAGAGTAGAGGGGCAAAATCCCCTCCCTTGACCTGCTGGCCACGCTTCTTTTGATGCAGCCCAGGATACAGTTGGCTTTCTGGGCTGCGAGTGCACATTGCTGTCTCATGTCCAGCTTTTCATCCACCAGTACCCCCAAGTCCTTCTTGGCAGGGCTGCTCTCAATCCCATCACCCCCAGCCTGTATGGATACCGGGGGTTGCACTGATCCAGGTGCAGGACCCTGCACTTGGCCTTAGTGAACTTCATGAGGTTCGCATGGGCCGACTTCTCAAGCTTGTCCAGGTCCCTCTGGATGGCATCCCGTCCCTCAGGCATGTCCACCGCACCACTCAGCTTGGTGTTGTCTGCAAACTTGCTGAGGGTGCACTCGATCCCACTATGTCATTGATGAAGATATTAAAGAGTACTGGTCCCAATACGGACCCCTGAGGGACACCACTTGTCACCGATCTCCATCTGGATGTTGAGCCGTTGACCACTACCCTCTGGATGCGACCATCCAACCAATTCCTCATCCACTGAACAGTCCACCCATCAAATCCATATCTCTCCAATAGAGAGAGAAGGATGTTGGGGGGGACCGTGTCCAAGGCCTTACGGAAGTCCAGATAGATGACATCCGTAGCTCTTCCCTTGTCCACTGATGCAGTCACTCCATCGTAGAAGGCCACTAGGTTGGTCAGGCAGGACTTGCCCTTGGTGAAGCCATGCTGGCTGTCTCAAATCACCTCCCTGTCCTCCATGTGCCTCAGCATAGCTTCTAGGAGGATCTGCTCCATGATCTTCCCAGGCACAGAGGTGAGGCTGACAGGTTGGTAGTTCTCAGGGTCCTCCTTCCTACCCTTTTTAAAAATGGGTGCAATTTTTTATTTTTTGCTTTTTTATTCTTTACAAAAGCTTGTGTTGAGGGCCGATTCTCAATAGATTGCAGCGAGGGAGCAGCTCTGCTACGTATGAATCCCTGACCCAGAATCAGGCCATCTACGAATGATTTAGTGCCGGGTGCCCCACGATCATGCGGTATGCAATGGGGGAGAGCCAGCACCGCATCTGTCCACCCCTCCAGTCCTGACCACGAGCGCGCTTCGCGCTGGGCCAGCCCTGTGTGGGGTGGGCAGCCAGCTGTCGCGAGCCCACCGAGGTGCCAGCGGCGCTGTGGTATTGCTACGTCTAAGCGGGATTCTGACTTAGAGGCGTTCAGTCATAAGCCCGCAGATGGGAGCCTTGCGTCAGTGACTCCTCAGCCAAGCGCACGCACCAGGGCTCTGAACCTGCGCTTCCTCTCGGACTGAGCAGGATTACTAGTGCAACAACACAGCATCAGTAGGGTAAAACTAGCCTGTCTCATGATGGTCTAATAGACAGCATACAGCTTACTGAAAGCCAAAACTAAGCTGCCCAGATGGGTGCTTAGCTCCAAGACAGGCTGGATCCACCCAAGAGCTAGAGGAACACAGGCCTAAGACTGCTGGAATGTGCCACAAGTTTCTGTATGTATGACTTGAAAAAATGCTTTGAATTACATTTATGAACATATTTCAAACTGAAAACCAAAAAGTTTCAAAAGTTTTTCACTGATGTTAATAAGGAACATAAGTAGTTTAGTAGTGAGGTGGAAGAATCATCTTCAAGACAAAGAGGAGTTTTAGAACTTTTACCTCCACATTTACTTCCAAAATGTTTGGGTTTTTTTGAAAGTGAAAACTTGAAAAATCAAGACAGCTTTATGAGTAAGTTCTTTTTCATAAGAGTTGAAAAAAGTCATGGAATAATATCACTTCAGTCATTTCAAAGTGGTAGGAGAGCCCAAGACAGAAGGGAAATGTTTAGTCCATATGTTCCGTTCAGTTTGTAACATGTGAACACTTTTAGCTGATAACAACAAAGGACAAGATTGTATACTCTGAAAGCCCAGGAAGATATTCTTCCATCTTCTAAAGAAGATGGCCAAGTTGTAAATAATTTAACACACTAACATGCATGCAAAATTGTGAAAGTGAGGTTTCTCTTTAATCTCCTTCTCCTAAAAAGACTATTTCAATGTATTTTTATTTACATTTACCAGAAACCAAAATGTTCACAAGGACTAGGAGCCTATTTATAGCACACATTACAGTCTGAAATTCATCTCCTTCTACCCCATTAAGCAGGATGCATTTTATGCTGCAAGCTATTTGCACTACTGTTTTTCCTTGTGTCATTCATGTTGCACTCTATATTCCATACTTGGGCTCTAGTTAAAAAACACAGTACTGGTAGTGTGATTCTGTCAGATCAATACACTGAGAAAAATAATTATCACATCTGACACCCTACCTCCTGACACCCTGCCCCTTGACCAATATTGGCAGTGTAGACAGACTGCCAACACCTTGCCCCCTGACCGACATTGGCAGCAGGCAGGGTGCCGCCCACATTATTCATGTAAGGTATGATTCTCTCAAATCATAGTACTACTGGTGAAGCCAAGGGGCGGTGCAACTCTTAACTGCATTCAAAAGACATTTGCACAATTGGCTGTTGTTGCCAGATGACCCGGACACCAAATGCCCTGCCTGCCCCTCCCCTCCCCCCTTCCCTGTGAGCCTTGCAGTGCCTCACCTTCAGCCCCTCCTTCCTCTCTCTTAAGGTGCTGCTTGAGAACTGGTGGGTGGGTGTCCACTGCCAGATGGAGATACGCCTCCTAGTTCTGTTTCCCAGCAGACCTTTTTGCATACCCTATGTCCTAGCCCCAATTAGAAGTTGTCATGAATGACCGACACTCAGTTGTGGACACTAGGGCCCAAATCTTGTCGTTGAATCCACAGACTGCCCCTTTGGACTGTCCTAAAAGTGAGTTTGTATTTCAGGAAGTGATAATATCCAATGATGAGTCCGGAGCCCCTGATTCAGCCCAACTACTGGACCACCCTGGACGAACGGACTGATCTATGTACTGGTTTTGGCTGGGATAGAGTTAATTTTCTTCATAGCAGCTCATATGGTGCTATGTTTTGGATTTGTGATGAAAACAGAGTTGATAATATAGGGATGTTTTAGTTATTGCTGAACAGTGCTTGTACAACATCAAGGCCTATTTTGCTTCTCATACTGCCCCACCAGTGAGTAGGCTGAGGTGCACAAGAAGCTGGGGGAAGGATGAGGGGAGGAGGATGTTCAGTGTTATGACATTTGTCTTCCCAAGTAACTGTTAACACGTGATGAAGCCCTGCTTTCCTGGAAATGGCTAAACATTTGCCCATCAATGGGAAGCAGTGAATTAATTTCTTATTTTGCTTTGCTTGCATGCGCGGCTTTTGCTTTACCTATTAAACTGTCTTTATCTCAATCACAACAATCTGGAAAAATCCTCCTGCTATGTTGCTGTTTATTGTAGTTGTTTTACTTGTACTACTGTTGGTTATTGCAAGCAAGTCCCTCTTTTGAATATGCTGTGGATACTGTTCTTGGGGACAGTCCACCAGGGCCTTGCTGGTTGGGATCCTAACTTGTTAATTCTTGCATCTCAGGCGCTGGCGAATGTCAGAAAGGGAACCGATTGTTGGATTTGTACACAACATCCTGCATCTGGGCACCAAGGGGTTCCTGTGGTGGGAATGCTGGTATTGGTGGAATTGTGGGGCCCTGCACCTAAAACTTTTGTCAGATATTACTCTATTTGGGCTAATCTCTCAAACACCGACTACACACTGCCGCCTTGGTAAAGAACGGATCAGAATTCTACGTCCTCCAGAACTTTATGGGCTATGATTCGTTCTGTGATCAACTACAAACCATGTGGCAGGGTCCATCCTACACCATGCCTACCTACCCACCCACCTACCATGCCAATATTGACAAATGCCTGAAAGACACCACTGCCATGACCTTAGCACAATAGGTGCCCAGGTGCCCCCAGCCTATACTGGCTGTGCAGCAGCTGTGCCATGAAAACCCTCTCATGGAGCAAGAGGGGGGCCTGCACACCCAGACTAATAGTGCCTGGGATGCATGTTGAAGAAAACCTCTACGTGATCCATGTCTGCAATTATCCTGATGCCCTTTGACATCGGTGTGGTATTAACCCTTTGGTAGAACGAGGATCCAGATTTCACCAGTTTGTCTGGACCCTCCTTCCTTGGCTACGGGTCTCTGAGCTGGAGAAAGCGATGACAATCTCTCTGTGTATTGGGTTTGCATGGCAAGGTTTTGGTAGCGGGGAGGGGGGCCTGCAGGAGTGGCTTCTGTAAGAAGATGCTATAAGCTCCCCAGGTGTCTGATAGAGCCACTGCCAGCTGACTCCATGATGGACCCGCTGCTGACCAAGGCTGAGCCAATCAGCGACGGTGGTAGCGCCTCTGGGATAACAGAGTTAAGAAGGGGAAAAAAACTGCTGCGCAACAGCAGCTGGAAGAGAGAGGAGTGAGAATTTGTGAGAGCAACAACTCTGCAGGCACCAAGGTCAGTGAAGAAGGAGGGGGAGGAGGTGCTCCAGGTGCCAGAGGAGAGATTCCCCTGCAGCCAGTGGTGAAGACCATGGTGAGGCAGGCTGTCCCCCTGCAGCCCATGGAGGTCCATGGTGGAGCAGATATCCACCTGCAGTCCATGGAGGACCTCACGCCACAGCAGGTGGATGCACCTGAAGGAGGCGGTGACCCTGTGGAGAGCCTGCACTGGAGCAGGCTCCTGGCAGGACCTGTGACCGTGTGGAGAGGAGCCCATGCCGGAGCACATTTTCTGGCAAGACTTGTGTTCCCATGGGGGACCCACGCTGGAGCAGTCCATTCCTGAAGGACTGCACCCTGTGGAAGGGACCCACGTTGAGAAGTTTGTGGAGGACTGTCTCCCATGGGAGGGACCCCATGCTGGAGCAGGGGAAGAGAGTGAGGAGGAAGGGGCAGCAGAGACAACATGTGATGAACTGACCTCAACCCCCATTCCCCATCCCCTGTGCCGCTCTGGGGGAGGAGGTAGAGAAGCTGGGAGTGAAGTTGAGCTTGGGAAGAGGGGAGGGGTGGGGGGAAGGTGGTTTAAGATTTGTTTTTATTTCTCATTATCCTACTCTGATTTGATTGGAAATAAATTAAATTAATTTCCCCAAGTCGAGTCTTTTGCCCGTGATGGTAACTGGTGAGTGTTCTCCCTGTCCTTATGTCCACACATGAGCCTTTCATCATATTTTTCTCCCCTGTCCAGCTGAGGAGGGGGAGTGATAGAGCGGCTTGGTGGGCACCTGGTGTCCAGCCAGGGTTAACCCACCACACTCTGCTACCCTGGAAAATATAGAAAACGTAACAACAGATGCCATCCAAGCACTGCAGCAAGAAGTTGCTCAAGTACCACAGACTACTGTTCAAAACCATCTAGCCTTAGAGTACTTGCTGGCCACGCAAGGCAGCATTTGCACATTAGTAAATACTACCTGCTGTGCCTATGTCAACCAAGATCTACGCATTGAGACTGACCTTAAGAAAATCCAGGAACAACTGAAGCTGTTGCATCAGGTGGCAACCGAAAATATCGCTTGGGGAACTGGCAAATTGTGGTCATGGCTTACCTCTTGGTTCCCAGATCTCAGGGTAGTTGTCAGGAGATTTTGGCTGTACTTTTTGTAATTATCTTGTTTATTGTCATTGTTTCGTATCATGTTTTGTTTCGTATCAGTGGATGGGGTTGTAGATTGTGTTATAAATCATTTTCCCAGTCATAGTCAAGCCACTCCCCGACCCGGATAGGGGCCACTAGATATAAGCAGATGCTGGTTGTAATCTCTTTTGCAGCCTGTCTTGTAGCAATTGGGAAGATGCCGTAGTAATCAACTCCCAGATGCCTGCGCAACTGATACTTGATAGAGGTGATTCTATGGTACCCATCTCATGATGCATCAGCTTTCGACCTCTGACTATGTAACTTATAATAACTGATAACTTCCTCACACAGCTGGTGAGGGAGCCCACGAGAGAAGGCACCCCGCTGGACCTGTTGTTTGTGAACAGAGAAGGTCTTGTGGGTGATGTGACGGCTGGAGGCCGTCTTGGGCACAGTGACCACGAAATGATAGAGTTTTCGATTCTCAGAGAAGTAAAGCAGAGGGTCACCAGAACTGCCACCTTGGACTTCCGGAGGGCAGACTTTGGCCTGTTTAGGGGCCTGGTTGGCAGAGTCCCTTGGGAGGCAGTCCTGGAGGGCAAAGGAGTCCAGGAAGGCTGGATATTCTTCAAGAGGGAAATCTTAAAGGTGCATGAGCAGGCCGTCCCCATGAGCCGAAAGATGAGCCGGCAGGGAAGAAGACCGGCCTGGCTGAACAGAGAGCTCCGTCTGGAACTTAGGAAAAAAAGGAGAGTTTATGACCTTTGGAGGAAGGGGCAGGCAACTCAGGAGGACTACAAGGATGTCGTGAGGTTATGCAGGGAGAAAATTAGAAGGGCCAAAGCCCAGCTAGAACTTAGTCTGGCTACTGCCATAACAGACAACAAAAAGTCTTTCTATAAATACATTAGCAATAAAAGGGGGGCGAAGGAGAATCTCCCTCCTTTATTGGATGCAGGGGGAAACATAGAGTCAAGGGATGAGGAAAAGGCTGAGGTGCTTAATGCCTTCTTTGCCTCAGTCTTTAACAGCAAGGGAAGTTGCTCTCTGGGCACCCAGCCCCCTGAGCAGAAAGACAGGGATGGGGAACAGAATGAAGACCCCGTAGTCCAAGGGGAAATGGTCAGTGACCTGCTACGCCACCCAGACACACACAAGTCTATGGGGCCGGATGGGATCCACCCAAGGGTGCTGAAGGAGCTGGCAGAAGTGCTCACCAAGCCACTCTCCATCATTTATCAGCAGTCCTGGCTAACCGGGGAGGTCCCAGTTGACTGGAGGCTGGCAAATGTGATGCCCATCTACAAGAAGGGCCAGAAGGAGGATCCGGGGAACTACAGGCCTGTCAGTCTGACCTCGGTGACCGGGAAGGTTATGGAGCAGATCATCTTGAGTGCCATCATGCAGCATGTATGGGACAACCGGGCAATCTGGTTTATGAAAGGCAGGTCCTGCCTGACCAACCTGATCTCCTTCTATGACATGGTGACCCGCTTAGTGGATGAGGGAAAAGCTGTGGATGTTGTGTACCTGGACTTTAGTAAAGCCTTTGACACCGTGTCCCACAGCATCCTCCTGGAGATCCTGGCTACTCATGGTGTGGATGGGCTGGGTAAGAAACTGGCTGGATGGCCGGGCCCAAAGAGTTATGGTGGTGAATGGAGTTAAATCCAGTTGGCAGCCGGTCACAAGTGGTGTTCCCCAGGGCTCAGTACTGGGGCCAGTCCTGTTTAACATCTTTATCAATGATCTGGACGAGGGGATCGAGTGCACCATCAGTAACTTTGCAGATGACACCAAGTTGGGCGGGAGTGTTGATCTGCTTGAGGGTAGGAAGGCACTACAGAGGGATCTGGACAGCCTGGATCGATGGGCCGAGGTCAATGGCATGAGGTTCAACAAGGCCAAGTGCTGGGTCCTACCCTTGGGTCACACCAACCCCATGCAACGCTACAGGCTGGGGGGGAGTGACTGGAAAGCTGCCTGGCGGAAAAGGACCTGGGGGTGTTAGTCGACAGCCGGCTGAATATGAGCCAGCAGTGTGCCCAGGTGGCCAAGAAGGCCAACGGCATCCTGGCCTGTATCAGAAATAGTGTGGCCAGCAGGAGTAGGGAGGTGATTGTCCCCCTGTACTCGGCCCTGGTGAGGCCGCACCTCGAGTACTGTGTTCAGTTTTGGGCCCCTCACTCCAAGACAGACATGGAGGTGCTGGAGCGTGTCCAGAGAAGGGCAACGAAGCTGGGGAAGGGTCTAGAACACAAGTGCTGTGAGGAGCGGCTGAGGGAACTGGGGGTGTTTAGCCTGGAGAAAAGGAGGCTGAGGGGAGACCTTCTTGCTCTCTACAACTCCCTGAAAGGAGGTTGTAGAGAGATGGGGGTCGGCCTCTTCTCCCTAGTAACAGATGACAGGACAAGAGGAAACGGCCTCAAGTTGGGCCAGGGGACGTTTAGATTGGATATTTGGAAAAATGTCTTCACCGAAAGGTTTGTCGGGCATTGGAACAGGCCGCCCAGGGAGGTGGTGGAGGCACCATCCCTGGAGGAATTCAGAAGACGTTTAGATGTGGTGCTAAGGGATATGATTTAGTGGTGGACTTGGTAATGCTAGGTTAATGGTTGGACTTGGTGATCTTGGAGGTTCCTTCCAACCAAAATGATTCTGTGATTCTATGATTATACCCTGCAGGTGTCGGAACACCAACCTCACCTAGCTTATTATATAACTAACAACCCGCTAAAATTAAACCCTAGCCTGTAACTCCATGTTAAGTGATGATTTGAGAAAAATCAAGGGGTGGAAGCGACACCCTGCCTCCTGACACCCTGCCCCTTGACCAATATTGGCAACTTAGACAGACTGCCAACACCCTGCACCCTGACCTACATTGTCGCAACTCTTCTCCGTATTCAAAAGGCATTTGCATGATTGGCTATTTCTACCAGATGACCCAGACACCAAATGTCCGTGGCAGTCCACCAGAGCCATGGCATCACTTATGATCCCGTGTTTGCTAGCAGTGATTGGGTGAGTTGCTATATGAGGGAATTGTTGCTCATCTTTCTTACTTCCTCAGTAAAGTTTTGTTTTATAACGTGTTGTCAGACTCCATTACTGTTCAGACCACAACATCAAAGATACATGTCTTACAAAACAAAATAAAAACATTCTGATACCCGTCAAGTTAAAAGAATACAAAAATAAACAGAATACAAAAATAAATGACAAGATGTATTCACTATATAAGCAACTGAAAATTTCTTCTTTGTAACAGCTGTACTTTTTAAGGAGATGGCTGATGATATAAATAATGTAATGAGATTTCTTTCTTTTATGGGAAAAGTATAAATTTAAAAGCTTTCAGAGCTTCTAGTCTTTCTTAAAAACATTAATACTGAAGAAAGTTGAGAATACAGTCATGACTGCCCAGGGACATCTGTTTTACCTTGCTATGTTAACCCTTCTCTTAAACAATGAAATCAACATATATACACAGTCATGAAGAACATTAAAATGTTTTCTTTTTTTTCATCTAACTTTTGTAAATGAATGTTAAAAACTTGCATAGAACAGTGCTGGTGAGTAACTCATGTAAGTTTGCTGAATAATGGGAATAGTCTTCATGAAAGAAAACAATCCAAATATTAAATTCCCCCCCCTACTTTGTAAAACTGTATACAAAACATTGGGTACTACTGCATTTTGCTTGCTTAGTTCATACATCACCACCCACGAGTTTCTTACTTCTGTTATTCTTTGAAATAGCAATACAAGTAGAAAATATAAGCCAATATAAATCCTATGCTTTAAGTCAATGGAATGAAGTTTACTACTTTAGGGTCTGTTCCAGCAAAGAACCTATGAATTTTGTTTTAATTCTATATTGGGTTTGCATGGCAAGATTTTGGTAGCAGAGGGACTACAGGGGTGGCTTCTGTGAGAAGCTGCTAGAAGCTTCCCCCATGTCCGATAGAGCCAATGCCAGCCGGCTCCAAGACGGACCCGCTGCTGGCCAAGGCTGAGCCCATCAGCGACGGTGGTAGCACCTCTGGGATAACAGAATTAAGAAGGGGAAAAAAAACCTGCGGTGGAATACAGCAGCGGAAAGAAGAGTGATATATGAGAGGAACAACTCTGCAGACACCAAGGTCAACAAAGAAGGAGGGGGAGGAGGTGCTCCAGGCACCGGAGCAGAGATTCCCCTGCAGCCGGTGGCGCAGACCATGGTGAGTCAGGCTGTCCCCTTCAGCCCATGGAGGTCCATGGTGGAGCAGATATCCACCTGCAGTCCATGGAGGACCTCACGCCAGAGCAGGTGGATGCCCGAAGGAGGCTGTGACCCCGTGGGAAGCCCATGCTGGAGAGCAGACTCCTGGCAGGACCTGTGGCCCTATGGAGAGAGGAGCTCATGCTGGAGCAGGTTTGCTGGCAGGACTTGTGACCTGAGGGACTGCAACCCATGGAAGGGACCCACGCTGGAGCAGTTCGTGAAGAACTGCAGCCTGTGGGAAGGACTCACATTGGAGGACTGTCTCCCATGGGAGGGACCCCACGCTGGAGTGGGGGAAGAGTGTGAGGAGTCCTCCCCCTGAGGAGGAAGGAGTGGTGTGGCAGAGATAACACGTGATGAGCTGACCACAACCCCCATTCCCTGTCCCCCTGCGCCGCTCAGGGGGAGGAGGGAGAGGAATCGGGAGTGAAATTGTGCCCGGGAAGAAGGGAGGGGTGGGGGAAGGTGTTTTTAAGATTTGGTTTTATTTCTCACTATCCTACTCCGATTTGATTGGCAATAAATTAAATGAATTTTTCCCCAAGTCGAGTCTGTTTTGCCGGTGACGGTAATTGGTGAGTGCTCTCCCTGTCCTTTTCTCGACCCACGAGCCTTTCGTTATATTTTCTCTCCCCTGTCCAGCTGAGGAGGGGAGTGAGAGAGCGGCTTTGGTGGGCACCTGATGCCCAACCAGGGTCAACCCACAACAAATTCCCACTGTCTATTTTTATGGCTCTGCTACACAACACTAACTATGCAAATAGCTACAATAAGAACATTTCTGTACAGTCAACTATTCCACTTTTATCACAAAATATATGTTCCACTGACCCTCCATAGAGGAGATCAGTTTGTGTCATATTATTTGAGCATTAGCCTCTTAATCCCTGTAGAACTTATCATTTCATTACATGTAGTTGCATACAACTGCTGGTAGACATTTGGAAAACAGCCAGGACTGGACAAGCCTGTCTGCTTTGAAAATGTCTTAAAAGAACTAACAACTTTGAATTTTGCTGTTTAGCATCAAGTATTCAATCTATCATTATACTTTACTGGTCCAACAAATTTAATATTCAAATAATTATGTAAAATCACACACATTTCTACTGAAGCTGTCTACAAACTTGTGCTTTAACCAAATTTTAAATAATAAGATTAATTTTAGTGAAATTATTTTTTCTTAAAAACTGGTTATTTAGCTGATGCTTGCTTACCTCATTGTCTGACTCCACAAGCACTTGATCATATTCACTAAGAGCTACTAGGAACATGATAGATGTGACATTTTCAAAGCAATGTATCCATTTTCTTCTTTCCGATCGTTGGCCTCCTACATCCACCATTCTGCAAAATTAACAATGATCATATCAACTCCACAAACACCTTAGCAGATAAACATACAATCACATATGGAACACTGAATTCAAGAATTTATTTGAAAACACAATTTGGTTTGTTTTTCTTAAAAATTTTACCATTTGTATTGAAGACTAATGGAATGTGTTGTAAGTAAACAGGTTATCGTATTTGCTTTTTAGTCTGATGTGCTTTCTGAATTTGAATTATTATGGGTCTCAAAGCCCTCAAATTTCTCATATTCAAAACTCTCATGATTCTGAGCCACGATTCTAGAATGCATGCCCTGTATATTCAGCAGAAACACATGTCCACAGAATGAAGTTGGTGGCCTGCCTTCTCCGAAGAAATTACCAGTCAAAATTCCAAACTTGTCAAGGCTGCCTAATTTTAAGAGTATAAACAGAATACAATCTGTATTTACTAAAGTTGTTAATAGTCAAAATAAAAACTCAGATTTGCAGAGTGTACTCCCAATTCATTATGGGTCTCAATGTAACTAGACACTTGGGTGTCTAACTTGAAATTGTAATTGCATATTTATTCTTTAAGCAATTGTATTTGCACTCAAAATGAGCTGTGGGGAAAACTATTTGTAGGAGTGGTATTAAACTTACAAAATGTCACTTCTCTCTAAAAATCAAGTACAGAAGTGATACCTTTACATTTCATAATTTATTATTCATAATAAAACTGATATACTCATTTTATTGAAAAATGACTTCCAGTTTTTCTATCGCTAATAACTACCTTCAGAAAAAGACAAGTCTGTTTGTTTGTCTCTCATCCTCTTGACATCTTTAACAACAGCTGCTAATCATATATGGACAAAAACATGAAAATAAAATGAACAAGCTCAAATTTTAAACACATTGAATAATTTGCACTTTTAACCAATATCCTATACATGGTATTACTAATGTAAAAGGGAACAAAAGAAACAAAGCAAATGGGTGTTAAACCTTTTTTCTACCTGAAAATGACGCTTTGTAAGTCGAATGGATATTCAATGATCCCTGTTGTTGGGACTCGAACTCTAAGCACATCTTGCTGAGTTGGCAGATAGGCCAAATCTGCTATGCGGTCCAAGTCGTTAAGGTAACTATAGATGGGGAGAAACAACAGGAATGCAAGACAGTGATACCATAATCCCACTGAGGAAAAGAAAAAGGAAGACTTGGGAAAAGAAATGGGGTGTGGGATAGGAAGAAATGCAACAGAAAAAAGAGCAATATCGACATAAAAGAGGGAAGGAAATATAAAGGAGTGCTCCATTCTCCTTCATGGTCATTTTCATAGCTTCAAGTAAATTCTACAAAAGGACAGCATGATTATTATGATTTTCATATAAATTTGCTTGGCTTTCACATGTTAAATCATTAACAATTCAAAATTTTCAGTTATTTGACTCTGGTTAATTTGAAGACAAATAATATGATAAAATGTGTAAGAAATATAAGAAATATAAGACTATAATTTTATCTGAAACTATAACATATTTCTTGATAATTACTCTGCAATGTCTGCAAAGGATAGATAAATATGAATCTCCCAAGTGATAGTGAACTATTAATTATCAGTTTAAAAATGGCAGGAGGATAAATGGCACTCTTTGGAGATAAAAGAAAAAAAACCCACACTGACAAATTAAAAAACTCTCCACCTGAAATTCCTGCATCTAGACTAAAACTTCTGATTGAGTTAATAAGCCTGCAGTACATGAAATACATCCCAGTTGGCTAGCAAATAATCTGAAACTGCAATAAAATTGCTTGTAAGGGCTTGTTAACTACAACACACAACTCTTCTGCTATTGCTTAATGGTGGTTTTCAAGTATAAAGCAGCAGTGCACTGGAGGTTTTAACTTTCATAAGAGATGCTTCAAAAAAAAGAGGGATAATATATCAATGTGTGATAGCCTGTTTGGGTCCAGGAGTTGCACATTCCATGAATTCAGTGCACCAGGCAGCTTGGGCTCTCCCCAGGGTAGATGTCTGGGAAAAATATTGCCACAGGAAATTAAGTTTTTGTGTATTTGATTACTTCCAAGCACAAGAATGACCTAGTAGGTCAGAGTTAGCTACTGGTAAGATAACCTAAGGCTGCCCTGATCCATTCCAGGGGAGGGTAGCAATGTACTCCTTGCAATTTATCAAATCATTAAATATCACTAAGCTCTGAATGTATTCTTTTCTTCATAGTTATTATTCAAGGTATTCTTTTTTAAATAAATCCACACAAGGAATAATTAGACTACTTCTAGATACTCTGAATGATTTGTTATGCAATAGTGAAAGTAAATTGTTATGAACAATGGCAGAAACTTTACAGCAAAAATACAGAAGAATTAATTTGTTAACTCTGGGAGGGAACCAAAAATTTTCCTCACTATAATTTTATTCATGAAAGATTAAGCTGATAGTAAATGTTGAACATGAGAATATTACACATATTCAGAAAGATGTATTGAACCATATATCTCAGAAAAATTTTCATATTCAGAAGTTACTACTCTGAAAATATTTTCTCAGAACCCTGACTAGTTTCTGCCAATAGGAAAAAGGACTTGAAAATCTGAGCATTTCATCTGCCCTTAGTTGTTTTACACAAAAAGCAGAATGGATAAGCTGATCATCAATTTGCTGGGGGGGGAATCCATAACAAATCCATAACCACCACAATAGGAAATCTAAAGAGATGCTGAAACACTAATTGGCCTCTTTTTCCCTCCCACCCCACCAAAAACATTGGTTTTGTTTTGTGTCTTTATTTCAGAAAAAAAGAAGGGTACAAAGAAGCACTGTGGATCATTACATGCTATAGTGGTATTCATGAAAGCAGGAGAGCTTTAAGAGAATAAATTTGTACAATTCATACAATTGCTTGTTGCATTCCTTTGGAAAGCCTCAGCTGTAGTCTCCAATATATGAATCTGGTTACTGTACCTCTGCACCATGAGCATAGTGGACATAGTACTAAGATATGCAGTAGTGCACATCTGACTGTTTTTTAGAAAGACAATAATTTAAAGGGACATTATTAGATAGTCACGTCTCATTTGTGTTACTGGAAACTGTTTCAAGAGCAAAGTGTCCTAGCTAGTGTCCTAGTCCATTAAGTTCCAGAAGCACTAATTTATCCTTTAAAATTACATCTTTTCCTCATCCTCATTCAGTTCTGCTCAAGTTCTGCTCTTACACATGTACTAAACAGAAAACTTCTTACTCATTTCACCAGTAGCACCTTCTAGAAGCTATACAGAATCCTTACACAACCTCATAGAGTCCTATTTCCTTCCCTAGATATCTTCACTTAACAGTTTAAAGGATGTAGGGCTCTCTACAAAGTCTCTTAAATTAGGCATTCAAACCCAGAATCATGGAAACAGTGTCAAAACCAGTAAGAGTACCTCACAGAAAAATTCATATAGTATGCACAAAATCCTTTAAAAAAAATCTTTGTTACTAACAAATCACAACCAGAATCTATAGTGCAACAAAAGCAATTTAGAATACATCCTGCAATTTTTGTTTTTGAATAATGACAACACTTAGCCCCTACCACTTTTCCTTCTCACTGACTTAAAACTTAGTGAATAAATATATCACGGTATTCATGAAAATAGACTAATAGTTCTTTGTTGCACAACCTTACTTTCCAATCTTTTGTTATTTTTATATTCCTGCCATGAGCATATAGAAAATATTCAATGAATTGTTTTAAAATAAAAAGAGCTTTTTCCAGTATATTGGTTTTGGCTGGGATGGAGTTAACTTTCTTCATAGCAGCTGGTATGGCGCTGTGTTTTGGATTTGTGACCAAAACAGTGTTGATAACACACCCATGTTTTAGCAATTGCTGAGCAGTGCTTGCACAGCATCAAGGCCGCCTGTTTCTCACTCTGCCACCCCAGGGAGTAGGCTGGGGGTGCACAAGAAGTTGGGAGGGGACACAGCTGGGACAGCTGACCCCAACTGACCAAAGGGATATTCCATATCATTTAACATCATGCTCAGCAATAAATCTGGGGGTTTGTTCTTTTCCAAGGTAGCCATTGCTTGGAGACTGGCTGTGCATTGGTCTGCTTGTGGGAGGTGGTGAGTGAATGCATTTGCATCACTTGCGGGTTTTCCCCCCATTCTTTCCTTCACTTATTAAAGTGTCTTTATCTCAACCCATAGGTTTTCTCACTTTTGCTCTTCTGATTGTCTCCCCTATCCCTCTGGGGAAGAAGTGAGTGAGCAGCTAGGTGGGTGCTTAGTTGCTGGCTGGGGTCAACCCACCACATCCACTTTGTTTTGTTTTGCTTTGTTTTGTTTTTTTAAACAGACACATTTGTGTAGAAGAATTACTTGGTCTGGAATTCAGATTTTAATGCAATTTGTACATTCTTGCTCTGAAGCAAAGGAATAGAGATTTATTTTAACTTTCTTCTCATGACCATATTTTATGTTACTTAATTTCACACTTTTGCAGGAGATTAGCCACATTTCCAGTTACCATATTAGTAGATATAACTTTCCATTCTTCAATCAACTTAGAGGGAATTAAACATGTTTCTGAAAATCAGACTGAAAGTTTTGTCTGCATCAGCAACACAAAATACCTTTCAAGATACTCTAAAATCAATAAAATCTCCTTATATTTCTCTTTAAAACTCATGTGCCCTCTGATACAAAATAACATAAGTAATTAAAAAAAAATCATCATTGGATAAGCATGTGCATCATCGAGATTGACATCAGGGTCTTTCTGCTCTACTGCACCCACTGCTTTGTACCACGTGAATATTTCGCAATATAGCAGAAATTAATTGTTTCTCTTTAGACATGTACAATCTTCCCAAAATGCCAGTGGAACAAATCAACACACTTATGCTCAATACCATTATAATGACTTTTGTATTAACTGCATAACAGTATACTTTTATGCCTCTAGAACTGCATAAACAAAACCAAGACATTTTCCATTAGGAGGGATGGGGTGATGGTTTGATTTTTTTAAAATAACTTACTTACTGGGTTGACAGAATATTTCAAAATGCTGAGTGGGAATATGGAAAGTGTAAAGAAACAGAAGTGAATATTTACATAAAAAGGAAAAGACAACTGGAATGCCATTATTATTTAAACACACACTACGAGCACACAAAATTTTCAAATATCATTATTACAGCTGTAACCACATGTCGGAACCTGGACAAAATCAAGGAAGACGTTAAAGCCCTGGGGGAGCAAGTGAAAAATACTGGTGCCCAAGTTATATTTTCCTCCATTTTACCAGTGGGAGGAGAGTGGGCACCCAGAAAAAGGCGCATAATGCATATCAACTCCTGGCTTCGTGGCTGGTGCCAACGTGAGGGTTTTGGCTTTTATGAAAATGGGACATTCTTTGGTGACTATAACCTGGTAGGGAGGGATGGGAGCAGCAACAAATATTCCTTAGCTGCCTCCCAAGAAGAGAACCAGAAGGCCGACCACCTTAAGGGTGTGTATGGCTATGGTGGATCCTCTTGCACCCCTTCAGGGAAACCTGCAAACTCAACTGCCTCTCTGAAATGCCTGTACACCAACGCACGCAGCATGGGGAATAAACAGGAAGAACTAGAGATATGTGTGCGCTCGCAGGGCCACGATCTCATAGTAATTAGAGTCGTGGTGGGACAGCTCGCATGACTGGAATGCTGTCATGGATGGGTACGTACTTTTCAGGAAGGACAGGCCAGCAAGGCGAGGTGGTGGAATCATAGATTCATAGAATCATATAATTGTTCTGGTTGGAAGAGACCTCCAAGATCATCGGGTCCAACCCTTAACCTATCACTACCAAGGCCACCACTAAATCACATCCCTTAGCACCACAACTAAACGTCTTTTGAATACCTCCAGGGATGGGACTCCACCACCTCCCTGGGCAGCCTGTTCCAGTGCCCAACAACCCTTTACGTGAAGAAATTTTTACGAATATCCAATCTAAACCTCCCTTGGTGCAACTTGAGGCCATTTCCTCTTGTTCTGTCGTCTCTTACTAGGGAGAAGAGACCAACACCCATCTCTCTACAACCTCCTTTCAGGTAGTTGTAGAGAGCGATAAGGTCTCCCCTCAGCCTCCTTTTTGTCCAGGCTAAACATCCACAGTTCCCTCAGCCGCTCCTCATAGGACTTGTGCTATAGACCCTTCACCAGCTCTGTTGCCCTTCTCTGGACACGCTCCAGCACCTCAATGTCTTTCTTGGAGTGAGGGGCCCAAAACTGAACACAGCACTCGAGGTGCGGCCTCACCAGGGCCGAGTACAGGGGGACAATCACCTCCCTAGTCCTGCTGGCCACACCATTGCTGATACAGGCCAGGATGCCGTTGGCCTTCTTGGCCACCTGGGCACACTGCTGGCTCATATTCAGCCGGCCGTCAACCAACACCCCCAGGTAATTTTCCGACGGGCAGCTTTCCAGTCACTCCCCCCCAGCCTGTAGCATTGCCTGGGGTTGGTGTGACCCAAGGGCAGGACCCGGCACTTGGCCTTGTTGAACCTCATGCCATTGGCCTTGGCCCATCGATCCAGGCTGTCCAGGTCCCGCTGTAGCGCCTGCCTACCCTCAAGCAGATCAACACTCCCTCCCAATTTGGTGTCATCTGCAAACTTACTGAGGGTGCACTCGAGCCCCTTGTCCACATCATTGATAAAGATATTGAACAGGACTGGCCCCAATACTGAGCTCTGGGAAACACCGCTTGTGACCAGCTGCCGACTGGATTTAACTCCATTCACCACAACTCTTTGGGCCTGGCCATCCAGCCAGTTTCCTACCCAGCACAGAGTACGCCCAGCCGAGCCATGAGTAGCCAGGTTCTCCAGGAGGATGCTGTGGGAGACGGTGTCAAAGGCTTTACTAAAGTCCAGGTACACAACATCCACAGCCTTTCCCTCATCCACTAGGCAGGTCACCATGTCATAGAAGGAGATCAGGTTGGTCAGGCAGGACCTGCCTTTCATAAACCCATGCTGACTGGGCCGGATCGCCCGGTTGTCCTGTATGTGCCACATGATGGCACTCAAGATGATCTGCTCCATAACCTTCCCGGGCACCGAGGTCAGGCTGACAGGCCTGTAGTTCCCCGGATCCTCCTTCTGGCCCTTCTTGTAGATGGGCATCACATTTGCCAGCCTCCAGTCAACTGGGACCTCCCCGGTTAGCCAGGACTGCTGGTAAATGATGGAGAGTGGCTTGGTGAGCACTTCTGCCAGCTCCTTCAGCACCCTTGGGTGGATCCCATCCGGCCCCATAGACTTGTGTGTGTCTAAGTGGCGTAGCAGGTCACTGACCATTTCCCCTTGGACTACGGGGTCGTCATTCTGCTCCCCGTCCCCATCTTCCTGCTCAGGGGGCTGGGTGTCCAGAGAACAACTTCCCTTGCTGTTAAAGACTGAGGCCAAGAAGGCATTAAGCACCTCAGCCTTTTCCTCGTCCCTTGACACTAAGTTTCCCCCCGCATCCAATAGAGGAGGGAGATTCTCCTTCGCCCCCTTTTTATTGTTAATGTATTTGTAGAAACACTTTTTGTTGTCTCTTATGGCAGTAGCCAGACTAAGTTCTAGCTGGGCTTTGGCCCTTCTAATTTTCTCCCTGGATGACCTCACAACATCCTTGTAGTCCTCCTGAGTTGCCTGCCCCTTCCTCCAAAGGTCATAAACTCTCCTTTTTTTCCTAAGTTCCAGACGGAGCTCTCTGTTCAGCCAGGCCGGTCTTCTTCCCTGCTGGCTCGTCTTTCGGCTCATGGGGACGGCCTGCTCCTGCACCTTTAAGATTTCCCTTTTGAAGAATGTCCAGCCTTCCTGGACTCCTTTGCCCTCCAGGACTGCCTCCCAAGGGACTCTGCCAACCAGACTCCTAAACAGGCCAAAGTCTGCCCTCCAGAAATCCAAGGTGGCAGTTCTCGTGACCCTCCTCTTTACTTCTCTGAGAATTGAAAACTCATGGTCACTGTGCCCAAGATGGCCTCCAACCGTCACATCACCCACAAGACCTTCTCTGTTCACAAACAACAGGTCCAACGGGGCGTTTTCCCTAGTTGGCTCCCTCACCAGCTGTGTGAGGAAGTTCTCTTCCACACACTCCAGGAACCTCCTGGACTGTTTCCTCTCTGCTGCATTGTATTTCCAGCAGACATCTGGCAAGTTGAAGTCCCCCACGAGAACAAGGGCTAGCGGTCGTGAGGCTTCTCCCAGCTGCCTGTAGAATACTTCATCTGCCTCCTCGTCCTGGTTGGGTGGTCTATAACAGACTCCCACCATGGTATCTGCCTTGGTGGCCTTCCCCCTGATTCTTACCCATAAACACTCAACCCTCTCGTCACCATCCTCGAGCTCAAGGCAGTCCAGACTCTCCCTAACATAGAGGGCTACCCCACCGCCTCTCCTTCCTTGCCTATCCCTTTTGAAGAGTTTGTAGCCATCCATTGCAGCCCTCCAGTTGTGCGTGTCATCCCACCATGTTTCTGTGTTGGCAACTATATCATAGTTTTCCCCTGCACAACGGCTTCCAGCTCCTCCTGTTTGTTGCCCATGCTCCGTGTGTTCGTGTAGATGCACTTCAGCTGGGCTAATGATCCTGCCACCTTTGTGGTGGGAGAAGCCCTAATTCCTACATGTCCCATCTCAGGTGTTTCCGTGGTTCCTAGCAGACCAGTGACCCCTGTGTCCCTGCTGCCGCATGGGTCTCTATGTCCTACCTCATCTGAGACGGCTGACCGAAGGGGCTCGCTGGCACACCATCCCTCATACATTGGCGTGCCACCCCCAGGCTTCTCTCTAGCGAGCCTGGTTTTATCCCCTTCCCCCTTCAAATCTAGTTTAAAGTCCTCTCAATGAGCCCTGCTAACTCCTGTGCCAGGATCCTTTTCCCCCTTTGGGACAGGTGCCCCCCGTCTGCCGCCAGCAGGCCTGGTGCCATGTAAACCGACCCGTGCTCGAAGAACCCGAAGTCCTGCCGGTGACACCAGGCTCGGAGCCAGGCATTGATCTGCTGGCTCTTCCTGTTTCTTCCCTTATCCTTCCCCAGAACTGGAGGGATAGAGGAGAACACTACCTGTGCTCCTGATCCCTTCACCAGTCGCCCCAAGGCCCTGAAGTCTCTCTTGATTGCCCCGGGACTTCTTTTTGCCACCTCGTCGCTGCCTACCTGGAAGATCAACAGGGGATAGTGGAGTTCTTCTCTATCTGAGAGAGCAACTGGAGTGTACTGAGCTCTGCCTAGGGGTGGATGAAGAACAGGTCGAGATCTTATGGGTAAGGATTAAGGGACAGGCTAACATGGGGGACACTGTTGTGGGTGTGTACTACAGCCCACCTGATCAGGATGAGGAAGTTGATGAGGCCTTCTACAGGCAGCTGAAAGCAGCCTCACAATCACAGGCCCTGGTTCTCATGGGGGACTCCAACCACCCCGATATCTGTTGGAGGGACAACACAGCTACGCACGCACAGTCCAGGAGGTTCCTGCAGAACACTGATGATAACTTTCTGACACAGGTGGTGGAGGAGCCAACAAGGAGAGGGGTGCTGCTGGACCTCATACTAACTAACAAGGAAGGTCTGGTTTGGGATGTGAAGGTTGGGGACAGCCTTGGCTGCAGTGACCATGAGATGGTGGAGTTCAGGGTCCTGTGTGGAGGAAGCAGGACACACAGGGAAGAAAGGAACCCTGGACTTTAGGAGAGCTAACTTTGGCCTCTTCAAGGACCTACTTGGAGGAATCCCATGGGTTAGGGTTCTAGAAGGCAGGGGGGCCCAAGAAAGCTGGTCAGTATTCAAGTATCACTTACTCCAAGATCCAGAGCGGTGCATCCCTAGGAGTAAAAATCAGGTAAGGGAGGCAGGAGACCTGCATGGATGAGCAAGGGACTACTGGCTAAACTCAAATGGAAGAAGGAAGTCTATGGAATGTGGAAAAAGGGACGGGACACTTGAGAGGAATACAGGAACGCTGTCAGGGTATGCAGGGATGCAACGAGGAAGGCTAAGGTCCACCTCGAATTTAATCTGGCAAGGGACATCAAGGACAATAAGAAGGGCTTCTTCAAATACATCGGTAGCAAACGGAAGACTAGGGAAAACGTGGGCCCTCTGCTGAATGAGGTGGGTGCCCTGGTCACGAAGGATGCAGAGAAGGCAGAGTTACTGAATGCCGCCTTCGCTTCAGTCCTTACTGCTAGGGCTGGCCCTCGGGAATCCCAGACCCTGGAGGTAAGAGAGGAAGTCTGGAGAAAGGATGGCCTTCCTTTGGTCGAGGAGGATTGGGTTAGAAATCATTTAGGCAAACTGGACACCCACAAATCCATGGGCCCTGATGGGATGCGCCCACGTGTGCTGAGGGAGCTGGCAGAGGTCACTGCCAAGCCACTCTCCATCATCTCTGAAAGGTCATGGAGAACGGGAGAGGTGCCTGAGGACTGGAGGAAAGCCAATGTCCCTCCAGTCTTCAAGAAGGGCAAGAAGGAGGACCCAGGAAATTGCAGGCCAGTCAGCCTCACCTCCATCCCTGGAAAGGTGATGGAACAGCTCATTCTGGAAGCCATCTCCAAGCATGGAGAAGAAAAGAAGGTGATCGGGAGTCGTCAGCATGGATTCACCAAGGGGAAATCATGCTTGACCAATCTGATAGCCTTCTATGATGGCATGACTGGCTGGGTGGATGAGGGGAGAGCGGTGGATGTTGTCTACCTGGACTTCAGCAAGGTGTTTGACACTGTCTCCCACAACATCCTCATAGGTAAGCTCAGGAAGTGTGGGCTAGACAAGTGGACAGTGAGGTGGATTGAGAACTGGCTGAATGGCAGAGCTCAGAGGGTGGTGATCAGCGGCGCAGGGTCTAGTTGGAGGCCTGTGGCTAGTGGTGTCCCCCAGGGGTCGGTGCTGGGCCCAGTCTTGTTCAATGTATTCATCAATGACCTGGATGAAGGGACAGAGTGTACCCTCAGCAAGTTTGCTGACGACACGAAACTGGGAGGACTGGCTGATACCCCAGAAGGCTGTGCTGCCATTCAGCGAGACCTGGACAGGCTGGAGCGTTGGGCGGAGAGGAACCTCATGAGGTTCAACGTGGGCAAGTGCAGGGTCCTGCACCTGGGGAGGAACAACCCCATGCACCGGTACAGGTTGGGGGTTGACCTCCTGGAAAGCAGCTCTGAGGAGAGGGACCTGGGAGTCCTGGTGGATGACTAATTCCCCATGAGCCAGCAATGTGCCCTTGCGGCCAGGAAGGCCAACGGCATCCTGGGGTGCATTAAGAAGAGAGTGTGGCCAGCAGGTCGAGGGAGGTTCTCCTCCCCCTCTACTCTGCCCTAGTGAGGCCCCATCTGGAGTCCTGTGTCCAGTTCTGGGCTCCCCAGCTCAAGAAAGATGAGGAACTACTGGAGAGAGTCCAGTGGAGGGCTACAAAGATGATGAGGGGACTGGAGCATCTCTCCTGTGGGGAAAGGCTGAGGGAGCTGGGGCTGTTCAGCCTGAGGAAAAGACTGAGGGGGGACCTCATCAATGCTTATCAATATCTCAAGGGTGGGTGTCAAGAGGACGGGGCCAGACTCTTTTCAGTGGTGCCCAGTGACAGGACAGGGGGCAACGGGCACAAACTGGAACACAGGAAGTTCTGCCTGAATGTCCTGGTTGCGGCTGGGATAGGGTTAATTTTCACCAGAAGCTGGCCGGGGTCTATTCTATACCACGTGACCGTCACGCTCACTATTTAGAGGGGGTTGACTGGCGAGGCGGGAATCGCTGCTCGGGAGCGGGCTGGGCGTCGGGCTGCGGGCGGGAGCGACCTGTCCGGAAAGCACCGCTAAGTACACGCTGTTGTTGTCATTTTTGGGGTTTCTCGCTTGTTTTGTTCTCTTTCCCTTTGTTGTTTGGTTAAACTGTTGTTGTTGTTAACCCACGAGTTTTTGCTTTTCTTCGTCCCAATTCTCTCCCCGTCCCACCGGGAGGGGGGGGTGAGCGAGCGACCGCGTGGCTCAGCCTCCGGCTGGGGCTAAACCACGACACTGAACATGAGGAAAAACGTCTTCGCTGTGAGGTGCCAGAGCCCTGGCACAGGCTGCCCAGGGAGGGTGTGGAGTCTCCTTCTCTGGAGAGATTCCAACCCGCCTGGACGCGGCCCTGTGCAGCCTGCGCTGGGTGACCCTGCTCTGGCAGGGGCTGGGCTGGGTGGGCTCCAGAGGGCCCTGCCAACCCCTGCCATTCTGCGATTCTTTGATAAGAACTGAACATCTAACAAAAAAATTTTGAGGAGAGCAACAGGCTTGATCTGGTTTCAATCCACGTATTCCTTCCTGGCACCTGAGGACATCCAGCACTGTGACAGTGAGCATATTATAGAGAACAGTAATGGGAATCACATTGGTATTGACTCCGGCACAAGCAGCAACTTTAAATAAAAACTTCAAAACATCAAACCCTTTTTCCAACTGCAACTGTGCAGGCCAAATCCCCACTCCACCTGCTTCTCACTGCACCTTTTTCCAGAAGTCACAGTCCATCCCTAGCTGCTAGCTCTTGCGCTTGTGCAATGTTTCCATAACATATTGCTGGAAAATGATTTGGAATAGCAAAGAAACACTATGGAAATTGTTCAGGTTAAGCCAGTTTGTTTGACTGATACAGACTGGGGTGTGGGAAGTCGAGGCGATCAGCTCCGGTGTCGGCACGACCTGCAGCGCGGTGCACAGCGGGGTTTCCCGAACCGGGGGAACCTCAGGGGAGCCGAGGGACCCGCCAGGAGCCGGCAGCTCGCGCGAGAGCGGCTGACGAGACCTGGGCGGGGCCAGGAGCCGCGGCGGCCAAGCCCCCCCGCCCCCGCCCCGTATAAAAAAAAGCCCTTAGAGAGCGCCAGCGACTAGGGCGCGCAAACAAGGCGCGGCGCGTCAGCAAGGGCGCAGCGCGGCAGTTTGCGTGGCACTTCGCCCAGGGAGGGCGCTGAAGCTCCGCCAGCTCGACCAGGGAGCAATGGTGTCCACCCGGCAGAAAGCCGTGGCCGCTCTAAGCCTTGCACCTACCAAGACTGACGCAGCTTCCCAGACCGAGCTGCGGTGGGAACACGCTGCCACCCAGGTGTCAGGCCGCAGGGTGTGCCCTACTCTGATGCCAGTACCGGGCGGCAGCAGCAGCGAGCACGCCTGTGGGAGGTGTGCCCAGGTAGAGGAACTCCTCCGCCTGGTGACAGAGCTCCAGCAGGAGGTGACCAGGTTGAGGAGTATCAGGGAGTGCGAGAGGGAGATCGACAATTGGACTTGCACCCTGCCCTCCGTGAGACAGGCGCAACAGGTAGCCAGGGTGCCTGTCACGGGGGACTCCCTGTCCCGATCATCTCCCCGCATGGCTGAATGCAGTGACTTAGGGGACAGGGGACAATGACAACTAGTTCCTCCCCAGTGCAGCAGGTGTATCTCCTCAGCGCCTACCCCACCTCCGCAGGTGCCCTTGCACAATAGGTAGGAGGCCCTGCAAGTGGAACCGAACAAGGACAAGGCTGATGCTTCAGCTAGCTCGGAGGTGCTGCCGAGGATTAGTCGGCCTATGTCCTGCATCAAAACTGCCCCCATAAAGGAAAACAAAAGACAGGTCGTTGTCATAGGTGACTCCCTTCTGAAAGGAACAGAAGGGCTGATATGCAGACCGGACCCACTGCTTAGGGACGTCTGCTGCCTCCCTGGGGCCTGGGTCAAGGACATGAAGAGGAAGCTTCCCACCCCAGTACGGCCCTCAGACTACTATCCCCTGTTGATCTTCCAGGTAGGCAGCGACGAGGTGGCAAAAAGAAGTCCCGGGGCAATCAAGAGAGACTTCAGGGCCTTGGGGCGACTGGTTAAGGGATCAGGAGCACAGGTAGTGTTCGCCTCTATCCCTCCAGTTTTGGATAATGATGAGGGAAGAAACAGGAAGAGCCAGCAGATCAATGCCTGGCTCCGAGCCTGGTGTCACTGGCAGGACTTTGGCTTCTTCAACCATGGGTCGGTTTACATGGCACCAGGCCTGCTGGCGGCAGATGGGGTGCACCTGTCCCAAAGGGGGAAAAGGATCCTAGCACAGGAGTTAGCAGGGCTCATTGAGAGGGCTTTAAAGTAGATTTGAAGGGGGAAGGGGATAAAACCAGGCTCGCTAGAGAGAAGCCTGGGGGTGGCACACCAATGAATGAGGGATGGCGTGCCAGCGAGGCCCTTCGGTCAGCCGTCTCAGATGAGGTAGGACATAGAGACCCATGTGGCAGCAGGGACACAGGGGTCATTGATATGTTAGGAACCATGGAAACGCCTGAGATTGGACACGTAGGAATTAGGGCTTCTCCCACCACAAAGGTGACAGGATCATTAGCCCAGCTGAAGTGCATCTACACCAACGCATGCAGCATGGGCAACAAACAGGAGGAGCTGGAAGCCATTGTGCAGGGGAAAACTATGATATAGTTGCCATCACAGAAACATGGTGGGATGACACGCACAACTGGAGGGCTGCAATGGATGGCTACAAACTCTTCAGAAGGGATAGGCAAGGAAGGAGAGGCGGTGGGGTAGCCCTCTATGTTAGGGAGAGTCTGGACTGCCTTGAGCTCGAGGATGGTGACGAGAGGGTTGAGTGTCTATGGGTAAGAATCAGGGGGAAGGCCACCAAGGCAGATATCATGGTGGGAGTCTGTTATAGACCACCCAACCAGGACGAGGAGGCAGATGAAGTATTCTACAGGCAGCTGGGAGAAGCCTCACGACCGCTAGCCCTTGTTCTCGTGGGGGACTTCAACTTGCCAGATGTCTGCTGGAAATACAATGCAGCAGAGAGGAAACAGTCCAGGAGGTTCCTGGAGTGTGTGGAAGAGAACTTCCTCACACAGCTGGTGAGGGAGCCAACTAGGGAAAATGCCCCGTTGGACCTGTTGTTTGTGAACAGAGAAGGTCTTGTGGGTGATGTGACGGTTGGAGGCCATCTTGGGCACAGTGACCACGAAATGATTGAGTTTTTGATTCTCAGAGAAGTAAGGAGGAGGGTCACCAGAACTGCCACCTTGGACTTCCAGAGGGCAGACTTTGGCCTGTTTAGGAGTCTGGTTGGCAGAGTCCCTTGGGAGGCAGTCCTGGAGGGCAAAGGAGTCCAGGAAGGCTGGACATTCTTCAAAAGGGAAATCTTAAAGGCGCAGGAGCAGGCCGTCCCCATGAGCCGAAAGACGAGCCAGCAGGGAAGAAGACCGGCCTGGCTGAACAGAGAGCTCCGTCTGGAACTTAGGAAAAAAAGGAGAGTTTATGACCTTTGGAGGAAGGGGCAGGCAACTCAGGAGGACTACAAGGATGTTGTGAGGTCATCCAGGGAGAAAATTAGAAGGGCCAAAGCCCAACTAGAACTTAGTCTGGCTACTGCCGTAACAGCCAACAAAAAGTCTTTCCATAAATACATTAGCAATAAAAGGGAGGCGAAGGAGAATCTCCCTCCTTTATTGGATGAGGGGGAAACATAGCTTCAAGGGATGAGGAAAAGGCTGAGGTACTTAATGCCTTCTTTGCCTCAGTCTTTAACAGCAAGGGAAGTTGTCCTCTGGACACCCAGCCCCCTGAGCAGGAAGATGGGGCAGGGGAGCAGAATGAAGCCCCCGTAGTCCAAGGGGAAATGGTCAGTGACCTGCTACGCCACCTAGACACGCACAAATCTATGGGGCCGGATGGGATCCACCCAAGGGTGCTGAAGGAGCTGGCAGAAGTGCTCACCAAGCCACTCTCCATCATTTACCAGCAGTCCTGGCTAACCGGGGAGGTCCCAGTTGACTGGAGGCTGGCAAATATGATGCCCATCTACAAGAAGGGCCAGAAGGAGGATCCGGGGAACTACAGGCCTGTCAGTCTGACCTCAGTGACCGGGAAGGTTATGGAGCAGATCATCTTGAGTGCCATCATGCGGCACAGCATGTATGGGACAACCAGGTGATCAGGCCCAGTCAGCATGGGTTTATGAAAGGCAGGTCCTGTCTGACCAACCTGATCTCCTTCTACGACATGGTGACCCGCTTAGTGGATGAGGGAAAGGCTGTGGACGTTGTGTACCTGGACTTTAGTAAAGCCTTTGACACCATCTCCCACAGCATCCTCCTGGAGAAACTGGCTGCTCATGGCTTGGATGGGCGTACTCTGTGCTGGGTAGGAAACTGGCTGGATGGCCGGGCCCAAAGAGTTGTGGTGAATGGAGTTAAATCCAGCTGGCAGCTGGTCACAAGTGGTGTTTCCCAGAGCTCAGTACTGGGGCCAGTCCTGTTCAATATCTTTATCAATGATGTGGACAAGGGGATCGAGTGCACCCTCAGTAAGTTTGCAGATGACACCAAGTTGGGCGGGAGTGTTGATCTGCTTGAGGGTAGGAAGGTGCTACAGCGGGATCTGGACAGGCTGGATTGATGGGCCGAGGCTAATTGAAGGGACTTGAGAACAAGTCTTATGAGTAGTAGCTGAGGGAACTGGGGTTGTTTAGGCTGGAGAAAAGGAGGCTCCAGGGAGACCTTATCGCTCTCTACAACTGCCTGAAAGGAGGTTGGAGCGAGGTGGTATCAGTGTCTTTTCCCGAGTAACAAGTGATAGGACAAGAGGAAACAGCCTCAAGTTGCGCCGGGGAGGTTTAAGTTGGATATTAGGAAACATTTCTTCACCGAAGGAGTTGTCAAGCATTGGAACAGGCTGCCCAGGGAAGTGGTGGAGTCATGATCCCTGGTAGTATTTAAAGAATGTGTAGCCGTGGCCCTTAGGGACATGGTTCAGTGGTGGACTTGGCAGTGTTAGGTGTACGGTTGGACTGGATGATCTTAAGGGTCTTTTCCGCCCTAAATGATTCTATGATTCTATAACCACAGCTACAAAGGCAAGGCCTACCAGCAACATTTCATGCGCAAGTGGATTCAGTGTGTTCAACCACATTTTAAGATAGACACAGCATGGCTGACTTTTTCCAGATATGATAATAACAGTAAACATTTACATCTTTTCAACCCTAAAGCTGTTAGGTTTAATGCAAACATGTATTTTCCTGAAAGTTAAGATAGTTCATAGGTATGACCCTCTACGAAATGGTCTGTCTTATAAACATACACTGACAGTTCAAGTTAAAATAAAACTAAATAGTCTGATTAAGTAGCCTTAGTCT
Source organism: Phoenicopterus ruber ruber (assembly GCA_009819775.1). Classification (NCBI taxonomy): domain Eukaryota; kingdom Metazoa; phylum Chordata; class Aves; order Phoenicopteriformes; family Phoenicopteridae; genus Phoenicopterus; species Phoenicopterus ruber. The sequence continues at coordinate 33,459,794 of CM020247.1, forward strand.
TAAGCTTTGGTTAATTCAATTTGTTATATTTCTGTCCGTTGGGGCCTATTTCTTCTGAAATTGGGTGGAGCTACCCTTACTGGGTTGTTGTTGAGGTTTGGTGGGGGAGTTCTGTTAGTTTTCTTTTTGCAAAAAACTGAACTGGCTGATGAGACTACCCAAAACAAGCAGTAATTTTGACCATGTGCTAGATAACAATAAGCTCTGAAAGGGAAGGAGCTTTTTATGCACTTTTGAAAAATACATACAACTTTATTGTCTCCCAACTCCACATAAGCAAAATGTTAAAGTAGTTGTAGCAGGATTTTTTCCCATGTCAGAGTTGCCAGACTGAGACAAACATCCTCTTTGGTAACACACAGTACAGTAAATGGAATCAATTTCCAGTGTAGTAACACAAGCTGTGAGCAAAGCTAAATGTAAAGAAGTATTGGTCACATTTTCAGAATCTCTGTGGAGGTTTGCGTCTCTGAGCCTCTTTACCACTGGCTAAAAGTTGAGGCATGTTTACCAGTTTCCAGAATTATCTAATCTTAGTCTAAAGTAAATATAGTAAATCTAAGATTAGTAGGAAGTGAGGTAGTAGGTGGAGAAGAAAGTTGCACTATGTTCTTTTTATTCTTATCCCATCCAAATCCTACTTAACTGCCTCTCTCAATTTAGAATTCCTACATGGCTAAAACCAAAATTAGCAGAAGGCTAAAAAACTGAAGTCATCAAACCCAAAACCACTTGTGCAAATTTTTCAAAACTTCTAAATGGGAAATGGGGTTAAAAAATTATACAGATATTAGAAGCATATTCAGTACCGCACCAAAAAAAATCCTGAAAGAAATACATGCTGTATACTGCTTAATGTAATCTCACTTCCCTTTCTGACTTTCCCTAGTTCAATTGCTTAATCTTCAGTTTTTCTATAGGAAGCACCACTACACAGCAAATTCCGTGTCTGTCTTCAGACCTTCCTTTTATATTTAGTATGTCTATTGCATGATAGGGTAAGCACACTTCTACCATTACTACTTCATCTTAAGCTTCAGCCTGTTTCATGTGGTAAAGACCTGTCATTTTTATTTGCTGCTTTATCTTATTGTAAACTATACACAAATTAGGTCATGTAAACCATGAATATATAAAATCAGGATCTGCTATTCTGCAGCAAAAATTACACAAAAATATAGCTTTAGAACCTTCAAGTACATTTTTAAAAAGGGAAGAAAAGCAATGAACAATATAAAAATGTTTATTAAATGATGGTATGCCTGTGTATATTATTATAAATCACAAGTGTATGAGAATTTGGTTCTCACATCAGACAACTGTTTTTTACAGATAGTTGTTCATAATTTACTATCCCAGTGATGTTAGCAGCATAACAAGTCTCTTCTTTTTACAGAGATCTGCAACAATTTCACACACATGGGATGCCCAAAGAATTCCCTGTAGTTTTATGAAACAAAAGAATTTATGTTCTGATCACCAGAGGCAATAGCAACTAACAGAGAAAAGTGTTGTAGTAATAACTTAGGTGCATATACTGATCTTTCTCCTTGTGCATCCCTGATCACATTTTATTTAGCATACAATCAACTCCACTGAAATGCATCTACTTCTGAAGTGGAAGATGGAAGCAAAATGTTACTTTTAAAGGATAGGTATGAGGAAATTAATTGTTCAGTAGAACCTACAGAGAACTTTAAACTCTGGTAGAATACTATCATACAAAAATTACTAGCTGACCAAAGCACTACAGTTAATACAATATTTTTTCAAAAGGTGACACATGAAGTTTAATGAGAAAACATAATCAGGATTGATCTGTTTCATTCCCTGTTAACAATCAGTGATATGCTGAAGATGTCCTGGGAGTCGCACCCTGGAGCTCTGCATCACTTCTTATTACAAAGGAAAGTATCGGAATCTCTGCATTTATGCATTAACTGCCCAGCTAACTCAGCTCACGCTATCACAGATATATGCAGACTGTATTATCATACAATAACAATTTAGTTTTATTTGACTTCCTTTTTAAAGTTGATGGCAAATGCAGAAACTAAAGCCTGAAGGATTCTCTGTATGTATGACTAAAAACAATGCATTAAATACTGACTGGCATAAATAAAGTGGGGTAGAAACTTGGGGGAGAATTATATTTAATTATCTGAAGTGTTATAAAACACAGTCAGGGAAGAGAAGCTAAACAAATATCCTCAGTGCTTGTGTAACAACCAGAAAACCCTTGGTTGGAGGTACACAATGACATAATTCGTCCATCTAATGGGGCTAGTGAAGGTGAAGTTTTTTAGCAAGGTTATGGGAAGTTTTCCGGTTGTAGTCTAAATGCTTCCTATGGTGATGAGTCTCCACAAACTCTAGTTATAGCCCAAATACTGCAAATTGTAACATGAACATGAAATGTTACTTCTAACAACTGTCTCTTCTTGGCAAGACTGTTGCCTCTCTTCCCTTTAGACTTTGAAAAACTGTGATATAATCAGACTGTTGACTGGTAACTTGTTTCTATTTGGGTTAAGGTCTGTACAGTATATATATAGAGAAAGATCTCATCTCACACAGCTATTATTTCAAGCTATCCACACTGTGGTGTTGGTTTACATCTGTCTCACACTGTGAACGGTATCTTTGAAGCCATAAAGGGAAGTGGTTTAGTGGTAAATAAGTGGGTAAGTCAAGTCACCCAGTAATGTATATGGGAAGTGAATAATGTCTATTTATATGATGTGCTCTTGACTTTACTGCAGCTACAAGTCTAGAAATTACTTTAAAAAAATATGAATATCCAACCATTGGTGCATCCAATGGTAAGGGAAGAGAATGGAATGTATTTGCTGAGCTACCAAGAGGTTCAAATCAACTCTCACCTTTCAGGAAATTTACTTTCTTAGACACTCCTCTCACCTCTTCTGGTGAATACACATCTATCTGATGTATTCTTCCAGTGTACTAGCAGTGGATATAAAACTTCAAAAATGTTGCTAAGAATGACAAAGTAGGTCAAAAGATGACAGAAAGTGAAAGTATAGAAACTTACAGGATATATTAGAAGCTAGCAGCAGAATTTAGAAACAACAACAGAAACAGAAAATACAGAGAAAGAGATTTAGAAAGACAATGTGTACTAACGGTGAGAAAAAAAAAGCAACACAGGGAACAGATTAAAAATACTACTACTGTAAAAATGCTGGGGGGAAAAAAATGAGAAGACTAAAGGAGAGACTCATGCAAGGGATGAAGGAAGAAGCAGCATGAGATTGACGCATATTCTTCAAAACATATACAAGAGATCTGGTGGACAACAAACTATTGTTTCAGTTTTATATATCAAGTCAGATGAAATTACTGAAGTCTCACCAAGTCAGTGAGCACTGGATGCTTACTTCCTTTTAAGTGCTTTGTGAATCTCAGTAGTAAATTTCAAGCATTATGTTTTGCTGCTTTGTGACATAGAGACTTAAAGCTAGCAAATTGTGTTTAGATGTTTTATCCCTAAACATGTGGACTGTATTTTTGAAACAATGTTTATTTAGTTTCTGCTAATTGCTTTTTCTGGACTTACATATGTAAAGAAACTCTACTTGCAAGCATAAATATACTCATATGTAGTGATTCATAATTCTAATGTTTTATTGCTTGTTCTAAAATAATTTTTGCAGAACTCCACAAAATGAACTGTAATCTATTATAATTAAAATCTACAAACCTGCAATAAATCATGTTGTTAAATGGTTACATATGTTGAGCTTTAAAAATAACCAATCAACTAGTACATTTACCTTTTGGAAGAAAATGTATGAAAATTTTATTTCTGTAGCTCCTTAATGAGCTATACTATTTTAATACTACTCAAAAGATCTACTATGGTGATGATTTCATTAGAACTAGGTCAAAACTAAGATATTCAGTACAATTTGATCTGAAGTAGTATTAGATGCTTATTTCCTACTTTGGAGACTTACTAATTTTATTGTATTCCTCTAAGGCAACCATTAAAATATATACATTTATTTCAGTTTTGAAATCAGTATTATATCTATTGTGGAATCAAAGTTAAGACTACAAATATAAGAAATTCAAAGCATAAGAAAAGCTCTGTTTCACCTTCATGCTGTTCATTTCAAAATGAAAATGATCAGAAAGTATAGTCAGCCTAATTTGTCTCTAAAATTTTCTTTTACCACTTATGTACCCTAAAGATTATCACTTATATGTAATTTCCTATGATTTTCAGCTTTCTTACCACTGAAAAATAAAACACAATATTGTATATTTGGGGACACTGAGAATCCATGCAATACAAGAGAGATTTTACTGTACTTTGCACCACTGTGCACCAAAATATGCATATACAAATAATAAAAGTGATAGATTGGGAAGGTAACCAGCTCTACAGGACAGCAGATTGCATAGGACAACAGGAACCCTGTATGTGGGGCTGATAAAGCAGAATGTGGTGTGGTAATAACAGAGCATCAGAGCAAATCTGAGCAGACCTAATTCATGCGCTAGTAGCTCTCTAGCTGCCTAAATTGCATCAGCAAGATATTTTTAAGTTTGTCTTGACTCAATCATGTATAAAGGATTGTGCTAGATAAGGACCCTCAGACTACTATGCAGATAAATCTCACCCCAGACTTCTGTTATGTGTATGGCCATGTTCCATTGACTTTAATGGGACCTTCATGGTGCCTTTCAGTTTCTTCTGTGCTTTCCTCAATGAGAGGCTTCCTTTCATGCCAACCTGACATGGAGACTAGAATGATATATCATTCAGATATATCATCAGATTAATTTTCATAGCTAATCTAAAAGTTGCAGTGGAGACCATGGAAGTTTTTGCCACAGCTTTAATAACCAAGTATGCCAATTCTTTTTCTACTGGGCAACACCAAAAGGTCATCCTCCTCTACCATCATCCTTTTTTTTTTTAACAGATGAAAAATTTTACCAGAGCTATATAGTATATTACTCAAAGCAACTGAATATCTTGGAGTCAGCATTTAGACAGTTCTCAGGGTCCAATGTTAAATTCCACATTGCTATTTCATCAGAATCCTGCCGTAAGAGAGTACATGCGTTCTGTTCAAGACATATGCATTTTCATCGTTGTTGATCTATAACAAATAGGATTTAACTTAAAATGCCTTGTTTTCCACCCTTTACAAATTGAAGTCTGTTTTCAGTTATGTGTTTGCCTTCTTGGCAGCCATATTCTTTCAAGATTAGGTCTTATTTGTACAAAAGAGAGGCAGTTGAACAAAACACAAGAACACTTGCTTGGTACTATTTACCTCATCACCAGGACCACAAAAGAGAAAGGGAAAAAGAGAAAAAAAAGGGAAAAAGGGAAAGAAAAGGGAAAGGGAAAAAAATGGGAAAACAGATTTCTAGGGCATTATAATTTTTATGAATTGCATGGAGGTCTGCCCTTGATTGCACTTCCCTAGTAATAAACTTAATGTAAGATTTCAAATTATCATAGGCTTATGTTTTGGGAAACAAACACACACATAATACTAAACTAGATACACTACCTTCCTTACAGTAGTCTTTACATTCAAGTTATTAAGTGTATGTTTGTGCTGAATATGCATGCACACACAGATATTTGTACACACACAAAAAAATGTACATGTATGTACACAAAAATATAGTATAAAAAGATAAAAAGTAAGAATTACTTTGTTAGAAAGAACAGAAAATAAGATACAGTTGTTTGTAACCACTATATACTTACTATTTAGTTGAATCCGATAACTGATATTCTCGTCGTCTATCATAACATTCCTGGATTCCAGGGTCATTCCATAAACTTCTTATTGCATCTACGTAGGGGTTCTCAAAAGTTGACACTTTCTCTACATCGACTTCCCGAACTAACTGTGCATGAGCCTAATTTGAAACAAAGAAAACAATAAAATTTATTTCGTTTTCTATGTTTACAAATAGTTCATATACAGTGAATGTGATTAACAGGAATAATTTTCCAGACTGGCCATCTCACCAATGTGAGGTTATGAATAAATGATGATAAGGTGTGTTCAAACTAAGAAAAATAGTAATAGGGATGATATGAGAGAAGGTGAATTAATAAATGTGTATAGCTTGGAGAAAAGGAGGCTGAGGGGAGACCTTCTCGCTCTCTACAACTCCCTGAAAGGAGGTTGTAGAGAGATGGGGGTCGGTCTCTTCTCCCTAGTAACAGATGACAGAACAAGAGGAAATGGCCTCAAGTTGGGCCAGGGGAGGTTTAGATTGGACATTCGTAAAAATTTCTTCACTGAAAGGGTTGTTGGGCATTGGAACAGGCTGCCCAGGGAGGTGGTGGAGTCCCCATCCCTGGAGGGATTCAAAAGACGTTTAGATGAGGCCCTAAGGGATATGATTTAGTGGTGGACTTGGTAATGCTAGGTTAATGGTTGGACTCAATGATCTTGGAGGTCTCTTCCAACCAAAATGATTCTATGATTCTATGATATGGGCCCTTATTTCAGAATAAACTTATCCTAATCCAGTATTATTTAGCTGAAATGAATAAAATGTTCACATTAAAATTTAAATTTAATTAAGCTAATTTTTAAGAAAGCTTTCGTTTTCAGGTACAATTTTAGGGCATATAATATACCTGCTTTTTAAATGATAACCAGTTAAGCAACTTGGCAGAGTTAGACTGATGGGAGCAGAAATAATGGGGAGGAGGGAGGAAATTTGTCTTTTAAAGAGATTCATTTATATGTACATACACTAAGAGAGAAAAAGAACAGATGAAAACTTAGTCAAGCAAAAAACCCAAGGGATTCTATTCTCAAATCTAGTCTGCATTTCAGACTAGACACATTTCAGCAAGGACACAAACCCCTTTGCATTTTAAATTAGGTATATGCATATGGAGAGGACTGGTTTTGTTCTTTTTAAAGTAATTTATCCTGTTTACACACATACAACCCATCACCCTCCTTTTTAGACACTCCAGGAGAATGCTACTAATCATTACTTAACAAAATTTTATACCTGCAACTATTGTTTACTCATGTGGAAATCAAGAACTCCAAGTTCAATGTGAAAAATGTTTGTCTTCGAGATATAAGAACCCAAGTCTCCAAGTTCTAACAAAGTATATTTTCTTCTGGAACATCATGTCCACCCATCCCAAAACTGGACAAATCATGAAGGGTCTCTACTGTCTCATAACAAAAAAAAATGGTATTCTACTAAGCACAAGTCAATATTCTTGTGAAACAGGAAGATTTTTTTTTCCAAAAGATTTTGTTTGTTTGTTTGTTTTTTTCTCAAGCTCAGTTATGTGTTCAATTGGCTTTGTATTCTTCCAGAAGAATGATGCCCCAAGTATTTGCTCACTACTTATGACAAACTGATACAACAATATATTCAGATTTTTTTTTTATTGCTTTTGAGCTCTGAAATTATGGCCAGTTGATATCAAAATGCTAACAGAGGTAAAAGACTGACTCAGTATTCAAAAGTTTCTCTTAAGCTTTCATCAGAAATTCATCATAACTGAAATATTTCTCTAACAGTTCTTCTAAACTTCTAAACATTCTCTAACAGATGCTCAAGTATTCTACATCAGCAGTACAGATAATCATAAAAGGTAATTACATTATTCAGTTATCCATTTAGACATATAATTACTACAAAATAGTCCAAGATTTTAAATTGTTTTATTTACCAGTTCTGTATGTCCCGCCCTACAACTAATATGATTTTGCACTATGTGGCAAAACTTCTGAAATAAACGCCGACATATGCCAATGAGTTGTATCCATCAAAAATCTAATTCAGCCTTTTTAAAATAAACATTATTTCCCCAGTGAACACTGTTTCTGGTTCCCTGGGATTTGCTTGGGTAGACTCATGACTACTTGTACCCTACTGACATACAGCTCTTCACAACAATGCTTCTTTTCTTAAAAAAAAATGTAATAACCCTTCACACAGATTTGAAGTCTTAATGCTATGTCTAGGCTATGTCTTCTTGTTCCCCAGAGGTACTATACTTTCCTGTAGATTACAATTTTTCTTTCTTTCTCTGAGTCTTTGTCAGTCAGTATCTTTTACTGGCTTCTAATTTCTGGTCAGAGACGGAGATCTAAATACAGGATCTCATCTATTGGCTTAATTCTTTTCTCATTTGCTCTGGTAAAAGCCAAAAGTAATTCTACTGAAACCTAATGAGATGCAAAAGCATAAATTTAATGCAGAAAAAGACTCAATCATGCATCACTACTAGTGATATCACTACTGCCAATTACTGGTTTTAGTTTCCTTCCACTAATACAATATCAATTTTGGAACATTACTTTTGATGTTAGCACTCAAATTGCTTGCATGAAAAATCTGAGGACTCATCATTCATCCAGTTTCTGCAGTACAAACTTTATCCAGTACTTCTTAGTCTTCACTGATACTTTTTGCTGTACCCAAAAAACAGACATTACTTGAAACAAAACAGTAAAGCTGCTGCCCCTTAGAAAATTGTACTTTCTGAGATTTCTTTCTTTTGGAACACCAATAATTGTTATCAAAGCAGTGAAACAAACAAACAAAAAAGATAAACCTGAAGGATTCTGCAAGTACCACCAAATACAAACTGGTAATTAAGATGTAATTACTAGTTAAGCTGTAATGTTCTACAAACAAAATCTAGATGGTCTAACTGACTTTTCAGTCTGATACACTTTTGACATCAGCAGTCAAAGAACAACATTTTCCATGTCCTTCTGAGGATATAGGAATACCTGTAACAATTTGCACATTATTTGCCACAGATCTTATAAAAACGTTCATTCAATTATCTTTAGCAAATCACATCAATCTTTGATTTTTAAGAGTTTCTTCCTTGATTTCTACAAGTATTAAAAAAAATTGTCCCAGTGTCCTGGTTTTGGCCAGGATGGAGCTAATTTTCTTCCCAGGAGCTACTGTGTTTTGGATTTAGTATGGGATTTGGTATGTGAAGAATGTTGATAATACACTGATGTTATTAGTTGCTGCTATGAGATCAAGGGCATCTTCCAGCTTCCTGGGTTTTGCTAATGTGCAGGTGCAAAAAGCTGGGAGGGGTAGAGCCAGTACAGTTGATCCAAACTGGCCAAAGAGAGTATTCCATACCATAGACGTCATGCCCGGTATATAAGTGGGGGTCGGTCAGTGGGCCAGGTGCCTTTTGTTTGTTTGTGCTTTCGTTCATGCATTCGTTCGTTCGGCTGTTTGTTCCCTCGCTCGCTCTCTCTGGAACTTGCTGTTCCGAGATTGCTGCTGGGGAATATTGCTATTCCGAAATCTGCACATAATTGAAACAGGTGTAACATTCAAGGAGTGTAACAGTAGGCTATATTTCACTGTCTTGAACAAGTAACAGATGGGGGATATGTTCCTTAACATATCAGAAATCATAAATCTCTGAAGATCAGTCCAAGGTAGAAAGTTCTTTTACATAGCAGCCTGAGAGAACTAATTTGGAAGAGGACTGTAGAGAGGTAGTTGCTTCCTTTGAGCAACTCTGAAGCACAGAATGGATTAGACTAAACGGAAAGAGGTTTCACAGTGTGCTACACTGAAGAACTGCATATAAATTAATAAAATGTGTTGTGAATTGCTGGAAGGAGGCTTGGTACAATGCTAATCATTCTGCAGTTATTGAAAAAGGTCAATAGGGTATCAAAACTGCCTAAATAAGAATGTCATCCTTTCCTATTTTATATTCTAGGTTTTGAGTAGGAAAAATAGCATATGCTCTTTGAAAAAGAATTCCACAGACACATAACAGAATTTAAAAATTTGAGTTTGCAATAAAGAATATTTTTGTTGTTACTGTTCATTGTCTGTAAAATGTTTAGAATAATGAGTCCTAACCCATGACTCATGGGCACTACAGTAAAACAATAAATAAGAATTTAAACAAAATATCTTGTGATTTAAGTTTGAAAATGACTCAGTTCAAAATGTATCATTAAACTCTACCTGTAATACCTTTATATAAGAAAACACTGGAATAACGGAAGATAAAAAGTCACGTCTACACCTATGATATTTATTTTTTTATTTTTAATAGGGCTCAGAGAAAGCTTACGGAGTAGCTGAATAAATCAGAAATTTATTTCTACACTGAAATCAGTGCCCTGAGTTTTCCTGATTTCTTATTTCTTTTAAGTTGCATCAGACACAAAGAGAATAAACACTATGCCACACTGCAGGGCAAAAAAAATGGTGTGACTGTTTTGTCACTTGCTCTCCAGGTTTCATATTTCCCATATATAAACTTCAGGTTGCCTGACTATCACTTAAGCTGTTGCCTAACAAATAAAAGAAACATAAATTTATCAAAATGCTCATTACTGTTATTTTGATAGAATATCTAATTGTAAAGGCCTGAATTATCACTTTTGTCTCTATTCACCCCTTCCCTCCCAAAACCCCATATCCATAAGAATATTTCCATTAACTGAAACAACTTCTTCAACAAATGCTGTTGGCAATCAATCTCTATAGAAAAAAAAAGGTTTGCAAAACAAAACAGGGAGAAAAAGAGAACTGAAGCATCCATAAGCAATATACTCTCTACTAAGAGGACAAATGGGCAGGTGAAGTTAAATGAATCAGTCTTTCCCTGATCTTAGATAACTTCAATTGTTAAAGTCTCTGCTATCTCTTTCTCGCAAAAGAAGGCTAGATTTTGGATGCGCATCCGAATTCTGTTGTTTGTGATAAGTCTAAGCAGAGCAACTTAGAAAAAAACTCTGAAAAGAGAATCAATAACTCCAGATTCAATATGATAAAAATCTTCCTGAATTGACAACTCTACAAAGCAAATATTGACATCTAGATTTTGTATTATATAATATGGTATTTTTTACCAAAAAAATACAAAACACTTTACAAAGGTCATAAATACCACTAGGAAGTGCAGTTATATGAAATTATCACAACACAGAGCTCAATCATTTTCACTGATGAAAGCATAAACCTATTAGTGTCCAAATAACAGTAATTATTACTATATCATTATTACATCTCAGATGATTAATTACAAGAATAAAAGGAACGTCATTTAGCATTATGAAAAACCTTTGGTAAATACAAACTGATGAAAAGGCACAAAAAGGAATTTCTCAAACATAAGACAAAACTATTTTCTAGTGACTACTAGATCCATTATCATAAAATAACAACAGTACGGGTATATACATAACTTGTAATGAACTTGGTTTCAGTCCTGTAGAAGAAAATTGCTGTCAACTTGAAAAGGTAAAAACTGTTTTAGAAAAATCTGTTCTTTGAAGCTGAAACATAGCTTTCTATAGCTAAGATAATTCAGTCCCAGTTTCCTAATGTATAAGTTGTCTTTAAAAGGGTTTGAAGGAAAAATAAAAATTTCTTTTGTTGCAAGACCCAGGAAGCTCCCCCATCAAACCCATGACACTCCCTTTTATCTTTCTGTCAGTATTTGTTTATATTTCCTTTTCTTTGTTTTTCAGGACAGCTTTCTGTTCTTCACTGCTCAAAGAAAGTTTGGAGTCGGCGAGGAACTCAGTTGACGAGGAGCGCAGCGGCAGCAACGGCGAGTTCTGTAGCTGCACCCTAGATTGAGGTGGACAGGGGGTTCCCGGAGCCAGGGGATCCCGAGCAAGAGCAGAGAGGAGAGAGACCTGCCAGGCGCCGGAAGCTCTCGCGAGAGAGGCTGACGTGGCTTGGGCGTTGCCAGGAGCAACCGCGGGAGATTTAAACGGCCCTGAGGAGCGCGGTGACCAGGAGTGCGGCAAACAGGGTGTGGTGGGGCAGTTCGTGCAGGGAGGGCCCTGCAACCTGCTTGTGGGTCCACAGCCCAGGGAAGTGCTCTAGGTCTCTGTCATAATGGTGGGCACTCGCCTCAGAGCTAAAACCAGTGCTCCTATAGTGAAAGCCCCCGAGATGGCTGATGCACCCAGCCAGATGGAACTGGTAAGGAAGGAGACTTCAGTACAGGTGGGAGGTTGCAGTGAGTGCCCAGACCCTTCTCCTGGTGAAAAGGTAAGTTCCTGCACAAGGTGTGCACAGGTTGACCATCAGGTGGCCGAGTTGCAGGAAACAGTTAAAAGGCTGTGCAGTATCAGAGGATCCGAGATGGAGATAGATAGGTGGTTTCATAACCACACTTCTGCACCAGACACCACCGAGAATGAGATACCTTGGACCCTGGTGACCTACAAAGCAGGGCTCCACTTCAGTCCCTGCCCTCTGGTATCACAACCAAAACCAGATATGAAGCTTTGACAGCTGTAGACACCCATGAACAAGGTCTGCAAGGAGAAACTACTCCAGCAGCACACAGTGGATACCGCAAAAAGAAACGACGAGTGCTCATAGTGGGGGACTCTCTGTGAAGGGGCACTGAGGCGCCCATCTGCCGACCTGACAGGGAGGCACGAGAGGTGTGCTGCCTCCCGGGAGCCAAGGTCCGAGATGTTGCTGAGAGGGTGCCGTGACTTGTCAGGAGCACGAACTACTATCCGCTGCTACTCTTCCACGTGGGCATGAATGACGCCGCCAGCCGGAACCTGGGCAAAATCAAAGACAACTTTAAAGCCCTGGGGGAGCAAGTGAAAAATGTTGGTGCCCAGGTTATATTCTCTTCCATTCTACCAGTGGGAGGAAAGGGGACGGCCAGAAATAGGCACATAATACACATCAACTCTTGGCTTCGTGGCTGGTGCCGACATGAGGGTTTTGGCTTTTACAACAATGGGACATTCTTTGGTGACTATAACCTGGTAGGGAGGGATGGGATCCACCTGTCTAAGAGGGGCAGGGGAATCTCTGGTGGCAGGCTGGCCAGCTTGGTGAGGCGGGCTTTAAACTGAAGGACTCGGGGGGAGGGGTCCAAAGTGGCGATGCTCGTGCCAGCGCATCCAACTGGGGAGTAAGCCAGGCCAACCTGAGCAGAGACAAATGTTCCTTAGCTGCCTCCCAAGAAGAGAACCAGAAGGCCGACTACCCTAAGGGTGTGTATGGCTATGATGGATCCTCCTGCACCCCTTCAGGGAAACCTGCAAACTCAACTGCCTCTCTGAAATGCCTGTACACCAACGCTCGCAGCATGGGGAATAAACAGGAAGAACTAGAGATCTGTGTGTGGTTGCAGGGCTGTGATCTCATAGCAATTACAGAGACGTGGTGGGACAGCTCGCAGGACTGGAATGCTGTCATGGATGGGGATGTACTTTTCAGGAAGGACAGGCCAGCAAGGTGAGGTGGTGGAGTTGCTCTCTATGTGAGAGAGCAACTGGAGTGTATCAAGCTCTGCCTAGGGGAGGATGAAGAACAAGTCAAGAGCTTATGGGTAAGGATTAAGGGACAGGCTAACATAGGGGACACTGTTGTGGGTGTGTACTACAGGCCACCTGATCAGGATGAGGAAGTTGATGAGGCCTTCTACAGGCAGCTGAAAGCAGCCTCACAATCACAGGCCCTGGTTCTCATGGGGGACTCCAACCACCCCGATATCTGTTGGAGGGACAACACAGCTACGCACGCACAGTCCAGGAGGTTCCTGCAGAACACTGATGATAACTTTCTGACACAGGTGGTGGAGGAGCCAACAAGGAGAGGGGTGCTGCTGGACCTCATACTAACTAACAAGGAAGGTCTGGTTGGGGATGTGAAGGTTGGGGACAGCCTTGGCTGCAGTGACCATGAGATGGTGGAGTTCAGGATCCTGCGTGGAGGAAGCAGGATACTAAGCAGGATTACAACCCTGGACTTCAGGAGAGCTAACTTTGGCCTCTTCAAGGACCTGCTTGGGGGAATCCTGTGGGTTAGGGTTCTAGAAGGTAGGGGTCCCAAGAGAGCGGGGCATTATTCAAGCATCACTTCCTCCAAGCTCAAGAGCGGTGCATCCCCAGGAGTAAGAAAACAGGTAAGGGAGGCAACAAGAAGGTCTTCTTCAAGTACATCAGTAGCAAACGGAAGACTAGGAAAAACATGGGCCCTCTGCTGAATGGGGTGGGTGCCCTGGTGACAAAGGATACAGAGAAGGCAGAGTTACTGAATGCTGCCTTTGCTTCAGTCTTTACTACTAATGCTGGCTCTCAGGAATCCCAGACCCTGGAGGTAAGAGAGGAAGTCTGGAGAAAGGATGGCCTTCCTTTGGTCGAGGAGGATCGGGTTAGAAATCATTTAGGCAAACTGGACACCCACAAATCCATGGGCCCTGATGGGATGCACCCACAAGTGCTGAGGGAGCTGGCAGAGGTCATTGCCAAGCCATTCTCCATCATGTTTGAAAATTAATGGAGAACAGGCAAAGTGCCTGAGGACTGGAAGAAAGCCAATGTCACTCCAGTCTTCAAGAAGGGCAAGAAGGAGGACCCAGGAAATTGCAGGCCAGTCAGCCTCACCTCCATCCCTGGAAAGATGATGGAGCAGCTCATTCTGGAAGTCATCCCTAAGCATGGAGAAGAAAAGAAGGTGATCAGGAGTAGTCAGCATGGATTCACCAAGGGGAAATCATGCTTGACCAATCTGGTAGCCTTCTACAATGGCATGACTGGCTGGGTGGATGAGGGGAGAGCGGTGGATGTTGTCTACCTGGACTTCAGCAAGGTGTTTGACACTGTCTCCCACAACATCCTCATAGGTAAGCTCAGGAAGTGTGGGCTAGACAAGTGGACAGTGAGGTGGATTGAGAACTGGCTGAATGGCAGAGCTCAGAGGGTGGTGATCAGTGGCGCAGGGTCTAGTTGGAGGCCTGTGGCTAGTGGTGTCCCCCAGGGGTCGGTGCTGGGGCCAGTCTTGTTCAATGTATTCATCAATGACCTGGATGAAGGGACAGAGTGTACCCTCAGCAAGTTTGCTGATGACACGAAACTGGGAGGACTGGCTGATACCCCAGAAGGCTGTGCTGCCATTCAGCGAGACCTGGACAGGCTGGAGCGTTGGGCGGAGAGGAACCTCATGAGGCTCAACGCGGGCAAGTGCAGGGTCCTGCACCTGGGGAGGAATAACCCCATGCACCGGTACAGGTTAGGGGTTGACCTCCTGGAAAGCAGCTCTGCGGAGAAGGACCTGGGAATCCTGGTAGACAACAAATTCCCCATGAGCCAGCAATGTGCCCTTGCGGCCAGGAAGGCCAATGGCATCCTGGGGTGCATTAAGAAGAGTGTGGCCAGCAGATCGAGGGAGGTTCTCCTCCCTCTCTACTCTGCCCTTGTGAGGCCCCATCTGGAGTCCTGTGTCCAGTTCTGGGCTCCCCAGTTCAAGAAAGATGAGGAACTACTGGAGAGAGTCCAGTGGAGGGCTACAAAGATGATGAGGGGACTGGAGCATCTCTCCTATGGGGAAAGGCTGAGGGAGCTGGGGCTGTTCAGCCTGAGGAAGAGAAGACTGAGAGGGGACCTCATCAACGCTTATCAATATCTCAAGGGCGGGTGTCAAGAGGATGGGGCCAGACTCTTCTCAGTGGTGCCCAGCGACAGGACAAGGGGCAACGGGCACAAACTGGAACACAGGAAGTTCTGTCTAAATATGAGGAAAAACTTCTTCCCTGTGAGGTGCCAGAGCCCTGGCACAGGCTGCCCAGGGAGGTTGTGGAGTCTCCTTCTCTGGAGATATTCAAAAACCCGCCTGGGCGCAGTCCTGTGCAGCCTGCTCTAGGTGCCCCTGCTCTGGCAGGGGGGTTGGACTAGATGATCTCCAGAGGTCCCTTCCAACCCCTACCATTCTGTGATTCTGTGATTTAAGTGTACTATTTAAAGAGCAGTGTTTTAGAACACTATGGCTTCAGGATGGGAAAGAGGGTAATTCTGTGATAGAATTATACATTCTCATCATTCCCTCTAACCAAAACACCATAGAATTCTACATATTCCAACAGATACACCATCCAGAGGGACCTTGACAGGCTGGAGAAATGGGCAGGCAGGAACCTCATGAAGTTCAACAAGGGGAAGTGCCAAGTCCTCCATCTGGGGAGGAATAACCCAATGCACCAATATATGCTAGGGGCTGACCGGTTGGGAAGCAGCTCTGCAGAGAAGGCCCTGGGGGTCCTGGTGGACACCAAGCTGACCATGAGACAGCAATGTACCCTTGCGACAAAGAAGGTCAACAGCCTCCTGGGCTGCATTAGGAAGAGCGTTGCCAGCAGGTGGAGGGGGGTGATCCTTCCTTCCTTTCTACTCAGCACTGGTAAGGCTGAACTGAAGAATACTGTGCCCATTTTTGGGCTCCTCAGTACAAGAAAGATATGGACTTACTGGAGTGAGTCCAGCACAGGGCCACAAAGATGATTAAGGGACTGGAGCATCTTGTATATGGGAAGAGGCTGAGGGAACTGGGATTGTTCAGCCTGGAGAAGGGAAGGCTCAGGGGGCATCTTACCAATGTGTATAAACACTTGATGGGAGGGAATGAAGAAAAGGGAGCCAGAATCTTCTC
This sequence comes from Phoenicopterus ruber ruber, assembly GCA_009819775.1. Classification (NCBI taxonomy): domain Eukaryota; kingdom Metazoa; phylum Chordata; class Aves; order Phoenicopteriformes; family Phoenicopteridae; genus Phoenicopterus; species Phoenicopterus ruber. Next base: position 33,476,246 of record CM020247.1, read on the forward strand.
AGTAGTGCCCACTGACAGGACAAGAGGACACATGAAAAGGACACATGAAATTTGCTTGTGTTCGGATGGAACACTTTACTCATTATTTATGTCATGTTAGGAGGCTAGATATTCTGCCCTGCAATTGCTCAAGACAATCTGTGTATTTAAACATGCTGTTCTATTACTGACACCTTAAAAACATACATGCAATGGTGTTCCAATTGTGAACAAAGGGATAGCTTCCACTTCTTTGATTATGGAACTCAGTACAGTCCATTTATATACATTAAGTGCTTGATTAGTACCTTATTCCGTTAATTCAACAAGTTTAGTTTGTTTTCCATGATTTGCCTAGTTTTACTTTGAAGAAAATAGAGCAACAAGTAAATTTCAGACCCTCTAAGTAAAGGGTGATCCAGATTACTGAGTTCCAAAGTTCTTTTACTATGTATTTTAAAACATGAGTCTTGTTTTGACTTGTTTTCAAAATGTTACTTTTATCAACAAATTTTCATAGGTTTTTACCAGAAACTTTTACCAGATGAAGGGGTGTCAAAATTATGGGATTCATGTTCTGGTTCAGATAAATTGTTAAGATTTCCAAGGAAGTAGTGGAAGATCTTGGTGAAGAAACCCTTACTGAATTTCTGAAGGAGTTTGAAATTAATTGCAGCATTTAGTTTCTAACATTGCTAATTTAAACAATCTGAACATAAAACTAAATCTAATTCTTCTCTTGGACATAGTCACTAGCAACAATCTTACAAGCCTCATGAAGTCCTCACAATTAGTAACTGACAAGCCCAAATGGTAAAATCTTTTTCAAGTGGTAAAATTTAGTTAAAATTTAACACAAATCTGCAATGACAGAAACATTTAAAAACATTTCAGGTTTGAATCAACATAAGAAAAAAAATTTACAACAAAATCTCCCCCCACAAGAGTTATTGTAGCTAACATAAATAATCCAAATTACTGCTCTGTCTATATAAAGACAGTATTATCAATAAACTTTTTCATAAACATATCCAAAGCATGCATATACAATCAGGTTTTCAGAAAAAGTATCAGTATCCTGGATATTTTTAATTCTTTTTTTTTTTTTTTTTTTTTAAGATTTGCTCTTAATCTAACATCTTCAAACAAATTTTGTTCAGTAATTAAACAAATAATGATACGGGCACATAAGCAATCATACCATTGTTTCTTGAGCTAGGTAAACCAGTTAATATATACATGACAAAAATGAGCATGGCTGGACTGCTTCTTAGTGTTATTCCAGTTGAAACCCCAGATAAATGTCACTACAACTACTGTATCAAGTTTCTATGGAGCAGAATAGAGTATACAAAGGCAGAGCTGGAGCTAGAAAAATCAAAGAGCTCTCTCTATATTCAGCCGGTATAACCTGGGGCAGACTTGGAACTGCTTTAAACAACAATGAGCAAAGAACGATGCCAGCCCCAGAGTCAGGGATGCCTTTTTCATTCCAACGTGCTTCCTCATCATGCATATTGTTTAACAGCATGTGCCTGACAAGCTGGTCACTAGGAAACAGGTATCAAAAGGCATATTGGACCACAGTATATAACATTGAAACAAACAAACAGCATCAATAGAAGCATGACCAGCAGGTCAAGGGAGGGGATTCTGCCCCTCTACTCTGCTCTTGTGAGACTCCCCTGCAGTGCTGCATCCAGCTCTGGGGCCTCAGCACAAGAAGGACACGGACCTGCTGGAGCGGGGCCAGAGGAGGCCGCAAAGATGATCCGAGGGCTGGAGCACCTCTCCTACGAAGACAGGCTGAGAGAGTTGGGGTTGTTCAGCCTGGAGAAGAGAAGGCTCCGGGGAGACCTTCTAGCAGCCTTCCAGTACCTAAAGGGGGCCTACAAGAAAGCTGGAGAGGGACTTTTGACAAGGGCATGTAGTGATAGGACAAGGGGTGATGGCTTTAAACTGAAAGAGGGGAGATTTAGATTAGATAGAAGGAAGAAATTCTTCACTATGAGGGTGGTGAGGCCCTGGCACAGGTTGCCCAGAGAAGCTGTGGCTGCCCCGTCCCTGGAAGTGTTCAAGGCCAGGTTGGACGGGGCTTGGAGCAACCCGGTCTAGTGGAAGGTGTCCCTGCCCATAGCAGGGGGAGTTGGAACTAGATGATCTTTAAGGTCTCTTCCAACTCAAACCATTCTATGATTCTATGAAACCAAAAACGCCCCCTCCCAATCCTTCCCGAAGCACATCTTTCATCTGCTTTGCCCACAGGAAAAAAAATGGATCTGGAAACCAATAGGGGTTAATAATAAATTGAATTGCCAATCTCTCTATGTCTCTACAGTGACTTCACAAGAAGGTAGGATAAATCACTTTTTTTTTTTTTAATTAAAACTAATCCTTCTTCTATTTTACATGCATCATGGGTTTTAAGAGCTTTATAGCAAACTTCATGTCCTAGCACCTGGTTCTAAAGAACAGTGTTCAATATTAGTATTGTAAATAATGGCAATTTTTTCTGCAATATTATTTTTATATAGTAATATAGTTGGTGTTATTGAAGATAATGTTATGCAAACATGGACACACTCAAATTTTCATTCCATTTTCAAGTGAAATAAGTGGCTGTACTTGACAAACCCCGAAGAATCCACTTGCTTCAGTCAACTGTTGCAATACAATAGTGAGTGCATTTAAAAAAAAGTCTGTGAATTCTCACCTAAGAAGCATACACACGCACAGAACTCCTCCTGAGCCTCACTCCTGTACAAAGCCTGAATGCATCTTGCAGAAGAGGTGTTTTTAAGGATCAGAGGAATAACAGCTTTGCTTGGCTTCATGGATTTAAATAGCTAGAACTGAAAAAAACTGTATGCCTCTTTGTAGAGTAGATGTTATGGTCAGTTGATTCAGGCAGTTCAGAAATTCAGCAATCCCATTCAATTGTGTAAACAAAGGAACTACAGAAGTTTCACTGCCTTACTATCTAGAGAAGAGCCTAAGATGTATATAGGACAGGCAGAGGGAAACAAATAGCAGATTCTTTAAAAAAAAATTATGCCATCATATCTCTGTTTCAATTTAGAAGAGGAAGTATTGCATTAAAAATAATCTTGTACTTATAAATTATATTAATGTAATTTAAAACTGAGATAAGTCAAATAAAAGCACTGCAAAGAAAAGCATTTTATTCTCTACTTTTAAGCCATATTTTCTTGTATTTTCAAAGAAAGAGAGTGCCCTCTGCTGACTAACACATAGCAAAGAAAATAATTTCAAACTGATATTTCTAGAAATATCAGGATTGGGAGGGTCCCTTTGAAAATAATGAATGATTCCAGTGGGAATTTTCCTCTGAAAAAATTGCATCAAACTTAAATGGTTGCATTTGTGTGTTTTCTAACCAAGATGATTGTCTTTCTAAACAATTACCTCATTTTTCTGGAAATAAACTCTGAAAATTAGCTTCAGACTTATCCTAGGCATGTAAAGCTGCATAGTATCTGATCACCTACTTCTTTTGGGTGCTTTCCCTAATTCCTTTATGCAAGCATTTGTCTAGAGTAAAGAACTAGCAGGACTGAATAAACAGTAAAATTTAATCTCAGATGAAAAGCTGTTGTCTTGAACAGGGTCATGGAAGAATGAATTTTTAAAGATAGCAACCCAACATTATTTTCTCCAGAGAAACCACAGGCATATTATATACAGCATAGTGATGAGTAACTATTTGAAACATGCCTTGAGAGAGATTAAAGTTTTATGTCATGTTTGACATAAAAAAGTGGTATCTTCTTTCTAAATTAGTCACAATCTTTTCATTGCTAGAAAAATACCTTATTTTTGCTCTGTCAAATCAGATGGCAAGCAGAGCTCATTTAAAGAAGGACAGAAAAGCACTGCTGATTTCTCTTTCGTGGCTTCAGGCAACTACCAGTCTCCTGAAACATGATGCCAACTTCCATCATTAGGAAGGAGAAAGAAAACCAAATAAAAACACATCTTTCCTATTTGCAAAAAAATTGAGTCTTGTTTATATAACAGCTTGAAAGCTTCTTCCTGTGTTGCCTGATGTGTGCAAAACTGATCCATACTCTGACTTAACCAAATTAACGTGTTTTAAAGTGACTAATTCTGTTTACTAACTAATCAGTATTGACAGGGAAAGGCCAAGATAGGTTATTTAACAATCATTTGGGAAGGTTTATTTATCTGCCAAAGCATAAATGGAGTATCCTCTCAAGATGTTAGCCAAAACTGGACATGGCCCCTATAAAATGGACCATTAGTCATGAAAACAGTTTTTGGAGGTTGGTTGGTTTGTTTGCTTGTTTCTATTATCTTTCTAGTAAGCCCGTTTTCAGTGAGTGTTAAATATATGTGAAGGAAAGCAAAACTGAGCTTTTTGGAATTAATTTAGATTAAATTAAATCTGGAAGAAGCTTTTGGGAATTGAATAAAAAGGGTAGAAAAGTGACAACATAGTCTATTGAGAAAAACTATGTATTCTCATTATTAGTATAGCAAGATGTCTATACTAAATTGCTTAATCATTCTGTGCAATATACTCTGGAGATTCTCCAGGATGCAACAAGGAGTTGAAGATCTTGGGATAAAGTCAACAGCAAAATACTGACATATTCTTTCAAATCTCCTGGAGTCAAAAGGTTCTACTTAGCCACAAATGTTCTGAATCTACCCCTGTAATAATTCTTTCACAAATGCCCAGAGCAATTTCCCAGAAAATCTGTGAGACAAATTAATCAATTTAGGGAAAGTGTTGTTGCAGAAAAGACAGGCTGTTTGTTAAATTCTACTATCCAGAAAGAAGCGTATTAATAGGACCTATCTATCTACTCTGTTCATAAGTACTATCAGAGAGAGACAACTACTTAAGAAATCAGCATGCAGCTACCACACACACACACACAAGCACTTTGAACTGGAATTACAGTTTTAATGCAAATTAAGATTAAACTAGATAGTTAGCAAAATAGCCTGGAAGTCAAAACAGAAGATAGCATTAATTCACCTTAAGGAACAAGAGAGGATTATATTGAAAAAGCCAACAAAACACTATTGACCTGACCCAGTACCAACTGATGTTGTTAAGATTTCTGTTTTCTTCAGTGAGCTTTAAACTCCCCCTCAATAAGAAAATGATCATAATTCCTTTTTGGACCTGGCAAATAAGTATTTTCATTCAGAAAGAGGTCAGAAAGTCTTTTGCTCTTTGTAGGTCACCCTCTGTTCAATTTAAGCAGCAAAAAGACAGAAACGTTTTCAGCGTCTGCTCTTGAGAGTCAGTGCAAAGCTCCAGTATAATAGTGGGGGGGGAACAAAATCCTACACATGAAAACCAAAAAACTCTGGATAAAAACAGAAGGCTTTGCCTATGCACACTTCCATGGCTGCTGCTCTGCAAAAGCTGTCTCAGCCTCCTGCACTACACTGTCACAGATATTGCAGTGTTGCAAGGGTCACAAATACTGTTTCAACTCTGATAAGTGGGCTCTGTGCATGATATTTACAAGACCCATTAATGAAGGAAAAAGTACCAAATGTTTTAAAAATGTGGGCTCTTGAGGAGGAAACAAAAATTTAATTAGAGATCATAGAATAGTTTGGGTTGGAAGGGACCTTTAAAGGTCCCTAAGCACCATGTCTATACATCTTTTAAACACCCCCAGGGATGGGGACTCCCCCACTGCCCTGGGCAGCCTGTGCCAGGGCCTGACAGCCCTTTCGGGGAAGAAATGGTTCCCAAGATCCAACCTAAACCTCCCCTGGCGCAACTTGAGGCCGTTTCCCCTTGTCCTGTCGCCTGTTCCTTGGGAGAAGAGACCGACCCCCCCTGGCTCCAACCTCCTGTCAGGGAGTTGCAGAGAGCGAGAAGGTCTCCCCTCAGCCTCCTTTTCTCCAGGCCAAACCCCCCCAGGTCCCTCAGCCGCTCCTCACAGCACTTGTGCTCCAGCCCCTTCCCCAGCTCCGTTGCCCGTCTCTGGACACGCTCCAGCACCTCAGTGTCTGTCTTGGAGTGAGGGGCCCAGAACTGAACCCAGCACTCAAGGGGCGGCCTCACCAGTGCAAAGAGACAATCAAACAGAGCAGAAGACAGCTGCCCCTAGAAATATTTCTAAACTCTTGGTGCAAATGAAAACATGGAGCTATATTAGGAAACAGCAAATATAGGAAATGGTGTAGAAGGGAACCCAAGATACTTATCAACTACATCATGTCTCAAAATATGCACTAGAATATCCCCAAAAGGAACAAACAGGGCAGCTACTGTGGCTTGAAGCAGGACCTAGAAAAGAACTGCATTTATTGACTTATCAGAAATATGCACGTTTATAGTCTAAAGAGGATTCAACAAAACAGAAAACAAAAAATCAGTGATAGGGGAAAACAGAGGCAAGCAAAAAAACCTTTGAGATTAAAATTGCTTTCCCTGATATCATGTAATATGGATGAAAGGGCATTCTCCATGTTATAACTAGAATCTATCATTTTGCTATTCTAATCTATAAAAAAAAAATCATGTCTCTAATTAACAGCTGAAATCAGTGATCATGCATTCAGAATAGACCTCCTTGTCTATATCACAATTAGCCTAGAGACTAATGTCTAAGTATTTATACTGCTCAGCTGGTGAAAAGAATAGTAGGTCATAAAAAAAAATCAAGAAAACATATGTAATTGTGTTAATGACATGGTAGGCTGCTGGAAGACAGCCTTCTGGTTACTTTGGAGCCAGACAGAAATCTTTTGAAGCCAGCAGAACTATTAAATAGACAAACCATCAAAACTGACAGCTGTCAAGAAAATAAACGTTCATGTGCATTTCACCACTGAATCCCTATCAATATTGTTTGTATTTTTCACCCACACCGTGTTCCTGTTCCCCCCCCCAAATCTTCTATTACCCATTACCTCTTTTTTTATTTTCATCTCACATTAAGCAATACTAATCCAGATATACAGGAATAACTGTATATGAACAGCTCTGATTAACACATTGCAATTTTTTAGTTTTGTTTACCGAAGGCTTCGTAGATGGGTTGATAAATTTGCTCCCCTTTCAGAAAAACAAATAAAAACTTCATTTGCTATGCACTGCAAAATTCTTAGTGCTCTTACTTTCTTGTGAAATTCAGTTCAAGAGCCAGACATTTAACCCTTTATTTCCTTTCAAGCTGCTAAACTGTTATGGATTCTTTTAGACAGCTTGGAAGCCAGCTAGCTTTTACAGTCTTGAACATAGGCTTATCACCAAAAAAAGACTTATTTGGAAATAACCAACTTCTTTTCTGGACATAAGAAACATTTAAATTGAGCTCATTCTTTGGCAGTACGAGAGTTTTTACTGACTCACAGGCTTTGCTGGATTCCAAAGCCACATGCATTTATCATGCAATTCTTGATGAACAGGGTTTGAAATAATTGCTATTTTACATCACAGCTATAGCTCCAGTAAGTGCTATGCTTGCTGCAATTATGCTCACTGATTTATTTTGATATAGAATTAGGTTATTGCTTATAGAGAGTATTTTATTTTTTATATTGATATTTGCATTTCTGTGACCCCTTTTGTGAATAGTGAGAAATATGGTACCACACCATAAATCTATTTTAAGAATAAATTAAGTACTCCCTATATTTTTCTTCCACTTTTAAAATATCTTCCTGTATTACAAGGCATTCTAGGTGCCACTCACTATCAAATCCAATGGCTTCTCCACACAAACACTTGGGAAAATTAATTGGAATTCACTTTTAAAAGGTTTATTAAACCACATTACATCATTGTGTAGACATACTCATTCAGTAAACAGTCATCTATTCAGATCAGCCTTTGGAAACTAAGTCCACTCTTGAAAGGTTTTATTATTATTATTATAATAAAGAGCTAATCTTTGAGCTCTGCCCTAGTTTGAAGCTTGATATAGAGGCATTTGAAATGTTAATGCATGAAACATGCTAATAGAGATTGTTAGTTATCCTTTTCTCAATTACTTGGTCCAGGAATGAGAGATTGGAAAAGCATTCCATGTGATTTTTGGCCTCTTGAGAATAGGATGGACTAATGCAATTTTCAAGGTCCTAGATTTGCTTCTCTAGAGGAGTACATTACAATAAATGTTCAGGAGTTTGGAGCTAAATTAGGTCATTTAGATTTATCACTCACTGAACTATATATTCACTCTGGAGTTATATTCGCCTCAATCAATCACGCAGACGGGAGGCTGCAGGTGGAAAGCCTGTAAGTAGTTCTGGCCAACATCACAAAGCATCCCAAATCCTGTTTCACTATGAAAAATAATGAGAGGAGGAGGTAACCAGAAATGGTCAGTGTATTGTGTGCCCCTGCTGCAACTTCCACTACAGCAGTCCTTGCTTGCCCACTGACAAAAGAAAAAGATACAAGAATGACTGTATGGAACATTAATGAGTCAAACACGAAGACAGAAACTTTTGTAATATCTATTTCCTTTTTTCAGTTATCTGCTAGAAATGTGACATATAAATCGTAATAGAAGAAACTATTTTTTTTAGGAATGTAATTAGGCTTATGTTGTAAAACATTTTACAGTATTTTATTTTAGTACAATCTCAACAAAATTGTTCAAAATGTGCAATCCTTGGCTGACAGAATTCCAGAGATGTTCTGATTTCTGACATCTAAACTACAATAATATCTGAATGACGAGATTTACAACACAGCATTTTTTTGTAAGCATAACAAATTCTCTCAAAAGCTGACCTAGGCTAAACACCTTTCATTAAGAAAACAAAACAAACAAAAAAACCACTATTGTTTGCAATTTTTAAAATGAGATCCATTGCTATGTCAATATCACTCCTACCTCACTAAACAGAGAACATTATATATTTATTACACTACTAAAACTTAATTATTTTTGAAAAGTTGAAATCTTTAAATGGGGTTTGCTGTATTAGAAGATATGGACTTACATTATATTTGAAATAGAATGATTTTGTTTCAAAGCCAAATGTACAAGTCTTAAAATTTATAATTTGTTATTCAGTATGAGACTTAAGACCTCTCTTCCTGCCACTCTTTATTGAATGAAATAAATTACCAGTGTTCATAGTAGTCATTGGGATCTCTTAAAAGATTCTGCAACTGAAACAGATCCTGCCCCTGTATATAACAAACACCTTTTATGGTATATTATACAACAACAAAAGAGGGAGATTCAGTGACTCATGGCTTTCTGTAACTATTCGGCAATATTTAGATTTGGGGGTGTTGGTCGACAGCCGGCTGAATAAGAGCCAGCAGTGTGCCCAGGTGGCCAAGAAGGCCAACGGCATCCTGGCTTGTATCAGAAATAGTGTGGCCAGCAGGACTAGGGAAGTGATCGTCCCCCTGTACTCGGCCCTGGTGAGGCCGCACCTCGAGTGCTGTGTTCAGTTTTGGGCCCCCCACTCCAAGAAAGACATGGAGGGGCTGGAGCGTGTTCAGAGATGGGCAACGGAGCTGGTGAAGGGTCTGGAACACAAGTCCTATGAGGAGCGGCTGAGGGAACTGGGGATGTTTAGCCTGGAGAAAAGGAGGCTGAGGGGAGACCTTCTCGCTCTCTACAACTACCTGAAAGGAGGTTGTAGAGAGATGGGGGTCGGACTCTTCTCCCTAGTAAGAGACGACAGAACAAGAGGAAATGGCCTCAAGTTGCGCCAGGGGAGGTTTAGATTGGATATTTGGAAAAATTTCTTCACCGAAAGGGTTGTCAGGCATTGGAACAGGCTGCCCAGGGAGGTGGTGGAGTCCCCATCTCTGGGGGTATTCAAAAGACGTTTAGATGTGGCGCTAAGGGACATGATTTAGTGGTGGACTTGGTAGCGATAGGTTAACGGTTGGACTCGATGATCTTGGAGGTCTCTTCCAACCAGAACGATTCTATGATTCTATGATTTGACCACATATATCATACAAAAGATGTACAGTTGAAAAATATCTGGACCTAACTTTGTAAAAAACAAGCCTTTGGTGGCAATGGTGATTTCTTTCATCACATTATCAATTACACAAGGCACTTAAGTCACTGTTGTCTGGTTTGGCTGGAAGAAAAAAATGCTGTACTATTTATATGCATTATGGTATCTATTATGTAGGAAATACCTTACAGTGCGACATATATTCTGAAAATAAAAGGAAAATGCTAAGCACAAAAATCAATTTTAAGATGAAAATATTTCTTTTCATTGAGAAGTTACAGTTCCATTTAAATATCATGGGGCAATTAAGGAAAAAAATATTTTCACTTCAGCTAAAATGCAATATTTTAGAAGATAAAAACACATTCCTTCCAAAACTTGCTAAATCAGTAAATTATCTCATTAATAGTAATCTGTAATTGTTGAATGCAGGGCCAGCTGATATGAATCAGTGTGGATTCACTGAAACCAATGTTGATTTGTCAAGATTTCTCAACCTTTACCAGTGTCTCATTCAAAACCTTTCCTTATATCATCAAAATAGGCATTGCCTTTTGATAAATATTACTCCAGCCCAGTAAATAGCAGATGTATGAATGGTATGAATTCAAAATCTCTTCTGTCAAATGGATTATGAGTGTTCACAGTCATTCTGGAAGGATGAAATAACTATCATATATCTGAAGCTAAAGGTTAAAGAGAGATCATTATATATCAAGTAAAATTTCTGTTAAGGGGGATCTAGTCTGATATTGATTCATCCAAATCCCACTTGGTTTGGAATGTAGGTCTTCACAGTTGTCGTGGTTTAACCCCAAATTGTAACCCAATACCATGCAGCCGCTCGCTCACTCCCCCCATCCCCAGTGGGGTGGGGAGGAGAATCGGAGAGAAAGGAAAACTCGTGGGTTGAGATAAAAACAGCTCACCAGGACAGCAAAGGAAAAATATAAAAATATATTAATAATGATAATAATGATAATATATACAAGGACAATAGAATATATAAAATAAACGATACACAATTTCTCACCACCCAATGACCGATACAGCCCGTCCCGAGCAGCAGGCAGGGAGCAGGGGTATCCCCCCCCAGCTATCCCAGAACAGCAAGTTCCAGAGAGAGCAGGTGAGGGAACAAACAGCCAAACGAGCGAAAAACAAAAAGGAAAAAATAGGGAAACAAAAAGCAACCCGAAGGGAAGCTTAACGATTACAGCAAGTTAAGGGTCTAAAAGCCTCAAAAGCCTAAAAAACCTAGTGGCCCACTGACCGACCCTCGTTTATACCGGGCATGCCGTCTCTGGTATGGAATACTCTCTTTGGCCAGTTTGGATCAACTATTCTGGCTGTGCCCCTCCCAAGTTTTTGCACCTGCACGTTAGCAAAACCTGGGAAACTGCAAAATGTCCTTGGTGGTTCAGCAGCAACCAGCAACATCAGTGTGCTATCACTGTTCTTCTCACACTAAAGCCAAAACACAGGAGCTGCTGAAAACAAAACTAGCTCCATCCCGGCCTAAACCAGGACAACAGTTAAAATTTATATTTTATGTTTGATTTCGCATTTAGACGCTTAAACAGTATATACTGCAATCCATGGAAAATAAATTAAAAGTTCAACAGAAGAGGATTCTGATTAACTTTATCAAATATTTAAATCTGAGTAAGATGTAAAGTTACACTGGAAAACAAATTTTTAGCCTGGTCTCTGATGGAATACTAAAAAAAAAAAAATTCAAAAACCATGTATTCTTTAAACATGATTCCAACAAAATGTTGTGTCACAGAAAGATATGAAATATTTTTAAAGATGCACTAGGAAGGAGATTTTTCTAGGAAAAACTTGAAATTTGTAGAAAAGATTGAAATATATGAAGAAGTTACTTCCTTGTCAAAACACAGTTGGGCTTGTAAATAAGAAGGGCTCAGAAATAAGTCAACAGAGATCCAATGCTATATGCAGATGCAGAAGAAACTCATATTGCTAGAAAAGAATCCTGGGAAATGAACATGTTATTTCCATATTATAATATGGAAATTTTAATTATTATAAATATATAGTGACTATAATGCATTTAACAGTACAGCAGTAAGGACCGGATTTAGCCTCCAGCATTTTCAAATTCTAAAGGCTGAACACTATTTGGAAACAAGATAAATTCATTCAAAGTTGTACTGGTTTTGGCTGGGATAGAGTTAATTTTCTTCACAGTAGCTAGTATGGGGCTCTGTTTTGGATTTGTGCTGAAAACAGGGTTGATAACCCAGGGCTGGTTTCGTTACTGCTGAGCAGGGCTGACACAGAGTCAAGGGCTTTGCTGCTCCTCACCCCACCCCACCAGCGAGTAGGCTGGGGGGGCACAGCTGGGACAGCTGACCCCAGCTGACCAAAGGGGTATTCCATACCATATGATGTCATGCTCAGCAATAAAACTGGGGGGAAGGTTGGCAGGGGCTGCCATTGCTCAGGGACTGGCTGGGCATTGGTCAGTTGGTGGTGAGCAATTGTTTTCTTTTGCATCACTTGTCTTTCTTGGGTTTTGTTTTCCTCTCTCTTTGTTGTGTTTTTTTTTTTTTCTTACAATTTTTGTTTTTAATTATTAAACTGTCTTTATCTCAACCCACAAGTTTTCTCACTTTTACCCTTCCAGTTCTCCCCCCCATCCCACTGGGAGGGAGTGAGCAAGCAGCTGTGTGGTGCTTAGTTGCCGGATGGGGTTAAACCATGACACTAAATTATAATATTATGATTATATATAAAAGTATATATAAAGTGTGTGTGTGTATATTTATATTTATTTATTTATACTTTTTATAAACCACAACACTAAAGTACAGTATTATAATTATATGATTAATAAAGTCACTGGCAAAGGATGTGCACGGTGCTCTGAGATAGTTATGTCTAAGCTTCAATCAGTTTTTGCTATCATTAACAGTTGAATTTTAATTAATTGATCTATTCATCTTACTGTGTATTTTAAGTAATTGCACTAAGGGAACAATAAGGAACAGCATGTATAGGGAGTTTTCTTCATTGTGGTCTGTTTTAATTACTTTTTTTTTCCCCTCAAAAAAAGGCAGATGTCCAAAGGGTAAGAACTCCCAGAGTTACACATAATTTTCTGTTTTAATGGAAACCAAACTTGAAGTAACTTGAAATTACTATACAATCACTAGAATAATAATGCATTACAAACCAGATTATCCAATGCATTTGGAGAAATCTAAAATACAAGCAGAAAGAAAGAAATGGGAAGGTGCTTCATTACTTCAGAAGGCAAAAGCACAAGTGGAAAAAGAAAAATTTATAGAATCATGTTTTCACACCACTACAACTTCTTTATACATGGTAAACAAGGACACATTTTTCTCAGAGGGAAACTAAAGGAAAGAACATCAATTTGGACTTCCTTATATATCTCTTTTCATACTTATCAGTTTAGACTACCAGTAGTTATGCAGTCCTACATAACTGATCTACATACTTTGAAGAACTTTTATATAGGAGATGGAAGTAAAATGAGAAGTGTAAAAAACATAAGCAAAGTTTCTGCTGTCCTAGACTGTATACAATATTATGGAGAAGTTCCATTAGAAAGTCCCATTCAAGAAGCTAAACTCCTCTGCTTCCCTGCAACCCAGTAAGAAAAGTGCTCCCAATGAACCTTCTTCTGGTTCCCAGTTTGATAATCAGCAAGATTATCAGAAGAGAACAGTTTTCAGAGAACAAGTTGTATCAAGTGTTTTGAGTTTGGATGTTCTTTCATGCGTGTCAAGCCTGGACCTTATGTCAATAATCCTAAAGAGTGAGGACACAACAGATTTTACAGAAGGCTTATCTTTCAAGGAAAGTGAAAGCAAGGAAAGAAAAAAAGAGAAAGGAGATGGCTTGAAAAGAGATGCTTGAGATTCTGGAGTGCAAAAAGGTGCCTGTTTGGGCTTACATTATATATATTAGGTGCATTTCTATTTGAATTCTTTTGAGATTCATCTGCAGTTAGTGAAGGTTGTGTCATGTCCCTCCCCTGCAACGTATTTGCAAATAATTCAAAATAGATTAGCTAGCCAGGGTAAGGGAAGAAATCAGGAAGGGTGCAGAAAGGAATTAAAAAAATAGAACCAAAGACAGACAGTAATTTCAGTATAATTAAGACTGAAAAACTTTTCACTAGCTTCACCAAAACACATGAAAAGTCACACAAAATTTCCTCCCTCCCCCCAATTGTAATCTGACATGATTCTTTGGGAGGTAATGAAGCTTTCAGAAGAAATTATCTAATTATATCTACATCTCTCTTCTTGTAAACATTCAGTAAACAGTCACTACAACTTACAGTTAGTGACTTGTCTTTTGTTCTCCCTTGTTCAAAAATGGACTCAAGCTACTTTATGCAATCAGAATATAAGATTTCTTTTGAAAAATGGGGAAAAAAAATGAACCAAAATTTCTTAGGCCTTCTTCCTCCTACCCACTGTCTTCCTCCTACCCACTGAGAAAAACAAACCAACTTAACCCATTTCAAATCCTTCAGTCCCTCCTGCCTAAAAGAGTTAGGAAAATCCAATCAGAAGCACAAAAGCCCTCAAATTTCAGACATAAAATTAAAATTCATTAGATAAGATTGGGAATATGTCTTTTTCTGAAATAGTTTCCACATAAATTATGATTCCCATGGAGTTAACTGTGTAGGGGATCCAATGCTGACATTATATTGTCCAAAAAGCCCCACAGAGGACTTTCCTAATTACATATAGGCCCACTGGGAAGACTCAGATGGACAAATTGGAATCACATGGGAATAAAAAGAAGGGAAAGGGAAACCAAAAGCAAAGCATGACTGTGAATCATGACCTTCAGGAAGGAAGACAAGCAAGAAGACATTTGTAGCAGTGCTGTGGGTTAACCCTGGAAGGCAGCTAATTACCACCCAGCTGCTCACTCACTCCCCCCCAGCAGGATGGGGAAGAGAATTGGAAGGGCAAAAGTGAGAAAACTTGTGGGTTGAGATAAAGACAGTTTAATAAGTAAAAGAGAAAAAAAGACAAAACAAAATAAAACAAAAGGAAAACAAGTGATGCAAAAAACAATCACTCACCACCAACTAACTGATGCCCAGCCAGTCCCCGAGCAACGGCAACCCCTGGCAAACCCACCCCTCCAGTTTTATTGCTGAGCGTGATGTTAAATGATATGGAATATCCCTTTGGTCAGTTGGGGTCAGCTGTCCCAGCTGAGTCCCCTCCCAACTTCTTGTGCACCCCCAGCCTACTCCCTGGGGTGGCAGAGTGAGAAACAGGCGGCCTTGATGCTGTGCAAGCACTGCTCAGCAATTGCTAAAACATGGGTGTGTTATCAACACTGTTTTGGTCACAAATCCAAAACACAGCGCCATACCAGCTGCTATGAAGAAAGTTAACTCCATCCCAGCCAAAACCAATATAAGCAGGAAGGTAAGCAGGGCTGTTCTGGGAATTACCAGATGACAGTCTAAAATTGGTCTCATGATCCATGATGATTGCAATAGAAAATTTCTTCTTAAAAAAAATCTACATAAGATCCCATACAGTATTTTTAAAATCTGAATTGTTCTAATATTTACAAACTACCTAAAAGGAAAAATCTTTAGGATATAAGTGATTTTCCCTAAACACTAGAGAACTTCGGAATTCAAAGCTATTATTTTGCTTGTTAAAAAACATATTTTAAAAGAAGCATAAAAAAAATACTCCAGAAATAATTAAAATGATAATGAAAAATGATACAATGGTACCACTGCCCCAGGTAACAGTAACAAACATAAAGCTATCTTTATCTCATCCAGACTCTGAAATTTAACAAATGATTTGAGCAAAGTTAAGTTTGTTACTGTATTGTAACACAGTAACATTACATCAAAGTAATCTGATCTTAAAACAAATCACTCCAAAAGAACCATCCAACCACAAAAAAGAAGGATATCTACATGTCTTCACCAACCAGTTGTCAAAACAGCAGATAAACCCATTTACCCAAATCCATGAAGCTGCAGAAGTAAAAGTATCACTGATCCACTGCAAATTTTAGTATAAAGAAGTAACTAGAAATGAAAGTAATCAAGTGTTTGGCACAATTATAAAAGTGTGTTAAGCACAATGTCTCCATTTTATAAGTAATTATCACAGGTGTAGCTACAGAAACTTGCAGGAAAAGGAGTGTACATTTAAAACTGTTGTGGTGATGTCAACTTCTTCAAATTATAAGGGGGGGGAAGAAAAAAAAAAGTCCATCATGTAATATCCTGGCCAATAGTTCTGATTAATGAGAAAGTAACAACAAAAATAGCACACAGTGTGTTTCTCTATTTAGGGCTTTTCCTTTAAGTATTTAAAAGCTTAACTACAGCTCAACAAAATGAGGGTGAGGTGGGCAGGTACGTATATGTACACAAAAGTCACTGAAATAGGACAGGATTCACTGGCAAAAAAATTGCTACTTTTTGTTTCCTGCATTACATTTCTTGGCTGAACATTCCCTGTTGTTGAAACTGGAAGTGCTTGTTGTTTCTTTACTATTGGATTTAGATTCCCCAGAGGAAAGAACTTTTTTGTTCTTCTCCAAGCAGTGACCATTTAAAGCAATATTTTATTTTAATTCATCTTCATCGTATTTGATCCAAATAATAGTTCCCTGTTTTCAGATTCATGAAGAAAATCATAGGACTTTGCACTTGGAAATATATAGCTATTAGTATGGAATAACTGGAATTATCTTAGTTCAAAATAAGTGAAAAATCAGAGAATGCTTCATACATCAAGGAGGAGAGGGGTGTCTTATCAATGTGTATAAACATCTAATGGGGGGAATGAGGAAGAGGGAGCCAGACTGTTCTCAGTAGTGCCCAATGACAGAACAATAGGCAATGGACACAAATTAAAACACAAGAAATCACTTCTTCGCTGTGAGGTGCCAGAGCCCTGGCACAGGCTGCCCAGGGAGGGTGTGGAGTCTCCTTCTCTGGAGATATTCAAAACCCACCTGGACACAGTCCTGTGCAACCTGCTCTAGGTGACCCTGCTCTGGCAGGGGCTGGGCTGGATGGTCTCCAGAGGGCCCTTTCAACCTAAACAATTCTGTGATCAACAGAATATCAGTCCTCTAGGGTATGTTGCATTGTACCACAATTTGAGAATTTGGAAAAAAAAGTTGCTACGCATTTTAGTGCTTATCACAGTTGCTATCATCAATAACCAATATTTTAGTCTTTCTGTACAGTAATCATTTAAGCAAATCTCCAGACTAGTCAAATAAGAAAGCTGGAAGAAATTTTTCTACTGTTCTAGTTATTATTTGTTAATCCCACTGAAGGCAGACAAACCTATGCAGTTAAACATAATATATAACACAAAGATAAACTTATTTAGTATGTTATGTGTAAGTAACTGTTGAACACAACATTAAAAAGACTGCAACAGTTTTTAAATCCTAAATCAAATTGTCTGAAATGTCACATTTTTCCAAATTTAAGTTTTCTGAAACATCAGTGGAAAAAGCAATAAAAATAGGGATAAATTCCTCATTAGGATGAAACCCCTTTTAGAGGAGTAGAAGGGTTAGATAGAATCCAAGGGGGTTTTTTTGATGATGGGGAGGGGGAAGCCTGAAGCAATTCCTACTTGTCCTTTGGTAACCCAGCAAATGAAATGAGTCAGAGGAACCTATTAGAACAGTTTGGAATCAACCAATTCTGGAGGCAAGTGCAGAATTATACTCTCAATAGAAGCTTTTACTGTGGAAGGATTTCTTCTGACAGCATAAGAGAAACGCCCTGATTCCTAAACTGTGTACAGGCTAACTGTTCTTCCTTTGAAGTCTCTGAGGACATGTGAAGATGCCTGATTTCAACAAATGAACAAAAAAAAGAAGAGCAATGCTTGATAGGTCATTAAAGATCTTGCAGGAGAACTAGGAGACCCTATATAAATGCTGAAACAAAAAACTTCAAGGAAAGGCGAGAACTATATTCCTTTATTTTTTATTATCCTTTTGAGAATACTAGTAGGAATAAAGAACTATTGAACTCTACAACTGACATAAACAAACTCTACCTGTGACAAATGTTGATGATGGGAGTGTGATCACCTTTTAGATCTATTTACAAAAAGAAACATTTTAAATACAAAAGACTTATTAAATTAGTTAAGATAAAACTAAGTAGGGTCCTATACTGGATCACATGCTGCTGTAACACAAGTTATAATCATCTTATTTTTGCAGCCTCTACTCTATTCCTCTAGTATTCCTTTCCATTTTTCATGTATTTTCCATTGTTCCAAGTATTTCCTTTTTTATTCGCACCCTCTGCCCCTGTATCCTTCCAAGTTGCTGCCCGAACTTGTTAAACAGTTCGTGTTAGTCCCCAAATTACCTATAAACACTCCAGCTTCCAAAAGGTGTGTGCAGCTTGGAAACACGGAAAATAGAAGTGTGTCCAGTGAAAACATCTGTAACAGATACGTGCCTATGGTGATATATAATTGTAATACAACAGTATACTTAATATGAGAACTTACCTTTGTTTTATCACCAAACTTTAAAGAAAAAAATTAGGAAGTATAAAAGACTTATCTACCTACATGTTCAAGATTGTTGTCTATAACATTTTCCAGCTCTTCATGTATTTGAACCTTAAAAATGAGGGGCTTCCAGCACATTCTTGAGATTACTCCAATCTCCTAAAACTCAAACTAATCTTAAAAAAACAAACCAAACAAAAAATCCCCAAACACCCCCCCCAAACCAACCAAACAAAGCCCCTCCCCCCAACCTACCCTTCCAGAAAAACAGAGAATACACTGAGGTTTTAATGATTTAATATGTTTCATGTAATTACTAAGTCTAAGTTATCTGAGGGCAATTCTGAATATATTGGAAATTAATGAAACATGGTTTGATATGTCTATGTTTTAAAACTACTGAGTGCTTATTCATGGTTTGTACTACAGTAAGGCCAAGGTACAGGAAACAAGAAACTTCCTTTCCTCTTAGACCAGCACACCCATAAGCTTGGAATCTTGGCAGACCAAGAGATGCTGACAGAGCTCCTGGCTCCAGAGAGGACATTCTTGAGTGGGACACAGCACTGGGTGATTTTTTGTAAAACAATTTAGCAAAACAGTGCAAGGATAGTATCAACTATGTTTTTCAAGGAGTTCTTCCTCAGACTACTTCCTGTGCATGCCACCTAGTAAGCATACTTCCATATGATTAAACACCACAAGACTAACAATAAAGTAAAATGGAAACATTAGAGCAAGTGTTGGTAAGCCGTACATTTTCCTTGACCTATATACATAGTTTGACTCAGTTTGCAATATGTTATTTGAATAAAAATAAAGGCCACATGTAAATGTTTTACTTCTTGCTTTCTCATACATATTCCTTTTATTTTTGGCATTATGGAGAATCACATATGAATTTAAATTTTGCTTTAGAAGTATACAGAATCTGCTATTTACCTGAAAATCAGTATGAGGATAAGATTAACTTTACTAACCATGTGCATACTGAACAACAATCAAATAATCAGCAAGAGAACATGATGAATAAATTACTGTGTGTATTTCTACTCCACTGGGGGGGACAACACTATATAGTGATATAACTATACAAAGTTTCATTATTGTATAATATAAGCCCCCAAACTCCTATGAGACTTCTAATTATACCCTTCACCATCTTCTTCCCCCTTTTTTTAGTTTGCATAAAAAAACCTTAAACAAACAAAAACCAAAACCAAAAAAACAACCAACCCACTACACTTACTTTCATAAGGCTCAGTACAGGAGAAGCAAAAAGCCATTTAGTGCATAGGACTGCTGAACTGCATAAAAAGTAAGTGTCGTGGGTTGACCCTGGCTGGAGGCCAGGTGCCCACCAAAGCCGCTCTCTCACTCCCCTCCTCAGCAGGACAGGGGAGAGAAAATATAACGAAAGGCTCGTGGGTCGAGATAAGGACAGGGAGATCACTCAGCAATTACCGTCACGGGCAAAACAGACCTGACTCAGGGAAAAATTAATTTAATTTATTGCCAATCAAATCAGAGTAGGATAATGAGAAATAAAATCAAATCTTAAAAACCCCTTCCCCCCACCCCTCCCTTCTTCCCGGGCTACACTTCACTCCCGATTTCTCTATATCTCCTCCCCCCACAGTGATGCAGGGGGACGGGGAATGGGGGTTGTGGTCAGTTCATCACACGTCATCTCTGCCGCTCCTTCCTCCTCAGGGGGAGGACTCCTCACACTCTTCCCCTGCCCCAGCGTGGGGTCCCTCCCACGGGAGACAGTCCTCCATGGACTTCTCCAACGTGAGTCCTTCCCATGGACTGCAGTTCTTCACAAACTGCTCCAGCGTGGGTCCCTCCCACGGGGTCACAACTCCTGCCAACAAACCCGCTCCAGCCTGGGCTCCTCTGTCTCCACAGGTCCTGCCAGGAGCCTGCTCCAGCATGGGCTTCCCACGGGGTCACAGCCTCCTTCGGGCATCCACCTGCCCCGGCGTGGGCTCCTCCCCGGGTGCAGGTGGGTGTCTGCTCCCCCATGGGCCTCCATGGGGCAGGGGCACAGCCAGCCTCGCCATGGGCTGCACCACGGGCTGCAGGGGAATCTCTGCTCCGGCACCTGGAGCACCTCCTCCCCCTTCTTCTTCACTGACCTTGGTGTCTGCATAGCTGTTTCTCTCACATATTCTCACTCCTCTCTCTGCTGCTATAATCCTACAGCAGTTTTTTTTCCCCTTCTTAACTCTGTTATCCCAGAGGCGCTACCACCGTCACTGATGGGCTCGGCCTTGGCCAGCGGCGGGTCTGTCTTGGAGCTCTGTCGGACATGGGGGAAGCTTCTAGCAGCTTCTCACAGAAGCCACTCCTGTAGCCCCCCCACTACCAAAACCTTGCCACGCAAACCCAGTACATTAAGAAATTAAAAAATTGTCCTGATTCTTTAGGCTCTAATTTATAACTAACTAATTATTTTCCCTTCTTATTTCTAGAGCATTTATTCATAACTTCTTAAGCACTAAAAATTATGCATGCTATAATATCTGAAGATATTGATATGTAATGTCATATACATTAATGTAGCTTTTTAAAAAAAAAAAAACTTGAACCAGAATTAGGTTCTAAGTTTATTTTCATTGTTGCTTTTCTCATATAGCACACAGAGCTGAAGGCATTCTCTATGCTTTTAACTGATATCATCTGATATGTTGATTTTTTTATTACAATAGTGAAACATTTACAACCAACTTAACATAAAATTATTTTAACACAGATAATTTAGGATTGTCATAGTTTTATCCAGTTTGCTCCAAAATTTCTTTAATCACAAATATTGAAAGCATTCATGTTAATGAACTCTTATGTGAATAATTTGGTATCAGTTTGAGCAAGTGCTCATCAACTTGATTAAGATGACAACCACTGGACTCATCATAATTGACATTGAATCATGAATGCCCTTGGGGGAGGAAAAAAATATAATTACGGATCAAATCTAGTTCAATTTATACTGTAAAGTTTAAAGATTTCTTCAAATATTTGTTCAAATTAGTTTTACGAAAAAGTTTTTACCTGAGGCTTCCACTAGAAGCATGCTTGGAGGGACACATGTCAAGAGGGACTCTGCCTGCAGAGTGAATATATGGCAAGAACCCTCACATTTTTAGTTACAATTTCAACTACACGTTTCATCTTTATTGTTTTGTTGAGGTAAATAGTAGGAAAGCCTTTAACCATCCCCTTCTAATCTGAAATGCAGGTACTAGGGGTCCAGGATGAGTGGCTAAGTACTACTTAACTGCAAAGAATAACTCACAACAGATAATCTTCATAAAAATCAGAGATAAAGGGGTTCCTATGGGAGAAATTCTGGGGTAAACTATCCTTTCCTGTTAACTGCATGCAACTCACACAGCAGCTGAATCACAGACAGCTGGTCTGGGGCAGTAGTGGGGTGTTGGTTTAAAAAAACCCAACCAAACAAGTAACTGCAAATTAAATATGTAAAAATTGGGTGATTGAGGTGAGTGTTTTTCCTAGCAAGATTCAGCTTACTGTGCTTGCCCTGTAGACCCCACCCTGTCAGTACATCCAACTGAACTGACCTACCTATGCACTAAAGATTATGTTTGTGTGAGTGTACTACCTGTATGGAAGTTACATGCACTATCAATACATATTGCACACCAACACTGAAAACATAAATGGGGTGGAGGAAAATACTGGTTAGCTGAGTCAGTCTCTTTCTACCTGTGTTAGGCAGATGGTGCAATTAAAAAGAGGAATCTTCTCGGTACATTCATTGTACTCCTATTGTCCATCTATTAGGCACAAATCTATTTCTGGTTACCAGCATTCAATTAAAAGAGCTGGAAGATGATGAAAAGGAATTTTTTATTCCTAACAGTTATATCTGATTTCTACTCAGTTGCAAAAAAATCTATCCTTTTGTTTTCATATAATTGAAAAAGTGATAGTGGAAAGTTAAAAAGGAAGTGCATTAAAAAGAGGAGGGAGAAAGGTAAGACGGGAAAAAAGGAGGATGATGAGGGAAAGCATTAACATTTATTTATTACAAACTGACTATGCACACTCCTGCAATTTCCAAAATTAGGACTCATTTATGAGAGTTGAACCAGCTCCTGTAATATGCAGAGCATGTATTTCTGTATTCCTGCACAGTGGCACAAGGCACTGAGCCACAAATACATGATTCCAGCATTCACATCTACAATCATATAGGTTTTGCAGCAACCCCAAACTAGTATGATTAACACTTTGCTACAATAAAGTTATAAAGGGAGGAAACAACTTTGTTTTACACAGAAGTGAAAAGAGGGGTATAAAAGAGACAATTATCATATTCAAATCTATTTGTTTAAAGTTTTATAGCTTTAAAGTAAACAACATTAATGCAAAATTAAATGTTGTAGGATCCAATCCAAGATCCATATTTAGGTTCTTAGCTGCCAATAAGTACATTAATTTCAATAGCTAGCATATGCTGCACTAAGTATGTAAAGCAAGTAAAACAAATTAAGGCATTATTATAGGATATTTAGATTGAATTACCCAAATTTAACAAGCATATTCAACACTTCTGGCAAAATTGACTTTCTTGTGGCCACATAATGAGTTGTTGACAGAGACAGGGATCAAAGATGGAAGGATCCTTACAGCCCACCACACATCATTTACACAGAGGACCTAGTTCCAAAGAGATTTTTTTACCTCATGGTAATCCAAGGCAGCATGTGCTGGGCATGCTACTGCTGCTTTCCATTCATGACTCTGCACTGTAAATCAAACGTTGGGTTATTCTAGGACTGCTCACTATGAGAGTGCAAGTAGGGCAAGGGATGCAGAGGCCAGGATATCGGATAGTGCCACAGTTCAGCACTCAGGGGGAGAGGGAGAAGAGGTCTACATTCAAATAGTCTTTGGACACTTTTCCAGCACTCTTCTTCATTTTAAAGCCTATTATATTAATATTTCAGTCCTACCTATTGGTCTCTAACAGCATTGGGCTGCTGAATAGCAAGATGTTGTAAAAGCATGAAATATAGCACAGACTAACACTCAAAATGGCAAGATTCCATCAAAACAGAAGAAACATTTTAAAGTGCACAAGCCTTTCCCTTATTCTGTAATTGGTTACGCTGAGGAAAAAATTCTATACAGTGTGGAAAAAAATGCTTTGCTCAGTTACTGATTTCATTTATAAACTACAACAGTGCTGGCACCAGTAACATGTCATAACAGAGAAGACTTATTCTTAATGTTACTCATTACATTCATCTGCTGATGTAGGCATAATTAGGAGATGGAGATAAATACAGATGTCTGAATTTTGGGTGTGGTAATGTTCTGGTTAAGCACATTTTATTCAGCCTATCAAAGTATCTATAAACTCCATTTTCTGAGACAAAATTAATTCATGGTAAAAGTATGTATTACATTTTTGCTCTTCATAAGGAAAAGATACTGTTGCTTCTTTACACATAGCTTATAAAAGGGATGTTTTGTATTTTGTCCAATACCATCAACTGTAAAGCCTAAAATTATGACACTTTTTTCTGTTTGGTTCCACAGTCACTTGGCATACTTATTTTAACAAATATTGTATTACAATTATCTAAAACTCTGCAGCTGGTATAACCCTCTCTCTGCAAAATGAAGTGTTTGAAAATACTACTAAATCAGAAAGACTGTACTTCACAGCCACCTTAGCTTCATATAGCTGGACAAAATGAGGTTATGTCATGTCAAAGAATGATCCCCATGTGATGAATTCCATGATCCATACTGCTGGAGAAAATTTCCTGAGAAACATGCTAAGTTTCAAACAGACTAAATACTCAAATGGAATATGGGAACCAGGAAAAAAGCAGCAGTATAACAGTTCTTGTTTATTTTTCTCCTCTTACTCTCTTCAGCAAAATACAATTGTACAAGATTAGATATGGAGAATACCCAAGGTGAAAGACCCCACCAACCTGCCCACCTCCCCAAACCACCACACGCACACACAAACCTAACATGATCAAAGAGATCTAATCATCAAATCCAGAATAGGCAAAAAAGGTGTCTAGTGAAAAAACTTAATTTGGTATCCTGATGAGAAATAACTGTCATGTTTAAGGAATAATGACTTAATGAGACCATCTGAACACTGGAGAAACATTACTGAATACACTTATTGTCCTGGTTCCGGCTGGGATAGAGTTAATTTTCCCAAGCAGCTGGGAGGGGACACAGCTGGGATAGCTGACCCAGGCTGGCCAGGGGGATGTTCAATACCATGTGACATCATGCTCAGTACATAGAGGGGGGGACAGTGTCGAGGGCAGGATCACTGCTCCGGAGCTGGCTGGGCATCAGGTTCCAGGCAGTGAGCAATCTGTACTGTGAATCACGCACTTAGTATATTCTGTTACTGTTTTTTTCCTGTTTTCTCTTCCTTTGCTGTCCTGTTAAACTGTTTTTATCCCAATCCACAAGCTTTGCCTTTCTTTTTCCCGATTCTCCTCCCCATCCCACTGGTGGGGGGAAGGAGTGAGTGAGCAGCTGCATGGTACTTAGCTGCCGACTGGGGCTAAACCACGACAGTCCTTTTTGGTGCCCAACGTGGGGCTCAAAGAGTTGAGATAATGACAGGTCTGACCAGAGCGTGTTGAGACAAAAATTTGTTATATGTACTTATTGTATTAGTCAAATAGTCGCTGGTCACAATGCTGCTTTGGTCATTCACATGGTTGTGTTATGTAAATTCTTATATGCTCTATGTATTCCCGGCACTGCTGTTTATCACCTTGGGGAGAATGGTGAGGATTATCATTTTGCTGTACTGTGTAATATCAACTTACGCTATGATAACATCAATGGCCATGAGGTTAAGTTGATATCTGTATGTGACATTGCTGTCATGCCCGTACCTCGGGCTCCATCTCTCAGAACTCATTAATAATTGCACTCAGTCTATGGGGAAGACAGAGGGGGATAATTTCCCCCATTCTTTCACCTCCCCTTTCTCCTTCAGGCTAGTTACAACAGTTTTTGAGAATTTTGAATATCCTGGGGATGTTCAAGCCAGCATGCTCTTATTGCTATGTCTCCTGAATGTGTCCCCGGTCTTGCTTAGGGTTACAAAAAAATTTTGGGGGAATGCCACCCAGAGATCTGCCCCGAGGCTGGATGGTCATGGGTGGCATGGCATGTGGGAGAATATGGGCAGGTATCTAGAGAACTTCTCACCTCCCATGGTCTGGAATTTCACTCCCAAACAACTACAGGACCCCGATAAAGTGATTGATAGAATATTTGAAGGGAAAATGCTGTGGCTATTCCAAAGAGGCCCAAATTACCACACTGTGCTGGGCCCTGGCCGGTATCTACCAAAGACTGCTCGATGTTATGCAGCACCCTCAGGGGGAAGAGAGCGAAAACAGACCGACAGGCACTGCGGCTACTCCAACCCTCGCGACAAATGCTGCAGCTACTCCAACCCTCATGACAAGCACTGTGGCTACTCAAACCTTGGCAACAGGAATTACAGCTGAACCAGAGAACCAACCTGTGCCAGTATCAGTCGCCCCTATACAGAAGAAGAAATGCACAAAAATATCAGTTTGCTTAGTGAGGGATGACAGTGAACCAGGGTCATCACGAGAACAGGAGGAAGAGGCAGAACCAGAGATAATCACCCAATCCCTATCCCTGAGTGAGCTGCGAGATATGCAAAAAGATTTCAGCCATCGTCCAGGTGAGCACATTGTCACCTGGCTGCTCTGATGCTGGGATAACAGGGCCAGTAGCTTGGAATTGGAGGGTAGGGAAGCCAAGCAGCTGGGATCCCTGTCTAGGGAAGGGGACATTGACAAGGCAATTGGAACAAAGACACAAGCCCTCAGCCTCTGGAGGCGACTCCTGTCAGGCGTGAAGGAAAGGTATCCCTTCAAGGAAGATGCTACATGTCACCCAGGCAAGTGGACAACCATGGAGAGAGGTATTCAGTACCTGAGGGAATTAGCCATGCTGGAGGTGATTTATAATGATCCAAATAACGAGCAGTTATCCACAGATCCAGATGAAGTCCCATGCACACAACCTACGTGGCAGAAGTTTCTACAGAGTGCACCATCCTTGTATGCCAACTCACTGGCAGCAATGTCCTGGAAAGAAGGCGAGGGACAAATGGTGGATGAATTGACTGGCCAACTCTGGCAATATGAAGGAAGCCTCTCTTCCTCCCTATGGGCCTGCGTCTCGGCTGTGGAGAAACTGCCAGACATGCTACCCGAGAAACTGTCCCGAGAACTCCAGCGATTTGAGGATAAGTACTGCTCCTTGCCTGTATGGACCAGTATCTCAGCTATTAGGAGTAAGCATTCCTCTGCTCAAGAGAGAGGACATAGAGGGTACACACAACAAGGCACCCTTTGGTTTTACCTGCGTGATCACGGAGAGGACACGAGGAAGGGGGATAGAAAACCTACCTCAACCCTAGAGGCACAGGTATGTGAGTTGCAAGGAACAACAATCACAAAAGAGGGTTCTTCCAGGAAAAATGCTGCT
Source organism: Phoenicopterus ruber ruber (assembly GCA_009819775.1). Taxonomy (NCBI): domain Eukaryota; kingdom Metazoa; phylum Chordata; class Aves; order Phoenicopteriformes; family Phoenicopteridae; genus Phoenicopterus; species Phoenicopterus ruber. The sequence continues at coordinate 33,503,299 of CM020247.1, forward strand.
CCAGTTTCCAGCAGGCAGTTCCACAGAGTAGAAGGGCTGATCTTAGTTCTGACCCTCCTGAAGGGACTTCTGACTCATATTTACAAGAAGTGAGTAATGAATACTTTGACCGGGATTAGAGGAGCCTTGCCTCCAGCCAGGGGGAGGAGAGGGACAACCGAGTTTACTAGACTGTGTGGATTTGATGGCCTGGCACCTCAGACCCACAGGAGTATAAGGCTCTAGTGGACACTGGTGCACAGTGTGTTCTAATGCCATCAAACTATAATGGGGCAGAACCCATCTGTATTTCTGGAGTGACAGGGGGATCCCAACAGCTAACTGTATTGGAAGTCGAAGTGAGCCTAACTGGGAACAAGTGGCAAAAGCACCCCATTGTGACTGGCCCAGATGCTCCGTGAATCCTTGGCATAGACTACCTCAGGAGAGAGTTTCAAGGACCCAAAAGGGTACTGGTGAGCTTTTGGTATAGCTGCCTTGGAGATGGAGGACATTAAACAGCTGTCCACCTTACTCAGTCTCTCGGAGGATCCTTCCGTTGTGGAGTTGCTGAGGGTCAAAGAACAACAGGTGCCGATTGCCACCACAACGGTGCACCGACGGCAATATCACACCAACCGAGACTCCCTGGCTCCCATCCATAAGCTGATTCGTTGACTGGAGAGCCAAGGAGTCATCAGCAAGACTTGCTCACCCTTTAATAGTCCCACATGGCCAGTATGGAAATCTAACGGAGAATGGAGATTAACGGTGGACTATCGTGGCCTGAATGAAGTCACGCCACCACTGAGTGCTGCCGTGCCGGTCATGCTAGAACTTCAGTACGAACTGGAGTCCAAGGCAGCCAAGTGGTATGCCCCCATTGATATTGCCAATGCGTTCTTCTCAATCCCTTTGGCAGCAGAGTGCAGGCCACAGTTTGCTTTCACCTGGAGGGGCATCCAGTACACCTGTAATCGACTGCCCCAGGGGTGGAAACACAGCCCCACCCTTTGCCATGGGCTGATCCAGACTGCACTGGAAAAGGGTGGAGCTCCAGAACACCTGCAATACATTGATGACATCATTGTGTGGGGCAACACAGCAGAAGAGGTTTTTGAGAAAGGAGAGAAAATAATCCAAATCCTTCTGAGAGCTGGCTTTGCCATAAAATGAAGTAAGGTCAAGGGACCTGCACAGGAGATCCAGTTCCCGGGAATAAAATGGCAAGATGGACGTCGTCAGATCCCAACAGATGTGATCAACAAAACAGCAGCTATGTCTGCACCAACTAGCAAAAAGGAAACCCAAGCTTTCTTAGGCATTGTGGGTTTCTGGAGAATGCATATTCCAAATTACAGTTTCATTGTAAGCCCTCTCTATCAAGTGACCCGGAAGAAGAATGATCTCACATGGGGCCCTGAGCAACGACAAGCCTTTGAACAAATTAAACAGGAGATAGTTCATGCAGTAGCCCTTGGGCCAGTCCGGGCAGGGCAAGATGTAAAAAATGTGCTCTACACCGCAGCCGGGGAGAACGGCCCTACCTGGAGCCTCTGGCAGAGAGCACCAGGGGAGACTTGAGGTCGACCCCTGGGGTTTTGGAGCCAGGGATACAGAGGATCTGAGGCCCACTCTACTCCAACTGAAGAAGAGATCTTGGCAGCATATGAAGGGGTTCGAGCTGCTTCGGAGGTGATCGGCACTGAAGCACAGCTCCTCCTGGCACCCCGACTGCCGGTGCTGGGCTGGATGTTCAAAGGGAGAGTCCCTTCCAAACATCATGCCACCGATGCCACGTGGAGTAAGTGGGTCGCACTGATCGCACAATGAGCTCGAATAGGAAACCCCAGTCACCCAGGAATCTTGGAAGTGATCATGGACTGGCCAGAAGGCAAAGATTTTGGAATGTCACCAGAGGAGGAGGTGACACGTGCTGAAGAGGCCCCACCATATAATGAACTACCAGAAAATGCGAAGGAATATGCCCTGTTCACTGATGGGTCCTGTCGTATTGTGGGAAAGCATCGAAGGTGGAAAGCTGCTGTGTGGAGTCCTACACGACGAGTCGCAGAAGCCACTGAAGGACAAGGTGAATCGAGTCAGTTTGCAGAGGTGAAAGCCATCCAGCTGGCTTTAGATACTGCTGAGCGAGAGAAGTGGCCAGTGCTCTACCTCTATACCGACTCCTGGATGGTGGCAAATGCCCTGTGGGGGTGGTTACAGCAATGGAAGCAGAGCAACTGGCAGTGCAGAGGCAAACCCGTCTGGGCTGCCAAATTGTGGCAAGATATTGCTGCCCGGCTAGAGAAGCTGGTTCTAAAAGTACGCCACATAGATGCCCACGTGCCTAAGAGTGGGGCCACTGAGGAACATCAAAACAACCAGCAGGTGGATCAGGCTGCTGGGATTGAAGTGGCACAGGTGGATCTGGACTGGCAACACAAAGGTGAATTATTCCTAGCCTCATGGGCCCATGACACCTCAGGCCACCAAGGAAGAGATGCAACATATAGATGGGCTCGTGACCGAGGGGTGGACTTGACCATGGATGCTATCGCACAGGTTATCCATGAGTGTGAAACATGGGCTGCAATCAAGTGAGCCAAGCGGTCAAAGCCTCTCTGCTATGGAGGACGATGGCTGGAATAGAAATATGGGGAGGCCTGGCAGATTGATTCTATCCCACTCCCACAGACCCGCCAAGGCAAGCGCCATGTGCTTACAATGGTGGAAGCAACCACCGGGTGGCTGGAAACATACCCCGTGCCCCATGCCACCGCCTGGAACACTATCCTGGGCCTTGAGAAGCAAGTCTTATGGCGACATGGCACCCCAGGAAGAATTGAGTCAGACAACGGGACTCATTTCCGAAACAACCTCATAGACCCCTGGGCCAAAGAGCATGGCAGTGAGTGGGTGTATCACATCCCCTATCATGCACCAGCCTCTGGGAAAATTGAACGATACAATGGACTGTTAAAGACTACACCGAGAGCAATGGGTGGTGGGACCTTCAAACACTGGGATAAACATTTAGCAAAAGCCACCTGGTTAGTTAACACTAGAGGATCTACCAGTCGAGCTGGCCCTGCCCGATCAAAGCCTTTACATACTGTAGAAGGGGATAAAGTCCCCGTAGTGCACATGAAGGGAGACGGTGCCGGGGGGGGGCGGGATCGCTGCTCAGGAATGGGCTGGGCATCGGGTTCCGGGTGGTGAGCAATCTGTACTGTGAATCATGCGCTTAGCATATTCTGCTATTGTTATTGTTTTTTTCCTGTTTTCTCTTCCTTTGCTGTCCTGTTAAACTGTTTTTATCCCAACCCACAAGCTTTGCCTTTCTTTTTCACGATTCTCCTCCCTGTTCCACTGGTTGGGGGGGAGGAGTGAGCGAGCGGCTGCATGGTACTTAGCTGCCAGCTTGGGCTAAACCACGAGACTTATCCAGGCATTAACCCTGACCTTGAAAGTAGGTTCGACAATTCAACCTGCATCTCAACTATATCACTACCTTTATACTGTCAAATCCCCTCCAAAGCATATTTATGTAAATTTCCTCTCATTGGGATAGCTTCATATGAGAAATCTAATTTTCATTCCTTTCCCTAGGGGAAAGAAATCTTATAATCCAATTCTCATGTAGTTCAACCCAGTAATGCAGGACACAATGAAAACTTACATTAGAATGTGGAACAGCCACAATTTGATTACATTTTATGTTGAAAAGGCTTCTGTAGATGGCATCTGTTTCAGTACACGCAGATGGTTGTAACATCTGCTTGTGATGCATTCATAAAAGGCTGTTTTCTACTGCCTATCCTAGCTAGTAGATGACAGAAATTAAAAAAGACCTACTGGATCTTATAAATTCATTCCAGTGCAATTTAAGGAAGTAGTTCTCTTAATAGAGCCAATCTCAATGAAGAATATTAAAAATATCATTGTTGCAGTTTTCTTATTTGTCAGATGGGTAAAACACCACACACACTGCTGATTCACATGGTATACAAGAACAGTACACAGGAAGCTCTACAGGAAGATCACAAAAGATAATGAGCACCCAAAAAGGGACAGATAGGGTTCTTAGAAACTTCCTGAAGGTAGTTTAGAAACTATCTGAACACTCTTTGTTCTCTCTTGCAGAGATCCCATTGTGCAAGAGACTCCTTTGGAACCACTGAAAAGATCTGTCCATTCATGTCTGTTCATGTATTCCTCAGTTATTGTATTCCCAAATTGTTACTGCACATCTAAATTAAACATTTCACAAACTACTATTGAAAAATGTCACAACATTTCATTCTTCCCTATGTTCTTTTTATTTTAATTTGCAGACTGACTGCAAGAGAATTTATAAAACTGTACTGGGTTTGTGTGGCAAGGTTTTGGTAGCAGGGGGGCTACAGGGGTGGCTTCTGTGAGAAGCTGCTAGAAGCTTCCCCTATGTCAGATGGAGCCAATGCCAGCTGGCTCCAAGATGGACCTGCCCCTGGCCAAGGCCAAGCCCATCAGCGATGGTGGTAGCACCTCTGGGATAACAGAGTTAAGAAGCAGGGGGGAAATAGCAAGGGGAGAGAAGAGTGAGAATATGTGAGAGGAACAACTCTGCAGACACCAAGGTCAGAGAAGAAGGAGGGGGAGGAGGTGCTCCAGGCGCCGGAGCAGAGATTCCCCTGCAGCCCATGGTGAAGACCATGGTGAGGCAGGCTGTCCCCCTGTGATACCTTGAACAGAGGCTTAGTGATGCCAAGATGATACCTTGTATAGAGGCTGAAGGATTACACTATGCCTTTGATGGTAGTTCTGTGTGCTTGCTTTGTGCTTGCTTGAAGAATTTAGAAAGTTTTGGTATGTAGAGATAGATAAGAGACCTAAGAAACCTTGAGCCTTGCAGTCGGAACCAGCCAAGATGAACTAATTGTAACAAAAGACACAAACCAGATGGAATAACTCACACTGCGCATGCTTTGGGGAAGAGTTCAACTAAAGGACACCAAAAAGATGACCACCAGAGGGTCCAGGGGACCCCAATGAACCACCAAAGACCCTCACAGAAGACCCTCAGAGACTTAAAGCGCATGCGTAATGAAAATGCAAATATTACAACCAGTTCCCGGAAATGACATGAATATGTATGATTATCCCAAGGATTTTAATGAATATGTATATACTAGAATGATATAAATCTCTACTCTCACGACTTACGGTATGCACGATAGGTGGAGTGATCCCCCGTGCATCCGGCGCTGTAATAAAGAATGCCTGCCTTCTAAAACTTAAAAGGAAGGGTTAGAGGGTTCTTTATTTAACCGACTTTTCTGGTATCACCTGCAGCCCATGGAGGACCCCACACCGGAGCAGGTGGATGTGCCAAAAGCAGGCTGTGACTCCATGGGAAGTCTGCATTGGAGCAGGCTCCTGGCAGGACCTGTGGACCCATGGAGACACAGGAGCCCATGCTGGAGCAGGTTTGCTGGCAGGACTTGTGACCCCGCGGGGGACCCACGCTGGAGCAGGGGCAGAGTGTGAGGAGGAAGGAGCGGCAGAGACAACATGTGATGAGCTGACCACAACCCTCATTCCCCGTCCCCCTGCGCCACTTGGGGGGAGAAGGGAGAAAAAATCGGGAGTGAAGTTGAGCTCAGGAAGAAGGGAGGGGTGGGGGAAGGTGTTTCTAAGATTTGGTTTTATTTCTCATTATCCTACTCTGATTTGATTGGCAATAAATTAAATTAATTTTTTTCCCCAAGTCGAGTCTGTTTTGCCCATGACAGTAATTGCTGAGTGCTCTCCCTGTCCTTATCTCGACCCACGAGCCTTTCATTATATTTTCTCTCCCCTGTCCAGCTGAGGAGGGGAAGCGAGAGAGTGGCTTTGGTGGGCACCTGGCATCCAGCCAGGGTCAACCCATCACAAATATACAGTAAATTTTTGCACTGTTTTGAGTAGCTTTATTTTCAATCCTTTATTTTTAATGTTTTAAATTTTCAAAGGCCAAGGCAGTATTAAAAAGTTCCAGGAAAGGAAAGGCAGAAAAAGAACCAAAGGAAACCCAGAAAGTTCTGGTTTTATGGGGAAAAAAAGTCATTAAAAAGCCTTACTGCAAAAGATTTCAGCTTTCAAAAGTCCCTTTTCAATCCAGAGTTGGAATGAAACCAGCTTTAAAAAAACGCATAGGGTCATCAAAGAAAACAAAAAAATGTATATAAAATGTTTCTTCAAAATAAAAATATTTCATTCCAGAAAACACACACAATTTTATCTGATTACATGGTTTTGTGAGTTAAGTAAAAAAACCCCATCCTTCAAGAGATTAAAATTATACAAGATTCTTCCTATTTGGTTGTGATGTGCCTTTAAGAAGCTGTATTGGGTCTGGCTGAGATGGAGTTAATTTTCCCCGTAGCAACCCCCATAGTGCTGTGCTTTGTATTGGTAGCTAGAAAGGCGTTGATAACACACCAGTGTTTGGGCTACTGCTGAGCAGTGCGCTCACAGCATCAAGGCTGTCTCTCCAACATCCCCCCCCTCACCCCCAAAGGCCAGTAGGCTGGGGGTGGGCAAGAGCTTGGGAGGGGACATAGCCAGGACAGCTGACCCAAACTGACCAAAGGGATATTCCATACCATATGACGTCTGCTCAGCAATAAAAGCTGAGAGAAAGGAGGAGGATGGGGGGGGCATTCTTTATTACGACGTTTGTCCTCCAGAGTAACCACTAACTGAAGCCCTGCTTCCCGGGAAGTGGCTGGACATCGCCTGCTGATGGGAACTAGAGAATAAATCTTTTGTTTTCCTTTGCTTCCGTGCGTGGCCTTTGCTTTATTAAACTGCCTTTATTTTGACCCATGAGGTTTTTTCCATCTTATTTTCTCCCCCCCCTGCCCTGCTGAGGAGGGGAGTGATAGAGTGGCTTTGGGGGGCACCTAGCATCCAGCCAGGGACAAGCCACCACAGAAGCAAGTTTAGCTTTCAGAGGCTGGTACAATGAATTATTCTGGCCTTAGTTTTATTACCAAATGATATATCAACATATGACATTGTGGCTACCATTCTGTCATTCTGCAATTCTGTGAAATGGAGGGTGTTGGGTTTTCTTAATGGAATATCATCATGATTCCTACTCTTAATAAAAATCGTAACAGTAAAGAAAATCCTTCCAAACCAAACTATTCAAATCTTTTCAGTTTCTGAAAAAGTGGATTGATAACTGATACTACCTTTGCATGTATACCCATTTCAAAAGGAATACTGGAATACACTGCAGAAAAGTTATGTCAGAACACCAATTAAAATACTTAGATGAGGCAGAAATCCCGTTTCTGCACAACTACAAGTTGCTATAGTGTAGCCCAAGTGAACCCTGCAGGTGTAAAAGCTATGTCTGTTTTGTACTCAGTAGATTCCTGTTTTAAAAAATCCTTGAAGGAGCTTTGAATAATTGGTGCTACCATGTTTCTCCCATGTCAAGCACCTAGTTGAGCAGAACCAGCAATAAAGAATAAACTACTGGACTACCTCAAAAATAATCATAACTGAATAAACACGCTAATAGAAATGCCCACACAAAAATTTGATTTCCATTTTGTTCTAAACCTCTTAACAAATGTAAAATGACATAGTGTGGCCCTATAAATGCTACAGTCAGAAAAAACAAGTTTGCAGTCAAACTTTCCAAGGTCAAGATGGTGCTTTTCTTCTACAACATACACAGCAAAACCTCTGTAGATTACAAATAGATATAGACTAGATAAGAAAAATATGACCAAACAAAATCCAATGTCAATGATTTTGATCTCTGTGTTTTTCTTTTTTGGATAAACAGAAATAAAAACATCAAAATAGCCATGAAGTGGTACAATTGGCACCACAAAGACTGCTATGGGATTCACCAGGGTTACACAACTGCTGTGTTAATACCTCTTACTCCATGGCATGTTCCCATTCTCCCTCCACCCAGTATATAGCTGTACCAAAGTCCAGAAGGGAAGCAAATGTGCCCAAGACTTTGTTATGCTCCAGTGACAAGACAGTTACTTTTTTGTACAACCTGTACAACTGGCAGCACTTGGTTCTCTGCTCCAAAAAAGTAGCTCGATAAGGACTGGAGGCAAGATGCAAAGAACATATGCACACCCCAAGAGCTTGTACAGCCAACAATACATACTGAGAGCATATGTTGTCAAAACAAGAGTCATAGCTTATTAAAGAAAATAAAATCTAAAAATAGAGGAACATCTTCAAACAAACTACTTGGCACCCAATTGACATTTTGAAAATTTTCAAGAAAAACTCCAAATTTGCAAAACATAGACATGCAATCTATTGTTACATTGTATACAAATTAGCTAACAAGGTTAACTAAAAAAAACAAGCCAAATTCTAACTCTGCCCTACTGGTCACATGAAGAAAAATGGAAAGTCATCAACCTGAAACAAACTTAATTAGCATGAAAAAACCCTTAATCATAATGGCTTTTTCACAGTATTACTTGCCCCAGCCAAGGCATACACTTCATGAACTCTGATGCACAATACAAAGAATCACAGAATAATAGGGGTTAGAAGGGACCTCTGGAGATCATAGAATCATAAAATCGTTTAGGTTGGAAGACACCTTTAAGATCATCAAGTCCAACCGTTAACCTATCACTGCCAAGTCCACCACTAACCCATGTCCCCAAGCGCCACATCTACATGTCTTCTAAACACCTCCAGGGATGGTGCCTCAACCACCGCCCTGGGCAGCCTGTTCCAGGGCCTGATAACCCTTTCAGTGATGAAATTTTTCCTAATATCCAATCTAAACCTCCCCTGGCGCAACTTGAGGCCGTTTCCTCTTGTCCTGTTGCCTATTACTTGAGAGAAGAGACCAACCCCCCACCTCTCTACAACCTCCTTTCAGGTAGTTGTAGAGAGCGAGAAGGTCTCCCCTCAGCCTCCTTTTCTCCAGGCTAAACATCCCCAGTTCCCTCAGCCGCTCCTCATAGGACTTGTGTTCCAGACCCTTCACCAGCTTCGTTGCCCTTCTCTGGACACGCTCCAGCACCTCAATGTCTTTCTTGGAGTGAGGGACCCAAAACTGAACACAGCACTCGAGGTGCGGCCTCACCAGGGCTGCGTACAGGGGGACAATCACTTCCCTACTCCTGCTGGCCACACTATTTCTGATACAGGCCAGGATGCCGTTGGCCTTCTTGGCCACCTGGGCACACTGCTGGCTCTTATTCAGCCGGCTGTCGACCAACACCCCCAGGTCCTTTTCCGCAGGGCAGCTTTCCAGCCACTCCCCCCCAAGCCTGTAGCGTTGCCTGGGGTTGGTGTGACCCAAGGGCAGGACCCAGCACTTGGCCTTGTTGAATCTCATGCCATTGGCCTCGGCCCGTTGATCCAGCCTGTCCAGATCCCTCTGTAGCGCCTGCCTGCCCTCCAGCAGATCAACACTCCCTCCCAACTTGGTGTCATCTGCAAACTTACTGAGGGTGCACTCGAGCCCCTTGTCCACATCATTGATAAAGATATTGAACAGGACTGGCCCCAATACTGAGCCCTGGGGAACACCGCTTGTGACCGGCCGCCAACCGGATTTAACTCCATTCACCACAACTCTTTGGGCCCGGCCATCCAGCCAGTTTCTTACCCAGCGCAGAGTACGCCCATCCAAGCCATGAGCAGCCAGTTTCTCCAGGAGGATGCTGTGGGAGATGGTGTCAAAGGCTTTACTAAAGTCCAGGTACACAACGTCCACAGCCTTTCCCTCATCCACTAAGCGGGTCACCTTGTCGTAGAAGGAGATCAGGTTAGTCAAGCAGGACCTGCCTTTCATAAACCCATGCTGACTGGGCCCGATCGCCCAGTTTCCTGTACATGCCGTGTGATGGCACTCAAGATGATCTGCTCCATAACCTTCCCGGGCACAGAGGTCAGACTGACAGGCCTGTAGTTCCCCGGATCCTCCTTCTGGCCCTTCTTGTAGATGGGCGTCACATTTGCCAGCCTCCAGTCAACTGGGACCTCCCCGGTTAGCCAGGACTGCTGGTAAATGATGGAGAGTGGCTTGGTGAGCACTTCTGCCAGCTCCTTCAGCACCCTTGGGTGGATCCCATCCGGCCCCATAGACTTGTGCGTGTCTAGGTGGCATAGCAGGTCCCTGACCATTTCCCCTTGGACTACGGGGGCTTCATTCTGCTCCCCTGCCCCATCTTCCTGCTCAGGGGGCTGGGTGCCCAGAGAGCAACTTCCCTTGCTGTTAAAGACTGAGGCAAAGAAGGCATTAAGCACCTCAGCCTTTTCCTCATCCCTTGAAGCTATGTTTCCCCCTCATCCAATAAAGGAGGGAGATTCTCCTTCGCCCCCCTTTTATTGCTAATGTATTTATAGAAACACTTTTTGTTGGCTGTTACGGCAGTAGCCAGACTAAGTTCTAGTTGGGCTTTGGCCCTTCTAATTTTCTCCCTGCATAACCTCACGACATCCTTGTAGTCCTCCTGAGTTGCCTGCCCCTTCCTCCAAAGGTCATAAACTCTCCTTTTTTTCCTAAGTTCCAGACGGAGCTCTCTGCTCAGCCAGGCCGGTCTTCTTCCCCATCGGCTCGTCTTTCGGCTCATGGGGACGGCCTGCTCCTGCACCTTTAAGATTTCCCTTTTGAAGAAAGTCCAGCCTTCCTGGACTCCTTTGCCCTCCAGGACTGCCTCCCAAGGGACTCTGCCAACCAGACTCCTAAAGAGGCCAAAATCTGCCCTCCGGAAGTCCAAGGTGGCAGTTCTCGTGACCCTCCTCCTTACTTCTCTGAGAATCGAAAACTCTATCATTTCATGGTGACTGTGCCCAAGACGACCTCCAACCGTCACATCACCCACAAGACCTTCTCTGTTCACAAACAACAGGTCCAACGGGACGCCTTCTCTCATTGGCTCCCTCACCAGCTGTGTGAGGAAGTTCTCTTCCACACACTCCAGGAACCTCCTGGACTGGTTCCTCTCTGCTGCATTGTATTTCCAGCAGACATCTGGCAAGTTGAAGTCCCCCACAAGAACAAGGGCTAGCGATCGTGAGGCTTCTCCCAGCTGCTTGCAGAATACTTCATCTGCCTCCTCATCTAGTCCAACCCCCCTGCCAGAGCAGGGGCACCCAGAGCAGGCTGCACAGGACTGCGCCCAGGCGGGTTTTGAATATGTCCAGAGAAGGAGACTCCACACCCTCCCTGGGCAGCCTGTGCCAGGGCTCTGGCACCCTCACAGTGAAGAGGTTTTTCCTCATGTTCAGATGGAACTTCCCGTGTTCCAGTTTGTGCCCGTTCCCCCTTGTCCTGTCGCTGGGCACCACTGAAAAGAGTCTGGCCCCGTCCTCTTGACACCCACCCTTGAGATATTGATAAGCATTGATGAGGTCCTCTCTGTCTTCTCTTCCTCAGGCTGAACAGCCCCAGCTCCCTCAGCCTTTCCCCATAGGAGAGATGCTCCAGTCCCCTCATCATCTTTGTAGCCCTCCGCTGGACTCTCTCCAGTAGTTCCTCATCTTTCTTGAGCTGGGGAGCCCAGAACTGGACACAGGACTCCAGATGGGGCCTCACCAGGGCTGAGCAGAGAGGGAGGAGAACCTCCCTCGACCTGCTGGCCACACTCTCTTCTTAATGCACCCCAGGATGCCGTTGGCCTTCCTGGCTGCAAGGGCACATTGCTGGCTCATGGGGAATTAGTCATCCACCAGGACTCCCAGGTCCCTCTCCTCAGAGCTGCTTTCCAGGAGGTCAACCCCCAACCTGTACCAGTGCATGGGGTTGTTCCTCCCCAGGCGCAGGACCCTGCACTTGCCCACGTTGAACCTCATGAGGTTCCTCTCTGCCCAACGCTCCAGCCTGTCCAGGTCTCGCTGAATGGCAGCACAGCCTTATGGGGTATCAGCCAGTCCTCCCAGTTTCGTGTCATCAGCAAACTTGCTGAGGGTACACTCTGTCCCTTCATCCAGGTCATTGATGAATACATTGAACAAGACTGGCCCCAGCACCGACCCCTGGGGGACACCACTAGCCACAGGCCTCCAACTAGACCCTGCACCGCTGATCACCACCCTCTGAGCTCTGCCATTCAGCCAGTTCTCAATCCACCTCACTGTCCACTCATTTAACCCATACTTCCTGAGCTTATCTATGAGGATGTTATGGGAGACAGTGTCAAACGCCTTGCTGAAGTCCAGGTAGACAACATCCACCGCTCTCCCCTCATCCACCCAGCCAGTCATGCCATCATAGAAGGCTATCAGATTGGTCCAGCATGATTTCCCCTTGGTGAATCCATGCTGACGACTCCTGATCAGCTTCTTCTACATGCTTGGAGATGGCCTCCAGAATGAGCTGCTCCATCACCTTTCCAGGGTTGGAGGTGAGGCTGACTGGCCTGTAGTTTCCCAGGTCCTCCTTCTTGCCCTTCTTGAAGATTGGAGGGACATTGGCTTTCCTCCAGTCCTCAGGCACCTCTCCCGTTCTCCATGACCTTTCAGAGATGATGGAGAGTGGCTTGGCAATGACCTCTGCCAGCTCCCTCAGCACTCGTGGGTGCATCCCATCGGGGCCCATGGATTTGTGGGTGTCCAGTTTGCCTAATTGATCTCTAACTCGATCCTCCTCAAACTAAGAGCTGAGAAACTGAGAGCCGCATGAGAATTAGAGAAGTGTAAGAAGGGATTCAAAGCAACTCTGTCTCTGTTACCCTTCCAACCCAATACTCTGTTTCATCAAACTCAAGACTGTTCACAGAAGTCACTTGCTTATAACAAATCATTTTCTACTTATCCAGTATCTTAGGTCCACCATAATATTAAATAATCTACAGAAACCAGTCAAAATGTATATAATTTTTTGCCAAAATTGAGGCATGCAACAGAAGCTTTGTGCTCTGATTCCGGAAAATAATATTGACAAAAGGAAAGTAAAACAAACACCAATAATGTCTGTCTTAGGAATTTTCTTTGCCAACCTCCTTTTCCAGAAATAAAACTCTAGACCTTTGTCTCATGCCTCACCTTTATGTAGTCATTTGAAGTTAGACTTTGTATTCACTTTACTGTAAGAATGGAGGTACATGGGTCCATATTGTGAAAACAGGTAGGCGTGTGATCAGAATCGCATATTGTGAATATGTAATATCAGCTCTAATGTTTAGACTTTATACCTACTTTAATTAGGGAGAAAAAAATGCAAGAAAAAAAGTAGACAAAGTAATTACGTGAATACCTCTATCAGGCAATACATCCCACTATAAATACAAAACTACTACTAATAATAATAATAAAAAAAATCAAACACTTGATAAAAAAAGATGGTTAATTTATAATTTTTTTAAAAAACACAACTCATTTGCTTAACAATTAGTCAATTTTCTAAACCAAAGCTGAATTGTATAAGAGGAAGCTTTCTTGCATTTCAGACATTACAACTTTTACCACATAGGAAGTGCAAACTGAAAAAGAGACTGACAAAATCTTCAGAAAAAATGGCCCGTTTTAGCTGATGGTTCTTAATTCATGGCAGTAAATCTTATTTCAAGCAAATCTTGTGAGTTAGTAGAAATGAAAGATGAAGACATGAGACTGAAGAGTTTTTAGTAATTTCACATAACATAAATGGAACATAATATAAATACCCATACAGTTATATAACTACTGTTAATAAAGGAAAATCAGAATCATTCCAAGACTGTGACATCTCACTTATTACCTTAAAATAAACTCCAGACCTCTATTACATAGAAAAGTTGCCCTGAGAGTATTTCACATTTTTATTGTCAGAATGCATGCTCACATGAATGTTTCTTTTCAGACACGTAATAAGAAAAATAACTATGTGACAAACATATCTGAAGTAAAAGAGAAAGAATACTTAAAAAGAAACAACAATGACCCAAAACAAGCTAGAAACATCTTCCTATAGTTATTGTCCTTTAACCCCTGCAGGAGCGATCACAAAATCTATAAGAATCTGTAAGCAAGCATTTTCACCACCCATTCTCTCTACCAGCAGTAAAATGGTGGAATTGGAAAGATAAAACATGGACATCACACCCCACACATATGCTTTTGTATATGACTTATCACTTCCCATTAACAAAGGGTAGTTAATCACGTAAAATATTGTTTTAAAAAAATAAATTGCTTCTCTTAAAATGAAAAAGGAGGAATGAAGAAATTTTAATGCACTGCAAAATGAGTAGCTAACATTGAGTTTTCAAATTTATGTCTACAGTATCCTATATTTGACATATATATTCCATAACCAGGGTCCTACTCTTTTCAAAATTAAACGTTAGCGCATGCATGAACTTAAATGTGATTAATTCATTGAATTTTGGGGGCTTGCAGCTGTTCTAAAATGTGAACATTTAAGTAAGCTTGCAGAACTGAAGGCTTAGACAGTCTCCTCATTTCATATTGTTGAAATTACCTATAATTTTACTGGGAAGGTGAAAAACGTTTGCTTGTATATTTATATGTTTATTTTTAAGAAAGATATTCTCAGCTCTTTGAGTGACCCTGCTAACCTACCTTACCTCTAAATCTAAAAATTACTTATGTTGGGATAAAATATGAAATAGTAAAGCAGAATATAAGAGATGGAAACAAGTAATTTACAAATTCATTGGAGCAATAGAGACAAATGCAAGAAATCTGCCAAAAGGTAAACAAATGAGGGAAGTAAGCGAAATGGTAGGAGGAGGCCAGGATATAAGTTACTACATTGATAAAAAGATGATTTTTAAAAAAAGTTTGCTTCAAATATAATGAAAAATGAAAACAATAGAGAGTAGGACAATATGGTAAGGTCACAGGTAAATAGATAAAAACTTTATAAGGTAAAAACTTTATAAGGTCAAATGTAAAAAGACTGGAGAGAGGCCAGCTAGGCACAAGAGGAGTAAATGACAGAGGGAGACAGTTAAAAAGAAGAGAAAAGCAGTTGGGGAGAGACTGAGATCTATTTAGGATTGTGGAAGTCTTTGTGGAAGTTCATTCTTTATGAAGCACTGAGGAAGAAATTGTTCATGGCTTTATTGAAACCCCTAAAGCTCTTTGATGAACATCCTCATGGAAGGAAATGTAAAGCTATTGGGGAGCCAGTTTTTACCTCATGTCAAACAAGGCTCCTGAAAAAAAGAGTCATCTTTAATTTCTTTATTTGAATAGATGTTAATTGATTACAATGCTTGAAATCTTACTATACTCTCTTCCATGTTGGCTGGCTCTTAGGTAGTCTCTTTCTTGCAAAAAAAAAAAAAAAAATGCATCAGGAGCTTCATGGTATTAGAAGCATTTAACTGTCTGCAAAACTTCTATTTACTGGGTAATTTTTCTTTATTTTTGTGTCTGGAGGAAGACATCTGAGAGTACTAGGATATGTTAAATACTAACTAACATGACTAGTATAAATCCCTTTTTCCTGCAACCTGCTTTTAAGCTCTCTGCTTCAGGTTTGAGACACTGAAGAATACTGTTTGCACAGATGGCACAGTTCAGTTTTCTCCATCTGCTGGAAGAGCCACTTTATTATGTGTGTTCCAGACCAAGAAGCTATTCTTTAGAAGCATTTCATTCTTTTTTAAAAAGGCCAGAAATCCCACACATTCACATCTCACATGCATCATCTGAGAGTCAATGAACCTCATACACAGCTTGCACACTGCTGCTTGGAATTCAATCCTTCCTACTCTTGGGTATCAGGTGAGGTATATGAGGGAGGTCCTTTTCTCCAACCTATGTTTGTTCAACATGAAATTTTACTGAAGAGTTCCAAAACATTTAAGACTCCAAATGGTTTACTTGAGAATTTATGTAATTTGACTCCATACCTGACCCTGATGTCTTACTTTTGGACTTTAAAAGCATTTTCCCATACCTGCTTATTTTAATTTTAAATATTCCCTATAGGAAATAGGCTTAAATACAGAAACAACTTCAGCAATGGAACCACTCTTTGAAACTTACAGCAAACTTCTTGGTCTACAATAAGATGTGATTTTATGTTTTCAGTCTCTATATTTTCTTGTAACCTGTTCTGTTACTATCTTACTCACATTAGGTATCTTGTTATAAATATTTAAGAAGTCTTACAGGAAATTATGGGTATGGATTCAAGTAAGATTTCTTGCCTGCTAACCACTACTGAGCGACACCTTCCTGACAGTCTGTAAGAAGAGGCAACTGTCTTCTGGAAATTACATTGAAAGGGAACAATAAGGAGTAAAAGTGGTAGTAGTTCTTTAGTACAGTAGTAGATTTATTTAGTAAAACTTCTGTAACAACAGGAGAGAAAAAATAAAAAGCCATCCTTCAGCAATATTAGACATGAAAAAAGATAGAAAAGGAGAAATGGGGGACTACATTACCTGGAGCAATGGCTTCTAAGCCACTGTGGACAACACTGGGAATGTCAGAAGTTAAAAAAATTAAAGTTAATGGTTTTCTTAATTCAGTATTTGAAAGGACTGACAGGAACATAGATACACAGGTCAGATATCTAAAAAGACAGAACTAACTTCCTTAACTTAAAATATGCCTCTTCCTACATTGATGATATTAAAATAATCCATCCTAGATGTTGTTTTTTACGCTGTACAAAGATCCCAACTGCCTACTTAACTGAACTTTTTGAATTTGATAAAAGGGTCACTTCACTCTCTTTTCTTTAGGCTCAGCCACATAAACATCAGCTTGAGCTGTAGTTTTCTAAGCTATTGTGCAAAACAAGTACTGTGCTAAAAATATGCTGTTACTCAAACTTTGAGATATTCTCTCCAGAGACTGAATTTCCTGATATGAGATTCAAATTAATAGGAAGTGCCCTTCCTGTGTTTTTTAGGTTGCAAGGCTAATGAGTTTGCTTTCAATGGAGAAAAAAAAAAGGGGGGGGGAGACAAGTTTGCATTTTTTAATTCCCCTGAATTAAAGAATCCCTGAGTTTTTAATGGAATTGCATCTTGAACCTGACAACTTTGGAAAGTTTTACTTTACTCCACACCTAGCCCTATTAGAACTGATGGGAATGCTTGTGAAGTAGCTGAGCGCAAAGATAGACTTGCTCACTTTCCGTCAAGTTATTTTTATATAGAGAAAGTGAACAGCTCTAATTAGAAAGGTCTGGCCATGTGTATACAGCTATACCACATCTAACTAATTCACTTCAACTATATAAAAACATTCTATATAAATTCAACACTCAATTTGAACAATAACTGTAGAATATATACTTTGTAGTATAATACAAGGAAATAATTTACTGATTTATGATTAGGACTTTCATATGCTACAGCAAAGGTACAGTCAATACCAATTCTGAAGAAAAATGTGCGCTTCACAATCAACTAACTTTTCACGTCAGCTTGTTAGGAAATTCAGTGCTTTATGTACAGCAAAAACATGGAGCTGAATTATACATGCAAATTTCCTTTTTAATACTAGTTATACCAGTTATACATTTGATTTCAATTTCTGAATGGAAAAAAAGGGAAAGAAGTTAGGCTAATCAAAGATAAACCTTACAAAATGCTTTAAATGTATTTTTCTCTTTCTAAATTTCAATGATATCATCACTTTCAAAAGAATTTGCTTATTCTAAGGCCTTGTATTAAAAGTTTTATTTCATAATATACTCACACACAAGCAAATATCCCCACCTAATAATTTTATTTTTTCCCCACATAATATTAATAGAAAACCTTAAGTAGTACTGGTACAAACCAGAAAAATGGCTTAACTGTGCTCTGGCCAGGACATGGGCTGGGAGGAAAGGAAAAAAAGATAACTAGAGTCACAGGCAAACACCAGCTTGCTCTTTACCCTCTCTCTATGACAAACCCCCAGACATCTTAAGAACAGCACCTGTGTTGTCAGAGCAGCGCAAAGGGCAGAGAACTAGAGGCAGGACTGGAAGAAGCCCTTTTCTTCTGAACTTTAGGTAAAATATAATTTGTACGTGATATATACTTTTTAGAGACCTTCAGTACATTTCCTAAAGATAAAAGAGGAAAAGTTTCAGCTATGGAAACGAACAAAAATCTCACCTTATTATGTTCATACTTGTATGGGATTTTGAGGGTATCCATGGCTCTGATCATGGCCTGCATTGCTGTAAATATATTCTGGTACACCAATTTTGTAAAGCCCCTTTTGTCTTCATCAGAGTAACCCGATCCATGAATGATTCTCATCTGTTTGATGAACGTGCTTTTGCCACTCTCTCCTGTGCCTGTAAGACAAATAAGAAGAATATACTTCAGCCACTGGACACAAACATGACTTTTCTGCACAAAGCAGACAGCTTGTTCAGTGCAGGACAGAACACTGTCAAGTGGTTATGGTGCTTGCAAGGTGCTTGTTACAAGGACCAGTTGAATATCAAAACAGCGGTAACACAGTAACAACTGAAGCAACACTGAATTAAAATTTTTATTTTGAAGACAAAATAGAAGTAGAAAAAAAAGATAGCAATGAGTTAATAACTAAACTAATAACTAAAACAAAATATACACTCCAAAATATCTAGACTATACCACTGTGTATTTAAAATTATAAGCATAAATTTCCATTCCTGAAGATATAGTTCTCAACAACAACTAACTTTAGGGAATTAATATGAGATGTTCTATCACAAAAATTCAGAGAATAAGAAAAAAAATTATCTTGCTTGGCCAACCTTCAGGACATTATGGTAAGCAGCAATATACAACCAATACATAAATTTGTTAGAAAGGCAAATAATAAAACAATTACAGTTCTGCAAACTTCAACCTCAGAAACATATAAAAACATCTTTAATTAAAATTTGGCTCATATTTGTTAATGGAGAGTCATTACTTCCTTTAAATTTCTTTGCATCTTTGTACTTTACACAAAGCACAAATAATAACTTATAAAATCAACATTCTGAATGTTTAACAATTTAAAGTTAAGATCTGCTTGTTGGGAATTTCGCACAGAATATACCACACGGCATTTTTTTCCTTTGGCCCAATTCAGTCTCTCTGTGATTAGGAGAGCTTATCTAAGCAAACAAATCATATGAATAATTTATAAGGAGGAATTGAAATTTAGAACAAACAGTTGCACAGCCATATGAATGCTGTATGTTCACCTAGCTACTTAGCCCCTTAAGAAATGCAATGCATTTACCTGCGTGCAGTGCTTCTTAGCCTTTCAGCCTGGATTTTATTTTGACCATCTTTATAAAATTTTCATGCCTTATTCATGCTCTAATATTTGACCCCCAGGACAAAGAAAACCTTATGCTTTACATGATATTTTAGGTGTCTCAGAGTAGTGTATTTCACAAGCAGTGCAATGTAAGGTTAAAACATGATGCTGTGCTGGCAACCCTTAAGTACTTCTGAGGTAGTATACTGCAAAATCTAACCTGGAAGCCTCTAAAAGCTTTTGGCTTTACTGTGCATGACTGCTCACTCAACTTCTGCTCAGATTTTGACTATCACAGCTCACGCTAAGGCCTGATGTATGCTGGGAGTAACAACATTAGGTCAAAGCGAGAGCACCACCTAGACAGGACAGGTGGCCAGAAAGAGCTAAAGGGCCATTATACAGCCATTATCACCTGCAGATTGCTGTCTCCTGCAGCCATCATCTTCGCATATTGATTGTCTGGCAGTTTCATCACAACCTGCTCGCTCATGGAAATGGTATAGACCAAAGTTCCAAGTTGGAAGGTATAAAAACATCAGCTTACCCAAAAAGCTTTTTGAAGCGGATCCAACAGCAGCTGGACTGCTGAGGCTTTCATGCTTCCCAGTGTGATACAGGGGATGCCCACACCATGACGGAGGAGGAAGGATGAGCACTCTCACCGTCGGCTAGGTAACTAATTCTTTTCTTTTGCTCATAGGTGCACAATATTAAGAGTTATGGGTTATAAGTTATGAAACCTTATGACTTGAATGGTGAATAAGTGAATTCACGTGCTAGACTAATCTGGGCAAAAGGGGATTAAGCCCTTGTTTGTCATGTTTGTTTGTTGTATTTCTTAATAAGCTCATGAAATAAAGTTTAAATCACAGAGTACATTGTCCTGAAAATGTGAGATCCAAACAGACTGTGACAATGTGGACTTTGTTTTGAAACCTTCAGCCTATCTCCCATGTGTATAAAACAAACTTTTAACACAAGTCTTCCTTACACACACATTCCCAGAAAATCAAGCACAATGCTATATACAGACCTATTTTACTTCCTCTGTGGAAACACAAATGGTTGTTATTGCAATGAAACTTCTCCAAAGTTGAAAAGTTAGACCGAGCCTGCTTCCACAATCAGCCTTCACTATGATCCCCAGACTGTGCTGTGGTCAAGAGCAAAGCACCAAATACACAGACCATCTCTGCAGGGCATCGACTGGCCACCAGGATGCAATCTACCAGAAGGGAGACAACATGACTTTTCTCAAGAGTTTATAAAATTACAGACCTAGGCAATGCAGAACTACTGCATACTAAAAAAATGCTTCAGGCTACCCTTAGATCTCAGTTTTTCCCTTTTTCTGAAACCTATGCAATGGAGTCACGTTCTTATATATGAAGTGAAATAAAGTACTATATCACACATTGCTTTAATAATTCTGTAATATTTTCCTCTTTTTCCTGCAAGATATGTCACACGTTTAATACAAAAGTCTGTTCAATCTGAACTCATAAAGCACAGAATAGTATATGGTATGCCTTTTTGACATGATTAACTTATCGAAAATTTTGTTTTAACTAATGCAAAACAAAATTTGCACCAAATGTCTCTAAATCACTGGAATACAAAGTAACTTCCATTTTTGGTCAACATAATGCTTCTTTAAGAGGGAATCCATATTCCTTCAAAAAAAAAATCATAAAATACAAATTTAGCCACTGAGATGGTAAGAACATGTTTGTATTATCTACTCTGTTGATTTGAATTGAAGCTTGTAATTCTTTCAATTCTTTACTGGGAGTTTAGGTAGCAATCAAAATCACACACAATTGGAAAAACATGCTGATAAAGCCATCTGCATTACATCAGAGAAGACAGTATTTCAGATTATTTACACTTTGTGAGTCTATAAAAATTGCAATATATAGGCAAACAAAATTAAAATCCAAAGAAGAAAGTAAAACCTAAGGACTCCAGATCTTATTCAGCTTTGTGGTTCTTTAACTGGGTGGCACTGTACTAAGGCTTTGTCAGCCTAAGGCTGATAATAAACTATATTTGGAGATCTAAAGGTATGCTAAACTTTGCAAAGATTATTATTCATTGGTGCTGAATTAAAACTATTTTTACTCCTATCTTCAGCTTTTCTGGAAGTCTGTAAGGGAACAGAATTGGACCCAATGTCTTCTTTCATATAGCCACACATACATACACACACACAAAAAAAGTATAATACTACACATATATGTATAAAAATGTCATTTCTCTTTACTTATGTGCTTCCTCAGGTCTGTCCCTTCTTAGGTCAATGCTCAATAAACCATCCTGTTTCTTCCCACAGACTAATCTTGTGGTTAAGCCAGCAGCAACAGTGAAGAGAACATTTCTAGCCCTCCTTAACTGCATGGAATGTCACGTCCTGCACCTGGGTCACACCAACCCCAGGCAACGCTACAGGCTTGGGGGGGAGTGGCTGGAAAGTGCCCGGCGGAAAAGGACCTGGGGGTGTTGGTCAACAGCTGGCTGAAGATGAGCCAGCAGTGTGCCCAGGTGGCCAAGAAGGCCAACGGCATCCTGGCCTGTATCAGAAATAGTGTGGCCAGCAGGAGTAGGGAAGTGATCGTCCCCCTGTACTCGGCCCTGGCGAGGCCGCACCTCGAGTGCTGTGTTCAGTTTTGGGCCCCTCACTCCAAGACAGACATGGAGGGGCTGGAGCATGTCCAGAGAAGGGCAACGGAGCTGGGGAAGGGTCTGGAACACAAGTCCTATGAGGAGCGGCTGAGGGAACTGGGGATGTTTAGCCTGGAGAAAAGGAGGCTGAGGGGAGACCTTCTCGCTCTCTACAACTACCTGAAAGGAGGTTGTAGCGAGGTGGGGGTCGGTCTCTCTCTCAAGTAACAGGCAACAGGACAAGAGGAAACGGCCTCAAGTTGCACCAGGGGAGGTTTAGGTTGGATATTAGGAAACATTTCTTCACCGAAAGGGCTGTCAGGCCCTGGCACAGGCTGCCCAGGGCAGTGGTGGAGTCCCCATCCCTGGAGGGATTGAAAAGACATGTAGATGTGGCGCTTGGGGACATGGGTTAGTGGTGGACTTGGCAGTGCTGGGTTAACGGTTGGACTCGATGATCTTAAAGGTCTCTTCCAACCTAAATGATTCTATGTACAGGGGCAAAGTGTGAGAGTAGTCCTGGTGAAAAGGGAAATCATGGAAAATTTCCATCACAGAATGCACTAAAATAGAATAAAATAATATGAATTATAGATCTAATAAAATTCATGGGATTGCACAGAAATTATTAGGAAGTGAATATAGTCATTTTCAGCACAATATACAGGAACTTACACAATCTTCACATTAATAGCTTCTCTTAGATTGTTATGATCAAGGGGAAGAAAGTCAATATTTTTATACTGTTACTGACAAGAAAAGCACACAGAAAGAGAGTTTCAAGGGTTTTTTTTTAAACTATGAAATCAAATATTTCTGTAAAAAAATAAATCATCTTTAGGTGAAAAGAAAGCTGCTTAGTAGTGGCAGAACACCAAATACATGCATGTCTCTAGGGATTTTCTCAGATACTTCCCCCACAACTAGAATAACTGGGAAGAAAATAAGCAACGTTATTAACTACAACAAAACAAGGAAAAGTTGGGAATAATGAATCTCCAAGGTTAGCTAAGCAAAGCTGCAACGATTACAGCATTATTGCTGGTGGAGAGTGGGGTTTAAAACTATTACAGCACTGAAGTCAAACCTTGATTTCACTATTTTTATATATTTTTGACTTTTTAAAGTCCCATGATTGGCATTATGAGAAGATCAAAACATTGACTGGTATCACACTCACAGCAGAGCCAGGAAGATAGTCAAGTTGCTTAAATGCAGCAGTAACCCCTTATACACAAACACCACACACAATTTATTGCATTACTACTATTTTTCCTGGTGCACATCCTGCAAAAATGAAACTACAAAATGGCAAAACAGAATATGCTTTGAATCATAGAATCATAGAATATCCTGAGTTGGAAGGGGCCCATGAGGATCAGAGTCCAACTCCTGACTCTACACAGGGCAACATAAACATTAAACCATATATCTAAGAGCATTGTGACCTCCCTTGACCTACTGGCAACCGATACTTTAGTTTAGAATCTTTTTTATATGTTGTTTAGTCGTGCAAAACAAAGAACATTATCATATGGATTGAGATAGTACAAAACATAAATGCAGATCAAGCTGGTTCTTCTAACATGATGGGTTAAGAATGTTTCTCCCATGCAGCTATTTGGGATCTCATTGTACTATATAATATACTCCTGGGGAAGATACTAAAACTATCCCCTATGACTCTTCTGCTTGTGCTTTTTGGTTGTTTGTGCTTCAAAATACTCCACATCCTTTGTGCTAGTAAGATAACAACATGATAGCTGTTTATGAATACATAATTAGACAGAGTCAACTTACTAGTATTATTATCCACTTATGTTAGAAACATAAAGCTACTATATATCAAATATCAGTATTCAGATGCTTGTCTTATAGTTTCCATTATCCATAACTTCCACTTGCTCAGTCAGCGCTACACCCAAAAGAGAAAAGGATGCTTTCAAGGCTCAAACATACCACTTGTACTAACATGATAAAGAAATTCTTACTTCAGTCAAACCACAAACACAAAAAAATACAAGTCCAGGGTCTTGCAACCAAAGCCTTCCACCAACTTGAATCCTCATGGATAACATGAATTTTAAAATAATATACCTTACAATATTTATTACGCATTGTATATCCTTATTGGTTTCCAAAGAGAATACATCTTGAGAATACCATAAACATAATACTATCTTAACAGTGTAAGTTAAATATTAAATCTTACAGTAAATATTTTCTTCTCATATTTAACCCTTTTTCCTTGTATCAGTGTAAAGAACTTCTTCACACTCCTCTTTCTTATTAAGAAGACTGAACAAGCAGTAACTATCGAGACCTACACCTACCTAGTTTCAAGGCCACTCATAGACGTTTCTTAAAAGAGCATTCATCTCACTCACATATACTGTCATCCTGGCTACTCTGTTGTCTCAGATTTGCCTCAGTGTCATTACATGTGATTACATAATTAAACTTCAGGTAAGGGGGGGGGGGAAGAAGAGTTGCATTAGTCATTTGATAAGGAACAAACAAAAACACTCTTCCATAAAATTAAATAAAATAAAATTTAAAAAAACAAAAGAAAACACAAAAACACACACACAGAGGAAAATTTACCTAGGAATCATATGGATAATTCTATCCATAACTTCCAATAGAGGAATAGAAAAGGAGGTAATCTGAGGGAGGTGGGAGGGCAAGGGTAAAGAGGATATAACTTTCCAATTGCCAGCCTTGAGAATGCATTGTGAAATCCTTTCCCTCTTTCCCCTCACATTAAGGCTCCAAGACTGCAGCTATTGCTTCCTTGGCTATGCACAAAACATAGTTCTTCCTTAGAAAAGCCACTGTTCAAAGTGAAAGTTTCTCACAGGATATTAAGAAATGCTAAGAGAGGCTATGTCCCAATAGTATTAAAACTAATAGTATTTCTTCATCCTTTCTCCCCAGTGAGTATGCATAGACCAAACTAGATGAAAGTTCACACTAAGGAGCTCTGACATGGTAGTAAGACGATGAAAACACTACTCAATTTTTATTTCATCTCTCACATAATCTGAGGGACTCAAGTGTTGAATTTGTATTGCCCCTTGGTCCTAAATTTATAGGGTTGCTTACAGTTTTATCTGTCTCTCACAACACCCACCCACCCATACGTGTGTGCACACAGAGAAATCCATACTGGTTCCAAGGGCAACAGCGTTATAACTCCACCCAGAGGGAAGCACAGTTCCAAATATTGTGACACATTTCCTGCTGCTTACAGTGGGTTGTCCTTAACTTGAGAGTGCTTTTTAATGGCTATTTCCCTTGGAGAGAGTCACCAGCAATTTATTTTTTGCTGTCCTCTTGCACTTCTGTCTTCACAGCCATTGCAAGGAGCTGTACATGAACCAAGCAGCCCCTCTCAAAGGAAACTAGCCCCTTCACAGACTTTGTCCACCAGCGAGGAGAGAGGGGAGCCCAGCCAGCTCCCATTCACCAGCACTCCTCATGGGAGCTGGCCATGTTCCCATACAGATTAACTAGGGCCAGACAGCTCTCTAGCGGGACAGGAACAATACAACTTCTATATTATTATATCTCAGGAGAGACCTCAAGTCTAATTTCAACCATTTCAAATCTAGCAAGACAGGTAATAATAAGAAGTCATTAAATAAATTCATGTTTTAATCATGTTCCTTGTATATTTTAACATCAGTATACCTATGTGCATACTTTCATGTGTGTACACAGACACACACAGAGTGATGAAGACTTTATAGATACAAATATACCACTGGTACTCTGCAAGTTTAAGAAATCAGGTCAAGGGCAATATTATCAAAGAACAAGTTTATAATTAAAATAATAATTAGATTCTACACATGCGCACACACACAGAGAAATCCCTGCTTTTTATTTAAAAAAAAAAAGAGAGAGAGAAAGCAAATTGAATAGCTAAGTTCTGAGAGGACATCCTTGCTAGCCTTATGCACTATACCATATAGGTATTTTGATGCTAACTACACGATTACTGAAATGCAATGTCATTTTCAGATGCAGTATTTGCTCATGAAAATAAATGAAAACTAAAAAAAAAAAAATAATAACCTTGGGGGAAGGGAAGGACAGAAGCTTTTATTGGGTCACTAAGAACATGAGATTAGAAGATACCAGGGACAAACAGCCAGACTTTATCAGTCAAAGCATCTGGTCACTTCATTTTGCGTTTGCATTCATAACAGCACAGTGTATTAACACACCATGTTATTTAAAGCATTGCTTTCCTATGGCTGAAAAGAACAGCATAATATTCCATTTCTTCTGCAAAATTATTAGCAGCACAACAGACCACTGCATTATTATGCAGACAGCATTCACCTGCAGTGCCCATTCAGCCAGACTAGCTTGAATTCAGCTCCATTCTGTCCACCTGCTCAGATGAGCTAATTCAGTAGCTAAAAGGAAAATGGTTTCTGGCCTTTTCAGACAAATCAAAACTAATGGTTCTAATACTCCCAACATTCTCTTCAAGAAAAGCTGCTGCTTCTCTTTATAATTATCTAGCAGCTTGTTATATGCTGAAAGTACATATTTATTTAAATTTAATTATGTAACCTTGTATATACCAAATCAACAACTCCTCAAAAGTTTTTATAATTTTTTTGCAATGTTTTTATAGAATTTATATATACACACACATAAAATATTAACCAAAAATGGCTAGATTAATAAATAACTGCTCCCTATTAAAAAGGCATTAAACATCATAAGATGATCTCAATCAGAACACAACGGAAATTATAGATAAGCGGTGTTCCTTGTTGCCTTTCAGAAACAGTATCTACTCACCGATACTTTTACAGTACGAGAAGTCTTAACAAATGCAAGAATTAGAAGCGTTGAGTTACAACTACTGTTTCATTCAAACAGCATCAGCTCTAGCGAATAAGCTATACTGCTGAGGTACAGCTTTATGTACCTTACAAAAAGCCATCTCCTTTCTCTCCCAAAGTTTCTTCATAGTTCTGCTCTCTCTTGAAATGTTATGTGGCTTTTTGTTTAATAGAAGTCCACAAGCTGTTCACTGGCATAAAAGTAAGTTATTGACATTATAAATCCTGCTTTACCTCTGCATCTGAGGAAAAATTCTAAATTCACTTAAGTCACTGGCTAATTAAGGATTTTGTTTTATAAGCATTTCAATATTTCTACTTTTCACTAGTTATACTTGCTTCTGGTTTTGCAGAACTGACTCAAATATATTTCTAGTCATTTTTATTTGTTATGGAACAAGATACTTCAGAATATGCTTAGGTAGGGAATCAGTCCCTATTCTGATATTCTGACAAAGAATCATAATGCAATTTCAGCTCACATGGGGGGGGAGGATGGGACGGGACTTGTAGCTTGTTTGTCGTCGTTTTGGGTTGGGTTTTTTTGTTTGTTTGTTTTGTTTTTTGGGTTTTGGGGTTTTTTTTTACTTTTTCCAAAGGAAACTTTTACTTCCAGGAAATAAACATTTATTTTATATGATGTCATTCCTTTGCACAACAGTAAAATGAAAAGAGTTCAAGTCCAAATTTTTAGCTTACATTTTCAGCTATTAAAACGTTATCCAAACAAGTCAACATTCTTCATAAATTTTTTATATTATAATTTCAGTTCAACCAAAAAACCAAGCAACCAGGCACACAACCAGCTGTCAACTGGCTTATTTAAAATTACACCAGGCCTATAAGTCCTTCTTCAGCAACTGTAAGAGGGCACACATTCATGAACTTGTGAAGGAAAGATAAGTGATCTTAAATTCTTTTAAGTTAAAAGCAGAAAAACTTTTTGATAAATTGTAGTCTCTAAATCAGATAAAATGGATTTAGAGACTACAGTTTAAGTGGGATTGGAACATATGAAAGTGTCTTGTGAAAAACAAACTCTGGGAAATACAAAAGAAGTTAAGAATGTTTTCTTTGTTCTCAGGCCTGCCCTGGACACATAGACAGAAACTACAGATAATAGCTTATAATGACTAAAAAAATAGCCTGGCCCTTTTAGATGTATGAAAAAGTAACAGAATAACAACACTGTTGCCCTAAAGGCCTTCAATCTTTATTATAAAAGTCTCTTTGAAAACTATCATTTTTCAACACAAGGAAAAATATTAATATAAACACTACTCCTCCTTCCACTAACTTCACGATTTCTGATTAACAAACTCTCCAGATGGCTTTAGATATCATTTTGTAGAACTTAGAATTTAGAGATCCCCATTCACCACCAAAGAATCAAGTGTCACCTCCATTGACTGTGCGTGCCATTCAGACACAGCTTCTTCATACAAACCCACACTCAGCTGTTCAATCTCCCCCTGAAGATCTTTGAACCATGTAAGTGAACAGAAGAGAGCTTCAGACCATTTTCAATACTAATAATAAACCACTTCATGATGTCCCTTTACCAATTTTACTGATTTCAGTAGTACAGCAAATATACAGTCACACTTCTTCAAAAAATTAAGTTACAGAACAGCTTGGAAAAATAAATTAAGGAAAGTGATAATGACTTCAAGGAAAGGTTAATCTTAGAAACCTTATTAAGGATTTTATTCTTACATCCTTACTCTTTAAGTAGTCCCAACAGATTACTGCAAACTATGGCTTTATTAATGTGAATAAAGAGAATATAGTGCAAGGGTTTTTAATCATTTCAGAGGCATTCTTTAAAAATAAAGAATAAAAAGCATTAGATGCTTTAGAAAAATTTCTGCACATCACTTAGTAACCCAAGTATCTAAATAGCTTTTCAAAATGGGAAGGAAAAGTCCAAGAACCAAGTTACCATGGTGTGAATAGTTACCACATATCAGCTGCTCCACATTAATTTTTTTTGCATTTGTAACTTAGTTATGTACAAATACCAAGCTTTATAAATTAATTTATTAGCTCTCTTTCATTTCACTAAATTCTACTGGACTCAGTAGTTAATAAGATTAAACATGTTTAAATGCCGTCCTGAAAAGTGACTTCATCTTTGTTCTAGCATACTAACAAATGAAATCAAATTTATTTAGAGATCACTCTAATTTTCTAGTAATCACTATATTTTTTAAATTAAACTGTCAAGTGAAAAGAACAGAACACTTAATTTTTCCACTAATTCCCTATATTTAGTCTAATGCAGCTCTACCGTTACAAGTTTATTATTAACCTGTTCTAATGCTTTTTAATTTCCATTTGAGAAACAGTTCTTTGCAAGATATCACAAAATTATATGTACAGGTCCTGATCCTATTCGTTTCCAATTCAGTGGTGAAACATCCATTTACCTGAATGAGAACAGATTTGAGCCCGGTGTGGTTAAGCCAGCTATATGTGACTTATCACTTCTCAGATTAGTTCCTGTGGTGGGTTGACCCTGGCTGGACGCCAGGTGCCCACCAAGCTGCTCTATCACTCCCCTCCTCAGCTGGACAGGGGAGAGAAAATAAGATAGAAAAGCTCGTAAGTTGAAATAAGGACAGGGAGATTACATTCATCATGCAATCTTCACAAACTTCACTTACATCAACAAAAAGAATTCCCCATACCAAAGTCTAAATAACATCATCACAACATCGACAAAGGTGAACAATTTACACACACTCCACCCCTCATTCCTTCACCACAATTACAAGAACAAAAATTCCCACAATTGTTCCGCTCTCTAGCAACGTTCAGTCCATGCTTTGCCTGTTACCTCTCCCAATTACTATCCTTATCTCTAATTCCTCTATAGCCCCACTTTGAGCACCCCAAACACCTGTTGTTGATTGGCCTTGGCTGGCCATCAGGAGCCCACCAAGCCGCTCTATCACTCCCCTCCATCAACAGAACAGGGGAAGAAAATATGACAAAAAGCTTGTGGATTGAGATAAGGACAGGGAGATCACTTACCAGTTACTGTCACGGGCAAAACAGACTTGACTTGGGGAAATGAATTTAATTTATTGCCAATTAATTGTAACAGAGTAGGATAGTAAGAAATAAGAACAAAACTAAAACCACTTTACTCCCACCCCTCCCTTCTTCCCAGGCTCAACTTCACCCCTAACTCTTCTACATCCTCCTCCGCCCCCCTCCCCGAGCAGCGCAGGGGAATGGGGGTTGCAGTCAGTTCGTAACACTTCCTCTCTGCTACTCCTTCCTCACACTGTCCCCCTGCTCCAGCGTGGGGACCCTCCCACGGGATACAGTCCTTCACAAACTGCTCCAGCATGGGTCCGTTTCCTTCAAGAACAGACTGCTCCTGCGTGGGTCTCTCTCCACAGGCTGCAGTTCCTGCCAGGAGCCTGCTCCAGTGCAGGCTCTCCATGGGCTGCAGCTTCCTTCAGGACATATACACCTGCTGTGGCGTGGGTCCTCCCCGGGCTGCAGGTGGATATCTGCTCCACCATGGACCTCCGTGGGCTGCGGGGGGACAGCCTGCCTCACCATGGTCTGCACCACAGGCTGCAGGGGAATCTCTCCTCTGGCGCCTGGAGCACCTCCTCCCCCTCCTTCTTCACTGACCTTGGTGTCTGCAGAGTTGTTTCTCACATTTTCTCACTCCTCTCTCTCAGCTGCTGTTGTGCAGCGGTTTTTACCCTTTCTTAAATATTTTATCACAGAAGCACTACCAGCCTTACTGATTGTCTCAGCTTTGGCCAGCAGCGGGTTCATCTTGGAGTTGGCTGAAACTGGCTCTGCCCAACACAGGGGAAGCTTGTGGTGAATTCTCACAGAAGCCACCCCTGCAGCACCCCCCACCCCACCATGTAAACCCAATATGGGGAAAGAGATGTTATTAAAGAATAATGTTGTTTTGGCTTTTGCTAGGAAGGAGTGCTAACATAAAAAGATGCATCTATTCATATTTACCATTATGAATTTTACTGGCAATCTTAGTTAGAAACCAATGCATGATGCAATTCCACTATGATTTGTTTACTTGAAAATATCATCTTTCTCATTAAATTCAGGAGATATTTATTAATTTTCTTTGAAGCCATAAGAGAAAAATTGTCTGAGATTCTCTTACTCCATGAAGGTGGAGAATGATCGACAAGAAAGCTCATGTTTTATATTTCCATGTCCTGTGAATTCAGCTAGCTAATTTCCTAGGTCCAAATCCAATCTTGTCTCAGTTTTCACCCATTGTGCTTTGTCTTCTTCATCTCACTTAATAAACAAGTATTTTTCTTATTATTTAAAAATAATACATGACCTATAGCAATGTTCTATAGCCTACCTAAGGACGGGAGCCTTTTGCTGTCGATAACACAGAAGAACATAATTACAGGAGTATTTGACTCTCATAAAATTAGAGTGTAATAGTCTGCTCCCTTACAAACTCAGCTGAGTAAGATTTATTTTTCCCCTTCTAATTAGTCTAGGATATTTTCCGAGACACACTTCTCCAATGCTCTAAACCTATTCTATCATCTATCTGACCAAAAGCTTCCCATCTCTTTATTAACTTAAACTGTTCCTTTTCCGCTTTTATTGGTGATCAATAACCTTTGTAAAGCACTTCTGAGAAACATGTAAAAAAGATAACTGTAAATCAAGTTAAAGATACCTGGCCCAGTTTAAGTGTACGAAAAATTCAGAAGTCAGGGTCATTTTGGTAGACTTAGAACTGACACATGGTAGAGCCAACTTCAAATCTCTCATTCTAAGAATCATAGAAGTATAGAATGATTTGGGTTGGAAGAGACCTTAAAGATCATCTAGTTCCAACCCCCCTGCCATGGGCAGGGACACCTTCCACTACATCAGGTTGCTCAAAGCCCCGTCCAACCTGGCCTTGAACACTTCCAGGGATGTGGCATCCACAACTTCTCTGGGAAACCTGTTCCAGTGCCTCACCACCCTCATAGTGAAGAATTTCTTCCTTATATCTAATCTAAACCTACTCTCTTTCAGTTTAAAGCCATTACAGAATCACAGAACAACAGAATGGATGAGGTTGGAAGGGTCCTCTAGAGATCATCTAGTCCAACCCCCTGCCAGAGCAGGGGCACCTAGAGCTCGTTGCACAGGATCACGTCCAGGCAGGTTTTGAATCTCTCCAGAGAAGGAGACTCCACACCCTCCCTGGGCAGCCTGTGCCAGGGCTCTGGCACCCTCACAGTGAAGAAGTTTTTCCGCATATTCAGACGGAACTTCTTGTGTTCCAGTTTGTGCCCGTTGCCTCTTGTCCTGTTGCTGGGCACAACTGAAAAGAGTCTGGCCCCATCCTCTTGACACCCGCCCTTCAAGTATTTGTATACATTGATAAGGTCCCCTCTCAGTCTTCTCTTCTCTAGGCTAAACAGGCCCAGCTCTCTCAGCCTTTCCTCATAAGAGAGATGCTACAGTCCCCTCATCATCTTTGTAGCCCTCCACTGGACTCTCTCCAGCAGTTCCATGTCTTTCTTGTACTGGGGAGCCCAGAACTGGACACAGGACTCCAGATGGGGCCTCACCAGGGCTGAGCAGAGGGGGAAAATAACCTCCCTCAACCTACTGGCAACACTCTTCTTAATGAACCCCAGGATGCCGTTGGCCTTCCTGGCTGCAAGGGCACATTGCTGGCTCATGGTGAATTTGTCGTCCACCAGGACTCCCAGGTCCTTCTCCGCAGAGCTGCTTTCCAGGAGGTCAACCCCTAACCTGTACCGGTGCATGGGGTTATTCCTCCCCAGGTGCAGGACCCTGCACTTGCCTGCGTTGAGCCTCATGAGGTTCCTCTCCGCCCAACACTCCAGCCTGTCCAGGTCTCGCTGAATGGCAGCACAGCCTTCTGGGGTATCAGCCACTCGTCCCAGTTTCGTGTCATCAGCAAACTTGCTGAGGGTACACTCTGTCCCTTCATCCAGGTCATTGATGAATACATTGAACAAGACTGGCCCCAGCACCGACCCCTGGGGGACACCACTAGCCACAGGCCTCCAACTAGACCCTGCGCCGCTGATCACCACCCTCTGAGCTCTGCCATTCAGCCAGTTCTCAATCCACCTCACTGTCCACTTGTCTAGCCCACACTTCCTGAGCTTACCTATGAGGATGTTGTGGGAGACAGTGTCAAAAGCCTTGCTGAAGTCCAGGTAGACAACATCCACCGCTCTCCCCTCATCCACCCAGCCAGTCATGCCATCGTAGAAGGCTATCAGATTGGTCAAGCATGATTTCCCCTTGGTGAATCCATGCTGACTACTCCTGATCACCTTCTTTTCTTCTACATGCTTAGAGATGACATCCAGAATGAGCTGTTCCATCACCTTTCCAGGGATGGAGGTGAGGCTGACTGGCCTGTAGTTTCCCGGGTCCTCCTTCTTGCCCTTCTTGAAGACTGGAGGGACATTGGCTTTCCTCCAGTCCTCAGGCACCTCTCCCATTCTCCACGACCTTTCAGAGATGATGGAGAGTGGCTTGGCAATGACCTCTGCCAGCTCCCTCAGCACTCATGGGTGCATCCCATTGGGGCCCATGGATTTGTGGGTGTCCAGTTTGCCTAAATGATCTCTAACCCAATCCTCCTCGACCAAGGGAAAGTCTTCCTTTCTCCAGACTTCCTCTCTTACCTCCAGGGTCTGGGATTCCTGGGGGCCAGCCTTGGCAGTAAAGACTGAAGCGAAGGCAGCATTCAGTAACTCTGCCTTCTCTGTATCCTTTGTCACCAGGGCACCCACCCCATTCAGCAGCGGGCCCACGTTTTCCCTAGTCCTCCGTTTGCTACCGATGTATTTCAAGAAGTCCTTCTTGTTGTCCTTGACATCCCTTGCCAGATTATATTCCAGGTGGACCTTAGCCTTCCTCGTTGCATCCCTGCATACCCTGACAGCATTCCTATATTCCTCCCAAGTGGCCTGTCCCTTTTTTCACATTCTATACACTTCCTTCTTCTGTTTGAGTTTTGCAACATTCCAGTTGCTCTCTCACATAAAGAGCAACTCCACCACCTTGCCTTGCTGGCCTGTCCTTCCTAAAAAGTACATCCCCATCCATGACAGCATTCCAGTCCTGCGAGCTGTCCCACCACGACTCTGTAATTGCTATGAGCTCATGGCCCTGTGAGCGCACACAGATCTCTAGTTCTTCCTGTTTATTCCCCATGCTGCGAGCGTTGGTGTACGGGCATTTCAGAGAGGTAATTGAGTGCGCAGGTTTCCCTGAAGGGGTGCAAGAGGATCCTCCATAGTTATGTCCCCTACGCACTTCCTCGGCTGCATGCACCCCCTGGAGGCATCCCAACCTGAGTTGCATTTTCCTGACTACCCTGTCTCTATAACTCTCCCCTTCCAGCATCTTTCCTAGTTTAAAGCTCTCCTTACCAGGTTGGCCAGTCTGTTGGCAAAAATGTGTGTGCACCATTTAGTGAGGTGGATCTCATCTTTCCCATTCAGTTGTCAATCTTCAAACAGGGTCCCATGGTTATAGAAACTAAAATCCTGTTGCCAACACCAGTGACACAGACAGTTGTTTACCTGAAGAATCCATCTACTCCTCCTCTCATCCTTTACCCTAACTGGCAGGATTGAGGAGAAAATGACCTGGGCCCCTAGACCCTTGACTATCATCCCCAGAGCTCTGAAATCCTGTTTGACAGTTTCCAAGTTGCCCTTGGTATCATTGGTGCACACATGGAAGAGTAGCAGGGGGTAACAGTCGGATGTGTGGACAAGCCTTGGCAGTCTTTGTATGACATCTCGGATTCGAGCCCACGGCATGCAACAAACCTCTCTAGACAAGTGGTCAGGTCGGCAGATGGGTGCCTCTGTTCCCTGCTGCAGGGAGTCACCCACAACGACCACTTGCCGCTTCTTCCAGGTGATGCTAGGTGGCACAGGATCCATTGACTCAGTTGCTTCACTTGAAGCCATTCTCAGCTCCTCCTCAGCCTGGAGGGCACTAAACCTGTTGGTCAACTGCAAGTCTTCAGGATGAGCAAGAGGACCAAGAGCCTTTCTCCTCATATGAGGAGTGACCAGTTTCCAGTCTTCCTCTTCTGCAGACGTATAACTTACTGTTACACATGGAACAGAGCCCACCTGCATCTCTACTGCTATGGGGGGTTGAGACTCCTGAAGCTGTAGGGTCTCTGAGAATATCCTCTCTATCTCTTGCTCATCTTCACGGATGCTACGTAGCCTGATTACTTCCTCCTGTAACTCCTTGACCTAGCGACACAACTCATCAACAACAGCACACCTTCTGCAGAAGAGATGACTGTAAGCCTCAGCAACATGGACAGGACCCAGGCACTCCCTGCAACCTGAGACCTGCAGAGCTACATCAACTGTCAGAAGGTCTGTCTGGGTGGAAGCCTTGGTCACGTAGGAATTAGGGCTTCTCCCACCACAAAGGCAACAGGATCATTAGCCCAGCTGAAGTTCACCTACACCAACGCACGCAGCATGGGCAACAAACAGGAGGAGCTGGAAGCCGTTGTGCAGGGGGAAAACTATGATATAGTTGCCAACACAGAAACATGGTGGGATGACACGCACAACTGGAGGGCTGCAATGGATGGCTACAAACTCTTCAGAAGGGATAGGCAAGGAAGGAGAGGCGGTGGGGTAGCCCTCTATGTTAGGGAGAGTCTGGACTGCCTTGAGCTCGAGGATGGTGACGAGAGGGTTGAGTGTTTATGGGTAAGAATCAGGGGGAAGGCCACCAAGGCAGATACCATGGTGGGAGTCTGTTATAGACCACCCAACCAGGACGAGGAAGCAGATGAAGTATTCTACAAGCAGCTGGGAGAAGCCTCACGATCGCTAGCCCTTGTTCTCGTGGGGGACTTCAACTTGCCAGATGTCTGCTGGAAATACAATGCAGCAGAGAGGAAACAGTCCAGGAGGTTCCTGGAGTGTGTGGAAGGCAACTTCCTCACACAGCTGGTGAGGGAGCCCACGAGAGAAGGCGCCCCATTAGACCTGCTGTTTGTGAACAGAGAAGGTCTTGTGGGTGATGTGACGGTTGGAGGTCGTCTTGGGCACAGTCACCATGAAATGATAGAGTTTTCGATTCTCAGAGAAGTAAGGAGGGGGGTCACCAGAACTGCCACCTTGGACTTCCGGAGGGCAGACTTTGGCCTGTTTAGGAGTCTGGTTGGCAGAGTCCCTTGGGAGGCAGTCCTGAAGGGCAAAGGAGTCCAGGAAGGCTGGACATTCTTCAAAAGGGAAATGATAAAGGCACAGGAGCAGGCCGTCCCCATGAGCCGAAAGATGAGCCAGCAGGGAAGAAGACCGGCCTGGCTGAACAGAGAGCTTAGGCTGGAACTTAGGAAAAAAAGGAGAGTCTACAACCTTTGGAGGAAGGGGCAGGCCACTCAGGAGGACTACAAGGATGTTGTGAGGTCATCCAGGGAGAAAATTAGAAGGGCCAAAGCCCAACTAGAACTTAGTCTGGCTACTGCCATAACAGACAACAAAAAGTGTTTCTATAAATACATTAGCAATAAAAGGGGGGCGAAGGAGAATCTCCCTCCTTTATTGGATGAGGGGGAAACATAGCTTCAAGGGATGAGGAAAAGGCTGAGGTGCTTAATGCCTTCTTTGCCTCAGTCTTTAACAGCAAGGGAAGTTGCTCTCTGGGCACCCAGCCCCCTGAGCAGGAAGATGGGGACGGGGAGCAGAATGAAGCCCCCGTAGTCCAAGGGGAAATGGTCAGTGACCTGCTACGCCACCTAGACACGCACAAATCTATGGGGCCGGATGGGATCCACCCAAGGGTGCTGAAGGAGCTGGCAGAAGTGCTCACCAAGCCACTCTCCATCATTTACCAGCAGTCCTGGCTAACCGGGGAGGTCCCAGTTGACTGGAGGCTGGCAAATGTGACGCCCATCTACAAGAAGGGCCAGAAGGAGGATCCGGGGAACTACAGGCCTGTCAGCCTGACCTCAGTGACCGGGAAGGTTATGGAGCAGATCATCTTGAGTGCCATCACACGGCACATACGGGACAACCGGGCGATCGGGCCCAGTCAGCATGGGTTTATAAAAGCAGGTCCTGCCTGACCAACCTGATCTCCTTCTATGACAAGGTGACCCGCTTAGTGGATGAGGGAAAGGCTGTGGACGTTGTGTACCTGGACTTTAGTAAAGCCTTTGACACCATCTCCCACAGCATCCTCCTGGAGAAACTGGCTACTAATGGCTTGGATGGGCATACTCTGTGCTGGGTAGGAAACTGGCTGGATGGCCGGACCCAAAGAGTTGTGGTGAATGGAGTTAAATCCGGTTGGCGGCCGGTCACAAGTGGTGTTCCCCAGGGCTCAGTATTGGGGCCAGTCCTGTTTAACATCTTTATCAATGATCTGGATGAGGCGATCGAGTGCACCCTCAGTAAGTTTGCAGATGACACCAAATTGGGAGGGAGTGTTGATCTGCTTGACAGTAGGAAGGTGCTACAGAGGGATCTGGACAGGCTGGATCGATGGGCTGAGGCCAATGTGTGAGGTTCAACAAGGCCAAGTGCCGGGTCCTGCCCTTGGGTCACAACAACACCAGGCAACGCTACAGGCTGGGGGAGAAGTGGCTGGAAAGCTGCCCGGCGGAACAGGGCCTGGGGGTGTTGGTCGACAGCCGGCTGAATAGGAGCCAGCAGTGTGCCCAGGTGGCCAAGAAGGCCAACGGCATCCTGGCCTGTATCAGCAATGGTGTGGCCAGCAGGAGTAGGGAGGTGGTCGCCCCCCTGTACTCGGCCCTGGTGAGGCCACACCTCGAGTACTGTGTTCACTTTTGGGCCCCCCACTCCAAGAAAGACATTGAGGTGCTGGAGCGTGTCCAGAGAAGGGCAACGAAGCTGGTGAAGGGTCTGGAACACAAGTCCTATGAGGAGCAGCTGAGGGAACTGGGATTGTTTAGCCTGGAGAAAAGGAGGCTGAGGGGAGGCCTTATCGCTTTCTACAACTACCTGAAAGGAGGTTGTAGAGAGGTGGGGGTCGGTCTCTTCTCCCAAGTAGGAGACAAGAGGACAAGAGCAAATGGCCTCAAGTTGCGCCAGGGGAGGTTTCGATTGGACATTCGGAAAAATTTCTTCACTGAAAGGGTTGTCAAGCATTGGAACAGGCTGCTCAGGGAAGTGGTTGAGTCACCATCCCTGGAGTGTAGATGTGGCGCTTAGCGACATGATTTAGTGGTGGACTTGGTAGTGATAGGTTAACGGTTGGACTCAATGATCCTGGAGGTCTCTTCCAACCAAAATGATTCTATGATTCTATGGTCTTGTAAAAAGTCCCTCTCCAGCTTTCTTATAGGCCCCCTTTAAGTATTGAAAGGCTGATAGAAGGTCTCCCCGGAGCCTTCTCTTCTCCAGGCTGAACAACCCCAACTCTCTCAGCCTTTCTTCATAGGAGAGGTGCTACAGCCCTCTGATCATCTTTGTGGCCCTCCTCTGGACTCGCTCCAACAGGTCTGTGTCCTTCTTGTGTTGGGGGCCCCAGAGCTGGATGCAGTACTCCAGGTGGGGTCTCACAAGACCTGCTGGTCTCGCTTCTTTTGATGCAGCCCAGGATACGATGGGCTACAAGCGCACATTGCCAGGTCACGTTGAGCTTGTCATCAGCCAACACCCCCAAGTCCTTCTCCACAGGGCTGCTCTCAATCCATTCTCCGCCCAGCCTGTATTTGTGCTTGGGATTGCCCTGACCCCTGTGGAGGGGGTCAAGTCTGTCCAGGTCCCTCTGGATGGCATCCCTTCCCTCCAGCGTGTCGACCGTACCACACAGCTTGGTGTCATCAGCAAACTTGCTGAGGGTGCACTCAATCCCACTGTCCGTGTGGCCGACAAAGATGTTAAACAGCGCCGGTCCCAATACCAACCCCTGAGGAATGCCACTCGTCACTGGTCTCTACTCAGACATCGAGCCGTTGACCGCAACTCTTTGAGTGCGACCATCCAGCCAATTCCTTATCCACCGAGTGGTCCACCCATCAAATCCATGTCTCTCCAATTTAGAGACAAGGATGTCATGTGGGACAGCGTCAAATGCTTTGCACAAGTCCAGGTAGATGATGTCAGTGTCTACCTGGAATACTGTTGTGCAGCTACACATATTGCCTAGGTCAAAGTTAATTTAAAGGCTGTGTGAATATACCTGCACATGCAAAGAGAAGCAGGAGGGGAGCTGTCTTTTGTTTCTTCCTGACAAAAAGACAGTCTGAAATTTTTGTTTGCAGTTTTCCCAGCTTGCTTTCTTATTTTTAAAAACACCAGAAACGTTAATTCTCATCATCTCCTACTTCACCGATGTTTCCCTTGAATTAAGTTATGTGAATTGACAGTAGTTATAACCATTACCTGAAAGGAAGTCAAATCAAACAAAAAAAGACTGGTAATTTAGATGTCAACAAAGGCAAATAACTTAATAGTTTTTACATTGCCTAATTGAAGAATAAAAACTTCCCTAATCAATTAATTAGGTTACCATATAAACTTTCTACAGTCTAACGTGGAAAGCAAGGCAATGGACAAGTGAAACACCGTCAATGGCTTAGACAATTTAAAATACAGAAATACCATAAAGAGTACAAAACATTCAAAGTGTTTTCACCTAACAGACTAATGATTTTTACGTTATTACTGACACTGATATATAGAAAAAAGAGAATACACAGCTCACGTTCTTCATGGGACTCAGATGTAATTAAGAGATGTTTCTAAACCTAAATCAATATATTTAAAGGATTAATATTTCATTATCACACAGCACTAACAGGAAGGGAAAGTTCCTGAGGTGAAATGACAGTTCTACCACTTTTATGCAACGTAGTATTCAATCACTAGGGCCAAGATTTTATTCTGTGTACATAAAATACTATTTAGAGATGTCTAGCAAACATAAGCCTTTTGCCACTTGAGCTGTGCTTAGCAGCTCTGAAAATCATAGAATCATAGAATTGTTTAGGTTGGAAAAGACCTTTAAGATCATCGAGTCCAACCGTAAATGAATGCTTGACTTTCTCAGTCTGTAGGCATGGCAAAACTCCCACTTGAAATCACTGTCCAGAGTATCCCTCTGGACCTAAGTTAGGTTCAGGAGCACACTTTTGAAGTGAACCTCCTGATTGTCCCTGCTTACTATGCATATACTATTCATTAGCATCTAAGAATCCCCAAGTGAGGAACTGGATTCCTTTAGAATGAAATTAAGAAGGCAAATGGAAAATAAGTACATCCTGAAAGATGTACTCCAAGACTACACTTAATACATTCTAGCCACAAACAGACATTTAGTCCCCGAGATCAAACTAGACCTGGTCTGAAGCAAAAAAAAAAAAACCACCACCCCGGAAACATGGACATCAGGATCTCAACACATACTGTTTTGCCCTACAGACCCACTCTCTCCTGTCCACACTACTTGCTAATGTAGACATAACTTTTGTCTCCATTCCCCCACCTACAATCACTGGGATAATAATTACCTACTTACCTGCCTCACCAAGGTGACAGACTATGGATGTACAACACACTGAACATGTAAAGTGCTAAATAACTATTCCCTTTTATTACAAATACTATTGAGCTGTTACCATCCAAAAAGAAAGCAGAGTGAAAGCAAGAATTAATTTGTTAAACTTTGTTCCAGTTGATTAAACTCTGATCATAGCATATTCATTTCATAAAAGTTGATAAAATTCTGTCACATCCACACAAAGTGCATTTGTTGATTTTAGTTAGGATACTACTTTGTAAAGTAGAAGTCTGCCCTTTATATAGTAAAAGTTTTTCATAGGCCTGAGAAGGATATTTAATACTTACCAACCAGGATTAAAAAAAAAAAAAAGGCAAGCAAAAATTAACTGAACCCTTCTCAATGTCATTGCTACAAAACCAGAAGCAACAAATACCAGCTAGTATTCTGTTAATCTATTCTATTTATTAATTCTTGCTTAATTTGACCGAAGATTATGTAAGGAATGTGTGGATATTAATTAACAAAACAGCTTTTTCAAAAGTATCTTTAACATATCTATTTAGCATTATATTTAGGCTTCCAAAGTTCCTTAACCAATCAGATTTGGCAGTACAGCAGTAGTCTGTTGTGAATTTGAAGACTCAAACTTGCAGATCCCTGAATGTGAGGCAGAAGATGATAGAGCAATACACGTACTATTACAAAAAGTCACTCATTAGGTATGTGATGAGAACGCATTTTCTACCTGGAAACCAGGGCTCTGAGCTGAGGCTTTGACTTACACTCCAGATGTGCATCCTGCTGTTCTTTTTGAGAATTTCACTGATTGTCCTTAGCGGGGCCTTTGTCAATGACTGTAAGACATGTGCAGTCTGAATTTCCCTTCACAGCAACAAGAAAAGAAAGAATGGTTTGGGATTTAGGCCGAACTCCACAAATGCAAAGTCTCTACATATCTTCTCTGCTGCTCTGTATTTCTACTGTGCAAAATCCATACTGCCTCTGTTTTTGACATTTAAGTTCCCCAGATGGTTAGGATTTTGCTTCTGACATCCTAAAGCATCCCATTGTTGACAAGACAAAGGAGTTTAGTCCCACATTCTTAAGCACCAGAGTCCATACACTAAAACATCTTTTTGCTTTTTGCATCTTTTTGCTCATCTGACAGAGTTTATCTACCAAAGCAAGCTTGTCATACAGTGTGAGGGCAATTTCTCTGCTTCAAAATACAGACAGAGGAGGCAATAACCTCTTCTACATAAAACAGCTTAGTCTTTAGCAGAGTCATGCTGGATGTGGAAAAGTTTTAATTCATTTCCCTCATTTGCCTAATACAATTCAAACTCCCATCTTCAATCTCTCAAGAAAGCAAACTCGCTATCAGTCTACACTGCAGTATATCTTCCTTCCATGTATTGAAAAGTACGAAGCATCATCAGATAAAAGGAACAAAAATTACCATGTTCTCACCATCAGTCAAAAGGTAGAGTCCTGGCTTCTGATTCTGCCTTGACATCACAGTTATTATTATTTATACATGTGCCTACTCACTAATCCTATTCTGCCTAGGCTTCTAAATCAGGTCAATGGGCAAATAAGTCAGGTACTGAAGTGCTTCCTGATGGAGGACCCAGTTCTCTCTGGGAATCCTGGAATCTCTTGAAATAGATTCTTCATCTACACAATGTGACATGATGAGGATAAATGCATGCATTCAGGTGTGCAAGTCTGCCAATAGCTGAAGTGTGAGAAGCCAGTAACTAAAGACAGATGTACCGGAAATAAAATGCCTTGAATTTCAGTGGTTTTAAACAGACATTTAGAGGAGACAGTGACAGAACCTTCCATATACACATTCAAAAATATTAGTCAAAATTACTTCCAAACACCAGTATGACTGCATAGTCTAGAACATCTCATAATAAGGTTTTTCAGAACAAATGACTACTGGTGCCACCAAAAATATTAGTACCTCTCAGTAATCAGTACAAAAGGGTGAAAAGTTTTCTGCCAGTTTAGAGAGCTGAAATGAGGGGTCTGCTAAGTACCAGAGCCAGCACTGGGGGCAGCAGACTGTGTGCTGAAACTAGGATTACTCCTTCCAGCTGCAGCAAGATCAACCCCATCCTCTTGTGGAAGATAGCTTTGGTCAGACAACTGACATATGCAAACAGCATATACATGTAATGAAAGGGTAGATTTGCTGATTAACTAGGTTCTTTTCAACACAGCCACACAACGCTACAGGTGAAATAAAAGCATTTTTGTCACCTGCATTTTTGCAAACTGCAGTAAATTTTCTTTTTCCCTTCACTTTTGAATAGCTATATTTAATTGTTATATTTTGTTTTCTTGACTTCTGGTTCCTTTCATTTTCTGAACTATTGCAACTTATTTCAAACACAACTTTTTGTCTAATTCTTCATGAACGTTTCTAAGTTTCAGAAATATTTACAAGCAATGTTTGCTGGATTACTCTGCTGTTTTACTCATGCAAACTAGTTTACAGAAATCTCTATATTTATATCCTTTGTTGCATCTTTCAAGGAAGTCCTAT
This sequence comes from Phoenicopterus ruber ruber, assembly GCA_009819775.1. Taxonomy (NCBI): domain Eukaryota; kingdom Metazoa; phylum Chordata; class Aves; order Phoenicopteriformes; family Phoenicopteridae; genus Phoenicopterus; species Phoenicopterus ruber. Next base: position 33,546,070 of record CM020247.1, read on the forward strand.
AAATAGTATTATTTTTTATGGAATTATAACAAGATGATGCTCCCAATATATTTAAATGTGAAGCTTAGTTCAGACATTTAGTGAAGTCTGAGTAACATGAAAATCTTACTACTCCTTGGCAAGCATTTCTAGTACAACATAAATTACTAAAAGCTACTGCTTTGGTACCTTGGTCTCTTTTCCATCTCAGCCTCTAAATTGGATGATAACATAGATGGGGAACAGTATCATCAACAAGAGTAATATCTCCTCTCTCCTCTCTCCTCCCTCAACTTGAATATTTAGTGTCAGTACGATACTTTTCCAAACAGAAAAGTTATTATATAAAAATACTGATCCAGAGTCCTCAGTTGAAGGCAAACTCCTGAACATTTAGAAATAGAATCACCCAGTAGGATCCAAGCCATAGTAATTAAGTGGTTCAAAGACAAATAACAACATTGGTCTGACTCCCTGATAATTTACATCATAAATGCACTATAAAGCAAATGGGGGGGGAACAACCCAAAAAAAACCAAGCCCCAAAAACCCCAACATCCAAAACCTAGATCAGCCTGAATCAGTGTTTTGTTTGAGAAATGATGGTGAGTGTGGATTCATTAAATTGATCCAGGAACAAAGCCTAGTGTCATTTCCAGCATTTTTCTGAAGAACTATAATTACAATGAGATTACTGGGAGGAGAATAAGGCCCACAATATTTATCATTACAGAGATACTGTTAGCTTAAGAAAAGAAGAAAAAATCCTAGGTGACATTTCTGTCACAACATAGAATTGCAATAGTCTGCGTTATTAGAAAAACAATCTACCTTGCTTGCTGACAGACTTAAAGGACTGCCCAAATCCAGAACAAGATTATTGTGAAAGCATTAAATGCTTGAATTTGCAATATCAATTGGTCAGGGAGGTCTTCCACTTCAAAAAGACTTGGAGAGAATCATTTTCCCCTCTGCTCTGAGAGAAAATGCTAAGGGAAACAAGTATTTCCTGTCTGGTTTTAAGTAGCCTTCCTATAGACTTAATCTCTTCAATTAAACTATCCAAATTGGAAAAGAGTGAGAAAAATCCTGACCTATGATCTCCAGAAAGAGGATTCATTAGTAAGGCAATTGAATAAAAAAGGAGAATGGCAGGAAGGAAAACCTACATTTACAACTGCAAACCTAAACTTCATTTCTAGACTTTCTCATTACAGTCCACTCAATGAAGGAAACCTGGGATATTCTAGAGTACTTCATCACAGAAGATATATTTGAAAACTAACAGGATCACTATACCTGGCTGGAGGAAAAGTGCACATCTAAAGCTTCAAGATTTTTTCCATTTCTTCTATTCAATAACATGGAAGTTATTTTGGGGGTGGGGGGGGGTGGTGGTGGTGGTGTGTTAAACAATTTATTCTGTAGAGAAAGAGAGATTGAAAGACAAATCTTTATAGCAAACAAAGGCCTTGGTACATTTAAAGTGGGCTACTGGGAAAGGACAGAAGATAATCCAGTATTCAAATGGATTTTTCCTTATCATTTATGGATTTTTAGAGAGAGAGAAAATAGTATAGCATCAAAAAGTCAACTCCACTAATAGCCATTATTGGAATCAGCTAAGGAGAGCCTAGGAAATGACTTGTCATTATTTGCTTTTTCAGCTCAAGATGCAAAGAAGTTCCCCAGATTGAGAGCTCAGAAGACCACTACAAATAAAAACAAAACACAGGGATATAAAAGGAAAAATCAGAACTCTGCCTGCCCTTTTTAGAAAATAATGGCAAAGAGCCAAGCATGACTACTTGAAGGCTAAAGGAGATCTCCTATTTGTTGAGGCCTAACCCTCTTCAAGGATTTCACTGCCTAGTTACCATAAGAGCACTGAGTAGCAGTTTTACATTAAAAAAGGAACCTACAGATAGATCTTGGCCTTTGCAAGATCTCCTGACTTTGTAGCACACTTATGTTAGTGAGAGTGTTGGGAGGGAAAGAGAAGAGAGTGTTTTTATCTTGTGTTATTTAAAAAAGGTTTTGTTTTGTGCAGAAAGGGAATTTGCTAGCAGTAGACAGAGAGCCTCTGAGCACTGGGCAGAAAAACTGAGTTTTTTATCATGATCAAGCATTATTTATCAGGATGTGTTGGTACTGGCCTGGGCTTATGTGCACAGTATCATTAAGTACTTCACATATGGCATTAGGGGCATTGCCAAACTGCGTGTACCTGAGTTGGAAGGTCTCAATCCTGCTGTGACCACTCCATTTGTAATTATTTGCCAAACCCCTTGCACAATGATGCTGACCACGCTGGGGATACTGACACCAGGTCAGTCCTGAAGGCCCCTTGGCTTACAGTCAACTACTTGAAGCTACATTCTGCCTTAATCCTGTAGATGTTCAGGGCTCAGTCGAAACGTAGCCCTAGGCTACCCAGTAGAGTCCATAATCCAGAGTAACAAAATACCCTGCTGTCTATCCCACATAACAGACTACCAGCACAGAGGCTGCTACTCCCTGAGTAGAAGTGTGCTGGCCTACTACTGCTGGAAGCCCTCCAAACTGCAGAACTAAGTGTTTCACTGATTTTCCTCAAGTAGCCAGTCATAGTGGCCCAGGAGTGTCTACAAAATAATCTTTTTTGAATCCCTGAGCACATGAGCAACTGATAAGTGAGGGGCAGCATAGTAAGATTCCAGCCATGCTAATTAAAGGTCTGGGGGAACTGGCAACATAGCTCATACACATCTGCAAGATGATGCTGCAGCACACTCACTGTGGACTCACTAACCCCAAAATCCCTGCCCACCAAGCAGAATGAGTCAGGGGGTTAAATGTTCTACTAGACAAGGAAACTAATTTCCAGGGGGTACAGGAGCTCAGGCTGCATGTGTCAGTGCTGGAGAGCAGGAGTCAAATCCCAACCATGCTTCAGCTGTGTTCATCCACATCTGAAAATTATGCACAACCTGCTGGTCACCACAAGCACATAGGACAACGTAGTCCCACAGGCCCCAAATCCTCATCTTGGTAAAATTAAGTCTGTCCATGACCAAAAGCTAGACTATGATCAGAGAGAAAAGGTATACTGTAAGCATCCCAGACTCTTTCACTTGTAGTTAAGTCCTGGAGCATTCAATTCCTTCAGAAGAACAAGAACCACGCAGCTGTTAAGGACACACTTGGACCCTTTGCAGAAAATGCAGAAGGCCTTATAACAGTCCTCCAAAGTCATTGTTTCTCAAGGTGTAACATGACACTTTTTTATATTTCACAGAAGTGCTAAATAGCTGCTGCCAACATTCACCAAGCATTTCCCCTTGCACAAAGGCATTGGTGTATAGTCTTATAGCGCTCATGAGGTAGATGAGCCATGAGCACAGTGCATATAGTACATAAGAGAAGTCTGCAGGTATCCCAAGGGGTAGGTGCATATGGCTGGGACAGCTATTCCATTAAAATGCACTCTATTTGGATGCAAGCAAGTCCCTGACAATAGACCAAAGGACTTGCTTAACTACATTTAACACAGACAATGAAAGAAAAATTGAACATGTGTGAACATGTCATCTGTGAGTATCCACTGATGATACTTCAGTTTTTCTATGAAACCAATAATTTTGATTCTTCCAAATAATAAATATCTAAACATCCCACATTTATTAGCTTGACACCCAATGTAAACAACAATCCTTTTCCATACCAGGAGAAAAATTCCACCACAACACCTAGACATGAACTCCTGGACAGGTAAAGAATATACGATACAGAGTTTTCTTTTGGGGAACAGTCACTGGATGTATGTGGAAGATGGAGTTGCAGAGTTTGGATAGTTCTCATTGTTAAAAGGAACAACATTCAGAAAGACAGACTGGCCAAAGAGGCCAGAGTATCATTTCACTACTGAAAGGGAAGAATGAGAGGAAAAACAACAGTGCACTTATTTAGCAGGGAAAAAAAAAAAAAAGATTAAAATTAAACAAAGCATCAAATTAAAAGAGGAAATTCAACTGTCTGTACAAAAACGCTAGATGTGTAGGGTATAAACCCAAAAATTTGCTAATACACAGATTAAAATTGAACAGGGAGGTATAACTGAAGCAAAGAATTACATGAGTGAAAGTTCAGCAATTAACATTTCTGTGCTTCAAAACTGGCTACTAGCCAATGATCTTCAAGGTTTTCAGTTTAAATTCTAATAGATAAAAAAAAATTGACACAAAAGCTGGAGCCATGACAGATGACCAAGTCACAGCTGATATGACAAACACCTGAGTGGAGCTCTTTAAACAATTAACTTCAATGAAAAGGGCCACATAACTGATGCTAAAAGACTCAAGCAAATGACCTTGACATTTCTGTATTTCAGAAATAATCATTTTCTAACACAGAAAAGCACCATACAGAAATACATCTTAGCATATTAAGAAAAAGAACTTGAGGCAGAACTGAAGTAAAAAGTAACTTTTAGAGGATGTGATCATCCAGGTTTTGGCTGGATAGAGTTAATTTTCTTCCTAGGAGCTGGTATAGTGCTGTGTTTTGGATTTAGTATGAGAATAATGTTGATGATAACACACTGATGGTTTTAGTTGTTGCTAAGCAGTACTTACACTAAGTCAAGGACTTTTCAGCTTCCCATGCTCTGCCAGTGAGGAGGTGCACAAGAAGCTGGGAGGTGACATAGCCAGGACAGCTGACCCAGCCTGGCCAAAGGGATATTCCATACCATATGATGTCATGCTCAGTATATAAACTGGGGGGAGTTGGCCAGGGAGGGATCGCTGCTTGGGGATGGGCTGGGAATCAGTCAGTGGGTGGTGAGCAATTGCATTGTGCATCACTTGTTTTGTACTTTCGCTTATCATTAGAATCACTATTCTATGATTCTATTATTATTATTATTCTCTATTCCTTTGCTATTCCATTAAACTGTCTTTACAGAATCATAGAATAGTTTGGGTTGGAAGGGACCTTTTAAAGGTCATTTAGTCCAACCCCCCTGCCATGAGCAGGGACATCCTCAACTAGATCAGGTTGCCCAGAGCCCCATCCAGCCTGACCTTCAATGTTTCCAGGGATGGGGCATCTACCACCTCTCTGGGCAACCTGTGCCAGTGCTTCACCACCCTCATTGTGAAAAACTTCTTCCTAACGTCTAGCCTATATCTCCCCTCCTTTAGTTTACAACCATCACCCCTTGTTCTATCACAACAGGCCCTGCTAAAAAGTTTTCCCCATCTTTCCTATAAGCCCCTTTAAGTACTGAAAGGCCGCAATAAGGTCTCCCCGGAGCCTTCTCTTCTCCAGGCTGAACAACCCCAACTCTCTCAGCCTGTCTTCATAGGAGAGGTGCTCCAGCCCTCGGATCATTTTTGTGGCCCTCCTCTGGACCCGCTCTAACAGGTCTATGTCCTTCTTGTGTTGGGGACCCCAGAGCTGGATGCAGTACTCCAGGTGGGGTCTCACCAGAGCAGAGTAGAGGGGCAAAATCCCCTCCCTCGACCTGCTGGCCACGCTTCTTTTGATGCAGCCCAGGATACAGTTGGCTTTCTGGGCTGCGAACACACATTGCTGTCTCATGTCCAGCTTTTCATCCACCAGTACCCCCAAGTCCTTCTCAGCAGGGCTGCTCTCCATCCCTTCATCCCCCAGCCTGTATTGATACTGGGGGTTGCTCCGACCCAGGTGCAGGGCCTTGCATTTGTCCTTGTTGAACCTCATGAGGTTCACCTGGGCCCACTTCTCAAGCTTGTCCAGGTCCCTCTGGATGGCATCCCTTCCCTCAGGCGTGTCCACTGCACCACTCAGCCTGGTGTCGGCCACAAACTTGCTGAGGGTGCACTCCATCCCACTGTCTATGTCACTGATGAAGACATTAAAGAATACTGGTCCCAATATGGACCCCTGAGGGACACCACTTGTCACTGATTTCCATCTGGACGTTGAGCCATTGACCACTACCCTCTGGATGTGACCATCCAGCCAATTCCTCATCCACTGAACAGTCCACCCATCAAATCCATATCTCTCCAATTTAGAGAGAAGGATGTGGGGGACCGTGTCAAAGGCCTTACGGAAGTCCAGATAGATGACATCCGTAGCTCTTCCCTTGTCCACTGATGTAGTCACTCCATCGTAGAAGGCCACTAAGTTGGTCAGGCAGGACTTGTCCTTGGTGAAGCCATGCTGGCTGTCTCCAATCACCTCCCTGTCCTCCATGTGCCTTAGCATAGCTTCTAGGAGGATCTGTTCCATGGTCTTCCCAGGCACAGAGGTGAGGCTGACAGGTTGGTAGTTCTCAGGGTCCTCCTTCCTACCCTTTTTAAAAATGGGGGCAATGTTTCTTTGCCTTTTTCCAGTCCCCAGGGACTTCACCTGACCGCCATGACTTTTCACATATCATGGAGAGTGGCTTGGCAACTACATCAGCCAATTCCCTCAGGACTCTGGGATGCATCTCATCAGGTCCCATAGACTTATGTATGTTCAGGTTCCTCAGGTGGTCACGAACCTGATCTTCTCTTACAGTGGGAGGGACTTTGCTCCCCCAGTCCCCGTCTTGCAGTCCATCCACTTGAGAGGTGTGGGAAGAGAGGTTGCCAATGAAGACTGAGGAAAAAAAGTCATTGAGTCCCTCAGCCTTCTCCTCATCCGTTGATACCAGTTTGCCAGTCCCGTTCATCAGGGGAGTACACTTTCTTTGACCTTCCTTTTCTGGCTGACAGACCTGTAGAAGCCCTTCTTGTTATTCTTTGCATCCCTTGCCAAGTTCAGCCCCAGCTGCACCTTGGCCTTCCTGACCCCATCCCTACACAACCGGGCAGCATCCCTATACTCTTCCTAGGATACCTGTCCCTGCTTCCACTGCCTGTGCATTTCCTTCTTGCCCTTTAGTTTGACCAGCAGGTCTCAACTCAGCCATGCTGGTCTCTTGCCTTCTTTGCCCAACTTCTTACACCTGGGGACTGAGAGCTCTTGTGCTCTGTGGAAAGCCTCCTTAAAGATCTGCCAGCTCTGTTCTGCTCCCTTGTCCCTGAGGGCAGTTTCCCAGGGGGTCCTATTGACTAACTCCTTGAAGAGCTGGAAGCTTGCTTTCCTAAAATTCAGGGTCCTGACCTTACTCTTCACCTGACCCATATCCCTCAGGACTGTGAACTCCACCAGCACTCCCTCACTACAAGAAAGACATGGAGGGGCTGGAGCGTGTCCAGAGAAGGGCAACGAGGCTGGTGAAGGGTCTGGAACACAAGTCCTATGAGGAGCGTCTGAGGGAACTGGGGGTGTTTAGCCTGGAGAAAAGGAGGCTGAGGGGAGACCTTATCGCTCTCTACAACTACCTGAAAGGAGGTTGTAGAGAGATGGGGGTCGGACTCTTCTCCCTAGTAACAGACAACAGGACAAGAGGAAATGGCCTCAAGTTGCGCCAGGGGAGGTTTAGATTGGACATTCGTAAAAATTTCTTCACTGAAAGGGTTGTCGGGCATTGGAACAGGCTGCCCAGGGAGGTGGTGGAGTCCCCATCCCTGGAGGTATTCAAAAGACGTTTAGATGAGGCCCTAAGGGATATGATTTAGTGGGGGACTTGGTAGTGATAGGTTAATGGTCGGACCCGATGATCTTGGAGGTCTCTTCCAACCAAAACAATTCTATGATTCTATGATCACTGCAGCCCAGGCTGCCTCCAATCTTGACATCATTGATTAGCTCACTTGTGTTGGTGACCATCAGGTCCAGTATAGCATCCCCTCTGGTGGGGCTGTCTATTACCTGGCTTAAAAAGTTATCCTCAGCGCACTACAGGAGACTCCTGGGTTGCCTACAGCTCGCCGTGCTGCTATTCCAGCAGATGTCAGAGCCATCCAGAGGGACCTGAATAAGATCGCGAGGTGGGCCCGGGTGAACCTCATGAGGTTCAACAAGGACAAATGCAAGGTCCTGCAGCTGGGTCAGAGCAACCCCCAGTATCAACACAGGCTGGGGGATGTAGGGATTGAGAGCAGCCCTGCCAAGAAGGACTTGGGGGTACTGGTGGATGAAAAGCTGGACATGAGACAGCAATGTGCACTCGCAGCCCAGAAAGCCAACTGTATCCTGGGCTGCATCAAAAGAAGCGTGGCCAGCAGGTCGAGGGAGGGGATTTTGCCCCTCTACTCTGCTCTGGTGAGACCCCACCTGGAGTACTGCATCCAGCTCTGGGGCCTCAGCACAGGAAAGACATGGACCTGCTGGAGTGAGTCCAGAGGAGGGCCACAAAAATGATCCGAGGGCTGGAGCACCTCTCCTATGAAGACAGGCTGAGAGAGTTGGGGTTGTTCAGCCTGGAGAAGAGAAGGCTCCAGGGAGACCTTATTGCGGCCTTTCAATATTTAAAGGGGGCTTATAGGAAAGATGGGGACAAACTTTTTAGCAGGGCCTGTTGTGATAGAACAAGGGGTGATGGTTTTAAACTAAAGGAGGGGAGATTTAGACTAGATATAAGGAAGAAGTTTTTCACAATGAGGGTGGTGAAACACTGGCACAGGTTGCCCAGAGAGGTGGTAGATGCCCCATCCCTGGAAACATTCAAGGTCAGGCTTGATGGGGCTCTGGGCAACCTGATCTAGTTGAGGATGTCCCTGCTCATGGCAGGGGGGTTGGACTAAATGACCTTTAAAAGGTCCCTTCCAACCCAAACCATTCTATGTCGGGGTGGTTGAAGTCCCCCAGCAGGACAAGAGCCTGTGAGAGCGATGCCCCCTGTAACTGGAGCAAAAAGGCTTCATCAATACCCTCCCCTTGATCAGGCAGCCTGTAGTAGACCCCCAACCACAAGGTTCCCTTTGTTGCCTCTGTCTCTGATTCTTACCCATAAGCTTTCAACCTGCTCATGGATGTTCTTCAGAGACAGCTCCTCACACTCTATCCATTTCTTGACGTAGAGGGCAACGCCTCCGCCCCTCCTTCCTCGCCTGTCCCTTCTGAACAGCCTGTAGCCATCGATAGCCGCACTCCAGTCATGGGATTCGTCCCACCAAGTTTCAGTAATGGCAACTAGGTCATAGCTTTCTAGCAGCATGGTGGCTTCTAACTCCTCCTGTTTGTTACCCATGCTGTGGGCATTAGTGTAAAGGCCCTTCAGCTGGGCTGTCGGCCATATCACCTTCATGGAGGAACACCCCTTAGTTCCTTTGAGGTCTTTCACTGGTGTTTCCCTATTGGCTCCAATTACCTCAGGAGCCCCTGGCTCCTCTCCATAAGTCTTCAACTGTGCTGCAGCGTAGCCAGCACATCTCGGAGCAACAGGCTGAGGGCCCTCACTAGCATCCCGTCCCTCAAACCTTGGCATGTCATCCCACAGCTTGTCACAGGCAAGCCTGATATTATCCCCCTCCCCCTTCAAGTCTAGTTTAAAGCCCTGTCAATGAGCCCCGCTAGCTCGTGGGCAAAGACCCTCTTCCCCCTTTGAGAAAGGTGAACCTCATCTGATGCCAGCAAGGCTGGTACCATGTAGGCCATCCCATTGTCGAAAAACCCACAATTGTGATGGTGACATCAGCCACAGAGCCACGTATTAATAGGCTGGGCCCATCTGTTTCTTCCAATGTTGCTGCCCACAACTGGAAGGAGAGAAGAAAAAATAACCTGTGCTCCAGATTCCCTTACGGACCGTCCCAAGGCCCTGAAGTCTCTTTTGATCACCCTTGGACTACGTGTTGTGGCTTCATCGCCACCCACATGGAACAGCAGTAATGGGTAATAGTCCAAGGGCAGTACCAGACTAGCAGGTTTCCTAGTGATGTCCTTAACCCAGGCCCCAGGGAGGCAGACGACTTCCCTACAAGGAGGGGCTGTCTGGCATATAGGACCCTCTGTTCCCCTCAGAAGGGGGTCACCTACAACTATAACCCTTCTTTTCTTCCTTGTGGAGGTGGTCATGATACGAGGGGTAGGCTTTTCTGACCTCAGCAACACCTCTGGTGTAGATGGACCATCATCCACATCCTCCATTGACTGCCCTTCCACATCCAGAGCCTCATACCTGTTGTACAGAGGCACCTGGGAAGGCGAGGTGGGCAAGGAGGGGGTTCGCCTGCTGCCCCAAGCATGGACTTGCCTCCCTTCACTCCTTTCCTTTAAGCTACTGCCTTCAGCCTGGCAGGGCGAGGATACAGGATCCCCTTGATCTTGGGTGTTTTCTGGTGGCTGTCCCTGTTTCTGTCTCAGGGAGGCCAGAGCATGGTTCCACCAGTCTCTCTCTTTCTCAGACTCCCTGATACTCCTCAACCTTTCTACCTCCTCCCATAGCTCTGCCACCAGGCTGAGCAGATCATCCACCTGCTCACACCTCACACAGCTGTTCCCACTACTGCCATCCGTGACCAGTGAAGGACTCTGGCCCGAGGAGACCTGCAGCCTGAGACCTGCACGGCTGCATGTTTCCGTGGGAGCTCTGTCTGGGTTGCCACATCCATTCTGGTGAGCGCAGAGGCCGTGGCTTTTTGCCGGGTGGACACCATACCTGGGCTCCTGCCGAGAGGGCGAGGACCACCACCTGAACTCACCTCCTGAGCCGGTAGGGTGACTGCGCCCTTCCGCGCGAACTGCCGCGCCGCGCCGTTTGCCCGCTCTGTTCACAGTGCTCCTGGTCGCTGGCGCTCCCCAGGCTGCTTTTTGTAGGCGTGGGGGGTGGCCGCCGTTGCTCTGGCAATGCCCAGGCCTTGTCAGCATCTGCCTGGAGAGCTGCCGGCTCCTGGCAGGTCTCCCCGCTGCCCTGGCAGTTCCCTGCCTCGGGAAACCCCCTGTGCGCCAAGATCTGCCGCTCCGCTGCGGGTCGGACTGGTTTTGGAGCAGCTCCCCTCGACGACTGAGGTCAACCCCTGGGGATTTTTTTTCTATTCTCTCCCCCTTCCCACTGCGGGGGTGGGGAGGTGAGCGAGCAGCTGTGTGGTGCTTGGTTGCCAACTGAGGTTAAACCACAATACTTCATTACGTTTGCTATGTGCAAGCAAAAGAAGTCCAAAACCGGTAGTACAAATACTTCATGTTTCATGAGAGATACTTGAACAAAAGCTGACAGAATTAGGAGTGAGAACAACTGCATTTAAATTTAAAATGGGAACAACTGAGAGTCATTTCAAAATGCTTCATTAAATAGCTAGATGGCCTGTTGTTTTTTAAACTTCACTTTTTCATACAAAAAAATACTTATAAACAGCATTGGTCCTTTACTAAATGGATATGGCTCTTCATATTAACACAGAAAATCCACACATAGTTTGTAAATATTTCTGTTTTGTTTTTAGGGAAACAGATCATATTTAAAGTGACGATGAGTTTCCACTACAGCAGTTACTGAAGATGTTACAGAGCAGTTACTAAAGTCAGAACATTGTTACTCAGCAGGTCAATACACCTCTTACCAAAAAGTTTTGGAAGAACTGACTGAAAAGCCCCTCCTACCTTATAAGTCTTGAAATATAAAAAAAAAAAACCCCACCCAAAAAAAAGATGGGAATGGGATGAGGGAGAAATTGCATACCAAAAGTTATGCAGTTACAACAGTTATAATGGTTTCATTTATAAATGCAGCAGTTTTGAGGAACTAGACTTCTGCTAAGAAACTGATTTGGTGTCATACAACAAACAAACATAGCACACATTAGAGTTCTTTAAGCACTAAGTATTAAATTACATAAGAGAGAGTCCTCAGACAGCTCTGTTTCTAATAGGATCCCAGTGATACCCCCGTCCTGATAAGAAACTTAAGTATCTTTGCCTACAAGATAGAAGAAAAATCTAAAATTATTACTGACAATACCTGTAGGTGACACAAAAGCTGTGAAATGGTAAATTAAGAAGAGGATATGATGATGTGAAGTAATTGGAATAACCTGTAAACCAGGAACAAGCAGAGACTGTGCTTCTGAATACAGTTAAATGTAAGGTTAACTATACAGGAATAGAGAAAGCAGGTTGCAAAAGATGAATGAACCCACCCTGAAAAGCAATTATTTTGAAGAATATTTTAGTTATGGTAGATAGTCATCTAAACATGAATAGTCTGACGCCACGACTAAATAGGTTGTTGTATTCCTTGTACAAATCTCAACAGTGACGTCTCAACTAGCCGAAGAGAAATTTTACTTCTGTACTTGTAGCAAAGAATATATACGCCTCAGTGTTCATTTCTCATTGTCTGTAATTCAGAAGTAATGTTGGAAAGGATTAAAAAGAGAACTATAAGAATGATTAAAGGATTCAAAAATTCACCCTACAGTTAGCATTAGGAAATCAATTCATTTAGCTTCATAATAGATACAAAGATTAATGAGTATCTTGGTCTCAGTTTCTAAGTGTCCATGGGTCAGATATCTAATATCAGAGGTCAAAATAGACAAGATATAATAACAAGTGACTAGAAACAAATCCTGGACAAATCCAAGCTAAGAACAGGGACGATGGTTTTTTTACAGGGGAAAGTTATTTTTTATAATATACCAAGAATTGTTCAAGTACCTCCATCTCTAAGAGTTTTTAGCTCAAGACTGCATTTTTTGTCCTAAAATTAATGGTCTTGGTCATACATTTCCTATTTGAAGGAAAAAAAAAAAAATCACAGAGTCTTCTTTTCTCTTATAGGTTCATATATATCACAAAAGCTTTTATACAAGTGAATTCATACACCCACATCGACTCTCTAAAAGCCAATGGGCAGGTGAATGCTCAACACCTTTAAATAGTGGACCACAAGTTCAGCTACTTGCCACTGTAGAAGATTAACCCTCAGGCATTCACATTCACTCTCTCCCCTCCCCCACAGAACCTGCTGAAGATGCATAAGCCATTCCTTTGTTTTCAGCACTGTGGCAGGTTGACCCTGGCCAGCAGCTAAGCCCCCACCCAGTCACTTGCTCACTCCCCCCACAGCAGGATGAGTAAAGGAATCAGAAGAGCAAAAGCTGAAAACTTGTGGATCAAGATAAAGACAGTTTAATAGGTGAAGCAAAAGCCACACGTGCAAGCAAAGCAAAAAGAGGAATTAATTCACTACTTCCCATCAGCAGGCAGATGTCCAGCCACTTCCTGGAAAGCAGCTCCTCAGCATGTACAACGGTTATTTGGGAAGACAAATGCCATAACCACAAACATTTCCCCCCTTCCTCCTTCTTTCCCAGAGGTTTTATTGCTGAGCATGACATCATATGTTATGGAATAGCTGTCCTGTCTGTGTCCCCTCCAAACTTCCTACCCCTGCCCCCACTTATTCACTTGGGGGGGGGCAGAGTGGCAAGAAAAAGAGAAAATCTTGACACTGTGAAAGAACTGCTCAGCAATAGCCAAAACATTGGTGATATCAACACTGTTTTAGTCACAAATACAAAACACAGCACCACACAAGCTGCTATGAGGAAAATTAACTCCATCCCAGCCAGACCCAGTACAAGCATTTAATTTTTGTTGCTAGTATTGCCCTAGTTTATGAGATGAAGTGGCACACATAGTGCTTAGTAAATCCAGTATTAGAGTGAAAAAAAAAAAAGGTCCCATATTAGATGCTCAGTTTCCCAAGCCTGATAGGTTCCTAAAAGTACAAGGAATGATGACATCTTTCCCAACTTTTATACATTTGAGTTTTTCTCACCTTATAAGTTAGCATTGGCTGCTACGGAAGCCTTCTGTCTTTCTGGCTGACTCCCATTTAACCAGAACCATGGGCTGAAATAGTTTCAGGCATTCTTATCCAACATTCTCTATCATGAGCAAGAGAATTAACATTCAGATTAAAGACTTAAGAGATGAAATACTCTCACAAGCATAGATTGGGAGAGGAGTGGCTGGAGAGCAGCCCTGCAGAAAGGGATCTGGGGGTGCTGGTTGACAGCAGGCTCAACAGGAGTCAGCAGTGTGCCCTGGCAGCCAAGAGGGCAAACCGCATCCTGGGGTGCATCAAACACAGCAGAACCAGCCAGTCAAAAGAGGGGATTATCCCGCTGTATTCAGCGTTGGTGCGGCCTCACCTTGAGTACTGTGTGCAGTTCTGGGCCCCACAATTTAAGAAGGATGTGAAGGTCCTTGAATGCGTCCAGAGGAGGGCAACAAAGCTAGTGAAAGGGATGGAGGGCATGTCCTACGAGGAGCAGCTGAAGACTCTGGGTTTGTCTAGTTTGGAGAGAAGGAGGCTGAGGGGCGACCTCATTGCTCTCTACAGCTTCCTGAGGAGGGGAAGTGGAGAGGGAGGCGCTGAGCTCTTCTCCCTGGGATCCAGGGACAGGACGCCTGGGAATGGTTCAAAGTTGCATCAGGGGAGGTTCAGACTTGACATTAGGAAACGTTTCTTTACTGAGAGGGTGGTCAAACACTGGAACAGGCTTCCTAGAGAGGTGGTCGATGCCCCAAGCCTGTCAGTGTTTAAGAGGCATTTGGACAATGCCCTTAACAACATGCTTTAACTTTTGGTCAGCCCTGAATTGGTCAGGCAGTTGGACTACATGATCACTGTAGGTCCCTTCCAACTGAAATATTCTATTCTTAAATTTAGCTTGGAAAAAAACAAAACAAAAAAACAACCAAACAAAAAACCCTCCCACATTTATGTTGTTCCTGGAACTTCCCCAGTAACTTTTAAAACTTTCCAAACTGTAGTATCACTTAGACTCATGCCCTTCAGTATTAATGTATCTCATTTCTTTGCACAGGGTTAACACAATACTTAAAGCCTGCTGCACACTTACTTCTTTGATCTTAAGAACACCGTATATATGGCTTCACAGTATTTCCTACATTCAAGTCCTTCCTCAGTTTTGATATTGCTTTCTTGCTCTTGATTCTTGCTAGTCAGACTTTTTAAATAAGTAGAGCAAATAAGAGGTGAATGTTGAAAAACTTCCCATAATTTTATTAGCAACAGCTGTTCATACAGTCTTGTTCAAGTACGAGAACACATCTTTCCTGAGTGTTATTCCATTCAGCAGAGCAAGAAACACACATCTACCTTATAATGCTATTTTCACACCTTCCTGGGATTAATTTTGCAGAGATTGTCATATTACTTCAAAAGAAATGCTATCCCTTATGAAATTGCCATTGCCTTTATATACCAACAAAAATAATTTGAAGTAGCTAAAACCACAGAATTATTTCTTAACATTACAATATATACCCAAAAGTCCCTTCTCAAGAGATTCCTCTGTTCAGCATATATGTTTCTCTCTTGTATGAATTCAATATTGTTTTTAATGGGAAGTACAAGTTTGGAGTCCATTGGCTTTTTGACATATGAGCAAAATTAAGTTAGTCAGAATTCTTTGACTATTGAGGTTCTAAGCTAATTTCCATTAACTACAGTAGATCACTTCTAAAGACGAAGGAAAATCAAAACAAACAAACAAAAAAAAAACAATCCACAAAAAAATCCTTTATAAGGGCTGAAAATAAAATATTCCTTTATCATGCATTAAAAAAAAAAAATGCTCTTTCCCAGCAAATGTGAAATCATGATATTACATTGATATCAAGATGATGATTCATGTTTTCCTCAAAACTAATTATTTTTATATATGGATGTATATGTCTATATATAATACAATATATCAGTGTTTGTCATCCAGAATCAAATTAGATAACCTTAGAAACAACTTCTCTAAAGTAAGAGATACTTACCAATCTAGTTTCAACACACATCATCAAGATATATATCAGTATTTGTTTGTTTTCTAATCATAAATACATAGTGTTGTAACTACCTAAAATTATTTTCAAGTGTTCAGTGCGAGTATAAGTATGGATCAATACAAGATAATAAGAAAAGGTTGTGATGCTCTTTCAAAATAGTTAAGTTTTCTGCTTTAATGAAGAGCAAAGAAAATAGCCAATTAGAATATACTATCCAATATCAGCATTTTTGAATTGTGTACATAAAACTGAAACACACATAGTATCAGTTTACCTACTTATATAAGTAGAGGAGACTGTCTATTTGCATAGGTATTTCAGATTACAGCAGGGAAGGAAGATTCATTGTTGGCTTGATGGGCCCACTTCCTCTTCAAGTTTTTTTTAAGTCTAAGTCTTTGCTAATTCACTGAGTTCTGCACACAAATCTTTCATTCAGCTAACACAGGTACAAAAAAAAAAAAATACATATATATATCCTGTAGGTTCGGAGAACAAAAAAAAAAAAAGGCTTCCAGTTAAGACTAGTTGCAATTCATGCTAAATTCAAATGGTTTACCTCCCACCTGTTTCCTTTGGTAACATATAGAGAATGAAAGGATACTCATATTTGAAACCTTGCTTCACTGACTCATCTGCTATTTCAAACAAAAAGAACACCTTTGCCTTAAGAGCCATGTTTTGCACATGTCACAATACCTGCAAGCATGATACAAAATACAAACACACTGTCAAGCCCTCCCAATACTTAATTTTGCCAAAGCTTACAGATATATAGACATAGATAGCAAGATATTGCTAATTATTTTCTTAGATACTCAAGATACTTTCCTGATGAGAAAATAATGCATAACATAAGTATATACAGTGTACAGGCATAGTATGTCCAGTAGTGAAGGTTTATGGCTACAATCTTAACATTTAGGCCCAAACATTGCTTTCTGAGACCAGGCAAAACTTCCACTGATGACAGTCAAAATAATATACATAGAAAGCTAGAGCACATGGCTCTTACTACTTAACAATAAATACGTACATACGTGCTTAAAACACAAGCATGCAGAATACTGTACATTGTTTGATACATACCAATATAAAACACTAAAAACCTCATTTTTTTCATACTATAACAATAAATGTTTTCACAACAACAAACAACAGATGGATATTAACAACTTTATGCTCTGGAGAACAATCATAAGGTTTTACAAAATGTTCAGTAGTAATGAAATCCAGAAGAATTTGAAAAATGTAGGAGATGAAAACCAAATTCAGTGGAAGACTGAATTTGTTCCAAAGTACCTTAAACATTACAGCCAAGTTGTGCTAGCTGAACTATTACTATGTCTTTGTAATACACTTCAGTGCATATGTTAGAGTTCTCACTTTTTAGAATTACAGATACTTTGCTTAATTTTTAGAATAGATTAGAACAGGACAATGATGTTCAATGCAGTACCTAAAAGTGGTATTTTAATTTCTAATCATGGAGAGGGTTTATTTTTTAACTAATAATTTAAAATAATCTTACCATGCAAAAAAAAGTTTTCCAGAAATTACTTTCAGCATTTTAAACTCTTTGATCCCATGAGAAATAAAAAGATATCACTATTAATACACAAGAAGGGTGTACACAGCATAGTGTGTTTCACACAGTAACAGTAACCTACACAGTTAGGAGGGAAATATTTCACTTTGAAAGGAAGCACTATAATTTCTACAAGTTAAGGTAGAAAAAAAAAAATCCTCTTTTCTGACCCAGAATTTTTTCTTTATATTTGCTACATATGTGCATTTGTATGTATGTCTAATTTTTAAACAAGAAAAAAAATGTGGCATAGATATGCTCATTTGTTCCTTAAAACCTTTTGAGTTAATACCTTTTACTTTGCACTTGCAACAAGTTCAAAGAGCACACATGGTCAATTAACACAGCTCAGCTTAAGCTGTGTTCTCTCCTTATGATCAAAAGGATATACCTTTGTCCCATGTTCAAAGGCCTTTAACCCATTTAGGCTTCTAAGTTCAACAACACTTTTCAAAGTGAGACTGAAAAGTTGGCACTTTTGAAAAAAGTTTGCCTAACATTTACATAAAATAAAGTTAAGCAATACTGCTACTTTAAGTTTTGAGGGACAAAGATATGTAATGGGACAGTAGAGGTCAAGTCAATTAAAAAAATGGATGACTTTAAGCAATTTCAGACATTTATGTTCCCAGTCTCACCATTTTAATTATTATTTTCCTATTTTTAAAATGGTTTTGTCCATCTCAACCATATGAATGACTCAAACAACACAAACTTAAGAACTGAACAAATGACTATGCTGGGGGAAGCAGTGAGAGTGACTGAAAGAAGTACTGTCAGATACCTAAGAGAAACCCGCTAATTAAAACAAATGTTTAGAAAGTTTTGTTGTGGGGGCTTTTCTTTTTTTTTTAATAAATTGAAACTTGAATCTCTATCCAACCCCATGACTTCAACAGTGGTTCACTGCTATACTGCATTTTACAAGATGAGATCATTAACTGTTAAACGGCCGCACATGCACAAACACTTTCAATCAAATATATGACTGAGGTTGACAAAGTACAATATGAAAAATGTATACACAATAACAATTTCTATACTGGTTTCTACTCAAATACAGATATGCTATGAAGTATGAAGCAGAACGTTTACCTCTCTTGGTTTCTCCTACATCATGCTTACATCTTCAGAAGCATGGTTTATACTGATACTGATATATGCAGAAAACATTCATATAAGCAATCAGTGAGTTTTCTCCAAAGCTTTCTAAGTGATGGCTTCTTATCTATTTGCTCTGAAAACACCTTATTTCATTTGGTCTAAAGTAATGCCACAATTAGGCCCTAATCTACCATTACCTATCCATACACTTAATGTTACCAGTGGGTGGATCTTATAAAACAATACAAGTTCTGCACTACTGATTGTAGAACCAAATCTCTGAATTCCTTCTCTGGGTGGTATATGTTGGTATCATTCAATAAGTTTCATGCATTTTTTTAAAACTTGGGAGAAACCTCTAGCATTACTGCAAGAAAACCAGGAAATGCAGAAACAATTTGGACCTGAGTAACAAGTCAAATGTCAACTACCTCTCCTGTAGCAAATGTATAGAGTATAATTATACTCTAACATCCATAAAATTAAACAAATGCAAGCTATCTGTCCTCTATTTTATCTTGGTTTTGGATCTTGAAATAGCCACAGCACACACTTCCATCAACCAAAAATTAGGCCAAAATAAGACAGAACGTTATTACTGGTAGCATCGTATCTGTCTCCACCCCTCCTTTTTCCACATCACTTAAGGATCCCAATATCTTTCTCCATATACAGAAGACCAACTATTATTTAAAGTACAAAATAACACGTTCATAAGCAAGCATTAAAATAAATTCTGACTTCCTTTCAATTCTCCTTACCTTTTTAATAAGGCAGTTTATTCCTCCAATATAAATCATTACTTTCATGTACATGACCCAAGACAAAAGTCTTTGGCATAAACACCCCACATCCACTTGGAACATTCCCATTCGTCCACACACCAAACACTGGTGCAGACATATTTCAAGGCCTGCTAGTCTAAGGCAGAAGCTGTATTACCACAAGAACTACACAATGTAGTAGAGCACATCAGATATAGACAAATGTATTTTAATTCAAAAGGCTTATTTTAACACAAGCCAAATTCCTATTAAACAAACATTGCCTTTGCACACTTGTGGCTCCAAAATAACAACCTCTATTTTAATTAAAGAGAAATGATACAATAGATTTTATTTCCTGAACAGTGGGTGGATTCCAAAGGTATTAATGATCCTGTTATCCTCCAGCATACTTAAGATTACTCTTCAGCTTCATGAGTGCATCTGGGTCTTTATGGTTTCTTTCTCCTTTTACTTTAAAAATCAGTCTACAATCTGGGCATAAGCCCCTTATCCCAGTTTGCTTCATTAAATAAAAAATCACAATTAAGAAAATGCAATCGGTGACCCAACAACCTTTCCAAGGCTCACAGAACAATGCAGATATTAAAGCCTGTCACCATCAATCTGCAAAGCAACTCCCCCTGCAAGTTCTTTCATTAATCTGCTTCCTTACCATCGCTCTCCTACACCCATCATCGCCGATATTCCCCCAAAACCCCCTCACTCACCAGCCATCCTTTCCCTCTCCATTTTGGAAGACCGAGTTCCCTACCATATCAAACCCACTCATAGGAACCAGTTATTTACCCAGCTACAAGCGCCTCGGCGAAGCCTGCACATGGGCGCGCACACACAACGCGGCGGCAGAGGAACGACGAGCGGGTCACCGCCGCCATCGCCACGGCCGCCCCGCGGCGAAGGTGGCGAGCGCCCGGGGGAAACCGAACCGACCGCGCCATGTAACGCACCGGTGGGGCCAGCCAGAGGGAGCCCGGGGCGGCGATGTCTGGGCTGCACCCTCAGCGGCACTTAAGGCATGTGTGCCGACGGCGGTCCGCACTCACCCAGCAGCAGCAGCTTCAGTTCCCGACGGGCGTCCCGCTTGTCCCGGCGCAGCTGCCGCTCGATCTCGTCGTTGATCCGCCGGGCTTCCTTGGCTTCCTCGCTCAGGCAGCACGCCATGATGGACTCCAAAGTCATTCTTCCTAACTGGTTCAGACACAACCCCCACCCCCCACCCTAAAAACGCGCGCACACACACACACACCCCACCAGAGCACCAGCCCTGGGGGACACAGATGCTCTCTGCCCGGGAGCCCCCACCCGGGCACTGCAGGGCAAGCGCAGAGAGCTGCCTCGATGCCACACACGGGCAAGGAGAAAGAGAGGGGGCCCCCAGCAGCACAGATCCCCTGTTCCCTGCCTCTAATAGTCGCCGCTTCCAACTCCTCCTCTCGTCTAAATTATGCACCAAGCAACATGAAAACATCCACCATAGCAGCCGCGGCGGCAGCAGTGCTATCTAGGCGAGCCAAACTGCTCGGCACAGACACCCCTCTCCCTCCTTCTCTCACCGCTACCTCTGCAACCAACACAGTCCCCGAGTGTCCCTCGCAAACTACACCCCCACCGCCCTCCGAAGTAACCACCCCCCACGGAAATGCTAATGGCCGCTAATCCCTCCCCCCCTCACACACACTTCCCTGTTGCTCCCTCTATCCTAAAGCGAGAGTTCGGCTCCTCCGAAAGTGAGCAAGCCCGCCGCCGCCCGGTAATCTCAGCGTGCGCCTGGCGGGAGAACTTCCTTACGGTAGACCTTTCTTTCAGGCACGGTCGCTCGCCCCTCTCGCGGGGAGAGCTGCTGCCGAAGAGCTGTCGCGGCTCGTTCCTGCCCTGACAGTAAGAAAGAGAGAGGGGGCGGGTAGAAAGGGAGCCACCAGAGAGGAAGAGAAGGCAGGCAGAGACTAGGGCATGCACACCGTGAGCCCAGCTCGCCGGGCTTTGCAATGGCTTGGCTCCGCGGGCGTGGTGAGGCAGAAATATGGCGGACTGTTTCTCCCGCTGCCTCTCCCACTCTTCTCCTGCGCCGCTGCGCGCCGGGAATGAGCGGCTGGTGGAGCCAGGAACTCCCGGGATGTTGCCCCCGACCAAGCCCGGCGCTCGAAGGCCGCCTCTGCCAGGCCCGCAGCCGTCGGGGAGGGGATGAGAGGGGAGGGGAGCGGACGGTATCTCACACCAAACGGCCGCGAGGAACACGGCCTTCTCTTATTTGTCCTGTAGGGCAGATTTTTTTTTTTTTTACATTCTGCACGTTTTATTTGCTTTTGCTACCTTTGATTTTAGTCAATAATGCACATTTTTATCATACCCTTGCATTCTCTTCCTAGAAGAGATGTCTTCGGTTCATAGGGAAAGGGGGAAAATGTAATAATTTACATGAGGGAAGAAGTATCTTCTCCACCTTCAGCTGGAAATTAAAATGTGGGGGATAAAAGTATACTAGACACTAGTAACTTTTTATGCCGGTAATCCTGAAAATGGTATTTGAATAGTTCTGTCATATACAGAAGAAATAAAAGACGTTTACAACCAATAAAAACAGTAGGACACTACCCTTGCTTATAAGAACCTAATATTCTATCATTTCAAGGCATTGGTATATTGCATTTTATATTCTATCGTTGTGACCTTTATTCAACCAATGCTTTTAACTACCATCCTTTTTCACAAACCCAGACCAGCTTGCCTTCAATTCCAGTACTAGAAAGCCTGTCTTTAACATAGTCTTTAGTAGCCCCCAGAGTGATAGCACACAATTTGATGGACATATTAAGTTCTAGTTTTTGTGGATTTGTAAAATATTTCAAAATTCCCACACCTGCCCTACCTTTTCCCACCTCCATATTAAATTAGCTATTTGGGAATGTTGCAAAATCTTCCAGGAAAGTCATAGTAGTCTATTAAGTAGGTAGAGGGGTGCATCACTCCATCTTCTAGTTTCATGTGTGATGTTGTCTCCAGCACCTGTTGTCATCTGTTTTGAAAATCACATGCTCTTTCTTACAACTGTTCATATATGCTGACAATATGAATTAAGTAGAGTCCACCATAAGATGTAAGTCTAAGAGGAAATTAAAAAATGAAAATGTAATAATCAATAGAATAATATAGTTCTCAGTTTTTAGAGCATGAAAATGTCTTTCGTTACTTTAAAAATGCATGATTTTTGTTTAGATCTGTATCGTATTTTTATGTATAATGTATAAAAGCATTTAAGAAAATTTGGAATATTTTTTATGTTTCGTTATTCCAGTAAATGAATATGTGAATTTTATTCTAAATTCTGTAATCCTATTTATTAATCAAAAATGATATTTCAGTAAAAGCATCTTCTTTATTTACCTGATGTGGATTTTTAAATTCATATGTATGTAGGTATATGTATGTATTTATCTGTCTATCTTGTGGTCCCAGATTAATGTGTTAATATTAAATTCAATGATAAAGATTTCTATACATTGAATTACAAATATGCTAAATGTAAAAATGCAAATAAGTAACCAAAGGGGAAAAGATTTTTCTTCATGAAATAAATTCTCAACATATCAGAATTTCCTCCTAAAAGTTGTGGCCCAAAAAGATGAAAATGAGTGTGTGGTGCAGGTTACAAGAACTATTCAATGGATGTACAACTGCTCTGTGCCTGAAACATTGCTGCATTGAGTTCAAGTACACAGCAAACAGCATCTGGCATCAAGTCTAAAGAAAGGATATGAATGGGTCAATGAATTTGCGACATATGGATTAACTGATCAAAATCTCTTCCCAAATTGAGGGCACAGCAGTCCTATGAAAAAACTACATACCTCAAACAATATTGTAACCTTCCCCAGTAGATGAAGTCTGACTCAGCTTTCTTAACCAACTCTTTTACATGCTCAGTGTAGAAGTCATGAACACTGTGTGTACCTCAAATATGAAACTGTCATTTAATTTTGCATTTTTAGTGAGAAAAGACTCCCCAGGGGCCGTAAATTTAATCTGTATGTACCACTCCCATTGACATCACTGGATTCAAAATCACTACTTAATAAATATCTTCAGATTTTTAATGGATGAGCCATGTAGTCCTGAATCAGGCATCAGCTGATAGCCATTACACAGTGTTTTACCCATTTGCTTTGTGACTTAGTGGAAGTTAGAAGAATCCCCATAATGGACAATTATGTGATAATAAACCTATGAGGAAATTTTTTTCAGCCCTCATCTCCATAATGGTTGGCTTTTGTTTTGAAACATGAAACATCCTTTATAAATATTTTATCCTAATAAGAACTGTCAGTAAATGACAGATACAATTATTACCCATACAGATAATTATTATCCATAGATATTATCCATACTGTTACCTAATACTGTACAGATACTTCCTGATAAACCTTCCCTGTAACATTAATAATTTCATATTCCTCTATCCAAGTAGTCTTATGTCTTATAGCAAACCCATTGCCTGCGAGATGTTTTAACGTTTCTCACTGTCACAGGAAATTAAAAGTTAAAAGTGAGACTGTCAGAGGGAGCAAAGTAATGATATTAAACATGCTGCATCTTGAGTATTCTTGCTCATGAGTCAACAAAGACTGGGGAACCACCACTCTATCATCTTTGTATCTTTCTTTGCACTAATCAAGACCAGTCTTTCATTTCTTCCATATACCTAAAGATATTTATTGTTTGAGATATGTTTTCTGTGATGTTTTGAAAGACTGCAACAAGCATCTGAACTTGGTACTCACATGACAGTAAACCAACAGACCATATATAACAACATTGTTGATTTTTATTGTTAGTCAGCATCCCATCTTAAGCAATGGAATATCTTACAAGTCCTTTTTGATTGCCATTGTGCATTAGGAAGATGTTTTCACAGTGCTATGCACAATTATATCTCAGTCTTGAGTGCTTACAGTTAATTTAGAGGCCATCAGTATGTCTGAGTAGAGCAAATTACCCTTCCAGTATGCCTTCCTAATCAGTTTTTTTTAGAAGAACAAATTGTGTCTGCTGGTTGTCTACTGTTAAATGAGTAACATTCAGTATTTGCAATTCCTTTCAACTGAAATAATCAGTTTGTTCCAGTATGTGTTGTTTATGAGTTCCCCAGTGATATTTATTTAGAAGTAAAAGCTATCTGCCAAGGTCCTAAGGTATAGACTAATGACTAAGAAAGGGTTAAAAATAGTATTTGTTAATTTGTTGACAATGCAAAGCAGAAAGGAAAAGAAAATACACACAAGAGAAACTATCAGAAGGGGATTGCTTGCCAGGCAAGTATATAGCCTCACTCATATGTTGTGCATAGAGCTGGATTCAGTACACCGCAGATGTATCCTACATATCTTTCTGACTATATAGAACATTTGAAAGAAGGAAAGTTTGTGTATGTATATGTGTGTGTGTAAAAAACTAATGGGAGGTTTTATTTCTTGAAGAACGTTTAAATCCTGTTACAACTTCCCTCACTTGTAAAGATTAAGACAGTTTGAGAGCATTTAGGCAGAACCTCCCGGGTGTTATTGATGTGCCTCCCTCGGGGCGACAGCGGTGCCCCTGAGCGCTCCTCTCTGAGGGAGGAGAAGGGAAGCCAGCCTCCACGGAGGGACGTCCCTGAGGAAGGTCCACGCCCCTGCGGCGCTGCTGCAGCTCCACCTGCCGGCTGGAAGGCATGCCACCGCCCTGCACAGCCCGACTCCCCTGCCCACCCGGATTACCCCTGGTGAGCCCGCGCTACACCAGCCGGGGGAGAAGGAGGGAGAGACAACGGTGCCCAGAGTACGCACGGCGATCCTGCCCTTTTCCTGTTCCTTCTTTGACATGGGAATAGTAACTTAACCCTCCATCCCTCTCTCAAGGACCCTTATGATGTTGTTATCATTGCTTTTCAGTTCAAGTCCTGAGCGCGGTGAGAGTTAGTTCTCCTCGGCTTCACGTGGGGAATGGCACCTTTGTGCTGTTCACCTCGCATCATGCTGTATCTGTCCCGGGCAACCAACAGAGGGCGCATTGCCATATTGGCTTACTGTGACATACTTCTAGAAACTGCGCCCTGTAGCCAAGAGAAAATCCTCTGTAAAATGTCTCCTTATGGCCTGGTATTTCTCTTCTGGTGTCTCTGCTGAAGAGAGGTAGTTTGAGGTCAGGACAGTATAAAGTCTTGTCCACAGCTCGATTTTCCTCTGGCTCAAGAGTGTAGAGAGAGGCTGATGAGAAGGGAAGGTGCCATGGCAACTGCAGGGGCAAGAGAGACATGGAGGCCTGGTGCCAGGCTCTGTGTGTGAGATGGCTCCTGTGGGCAACAGGCTCATGAATTCGTGAAGTAACTGTCGTGGTTTAAATCCAAATGGTAACCGAATACCACGCAGCCGCTCGCTCACTCCCCCCCATCCCCGGTGGGGTGGGGAGGAGAATCGGAGAGAAAGGAAAACTCACGGGTTGAGATAAAAGCAGTTCACCAGGACAGCAAAGGAAAAATATAAAAATATATTAATAATGATAATAATATATATAAGGATAATAGAATATATAAAACAAACGATGCACAATTTCTCACCACCCGATGACCGATACAGCCCGTCCCGAGCAGCAGGCAGGGAGCAGGGATATTCCCCCCCCCCAGCTATCCCAGAACAGCAAGTTCCAGAGAGAGCAGGTGAGGGAACAAACAGCTGAATGAACAAACGAAAAACAAAAAGGAAAAAAAAAAACAGGGAAACAAAAAGCAACCCGAAGGGAAGCTTAAGGATTAAGGCAAGTTAAGGGTCTCCAAAGCCTAGTGGCCCACCGACTGACCCTCACTTATCCCGGGCATGATGTCTCTGGTATGGAATACTCTCTTTGGCCAGTTTGGATCAACTATTCTGGCTCTGCCTCTCCCAAGTTTTTGCACCTGCACATTAGCAAACCTGGGAAACTGCAAAATGTCCTTGGTCATTTAGCAGCAACCAACAACATCAGTGTACTGTCACCATTCTTCTCACACTAAATCCAAAACACAGGAGCTGCTGGAGACAAAACTAGCTCCGTCCTGGCCTAAACCAGGACACTATGCAAGCAAAGTGTTCTAGATGGGATCAAGTACTTATAGCACAGAATGCATTATATGTAACTATAAAAATAAAGTGATCACCACTACAGCAACACTGGAAGTCAAAATATTTCTATATTGTTCTGCCCAAATAATTCTGTAGCTGAGTAAATCATAATTGGATACTCTTGGTGTGATTCCAGCAGATATCACACACTATCATTACAGTTTTAGGTATCATTCAACACCACAAATAAAAGAGATGATAACTAAGAGAGTTTGCCATCAGCAAAAGATTTAAATGGACAATGTGTTTTAGTTCTCTCACATTTATATTTGTATTTTCACCTGGTTGTCTTAAAGGGAAACACTTTCCTGATTAGCAAACATTAAAACAAAAGGACATAAATTGAAAAAAAATCAGTATAAAAAGTAATTTGTTTGTGAATGCAAACTGACAATTCATAGCTAGGAAACTATGCAAATAACTCTTTCCGCAGAATTTCCATACACATAGCATTAGAGTATGTAAAATCATGAGTCAGCATGATATTTTTCCAGTAAATATCAATACAAAATAATTACTGTCCTTAGTGTAATAGGACTTCTTACAATTGTCTTTTCCACAATGTATAATTCAAACCCAAATTCACTGCAAGAATTTGGAAGTTTCAGTAGTGAATCCTGTACTGTGTATATGCTTTATAACCTGTATTAATAGGAGCATCAAATATCTTTTGCACATTGCTAACAAATGTCTTAATGGAAAATAAAAGGAAATGTCTGTCATGATTGAGTGATAAGTGACATGAGGATAAAAATTGTGACCTGGTCAATTGCATTTTGGGATAGGCAATTAAATGCTTTTTACAGCTATGTATAATTTTATAAAATGATAACAGAAATCCATCAGGAGATTGATTCCAGTCTTTATTATTTTAAACTGAGTGCAGAGAAGGATCTTAAGATGACTAATCAATGTCTTCCTCTAAATGGAAATATAGTAACAATGGAGATATCTTTCTCTCTTCATGTGAGAATCTATTAAAAAAGCATGTTATACTAAGAATAAATGGTCCTCCATAAGTCTTATGTAAGGCCATCAGAAATACTTGAGAAAAATACAGTTCCTACAAGTGTATTTAAAATAGTGGAGAAAACTTAGTTAGAGGGCAATAGCACATAATTGGCTTCCATTTGTGCAGGAAGTGAGGCAGTTGGATACTGAAGTAAAAATGTGGGTTGTATTGTAAACCTCTGTTTATATTAGAGATAGCCAGTTAGTATGTTGCCTAAACCAGTATGGGATGATTTCTGAACCTGAACACAGGTAGAAATTGAAAAATTGTCATGCCTGAGATGCACAGCTAACTATAGTATTACAGTGATTACTGTCAATTAACCAAATTCCTCTGGCATTGAATATAGATTGTGTTCTCTTCTCTTAAGGAAAAGAATGAAGACTGGTGAATCTATAATAATACTTGAAAGAATTATGGAAATTCATTAGTGGGGAAACATGACTGGAAACATGACTGCTTTCATTTGTCTGAAGAGACTGAGAGAAAAGAAACTTTTCAACACTTGCAAAATGATGCTTTGGACATATATAGAGTGCTGTATAGAGTGCTAAGATGGTTTAAATACACATTTGAATAAAACCTATTTATTACTCTGGTGTGGGTATAACAATGAAGCAGGCACTCAGGGTGCTGTATTTCCACTTCCTAATCTGTTTACATTTTGAATTGTGGATTTGCATTACTGTATATAGGATCTGAAGAAAAATACTCTGAAATCTTGTTTTTATTTTGGTGCTGATATATCTAAAGAGACTGCAAAGAGTGAGTTTTAAACTCCAAATTAAATAACGTTTAATGGAATTACAGCTTCTCTTTGAAAAGACTTGGAAATTTTCAGAAAAAAACAGTGGCTAAATTTTAGGTTGGATCCTAAGAAAATTCTAGCTATACTTTGAACTGTATTGCATATGCAAACCTCCTGTATTTATGGTAGGAAAATTCCACCCTTAATATTTGATTATGCTGAGAAACTAGTCATGATTCTGTGGGATTTACCAGGGAAAAAAAGTTGAGCTCCCCCTATTGTTCCACTGTACCCAAATAACCAGATGATCATAGAATCATAGAATCGTTCTGGTTGGAAGAGACCTCCAAGATCATCGAGTCCAACCGTTAACTTATCACTACCAAGTCCACCACTAAATCATATCCCTTAGGGCCTCATCTAAACGTCTTTTGAATACCCCCAGAGATGGGGACTCCACCACCTCCCTGGGCAGCCTGTTCCAGTGCCCGACAACCCTTTCAGTGAAGAAATTTTTACGAATGTCCAATCTAAACCTCCCCTGGCGCAACTTGAGGCCATTTCCTCTTGTTCTGTCGTCTGTTACTAGGGAGAAGAGACCGACCCCCACCTCTCTACCACCTCCTTTCAGGTAGTTGTAGAGAGCGATAAGGTCTCCCCTCAGCCTCCTTTTCTCCAGACTAAACATCCTGGTTAGAAGGGGAAAATTACTGAACAGAAGAAAATGTCTGCTGGAAAAAATACTGACAGAGGAAATGCCTGCCAGCCTGGGAACTTAGCCTGGGAACTAGGCCTGTGAAGTATCCTTGAAAAGTGCAGCTGGTACCTAGAAACCAGAGACATCCTGAGATACCATCGATAAGCATAAAAAACAAGGAACTGTAACAGCAACTTATCATCTGAAAAGATGAAAATTAGTCTAGAAGAGGGGGAAAACATCCTGAGAAAATAAGAATCAATAACTGCCATTGGCTGTTCTAACTGCAAGAACAGGAAAACAGTCTGGAAAAATAAAATTGCTCTGAAAGAACAGAAAGTTCTTATCTATCATAAGTATATCTGCTGTTATATTGTTAATAAGTTTGCTTCACTAACGATAAGTTTCTAGTAACCTGTAATAGTATATACCTACTTGGTTGTTGCTGTTATTGGTTGTTGGTATAATTGATTGTTGCTATACCATTGATTGCTGCTATGCTATCAATTGCTATTAATAGTAATTGATAATAATGGATAATAATTTGTAATAGCCTTATATATATTCACTTTATTAATCATAGTTATACTTGCTAGTGGTGAATTTTGTGGTATTTGTGGTAATCTGTAATAAAGTAGAGAAACTGAGAGGATAAAAGCCTCCGTATCCTTGTGTATTACTGAATCCTACGAACCCACGGTCGCAATCTCTACACACCTGTAGGCTGGGTAACTCTTTAGGTCATGACACCAGAAAAGCTGGACTTCGTCCTGATGGGTCCACAATGCTAATGACATCCAAAGGACACAAATAATATACATCTATGATTACTTTTCCTTCTGGTAAAATGTCTGTCAGGTACAAGAAAAATTTTAACACTAAGGAAAGGCTATTTTTCAGTTTCTGGTAATGTGCTACTAACACCAGAGAGTTGAATGCCCAATCACAACAGCCAAATGAGACTTCATGGCTGGAGGTAGAAGTCTATCTTGTTACAGAATAGTTGGAAATTCAGTACAAAAGTCAGACATAATGCTGAAATAAAGAAAAGTTATCCAGTGATTTACTGCTGCAGAGCCATTTTATGTGGTTGTAATGCAATTGCACTTTATAAAGAGTACACTAGAAATGTTATGCCACAGTTCATATGACATGCCTTTCACATTCAGGACCCATGTGTATAAATGGCAACAAATATATGTGCACAGATGTCAGAAGGAAGCTGATGACTTTATGCCAATGATACTGTTGTTTCTACGTATATTGTGGATGAAAATCCAATTCAGATGAGTCTTTAGGTTAGATTCAGGATAACATAAGATACAGTTTATTCCTCCAAAAGCTCTGGGAGGAAACTGAGGCAGATGCCCTGTTTGAATACCAAAAAGCTCAGCAAATACAAAAAATGCATCTGCATCTTTTCCTACATATAAAGCCTTACTTTCTTTTCTTGGCTTTTTGGTGAGGGCTGAACTTTGTATTTCCTTAGGGCTCATTTTTAACAGAATTTGGCTCCTCATGTAGTTTCTTGCACAGCGTACCAAGAAGAAGTGTTTTTCATGGGAAAAATATCCCTTAGGAGTCTGGAAATCTAAATCCATCACACCAATGGCCTTTAATGTTCCCCTTTTAAGGCTTAGTTCAAAAGTGCAATTCACATCAGTTGTGTTGTATTTTTTTGCAGCTTGCTGCATAAGACATGCTATAAGAATGAATTCAGTGCTTATCAGAAACAGCATACTTAATTTCTGTGCGCAGTAGTGGCAATGTCTCTATTATCTTATTTCAGGTAATTATAAATGGCTACCCTCCCCCTTCACTTCCTGATATTCTTGAGTCAAATATGTATTCTGTTCTTAATGACCTAAAATAAGCTGGCACATGGAAAAAAGGCCTAATCATGAGTAAAGATTAAATTAAATGTGTTCTGGCATGCATACCAATGTTTTTAATTCAAGATTTTGTGTTTCGTGACTAGGTTTGGTGTGGGAGATTTTTGGCAGTGGAAGTTTTTGATAGAAGTTGTATTGGGTGTATGTGGCAAAGTTTTGGTAGCAGGGGGGCTGCAGGGGTGGCTTCTGTGAGAAGAGGTCAGGGGCTGCCCTGTGCCAGACACAGCCAGTTCCAGCTGGCTCTGCAACAGACCCATGGCTGGCCAAAGCTGAGACAATCAACAAAGTTTGTGGCACATCTGTGAAAACATATTTAAGAAAGGGCAAAAATTCCACACAGAGAGAGGAGAAGGGGAAAAAAAGTGAGAAACAACAGTGCAAACATCAAGGTCAGAGAAGAAGGAGGTGCTCCATGGCACTGGAGCCAATATTCCCCTGCAGCCTGTGGAAGAGACCATGCTGGAGTAGATATTCACATTGCAGCCTATGGAGAACCCATGCTGGATCACATTTTTTCCTGAAGGACTGCAGCCCATGGGGAGGACCCACACTGGAGCAGGGGAAAATGTGAGGAGGAAGGAGTGGCAAAGACGAACTGTTATGTACTGACTATAAGCCCCCATCTCTCACCTGCCCTGCACTGCTGGAGTACAGGAGTCAGGAATGAAGGAATGAAGCTGAGCTTGAGAAACAGGGGTGTGGGTGAGGGGAAGGTGTTGTTTTAGAATAGAATAGAATAGAATAGAATAGAATAGAATAGAACAGAACAGAAAAGAACAGAACAGAACAGTTCAGTTGGAAGGGATCTACAAGGATCATCTAGTCCAACTGCCTGACCAATTCAGGGCTGACCAAAAGTTAAAGCATGTTGTTAAGGGCATTGTCCAAATGCCTCTTAAACACTGACAGGCTTGGGGCATCGACCACCTCTCTAGGAAGCCTGTTCCAGTGTTTGACCACCCTCTTGGTAAAGAAATGCTTCCTAATATCAAGTCTAAAGTTTTAATTTTTATTTTTTGTTTCTCACTACCCAAGTCTACTTTATTTGGCAATAAATTAATTTTCACCAAGTCGAGACTGTTTTGCCCATGACAGTAATTGGTCAGTGATCTCCCTGTCTTTATCTTGATCCACAAGCTTTTTCATCCTATTTTCTCATTCTGTCCTGTTGAGGAGAGGGAGGGAGTGAGTGGCTGAGTGGATGTTTGGCTGTTAGCCAAGGTTAATCCACCACAGACCTGAACCAAACAATGGATGGAGAAACATGAAAACAGAAATATATCAACCTATGAAGGTAAATGTCGTGGTTTAACCCCAAATTGTAACCCAATACCACGCAGCCGCTCGCTCACTCCCCCCCTCCCCGGTGGGTTGGGGAGGAGAATTGGAGAGAAAGGAAAACTCACGGGTTGAGATAAAAACAGCTCACCAGGACAGCAAAGTAAAAAATATGAAAATATATTAATAATGATAATAATGATAATATATACAAGGATAATAGAATATATGAAACAAATGATACACAATTTCTCACCACCCGACGACCGATACAGCCCGTCCCGAGCAGCAGTCAGGGAGCAGGGGTATCCCCCCCCAGCTATCCCAGAACAGCAAGTTCCAGGGAAAGCAGGCGAGGGAACAAACAGCTAAATGAGTGAAAAACAGAAAGGTAAAAATAGGGAAACAAAAAGCAACCTGAAGGGAAGCTTAAGGATTAGGGCAAGTTAAAGGTCTCAAAAGCCTCAAAAGCCCAAAAGACCAAAAAAGATCTAGTAAAAACTAGTGGCCCACCGACTGACCCTTGCTTATATCGGGCATGATGTCTATGGTATGGAATACTCTCTTTGGCCAGTTTGGATCAACTATCCTGTCTCTACCCCTCCCAAGTTTTTGCATCTGCACGTTAGCAGAACCTGGAAAACAGCAAAATGTCCTTGGTGGTTCAGCAGCAACCAGCAACATCAGTGTGCTATCACTGTTCTGCTCACACTAAAGCCAAAACATAGGAGCTGCTGAAAACAAAACTAACTCCATCCTGGCCTAAACCAGGACAGTAAACATACAAGTTGAATTCAAATTTAGAATCTTTAAAGGAGAAAATTTATATAGAATCATAGAATGGGTTGGGCTGGAAGGGACCTTGAAGATCATCTAGTTCCAACCCCCCTGCCATGGGCAGGGACACCTTCCACTACATCAGGTTGCTCAAAGCCCCGTCCAACCTGGCCTTGAACACTTCCAGGGATGTGGCATCCACAACTTCTCTGGGAAACCTGTTCCAGTGCCTCACCACCCTCATAGTGAAGAATTTCTTCCTTATATCTAATCTAAATCTACTCTCTTTCAGTTTAAAACCATTATCCCTCATCCTATCACTACACTCCCTGATAAAGAGTCCCTCCCCATCTTTCCTGTAGGCCCTCTTTAAGTACTGGAAGGCCGCTATAATGTCTTCCTAGAGCCTTCTCTTGTCTAGGCTAAACAAACCCAACTCTCTCAGCCTGTCCTCATAGGGGAGGTGCTCCAGCCCCCCGATCATCTTCGCGGCCCTCCTCTGAACCCGCTCGAGCAGGTCCATGTCTTTCTTATGCTGGGGCTGCGAGCGCACATTGCCAGCTCAGGCTCATATTCAGTTTTTCATCCACCAATACCCCCAAGTCTTTCTTGGCAGGGCCGCTCTCAATCCACTCATCACCCAGCCTGTATCCACGTTTGGGATTGCCCTGACCCAGGTGCAGGACCCTGCACTTGGCCTTGTTGAACTTCATGAGGTTCGCATGGGCCCACCTCCCTAGCCTGTCAAGGTCCCTCTGGATGGCATCCCTCCCCTCTAGAGTATCAACCACACCACTCAGCTTAGTGTCATCCACAAACTTGCTGAGGGTGCACTCAATCCCACTGTCCATGTCGCTGACAAAGGTGTTAAATAATACTGGTCCCAATACGGACCCCTGAGGGACACCACTCATCACTGGTCTCCACCCGGACATCGAGCCATTGACCACAACTCTTTGAGTGCGACCATCCAGCCAATTCCTTATCCACTGAGTGGTCCATCCATCAAATCCATGTCTCTCCATTTTAGAGACAAGGATGTTGTACAGGACAGTGTCAAATGCTTTGCACAAGTCCAGGTAGATGACATCAGTCACTCTTCCCTTATCCACCAATGCTGTAACCCCGTCATAGAAGGCCACCAAATTTGTCAGGCACAATTTGCCCTTAGTGAAGCCATGTTGGCTGTCACCAATCACCTCCTTATTTTTCCATGTGCCTTAGCATAGTTTCCAGGAGGATCTGCTCCATGATCTTGCCGGGCACAGAGGTGAGACTGACTGGCCTGTAACTCCCCGGGTCTGCCTTTTTTCCCTTTTTAAAAATGGGGGTTATGTTTCCCCTTTTCCAGTCAGTGGGAACTTCACCAGACTGCCACAACTTCTCAAATATGATGGAGAGTGGCTTAGCAACTTCATCCGCCAGTTCCCTCAGGACCTGCAGATGCCTCTCATCAGGTCCCATGGACTTGTGCACCTTCAGGTTCCTTAGATGGTCTCGAACCTGATCTTCTACAGTGGGCGGTTCTTCATTCTTCCAGTCCCTGCCTTTGGATTCTGTGAGTTGGGCAGCGTGGCTAGAGCATTTGCTGGTGAAGACTGAGGCAAAAAAGTTGTTGAGTAACTCAGCCTTCTCCATGTCGGTTGTAGTCAGGTCTCCCGTTTCGCTCATCAGGGTAGATACAGTTTCTTTCATCTTCCTTTGTTGTCCTATGTACCTTAAGAAACCCTTCTTGTTATTTTTTTATGTCCCTAGCCAAGTTCAGCTCCAGCTGTGCCTTGGCTTTCCTGATCCCCTCCCTGCACTCCCAGGCCATATCCCTATAATCTCCCCAGGATGTGTATCCCTGCCTCCACTGGCTATGCATTTTGGTTTTGTGTTTTAGTTTGGCTAAGAGGTCTTGACTTAGCCAAGCTGGCCTCCGGCCTCCCCTGCCCAACTTCTTGCACGTCAGGATTGAGAGCTCTTCGCCCTAAGAAAAATGTCTTTAAATATTTCCCAGCTCTCGTTCACTCCTTTACCTCTGAGGGCAGTTTCCCAAGGGATCCCACGCACTAGCGCCCTAAACAGCCGAAAGTTTGCCTTTCTGAGGTTTAGGGTCCATACTCTACTATTTACCCATCCTGTACCCCTCAAGATTGAGAATTCTACCAGGGCATGAAGCGTGATGCTTCCTGCAGTTGAAGAAGGAACTCTTCATCAACCTCCTCTCCTTGATCAGGTGGCCTGTAGTAGACACCAACCACAAAGTTTCCTTTGTTGGCTTGGTCTCTAATTTTCACCCATAAGCTCTTGACCTGCACGTTACTGTTCTTCAAAGATAGCTCTGTGCAATCAATCCCATTTTTGGCATAGAGAGCAACTCCCCCACCTTTCCTTCCTTGCCTCCTTCTGAATAGTTTATAGCTATCACAGCACTCCAGTCATGCGATTCATCCCAAGTTTCTGTGATAGCAATCAGGTCATAGTTTTCCATCTGGGCAGCAGCTACCAGCTCCTCCTGCTTGTTACCCATGCTACGTGAATTGGTATAGAGGCACTTCAGCTGGGCTATCAGTCACATCACCTTTTTAGAGGAGCTTGCCCTAATTCCCTTGAGGCAATTCACAGGTGTTTCCCTGTTGCTTCCTAATGTTTCAGCAGCCCCTGGCTCTTCTCTGGTGCTTGGAACTCCATCCTCTTCCCCTGCTAAATCTAGTTTAAAGCTCTGTTTATAAGTCCAGCCAGCTTGTTGCCCAGGCACTCTTGCCCCACTTGGTCAGTTGAGCCCTGTCAGCTGTCAACAGGCCCGGTTTCTCAAAGGTATGCCCAAGATGGTAGAAGCCAAGACCTTGAGCATGGCACCAGCTACGCAGCCAGTCATTCACCTGTTCAATTCGTCTCCTTTTTCTCAAACCCCCTTCTCTGACTGGGAGGATAGAGGAGAACACCACTTGTGCTCCCGATCCCTTTAACATTGTTCCGAGGGACATAAAGTCTCTTTTGATATTTCTGAGTCGCCTTGTTGCAGCATCATTTGACCCTACTTGGAATAGTAGGAATGGGTGACAGTCTGCAGGCTTTACCAGGCTCGGCAGCCTCTCCGTGACATGACGGATGCAAGCTATATAGCACTATATAGCACTCTTCCTTTAAGACTCAAATTTTTTATTCATAGAATCATAGAATTGTTCTGGTTGGAAGAGACCTCCAAGATCATCGGGTCCAACCTATCACTACCAAGTCCCCCACTAAATCATATCCCTTAGGGCCTCGTCTAAACGTCTTTTGAATACCTCCAGAGATGGGGACTCTACCACCTCCCTGGGCAGTCTGTTCCAATGCCCGACAACCCTTTCGGTGAAGAAATTTTTCCGAATGTCCAATCTAAACCTCCCCTGGCGCAACTTGAGGCCATTTCCTCTTGTTCTGTCGTCTGTTACATGGGAGAAGAGTCCGACCCCCATCTCTCTACCACCTCCTTTCAGGGAGTTGTAGAGAGCGAGAAGGTCTCCCCTCAGCCTCCTTTTCTCCAGGCTAAACATCCCCAGTTCCCTCAGCCGCTCCTCATAGGACTTGTGTTCCAGACCCTTCACCAGCTTCGTTGCCCATCTCTGAACACGCTCCAGCCCCTCCATGTCTTTCTTGGAGTGAGGGGCCCAAAACTGAACACAGCACTCGAGGTGCGGCCTCACCAGGGCCGAGTACAGGGGGACGATCACTTCCCTAGTCCTGCTGGCCACACTGTTTCTGATACAAGCCAGGATGCCGTTGGCCTTCTTGGCCACCTGGGCACACTGCTGGCTCATCTTCAGCCGGCTGTCAACCAACACCCCCAGGTCCTTTTCCGCAGGGCAGCTTTCCAGCCACTCCCCGCCAAGCCTGTAGCGTTGCCTGGGGTTGTTGTGACCCAAGGGCAGGACCCAGCACTTGGCCTTGTTGAATCTCATACCATTGGCCTCAGCCCATAGATCCAGCCCGTCCAGGTCCCGCTGTAGCGCCTGCCTGCCCTCCAGCAGATCAACACTCCCTCCCAATTTGGTGTCATATGCAAACTTACTGAGGGTGCACTCGATCCCCTCGTCCAGATCACTGATAAAGATATTGAACAGGACTGGCCCCAGTACTGAGCCCTGGGGAACACCACTTGTGACCGGCCGCCAACCGGATTTAACTCCATTTACCACAACTCTTTGGGCCCGGCCATCCAGCCAGTTTCCTACCCAGCACAGAGTACGCCCATCCAAGCCATGAGCAGCCAGGATCTCCAGGAGGATGCTGTGGGAGATGGTGTCAAAGGCTTTACTAAAGTCCAGGTACACAACGTCCACAGCCTTTCCCTCATCCACTAGGCGGGTCACCATGTCGTAGAAGGAGATCAGGTTGGTCAGGCAGGACCTGCCTTTCATAAATCCATGCTGACTGGGCCCGATTGCCCGGTTGTCCCGTACGTGCCGCATGATGGCACTCAAGATGATCTGCTCCATAACCTTCCCGGGCACCGAGGTCAGGCTGACAGGCCTGTAGTTCCCCGGATCCTCCTTCCGGCCCTTCTTGTAGATGGGCGTCACATTTGCCAGCCTCCAGTCAACTGGGACCTCCCCAGTTAGCCAGGACTGCTGGTAAATGATGGAGAGTGGCTTGGTGAGCACTTCTGCCAGCTCCCTCAGTACTCTTGGGTGGATCCCATCTGGCCCCATAGACTTGTGCGTGTCTAGGTGGCGTAGCAGGTCACTGACCATTTCCCCTTGGACTACGGGGGCTTCATTCTGCTCCCCGTCCCCATCTTCCTGCTCAGGGGGCTGGGTGTCCAGAGAACAACTTCCCTTGCTGTTAGAGGCAAAGAAGGCATTAAGCACCTCAGCCTTTTCCTCGTCCCTTGACACTAAGTTTCCCCCCGCATCCAATAGAGGAGGGAGATTTTCCTTCGCTCCCTTTTTGTTGCTAATGTATTTGTAGAAGGACTTTTTGTTGTCTGTTAGGGCAGTAGCCAGACTAAGTTCTAGTTGGGCCTTGGCCCTTCTAATTTTCTCCCTGGATGACCTCACAACATCCTTGTAGTCCTCCTGAGTTGCCTGCCCCTTCCTCCAAAGGTCATAAACTCTCCTTTTTTTCCTAAGTTCCAGACGGAGCTCTCTGCTCAGCCAGGCCGCTCTTCTTCCCCAGTTTTCTTTGTTTATTAAGTTCTTGACTGTTTACCTTTTTATTAATTGGATGCTCTGATGTGTAAATTATGGGTAAAACAGGAAGTAATGCAGGTAGTAGTGAAGTTGCTGTATCAGCTTATTTTTTGTCTTGAATCTGGTGGAAAGAAGTAAGACCACAGTATGTATTTGCTTTACTGAACCAACTACTGACAACTTTATTTGACATATGTTAAGCCCTATATTTTTTTGTCTTTAAATTGTCTTTATGTCTTTATAATCAGCAGCATGCCAGAACTTATCTGAATCCAAAACTTCTTTTTTCAAATATGTGTATATCATCTCTTCCCATAGACTTTGCCTTTCTGCAGATGCAAAGAATTTAACATATATAACTCATGTCATTGTTCCTTCTTTTCCAGCAACTACCAGATTCTGAGAAAACTACGAGTTGTAGTTTTGAGTCTGAAATATCGCTGTTGCCATTAGAAATTATTTCTGAAATACAAAAAAAAGATGAAATCAAGAGAAATTATACCTTTTATAATATGTTATCATTGGCATTTTGTTTTCTTTTTCTTCTGAAGTTCCATCCAATGTGTTAAGCAAGTAGTGTACTAAGTTTAGTATATGAATAGCTTTCAGAAAAATGTTTGGTGTACAGTTCAAAGAGAAAATCCTGAAGCTAAAATTTGTTGGGGTTTTTAAATTTTTTTTTTACTTAATACCAGGCACACAGTCAGACCAAACAGAATAGTTTTGTAAAATGTCACCGTTTGTTTCCCTTGCATAAATTACAACTTTAAGGAAATGATTTAATGGTTAGGGCCTAAATGTAATCAAATCAAAACAAATATGGATTTAAAAAGAGGAATAATTGGCACTCTACATATATGTTGGACAATATTAGAGCTATAGAGACAAAGAGAGGAAGAAGGTTACATATCTATCTGTCTAGATAGATGAATGAGCATAGACATTGTCTTTTGTATCAAATTTGCCTGAATAAAGATTCAGTAGTCATTGAATAAGGATTTAGTATTTTAATATAAATATTTTAGCAATATATTCAAAATTGTTATTTGCCATGACCTAAACTCACAGTTTTGTGCTTCTTGCTGAAGGGCTAGTTATTTCATCAACACCTGGTAGGAATAGCTTGTAATCTTAGAATCAAATTTAGCTAAAAATTCCATATGACTAGAAATATTTGTCTCTGTAGAAAATTCTTTCAGAAGCTGAGCTCTAAATAGATAAATTTGTCAAATGTCAAAATCAAATGAAATTAAAATCCTTATTGAGA
This sequence comes from Phoenicopterus ruber ruber, assembly GCA_009819775.1. NCBI lineage: Eukaryota > Metazoa > Chordata > Aves > Phoenicopteriformes > Phoenicopteridae > Phoenicopterus > Phoenicopterus ruber. The sequence continues at coordinate 33,585,143 of CM020247.1, forward strand.
TGTTTCAAGTATGACTGGGGGCTCTGAAGATTAAATAATTAAACTGTCCATTTAGACATTTAACATAATCATTTTGCAGTATTACAGGAAGTTGCAAACAGAAAGACAAGAAGATTAGAAATGAGTTAGGGACTTCCCTTTATAATATGAGTTTGCTTTTGTGAAGTGCTAGAAAAAATGCAGAGATTTACAGACTAGTCAGTTCTTTACATCTAACCCAGCAATGAAGAGGTAAAATTATATTGTAGAGTCAAATAAGAAATAACAGAAAGGAAACATTTTATACAATTAGAGATTTTTTAAAAGGTTGCGAGATTTTCCCTTTATTTTGAGGCAACAAATGCTACTGTGCTATTTGTGAATCTGTTTTATAGCATTTGGTTCATTTTTCAATTTAAATCAGAATAAATTTCCATCAGTCCCTAAAATCAGTTCTCAGAAACTAATCTAACTGTTGGTCTGAAATGTTGTGCATCAAACAAATCAGTAAATATTGATCCATTTACACAAGTGATAAATTTCATTTATTTTGCCAGATAGCTTTCAAAAAGCATGATTTATTATTTTTTCAGACAAGTGATTGGGGAACTCCTACATGGTTGCAATTTCTAATAAATTGATTACTCTCAAATCTAGTTTTTGATGTCATTTGCTTTGCTGTCATTTTAAGTAACAAAGAGTACTCTAAGACTTAAAAGTCTGATCCTTATGCTCATTCACATGAATGCATTTCACGGAAACTAAATTTTTAATCTCAGTTGCTGGATTTGTTTATAACATAAATTCTGAGTTCAAGACTGTAATCAGTACTCATGATCAGAGCACTTTTGTCTGTTTATTAGCATGTTCTTTGTTAAATAAGACTTTTTTTTTTTCCCCAGAAAAAAACATTAGCCTATCTTTGCACAAACACAGAGCTATATTTTAGAGTCTAGGCTTACATTATTTTAAACAGCTGCAAAATACTAACGTGCTAGATATCTCAGACATTAATGGTTATTATATGCATTTTTCATAAATTTTCTGCTAGACTCTTCATAGGTGACCTTAAGGTGATAGTGTTGTAAACATCAATAATCAGGTAAAATTCTCTAGTATATCTTGTATATTGGTACTTATGTTTCTCTATTCAGTTCAAACTTCTTTTAATGAAATCTCCTTTTTAATCAACCTGATATCCTAAAATTAGTTCAGCAAACCTCTATTTCTTTGGCCTCAGCACCAAATATCAGCTTCTTGCACCCTTTTAAAAATGATTGTGTTGCTGGTTTGGTCATTTGTGCTAGTTAATGAAAAAATAGACCAGCAAAACCAAAATATTGGATTTTGCACCCACTTTGAGGTTTCATTAGAGAGATATCTCTCCAAGATTCATAAAGAAGTAATTTGTTTTTAACCGCAGATCATTCACAAATTTACTGTGCCCTATATCACATAAAGTAAAAATTAATTACAGTTTTAATTCTGGTTTTCTGCTGAAAAAGTAACCAGTTATTCTTTTTCTTTATACCTTTATGATTTCTGGTTCAAGCATTGAATTGAATTCTATTTATTATTCGAATTCTATGTTATAAACTCTAGATACTAGTTATTACAATTTGCTTAATGTCTCTTACATTCCATTTTTGTCTTCATTGCCCCATTTGGCTGCTTTGTTAATCTGTTGTGTCTTTTTATAAGTTAATACAAGATCTACTTTATAACCCATGTGGATAGACAGCAATCAATAGTTTAGGAGTGGATTTTTTTTTTTTTTTTCTGTATCCTGGTTCCATCTGGGAAAGGGTTAACTTTCACAAGAAGCTGGCCAGCATCTATTCTATACCATGAAACCATCATGCTCACTATACAGGGGAGGACGGCCCCAGGGGCGGGATCGCTGCTCGGGAGCAGGCTGGGCATATGGCTCCGGGCTGGGAGCAACCTGCTCTGGGAAGCACCCCTAAGTACACTTTGTTATTGTTGGGGTTTTGTTTGTTTGTTTGTTTGTTTTCTTTTCCTTTGCTGTCCTGTTAAACTGTTGTTATCCCAAACCATGAGTTTTGCCTTTCTTCCTCCCCCACCCCCCCCCCCATTCTCTCCCCATCACACTGGGAGAGGAGGAGTGAGCGAGCGGCCGCGTGGTGCTTAGCTGCCGGTTGGGGCTAAACCACGACAGTCCTTTTTGGCACCCAACGTGGGGCACAACAACCGCACTTTTGTATTAAAAAGTGCTCTAGCTGTAGTAGTTATTAAGTGACAAGCTCCTGTACGGGTCAAAAAGTTCACTGGCTGCACTGTTTATCTCTTGACTTTTGGCAACATGTTAATGCGAACAATGCGTATGTGCTTTGTCCTGGCATTGACGGCCTCGCTGTCCTGGGGGAGCTATCTGGTGGAGAGGATGAGGGAATACATCATCTCCCTCTCCCTACCCAGGATTAATGTGGATAGGTTTATTACGCAGGCTCCTGAGGTCCTTGCTCACCCTTATGTGAGCTGCTTAGTACTACTAATTAATACTGTCGGCATATTATGGGGTTTGTGGAATCTGGTCTCGTCCTGGTGGAAGAGAAGACAACTCTTGGGTGAGGCAATACTGAAGCGTGACCTGAGGCAGCCGGTCCCAGGGGGGCAGGGTGTGTGGAAGGACTTGGGCAGGTTCCTAGGGCGGTTATCACCTCCCATAGCCTGGGACTTTACTCCTGAACAGGTGAGCAACCCCAGCAAACTGACACGCCACCTGATGGAAGGGTGCCTTGCCTATCCCAATGAGAACCAGCAGCTTCTAGCACTGTACTGGGGCCTGGCTTGTGCCTATCGAGCCGCAGTTCAGCATTCCCAGAGGACTCTGGTTGAGGCAGGGACCCAAAAAACACCAACTACAGTAATTGCCCCAGTACTTAAAAAGAAACAATGGACAAGGAGGACAACAGGTCCATATCCTCAATTAGTAAGGGAGGAGGAAGAAGAGGAAAGGTTTGATCAAGAAGCCGGTCCTTCAACAAAGACATTGGAGGAAGGAGTGAGAGAATTCCGACAGGAAGCGGAAACTACCCAGTCCCTGACCTCAGCAGAACTTCGAGACATGCAGAAAGATTACAGCCGCCAGCCAGGTGAGCGGATTGCTGCCTGGCTGCTCCGATGCTGGGATAGCGGGGCCGACAGTCAGCACTTGGAAGGCAAGGAAGCCCAACAGCTGTGATCCCTTGCTAGGAACCGGGGAACTGAGAGAGGAATTGGAAAAGAGGCAGCAATTTGCAGTCTCTGGAGACGGCTCCTCTCAAGTGTGAGGGCAAGATATCCATTCAAGGAAGATCTTGTGAGCTCCCCAGGGAAGTGGACCACTGCAGATGAAGGCATCCAGTACCTGAGAGAATTAGCGGTACTGGGAGTCATCTACAGGGATCTAGACAGTGATGAGGTCTCCAAAGATCCAGAGGATGTCCTGTGCACACGGGCTATGTGGAGGAAGGTGATTCAGAGTGCCCCAGCGTCATATTCTAACAGCCTGGCAGCGATGTATTGCCCGGATATCGATACACCAACTGTGGAGAGAGTGTCGTCTTGGCTCCAAAACTTTGAAGAAAATCTCTGTACCTCCTCATCCCTACGGGCCAGTGCCTCGGCTATCAGGGGTGCCCCAAGAAATCAGTCCCCTCCTGCCTCGTTCAGAGGGAAAGGGAGCCCCAGGCACACGCCGCGTGGAGCACTCTGGTTCTTCCTGCGTGACCAGGGGGAGGACATGAGGAAGTGGGACGGGGAACCCACCTTTAAGCTGGAAGCCCGTGTACATGAACTGAGAGGGAAGACAGCTGTTAAGAAGGGACCCCCCAGGAAGTCTGTCAGCAGAGTTGCTGTAGAGACACACAAAGGCAATCAGCGATTTCCCAAACACGGAAGAACTGAAATCACCTCCCTTGATCCTGGTGAGGGGCCTCCTGGTCTGGCGCTGCCAGGGTCAGACAGGGAATACTCTGACAAGGAACAGGAAGAGAGGGTCCCTGCCTTTGGCCAGGAGGAGGAAAGGGATGACCGTGTATACTGGACTGTGTGGGTTCCATGGCCTGGCACATCAGACCCACAGAAGTATAGGGCTTTGGTGGACGCTGGTGCACAGTGTACTCTGATGCCATCAGAACATAGGGGCACGAAACCCATCTGGATCTCTGGAGTGACAGGGGGATGCCAAGAATTGTCGGTATTGGAGGCTGAGGTGAGCTTAACAGGGGACAAGTGGGAAAAGCACCCCATTGTGACTGGCCCAGAGGCCCCTTGTATCCTTGGCATAGACTACCTCAGGAGAGGGTACTTCAAGGACCCAAAGGGGTACCGATGGGCTTTTGGTGTAGCCACGGTGAATGCAGAGAAGACCAAACAGCTATCTACCCTGCCTGGCCTCTCAGAAGATCCCTTCATTGTGGGATTGCTGCGAGCTGAAGAACAGAAGGTACCAATTGCTACCAGGACAGTGCACCGGTGGCAATATCGCACCAACAGAGACTCCCTGGCTCCCATCCATAAGCTGATTCGTTGACTGGAGAGCAAGGGAGTCACCAGCAAGACTCATTCACCTTTTAATAGTCCTATATGGCCAGTATGGAAATCTAATGGGGAATGGAGATTAACGGTGGACTATTGTGGCCTGAATGAAGTCACGCCACCACTGAGTGCTGCCGTGCCAGACATGCTAGAACTTCAGTACGAACTGGAGTCCAAGGCAGCCAAGTGGTATGCCACCATTGATATTGCCAATGCATTCTTCTCCATCCCTTGGGCAGCAGAGTGCAGGCCTCAGTTTGCTTTCACTTGGAGGGGCATCCAGTACACCTGGAATCGACTGCCCCAGGGGTGGAAACACAGCCCCACCCTTTGCCATGGACTGATCCAGACTGCCCTGGAAAAGGGTGGAGCTCTGGAACACCTGCAATACATTGATGACATCATTGTGTGGGGCAACACAGCAGAAGAGGTTTTTGAGAAAGGAGAGAAAATAATCCAAATTCTTCTGAGAGCTGGCTTTGCCATAAATCAAAGGAAGGTCAAAGGACCTGCACAGGAGATCGAGTTTTTAGGAATAAAATGACAAGATGGACATCATGAGATCCCGACAGATGTGATCAACAAAATAGCAGCTATGTCTCCACCAAGTAATGAAAAGGAAAGCCAAGCTTTTTTATTTGTTGTGGGTTTCTGGAGAATGCATATTCCAAATTACAGTTTCATTGTAAGCCCTCTCTATCACGTGACCCGGAAGAAGAATGATCTCACATGGGGCCCTGAGCAACGAAAGCCTTTGAACAAATTAAACAGGAGATAGTTCATGCAGTAGCCCTTGGGCCAGTCCGGGCAGGGCAAGATGTAAAAAACGTGCTGTACACCGCAGCCGGGGAGAACGGCCCTACCTGGAGCCTCTGGCAGAAAGCACCAGGGGAGACTTGAGGTCGACCCCTGGGGTTTTGGAGCTGGGGATACAGAGGATCTGAGGCCCGCTACACTCCAACTGAAAAAGAGATCTTGGCAGCATATGAAGGGGTTCGAGCTGCTTCGGAGGTGATCGGCACTGAAGCCCAGCTCCTCCTGGCACCCCGACTGCCGGTGCTGGATGTTCAAAGGGAGAGTCCCCTCTACACATCATGCAACTGATGCTATGTGGAATAAGTGGGTTGCACTGATCACACTGTGGGCTGGAATAGGAAACCCCAGTCGCCCAGGAATCTTGGAAGTGATCATGGACTGGCCAGAAGGCAAAGATTTTGGAATGTCAACAGAGGAAGAGGTGACACGTGCTGAGGAGGCCCCACCTTATAATGAACTACCAGAAGATGCGAAGGAATATGCCCTGTTCACTGATGGGTCCTGTCGTATTGTGGGAAAGCATCGAAGGTAGAAAGCTGCTGTGTGGAGTCCTACACGACGAGTCGCAGAAGCCACTGAAGGACAAGGTGAATCGAGTCAGTTTGCAGAGGTGAAAGCCATCCAGCTGGCTTTAGATACTGCTGAGCGAGAGAAGTGGCCAGTGCTCTACCTCTATACCGACTCCTGGATGGTAGCAAATGCCCTGTGGGGGTGGTTACAGCAATGGAAGCAGAGCAACTGGCAGCGCAGAGGCAAACCCATCTGGGCTGCCAACTTGTGGCAAGATATTGGTGCCCGGCTAGAGAAGCTGGTTCTAAAAGTACGCCACGTAGATGCCCACATGCCTAAGAGTGGGGCCGCTGAGGAACATCAAAACAACCAGCAGGTGGATCAAGCTGCGAGGATGGAAATGGGTCAGGTGGATCTGGACTGGCAACATAAAGGTGAATTATCCCTAGCTTGGTGGGCCCATGACACCTCAGGCCATCAGGGAAGAGATGCAACATACAGATGGGCTCGTGACCGAGGGGTGGACTTGACCATAGACACTATCGCACAGGTTATCCAAGAGTGTGAAACATGCGCTGCAATCAAGCAAGCCAAGCGGTTAAAGCCTCTCTGGTATGGAGGACGATGGCTGGAATAGAAATATGGGGAGGCCTGGCAGATTGATTCTATCCCACTCCCACAGACCCGCCAAGGCAAGCGCCATGTGCTTACAATGGTGGAAGCAACCACCGGGTGGCTGGAAACATACCCCGTGCCCCATGCCATCGCCCGGAACACTATCCTGGGCCTTGAGAAGCAAGTCTTATGGGGACATGGCACCCCAGAAAGGATTGAGTCAGACAATGGGACTCGTTTCCGAAACAACCTCATAGACCCCTGGGCCAAAGAGCATGGCAGTGAGTGGGTGTATCACATCCCCTATCATGCACCAGCCTCTGGGAAAATTGAACGATACAATGGACTTCTGAAAACTACATTGAGAGCAATGGGTGGTGGGACCTTCAAACATTGGGACGCACATTTAGCAAAAGCCACCTGGTTAGTTAACACTAGAGGATCTACCAATCGAGCTGGTCCTGCCCAATCAAAGCCTTTACATACTGTAGAAGGGGATAAAGTTCCTGTAGTGCAACTGAAGAATATGTTAGGGAAGACAGTCTGGGTTACTCCTGCCTCAGGCAAAGGCAAACCCATCCGTGGGATTGTTTTTGCTCAAGGACCTGGGTGCACTTGGTGGGTGATGCGAAAGGATGGGGAAGTCCGATGTGTACCTCGAGGGGATTTGATTTTGGGTGAGAATAGCCAATGAATGAAACTGTATGATGTTAATTGCTATATAACCCTGTCACTGTATGCCATCACTACCACAGTTGCTATATGCCAAATCGATGATATTATAGCAAGAATTATCCAGGTTAATAAAGAATGAACTATTGGTAAAACTGAGCAAAGTGCAGCAGTAATGGAAGCAGAACCGTCTTTAGCAACTGGCGCCCAGCAACTTCCTCAAGAGATTGACATCTTCAACCCACAGACCGTGGACATGATACACCAGCTGAGCCAGATACCACAACTGCAAGCTCCAGATGCAACATGCAACAATCCAACACTACACACCATCCTCCCACTGCGTCCAGTGTCACCTGCCACACCACACCGAGACCTGGCCTTGTTTCGCCAACTGAGCGAACTCCACATCATCTCCCCTGCCCCAAGAGACTATTATGACAGATGGAGCCCAAAGTCATGGACTAAATGAACTCAATAGACACTTTGAAGGGATGGTCCATAGACTAAGAGAATGATGTCTGTGTGTGTATCTATATATATATATATATATATAACAGGAAAAGTGGTGGTGATTAATTGGGAAGTGTAGGATCTGAGCATGACGTAGATGGTATAGAATAAGGGGTAGATAATATCCTGTTTCCAGCTGGGATAGGGTTAATTTTCACCAGAAGCTGGCCAGGGGGCTATTCTATACCATGTGACCGTCATGCTCACTATATAGAGGGGGACGGCCCCAGGGGCGGGATTGCTGGGAAGCTAAGTACACTCTGTTATTGTTATTTTTGGGGTTTTGTTTTCTTTTCCCTTGCTGTCCTGTTAAACTGTTGTTATCCCAACCCACGAGTTTTGCCCGCCCCCCCCCCCCCCCAATTCTCTCCCCATCCCACTGGGAGGGGAGGAGAGAGCGAATGGCTGCATGGTGCCATGTGTCATGGTTTAACCCCAGATAGTAACCAAATGCCACACAGCCACTTGCTCACTCCTCCCCTCCCCAGTGGGTTGGGGAGGAGACTTGGAAAGAAAGGAAAACTCGCGGGTTAAGACAAAAGCAGTTCACCAGGACAGCAAAGGAAAAATATAATAATATATTTATAATAATAATAATTATATATAGAAGGATAATAGAATATATAAAACAAATGATGCACAATTTCTCACCACCTGACGACCGATACAGCCCGTCCTGAGCAGCAGTCAGGGAGCAGGGGTATTCCCCCCCCCAGCTATCCCAGAACAGCAAGTTCCAGAGAGAGCAGGCGAGGGAACGCGCAGCCAAACAAATGAACAAACAGGCCTGAATGAACAAAGAAAAAAAAAGGAAAAACAGGGAAACAAAAAGCAACCTGAAGGGAAGCTTAAGTTTTAAGGCACTAAGGGCAGTGGCCCACTGGCCGACCCTCACTTATCCCGGGCATGCCGTCTATGGTATGGAATACTCTCTTTGGCCAGTTTGGATCAACTATTCTGGCTCTACCCCTCCCAAGTTTTCGCACCTGCACATTAGCAAAACCTGGGAAACTGCAAAATGTCCTTGGTCGTTTAGCAGCAACCAACAAAATCAGTGTGCTATCACCATTCTTCTCACACTAAATCCAAAACGCAGGAGCTGCTGGAGACAAAACTAGCTCCATCCTGGCCTAAACCAGGACGCCATGACATTCTGTAATTGTGTTTAGTATCTAGTACATCGGGATTGCAGTCCTAATTGGTAGTAGTTGTAATACAAATATATATGTGAAGCCCTGTGTGCTAATATAAGTATTTCAACAAAACTCATTTTCTCAATGGATACATTTCCTCCATATATCAGTATACATCTATACTACCTAGACAGGAGTACAAACTGAGTTCAGAGAAATCTTCAGCCATGCTGCAAATATGCACAGAATAATACATCTAACAGGTATACTGTAACAGTTACACTGTTCAGTTGATACTGAACTCCTCACACTTTTACATATTAATATTTAAAATAAATATATGCTGTTATTCATTATTTATTGGTACTTAAGCAGTAGATAGGATTTCTAAATAGAGATATTGATTGGGCTTTGCTTTTAGTGGGAGAAAAAACACATTCTTTTTATGACCTGCATTAATGTAGATTATCAATTTAAAGGCTGTAATTTTTTATTTACACTGGACATGTTTCTGAACAGTTCTGAAACTCTGAAATATCAAACTGTCCATGCTAATACAGAAAAAAAAAGGAAAAAACTATTCGTTGAGCAATTTGTTTCCTCAGTCTTCAAAATAATGTTTTTATTCATAGAATCATAGAATCATACAATTGTTTAGGTTGGAAGAGACCTTTAAGATCATCGAGTCCAACTGTTAACCCAGTACTGCCAAGGCCACCACTAAATCATGTCCCTTAGCGCCACATCTAAACGTCTTTTGAATCCCTCCAGGGATGGGGACTCCACCACTTCCCTGGGCAGCCTGTTCCAGGGCCTGACAACCCTTTCAGTGAAGAAATTTTTCCGAATATCCAATCTAAACCTCCCCTGGCCCAACTTGAGGCCGTTTCCTCTTGTCCTGTCGCCTGTTCCTTGGGAGAAGAGACCGACCCCCACCTCTCTACAACCTCCTTTCAGGTAGTTGCAGAGAGCAATAAGGTCTCCCCTCAGCCTCCTTTACTCCAGGCTAAACACCCCCAGTTCCCTCAGCCGCTCCTCATAGGACTTGTGCTCTAGACCCTTCACCAGCTTCGTTGCCCTTCTCTGGACACGCTCCAGCACTTCAATGTCTTTCTTGGAGTGAGGGGCCCAAAACCGAACACAGTACTCAAGGTGTGGCCTCACCAGGGCCGAGTACAGGGGGGCGACCACCTCCCTACTCCTGCTGGCCACACTATTTCTGATACAAGCCAGGATGCCGTTGGCCTTCTTGGCCACCTGGGCACACTGCTGGCTCATATTCAGCCGCTGTCGACCAACACCCCCAGGGTCCTTTTCTGCCGGGCAGCTTTCCAGCCACTCCTCCCCAAGCCTGTAGCGTTGCCTGGGGTTGCTGTGTCCCAAGGGCAGGACCCGGCACTTGGCCTTGTTGAACCTCATGCCATTGGCCTCGGCCCATCGATCCAGCCTGTCCAGGTCCCGCCGTAGCGCCTGCCTGTCCTCAAGCAGATCAACACTCCCGCCCAACTTGGTGTCATTTGCAAACTTACTGAGGGTGCACTCGAGCCCCTCGTCCAGATCATTGATAAAGATATTGAACAGGACTGGCCCCAGTACTGAGCCCTGGGGAACACCACTTGTGACCGGCCGCCAACCGGATTTAACTCCATTTACCACAACTCTTTGGGCCCGGCCATCCAGCCAGTTTCCTACCCAGCACAGAGTACGCCCATCCAAGCCATGAGCAGCCAGGATCTCCAGGAGGATGCTGTGGGAGATGGTGTCAAAGGCTTTACTAAAGTCCAGGTACACAACGTCCACAGCCTTTCCCTCATCCACTAGGCGGGTCACCATGTCGTAGAAGGAGATCAGGTTGGTCAGGCAGGACCTGCCTTTCATAAACCCATGCTGACTGGGCCCGATTGCCCGGTTGTCCCGTACATGCTGTGTGATGGCACTGAAGATGACCTGCTCCATAACCTTCCTGGGCACCGAGGTCAGGCTGACAGGCCTGTAGTTCCCCGGATCCTCGTTCCGGCCCTTCTTGTAGATGGGCATCATATTTGCCAGCCTCCAGTCAACTGGGACCTCCCCGGTTAGCCAGGACTGCTGGTAAATGATGGAGAGTGGCTTGGTGAGCACTTCTGCCAGCTCCTTCAGCACCCTTGGGTGGATCCCATCTGGCCCCATAGACTTGTGCGTGTCTAGATGGCGTAGCAGGTCACTGACCATTTCCCCTTGGACTACGGGGTCTTCATTCTGCTCCCCATCCCCGTCTTCCTGCTCAGGGGGCTGGGTGCCCAGAGAGCAACTTCCCTTGCTGTTAAAGACTGAGGCAAAGAAGGCATTTAGCACCTCAGCCTTTTCCTCGTCCCTTGACACTAAGTTTCCCCCCGCATCCAATAGAGGAGGGAGATTTTCCTTAGCCCCCTTTTTGTTGCTAATGTATTTGTAGAAGGAGTTTTTGTTGTCTTCTACGGCAGTAGCCAGACTAAGTTGGACACGCAAGTCTAAATAGGTTTACCTATTGCAAAGGTAAACCTTGGTTTCAAGTCTTGTTTCATGAAACATAATATTTATAAGGCTTTAATCAGAAGATAATTCAGCATAATGAATGCCTTTGCAGTTCTGCAGAATTGTACATCTAAGCATCACACTTGCTAGTCAAAGTTCATAAAAAATTGTCTTGTGGCATATGACCACAATACTCTGTTAACACATCTCTATGATCTTTATTGCAATTCTTGAGTAACAGACTCAAATTAAGGCTCTAGAAATGTTTTTGAAAACTGACCAACATAGAAAATATTTCTTTTGGGTTTAAGTGGCAAGGTTTTGGTAGCAGGGGGGTGGTGCAGGGAAGGCGTCTGTGAGGAGAGACCAGGGGCTGCCCCCATGTTGGACAGAGCCAGTTCCAGCTGACTCCAAAACAGACCCACCTCTGGCCAAAGCTGAGACAATCAGTAAAGCTGGTGGTGCCTCTGTGATAACATATTTAAGAAAGGGTAAAAAAACAATAGCAGCTGTTAGAGAGAGGAGTGAGAAAAATGTGATAGAAACAATCCTGCAGACACCAAGGTCAATGAAGGAGGGGGAGGAAGTGTTCCAGATGCAAGATCAGAGATTTCCCTGCGGCCTGTGGAGAAGACCATGGTGAAGCAGGTTGTTCCCCTGCGGCCCATGGAGGTCCACATCAGAGCAGATAGCCACACTACAGCCTGTGGAGTACTCCACATCCGAGCAGGTGGATATGCCCTGAAGGAAGCTGCAGCCCACGGAGACTCCATGCTGGAGTAGGCTCCTGGCAGGAACTGCGGCCCATGGAGAGGAACCCATGTAGAAGCAGGTTTTCTGTCAGGACCTGTGACCTCATGGGGAACCCACGCTGGAGCAGTCCATTCCTGAAGGACTGTACCCCGTGGAAAGGACCCATGCTGGAGCAGTTCTTGAAGAACTGCAGCCCGTGAAAGGGACCCCACGCTGGAGCAGGGGAACAGCGTGAGGAAGGAGCAGCAGAGAGGAAGTGTTATGAACTGACTGCAACCCCCATTCTCCATTCCCCTGGGCTGCTCAGGGTGTGGGGGGGGGGAAGGTAGAAGAGTCAGGAGTGAAGTTGAGCCTGGGAAGAAGCAGGGGCGGGGGGAAGGTGTTTTTAGTTTTGTTTTTGTTTCTCACTATCCTACTCTATTTTCAACTAGCAATAAATTAAATTAGTTTCTGTTAATTCTGGTCTGTTTTGCCCATGACAGTAACTGGTAAGTGATCTCCCTGTCCTTATCTCAACCCACAAGCTTGTCCATCTTGTTTTATCCCCCTTCCTATTGAGGAGGGGGAGTGAGGGAGTGGCTTGGTGTGTGTCTGGCAGCCAGACAGGGTTAACTAGCACACTGCCACACTACTTTTTTTTTTCTGAGGCAGGCAAATGTGATTGTGTCTTTACATGTTCCTGTTGTGAAAGCGTGCTTGTCCTTGGCTACAGTTTTGAAAAATATTACTTTTTGAGCAGACACATCAGGATGTTTCTCTTAGTGTTTTCTAAATTCCATCAACCATATATATACACTACAGTTAATCACTAAAGTCCTTGTTTTCCAATTTCCTGTATAACCATAAGCTTGAAAAAGTTCAAGCAGTATTGCAGAATCTTCAGTGAGTCATGCAAGCTTGTTTACTGTAACAGATGAAGCCCCCTTATTTATTTTGTGTTCAGTTTTTTAATTTGGATTATATTGAATATATTTGAAGTACTAATAAACACCTTTTGTTTCTGATGAACTAGACACCTCCCAGGTTCTTAAACAATAATAATAAAACTCTTCCTTAATTTTCTGCTCTCTCCCAATTGCTTCATCTAGCTCAGTGAATCCAAAACTATGTTCTGTTTCAGGCTCTTTTAAACAGTTACAAATATTAGATGGATGTACTAAGTTGCGCTGTGTGACCTTTGAAGCAGCATCCAGCATAATGTCAAAGATTTGTGATAGGCCCCAAGTAAAAAGCAGGTAATTTTTCTTTTACATTGAAAGGTTTTGGTAGCAGGAAGGGGGCTGCAGGGGTGACCTCTGTGAGAAGAGGTCAGGGGCTGCCCTGTGCCAGACAGAGCTGGTTCCAGCTGGCTCTGCAACAGACCCACCACAGGCCACAGCTGAGACAATCAATCAGCCAAGTTGGTGGTGTTTCTGTGAAAACATACTTAAGAAAGGGTAAAAAATACCACACAGATGGGGGGGCGAGGCGAGGCGAGGCGAGGCAAGGCAAGGCAAGGCAAGGCAAGGCAAGGCAAGGCAGCGCAGCGCAGCGCAGCGCAGCGCAGCGGTGTGAACACCAAGGTCAGAGAAGAAGGACGGGGAGGAGGTGCTTCAGGCCCTGGAGCAGAGATTCCCCTGCAGCCCCTGGAAGAGATCACCCTGGAGCAGGTATCCACAGTGCAGCTTGTGGAGGACCCCATGCCAGAGCAGTTGGATATTTCCTGAGGGAATTGTGGCCCGTGGAAGGACCCATGCTGGAGCAGGTTTTTTTTTTTCCTGAAGGACAGGAGTTCATGCAAGGACCAATGCTGGAGCAGGGGAAAAGTGTGAGAGGGAAGGAGTGGCAGAGAGAAACTACTATGTACTGACCATAACCCTCCTGCTATGCCCCCTGCACTGCTGGGAGTGGGTGTAGTGGTGTCTGTAGTGAAGGAGTGAAGTTGAGCTTGGGAAAGGTGGGGGAGGTGTCATTTTAATGTTTCTCTCTTTGTTTCCCAGTACCTGAATATTACTTCACTTCACTTCTAGGAAGCTTAATAGTAGGGAGTTGTCTGGGTTGGGTGTGTGGGGTTTTTTTTTTTGGTTTAGGGTTTGGATTGGTTTTTTTCCCTCTGATGTTGCAGCCTTTTTGCAGCAGACTGTCCTCTGCCAGAACAAGCAAGCATGAGTTTTTACTGATGTACAAAATGTTTTACATGAAGTAAAGAAATCTTAGAACTATTATAGTATATTTAAAATAATATAGGTATCTTAAATATTTGTAATTAAATACTGACAGCTGTAATACATATTTTTTCACTATGTTACTGAAATGTCACTGTAATTTCTTTCATCTTTGCTCTAGTTATTTGGAAGCAGCGAGGTAAGCATAAATCAAGTTGAAATCTGTTTGTATAAATAAACTGTGGTGATCACAGTGATAGGAGAAGAAAATGCCTGGAAAATATAGGTTTTTATTAAAAAAAGAAAGAAAAGAAAAAGGGGGGAACTGGGAAGTAAAAACCCTTTATCCTGTTTACTTGTTGAGGAAAAAACTGAAATTTGGAATCCTGTTACCACAATTATGCCTTTCTACAACAGAACAAAATCAGTTTTATTGGCTGTTCTCAGAGAAACAATAACCTGAGCTCTCACTCATTTAACTTTACGAAATAGTGGGTGAACAGTTTTCTGGGCTTGTTAGTTTGTTCTGATGCAGAACCCAAGGTAGAGTGATCATCCACATTCTGAATCTACTTTGGGTGATAGTGTATGATTTAAAAACAACAGACAACTGGACTACTGAATGTAGCTTTTCTTTATTATTCCTCTTAAGTGATGTCATCTCTGGTATTCTGTAGAAGTGATCAAAGTGAATGCCAGCTTTAGCTTCAAGCATCTTGCAAACTACAAAACCAACATTCTTCACACTTAAAGCCACTAGAGGGCAATTTGCAGTACATAGGTGACCTTATATCGTGGTTTAACCCCAAATTGTTAACCCAACACCCTGCAGTCACTCACTTGCTCCCCCCCTCCCCGGTGGGGTGGGGAGGAGAATTGGAGAGAAAGGAAAACTCGTGGGTTGAGATAAAAACAGCTCACCAGGACAGCAAAGGAAAAATATAACAATATATTAATAATGATAATATATATATAAGGATAATAGAATATATAAAACAAACGATGCACAATTTCTCACCACCTGACGACCAATACAGCCTGTCCCGAGCAGCAGGCAGGGAGCAGGGGTATCCCCCCCAGCTCTCCCAGAACAGCAAGTTCCAGAGAGAGCAGGTGAGGGAACAAACGAAAAACAAAAAGGAAAAATAGGGAAACAAAAAGCAACCCAAAGGGAAGCTTAAGGATTAAGGCAAGTTAAGGGTCTCCAAAGCCTAGTGGCCCACCGACTGACCCTTGCTTATATCGGGCATGCCGTCTCTGGTATGGAATACTCTCTTTGGCCAGTTTGGATCAACTATTCTGGTTCTACCCCTCCCAAGTTTTTGCACCTGCACATTAGCAAAACCTGGGAAACTGCAAAATGTCCTTGGTCATTTAGCAGCAACCAGCCCATGTGACTGAATGACCAGAATTTTACTTTAGTGACATGCGGAAAGCAGACTCCGCAACCTGTAAAGTAGGTATGTTTATTCAGCGCTGGGCAGCACGGGGGGTCGCCCCACCACAATGGTGTGCGCCCACCGCGGCAGTTAGCTTAGGATTTATGCAGTCGAACCTTACATATGCAAAGAGCACCTATACATATTTACAAGTTTTCCACGAAAAGGCGGTCTTTATTGCAATGAGTTCCGGAACGTCATTTCCATAGTCTCCGCCCTTAACTCCTCCCAGCTGCGCACGCGCAGTGCCTCCTGGTGGTCGTGGGCCGGGGTCTCGGGGATGAAGGCCATATGTCTTCCTTGCTGTGCACTTTTCACCTTTAATGTTAATGTGCTGTCCCAAATCACAGAACTGGTTTCAGCTGGATGATTGCTTTTTCAAGACAGCTGGGTTCCTTCTTTGAATACAAGTCGTTCCCTTATCTGAGGTCGAGTGATCGTTCTTATCTTTCAACACATTCTTTCTTGTATGGCTTTACTATTAACCCTTGGGCGTCAGTTCCCCTTATCATTAGTATGCAAGTCCTTGAGAACTCCTTTGCTTCTTTCTGCCTAAAAGGGAGCTTTAAGCTCAGTGCTCAGTAAAACAATATTAGTTCTGTTTTCATTGAAAAAACAAAACAACTCTTTTGGCTAACACAAAACTTCATTTCTACTTAAATGAAAAATAGGAACTGATATTGATACCAGAAAAATCGGTTAACTAAAGAACCCCCTAACACTTCCTTTTAAGTTTTAGAAGGCAGGCATTCTTTATTGTAGCGCTGGATGCACGGGGGATCGCTCCACCTATCGTGCATGCTGAACACTTTGTCGGTCCAGCATATATACACACTCTCAACATGTATATTCATGTAACTTCCAGTAAATGATTTACAAATCCATACTCTCAACATGTAACTTCCAGAAAATGGTTTACAAATCCATACACACTCTCAACATGTATATTCATGTAACTTCCAGAAAATGATTTACAAATTCATTACTTTTCCGGGACATATCCGAATCACTTCCGGGAAGGGATTGCAATGTTTGCATCTTCATTATGTATGTGCAAGGCAATCTTATTTTTACCTTATCTAAGTTGTCAGGTATGCCAGTTTCGATCGCAGGCACACCTTCCTTATCTTCAGAGCTCAAGACCATTGTTATTGCTTAAGTAAGTGTAAAGTAAAAGAATGTTTGGCCAGAAGGTATCAATATATTCTTTCCTTCCACCAAAGGGAATCTGAAGCGTCTGAGTTTTCTGTGATTAAGAATGTAGTTGAGGAAACTCCCAGAGTGTAAAATTGTAACTAAATTATATAAATGGTGGACTTCACCCTCAAAATAGTTAGCAGGTTAACTCTTTCTAAATATTAATGTTATGTGAATTACTTAGAAGTAGAGATTGCACTATAATAATTTTATTTTTAAAAGAATAAGGACATCAATGTAACCAAAGATGACTATTTAGTTAAAGTCATATTTTCTAATTTTTTGATACTTTTAGTGTTAAACTGTTATACTCAGTCTAGTGTTGAGTAGCCATATTGCATACAATAATTGTGAAGGCTTCTTTGCTACTTAACTTCATCTTCTTAAAGGCAGTGAGTGATATCTTTCTAGACTACTTTATTGGGTGCTAATCACTTAAAAGGCTCAGTCTTATAGCCTGGATGTAGGTATAGCTCTCCATGATGCATTTTAATGATGCTGTCACCTTTAGAATTCTCTGAAATTTTTCCCCAAGAAAAGTATTGTTGAACTAAAATTTTCCAAGTTGTTGCTTGCAAAAACTAGAAAACTTTAAATATATATATTATATGCTATAAATGAAACTATAAGAATACTTTATGTCTGTGATATCTCTAATCTTCAAAGCTACTTTACAGGATTCCAGCTTACAAGTCAAGTTATGAACGTTGAACTTCATGGTTGCTAATTTCTGTGCTATGCCTCTGTATCTATAAAATGGCATACAGCTCCAATTGTTTCCATGCATTCTGAGTTAGACTGCAATAAGATTGTGGTATCTGTTGAGGATTCTCTTTAAGAGATTCCTCCCCATGCCCTGAGGTGATTTTTGTTAGGTTAAGCTATTTTTGTTAGATACCAATAAATCTTTTCCCAAATGTTGTCTTTGAAATGCTATTTTCCTATACCTTCTGACTTCTGAGAGTCCTTTCCTCATGTATTCAGATAATAAAGGCATAATTGTAACCTTCTAGTTCTAGGGTTAGCTTGGTTGATGATAGCCTAGGGATTTTAGGAACAGGCTTTTTTTTTTCTTTAAGCATACATGCCAAGGCCAGGTTGGATGGGGCTTTGAGCAACCTGGTCTAGTGGAAGGTTGGAACTAGATGATCTTTAAGGTCACTTCCAACCCAAACCATTCTATGATTCTATGCCAAAGGATGAGTACAAAAAAGCTTCAACTGACATTCACACTTCTATCTGTTAGTTATCTCCTATAATTGCATAGTTTTGGTGGATTCTGTTGTTAGCAGCTAGGTACTGTTGAATAGGTATAAGACTATTGGGATTGCATTATTTTGAACTCACAGCAAATGTAATGAATTTCAAATAATTCAGAATGATAGATGTAGCTGTCCTTTGGCTGCTTCAGTATAACTAATTCATTTCTGCAGCATAAAGTTCAAGCTAGATGTGAAACCTTCTGAAACTTGCTCGCTTAGAAATGTGTTATGTAAAGACTTGATTTTAATATACAGGTTTAGTATATGGTAGTTGCAGTACTGTGTGATTTTTTTTTTCCTAGTTGCGTCAGTATCTTAACTAGAATCTCTTATTTCAGAATGGAGGCAGTTAGAGTTTATATACCTTTAGGTTATACAACTCATTCTTCACCAAATTGTGTCAGATAAGCAGGACTGCAGTAAATTGTAACAAGGAGTGGTAACATGTGGATTACTTCATATAGGGAGGCTCCAGACAGTCAGATAAGGAAGCTCTAGACAGTACCTATTTTTTACAAATAATTCACTCCTTTGTCAATTAAATCATGCTGACTTGGTGAGGCCGTGCTGACATGTATTTCTTAACTAGTGAGGCCTGCAAAGGCATATGAAGTGTTAACTATTTTACTTCCACAAGTGGAAATAATGGTTTTAGGGCAAACATCTGTTCATGCCTAATAGTGTATGTCGTTCCCAATAGTAGTGAATCTGTAAAAGAAATATTTAAATACAGCCCTTCTTCCTTATTGTTATAACTGCAGATTACAAAATAATATTGCTTGATAGGGACCTCTGAAGGTCATCTAGTCCAACTCCCTGAAGTAGGTCCAACTCAATCAGGTTACCTAGAGAAATGCAATAACATGAAACCAAAAGAATACAATTTTTTTGAAACTCCTGAGGTTTGCCTCCAGTTCCCTGTTCCTCTCCTTTCGCACAGGCACCTAATTTGCAGCTTCTGAACTATGGTATAGTGTAACATAGATTTTGATTTGCCTAATGTGGCACAGAAAATCCTATTGTTTTGCACCAGGTGCAGAAGAAGGTGTGCTTCAATATGACCCTGAAAAAGAAGGCGGTATCTTTCTTTCTTTGTACGATTGCCTGAGTATCATGAGAAGGCAAACTCTCAAGAGCCTAATATAATAATTATTGTTATAATCATATAATTAGTAATTGAAGTTAATAAAGGGGAATAAATGTGTTTCATTGGAGTGCTTTTTTTGCATATAGAGAAATGGGGGTTCTATAAAATTAACATATTTAGAGGGGATGCAGGGATGAGGAAGATGTTTGAGTGTTTTCAACAGATTTTGTAAAAAAAGTGTTTTTATGCTCAGTGATAAGGTAAAATTTGCATTTAGAAGAATGAAACATCTTAAACTGAGTTAAGGGTTTAATCTTAGGTCATTTGGTTGAGCAATTAAGTGAATTTTCCTATCAACACAAGAGATGAACTTTTGAACAAACCAGTTAATTTTCTCTGGTTAAAATAATTTCTATGATTTTTTTTAAATGTATATATGTTCATGTCAGTCCTGATTTTAAAGCAATTGCTTAAATTTGCAGTAGCTAGCTCTGAGAGATTGGAGAGTAGAATCTGACATATTGTTTCTCTTTATGAGAAGAATTTTAAATGTGTAAAATGATCATGTTGCCAGGTAGTTGTGAAAAATTTTCTTTTTGAAAATCAGATCAAACTTAAATACTTTGACTTAATTTGGCTATTTTTACAGTGTTAGTTAAAGATTTTGACTGATCGTAACAAATTCAATTTTTTTGTGACATGGAATTTTTTTCTTGGCAGGGTGTATTTCATTTGGAGAGTTAAGGGGGGTGGAAGGGAAAAGAGTAACAGAAGATAAATTTCACATACAGAAATTAGGCAAGATGATTTTGGCCGTGCTGTCAAAAAATGTATTGTGTGACTTTTTATTCTGTCATCAGTAGTGAGAATTCTGGAACACAAAAGATCTGTAGCAATTACTATCTCCAGTTGCTTGACAATTATGTGGAAATATGCAGTGTAAGACATGCAGATGCTGCTTCTATTACAGACAGTAGGCATCCTGTTCTTCTATGAGGGAAGAATTTCGCACAGAATAAAGATGTTTGGGATACTGCAAAACCAAGCATCTCTTTCAAGATGAAATGCTGCCCGAAATACTCTATAACTATGGATTGCTATTTCTAACTTCTCATCTACTAGTACATATGTCCCTCAACACTGTGGACAGTATTGAGAGCTTTGTGGCCAACATCAACAGCAGGCATTGGGACACAGTGCTGCAAGCCATACAGTTGCTGAAGCTGCCTGACAAGACCCTCATTGATCTCTATGAGCATGCTGTGCTGGAGTTGATTGAGCTCCAGGAACTAGGTGCTGCCAAGTGTCTCCTGAGACAGATTCCATGATCATGCTAAAACAAACTCAGCCAGAGCAATACATCCACCTCAAACCTTCTGGCCAGATCTTACTTTGATCCTCGTGAGGCATACCCAGATGGAAGTAGCAAAGAGAAGCGGAGAGCTGCTATTGCACAAGTTCTAGCTGGAGAAGTCAGCGTGGTACCTCCATCTCGTTTTATGGCATTGTTGAGGCAGGCACTGAAATAGCAGTAGCATCAGGGCCTGCTTCCTCCTGGTATGACAATTGACTTGTTCAGAGGAAAAGCAGCTGTGAAAGGTGTAGAAGAAGAAAAGTTCCTCACACAGCTGAGCAGACATATTAAGTTTGGGCAGAAGTTGCACGTGGAGTGTGCTCGGTTTTCCCCAGATGGACAGTATCTGGTTACTGGCTCTGTCAATGGTTTCATTGAAGTATGGAACTTCACTACTGGAAAGATTAGGAAGGATCTGAAGTACCAAGCACAAGATAATTTTATGATGATGCAGTGCTGTGCATGTGCTTCAGTAGAGATACAGAAATGCTAGCAACTGGAGCACAAGATGGAAAGATCAAGGTGTGGAAAATCCAGAGCGGTCAGTGTCTGAGAAGATTTGAATGAGCACACAGTAAAGGTGTTAATGTCTCAGTTTCTCTAAAGACAGCAGCCAAATTCTTAGTGCTTCTTTTGATCAGACAATCAGGATTTATGGTTTAAAATCTGGGAAAACTTTAAAGGAATTCTGTGGTCATTCTTCCTTCATCAATGAAGCTACTTTTGCCCAGGACAGCCACTATATTATCAGCGCATCCTCTGATGGCACAGTGAAGGTTTGGAATGTGAAGATGACAGTGCTCAAACACCTTTAAATCTCTTGGCAGCACTGCTGGGACAAACATTACTGTGAACAGTGTCATTCTGCTGCCTAAAAACCCAGAACACACTGTTGTTTGCAACAGATTGAATACAGTTGTCATTATGAATATGCAAGGACAAATTGGAAGAAGTTTTAGCTCTGGTAAGAGAGAAGGTGATGACTTTGTCCGCTGTGCGCTTTCACCTCATGTTGAATGGATCTACTGTGTTGGTGAAGATTTTGTGCTCAATTGCTTTAGCACAGTGACCAGCAAGCTGGAGAGAACTCTGACTGTTCATGAAAAAGCTGTCATTGGCATTGCTCATCACCCCCACCAGAACCCAATTGCCACTTACAGTGAAGATGGCCTCCTCAAGCTCTGGAAGCCATAGCTTGATTTTACAATGGGCTATGAAGTGTGCCTGTTAGTTGCAGGTTATTGATGTTTGTGCTTTAACAAGGTCTAAATGCACAGAGTGTGATATTTGCTCAATTTTCAGTTCAGATTTCCAGAGAATGACATTTTTACTTCTTGGTCTAAAGTTAGGTAGATTGATGCTTAAATATAGCATCAGTTAATTTCAAATACTTTTATTTTTACCAGAGTAGCCGAAGCAACTTCAGTGAGAGTGTTTTTTCTGTCTCCTGAAGTCTGTACTCTTCCTACAGTGTTTATAAAAGTTGAACAAGCTAGAAACTATACACGCTTACAAGTGGTTGCTGATTTCCTAGAATACAGTAAAATACTTTTTAAAATTTTATTTTAGTGAATTATGTGGAATGGAAAAGCTGTCTCTTCTCCACTGCTGAAACAAAGGCACAGTTTTCCTAGAATGCAGACAAGGCTACTCTGGCCTCAGCTTGAAGGCAGAGGCTTTTCTAGTCCAGTGGGTTTTGCTGTGTTCAATTTTCACTAACTTTTCCAATTATACATATTAAGTAGTGTCACACAGCTTCCTCAGAATGAAACTATTCTTCCCCATCTCCCAGCACTTCCTGCTATAAACCTGCCTAACCTGGCAGTGAGATATAGTTGGGTTTTGGGGTTTGTTTGATTGGTTTTGTGTGGTTGTTTTTCTGGGGGGGTGTGTGTTTGGTTTTGGTTCTTGGGTTTTTTGTTTTGTTTTCTGTTGTTTTACTTTACTTCCAGGCTAAAAGAAATTATTACCTGGGCCCTCTTCCTATAAGTGCATAATGTCTTCAGACCAGCTTTAACTGAAGCAGGCCTCAGGGGATCAATATTTTAAAACATGCAAAAGCTGGTTTACATAGGCCGAATTCCCAGTGCTGTGATGCTGCATATGCTGCAGTTGTTTGTGGGTTTTTTTTTGTTTTGTTTTGTTTTTTGTGGTTTGTTTTTTTTGTTTTGTTTTGTTTTTTCTCCAGTTTACTCAGTTTAGCTTCCTATTTTCACAAAAGGGCATGGCATGCTTAAGCTTTAAGGTTGGACCAGATGATCTTGAGGTCCCTTCCAACCTGATATTCTATGATTCTATATTATCTTTGGGACAAGAGTCCCAACTTTGCACTGTCAACTGCAAAACTATGGGAAAAAAATACCGTATGATCTCTGTATGCATCGCTAAAAGTTACTGCAGCACACATTTTATTTATGTGCATATATAGCTGTACTTGCACTGAAATCTTTAAGGTTTATTGAGGTTTTTCATTTGCAAATGCAAGACATATTTAAATCCTCTTTATCACTTGAGTATTTCCCCAGAACCCATCATTTTTGGCTTCTCAAGGAAGGAGAAAAAAAAAAAAAAAAATCACTGCTGTTCCCAGGATGTACCCATGATTGAGTTTGCTGTTTCGCAAAGGGAGCGATGTACTCTTGAGGGAGTGGGAGCACCGCAGTTGCAGGAGGGTGCATGGGCCCAGCCTGCGTGCTGCAACCCGTGTGCTGCACCATACCCCGCTGCGAGCCTGATCACACTGCCACCTCATGGCCGCGCTGCCGGGATGGCAAATCGGTGGAGTGGCCTGGCAACGGTCCCGCTCCCTGGTTGTGTGTGATAGGAATCAATAGACGGGCTGGCGGCAGGGGTTTTATTATTGGTGGGAGCTGCTGGAGTGGATGGTGGTGAGTTATGTTATCATGGAGTGTGGGTGGTAGGTGATGAAATTTGGGGCCAGGTCAGCGAAGTTGCTGTGCTCCATGAGTAGGGGCTGGGGCATGAAGAGTACTGCCGAGGGTGGGGGTAGGTGGTTTTGCCCTCCCAGAGCTGCAGAGGGAGCCGTGCCAGTGGGGGCATGTGACTTCTTGCCCACTGAGGTGGCTCTTGCCTGGGCTGTAGTGGTGAGACAGTGGCATGTTCTCCCTCCTGGTGCAGTTTCCTGGGGGCTTCTGTGGGCGCTGACCACCAGGTTGAGAAGCCAGGACTGGGGAAGCTTAAGTAAATTAAAAAAAAAAAAATCAACCAGGTGACTAGAACAAACCTACTTTCCTCCCCTCTCCCACAGCATTAAATGCACTGATAAATTTGTTCTTTAGAAATGCACTCCCTTTTAGATACTGCATCTAATAAAAAGTAATAATCTTGGAGAGGACATCAGTCTTCCATTTTTCTGATTGTAACTTATTTGAATGTGACAAAGGGCTTTTATTGGGTTAAGACATATTTTTACATTACTTCAATACACTGACTAATTGACTTGCTCCTAAAGTTCTCATATTTTTGTCACGTTCATAGAATTCATAAAGAGCAGCAACTTTCTTTAAGAAATAAGTGGAAATAATTGAAGTCTATATGTTCACTACTTGATTCCATAACAGTATAAAGGTCATCTGTACAGGACTCATCAATTTGATTTTATTAACATAAAATTTATATGGATGTGTTTTAGAATGACTGATCAGGAACTCTTTTCTGATGTTTAGTGTGGCACACTCCTAAAACTCTGAAATAAAAATATATAGCATATATGAATTAATGTACGGTTCTTACAGTAATTAATAATGATAGTCCTTTCATATAAAGGCTTGATTAAAAAAAAAAAAATTACTTTTTTTATACACAGACAGAACTATTGATGGAAGGGCTTTTATGGTTGCATGAGTAATTTAAACAGGTAGTTTTCATGAGTGTATAAGCAAATCTTCATGGCACTTACTCAATCTGCATATACAGTTTACTATACAGTTGCACTTGCACATTTTTAAGTCTTGGGCTCTCCAAGTTGAATTCCACTTTAAGCACTTTGGTCTGAAGGTCTTAGCATAACAGAAAACCCATGAAACTAACAGTAGACAAAACTACAAGTGAGTATTAATTCTGTTGGAATAGCTTTCAAGTTTGTGTGTACTATGATAGAAGGTCTACTCATGAGTGAGTTTGTTTATTACAATCTGATGTGAAAAAATTGTTCATTTCTAGCAAATTTTTATCAATAAAATATATAGTGTGACCCTCGATAACAACTCAAGACCAGCACCAAGGTAAGTTGATGAGTTCTGGTTTAACCTCTTGGAAAAGCCTCTTCTAAAATGGATGTATTCTTTGTCTAGATTGTTTCAGTTAAATGTGTAATAGCAAGTGCTGTGTACCCAGCATCTTTTGTGAATAAAAGATGTTTCTTTCTTGCATGCAGAAATATATTAGAAAACTACAAAGTTATTTTCCTCCAGAGAGGTGGATCTGGTCAATTTGGTGCAGTTCCACTTAACCATATGGGTTTAAAGGAGGGAAGGCATGTGGATTATGTGGTTACTAGAGCTTGGTCAGCAAAAGCAGCTAAAGAAGCAGAGAAGTATACCAAAGTGAATATTGTCCATCCTAAACTAGGAAACTATACAAGTTGATGATTATATCTATCCATGTGAAAGTTTAGCTTTTTGAATTGCTCCAGAAATCTATCTCAGCTATTAGGTCATTGAATGTTAACTAGTTAAACAGTTGACTGCCGAGCACTTGAAAATTACCTGCCACATCTCTCCATGTTCATGACTGGGAGATCTGTTAGATGGCTTAATCTCCACCAGGAAAGGTGAATTTTGAAACTAGACTGAGCAGATCCCAGAACATGTGTGGTAAGAAGCAAATGTATATTGACAAGGAAATGGTCTGGGCTGTCTGATTTTTTTTTTTTCCCCCCCTCGTTTTTTTAAGGTATTTGCAGGGATATTGTGAGATTTCTTCTCAAGTGCTAGGTATTTCAGTTTTTGGTACTTTCCATAATGAGATTGCTCTGAAATTTAGAAGCATATGTGGGATCTTAAGCTTGTTGGCCCAGGAGATGGGATAACTGCATTCTGTTCCCTTCTTTCAAGAGTTTCCAAACTGTCATCTCCCCACCATGTGTCCTAACGAACAGATGGCTCTGGAATAGGGAAGGCACTTTCAACTCCTCCTCTTAAAGCTCGTTACTGGACAGGATACAATTTGAAGTATGACCAATGTGTGGGAAGAAGAGAAAGGTTAACTGTAATTTAGGCATTGGGAACTTCTATAAGAAAGTCTGTTTCAAGGACATTTTACACATATGCCTTATTTTAAGCAGTCACTAGATACGCATAAATAATTCTTGGAGGAGAAATCAGAACTTAGGTGTCCCTGCTCCTGCTAGTCATGCTCATTTTTCTTCCCTCTGGTCCAAGTTATACCATGTGAACTGGGAAGAGTGGTAACAGAAAGGACAAAGAAGGACATTTCCCATACGAGTTAGTCTATTAACTGGTAATTAGGGCACTCACTTGGGAGATGGGTTTATATCCTTGGAGGCATAGGAAGGAACTGAACTTGCATCTTCCCCATCCTAGGGCAGCTGTAAATAAGGGGAGAGGCAATAGCAGCACTTCCTCTTCTGGTGTTTTGGCGGGGGGGGGGGGGGGAAGTGAAAAGGGGCACAAGCCCTCAGGCTCTGGCAGTGACTCCTGTCAGGCATGAAGGAAAGGTATCCCTTCAAGGAAGATGTTATATGTCACCCAGGCAAGTGGACCACCATGGAGAGAGGTATCCAGTACCTGAGGGAATTAGCCGTGCTGGAGGTGATTTATAGTGACCTGGACAATGAGCAGTTACCCAAAGATCCAGATGAAGTCCAATGTACACGACCCATGTGGTAGAAGTTCATATGGAGAGCACCATTGTTGTATGCCAGCTTATTGGCAGTAATGACCTGGAAAGAAGAAGAGGTGCCAAATGTGGATGATATGGTTACTCAACTCTGGCAACACAAAGAAAATCTCTCTTCATCCCTCACCTTGGCTGTGGAGAAATTGCTGGACATGATAGCTGAGAAACTGTCCCAGGAGTTCCAGTGATTCAAAGAGGATATCACAGAATGGTATGGGTTGGAAGGGACCTCTGGAGATCATCTAGTCCAACCCCCCTGCCAGAGCAGGGTCACCTAGAGCAGGCTGCACAGGACTGCGTCCAGGCAGGTTTTTGAATATCTCCAGAGAAGGAGACTCCACAACCTCCTTGGGCAGCCTGTGCCAGGGCTCTGTCACCCTCACAGTAAAGAAGTGTTTCCTCATATTTAGACAGAACTTCCTGTGTTCCAGTTTGTGCCCGTTGCCCCTTGTTTTGTCGCTGGGCACCACTGAGAAGAGTCTGGACCCATCCCATTGACACCTGCCCTTGAGATATTTATAAGCATTGATGAGGTTCCCTCTCAGTCTTCTCTTCCTCAGGCTAAACAGCCCCAGCTCCCTCAGCCTTTCCCCATAGGAGAGATGCTCCAGTCCCCTCATCATCCTTGTAGCCCTCCGCTGGACTCTCTCCAGTAGTTCCTCATCTTTCTTGAACTGGGAAGCCCAGAACTGGACACAGGACTCCAGATGGGGCCTCACCAGGGCTGAGCAGAGGGGGAAAATAACCTCCCTCGACCTGCTGGCCACACTCTTCTTAATGCACCCCAGGATGCCATTGGCCTTCCTGGCTGCAAGGGCACATTGCTGGCTCATGGGGAATTTGTCGTCCACCAGGATTCCCAGGTCCTTCTCTGCAGAGCTGCTTTCCAGGAGGTCAACCCCTAACCTGTACCGGTGCATGGGGTTATTCCTCCCCAGGTGCAGGACCCTGCACTTGCCTGTGTTGAACCTCATGAGGTTCCTCTCCGCCCAACACTCCAGCCTGTCCAGGTCTCACTGAATGGCAGCACAGCCTTCTGGGGTATCAGCCAGTCCTCCCAGTTTCGTGTCATCAGCAAACTTGCTGAGGGTACACTCTGTCCCTTCATCCAGGTCATTGATGAATACATTGAACAAGACTAGACCCAGCACCAACCCCTGGGGGACACCACTAGCCACAGGCCTCCAACTAGACCCTGCGCCGCTGATCACCACCCTCTGAGCTCTGCCATTCAGCCAGTTCTCAATCCACCTCACTGTCCACTTGTCTAGCCCACACTTCCTGAGCTTACCTATGAGGATGTTGTGGGAGACAGTGTCAAAAGCCTTGCTGAAGTCCAGGTAGACAACATCCACCGCTCTCCCCTCATCCACCCAGCCAGTCATGCCATCGTAGAAGGCTATCAGATTGGTCAAGCATGATTTCCCCTTGGTGAATCCATGCTGACTACTCCTGATCACCTTCTTTTCTTCTACATGCTTGGAGATGGCCTCCAGAATGAGCTGTTCCATCACCTTTCCAGGGATGGAGGAGAGGCTGACTGGCCTGTAGTTTCCCGGGTCCTCCTTCTTGCCCTTCTTGAAGACTGGAGTGACATTGGCTTTCCTCCAGTCCTCAGGCACCTCTCCCATTCTCCATGACTTTTCAAAGATGATGGAGAGTGGCTTGGCAATGACCTCTGCCAGCTCCCTCAGCACGCATGGGTGCATCCCATCAGGACCTGTGGATTTGTGGCGGGATGGTCCATAGACTATAGGCATGATATTTGTGTGTATATATCAAAGACAGAAAAAGTGGCAGTGATTAATTGGAAAGTGTTGGACCTGAGATTTGATTTTGGCTGATAATAGCCAATGATTTGAACTGTGTGATGTTAATCGCTATAATATACTGTATGTCATCATTTCTATAGTTGTTATATGTCATATCAAAGGCATTACAGTAAGCATCGCTCGGATCAATGAAGAGCAAACTTTGATGAAACCAAGCAAAGTGCAGAGGTGATGGAATCAGAACTGGCTTCAGCAACTGGCGCACAGTTGACATCGATATCTTCAACCCGCAGACCGTGGACAAGATACACCAGCCACGCCAGATACACCGGCTATAAGTTCCAGATGCAGCATGCAACGATCCAACACCTCACACCATCTCTCCTGCCCTGAAAGACTGTTAAGACAGATGGAACCCAAAATCATGGACTAAATGAACTCAGCAGACATTTTGGAGGGATGGCCCATGGACTAAGGGAATGATATCTGTGTATATATATCAAAGACAGAAAAAGTGGCAGTGATTAATTGGAAAGTGTGGGACCTGAGCATGATGTAAATGGTATAGAATAAGGGGTGGATACTGTCCTGATTTCAGCTGGGAGAGAGCTAATTTTCTTCCCAGTAGCTACTGTGTTTTGGATTTAGTATGGGATTTGGTATGTGAAGAATGCTGATAATACACTGACGTTGTTGGTTGCTGCTAAACGACCAAGGACATTTTGCAGTTTCCAAGGTTTTGCTAATGTGCAGGTGCAAAAAGCTGGGAGGGATAGAACCAGAATAGTTGATCCAAACTGGCCAAAGAGAGTATTCCATACCATAGATGTCATGCCCAGTATATAAGTGGGGATAGGCCGGTGGGCCGGGTTCCTTCCCTCCCTCCCTCTCTCTCGGGAACTTGGGGTTCCGAGGTCGCTGACTGGGAAATTGCTGTTCCAAGAATGCTGCTTGGGATCATTCCGAGATTGTTCTTGGTTTCGCTCTGTGATCGCTGCTCAGGACAGGCTGTATCAGTCATCGGGTCGTCGGGCGGTGAGAAATTGTGCATCGTTCATTTTGTGTATTCTATTATCATTATATTTTATTATTCTTATTATAATTTAAAGATGTGTAGATGTGGTGCTTAGGGACATGGTTTAGTGGTGGACTTGGTAGTGATAGGTTAATGGTTGGACTCAATGATCTTGGAGGTCTCTTCCAACCAAAATGATTCTATGATTCTATGATTTATTATTATATAATATTATTATTATTATCTTTTCCTTTGCTGTCCTAGTAAACTGTCTTTATCTCAACCCATGAGTTTTCCTTTCTTTCCGATTCTCTTCCCCATCCCACTGGGGAGGGGGAAGAGCGAGCAAGCAGCTGCATGGTACTTGGTTGCCGACTGGGGTTAAACCACCACAGTCACACACCATTCCTTCCCCAGTGGCTTGTGGCCGAGACCCTCACCCACTCCAGTAGCTGCCCCTGAAACTCCACTCGCTTACACCCGCAGTCTGACTAGCCCCAAATTCACTCACACTGTTCTCATCAGTAGCTGGCACTTAGTTCTTGCAGCACATATACACACAGGATAGAGAGAGGTTATGCAGCTAAGAAAGGATTTCATCAGAAGATAGGCCAGAGCACAGTGATCAGGCTGAGGGCTTGGTCAGACAAGCTTACTGACCAGGGTTGCTTTAAACACAACCGGCCTCTTTAATACCCTTTTCTGTCTATCCTCCCTCCCCTTTGTTCCTCTCTTCTTCCCTTTCCTCTGCACATTCCATCATTGGTTTGCATAGTTCTATCGATTCCCTCATCCCTTCCCAGTCGGGTATCTGGGATGTCCCCTGGTTTACAATCTTAGCAGTTGCAAAGTCCAGGTTGATCTTCCTGTAAGTGGTGCTTGTACTTTCTTGATAGGCTATCAATTAGTGTGACTGATGAGGTTCGTTTCTTGTCTTTGTCTCCATGTTTGTTTGTCAGGTCTGCATCTCTGTATGTTTTTCTGTTCTCTTCCCTTTTTCTTATCAACCAAATTTATATGGTCCCAGATCAGATATAACCTTGCTGGAATAAACATTCTCACACTCCACATTTCCTTACATATTTGATGTTATCCCATAGCTTTTATAACATTTATACCATGCCCAGTGGCAAATGCTCTGGGTCCATGTT
Source organism: Phoenicopterus ruber ruber (assembly GCA_009819775.1). Taxonomy (NCBI): domain Eukaryota; kingdom Metazoa; phylum Chordata; class Aves; order Phoenicopteriformes; family Phoenicopteridae; genus Phoenicopterus; species Phoenicopterus ruber. Next base: position 33,615,470 of record CM020247.1, read on the forward strand.
GTGGTTTAGCCGAATACCAGGCAGCTGCTCACTCACTCCCCCCCTCCCCAGTGGGGTGGGGGAGGAGAATCAGAGAAAGGAAAACTCGTGGGTTGAGATAAAAGCAGTTCACCAGGACAGCAAAGGAAAAATATAAAAATATATTAATAATGATAATATATATATAAGGATAATAGAATATATAAAACAAATGATACACAGTTTCTCACCACCCGACAACCAATACAGCCCATCCCGAGCAGCAGTCAGGGAGCAGGGGTATCCCCCCCAGCTATCCCAGAACAGCAAGTTCCAGGGAAAACAGGCGAGGGAACGAACAGCTGAACGAATGAACGAAAAGACCCAAACGAACAAAAAGACCCAAACGAACAAAAAAAAAGGAAAAACAGGGAAACAAAAAGCAACCCGAAGGGAAGCTTAAGGTTTAAGGGCAGTGGCCCACCTGCCGACCCTCATTTATACCGGGCATGACATCTATGGTATGGAATACTCTCTTTGGCCAGTTTGGATCAACTATTCTGGCTCTGCCCCTCCTAAGTTTTTGCCCCTGCACATTAGCAAAACCTGGGAAACTGCAAAATGTCCTTGGTCGTTCAGCAGCAACCAACAACATCAGTGTGCTGTCACCATTCTTCACACACTAAATCCAAACCACAGGAGCTGCTGGAAACAAAACCAGCTCCGTCCTGGCCGAAACCAGGACAGTCCGTCACCTTATTCTTGATGATTTAGGGTGTGATGTTTTGTTTTTAAATTATCTGGGTAATTCTATACCTTAACATCAGACTTCAAAGAGATTCATTCTCCTTTAATTTGTTCCATATCATTTGTGACTGGAATAAAATGTCATAACTGTTCAAAACCTTTGGGAGGCATTATATGTGTAGGCATACTACTAGCTTCAGCAGTCCTGGAAGGTACTTAAACCTACAAGCAAGGAAATGGAATTACCTTTAATAGCTGTTGGATTAAAATACCACTGTGTTTTTAGGATATGATTTTGATTGAATTTTACAGCTCTGCAGCTCAGTTAATTTACTACTGATTTAGACTAGCAAAATTGAAAGAAGAAATCAAATTCTTAGTACATTGCTAAATGTTGGTACTGTTGATTTCAGTGGGAAGCATAGGGAAAAACTATTGTATTTCTAAGGTTGCCGTGTTGATAGACTAGCTTTTAATACTACACTGATAAAGTTTTGGTCCTAGAGTTAGTAATGCAAACAGATAAAAATATCAGTAAATGTATAAGGATAACAATTCTTCCATTTAATCAGCAATAAATGACATAAAAAAGAACCCTAATTTATCAGATACTCCATTCTACCTTTTGATTTTAAGCGCTCTGATGTCTTATTTACTTTTATCCTTGTAAAACACTACCTATAGCTTTTGATTGTCATCTCATAAACAAGTCTCCTCAAACAAACATGTGTCAACTGATTTTTCTTCAAAAGCTATTTCCTAAAATGTCCCACACAATCCCTCAGCTACATCACAATTAATCTCTTGCCAATACAGGCAACTACTGTAGCACCCAGAACTTCTTGCAGCATTTGGAAAATTTTGACTTTTTAAGGAAAGTCACTGTATTAACACTGTAACAAAATATTTAAAATGCACATAAAGAATTTAGAAGCTTCTGTCATGGTTTAACCCCATCCAGCAACTAAACACCACACAGCTGCTCGATCACTCCCCCACAGCGGGATGGGGGAGAGAATCAGAAGAGCAAAAGTGAGAAAACTCATGGGTTGAGATAAAGACACATTAATAGGTAAAGCAAAAGCTGTGCATGCAAGTAAACCAAAACAAGGAATTCATTCACTGCTTCCCATCGGCAGGCAGATGTTCAACCATTTCGTGGAAAGCAGGGCTCAATCATGTGTAACGGTTATTGGGAAGACAAATGCCATATCTCCGAATGTCCCCCCTTCCTTCTTCTCTCCCCCAGCTTCCTTCTTGAAGACTGGAGTGACATTGGCTTTCCTCCAGTCCTCAGGCACCTCTCCCATTCTCCATGACTTTTCAAAGACGATGGAGAGTGGCTTGGCAATGACCTCTGCCAGCTCCCTCAGCACTCATGGGTGCATCCCATCGGGGCCCATGGATTTGTGGGTGTCCAGTTTGCCTAAATGATCTCTAACCTGATCCTCCTCGACCAAAGGAAGGTCTTCCTTTCTCCAGACTTTCTCTCTTACCTCCAGGGTCTGGGATTCCTGGGGGCCAGCCTTGGCAGTAAAGACTGAAGCAAAGATGGCATTCAGTAACTCTGCCTTCTCCGTATCCTTTGTCACCAGGGCACCCACCTCATTCAGCAGAGGGCCCACATTTTCCCTAGTCTTCCATTTGTTACCGATGTATTTGAATAAGCCCTTCTTATTGCCCTTGATGTCCCTTGCCAGATTAAATTCCAGGTGGACCTTAGCCTTCCTTGTTGCACCCCTGCATACCCTGACGGCATCCCTGTACTCCTCCCATGTGGCCTGTCCCTTTTTCCACATTCCATAGACTTCCTTCTTCCATTTGAGTTTTGCCAATAGTTCCTTGCTCATCCACGCAGGTCTCCCGCCTCCCTTACCCGATTTCTTGCTCCTGGGGATGCACCGCTCTTGAGCTTGGAGGAAGTGATGCTTGAATAATGCCCAGCTCTCTTGGGACCCCCTACCTTCTAGAGCCCTAACCCACAGGATTCCTCCAAGTAGGTCCTTGAAGAGGCCAAAGTTAGCTCTCCTGAAGTCCAGGGTTGTAATCCTGCTTAGTGTCCTGCTTCCTCCACGCAGGATCCTGAACTCCACCATCTCGTGGTCACTGCAGCCAAGGCTATCCCCAACCTTCACATCCCCAACCAGACCTTCCTTGTTAGTTAGTATGAGGTCCAGCAGCACACCTCTCCTCATCGGCTCCTCCACCACCTGTGTCAGAAAATTGCCATCAGTGTTCTGCAGGAACCTCCTGGACTGTGCGTGCGTAGCTGTGTTGTCCCTACAACAGATATCGGGGTGGTTGGAGTCCCCCATGAGAACCTGGGCCTGTGATTGTGAGGCTACTTTCAGCTGCCTGTAGAAGGCCTCATCAACTTCCTCATCCTGATCAGGTGGCCTGTAGTACACACCCACAACAGTGTCCCCCATGTTAGCCTGTCCCTTAATCCTTACCCATAAGCTCTTGACTTGTTCTTCATCCTCCCCTAGGCAGAGCTTGATACACTCCAGTTGCTCTCTCACATAGAGAGCCACTCCACCACCTCGCCTTGCTGGCCTGTCCTTCCTGAAAAGTACATTCCCATCCATGACAGCATTCCAGTCCTGCGAGCTGTCCCACCACGTTTCTATAACTGCTATGAGATCATGGCCCTGCGAGCGCACACAGATCTCTAGTTCTTCCTGTTTATTCCCCATGCTGCGAGCGTTGGTGTACAGGCATTTCAGAGAGGCAGTTGAGTTTGCAGGTTTCCCTGAAGGGGTGCAGGAGGATCCATCATAGCCATACACACCCTTAGGGTGGTCGGCCTTCTGGTTCTCTTCTTGGGAGGCAGCTGAGGAACGTTTGTCGCTGCTCAGGTTGGCCTGGCTTACTCCCCAGTTGGATGCGCTGGCACGAGCATCGCCACTTTGGACCCCTCCCCCCGAGTCCTTCAGTTTAAAGCCCGCCTCACCAAGTTGGCCAGCCTGCCACCAAAGATTCCCCTGCCCCTCTTAGACAGGTGGATCCCATCCCTCCCTACCAGGTTATAGTCACCAAAGAATGTCCCATTGTCGTAAAAGCCAAAACCCTCATGTCGGCACCAGCCACGAAGCCAGGAGTTGATATGCGTTATGCGCCTATTTCTGGGTGCTCCCTTTCCTCCCACTGGTAAAATGGAGGAAAAGATAACTTGGGCACCAATATTTTTCACTTGCACTCCCAGGGCTTTAAAGTCTTCCTTGATTTTGCCCAGGTTCCGGCTTGCAGTGTCAGTCGTGCCCACATGAAAGAGCAACAGCAGATAGTAGTCCATGCTCCTGACAAGTTGTGGCACCCTCTTGGCAACATCTCGGACCTTGGCTCCCGGAAGGCATCATACCTCATGTGTCTCCCTGTCAGGTCGGCAGATGGGCGCCTCAGTGCCCCTTCACAGAGAGTCCCCCACTACGATCACTCGTTTCTTTTTGTGGTATCCACTGTGTGCTGCTGGAGTAGTTTCTCCTTGCAGACCTTGTTCATGGGTGTCTACAGCTGTTAAAGCTTCATATCTGGTTTTGGTTGTGATACCAGAGGGCAGGGACTGAAGTGGAGGCCTGCTTTTGTGGGTCACTAGGGTCCAAGGTATCTCATTCTCGGTGGTGTCTGGTGCAGAAGAGTGGTTATGAAACCACCTATCTATCTCCGTTTCAGATCCTCTGATACTGTGCAGCCTTTTAACTGTTTCCTGCAACTCGGCCACCTGACGTAATAGATCATCAACCTGTGCACACCTCGTGCAGGAACTTACCTTTTCACCAGGAGAAGGGTGTGGGCACTCGCTGCAACCTCCCACCTATACTGAAGTCTCCTTCCTTACCAGTTCCGTCTGGCTGGGTGCATCAGCCATCTCGGGGGCTTTCACCATAGGAGCACTGGTTTTAGCTCTGAGGTGAGTGCCCACCATTATGACAGAGACCTAGAGCACTTCCCTGGGCTGTGGACCCACAAGCAGGTTGTAGGGCCCTCCCTGCACGCCTTTCCTGTGCAAACTGTCGTGCCACGCCCTGTTTTCCCGCCCTGTTCGCAGCACTCCTGGTTTCTGATGCTCCCTAGGGCGGTTGCTCCCGGCAACACCCAAGCCACATCAGCTTTATATGCTGAGCCTGATGTCATATGGTATGGAATAGATATAAGGAAGAAATTTTTTACAATGAGGGTGGTGAAGCACTGGCACAGGTTGCCCAGAGAGGTGGTAGATGCCCCATCCCTGGAAACATTCAAGGTCAGGCTGGATGGGGCTCTGAGCAACCTGATCTAGTTGAGGATGTCCCTGCTCATTGCAGGGGGGGTTGGACTAGATGGCCTTTAAAGGTCCCTTCCAACCCCAACTATTCTATGATTCTATGATCCCTTTGGTCAGTTGGGGTCAGCTGTGTCACCTCCCTCCTCCTTGTGCACCCTCAGCCTACTCACTGGGCGGTGGTGTGAGAAGCAGAAAAGGCCTTGACTCTGTGTAAGCACTGCTCAGCAATAACAAAAACATCCCTGTATTATCAACACTGTTTTCAGCACAAATCCAAAACGTAGCCCCATACCAGCTACTATGAAGAATATTAACTCTATCCCAGCCAAAGCCAGCACAGTCGATGAAACATATACTCAGGCTGGGTACTTCTGTGCACATGAGTTTACGACCTTGGGTGATTAATTGCACATCCATTTTTTTCCTTCAGAAGCTGACCAACAGCAAAGTAGCCATCATAGCCTTTGGCATTATGTGCTAGGAAAGTGTAGCCCTGAAACTTCGTGTCCATAAACAACTAAATAAAGTTCAGGAGACATGTCCCCTTCAAACTCCCATTCTCATTCAGTTTTCCTTTCTGCCCTTTCTTCTTCATCCCAAGGGACATTTGGATCTAACTCCATGGCAAAAATGTAGTTTGGGATATGTGTCTGGGTTTCCTGCATACATTCCATGTCATAAATAGTATAACCCTGCCCTGCTTCTGGATTTTTGATCATGGGCATGAAACACATGCTGGTTTATGTTACAGATCTGTTTATAGCACATTCCGCACTTCCAATCTTTACATTCGTGCTGGTTTTCTACATAGGACTTACACTTCTCACATAATATTATAGCCAAACTATCAATTTGGTTTTTAATAGCCCGGGCTTCGTGCCTCTGTAAACATTCCAGAGCCAGTAATGTTCCCTTGCAGCAAATAAGGCCAACGGTGTCCTCGGCTGCATTAGGAGGAGTGTTGCCAGCAGGTTGAGGGAGGTGATCATTCCCCTCTACTCAGCACTGGTGAGGCCACACCTGGAATCCTGTGTCCAGTTCTGGGCTCCCCAGTACAAGAGAGGCATGGACATACTGGAGAGAGTCCAGCAAAGGGTCACAAAGATGATTAAGGGACTGGAGCATCTCTCCTATGAGGAAAGGCTGAGGGAGCTGGGACTGTTTAGCCTAGAGAAGATAAGGCTCAGGGGGCATCTTTATCAGTGCATATAAATATCTGAAAGGAGGTGCAAAGAGGACAGAGCCAGGCTCTTTTCAGTGGTGCCCAGTGACAGGACAAGAGGCAATGAGCACAAATGGAAACACAGGAAGTTCCATCTGAGCATCAGGAAACCCTCTTTTACTGTGAGGGTGACTGAGCACTGGAACAGGTTGCCCAGGGAGGCTGTAGAGTCTCCCTCCTTGGAGATATTCAAAAGCTATCTGGACATGGTCCTGGGCAACTGGCTCTAGGTGGCCCTGCTTGAGCAGGGAGTTTGAACCAGATGACCTCCAGAGGTCCCTTCCAGCTTCAGTCATTCTATAATTCTATGATTCCTTAGACCTGCACAACAGCTTGGAGCTGGAGCATCTTATTCTTGTCCCCAAGTTAACTGCACAGACATAAGGCAAGCAGAGACAGCAATAATATTTACAGCTATGGCCATGGTTCTACAATGTATGGCAAAGCTCGCAGAAGTTCCTTGCCCCATGTGCCTTCCTGACATCCTTAACACCATAATAACGTTCATTGTGTAAAAGGAAGATACAGGTCTTGAGATATCTAAGATTGTCATTTGGCTTTAAAATCCCACATATTTTTCCCCCTCAGTGTCCTGGTTTCGGCTGGGATAGAGTTAATTTTCTTCCTAGTAGCTGGTATAGTGCTGTGTTGTGGATTTAGGATGGCAATAATGTTGATAACCCACTGATGTTTTAGTTGTTGCTGAGCAGTGCTTACACTAAGTCAAGGACTTTTCAGCTTCTCATACTGCCCTGCCAGCGAGGAGGCTGGGGGTGCACAAGAAGCTGGGAGGGGACACAGCCAGGACAGCTGACCCCAACTGGCCAAAGGGATATTCCATACCATATGACATCATGCTGAACATATAAGTTGGAGGGAGTTGGCTGGGGGGCAGTGGCCGTTGCTCGGGGACTGGCTGGGAATTGGTCAGCAGGTGGTGAGCAATTGCATTGTGCATCACTTGTTTTGTATATTCTTTTATCATCATTATTATTATTATTCTCCCTTTCTCTTCGGTCCTATTAAACTGTCTTTATCTCAACCCATGAGTTTTACCTTTTTTCCGATTCTCTCCCCCATCCCACTGGGGGGGAGTGAACGAACAGCTGTGTGGTGTTTAGCTGCCTGCCCGGTTAAACCACAACAGTCCTTTTTGGCGCCCAACGTGGGGCATGATGGGTTGAGATAATGACAGAACTGACCAGAGCATGTTAAATCAAATTTTTTATAAGCATTCATTATATTAGTTTAATATTCGCTGGTCACAGCGTTGATTTTTTTGCTCTCAGAGTTGTTGTACTTGTTCTCAGAGTTGTGTTATGTAGCACCTTACTTGTTGTATTTGTTCCCTGTTGTACTGTTTATCATCTCTAGGAACTGGGTCAAGGTTATCATTTTGCTGTATTGTGTAACACTGGCTTATGATATGATAAAAATACTGGTCGTGAGACTAATCTGGTATTTGTACTCAGCATTGCCATTATCTCCGTACTTTGGGAACCATCTCTCAGAAACTATTAATAATTACAGTCTTTACCTTTTCTCCTTAGAGAGCCAATCTATGGGGGAGACAAGGGGGGACACTTTCCCCCGCTCCTTCACCTTCCCTTTCTCCTTCTCCTTCACCTTCCCCTTCTCCTTCACCTTCCCCTTCTCCTCCAGGCTAGTTACAATAGCTCTTGAGAATTTTGAATATCCTTGGGATGTTCAAACCAGCATGTTCCTATTGCTATGTCTCCTGACCGTGTTTCAGGTCTTGTTTAAGGTTAAACAACTATTTAAGAATACCACCCAGAGATCTGCCCCGAGGCTGGATAGTTATGAGTGGCAGGGTGGGTGGGATAGTATGGGCAAGTACCTAGGATGGTGGGCACCTCCAGTGTTTTGGAACTTCACCCCTGAACAAGTGCAGAATCCTGAACGACTAGTAAAATATTTGGAAAAAGTATGCTGTCACCCTGGCAATTCCAGAGAGACACAAATCACTGCAATGTGCTGGGGCCTGGCCCATGCCTACCGAGCCCTGTTCAACACTATTCAGTACCCTCAAGGGGAAGAGAAGGTCTCTGGATCTGATGACAAAATGACAGGCACTGCGGACAGTCCAACCCCCGCGACAGACACTGCAGCTGAACCAGAGAACCAACCTGTGGCAGTGTTAGTTGCCCCTATACACAAGAAGAAATATTGGATGTGAAAGGCAGCTTGTTTAGTAAGGGAAGACTCCAAAGCAGGGTCATCATGAGAACAGGAGGAGGAAGAGGCAGAATTCATAAACGAGGTGGTAACCACCCAATCCCTATTCCTGAGTGAGCTGCAAGTTATGCAAAAAGATTTCAGCCGTCGTCCAGGTGAGCACATTGTCACCTGGCTGCTCCGATGCTGGGATAATGGGGCCAATAGCCTGGAATTAGAGGGCAGGGAAGCCAAGTAGCTGGGATCCCTTTCTAGGGAAGGGGGCATTGACAAGGCAATTGGAAAAGGGGCACAAGCCCTCAGCCTCTGGCAGCGACTCCTGTCAGGCATGAAGGAAAGGTAACAAAAGGTAACAAAATGCCATCACTCCAAATGTCCCACCCTTCCTTCTTCTTCCCCCAGTTTTATATGCTGAGCATGACGTCATATGGTATGGAATATCCCTTTGGTCAGCTGGGGTCAGCTGTCCCAGCTGTGTCCCCTCTCAACTTCTTGTGCACCCCTCGCCTACTTGCTGGTGGGGTGAGAAGCAGAAAAGGCCTTGACTCTGTGTAAGCACTGCTCAGCAATAACAAAAACATCCCTGTATTATCAACACTGTTTTCAGCACAAATCCAAAACAGAGCCCCATACTAGCTACTGTGAAGAAAATTAACTCTATCCCAGCCAAAACCAGCACAGCTTTGTTCCAAGTTTTAAAATATTAATCACTTAAACAACTGTTTCTCATTCACTTTCAACTATATTTAAATTCTGAATGCCTTATTCTGAAATTAAATAGAAGCTACATTCATGTCCAGACAAAAAATTTGTATCTAATGTCATTAATATTCAGATTCTAACAAGAATTTCCACCTTTAAATACATATAATAAAATTTATTCATATATTCTGGTAAGATGAAAAAAATAGAGGATAATTTTTCTCTTGACCATTTTCCCTTTCACTGATTTACTCTTTTGTTATTTTGGCTAACACCACCTTTGACTAAGAAAGGTTGCACTGGGCATGGCACGAGAGAGTGTCTTTCTCCAAGACAGGTCTATTTTGCATCTGCCTTTTGTGTACTGGTCTGAACCATACATTAAGATATTTGAGTGTTGTGATAAACAAAGTGATGAGTCAAATGGGTCCAAAAGATTTTTATTTTGAACAAGTTTATGTCCCTTTGGAAAGGGAAAAAAGATTATGAGTCAGTCAGTAACCTCAAATGAAAGCAATGGAAAAAGGTCACCAAAACCACTTATTATGTTTGATTCCCATTTCACTAGTGTTAGATATGTGTAACTCCATTGAATACAGTAGACAATTAAATTATAACAATACAAATGAGAATAAAATCAGACCTAAATTACTTTATTCTTAGAAACAGGGAAGCAGCATCTGAACTGATGCACATACACAGACAGATGTGCACATGACAATGCACACACACACACACAAAAGTTGCCTGAACTAAATTCAGCTTTCGTTCCTGAACATGAGCTGAGGCTTTCATTGAACAAAAAAGAGAGTTTATGACCTTTGGAGGAAGGGGCAGGCAACTCAGGAGGACTACAAGGATGTTGTGAAGTCATGCAGGGAAGAAATTAGAAGGGCCAAGGCCCAACTAGAACTTAATCTGGCTACTGCCATAAAAGAAAACACAAAATGTTTCTATAAATACATTAGCAATAAAAGGGGGGCGAAGGAGAATCTCCCTCCTTTATTGGATGCAGGGGGAAACATAGTGACAAAGGCTGAGGAAAAGGCTGAGGTGCTTAATGCCTTCTTTGCCTCAGTCTTTAACAGCAAGGGAAATTGTTCTCTGGGCACCCAGCCCCCTGAGCAGGAAGACAGGGATGGGGAGCAGAATGAAGCCCCCATAATCCAAGGGGAAATGGTCAGTGACCTGCTACACCACTTAGACACACACAAGTCTATGGGGCTGGATGGGATCCACCCAAGGGTGCTGAAGGAGCTGGCAGAAGTGCTCACCAAGCCACTCTCCATCATTTACCAGCAGTCTTGGCTAACCGGGGAGGTCCCAGTTGACAGGAGGCTGGCAAATGTGACGCCCATCTACAAGAAGGGCCAGAAGGAGGATCCGGGGAACTACAGGCCTGTCAGACTGATCTCTGTGCCCGGGAAGGTTATGGAGCAGATCATCTTGAGTGCCATCACACGGCATGTACAGGACAACCGGGTGATCAGGCCCAGTCAGCATGGGTTTATGAAAGGCAGGTCCTGCCTGACCAACCTGATCTCCTTCTACGACATGGTGACCCGCTTAGTGGATGAGGGAAAGGCTGTGGACGTTGTGTACCTGGACTTTAGTAAAGCCTTTGACACCGTCTCCCACAGCATCCTCCTGGAGAAACTGGCTGCTCATGGCTTGGTTGGACGTACTCTGCGCTGGGTAAGAAACTGGCTGGATGGCCAGGCCCAAAGAGTTGTGGTGAATGAAGTTAAATCCAGTTGGCAGCCAGTCACAAGTGGTGTTCCCCAGGGCTCAGTATTGGGGCCAGTTCTGTTTAATATCTTTATCAATGATCTGGACGAGGGGATCAAGGGCACCCTCAGTAAGTTTGCAGACGACACCAAGTTGGGCAGGAGTGTTGATCTGCTTGAGGGTAGGCAGGTGCTACAGAGGGATCTGGACAGGCTGGATCGATGGGCCAAGTCCAATTGTATGAGTTTCAACAAGGCCAAGTGCCAGGTCCTGCACTTGGGTCACAATGTTACATGAAGATCTAAAAGACTGTGATTATGTGCTGTAACTTTTTAACCAGTAGAGCATAAAGAACTAGCATTTGTCTTGCAGTATACCTGGAACAACCAGAACTTAAAAGAATATATCAATCATGGAGAGGTATTGTTTGTGTTTAAGTAGCGTAAACTTGGCAAAAGAAAGTAGCCTTAAGTTGTCCTTAGGTGACATGTGGCCATACATGGATAAAAGGAGTCTAGGGTACTTCATCCTAGAGCACCACCAAGGACCCCCAAAAAGAGGAAGACATGCGCAGAAGGATCTGAAAAGGAGCCAAGAAGAATGACGCCACATAATTACGCAACTCATGTAGATTAGGATGAATATGTATTAGATAGATAGACTGTGCATGAATTTAATGTATAAATGTAACAAGAAACCGACATTGGGTGTGCTCAATTTATGGAAAAACCACCGAGCACCCAGGCTTGCGCAACTCTGAAATAAATATTCAGTGTGTCTCCTGAGTGTGTGATTATTGGTGTATCACACACCAGGCAACGGATCCGCTTTTCGGACAACAACAACCCCCCTATGCAACGCTACAGGCTTGGGGAAGAGTGGCTGGAAAGCGACGCAGCGGAAAAGGACCTGGGGGTGTTGGTCGACAGCCGGCTGAATGTGAGCCGACAGTGTGCCCAGGTGGCCAAGAAGGCCAACGGCATCCTGGCCTGTATCAGAAATAGTGTGGCCAGCAGGAGTAGGGAGGTGGTCGCCCCCCTGTACTCGGCCCTGGTGAGGCCGCACCTCGAGTACTGTGTTCAGTTTTGGGCCCCTCACTCCAAGAAAGACATTGAGGTGCTGGAGCGTGTCCAAAGAAGGGCAACGAAGCTGGTGAAGGGTCTAGAGCACAAGTCCTATGAGGAGCGGCTGAGGGAACTGGGGGTGTTTAGCCTGGAGAAAAGGAGGCTGAGGGGAGACCTTATCGCTCTCTGCAACTACCTGAAAGGAGGTTGTAGAGAGATGGGGGTCAGACTCTTTTCCCAAGCAACAGGTGGTAGGACGAGAGGAAACGGCCTCAAATTGCGCCAGGGGAGGTTTAGACTGGATATTAGGAAAACATTCTTCACCAAATGAGTTGTCAAGCATTGGAACAGACTGCCCAGGGAGGTGATTGAGTCACCATCCCTGGAGGTGTTTAAAAGACGTGTAGCCGTGGCCCTTAGGGACATGGTTTAGTGGTGGACTTGGCAGTGTTAGGTTTACAGTTGGACTTGATGATCTTAAAGGGCTTTTCTAACCTAAATGATTCTATGATTCCATAATACCCATTAATTTTTAATGTGAGGAAATCTTTATGCATCGATCTATCATTTTATAATAAAACATAGAAGAAATGTACAATAAAATGGTGTCTTCTGAAAGATAATAGAATCATAGAATCATAGAATTACTTTGGTTGGAAGAGACCTCCGAGATCATCGGGTCCAACCATTAACCTATCACTACCAAATCCCCCACTAAATCATATCCCTTAGGGCCTCGTCTAAACGTCTTTTGAATACCCCCAGAGATGGGGACTCCACCACCTCCCTGGGCAGCCTGTTCCAATGCCTGACAACCCTTTCGGTGAAGAAATTTTTCCAAATATCCAATCTAAACCTCCCCTGGTGCAACTTGAGGCCATTTCCTCTTCTTCTGTTGTCTGTTACTAGGGAGAAGAATCCGACCCCCATCTCTCTACAACCTCCTTTCAGGTAGTTGTAGAGAGCAATAAGGTCTCCCCTCAGCCTCCTTTTCTCCAGACTAAACATCCACAGTTCCCTCAGCCGGTCCTCATAGGACTTGTGTTCCAGACCCTTCACCAGCTTCGTTGCCCTTCTCTGGACACGCTCCAGCACCTCAATGTCTTTCTTGTAGTGAGGGGCCCAAAACTGAACACAGCACTCGAGGTGCGGCCTCACCAGGGCCGAGTACAGGGGGACGATCACCTCCCTACTCCTGCTGGCCACACTATTTCTGATACAGGCCAGGATGCCATTGGCCTTCTTGGCCACCTGGGCACACTGCTGGCTCATATTCAGCCGGCTGTCGACCAACACCCCCAGGTCCTTTTCCGCAGGGCAGCTTTCCAGCCACTCCCCGCCAAGCCTGTAGCGTTGCCTGGGGTTGTTGTGACCCACGTGTAGGATGCGGCACTTGGCCTTGTTGAACCTCATACCATTGGCCTCGGCCCATCGATCCAGCCTGTCCAGGTCCCGCTGTAGCGCCTGCCTACCCTCAAGCAGATCAACACTCCCTCCCAATTTGGTGTCATCTGCAAACTTACTGAGGGTGCACTCGATCCCCTCGTCCAGATCATTGATAAAGATATTGAACAGAACTGGCCCCAATACTGAGCCCTGGGGAACACCACTTGTGACCGGCCGCCAACTGGATTTAACTCCATTCACCACAACTCTTTGGGCCTGGCCATCCAGCCAGATTCTTACCCAGCGCAGAGTACGCCCATCCAAGCCATGAGCAGCCAGTTTCTCAACCTGTCTGCCAACCAGACTCCTAAACAGGCCAAAGTCTGCCCTCTGGAAGTCCAAGGTGGCAGTTCTGGTGACCCTCCTCCTTACTTCTCTGAGAATCAAAAACTCAATCATTTCGTGGTCACTATGCCCAAGACGGCCTCCAACCGTCACATCACCCACAAGACCTTCTCTGTTCACAAACAACAGGTCTAATGGGGCGCCTTCTCTCGTTGGCTCCCTCACCAGCTGTGTGAGGAAGTTCTCTTCCACACACTCCAGGAACCTCCTGGACTGGTTCCTCTCTGCTGCATTGTGTTTCCAGCAGACATCCGGCAAGTTGAAGTCCCCCACGAGAACAAGGGCTAGCGATCGTGAGGCTTCTCCCAGCTGCCTGTAGAATACTTCATCTGCCTCCTCATCCTGGTTGGGTGGTCTATAACAGACTCCCACCATGGTATCTGCCTTGGTGGCCTTCCCCCTGATTCTTACCCATAGACACTCAACCCTCTCATCACCGTCCTCGAGCTCAAGGCAGTCCAGACTCTCCCTAACATAGAGGGCTACCCCACCGCCTCTCCTTCCTTGCCTATCCCTTCTGAAGAGTTTATAGCCATCCATTGCAGCCCTCCAGTTGTGCGTGTCATCCCACCATGTTTCTGTGATGGCAACTATATCATAGATTTCCCCTTGCACAATGGCCTCAAGCTCCTCCTGTTTGTTGCCCATGCTCCGTGCGTTCGTGTAGATGCACTTCAGCTGGGCTAATGATCCTGTTGCCTTTGTGGTGGGAGAAGCCCTAATTCCTACATGTCCCATCTCAGGCGTTTCCCTGGTTCCTAGCAGATCAATGACCCCTGTGTCCCTGCTGCCGCATGGGTCTCTAGGTCCTACCTGATCTGAGATGGCAGACCGAAGGACCTTGCTGGCACGCCATCCCTCATTCATTGGCGTGCCACCCCCAGGCTTATCTCTAGCAAGCCTGGTTTTATCCCCTTCCCCCTTCAAATCTAGTTTAAAGCCCTCTCAATGAGCCCTGCTAACTCCTGTGCCAGGATCCTTTTCCCCCTTTCAGACAGGTGCTCCCCGTCTGCCGCCAGCAGGCCTGGATGGGCGTACTCTGCGCTGGGTAGGAAACTGGCTGGATGGCCGGGCCCAAAGAGTTGTGGTGAATGGAGTTAAATCCAGTTGGTGGCCAGTCACAAGTGGTGTTCCCCAGGGCTCAGTATTGGGGCCAGTCCTGTTCAATATCTTTATCAGTGATCTGGACGAGGGGATCGAGTGCACCCTCAGTAAGTTTGCAGACGACACCAAGTTGGGCAGGAGTGTTGATCTGCTTGAGGGTAGGCAGGCGCTACAGAGGGATCTGGACAGGCTGGATCGATGGGCCGAGGCCAATGGCATGAGGTTCAACAAGGCCAAGTGCCGGGTCCTGCCCTTGGGTCACAACAACCCCAGGCAATGCTACAGGCTTGGGGAAGAGTGGCTGGAAAGCTGCCCTGCAGAAAAGGACCTGGGGGTGTTGGTCGACAGCTGGCTGAAGATGAGCCAGTAGTGTGCCCAGGTGGCCAAGAAGGCCAACGGCATCCTGGCCTGTATCAGAAACAGTGTGGCCAGCAGGAGTAGGGAGGTGATTGTCCCCCTGTACTCGGCCCTGGTGAGGCCGCACCTCGAGTACTGTGTTCAGTTTTGGGCCCCTCACTCCAAGAAAGACATTGAGGTGCTGGAGCGTGTCCAGAGAAGGGCAACGAAGCTGGTGAAGGGTCTGGAACACAAGTCCTATGAGGAGCGGCTGAGGGAACTGGGGTTGTTTAGTCTGGAGAAAAGGAGGCTGAGGGGAGACCTCATCGCTCTCTACAACTCCCTGAAAGGAGGTTGTAGAGAGGTGGGGGGTCAGACTCTTTTCCCAAGTAACTAGTGATAGGACGAGAGGAAATGGCCTCAAGTTGGGCCAGGGGAGGTTTAGATTGGATATTCGGAAAAATTTCTTCACTGAAAGGGTTGTCAGGCACTGGAACAGGCTGCCCAGGGAAGTGGTTGAGTCCCCATCCCTGGAGGTATTCAAAAGATGTTTAGATGTGGCACTAAGGGACATGATTTAGTGGTGGACTTGGTAGTGATAGGTTAACGGTTGGACTCGATGATCTTGGAGGTCTCTTCCAACCAAAACGATTCTATGATTCTATTTATTTCAGGAGTCCAACAAACATCCATTTTTTGCCCCTAGTCCTATTCAACGTCTCTATGCAAGCATCAAGGGAACTACTCAGCTGACATGGACTCAGGTGAATAACAGCTGTAAGAGCTCATATGTGCATACTCACAGTGTCAAGAAGGATCTCTTCTTGTATGAGTCCATTGCTTGTTGCGGTAAGGCCCACGTTCTAGGACCAAGAAGAAATGCTTGCCAGTACCTCTGGAATGAAGATGGTGGTCCATAACTTTGCTCCTCAGACTCAGCAGAACTCTCCATCTCCATCAGCTCATTGCAGCTGGAGTAACCTGGAGGGCTAGTTTGAGCCTTGGACTTCCACAGGAGCTCAGGATCATTATGACCCTCATTATCTTCTGCTTCTAATGCCAAGTATTAACTAGCATAAAAACACAGTAGTGTAAACATTTAATAAAATTGAGTACTATCACATCAAAATAAAACAGGATGAGAAGCACATAACCAGTATTAACTATGTCATTTAATACTCTTCTGGAAGGCGGTCAAGTACAGTGTGACAAGATTTATGCAGTAACGTGCACAGATAGCATGGCAACATGTACATGTCATATACATATTTTGAGGAAAATACTTAGGTAATGTAAGTAGTTAGAAAATGATTGTTTTTGTCACGTCATCCTCTGAGGTGTCTTCTCATTAGAAAAATGGCATGTTGCAATTTTTAATTAAACAATACAATCATCAGGCTTTTGTGGCGAAACGGAGTCTTAAACCAAGCTGAGGGATGCTTAGAATGTCAATTGTATTTATTACTGTATATTGGGTTGATGTGGCAAGGGGTTTTTTTGGGGGGGAGGGGGCTGCAGGGGTGGCTTCTGTAAGAAGACACCAGAAGCTGCCCCCATGTAAGACAGAACCAGTTTCAGCTGACTCCGAGACTGACCTGCTGCTGGCCCGCGTTACCTATTGCTACCATCTCATTAGTTAGAGCAATCTCATGTCCAAATATATGTGAGTTACTAGCAAATTTGTTGCATCTGTAATTGAAAAATCCACTTAAGAATTCATTAATCACCATGAACATTTGTGCTAAAATGTAGCCATAAATCAGTCATATAAATAGGAACCATAATACCACTTCCAGACTATAATTATGCAAGTAGTTTGAGCAACATACTGTAGCTGATGTTTTTTTTAAAATACTTATTTCGAAGTGTGTTGCTTTCTAACACAGTGTAACCATGTATTTTACAATGTGTCCATGAACCATTCACACAGGAAGAGAAGAACAATTTTGTTTTTAATGATCTAAGTCTAAAATGTAAATCCTCAGTCTGTCCTAACTCAGAGCAGGATAATAAAATTACAAAATTACGTCTTTGGACAGACACAAAAATGAAGGGAATAGTGCCTGTCTAAACACTATCTCATTTCACGGGCTGCAGAGAACAAGATAAATCAATCTGAAAATAGATGTTTAATTAAAAATCATCAGTGTATCCCTTTTCTGGCTATTTTTGAACACTTCTCTTTTAAAATTGCTCCCAGTCTTTTTTTTTTTTTTTTTTTTTTTTTCCTGGTAAGGTTCATTGAAATACTTTTTCTAGGCTCATATTTCATTCCTTCATGCTTTGTGATATATTTCCTTATGCAAATTTAAACTAAGATTTTTAATCTTAAGTAACAGCTCTTTCTCTATTGGCATCTATTTTAATGTTTCAAGTGAAACTTGATAAATTAAAAAGGTAAGCTTTAGGGTTTTTTTGGCTTCCTAAATTTTTGTTAGCAAGAAAAGTATGTCTTCAGAAAATCAATAATGCAATTATAGTCACTTTGTAAGTGAATTAAAAGAGAGACCTGTTTTTAAATGAAATACTAATTTCTGTGGGACATTTACTCCCACCTACTGCATCTAGGCCAGCTGGTAACATTCTAAAAGCAATTATTGAACAAATCTTTGCCTGGTCCTCAAGGCAAATACAACATAATCTCTGGAGATTTACAGAGATCACTGAATTTCACACCCACTTACCTTAGCAACAATATTTCACCACTAATTTTGATGTACTTAGTTTGATTACAACATCAAAGTTTTAATTCCCGTCTGTTATACAATGGAATAGAACAACATGAGCATCTAGTGAGAAGATTTAAAATTTGCCAAAAGCTACTTTAAACTTTTCTTTATGGTATCTTAATATATAAGCAGGGCATAAACTTTCATTTGAAAGGAGACAATGTGTACTGGAAGCAAAAATTAAATGATATATCTCCTTTGGATATGCTCCTATTTTTACTATCCAGTTTTTTCAAACTAAGAAGAAATCCAGACTGAAGTTTTATGCCTCCTCAGAAGAGTAAAGGCCAACCACATTAATCATTAGGATTACTAAATGGTCAGTGAAACTACGTAAAATCACATTTAAAGCTTTTGAGCTTGTTGATGTATTGAGTCTTACAGTAATTTATGACTGCAAATTCTTTAGTGAATTTTTTTGTTTTGTTCTGGGGGTAAGGAATTTATTTTTCAGTTGGGTACAGAGTATCCTGGAAGTAACCGTGAACTCTTTATCTGCCTTGAGAACTTCTGCATTCAGGTTCAGTACTTTGTGCCTCAGTACTCTGCTCTACTGGTTCTGTGGTTTTGTTGCTTAGTGCTAAATATATAAAATAACTTATGGCCGAGTACAGGGGGACGATCACTTCCCTACTCCTGCTGGCCACGCTATTTCTGATACAGGCCAGGATGCCGTTGGCCTTCTTGGCCACCTGGGCACACTGCTGGCTCATCTTCAGCCGGCTGTCGACCAACACCCCCAGGTCCTTTTCCGCAGGGCAGCTTTCCAGCCACTCTTCCCCAAGCCTGTAGCGTTGCCTGGGGTTGTTGTGACCCAAGGGCAGGACCCGGCACTTGGCCTTGTTGAACCTCATGCCATTGGCCTCGGCCCATCGATCCAGCCTGTCCAGATCCCTCTGTAGCGCCTGCCTACCCTCAAGCAGATCAACACTCCCGCCCAACTTGGTGTCGTCTGCAAACTTACTGAGGGTGCACTCGATCCCCTCGTCCAGATCACTGATAAAGATATTGAACAGGACTGGCCCCAATACTGAGCCCTGGGGAACACCACTTGTGACTGGCCACCAACTGGATTTAACTCCATTCACCACAACTCTTTGGGCCCAGCCATCCAGCCAGTTTCCTACCCAGCGCAGAGTACGCCCATCCAGGCCTGCTGGCGGCAGACGGGGAGCACCTGTCTGAAAGGGGGAAAAGGATCCTGGCACAGGAGTTAGCAGGGCTCATTGAGAGGGCTTTAAACTAGATTTGAAGGGGGAAGGGGATAAAACCAGGCTTGCTAGAGATAAGCCTGGGGGTGGCACGCCAATGAATGAGGGATGGCGTGCCAGCAAGGTCCTTCGGTCTGCCATCTCAGATCAGGTAGGACCTAGAGACCCATGCGGCAGCAGGGACACAGGGGTCATCATTGATCTGCTAGGAACCAGGGAAACGCCTGAGATGGGACATGTAGGAATTAGGGCTTCTCCCACCACAAAGGCAACAGGATCATTAGCCCAGCTGAAGTGCATCTACACGAACGCACGGAGCATGGGCAACAAACAGGAGGAGCTTGAGGCCATTGTGCAAGGGGAAAACTATGATATAGTTGCCATCACAGAAACATGGTGGGATGACACGCACAACTGGAGGGCTGCAATGGATGGCTATAAACTCTTCAGAAGGGATAGGCAAGGAAGGAGAGGCGGTGGGGTAGCCCTCTATGTTAAGGAGAGTCTGGACTGCCTTGAGCTCGAGGACGGTGATGAGAGGGTTGAGTGTCTATGGGTAAGAATCAGGGGGAAGGCCACCAAGGCAGATACCATGGTGGGAGTCTGTTATAGACCACCCAACCAGGATGAGGAGGCAGATGAAGTATTCTACAGGCAGCTGGGAGAAGCCTCACGATCGCTAGCCCTTGTTCTCATGGGGGTCTTCAACTTGCCGGATGTCTGCTGGAAACACAATGCAGCAGAGAGGAACCAGTCCAGGAGGTTCCTGGAGTGTGTGGAAGAGAACTTCCTCACACAGCTGGTGAGGGAGCCAACGAGAGAAGGCGCCCCATTAGCCCTGTTGTTTGTGAACAGAGAAGGTCTTGTGGGTGATGTGACGGTCGGAGGCCATCTTGGGCACAGTGACCACGAAATGACTGAGTTTTTGATTCTCAGAGAAGTAAGGAGGAGGGTCACCAGAACTGCCACCTTGGACTTCCAGAGGGCAGACTTTGGCCTGTTTAGGAGTCTGGTTGGCAGACAGGTTGAGAAACTGGCTGCTCATGGCTTGGATGGGCGTACTCTGCGCTGGGTAAGAATCTGGCTGGATGGCCAGGCCCAAAGAGTTGTGGTGAATGGAGTTAAATCCAGTTGGCGGCCGGTCACAAGTGGTGTTCCCCAGGGCTCAGTATTGGGGCCAGTTCTGTTTAATATCTTTATCAATGATCTGGACGAGGGGATCGAGTGCACCCTCAGTAAGTTTGCAGATGACACCAAATTGGGAGGGAGTGTTGATCTGCTTGAGGGTAGGCAGGCGCTACAGCGGGACCTGGACAGGCTGGATCGATGGGCCAAGGCCAATTGTATGAGGTTCAACAAGGCCAAGTGCCGCATCCTACACGTGGGTCACAACAACCCCAGGCAATGCTACAGGCTTGGCGGGGAGTGGCTGGAAAGCTGCCCTGCGGAAAAGGACCTGGGGGTGTTGGTCGACAGCCGGCTGAATATGAGCCAGCAGTGTGCCCAGGTGGCCAAGAAGGCCAATGGCATCCTGGCCTGTATCAGAAATAGTGTGGCCAGCAGGAGTAGGGAGGTGATTGTCCCCCTGTACTTGGCCCTGGTGAGGCCGCACCTCGAGTGCTGTGTTCAGTTTTGGGCCCCTCACTACAAGAAAGACATTGAGGTGCTGGAGCATGTCCAGAGAAGGGCAACGAAGCTGGTGAAGGGTCTGGAACACAAGTCCTATGAGGACCGGCTGAGGGAACTGTGGATGTTTAGTCTGGAGAAAAGGAGGCTGAGGGGAGACCTTATTGCTCTCTACAACTACCTGAAAGGAGGTTGTAGAGAGATGGGGGTCGGATTCTTCTCCCTAGTAACAGACAACAGAAGAAGAGGAAATGGCCTCAAGTTGCACCAGGGGAGGTTTAGATTGGATATTTGGAAAAATTTCTTCACCGAAAGGGTTGTCAGGCATTGGAACAGGCTGCCCAGGGAGGTGGTGGAGTCCCCATCTCTGGGGGTATTCAAAAGACGTTTAGACGAGGCCCTAAGGGATATGATTTAGTGGGGGATTTGGTAGTGATAGGTTAATGGTTGGACCCGATGATCTCGGAGGTCTCTTCCAACCAAAGTAATTCTATGATTCTATGATTCTATTATCTTTCAGAAGACACCATTTTATTGTACATTTCTTCTATGTTTTATTATAAAATGATAGATCGATGCATAAGATTTCCTCACATTAAAAATTAATGGGTATTATGGAATCATAGAATCATTTAGGTTAGAAAAGCCCTTTAAGATCATCAAGTCCAACTGTAACCTAACACTGCCAAGTCCACCACTAAACCATGTCCCTAAGGGCCACGGCTACACGTCTTTTAAACACCTCCAGGGATGGTGACTCAATCACCTCCCTGGGCAGTCTGTTCCAATGCTTGACAACTCATTTGGTGAAGAATGTTTTCCTAATATCCAGTCTAAACCTCCCCTGGCGCAATTTGAGGCCGTTTCCTCTCGTCCTACCACCTGTTGCTTGGGAAAAGAGTCTGACCCCCATCTCTCTACAACCTCCTTTCAGGTAGTTGCAGAGAGCGATAAGGTCTCCCCTCAGCCTCCTTTTCTCCAGGCTAAACACCCCCAGTTCCCTCAGCCGCTCCTCATAGGACTTGTGCTCTAGACCCTTCACCAGCTTCGTTGCCCTTCTTTGGACACGCTCCAGCACCTCAATGTCTTTCTTGGAGTGAGGGGCCCAAAACTGAACACAGTACTCGAGGTGCGGCCTCACCAGGGCCGAGTACAGGGGGGCGACCACCTCCCTACTCCTGCTGGCCACACTATTTCTGATACAGGCCAGGATGCCGTTGGCCTTCTTGGCCACCTGGGCACACTGTCGGCTCACATTCAGCCGGCTGTCGACCAACACCCCCAGGTCCTTTTCCGCTGCGTCGCTTTCCAGCCACTCTTCCCCAAGCCTGTAGCGTTGCATAGGGGGGTTGTTGTTGTCCGAAAAGCGGATCCGTTGCCTGGTGTGTGATACACCAATAATCACACACTCAGGAGACACACTGAATATTTATTTCAGAGTTGCGCAAGCCTGGGTGCTCGGTGGTTTTTCCATAAATTGAGCACACCCAATGTCGGTTTCTTGTTACATTTATACATTAAATTCATGCACAGTCTATCTATCTAATACATATTCATCCTAATCTACATGAGTTGCGTAATTATGTGGCGTCATTCTTCTTGGCTCCTTTTCAGATCCTTCTGCGCATGTCTTCCTCTTTTTGACACCAAGGTCAGTGAAGAAGGAGGAGGAGGAGGAGGTCCTCCAGGTGTCAGAGCAGAGATTCCCCTGCAGCCAGTGGTGAAGACCATGGTGAGGCAGGCTGCAACCCCCATTCCCCATCCCTCTGCACTGCTCGGGGGGAGGAGGTAGAAGATTTAGCAGTGAAGTTGAGCTTGGGAATAAGGGAGGGGTGGGAGGAAGGTGGTTTTAGTTTTGTTTTATTTCTCACTATCCTACTCTGTTACAATAAATTGACAATAAATTAAATTAATTTCCCCAAGTCAAATCTGTTTTGCCCGTGATGGTAATTGGTAAGCAATCTCCCTGTCCTTATCTTGACCCATGATCTTTTCATCGTATTTTTTCCCCGTGTCCTGTTGATGGAGTGGGAAAATTAATTTAATTTATTATCAATTAAACAGAGTAGGGTAATGAGAAATAAGAACAAATCTAAAAACACCTCCCCTTCCTCCTTCTTCCCAGGCTCAACTTCACTCCTGACTTCTCTACCTCCCCCGCCCCGAGTGGCACAGAGGGGTGGGGAATGGAGGTTGTGGTCAGTTCATAACCATGCCTTCTTCCTCACACTCTTCCCCAGCTTTAGCATGGTGTCCTTCCCACGGGATACCATATGATGAGTCCTGCTTTGTTCAATAAATGAGGAAACAGGCTGACAAGAGATAATGTGAGTGCTGTAAAATAAAGCTGAGGAAGACAGATGTTAAAGCACTTTAAAACAATAAGAAAGCTTTCAAAAAGATCTCCTGTCAACTTTTCCAGATACTTTTGGATGACAAAATCATTTTTTTTAATGATGCTAGTTATAGTGATCCTGATGAAAGACCACTGTACATCGAGGAGTAAATGATCCACATAACAGTTGACCTGAGTAGGCCCAGGCCTGTGCTGTGCGGTGCTGCACTGCATTATGTTGCACATACATACAGCATGGCCTTCAGGTCTGTGTTGTGCTGCACAAATCCCTTGCCTGCAGGATAAACTCAGCCAGCTCATTGTAACAGAAGAGCCTGCAGGCAGCTCCCACTTGGTACCAGCTATTATGCCACCTGCGTGGCCTTGCCTTTATCTAACAGTGCAGCAAGAAGTTCTCATGAGAACATCATTTCTGTTTGACTGTAGAAATGATAAACAGAATTGTTTTCTCTTAAAAGAAAATCCTATAATAGCTTGAATGACCAAAAGGGGAGGATATCTGCTACGGATGGAGTCTGCATGGCATTCTGAGCATGGGTCGGAGTCATGTTCGACACTACACCACTCAGGGCTTCTAGCATCTAAAGGGACATAAGATTATATATGCTATTATCTTCTTATAGTGTTAGCTCTAATAAATAGCATTTTAAATACCTTGCAGAGTCTAAGTGCCTTTCTTACTCGGATCATAACAAACCACTACCTCCTGTTGGAAAACACAAGTATACTGCAATTTTTTTACAAGGGCAAGGGAAAGGTGCCTGGACAAACAACTGTCATAGAGTGGTTTTGCCTTTTCCTTGTGTTTTGAGCATGAAGAGAAGAGCATATTACACTGCTTTTCTTCTTTTAGGAAAGATATCAGTCACAATATTGTATATTTGTGTTATTTATATCCATTTATTTGTTTATATCTATATTTTCTATAGCTATACAATCTGTTATACTGCTGCAAATTATTTCTGATCTGTAGATAAGAATATATAGGCACATATATACTATTGTTGAGGTTTACGGTGGAAAAGATATAATTGCCTTCTGGGTTGAGAAAGGGACCTTTAAGTAGTTCTATTGCCCAATGAAGATCACAATTTTAACCAAAATGAGCAATAATTTTACCTATAAACCAAAATCTCCAATCTATATATGTTTAATTATACTTTTAAAAAATACGTTTTCCTGTAGCTTCAGTTACTTTCTACTTTATCTTCTTTCTTTTAGCTTGCTCACAGCCCTTCAGTCTTTCTATGCTGGCAAATGTTTTTCACCCTTTACACATTAATAGGGATGATAGGTAATAATAGCTGTTTCTCTATTTTTTTATATTTATTTAAACGATTCCTTCAGATTAAATATTTTAAAGTTGAAAAAGAAAATACTGAAGAAGTGTAATGCTAAAACCACTGCATAGTTTTCTTCATGATATCATTTTCATGGAATCTTAGAAATGGTCATTGAAAAAGACATCTAGGGGGGATCTCAGCCCAACCTACTGCAGGACTGTCACCAACACTAGACAAGGACAGGCATGGTGTTGTCTAGCTACGTACTGAAAACCGCCAACAATGGAGCTTCCCCAGCCTCCATTAATTCCTTCTAAAATTAAATCTGGGAGTTAGAGATCCAGAGATAAATATGGGTATGTATGTACAAGTCCGTGTATCTGTAAGGAATACAGAGCTCTGAAGGTCTTTAACAGAAAGGCCTCAAACTTGACTCCCTCTGTGGCTGAGACAGAAGTTGCTGAGAAGGTCCCTCTTCTTTTTGACATCTGTCATACCTGTTGTCCTGGTTTCGTCCGGGACGGAGCTAATTTTCTTTCCAGTAGCTACTGTGTTTTGGATTTAGTATGTGAAGAATGTTGATAATACACTGATGTTATTAGTTGCTACTAAATGATCAAGGACATCTTCCAGCTTCCCAGGTTTTGCTAATGCGCAGGTGCAAAAAGCTTGGGAAGGGTATAGCCAATATAGTTGATCCAAACTGGCCAAAGAGAGTATTCCATACCATAGATGTCATGCCCGGTATAAGTGGGGGTCGGCCAGTGGGCCAGTCCTTTTTCTTTTTCCCTTTTTTCGTTTGTTCGGGCCACATACCACTTGGTTTGGCAGCAGAGTGCAGGCCACAGTTTGCTTTCGCTTGGAGGGGTGTCCAGTACACCTGGAATCAACTGCCCCAGGGGTGGAAACACAGCCCCACCATTTGCCATGTATACGAGCTGGAGTCAAAGGCATCCAAGTGGTATGCGGGCCTTTTGGTTCGTTCCTTCGGCTGTTTGCTCCCTCGCTCGCTCTCTCTGGAACTTGCTGTTCTGAGATAGCTGCTGGGGAGTACTCCTTTTTTCATGATTGCTGCTCGGGATGGGCTGTATCGGTCATCAGGTGGTGAGAAATTGTGCATTGTTTGTTCTACATATTCTATTATCATTATATTTTATTATTAATAATAATATATAATATAAATAATTATTATTATCTTTTTCTTTGCTGTCCTGGTGAACTGTTTTTATCTCAACTCACGAGTTTTCCTTTTCTTTCCGATTCTCCTCCCCACCCCACTGGGGAGGGGGAGGAGTGAGTGAGCAGCTGTGTGATTTTCAGTTACCATCTGGGTTTAAACCACGACACCTGTATATGTTTTTATAGTTCAGAGAGAGGGAATACACAGGCAAATCAATCCTTATGTTTAATTTACTCAAAGTTTTTAGACCCTGTCTTGGTTCTTTATGTGCATGTGTGTGTGTAGGTAACTTTAAAAACACATCTGGAGCAGTGGGTGCAGAGTTGTGACTTCCAGTTTGTCCATAAACCTGTGCATGCTTACAGAATGAATCACAGCAACTGACTCCCATGAAAGCAACACTGCTTTCCATGTTGCATTTTTCTCCTGCTAATGAGGTTGACACTGCCTAGCACTGCACAGGTGACAGGACAAACATATATTGCCTGATGATTAAAGATATGATGATTTACCTTTGCTGCAGCTATGCAGTCAGTGTAGTCAGCAGCTCCCTTTAATTTGCAGCATGTTCTGAAAATAAGATTGATAAACAATCACTGTGTGGCTTAAATGCTGTCTTTCACAATTGTGTTGTACCGGGTTGGGCTAGGATGGAATTAACTTTCTTCATAGTGGCCTATATAGTGCTGTGTTTTGGATTTGTGGCTAAAATAGTGCTGATAGCACACCAGTGTTTTGGCTATTGCTGAGCAGTGCTTGCACAGTGTCAAGGCCTTCTCTGTTTCCCACTGTGCCCCCCTCAGCGAGTACGCTGGGGAGTGCGCAAGAAGTTTGGAGGGGACACAGCTGGTTCAGTTGACCTGACCTGAACTGATCACATACCATATGGCATGTTGGTGCTTAGCAAAAAATGCTCAGGAAAAGGAGGAGGAATGGGGGACATTTGTGGTTATGGCATTCATCTTCCCAAGTAACCATTACACGTGCTGAAGCCCTGCTTTCCAGGAAATGGCTAAACATCTGCCTGCTAATGGGAAGTAGTGAATAAATTCCTTATTTTGCTTTGCTCGTTTGTGCAGCTTTTGCTTTCCTTATGAAACTGTCTTTATCTCAACCCTTGAGTTTTCCCGCTTTTGCAGTTCCGATTGTCTCCCCCATCCCACTGTGGGGGGGAGTGAGGAGCAGCAAGTATTTTTAATATCGAGGTAGGACACAATCCTCAGTCTCTTATTTTCTTCCTTTCCAATTCTACCACACACAAAAGTGCATCAGTCTAATATTTTAATGACTAATCCTTCTGGCTTTCATTTGATGCAGATAAAAAGTGCTAGTGAGTGTGCCATTGAGACCCATGAGGGGAGTAAACCTTTAAAGGTTTACCATTTTACCCCATTACTCAGACTTTCATTCAGCTTTTAATAAGTAGCCCTTGTCCTTGTCCTATTCAGCCGTTGTCTGAACAGGCAAGTGGGATGTGCAGGTAGGAATGAACATCTCAATAGATAGAAGGGGAATAGGTTGGGAGCAACGGAAATATCTTAAAAGTAAAGATAAGCAGTTTATGGTTGACATAAAAAGTAATAGAAGGATTCAAAGAGAGGGAAATGGTCAAAGAGATGGTTTCAGAAAAATGATCTTTTCAGGAGAATTTTTAATAGATCTGACTGGGTAAAATTTACCAAGGGTACAGAAAAGGACACAGAAAAATAAAGATGAAAGGTTAGGGGAGTCTGGACAATGAACTGCAGAGATGTACTAAAAAGACCGTGTTTATAAAGGCTGTGGAGAAAACATTTGCATACGAGGGCTCTATTGACCACACAAATTTGGGAGTTGGGGTGTCAGAATCATAGAATCATAGAATAGTTTGGGTTGGAAGGGACCTTTAAAGGTCATCTAGTCCAACCTCCCTGCAATGAGCAGGGACATGCTCAAATAGATCAGGTTGCTCAGAGCCCCGTCCAGCCTGACCTTGAATGTTTCCAGGGATGGGGCACCCTCATCATAAAAAACTTCTTCCTTATATCTAGTCTAAATCTCCCCTCCTTTAGTTTAAAACCATCACCCCTTGTCCTATCACAACAGGCCCTGCTAAAAAGTTTTTCCCCATCTTTCCTATAAGCCCCCTTAACGTACTGAAAGGCTGCAATAAGGTCTCCCCGGAGCCTTCTCTTCTCCAGGCTGAACAACCCCAACTCTCTCAGCCTGTC
The DNA here is from genome assembly GCA_009819775.1 of Phoenicopterus ruber ruber. Taxonomy (NCBI): domain Eukaryota; kingdom Metazoa; phylum Chordata; class Aves; order Phoenicopteriformes; family Phoenicopteridae; genus Phoenicopterus; species Phoenicopterus ruber. The sequence goes on from CM020247.1 coordinate 33,643,177, forward strand.
CTCATAGGAGAGGTGCTCCAGCCCTCGGATCATCTCTGTGGCCCTCCTCTGGACCTGCTCCAGCAGGTCCATGACTTTCCTGTGCTGAGGACTCCAGAGCTGGACGCAGTACTCCAGGTGGGGTCTCACCAGAGGAGAGTAGAGGGGCAGAATCCCCTCCCTTGACCTGCTGGCCACGCTTCTTTTGATGCAGCCCAGGAGACGGTTGGCTTTCTGGGCTGCGAGCGCACATTGGGCCGAGGCCAATGGTATGAGATTCAACAAGGCCAAGTGCCGGGTCCTGCACTTGGGACACACCAACCCCAGGCAATGCTACAGGCTTGGGGGGGAGTGGCTGGAAAGCTGCCCATCGGAAAAGGACCTGGGGGTGTTGGTTGACAGCTGGCTGAATACGAGCCAGAAGTGTGCCCAGGTGGCCAAGAAGGCCAACGGCATCCTGGCCTGTATCAGAAATAGTGTGGCCAGCAGGAGTAGGGAGGTGATCGTCCCCCTGTACTCGGCCCTGGTGAGGCCGCACCTCGAGTACTGTGTTCAGTTTTGGGCCCCTCACTACAAGAAAGACATTGAAGTGCTGGAGCGTGTCCAGAGAAGGGCAACGAAGCTGGGGAAGGGTCTGGAACACAAGTCCTATGAGGACCGGCTGAGGGAACTGGGGGTGTTTAGCCTGGAGAAAAGGAGGCTGAGGGGAGACCTTATTGCTCTCTACAACTACCTGAAAGGAGGTTGTAGAGAGATGGGGGTTGGTCTCTTCTCCCTAGTAACAGATGACAGGACGAGAGGAAATGGCCTCAAGTTGGGCCAGGGGAGGTTTAGATTGGATATTTGGAAAAATTTCTTCACCGAAAGGCTTGATAGGCATTGGAACAGACTGCCCAAGGAAGTGGTGGAGTCACCATCCCTGGAGGGATTCAAAAGACGTTTACACGAGGCCCTAAGGGATATGATTTAGTGGTGGACTTGGTAGTGATAGGTTAAAGGTTGGACTCGATGATCTTGGAGGTCTCTTCCAACCAGAACAATTCTATGATTCTATGATTCTATGTTGTGGGGGACCGTGTCAAAGCCTTACAGAAGTCCAGATAGATGACAGCTGTAGCTCTTCCCTTGTCCACTGATGCAGTCACTCCATTGTAGAAGGCCCCTAGGTTTGTCAGGCAGGACTTGCCCTTGGTGAAGCCATGCTAACTGTCTCCAGTCACCTCCCTGTCCTCCATGTGCCTTAGCATAGCTTCTAGGAGGATCTGTTCCATGATCTTCCCAGGCACAGAGGTGAGGCTGACAGGTTGGTAGTTCCCAGGGTCCTCCTTCCTACCCTTTTTAAAAATGGGTACAACGTTTCCCTTTTTCCAGTCCCCAGGGACTTCACCTGACTGCCATGACTTTTCACATATCATGGAGAGTGGCTTGGCAACTACATCAGCCAACTCCCTCAGGACTCTGGGATGCATCTCGTCAGGTCCCATAGACTTATGTATGTTCAGGTTCCTCAGGTGGTCATGAACCTGATCTTCTCTTACAGTGGGAGGGACTTTGCTCCCCCAGTCCCCGTCCTGCAGTCCATCCACTGGAGAGGTGTGGGAAGAGAGGTTGCCAGTGAAGACTGAGGAAAAAAGTCATTGAGTACCTCAGCCTTCTCCTTGTCTGCTGTTACCAGTTTGCCAGTCCTGCTCATCAAGGGGGTACAGTTTCTTTGACCTTCCTTTTCTGGCTGACAGACCTGTGGAAGCCCTTCTTGTTATTCTTTGCATCCCTTGCCAAGTTCAGCCCCAGCTGCACCTTGGCCTTCCTGACCCCATCCCTACACAACCGGGCAGCATCCCTATACTCTTCCCAGGATACCTGTCCCTGCTTCCACTGCCTGTGCATTTCCTTCTTGCCCTTTAGTTTGAGCAGCAGGTCTCAACTCAGCCATGCTGGTCTCTTGCCTTCCTTGCCCGATTTCTTGCACCTGGGGATTGAGAGCTCTTGCCCTCTGTGGAAAGCGTCCTTCAAGATCTGCCAGCTCTGTTCTGCTCCCTTGTCCCTGAGGGCAGTTTCCCAGGGGGTCCTATTGACTAACTCCTTGAAGAGCTGGAAGTTTGCTTTCCTAAAATTCAGGGTCCTGACCTTACTCTTCACCTGACCCATATCCCTCAGGACTGTGAACTCCACCAGCGCATGATCACTGCAGCCCAAGCTGCCTCCAATCTTGATGTCACCGATTAGCTCACTCGCATTGGTGACCATCAGGTCCAGTATCGCATCCCCTCTGGTGGGGCTGTCTATTACCTGGCTTAAGAAGTTATCCTCGGTGCACTCCAGGAGTCTCCTGGATTGCCTACAGCTCGCTGTGCTGCAATTCCAGCAGATGTTGGGGTGCTTGAAGTCCCCCAGCAGGACAAGAGCCTGTGAGAGCGATGCCCCCTGTAGCTGGAGCAAGAAGGCTTTGTCAATAGGCTCCCCTTGGTCAGGCGGCCTGTAGTAGACCCCCAACCACAAGGTTCCCTTTGTTGCCTCAGTCTCTGATTCTTACCCATAAGCTTTCAACCTGCTCATGGATGTTCTTCAGAGACAGCTCCTCACACTCTATCCATTTCTTGACGTAGAGGGCAACGCCTCTGCCCCTCCTTCCTCGCCTGTCCCTTCTGAACAGCCTGTAGCCATCGATAGCCACACTCCAGTCATGGGATTCGTCCCACCAAGTTTCAGTAATGGCAACTAGGTCATAGCTTTCTAGCAGCATGGTGGCTTCTAACTCCTCCTGTTTGTTGCCCATGCTGTGGGGATTAGTGTAAAGGCCCTTCAGTTGGGCTGTCGGCTGTGTCACCTTCATGGAGGAACACCCCTTAATTCCTTTGAGGTCTTTCACTGGTGTTTCCCTGTTGGCTCCAATTACCTCAGGAGCCCCTGGCTCCTCTCCATAAGTCTTCAAGCATGCTGCAGTGTAGCCAGCGCGTCTCGGAGCAACAGGCTGAGGTCCCTCGCTAGCACCCCGTCCCTCTAATCTTGGCATGTCATCCCACAGCTTGTCATGGGCAAGCCTGATATTATCCCCCTCCCCCTTCAAGTCTAGTTTAAAGCCCTGTCAATGGGCCCTGCTAGCTCGTGGGCAAAGACCCTCTTCCCCCTTTGAGAAAGGTGAACCCTATCTTACGCCAGCAGACCTGGTACCATGTAGGCCATCCCATTGTCGAAAAACCCACAATTGTGCTGGTGACACCAGCCACGGAGCCACGTATTAATAGACTGGACCTTCTGTTTCTGCCAATGTCGCTGCCTGCTGTTGGAAGGAGGGAGGAAAAGATAACCTGCGCTCCAGATTTCCTTACTGACCATCCCAAGGTCCTGAAGTCTCTTTCGATTGTCCTCGGAGTACATGTTGCGGCTTCATCGCCACCCACACGGAAGAGCAGTAGTGGGTAATAGTCTGAGGGCCGAACCAGACTAGGAAGTTTCCTAGTGATGTCCTTAACCCAGGTGCCAGGGAGGCAACAGGCTTCCCTACGAGGAGGGTCTGTCCGGCATATAGGACCCTCTGTTCTGCTCAGAAGGGAGTCACCTACAACTATAACCCTTCTTTTCTTCCTCATGAAGGTGGTCGTGATACGAGGGGTAGGCTTTTCTCGCCTTGGCAACACCTCTGGTGTAGATGGACCATCATCCACATTCTCCATTGACTGGCCTTCCACATCCAGAGCCTCACACCTGTTGGACAGAGGCACCTGGGAAGGTGAGGTGGGCAAGGGAGGGATATGTCTGCCACCCCGAGTGTGGACTTGCCTCCATTCACTCCTTTCCTTTAAGCTACTGCCTTTATCCTGGCAGGATATCTGCCCCTTAAGGAAAAATGAATAGCCAAAAGGAGACTGACTTGGTACTGGAATTTGTCAGGTGTTTGCTGAAATTGACAGAAATAGGGAAGGTTGTAAAAAACTAACTCAGGCACAACAGCTCAAACTGAAGGAGGACTGCACACAGAATCAGACAGAGTAAGGAAAACTCATGACTGAATGCAGGTGGGATCTCCAGAGAATTCTAAAGGAAAGTTAATTAAAAGTAATGGATATTTAGTAATGCTGACATTGTGTTGTGGTTTAACCCCAGTAGGCAGCTAAGTACCACACAGCCGCTCACTCCCCTGCTACAGTGGGATGGGAAAGAAAATCAGAAGGGTAAAAGTGAGAAAACTCATGGGTTGAGATAAAGACAGTTTAACAGGTAAACCAAAAGCTGTGCATGTAAGCAAAAGAAGGAATTCATTCACTATTTCCCATCAGCAGGCAGGTGTTCAGCCATTTCCAGGAAAGCCGGGCTCCATCACATGTAACGGTGACTTGGGAAGACAAACGCCTTAACTCTGAAAGTCCCCCCCCTTCTTCCTTCTTTCACTCAGCTTTTAATGTTGAGCACGATGTTATATGGTATGGAATATCCCTTTGGTCATTTTGGGCCAGCTGTCCTGGCTGTGTCCCCTCCCAACTTTTTGCCCACCCCCAGCCTACTTGCTGGCAGAGCAGCATGAGAAACGGAAGGCCTTGATGCTGTGCAAGCACTGTTCAGCAATAGCTAAAACATGGGTGTGTTATCAACACAGTTTTCATCACAAATCCAAAACATAGCACCATAACCGCTACTATGAAGAAAATTCACTCTATCCCAGCCAAAACCAGTACACATAGTACTTTATTTTTCAATTAAAGTACTGTTATAATTTAAAATGTTTTGCAAAGCCAGTTTACTCATTTCAGTCATAAGTTTCCTGAAAAGTTCAATTGCAAAACAGGAGCTTCGCTCCCTCTTAGTGTGCTTCTGGGTAAGTATGTATTTAAGCTATGTGAGAAAACATGGGAAGTTGGACATTATATTCCAGCTGTTGAAAGGGCCAATGGGTAAAGGATCTGCAACTTAGAATAAGCATTGCTACTATAAGAGAGCCTGTGTGACTATGCCTTAAAATACCAGTGACTCAAAGGCTGGATGTCCTGACAAACTTGATTGACATTGTTATGTCTCAGTTGCCTCTTACTCATGCTAAAAATCCAGCCATGTGGACATGGGAAAGAAGAGGACTCCAAAAGCCATACAACAGTAAACGAGGCTATCATGAAATGCAATGTGAACACACAGGCTGAGTTGCCATGACTGCTCCATGTAAAACCCAAACTTGAATTAGAGGGAGAATGAAGAATTTGTTTGCATGCAACTGAATCTCTTTGGAATACTCCATTCTCTTAATTTACTTCCAACAGCCAGATTCTTCTTCATATGTAGGCAAGTCTCATGTAAGTGAATTCTTTAAAAATGTCTGAAGCCCTAAACTTCTCCATCATATAGTTTCTTAAACATCACTTTCACTTATTGCATTGTCAACATATTAGGGGTGTTCTCCTCATCACATTCCAGCTGTGTCTCCTGACAATCTTAAATAGAAAAGGAAGTAAATCTGAAAGACAGAGAAACGTTTTTGTAATAATGTTAATACTTCTTTTGTGTGTGGAGGCTATTGTATTTGGAAAAATAATGTGAGAAAGAGGGTGTTTTATTTAGAATAATAATTAATAAATAATAGAATTTATAATAAGCATGAGGGCTTTGGAGATAAACAGAATACTAATGTTGAAAAGAATATTCATTTGTTAAATCTTGAAACAAAATCTAGTCTATTTGTCATGGTTTAACCCCAGATGGCAATGAATACCATGCAGCTGCTCACTCACTCCCCCCCGCCCCAATGGGGTGGGGGAGGAGAATCAGAGAGAAAGGAAAACTTGTGGGTTGAGATAAAAGCAGTTCACCAGAACAGCAAAGGAAAAGATAATAATATATTAATGATAATAATATATATAAGGATAATAGAATATATAAAACAAACAATGTACAATTTCTCACCACCCAATGACCGATACAGCCCGTCCCGAGCAGCAGCCAGGGAGCAGGGGTATTCCCCCCCCAGCTATCCCAGAACAGCAAGTTCCAGGGAAAACAGGCGAGGGAAAAAACAGCTGAATGAACAAATGAAAAGGCCCGAACGAATGAAAAAAAACGGAAAAACAGGGAACAAAAAGCAACCAGAAGGGAAGCTTAAAGGAAGTGGCCCACTGGCCGGCCCTCACTTATCCCAGGCATGCCGTCTCTGGTATGGAATACTCTCTTTGGCCAGTTTGGATCAACTATTCTGGCTCTGCCTCTCCCAAGTTTTTGCACCTGCACATTAGCAAAACCTGGGAAACTGCAAAGTGTCCTTGGTCATTTAGCAGCAACCACCACCATCAGTGTGCTGTCACCATTCTTCACACACTAAATCCAGAACACAGGAGCTGCTGGAGACAAAACTAGCTCTGTCCTGGCCTAAACCAGGACACTATTATGTATATTAAAGACACCCACATTTGGATACAGTTCTGGAGGAATGTTTTTTGGCAGCTGTGGTGGTGGGTTGACCTTGGCTAGCTGTCAGACTCCCACCCAGCCTCTCTCCCCGTCCTCAGCAGGACAGGAGGAGAAAATAAGGTGAAAAAGCTTGTGGATTGAGATAAGGACAGAGACATCACTACCAATTGCTGTCACAGGCAAAACAGACTCAATTTGGGGACTGAGGCGAGCAGCTCCGGTGTCGGCACGACCTGCAGCACGGTGCACAGCGGGGTTTCCCGAACCGGGGGAACCTCAGGGGAGCCGAGGGACCCGCCAGGAGCCGGCAGCTCGCGCGAGAGCGGCTGACGAGACCTGGGCGGGGCCAGGAGCCGCGGCGGCCAAGCCCCCCCGCCCCCGCCCCGTATAAAAAAAAGCCCTTAGAGAGCGCCAGCGACTAGGGCGCGCAAACAAGGCGCGGCGCGTCAGCAAGGGCGCAGCGCGGCAGTTTGCGTGGCACTTCGCCCAGGGAGGGCGCTGAAGCTCCGCCAGCTCGACCAGGGAGCAATGGTGTCCACCCGGCAGAAAGCCGTGGCCGCTCTAAGCCTTGCACCTACCAAGACTGACGCAGCTTCCCAGACCGAGCTGCGGTGGGAACACGCTGCCACCCAGGTGTCAGGCCGCAGGGTGTGCCCTACTCTGATGCCAGTACCGGGCGGCAGCAGCAGCGAGCACGCCTGTGGGAGGTGTGCCCAGGTAGAGGAACTCCTCCGCCTGGTGACAGAGCTCCAGCAGGAGGTGACCAGGTTGAAGAGTATCAGGGAGTGCGAGAGGGAGATCGACTATTGGACTTGCACCCTGCCCTCCGTGAGACAGGCGCAACAGGTAGCCAGGGTGCCTGTCACGGGGGACTCCCTGTCCCGATCATCTCCCCGCATGGCTGAATGCAGTGACTTAGGGGACAGGGGACAATGACAACTAGTTCCTCCCCAGTGCAGCAGGTGTATCTCCTCAGCGCCTACCCCACCTCCGCAGGTGCCCTTGCACAATAGGTACGAGGCCCTGCCACTGGAACCAAACAATGACAAGGCTGATGCTTCAGCTAGCTTGGAGGTGCTGCTGAGGATTAGTCGGCCTATGTCCTGCATCAAAACTGCCCCCATAAAGGAAAACAAGAGACAGGTCATTGTCATAGGTGACTCCCTTCTGAAAGGAACAGAAGGGCTGATATGCAGACCAGACCTGCTCCTTAGGGAAGTCTGCTGCCTCCCTAGGGCCTGGGTCAAGGACGTGAAGAGAAAGCTTCCCACCCCAGTACGGCCCTCAGACTACTATCCCCTGTTGATCTTCCAGGTAGGCAGTGATGAGGTGACAATAAGAAGTCCCAGGGCAATCAAGAGGGACTTCAGGGCCTTGGGGCGACTGGTTAAGGGATCAGGAGCACAGGTACTGTTCTCCTCTATCCCTCCAGTTCTGGGGAAGGATGAGGGAAGAAACTGGAGGAGCCAGCAGATCAACACCTGGCTCCGAGCCTGGTGTCACTGGCAAGACTTTGGCTTCTTCAACCATGGGTTGGTTTACATGGCACCAGGCCTGCTGGCGGCAGATGGGGTGCACCTGTCCCAAAGGGGGAAAAGGATCCTGGCACAGGAGTTAGCAGGGCTCATTGAGAGGGCTTTAAACTAGATTTGAAGGGGGAAGGGGATAAAACCAGGCTTGCTAGAGATAAGCCTGGGGGTGGCACGCCAATGTATGAGGGATGGTGTGCCAGCGAGGTCCTTCAGTCAGCTGCCTCAGATGAGGTAGGACAGAGAGACCCATGCGGCAGCAGGGACACAGGGGTCATTGATCTGCTAGGAACCAGGGAAACACCTGAGATTGGACACGTAGGAATTAGGGCTTCTCCCACCACAAAGGCAACAGGATCATTAGCCCAGCTGAAGTGCATCTACACCAACGCATGCAGCATGGGCAACAAACAGGAGGAGCTGGAAGCCATTGTGCAGGGGAAAACTATGATATAGTTGCCATCACAGAAACATGGTGGGATGACACGCACAACTGGAGGGCTGCAATGGATGGCTACAAACTCTTCAGAAGGGATAGGCAAGGAAGGAGAGGCGGTGGGGTAGCCCTCTATGTTAGGGAGAGTCTGGACTGCCTAGAGCTCGAGGATGGTGATGAGAGGGTTGAGTGTCTATGGGTAAGAATCAGGGGGAAGGCCACCAAGGCAGATACCATGGTGGGAGTCTGTTATAGACCACCCAACCAGGATGAGGAGGCAGATGAAGTATTCTACAAGCAGCTGGGAGAAGCCTCACGATCGCTAGCCCTTGTTCTCGTGGGGGACTTCAACTTGCCAGATGTCTGCTGGAAACACAATGCAGCAGAGAGGAACCAGTCCAGGAGGTTCCTGGAGTGTGTGGAAGAGAACTTCCTCACACAGCTGGTGAGGGAGCCAACGAGAGAAGGCGCCCCATTAGCCCTGTTGTTTGTGAACAGAGAAGGTCTTGTGGGTGATGTGACGGTCGGAGGCCATCTTGGGCACAGTGACCACGAAATGATTGAGGTTTTGATTCTCAGAGAAGTAAGGAGGGGGGTCACCGGAACTGCCACCTTGGACTTCCGGAGGGCAGACTTTGGCCTGTTTAGGAGTCTGGTTGGCAGAGTCCCTTGGGAGGCAGTCCTGAAGGGCAAAGGAGTCCAGGAAGGCTGGACATTCTTCAAAAGGGAAATCTTAAAGGCGCAGGAGGAGGCCATCCCCACGAGCCAAAAGATGAGCCGGTGGGGAAGAAGACCGGCCTGGCTGAGCAGAGAGCTTCGGCTGGAACTTAGGAAAACAAAGGAGACTCTACAAACTTTGGAGGAAGGGGCAGGCAACTCAGAAGGACTACAAGGATGTTGTGAGGTTATGTAGGGAGAAAATTAGAAGGGGAAATGATCAGTGACCTGCTACGCCACCTAGACACACACAAGTCTATGGGGCCAGATGGGATCCACCCAAGGGTGCTGAAAGAGCTGGCAGAAGTGCTCACCAAGCCACTCTCCATCATTTACCAGCAGTCCTGGCTAACCGGGGAGGTCCCAGTTGACTCGAGGCTGGCAAATGTGACGCCCATCTACAAGAAGGGCCGGAAGTAGGATCCGGGGAACTACAGGCCTGTCAGCCTGACCTCGGTGCCTGGGAAGGTTATGGAGCAGATCATCTTGAGTGCCATCAGGCGGCACGTACGGGACAACTGTGTTGATCTGCTTGAGAGTAGGGAGGCACTACAGAGGGATCTGGACAGGCTGGATCGATGGGCCAAGGCCAATGGCATGAGGTTCAACAAGGCCAAGTGCTGGGTCCTGCCCTTGGGTCACAACAACCCCAGGCAATGCTACAGGCTGGGGGGGAGTGGCTGGAAAGCTGCCCTGCGGAAAAGGACCTGGGGGTGTTGGTCGACAGCCGGCTGAAGATGAGCCAGCAGTGTGCCCAGGTGGCCAAGAAGGCCAATGGCATCCTGGCTTGTATCAGAAATAGTGTGGCCAGCAGGAGTAGGGAGGTGATCGTCCCCCTGTACTCGGCCCTGGTGAGGCCGCACCTCGAGTCCTCTGTTCAGTTTTGGGCCCCTCACTCCAAGAAAGACATTGAGGTGCTGGAGCATGTCCAGAGAAGGGCAACGAAGCTGGTGAAGGGTCTGGAACACACGTCCTATGAGGACTGGCTGAGGGAACTGGGGTTATTTAGCCTGGAGAAAAGGAGGCTGAGGGGAGACCTTATTGCTCTCTACAACTACCTGAAAGGAGGTTGTAGAGAGATGGGGGTCGGATTCTTCTCCCTAGTAACAGACAACAGAACAAGAGGAAATGGCCTCAAGTTGCACCAGGGAAGGTTTAGATTGGATATTCGGAAAAATTTCTTCACTGAAAGGTTTATCGGGAACTGGAACAGGCTGCCCAGGGAAGTGGTGGAGTCCCCATCCCTGGAGGTATTCAAAAGACGTTTAGATGAGGCCCTAGGGGACATGATTTAGTGGTGGACTTGGTAGTGATAGGTTAATGGTTGGACTCGATGATCTTGGAGGTCTCTTCCAACCAAAATTATTCTATGATTCTCTGATTCTAAAATGGATTTAATTTCTTGCCATTTAAAATATAGTAGGATAGTGAGAAACAAAGACAAAAAGCTAAAAACACCTTCCCCTCACTCCCACCCCTTCTTCCCAGGGTCAATTTCACTCCTCCTTTCCCAACTCTTCTACCTCCCTCCCACCCTGAGCAGTGCAGAGGGAATGGGGATTGGGAGGATTGCAGTCTCTGCTGCTCCTTCGTCCTCACGCTGTTCCCCTGCTCCAGCGTGAGGTCCCTCCCACAGGGTACAGTCCATCAGGAACAGACTGCTCCAATGTGGGTTCCCCACAGGCTGCAGTTCCTGCCAGGAGCCTGCTCCTGTGTGGACTCTCCACAGGCTGCAGCTTCCTTTAGGGCATATACACCTGCTGCAGCACAAGGTCCTGCACAGGCTGCAGTTGGATATCTGCTCCACTGTGGACCTCCATGGGCTGCAGGGGGACAGCCTGCCTCACCATGGTCTTCTCAGGCTGCAGGGGAATCTGCTCTGGCACCTGGAGCACCTCCTCTACCTCCTTCTTCACTGACCTTGGTGTATGCAGGGTTGTTTCTTACACATTTTTTCTTACCTCTCTCTCATAGATGCTGCACAGCGTTTTTTACTCTTTCTTAAGTATGTTATCACAGAGGTGCCACCAGCTTCACTGATTGGTTCAGCAGTGGGTCTGTTTTGGAGCTGGCTGAAACTGGCTCTGTCGGACATGGGGGCAGCCCCTGGTCTCTTCTCATAGAGGCCACCCCTGCACCCCCGACCCCGCTACCAAAACCTTGCCATGTAAAATCAATACAGCAGTATTCAGACTTTTGGATGGATTTTGCTTCGATGTTATTGGTGGAATCAGCGTTTCCTTTTTCACCTTCATTAAAGCAAATATTACTTTTTCAAGTGACATTTAACTCAGATGGTTTCTTGCATGCCTATTGCCAAATGAGGTCATAATGTGTTTCACAGACAAGAGAGCTACTAAAAGAAAAACCTACAATAATATTCTTTAGTTAGAAATACCTATTTAAAGAAGAAATATTTTTGGCACTATAATTATAGTGGATGGCAGCAACTTTATCTTGGTCTTAATAGTGAGCATAGCATAATGGGCTGCATTATTTTTACATTTTTGTGAGTTTGCTGCCACCCAAGGACCATGGTATTTAGGTAAGATGTTGTTGTGGTCCTGACCGGAAGACTTCTGTACATCAAGGAGTTAGTGATCCATATAACAGTTAACCCGAGCTGTGCTGCACTATGCTGCATATACAGCTTGGCCTTCAGCCATGTGTTGTGCTGCACAAATTCCTTGGCTGAAGGATAAATTTAGCTGGTTGATTTTAACAGAGGAGCCTGTAGGCAGCTTCTACTTGGTAAAGGTAATTATGCCACCTGCGTGTCAAAGCATTTGACACTGTCCCGCACGACATCCTTGTCTCTAAATTACCAAAGAGGAGACATGGATTTGATGGATGGACCACTCCATGGATGAGAAATTGTCTGAATATTCACACTCAAAGAGTTTCAGTCAACGGCTCGATGTCCAACTGGAGATCAGTGATGATTGGCATTCCTCAGGGATTGGTATTGGGAGTGGCGCCGTTTAACATTTTTGTTGGCGACTTGGACAGTGGGATTGAGTGCACCCTCAGCAAGTTTGCTGACAACACTCAGCTGTGTGGTGCAGTCGACACGCTGGAGGGAAGGGATGCCATCCAGAGGGACCTTGACAGGCTTGAGAGGTGGGCCTGTGCGAACCTCATGAAGTTCAACAAGGCCAAGTGCAAGGTCCTGCACAGGGGTCAGGGCAATCCCAAGCACAAATACAGGCTGGGCAGAGAATGGATTGAGAGCAGCCCTGTGGAGAAGGACTTGGGGATGTTGGTTGATGAGAAGCTCAACATGACCCGGCAACGTGTGCTTGCAGCCCATAAAACCAATCGTATCCTGGGCTGCATCAAAAGAAGCGAGACCAGCAGGTTGAGGGAGGTGATTCTCCCCCTCTACTCCGCTCTCGTGAGACCCCACCTGGAGTACTGCATCCAGCTCTGGGGTCCCCAACACAAGAAGGACATGGACCTGTTGGAGCGAGTTCAGAGGAGGGCCAAAAAGATGATCAGAGGGCTGTAGCACCTCTCCTATGAAGACAGGCTGAGAGAGTTGGGGTTGTTCAGCCTGGAGAAGAGAAGGCTCCGGGGAGACCTTCTAGCAGCCTTCCAGTACCTAAAGGGGGCCTACAAGAAAGCTGGAGAGGGACTTTTTATGAGGGCATGAAGTGATAGGACAAGGGGTAATGGCTTTAAATTGAAAGAGGGTAGATTTAGATTGGGTATAAGGAAGACATTTTTCACTCTGAGGGTGATGAGGCACTGGCACAGGTTGCCCAGAGAAGTTGTGGATGCCCCATCCCTGGAAGTGTTCAAGGCCAGGTTGGACAGGGCTTTGAGAAACCTGGTCTAGTGGAAGGTGTCCCTGCCCATGGCAGGGGGGTTGGGACTAGATGATCTTTAAGGTCTCTTCCAACCCAAACCATTCTATGATTCTATGATTCTATAATATAGTTGACAAGACTATGTCTACCTCTTAACATTGTGGTCATCAGAAACTATTCTAAGAGGAGTAGATTCTCAGCATAAGATCTTTTGTGTTTGTGCAGAATTCTCAAAACTAAACTATTCCTTACAAGAATAAAAATATTTCTTTGTAGTTTCAGAATATTTTCTTGATGTATTACACAGTGCATTTCTTATACACTGCAGTTAAATAAGTCTACCCAAAAAATACTTAAAAATATGGTCAGGATTTGGAGGATCTATTTTCATATATATTTTCTTTTCCTCTAGTTGTTATTGGTATTTTCTTTTTTTTTTTTTTTAATCTGGAGTTAATTTTACCTCATAGGAAAGTCCAAGGTAGTAAATTTGATTTAAATGCTCTTGTTAAACCTCAGAATGTGTTTAGATTCCTCTATGTTATTCTTGTCAAATTCAGGACAATTAATGACCTAGCCAGAAAGAGAGGTATAGGGTATCTGCTGTCCCTTTGAACTGATGATTGGGATTTTAGGAAACAGCATGGAAGAAGACTTGTTATTTCCAGTTTCTTCTGCAAGTGTGTCCAGCAATGTGCAGTTCATCCATGGTATGAACACAGCAAACTTTTCTCACTCCCCAGATCAGCAAAGATAAACTGCTCCAGCAATAGGGTAATAAGATGCTTCTACTTGTTCAGGTTCTGATGTTGCAGTCAGTATCCAGCTCTCAAAGCTTAGAAGCAAGCCATTGAAAGATTTACTGTGAACAGCAAACTTTCCTATTAACCTAGGTGATTTTATTGGTTTGGCTGTTTCTGGTCTGAACAGTAATGGAGTCTGACAACACATTATAAACCAAACTTTCTTGAGGCAGTAAGAAAGATGAGCAACAATGCACCCACACGGCGACTCATCTGATCACTGATAGCAAACACAGGATCATAAGCGATACCATGGCCCCAAATTTATTGTGCCCCCAAATTTAAACACAGTGTACAAAAATAAAGCAGAATAATTAATCTCTCTAAGTTTTGTAAATCACATTGCCATCTTTAACTATTCCTACATAGGAATTTTTTAATTCTTAAATCCAGAATGCAAACTCAAATGCAGCTATTTTTGATTTCATGTGATTTTCCACTAATGAAAGTATTTACACCAATTTTTGGAAAGTAGAAAAATGGAAACTTTAAACAGTTGTACGTCTATCTCATTTCTTATAAAGTCACATCAGTTTTTCAGCTTTTTCAGTAAAATAATAGCAAATATTAATTACATTCAACCTTTAAATTGTAAAAGCTGATGTTCTGCAGAAAAAGAAAAGGTATTGCCTGTTCTTTAGTCCTGAAAAGAAAAGGATTATCAGCTTTATCTTCCAACGTCGCTGCTGGTTCCCAAAGATCATACATCTTACAGTTAGGTATGCATGAAAAAGACAGGGTTTGGGTCTATTTAACAACTCTGATCCTGTCTACTTTTAATTAGTAATAAAATCTGATTCTATCAGAAATATGGTGTCTAATCCACTGTGCCTTAATCATGCAGGAATGTGTATGCAAAAATTGCGACACTTAAATGTCATGAGTTAACATTTAACAGAGGCTCCGTGCATCCTTGGCATAGACTACCTCAGGAGAGGGTATTTCAAGGACCCAAAAAGGTACCAGTGGGCTTTTGGTATAGCTGCTGTAGAGACAGAGGACATTAAACAGCTGTCCACCTTGCCCAGTCTCTCGGAGGACCCTTCTGCTGTGGGGTTGCTGAGGGTCAAAGAACAACAGGTGCTGATCACTACCACAACAGTGCACTGGTGGCAATATCGCATCAACCGAGACTCCCTGGCTCCCATCCATAAACTGATTTGTCAACTGGAGAGCCAGGGAGTGATCAGCAAGACTCTCTCACCCTTCAAGAGTCCCACATGGCCAGTGTGAACATCTAATGGAGAGTGGAGACTAACAGTAGACTATCGTGGCCTGAATGAAGTCACGCCACCACTGAGTGCTGCCGTGCCGGACATGCTAGAACTTCAGTATGAACTGGAGTCCAAGGCAGCCAAGTGGTATGCCACCATTGATATTGCCAATGCATTCTTCTCCATCCCTTGGGCAGCAGAGTGCAGGCCACAGTTTGCTTTCACTTGGAGGGGCATCCAGTACACCTGGCATTGACTGCCCCAGGGGTGGAAACACAGCCTCACCCTTTGCCATGGGCTGATCCAGACTGCACTGGAAAAGGGTGGAGCTCCAGAACACCTGCAATACATTGATGACATCATTGTGTGGGGCAACACAGCAGAAGAGGTTTTTGAGAAAGGAGAGAAAATAATCCAAATCCTTCTGAAAGCTGGCTTTGCCATAAAACGAGGTAAGGTCAAAGGACCTGACCAGGAGATCTACTTCCTAGGAATAAGATGGCAAGATGGACGTCGTCAGATCCCAATGGATGTGATCAACAAAACAGCAGCTATGTCTCCACCAAATAGCAAAAAGGAAACACAAGCTTTCTTGGGCATTGTGGGTTTCTGGAGAATGCATATTCCAAATTACAGTTTCATTGTACGCCCTCTCTATCACGTGACCCGAAAGAAGAATGATTTCACATGGGGCCCTGAGCAACGACAAGCCTTTGAACAAATTAAACAGGAGATAGTTCATGCAGTAGCCCTTGGGCCAGTCCGGGCAGGGCAAGACGTAAAATATGTGCTCTACACTGCAGCCGGGGAGAATGGTCCTATCTGGATTCTCTGGCAGAAAGCACCAGGGGAGACTCGAGGTCCGCTATCCTCCAATTGAAAAAGAGATCTTGGCAGCATATGAAGGGGTTCGAGCTGCTTCGGAAGTGATTGGTACTGAAGCCCAGCTCCTCTTGGCACCCCGACTGCCGATGCTGGGCTGGAATAGGAAATCCCAGTCACCCAGTAATCTTGGAAGTGATCATGGACTGGCCAGAAGGCAAAGATTGCAGAATGAAAGATGCAGACAGAGGAGGAGGTGACTCGTGCTGAAGAGGCCCCACCCTATAATAAACTGCCAGAACATGAGAAGCAATATGCCCTGTTCACTGATGGGTCCTGTTGTATTGTGGGAATGATGAATCATAGAATCATAGAATCATAGAATTGTTCTGGTTGGAAAAGACCTCCAAGATCATCGCGTCCAACCATTAACCTAGCATTACCAAGTCCCCCACTAAATCGTATCCCTTAGGGCCTCATCTAAACGTCTTTTGAATCCCTCCAGGGATGGGGACTCCACCACTTCCCTGGGCAGCCTGTTCCAATGCCCAACAACCCTTTATGTGAAGAAATTTTTACGAATGTCCAATCTAAACCTCCCCTGGTGCAACTTGAGGCCATTTCCTCTTCTTCTGTTGTCTGTTACTAGGGAGAAGAGACTGACCCCCATCTCTCTACAACCTCCTTTCAGGGAGTTGTAGAGAGCGATAAGGTCTCCCCTCAGCCTCCTTTTCTCCAGGCTAAACATCCCCAGTTCCCTCAGCCGCTCCTCATAGGACTTGTGCTCTAGACCCTTCACCAGCTTTGTTGCCCTTCTCTGGACACGCTCCAGCACCTCAGTGTCTTTCTTGGAGTGAGGGGCCCAAAACTGAACACAGCACTCGAGGTGCAGCCTCACCAGGGCCGAGTACAGGGGGACAATCACCTCCCTACTCCTGCTGGCCACACTATTTCTGATACAGGCCAGGATGCCGTTGGCCTTCTTGGCCACCTGGGCACACTGCTGGCTCATCTTCAGCCAGCTGTCAACCAACACCCCCCAGGTCCTTTTCCGCAGGGCAGCTTTCCAGCCACTCCCCGCCAAGCCTGTAGCGTTGCCTGGGATTGCTGTGTCCCAAGGGCAGGACCCGGCACTTGGCCTTGTTGAACCTCATACAATTGGCCTTGGCCCATCGATCCAGCCTGTCCAGACCCCTCTGTAGCGCCTGCCCTCCAGCAGATCAACACTCCCTCCCAATTTGGTGTCATCTGCAAACTTACTGAGGGTGCACTCGAGCCCCTCGTCCAGATCATTGATAAAGATATTGAATAGGACTGGCCCCAGTACTGAGCCCTGGGGAACACCACTTGTGACTGGCTGCCAACTGGATTTAACTTCATTCACCACAACTCTTTGGGCCCGGCCATCCAGCCAGTTTCTTACCCAGCGCAGAGTACACCCATCCAAGCCATGGGTAGCCAGTTTCTCCAGGAGGATGCTGTGGGAGATGGTGTCAAAGGCTTTACTAAAGTCCAGGTACACAACGTCCACAGCCTTTCCCTCATCCACTAGGTGGGTCACCATGTCATAGAAGGAGATGAGGTTGGTCAGGCAGGACCTGCCTTTCATAAACCCATGCTGACTGGGCCCGATAGCCTGGTTGTCCCGTACATGCCGTGTGATGGCACTCAAGATGATCTGCATCCATGAAAGAAGGAACGATTTACGAATCATTCACTGATGAAAAAAGAGGAGCGATTTTACGACAGGACAGGATGCCCTGGAGCAGGGAGTATGGAAAACAAAAATCCTAGATAAGAAAGCCTAATCAAGAGGCCCAAGGATAGCACATCCTTGTTTGACTTCTTGAATTTGTAACTGAATGAGCATTCCGGAGAAGGTAAACAGACCTCTGTGTGAACTTAGCTTATTAACATAGTAAAAGTCACACCCCTAGACTGTAGTCACCCCCTACTCTCAGAAGCACCTTCCCCATAGAGCATGCATAGTAAGATAAATGTGTGCTGTGTCTTTAATTAGAGACGAGACATGTAAGGACCAATGGGAAAGAGGATAACTAAGCATAACTGTAAAAGTGTTTATAACGGTTCGTCAAAGTGTATAAATGTTAACCGTGTGTTAGCCGGGGTGTGCTAGCTTTGTGGAGTTACCACCTAGCACCCATCTCTGCACAGACATGAAATAAACAAATATCTCAACTCTGTGTGTGGATCGGGTCTTTGCACACCGCGTGAAGAACCCTATTTTGGGACAACAGGAAAGCATCGGAGGTGGAAGACTGCTGTATGGAGTCCTATACTACAAGTCGCGGAAACTGCCGAAGAAGAAGGTGAATCGAGTCAGTTTGCAGAGGTGAAAGCCATCCAGCTGGCTTTAGATATTGCTGAGCAAGAGAAGTGATCAGTGCTCTATCTCTATACCGGCTCCTGGATGGTGACAAATGCCCTGTGGGGGTGGTTGCAGCAATGGAAGCAGAGCAACTGGCAGTGCAGAGGCAAGCCCGTCTGGGCTGCCAAATTGTGGCAAGATAGTGCTGCCCAACCAGATTGTAAAAGTACGTCATGTAGATGCTTATGTACCCATGCCTGACAGATTGATTATATCACACTCCCACAAACCCACCAAGGCAAGCACCATGTGCTTACAATGGTGGAGGCAACCACCAAATGGCTGGAAACACATCCCGTGCCCCATGCCACTGCCCAGAACACCATCCTGGGCCTTGAGAAGCAAGTCTTATGGGGACATGGCACCCCAGAAAGGATTGAGTCAGACAACGGGACCCATTTCCAAAACAACCTCATAGACCCATGGGCCAAAGAGCATGGCATTGAGTGGGTGTATCACATCCCCTATCATGCACCAGCCTCTGGGAAAATCGAACGGTACAATGGACTGTTAAAGACTCCCCTGAGAGCAATGGGTGGTGGGGCCTTCAAACATTGGGATAAACATTTAGCAAAAGTTACCTGGTTAGTCAACACTAGGGGATCTACCAATCGAGCTGGCCCTGCCCAATCAAAGCCTTTACATACTGTAGAAGGGGATAAAGTTCCTGTAGTGCACATGAAGAATATGCTGGGGAAGACAGTCTGGGTTATTCCTGCCTCAGGCAAAGGCAAACCCATCCATGGGATTGCTTTTGTTCAAGGACCTGGGTGCACTTGGTGGGTGATGCGAAAGGATGGGGAATTCCGATGTGTACCTCGAGGGGATTTGATTTTGGGTGAGAATAGCCAATCACTTGAACTGTATGATGTTAATTGCTATATTATACATATATTTTCATCTGGAAAAGAGTTAATTTTCTTCCTAGTAGCTGGTATGGTGCTATGTTTTGGATTTAGTATGAGAATAATGTTGCTAACACACTGATGTTTTTAGTTGTTGCTAAGTAGTGCTTATACTAAGTCAAGGACTTTTCAGCTTCCTGTGCTCTGCCAGCGGGGAGGTGCACAAAGAGCTGGGAGGGGACATAGCCAGGACAGCTGACCCAAACTGGCCAAAGGGATATTCCATACCATATGGTGTCATGCTCAGGATATAAACTTTGATGAAGCTGGCCGGGGGGGTTGCTGCTCAGGGATGGGATGGGCATCTGTCAGTGGGTGGTGAGCGATTGCATTGTGCATCATTTGTTTTGTATATTCTTTTAGCACTATTATTATTATTCTCTCTTCCTTTGCTATCCTATTAAACTGTCTTTATCTAAACCCACGAGTTTTTTTCTGATTCTCTCCCCCATCCCACCTAGTGTGGGGGAGGCAAGCAAGTGGCTGTCTGGTGTTTGGTTGCCAACTGGGGTTAAACCACGACAGAAGGGCACACATATTGAAAAAAGTGAGAGTCCTGTACACAAGGGTTAAATGATTTGTTACTTTTTACGGAAGCAAATAAGAGAGAGAGAAGATAGGGAGATAGGTGAAATATTAGTGCCCGGAGCATAAGATTAGCCATCACACTGCCAGATAAACAAATATTTCAAAAACACATGTCTCAAAATCGAACATTCTATCATTGCTGCCTTGGAGAGTCTGGCTCAGCACAACCACCCAATGTGAGTAGTGAGTGAGACCACTACTGCACCTGTCAGATTTCAAGCTATCAGATCCAGGGAGTAAAGGACAGGAGGCACCTTTCACATCAGACACCTCCTGTGGCCTATAAATAATGAGAAACTGCAATGCAGTAGTATGTGCTGTGCTGTCCTTACAATGCTCCATCATTTGTTGGGTGGGAATCCTGGAAATTTGTCTTATGTCACATGAACCTCCATGCCACATCTGTGCCACATACCACATCTGTTTCCCTTTAGGGATCCCATTCACTCAAGGAGGATGAATTGTCGATGATTTAGGAAGCTACGTAGTTTTCAGGAACAATGCATTTTGCATTTACAGGAAAATATTAATATTTTGTAGTTTTGCCATATATACATCACTGCACCACAGGGAGTAGAAAGGTCTAAGGACTGGAGCAAGGGACAAATTCTCTACACCTAAATTCAGGAGTTTTAGAAATTAACAGCCAGTAAGCTGTCAATTTATACAGTACCTTTAGTTAATCACTATACTGATAAATGTTTGAGCTCTGATTCTGTACAGGATAGGGAAGCAGCTTCAAAGGCACTCCGATATCAAACCTCCAGTTACCCTAATCTCTTATGTAGTGGTTTCAAGACTTGTGAAGATCTGCTGCTTCAGTTTCCTATTGTATGAAAGTGTGACCTCATTTCCTACCTGGTGTCACTGTTCATCTTTCTGTCTCCTCTGTATATATATATTTAACCTTAAAACTGCTTCTTCCCCTGCTCCTGCATAATTCTACTTCTATTTTGCTGTTGAAGTGGATGACTCCCTCTCTTTCACATTGTGTATTGTGCTGTCCTTTCTCTAATCCTTCATGTCATAACCAAGGCCCTGCTAGTCACATTATGTTCCATAGCTGATATTGGTGATTTTCTATAATGCCTGAGGTCTTTCAGCCTATTATCACATATGCTGCCTTCCCTGTAGTTGTCAACATAACCAAAGATTCTCTCTTACCTCTGGCCTACTCTGTTCATCTGCACTTCCCCTTTTATCCACTAGTATGTGCTGCCCTCACGCACTCAGACAAGTGCTTCTTTGTATATTATATTAATTTTCTCCAAGTTTTTCATTGGTATTTCCTTAATGTTCATCCTGTACCGTCACCCTTGTGACTTGCTAGTGGGTTTCACCACTCCATCTTAACCCCAACCCATCATTTCATAAACTTCAAATACCAAAGATAGATATTTAAAACCCAGTTCTAAGTTGTTCTAAATTGACACATCTGCACCAATGTTGATAGAATGCTGCCAGAATTACACCAACTCAAGGAGGCTACATTACTTCTGTATTAAAAAGGGATTATTGATAAAATATATTCAGATCTAAAATCTAGCTGTTAGTAGATGCAGAAACTCATTCATGAACCCACTGAATCCAATGTCAGTTCTTAAATCCCCTCCAGATATAAAATTACAGCACGTAAGTTCAGCCTTTCCATCTCTTGGAATTCAGTAGCAGTCATACATGAGAACCCAAAACCAGAATGTGACCTTCATGCATATGGGCCAGAAATAATTGACACTTTCACTATTACAGAAGCATAGAAACCAACCCATTTGATGTATCTGGCATAGGTGTGTTTGTGGGTGGCCATTTACAAACACTGCAGTGCATTTATCTACAAAAGAAACTTCCAGGGTTTAGCTAAATCAGAAAAGATTAGAAAAGGGTTTTTTTTATTGTTTCCACTAAACACATTTGTCTGCTTGTCTATAGACACTCATGCAGAAATTTCCAGTCACTCAAGGCTCCAAGGTGTTTGAAAATGTCTGAAGTCTCTTTAAAAAGCCAATTAGCATGTATCCTAAAAGTTAGACTGTAATACTATTTAACTGCTGTATTTTTCCATTATGGGCCTGTCAGCAGGAATATGTTGCCCTATAGTACATGGCAAGTGAAAAAGCTAGTAACATTGTTTTTCATAGACATAAAAAATACCAAAGAAGCAATTTCTTAGCTAAAATGTCACCTGTTAGATGTATAGGGCTCACTGTATTTTGTTGCCCTGGTAACAAATGGTGTAAAAGAACTCCTTTGCACAGCTCCATCAGAATGATTGCATCATGTTTTTTCCATCGTTTTACAAGAGGCTGTTTTCATTCTCCCTTCCAGACCATATTAAGTGTAAAGAGATTGAATTACTGTGCTGTACCCTCTCCATCTGATGTGGATTTAAGAGTTGATATTGATTTACTGAGAAATGTGCTCTTCTTGAAGAAAAAAAAAACAACTGCAAATTATAATCAATTTGACTTTTATGTATCGACTGTTCAACTAGTTGAAATAATGTTTCTGCACCCAGGGGCTAGACATGGCATGATCAGCATTTTTCACTTTGCTTGATCTCAAGGTTTAACAACAGTCATGCTAAAAGTAGATGCATTGCTCCATAACTTTTACTAATAAAAATGTGCTAGTCATTGTTTTATACAGATGCACTCTTTTCAACTTTTCTCTGAGCAGGGCAAAAAAAGATGCATAGAAATATTGTGCTGAGAGCATGCAAATGTGGGCAAAGGGCCAACAAGTATTGTAAATAATCATGTATCTATAGCTAGAAAACCAAATACAGCACTGTTAGGTGGGCAATGGTTAGCTCTTCTCTCAGTGCATGTTCACCTTGGGAACAAATACCACTGTTATCATGCTGATACTTGGAGGATGCAACTGGAGTGTATCGAGCTCTGCCTAGGGGAGGATGAAGAATGGGTTGAGAGCTTATGGGTAAGGATTAAGGGACAGGCTGACATAGGGGACACTGTTGTGGGTGTGTACTACAGGCCACCTGATCAGGACGAGGAAGTTGATGAGGCCTTCTACAGGCAGCTGAAAGTATCCTCATGATCACAGGCCCTGGTTCTCATGGGGGACTCCAACCACCCCGATATCTGTTGTAGGGACAACACAGCTACGCACGCACAGTCCAGGAGGTTCCTGCAGAACACTGATGACAATTTTCTGATGCAGGTGGTGGAGGAGCCCACGAGGAGAGGTGTGCTGCTGGACCTCATACTAACTAACAAGGAAGGTCTGGTTGGGGATGTGAAGGTTGGGGACAGCCTTGGCTGCAGTGACCATGAGATGGTGGAGTTCAGGATCCTGCGTGGAGGAAGCAGGACACTAAGCAGGATTACAACCCTGGACTTCAGGAGAGCTAACTTTGGCCTCTTCAAGGACCTGCTTGGAGGAATCCTGTGGGTTAGGGTTCTAGAAGGTAGGGGTCCCAAGAGAGCTGGGCATTATTCAAGCATCACTTCCTCCAAGCTCAAGAGTGGTGCATCCCCAGGAGCAAGAAATCAGGTAAGGGAGGCGGGAGACCTGCATGGATGAGCAAGGGACTACTGGCAAAACTCAAATGGAAGAAGGAAGTCTATGGAATGTGGAAAAAGGGACAGGCCACATGGGAGGAGTACAGGGATGCCGTCAGGGTATGCAGGGATGCAACGAGGAAGGCTAAGGTCCCCCTCAAATTTAATCTGGCAAGGGACATCAAGGACAATAAGAAGGGCTTTTTCAAATACATCGGTAGCAAACGGAGGACTAGGGAAAACATGGGCCCTCTGCTGAATGAGGTGGGTGCCCTAGTCATGAAAGATGCAGAGAAGGCAGAGTTACTGAATGCCGCCTTTGCTTCAGTCTTTACTGCCAAGGCTGGGCCCCAGGAATCCCAGACCCTGGAGGTAAGAGAGGAAGTCTGCTGAAAAGATGGCCTTCCTTTGGTCGAGGAGGATCAGGTTAGAGATCATTTAGGCAAACTGGACACCCACAAATCCATGGGCCCCGATGGGATGCACCCACGAGTGCTGAGGGAGCTGGCAGAGGTCATTGCCAAGCCACTCTCCATCATCTTTGAAAAGTCATGGAGAATGGGAGAGGTGCCTGAGGACTGGAGGAAAGCCAATGTCATTCCAGCCTCCAAGAAGGGCAAGAAGGAGGACCTGGGAAACTACAGGCCAGTCAGCCTCACCTCCATCCCTGGAAAGGTGATGGAACAGCTCATTCTGGAGGCCATCTCCAAGCATGTAGAAGAAAAGAAGGTGATCGGGAGTAGTCAACACGGATTCACCAAGGGGAAATCATGCTTGACCAATCTGATAGCCTTCTACGATGGCATGACTGGCTGGGTGGATGAGGGGAGAGCGGTGGATGTTGTCTACCTGGACTTCAGCAAGGCTTTTGACACTGTCTCCCACAACATCCTCATAGGTAAGCTCAGGAAGTGTGGGCTAGACGAGTGGACAGTGAGGTGGATTGAGAACTGGCTGAATGGCAGAGCTCAGAGGGTGGTGATCAGCGGCGCAGGGTCTAGTTGGAGGCCTGTGGCTAGTGGTGTCCCCCAGGGGTTGGTGCTGGGCCCAGTCTTGTTCAATGTATTCATCAATGACCTGGATGAAGGGACAGAGTGTACCCTCAGCAAGTTTGCTGATGACACGAAACTGGGAGGACTGGCTGATACCCCAGAAGGCTGTGCTGCCATTCAGCGAGACCTGGACAGGCTGGAGCATTGGGCAGAGAGGAACCTCATGAGGTTCAACACGGGCAAGTGCAGGGTCCTGCACCTGGGGAGGAACAACCCCATGCACCGGTACAGGTTGGGGGTTGACCTCCTGGAAAGCAGCTCTGAGGAGAAGGACCTGGGAGTCCTGGTGGACAACAAGTTCACCATGAGCCAGCAATGTGCCCTTGGGCCAGGAAGGCCAACGGCATCCTGGGGTGCATTAAGAAGAGTGTGGCCAGCAGGTCGAGGGAGGTTATCCTCCCCCTCTACTCTGCCCTCGTGAGGCCCCATCTGGAGTCCTGTGTCCAGTTCTGGGCTCCCCAGTTCAAGAAAGATGAGGAACTACTGGAGGGAGTCCAGTGGCGGGATACAAAGATGATTAAGGGACTGGAGCATCTCTCCTGTGGGGAAAGGCTGAGGGAGCTGGAGCTGTTTAGCCTGAGGAAGAGAAGACTGAGAGGGGACCTCATTAATGCTTATAAATACCTCAAGGGCGGGTGTCAAGAGGATGGGGCCAGACTCTTTTCAGTGGCGCCCAGCAACAGGACGAGGCAATGGGCACAAACTGGAACACAGGAAGTTCCATCTAAATATGAGGAAAAACATCTTCACTGTGAGGGTGCCAGAGCCCTGGCACAGGCTGCCCAGGGAGGTTGTGGAGTCAGTCTCCTTCTCTGGAGATATTCAAAACCCACCTGGACGCAGTCCTGTGCAGCCTGCTCTAGGTGACCCTGCTCTGGCAGGGGGGTTGGACTAGCTGATCTCCAGAGGTCCCTTCCAACCCTACCATTCTGTGATTCTGTGATTTCTGGGCAGCTGCAGAACCAAGCAAAGAGTCATTCAATGAGTACTAAGGGTATGCAGGAACATACACAAAGTTAGTATGTGGGTACTTGGAATGCCAAGTTCCTGAACATTATGGTAACATAAGGCAAGTTATCTACTTTTCTTGATTATATGAACAATTACTGTGTGGGATGCTAAGATACAAACACAATATTACTGTATGTTTATTATTTAAAGAGTATGATATGTCATTCATCCATCATACAGTAAAATTAAAGGCACAAAGATGATTACTGGGGGAGAGGGGAAAATGATACCCTGGCCAGATCCAGGGTCTCCTACTTGCTGGCTAGTCCAGCTTGAAGTTTGCTAGTGAATTACACACCCACACCTCCATGCACACCAGGTTTGGGAAAGATACAGGTATTCTCCTCCCTCCCCCATAGCTGGCACCAGGAACATGGGCTGTGACCCATGGTCCTGCTCCAGCCAGTGGCGTTGAGTCCCTCACTCACACCGGTCCCCCCCAGTAGCTGGCACTCCAGGCTCAAAGTCTATAGGACCCGCCAAGATCCAGAGACCTATAGCCCCTCCAACTACTGATGCTGAGATCCTCACCTTCTCCAATAGCTGACACCACAGGCCAGGGGTGCCCACACCTCTGGTCTGACTCCAGTAGTTGGCCCCAAATCCACTCATGCTGGTCTCACCAGTAGCTGGCACTTAGCCCTTGCAGCACACATACATGGAATAGAGAATGAGATTATGTAAAGAGATAGTTAAGAAAAGATTTAATAAGAAGATTTAATAAGATAGGACAGACTGCAGTGATCAGGTGCAGGGCTCAGACAAAGCAGCATACTGACCAGCCCCATTTTACACGCAACCAGCACCTTTTATACCCCTTTCTCTCTACTCCTGTCTTTATTCCTCCCTGTTCCCCCTTCCCCTGCACATTGCCTCATCATTTGGCATAGTTCCACCGACCCCCTTCAACATCCTGGACCCTCAGGTTTGCATTCAGTTGCAAAGTCCCGGTATGCCTGCAGTTCCTTGATAGCCCATCAGCTACGGTGACTGATAAGTTTTGTTTCCAGTCTTTGTCTCCATTATGTTTGCCTGTCAGGTTTGGATCTCTGTATATTTTATTTATGGCTTCCCCCTTTTCCTTAGTATCCCATTTGACAAAGTCCTTGATCAGATAAACTTATTGAAATAAACATTGCCCCATTCCACATATCCTTATCAATTAGTGCAACTGACAGTTTGGTTCTTGACACTGCCTCCCTTATCATTTGTTGGTCAGGTTTGTGTCCCTGTGTGTTCTTGTTTATGGCTTCCTTCTTTTCTTATTATCCCTTTTTGCATTGAAATGGTCCTTGACCAGATACCCTTAAAGGAGTAGACACTCTCCTTCCACATACCTTATAGTGATCAGCCCATTCTAGGTCTGGAGACTGGTCAAAGGTGAACAGGGTATAGCCACGGGTGAACTATTCTCTGTCGACCAGCAGGGAGTGATCTTTCATGTGGATGCCAATTGTCTGAACAAGCTGCATATATTCTCTCATGCAGCAGCCATTCTCAAAATCAGGCTGCCAGCAGTTTCGCTGGCATTTGTTCACCATCCACATACAGGGTCACAAAATTTATATCATAATGTTTAAAGTTGAAAGGGTTCTTAGCATAATTGCCACTAAAAGCATTTTTATCTATGAACACAATAACAAGAAGCTTGGGCAGCTGTCCCAGAAACAAATTTTCCTGGTTGCTGACACTACTGCCAGCTGGTATGCTGAACACTTTCTTGCCCACCCAGTCCACCAGGTATTTAGTGTTGTCTGTGAGTAATGCCTCAGTGTGCCTCAAACGCACTCCAGGTGCCACCCCACACCTTCTTCACAAACAGCAAGGCATAGTTAATAACCAGCTTGCAGGCTCCTGCCACTGAGGAGCTCATAAAACAAAAGCTGTCTTTTCTGTGTGCCAGCTTAATTTTTACATCCACACCGTTCAACAAAAGCTTGTCTTGAAAGAACAGGTTGCCGTGGAGAGGTCCCAATAGCTTGATCCTCCTACTCCGGGTGGTCAGAGCTGAGTATTGCCTGAACCCCTGATTATTGACACCATCCAGCGTGACTGCTTCCTGCTGCCTGGCTGTGTCTTGTATAATAACTCTGTGGAGAAGTGTGTGGACAGCATGTCACAGCAACTCAATGAAGGTGTGGTAAGGGCAGCAGTTGTTGCTCTGGCTTTTCAGTCAGACCCCAGCATAACATCCAGTTGGCTGAAAGTAGAGGCCAGCGCGTAATTTGCAAGCCCCACAGACTCACTGGCTCTGAGGTTAGACCCGTCAGCTTTTACAATCTTGCAGCAAAGGTACAGCAGAGTGTTGTTCAGGTCTATGTGATCTTCCCCATTCCATGCCATGAAAATTCCAGAGGTGCAGACTCTGCAATAGTGGAAAGTGGAGGCACCTCAATAAACAGGCTTTTCTTAATGCTGGTCTGTGTTGGGGACATTTCAAACAAATCCAGCTTTGGTTTGGTACATTCTTCTCAGCAGCCATGAAGGAAAGTCATTCCTTTTAAAATAGATTTCCTTTTCTAGTGGTAGAACAGGACCTCTTTCTCTGTGTTTCCTGTTTCTTTTGCACCATTTGGCCCGATTTGCTGTTCTTGTCCTGGCCAGAATACTCCCTGGCGTCCCCCTTCCTTTTTCTTTTAAAGGGCTGAGGCAGACCTTCCCTCCAGGGAAGTGACATGGCTCTCTTTCTTTTAAGGCTTTTTCTTTGAATATAAGCAAATCCCAAGCCCTCCTGATTTGATGGCATTTCCAACTTGTCCACGACAACTTTGGAAACATGTCCAAACATGGTTTTTTGCAATATTTTGAGCGGCACTTTTAACCCCTTTTCAAAAGTGGGACAGCCTTTCTAAACAAGCTACGGAATATGCCTCCAACACCCGCACCATACTTCACAGGAATGCCTTGAAAACCATTGCCTGCCTTGGGCTCTGTAATAATTCACATATAATGATGAGTTCCCATAATTTTTTTACCACCACCCCTGCTACATTTGAGGCTGGGGGTAAAGCTGGGATTTCAAATGCCCCCTCAGGACTTGGGAGTGCAGCAGGTGCCCCGCCATCCCAGGGAAACATCCTCATTGTGTTCAACAGCCTCTTGCTCCGTAGGGGGCTGCAGTAACCGGGAAGTCCCTTCCCAGAGGTCATTTTCTACTCAAAATCGGTTTGCATTTAAGGTCCGTTGTGGTCCCCATAACCCCTTGCCAACAAGATGTTTGCAGCGACGCAAAATTTGTTTAGCTTTCCTAATTAGCAGTCTTTGTTGCAACAGTTTTTTCTGTTTCCCTAGCCTGTAAACCAAGGCCCCAGAACTAACAGCCTCACCAACCCTTTTATCACCACCATCCTGCTAGCTACTCCTCTATGCCCCAAAATAATAATGGTCTTTCCACTCTGCAACACCCCCATTGTTCTTACTGATCCCCCTGTTCTTTCTGCGGTAGCTGTGATCCCTAAGGACATAGGGCTGTGGTCTGTGTCCCAAAGCTTGGGTCTTGCTGCTCTGGCAGTAATTCGGACAGTCTAACAAGACAGTCTTGATTGCGTGCTTGGTCTTCTGCCTCTTCTTTGAACCATTTTCCTAAGGATAAGGAAACACATTGTCCTGGTTTAGGCTGGGACGGAGCTAGTTTTGTTTTCGGCAGCTCCTGTGTTTTGGCTGCTCAAGAGAGACGGTACACACGGCGAGGTACTCTGTGGTTTTACCTCCGTGACCATGGAGAGGACATGAGAAAGTGGGATGGAAAACCCACCTCAACCCTAGAGGCAAGGGTACGTGAGTTGAAAAAGAAAACAGCTACAAATAAGGGTTCTTCCAGGAAAAGGGCTGCTCCAGTCTCCAGTGGGCACTTCCCCAGATGGGGTAGAAGGGCTTCTGATTCGTACTTACAAGAAATGAGAAACAGCGATGAGATTCGACCCCATGCGTCCCACACGAACCCATTTGTTGATAGTGGGTACTATAATCAGAATTAGAGGGGCCCTGCCTCCAGCCAGGTGGAGGAGAGGGACAACCGAGTTTACTGGACTGTGTGGATTCGATGGCCTGGCACATCAGCCCCCCAGAAGTACAAGGCTCTAGTGGACACTGGTGCACAGTGCACGCTAATGCCATCGAACTATAGAGGGGCCGAACGTATTTCCATTTCTGGAGGAACAGGGGGGTCCCAAGAGTTAACTTTACTGGAGGCCGAAGTGAGCCTAACTGGGAACAAGTGGCAAAGGCACCCCGTTGTGACTGGCCCAGATGCTCCGTGCATCCTTGGCATAGACTACCTCAGGAGAGGGCATTTCAAGGACCCAAAAGGGTACCGGTGGGCTTTTGGTGTAGCTGCTGTAGAGACAGAGGACATTAAGCAGCTGTCCACCTTGCCCAGTCTTTCAGAGGATCCTTCTGCTGTGGGGTTGCTGAGGGTCAAAGAACAACAGGTACCAATTGCTACCACAACAGTGCACCGACGGCAATATCGCACCAACCGAGACTCCCTGACCCCCATCCATAAACTGATTTGTCAACTGGAGAGCCAGGGAGTGATCAGCAAGACTCGCTCACCCTTTAACAGTCCTATATGGCCAGTGCGGAAATCTAACGGAGAATGGAGACTAACAGTGGACTATCGTGGCCTGAATGAAGTCACGCCACCACTGAGTGCTGCTGTGCCGGACATGCTAGAACTTCAGTACGAACTGGAGTCCAAGGCAGCCAAGTGGTATGCCCCCATTGATATTGCTAATGCATTTTTCTCAATCCCTTTGGCAGCAGAGTGCAGGCCACAGTTTGCTTTCACCTGGAGGGGCATCCAGTACACCTGGAATCGACTGCCCCAGGGGTGGAAACACAGCCCTACCATTTGCCATGGGCTGATCCAGACTGCACTGGAAAAGGGTGGAGCTCCAGAACACCTGCAATACATTGATGACATCATCGTGTGGGGCAACACAGCAGAAGAGGTTTTGGAGAAAGGGGAGAAAATAATCCAAATCCTTCTGAGAGCCGGTTTTGCCATAAAACGAGGTAAGGTCAAAGGACCTGCACAGGAGATCCAGTTCCTAGGAATAAAATGGCAAGATGGACGTCGTCAGATCCCAATGGACGTGATCAACAAGATAACAGCAATGTCTCCACCAACTAGCAAAAAGGAAACCCAAGCTTTCTTAGGCGTTGTGGGTTTCTGGAGAATGCATATTCCAAATTACAGTTCTATTGTAAGCCCTCTCTATCACGTGACCCGAAAGAAGAATGATTTCACATGGGGCCCTGAGCAACGACAAGCCTTTGAACAAATTAAACAGGAGATAGTTCATGCAGTAGCCCTTGGGCCAGTCCGGGCAGGGCAAGATGTTAAAAATGTGCTGTACACCGCAGCCGGGGAGAATGGCCCTACCTGGAGCCTCTGGCAGAGAGCACCAGGGGGGACTCGAGGTCGACCCCTGGGGTTTTGGAGCCGGGGATACAGAGGATCTGAGGCCCGCTATACTCCAACTGAAGAAGAGATCTTGGCAGCATATGAAGGGGTTCGAGCTGCTTCGGAGGTGGTTGGTACTGAAGCACAGCTCCTCCTGGCACCCCGACTGCCGGTGCTGGGCTGGATGTTCAAAGGGAGAGTCCCTTCTACACATCATGCCACCGATGCCACATGGAGTAAGTGGGTTGCACTGATCACACAACGAGCTCGAATAGGAAACCCCAGTCGCCCAGGAATTCTGGAAGTGATCACGGACTGGCCAGAAGGCAAAGATTTTGGAATGTCACCAGAGGAGGAGGTGACACATGCTGAAGAGGCCCCACCGTATAATAAACTGCCAGAAGATGAAAAGCGATATGCCCTGTTCACTGATGGATCCTGTCGTATTGTAGGAAAACATCGAAGATGGAAAGCTGCCGTGTGGAGTCCTACACGAAGAGTTGCGGAAGCCACTGAAGGACAAGGTGAATCAAGTCAGTTTGCAGAGGTGAAAGCCATCCAGCTGGCTTTAGATATTGCTGAGCGAGAGAAGTGGCCAGTGCTCTACCTCTATACCGACTCCTGGATGGTGGCGAATGCCCTGTGGGGGTGGTTACAACAATGGAAGCAGAACAACTGGCAGCGCAGAGGCAAACCCATCTGGGCTGCTGAACTGTGGCAAGATATTGCTGCCCGCGTAGAGAAGCTTGTTGTAAAAGTACGCCATGTAGATGCTCATGTACCCAAGAGTCGAGCCACTGAGGAACATCAAAACAACCAGCAGGTGGATCAGGCTGCTAAAATTGAAGTGTCTCAAGTGGACTTGGACTGGCAATGTAAGGGTGAATTATTCCTAGCTCGGTGGGCCCATGACACCTCAGGCCACCAAGGAAGAGACGCAACATACAGATGGGCTCGTGATCGAGGGGTGGACTTAACTATGGACACTATTGCACAAGTTATTCATGAGTGTGAAACATGCGCTGCAATCAAGCAAGCCAAGCGGTCAAAGCCTCTCTGGTATGGAGGACGATGGCTGAAATAGAAATATGGGGAGGCCTGGCAGATTGATTCTATCCCACTCCCACAAACCCACCAAGGCAAGCACCATGTGCTTACAATGGTGGAGGCAACCACCGGATGGCTGGAAACATATCCTGTGCCCCATGCCACCGCCCGGAATACTATCTTGGGCCTTGAGAAGCAAGTCTTATGGGGACATGGCACCCCAGAAAGAATTGAGTCAGACAACGGGACTCATTTCCGAAACAACCTCATAGACCCCTGGGCCAAAGAGCATGGCATTGAGTGGGTGTATCACATCCCCTATCATGCCCCAGCCTCTGGGAAAATTGAACGGTACAATGGACTGCTGACAACTACACTGAAAGCAATGGGTGGTGGAACCTTCAAACACTGGGATACACATTTAGCAAAAGCCACTTGGTTAGTCAACACTAGAGGATCCACCAATCGGGCTGGCCCTGCCCAGTCAAAACCTTTGCGTACTGTAGAAGGAGACAAAGTTCCTGTAGTGCACGTAAAAAACACGCTGGGGAAGACAGTCTGGGTTATTCCTGCCTCGGGCAAAGGCAAACCCATCCGTGGGATTGCTTTCGCTCAAGGGCCTGGATGCGCTTGGTGGGTAATGCAGGAGGATGGAGAAGTCCGATGTGTTCCTCATGGAGATCTGATTTTAGGTGAAAATAGCCAATAGTCTGAACTGTGTGATGTTAATTACTATAATATACTGCATATATTCATTTATATAATGCATATATTGTATATAATCATGTATATAATCATTTCTATAGTTGTGTTCTATATCAAAGGTATTACAGCAAGAATCACCCGACTCAATGAAGAGCGACCTCTGATGAAACCGAGCAAAGTGCGGCAGTGATGAGCTGACTTCAACAACTGGCTCACAGTCGAGATCAACACCTTCGACCTGCCGACTGTGGACAAGCTGCACCAGCCGTGCCAGATACACCAGCTATAAGTTCCAGATGCAGCATGCAACAATCCGACACCGCACACCATCTCTCCTGCCCTGAAAGACTGTTAAGACAGATGGAACCCAAAATCATGGACTAAATGAACTCAGCAGACATTTTGGAGGGATGGCCCATGGACTAAGGGAATGATATCTGTGTATATATATCAAAGACAGAAAAAGTGGCAGTGATTAATTGGAAAGTGAGAGACCTGAGCATGACGTAAATGGTATGGAATAAGGGGTGGATACTGTCCTGGTTTAGGCTGGGACGGAGCTAGTTTTGTTTTCAGCAGCTCCTGTGGTTTGGATTTAGTGTGAGAAGAACAGTGATAGCACACTGATGTTGCTGGTTGCTGCTGAACGACCAAGGACATTTTGCTGTTTTCCAGGTTCTGCTAACGTGCAGATGCAAAACTTGGGAGGGGTAGAGACAGGATAGTTGATCCAAACTGGCCAAAGAGAGTATTCCATACCATAGACGTCATGCCTGATATAAGCGAGGGTCGGTGGGGGGGGGCCACTAGATCTTTTTTGGTCTTTTGGGCTTTTGAGGTTTTTGAGGCCTTTAACTTGCCTTAATCCTTAAGCTTCCCTTCAGGTTGCTTTTTGTTTCCCTATTTTTACCTTTTTGTTTTTCGCTCGTTTGGCTGTTTTGTTCCCTCGCCTGCTTTCCCTGGAACTTGCTGTTCTGGGGTAGCTGGGGGGGAATACCCCTGCTCCCTGCCTGCTGCTCGGGACGGGCTGTATCGGTCGTCGGGTGGTGAGAAATTGTGTATCGTTTGTTTTATATATTCTATTATCCTTGTATATATTATCATTATTATCATTATTAATATATTTTCATATTTTTCCTTTGCTGTCCTGGTGAGCTGTTTTTATCTCAACCCGCGAGTTTTCCTTTCTCTCCAATTCTCCTCCCCACCCCACCGGGGAGGGGGGGAGTGAGCGAGCGGCTGCGTGGTATTGGGTTACAATTTGGGGTTAAACCACGACAGTCCTTTTTGGCGCCCAACGTGGGGCTCGAGAGGAGTCCAGCCAGCTCAGCTGAGAGAGCATCAGATTGAGGGTCCAGGGTTTAAAGCCCCTGATCAGGCTCAAAGGGTTGAGATAACAACAGACTTGACCAGAGTGTGTTAAAACAATTTGTTGTAAGCATCCATTGTATTACTTTAATTGCTGCTGGACACAATGTTGTTTGAATTGTTTACCGAGTGCTTCTCAGAGCTGTATCGTGTATCACCTTACTGTACGCTGGTTGTCACTGTTTATGCGTGGTCTGTTACCTCTGGCCTTTTGATTAGGTTTATTGCTTCGGTGTGTGGTTTAGCACTGGCTTATGGCATGGTAAAATCATTGGTGTTTAGACCAGTTTACTACCTGTATTCATATACGTTGGGGGTGGGGGGCGATGTGCAGAATGAAGCGTCACCAACAGTTACAGCTTCGTACTTCGGGACCAATCTGGTGGGGACTATCAGTAATTATTCCTTTATCTTTTCCTTCCCGGGGGGTCAACAGGGGGAAACTTCGTCCTTCGCTTTCTCTCTCCCCTCCTGGGTAAAAATGCCTTCCTTTGATTTCTCGTGGCCCTCCTGGTTAGTTACGGGAGTTTCTGAAAACTTGGAATACCTTTGGGATGTTCGGACCGGATTGTTACTCCTATCAGTAGGAATACATTTGTGTCAAATCTTGCTTAAGCTTAGAAGCCGGTGCAGGCGTAGGCTCAGGGCCACCCCAGCTCCCTGCTACAGCCCCCGCGGCCGCGCCGTCCCCCGCCACGGGCGCCGCGGCCGCCCCACCCTGCGCTACGTGTACCGGGGCTGCTCCGCTCCTCGCCACACGGGCACCGCGGCTGCCCCGGCCCCGACCCCCGCCGCAGGCACCGCGGCCGCCCCAGGTCCCGCCAGGGCCGCCGCGCCCGTCCCAGCCCCCGCTGCGGCCCCCGCAGCCGCTGCACCCCCCGCCATGGGCGCTGCAGCCGCTGCACCCCCCGCCGTGGGCACCGAGGCCGCGCCACCCCCTACTCCGGCCGCTGCGGCCGCGCCAGCCCCCGCCATGGCCGCTCCACCCCCCGCTCCGGCCGCTGCGGCCGCTCCACCCCCTGCTATGGGCATCGCGGCTGCTCCAGCCCCCGCTGCGGCTGTGCCAGCCCCCGCCGCCGCTGCTACACCCCCCGCCGCGGCCACCGCTGCTGCCTCAATCGCTGCTACGGGCCATGGGCGCTGCAGCTGCTCCACCCCCGCGGCCGTTCCAACCCCTGCCATGGGCATCGCTGCTGCCCCAGTCCCTGCCGTGGGCACCGCGGCTGTTCAAGCCCCTGATATGAGCACCGTGGCTGCTGTGACAGGCACTGCAGATCCACCCGTGCCCTTTGCTGTCCTGGTGAACTGTTTTTATCTCAACCCGTGAGTTTTCCTTTCTCTCCAATTCTCCTCCCCACCCCAACGGGGGGGGGGGGAGTGAGCAAGCGGCTGCGTGGTATTGGGTTACAATTTGGGGTTAAACCACGACACACATAAAGCACCAGCCATCACCCCATAATGGTCCTACAGGTAGCTGTAAGATCCTCCACAACTATGGGCAAAGGTAGCTCCCCACCATCACTACCACCTGCAACACTGACCTCAAAATCCAGTTTGCGGTTCATGGGCCCATTGGTCAGTTCTTCTGGTTCACATGGTCTTTTTGAGGAACCCCTTAGGGTCTTTTCCTTATTGCCCCCATGCATATGTTCTTCTGAAGTTGCATTTTGTTCTAGTTTTCCATTTTCGCAGACAATGTTGCCTATATCTTGCAGCACCATGCAAATCCTGAAGTCTGCCCCCGTAATACTGCATGGTCATCCTGTTGGACTGTGCCTGGATGCGAGGTCCTCTCAGTTCAGCTCACAGGAATGGTCTCTTTGCACAGGGAGCCCCCTGGTGCGCCTCCTAGTAGGGGTCAGGTCTGTAGCCCTTGAGCATGTTCCAACTTGCTCTTCCCCCCACACACCTTTTTGGTGCACGTCTGCTCTCTTGAAGTTCCCCTCCCACCCCAGACATGTTAGGGTTTGTTCTGCAGCCTTGTTAGTGGGCGAACCCAAACCTGCCTTTTAATTTTGTCTCATTACTTTCTATTCCCATTTAAACTTTAATTATTAATTCTATTAGCTCTTATTAAAGAATGCTTTATCCATTCTATACCTATGCTTTTATGGATATATTAATTTATTTTCTAAATCTTTATAAATGTATATAAATAGTGCATCTATGTATAAATAATAAATATATTTATACATATTTCTGCACACATTTCTTTATATTGTATATAATTGTATATATTTTTATATCTGAGTACTTCCTGGTACAAAGGAAGTGGGTAGCCAGTTAGAGGGAGATCTGAAAACACATGTGTATGACTGTTAAAAATTACCATCAACCAATCATAAGGCAGTATGGGGAATGACACTGTCAAAAGTCATGGCCTCCCTGTATGTAGTGAGTGGAGCTTCCTTTTCTGACATGCTTCTGGGTACACTGGTAGGGGTGGCTAGTCCTGCCAGCCAATCACAGGGCTGCCCAAGAACACGTGGATATGACAGAGTCAAGAAATTTCCATCAGTCAATCACAGAACAGCATGAAAACATGTGGGTTATGTTTAACAAAATGGCAGCTCCCTGCCATAAAATGGCATCTGAAACAAAATGTCACCCCCCTGTGTTTGTAGGGAAAGGGAATTCCTGGTCTGATGTACTTCCAGGTAAACTGGAAGGGGGTGGCTGGTCCTGCCAGCCAATCACAGTAGACCACATAACCGGACGAGGGGAGTGATTTCTGGGGCAAGTGGTACATGTTCCTGGATGTAGGGGGGAAGGATTTCTGCCAGAAGCTGGGTGCGGCACACCTGTCACTTCTTATCTTGGATAAAAGTTGTCCCTATACCGCTCACAGATTTTGCTTTCCCTATTAAAATGTCTTTATCTCAATCCACGAGTCTTCTTGCCTTCCTTCTATTTTCTTCCCATCCCTTGGGAGAGGGGAGTGAATGGGTAGCTATGTGGGTACTTGGCTGCTGGCCAGGGTCAATTCACCACATCTGTGAATACAGAATTAAGTTTTGCAAACTGAGACTTTCTTTGAGCAGAGATTTTTCTGGGCTAATTGTCTTTATAAAACACAACTGAGGTATGTCAAAACATACTCCATATGAGCCAGTTCTCAGGTATGAAAAATGGTGAGAGTATGTAACAAAGGAGGTCAAGCAGTTCAGAATATGGAAAAAAATGCAAATAAACAAAGGCGAGCTATTTGTCCCTGACTTTATAGGCACTGAATGGTGTCCTGGTTGCGGCTGGGATAGGGTTAATTTTCGCCAGAAGCTGGCCGGGGTCTAATTCTATACCATGTGACTGTCACACTCACTATATAGAGGGGCAGGACCAGAGAGGGGGATCACTGCTCGGGAGCGGGCTCGGCGTCGGGCTCTGGGCAGGGAGTGACCTGTATGGGAAGCACCGCTAAGTACACTCTGTTGGTATTGTTGGGGTTTCTTGTTTGTTTGGTTTTCTTTCCCTTTGTTGTCCGGTTAAACTGTTGTTGTTGTTAATCCACGAGTTTTGCCTTTCCTTGTCCGGATTCTCTCCCCCGTCCCACTGGGAGTGGGGGGTGAGCAAGCGACCGTGTGGCTCCGCTGCTGGCTGGGGCTAAACCACGACAAATGGTTACAAAGAAGACTTACAACCCCTCTGGGGATATCATGTGAAATCTTGTGTCATTTAGGAACCCCTTAAAGGCAAGAACCCACCACAACCAGCTCTGTATCACCTTTCTATAGAGGTACTCCAGCCCAGTCGCATTGCAGCTGCTAGGTGACCACAAAAGGCCATCGTGAGCATCAGCAGCAAGAAAGACAAGGGCTGGAGAAACTGTCCAGTTCCTGGTCCTCACTTCCCAAAGCATTAATAGAGTGTAGGTGAACTGGAGGATTCAGCTCAAACTGAGCAACTGTGAGTTTTGATGCCTAAATAGTATTCTATCTGAGTGTGAGTAGGTGACTTCACTAATTAAACATCCCAAGGTGCATAATTGGGTTTTTTGAGTCATAAATGGTTAAAAGCCTTCCAGCACAGTTCACAGTCAGAGACCTGCAGCTTTCTCTTTCATAACTACCTTAAATAGGAATGTGTTGTTATCAAGTCTAGTGATGTATTGCTTTCCTTACTGGCTAGGACAGCACTTTGAAACATCTGAAAGAAACAATGGGAGTCCTGAAAAGATATCATTCAAGCAATTTCTCTGCAGGATCGAGTCCCAGATGAATACAATAAACTAGCTGAAAATAGATCTTCTCAGTTTCCTACTATTTTAACAGTATTTTACAATCAACGTTTACATGCTCACAAAATATCCACCTACTTCTTCATAGAATCATGGAATCATAGAATCATAGAATCGTTCTGGTTGGAAGAGACCTCCAAGATCATCAAGTCCAACCGTTAACCTATCACTACCAAGTCCACCACTAAATCATGTACTTAAGTGCCACATCTACATGTCTTTTAAATACCTCCAGGGATGGTGACTCCACCACTTCACTGGGCAGCCTGTTCCAATGCCTGATAACACTTTTAGTGAAGAAATTTTTCCGAATATCCAATCTAAACCTCCCCTGGCCCAACTTGAGGCCTTTTCCTCTTGCACTATCACCTGTTACTTGGGAGAAGAGACCGACCCCCATCTCTCTACAACCTCCTTTCAGGCAGTTGTAGAGAGCGATAAGGTCTCCCCTCAGCCTCCTTTTCTCCAGGCTAAACAATCCCCAGTTCCCTCAGCCGGTCCTCATAGGACTTGTGCTCTAGACCCTTCACCAGCTTCGTTGCCCGTCTCTGGACACGCTCCAGCACCTCAATGTCTTTCTTGGAGTGAGGGGCCCAAAACTGAACACAGTACTCGAGGTGCGGCCTCACCAGGGCCGAGTACAGGGGGACAATCACTTCCCTACTCCTGCTGGCCACACTTTTTCCGATACAGGCCAGGATGCCGTTGGCCTTCTTGGCCACCTGGGCACACTGTCGGTTCATATTCAGCCACACTGTCGGTTCATATTCAGCCAGCTGTCGACCAACACCCCCCAGGTCCTTTTCCGCTGCGCCGCTTTCCAGCCACTCTTCCCCAAGCCTGTAGCGTTGCCTGAGGTTGGTGTGACCCAAGTGCAGGACCCGGCACTTGGCCTTGTTGAACCTCATGCCATTGGCCTCGGCCCATCCATCCAGCCTGTCCAGATCCCTCTGTAGAGCCTGTTCCCAGGCACAGCAGAGTAAGATGATTAGCAGTACAACAAACAGCAAAAGCTGAATGTAGCCGCTAACAAGCCCTAGACTGATATACAGCAAAGCAAGCAAGCCCTGTGGCAAGCACAGGAACCTGCCAATTAACAGCTAAACAGTTATAACAGCTATAAATTCAGTCTAGCACACTCTGATCAAATCTGCCATTATCTCAAACCTCTCGAGTCACTGTTTGGGCACCAAAAAGGACTGTGGTGCATTTACTCCAGCCAGCAGCCAAGCACCCACACAGCTGTTTACTTAGTTCCCTCTCCCGCAAGATATGGAGAAAATAGAAGGAAGGCAAGTAAACTCGTGAATCGAGATAAAGACTGTTTAATAGGTGAAGCAAAAGCTGCATGCACAAGCAAAGCAAAAAGAGGATTTTATTCACTGCTTCCCATCAGCAGGCAGATGTTTAGGTACTTCCTGAAAGCAGGGCCTCAGCATCCATAATGGTTACTTGGGAAGAAAAACATCATAACCACAAATGTCCCTGCGTCCTCTCCCTTTCCTTTAACTTTTATTGCTGAGCACAACATCATATGGTATGGAATATCCCTTTGGTCAGTTTGGGTCAGCTGTCCTGGCTATGTCCCCTCCCAACTTCTTGCTCACGCCCAGCCTACTGTCAGAGGGGGCAGAGTGAGAAACAGAGAAGGCCTTGACACTGTGCAAGTACTGTTCAGCAATAACTAAAACATGGGTGTGTTATCAACACCGTTTTGGTCACAAATCTAAAACACAGCACCATATGTCATGCTATGAAGAGAATTAACTCCATTCCAGCTAGACCCGGCACAACAGGCCATGCCGTATCTTTGTCCACATAAAATCGTGCATCAGGAGTGGCAGATTCTACCTCATGAAGATGGACTGGTTATCAGGCCAGGGCTAACAGACTCGCTGTTAGTGACTGCTGGGTCTGAATCTGTTGCTTGGCAATACACTTGCTTGTTATTAGATCATTTAGTAGAGTCCCAGGAAATCCTAGATGAAGGTCAAATGAAGATGCCCATTTGCTTAGCAGGATTAGAGTAATAATAATAGCTTCCTAAGAACTAACAACTGCAAAATGTAGAGAACATCATTGTGAATAGATGATAAGATGTTCATCCTTGTCTTGGTTCCGGCTGGGATAGGGTTAATTTTCACAACAAGCTGGCCAGGGGGCTATTTGATACCATGTGACTGTCATTCATACTCAGTATATAGAGGGGGAGGGCCCCTGGAAGCTGGGGATTGCTGCTCTGGAGCAGGCTGGGCATCGGCTCCAGGTGGTGAGCAATCTGTACTGTGAATCATGCGCTAAGTATATTCTGTTATTGTTGTTGTTGTGGTGGTGGTTTTTTTTTCCTGTTTTCTCTTCCTTTGCTATCCTGTTAAACTGTTTTTATCCCAATCCACGAGTTTTGCCTTTTCCGTTTCCCGATTCTCTTCCCCATCCCGCTGGGGGGAGCAGTGAGTGAGCGGCTGCATGGTGCTTAGCTGCCAGCTGGAGCTAAACCACAACAATCCTCATAGTGCACATTGTTCTCCTCAGAAGCTGTATTTGGTGTAAAATACTGTCATTTTTATATATATTTTTACTATGCTGTAATGATGGCCTAGAGGACAATCTTCTCTCTGTTCCTCATCCATATTCATCCATATTATTCATCCATCATATTCATCCATAATATCCCTCCATTATTCATCCATAATATTCATCCATATTCCTCATATAATTCCTCATCCATATCTTAGGGAAGATGTAGACTGCCATGAATTACTGCCCTTTAAAAATAAATCCTTTGCAGGATTACAGCACAAGGAGTAACTGACAAGCATGGAAAACCCTTTCTGGAGCACATCACACCTTGCAGATTCAGGTGGTCAGCTGAGAAGTTTCAGGGTGGCCAGGAGTTCGGGATGTTGGGCACATATTGGGGAAAGTCATGCTGTGACCAAATGGAGAAGCAGAAAGAGTGGAGGCTTGGTGACAAAGAAAAAAACAGTCAAATCTCCCTCACCTTTGAGATGCTGCTGCTGTTGCTCTCTTGGTGGAAAGAAGCTTCTTCCCTCCCTTCACAGTTGTATTATGAAGGCAGTGATTTATGTTTTAGATTCATCAACACAATATACTCATACAATTGTACTGTTGCTCTCCTCAGAAGCAAAAAGGCTGACAACCTCCTTTATGCAGTTCTGGGTTAAATTTCTATTTACCATTTCCCCTGAACTAGCTGGAGAGAATGAGGGTGCAGCAGAGATGTGGGGAGAAAGATTTTTTTTTCCAGGGTAACTGGACCACCAGCCTACAATCATCTCTGACCTTTGAATAAATAGACTATTCCACTTTGCAGTGCTTGCACAGTCCTTCAGTGTTCACAAGTATAAATAAGATTAATTTTAAAAAAGGGAAATGCCTGTGTAAGGATAATTAAACGGTGACTAGGAATCCCACCATAAGAAAGCTCCTCAATGCAAAATGAACTTTGCCTCCTCTGTGTGTGTGTGTGTGTGTGTATGGCTCTGGATAAGTATTAATCATAAAAACACATTGACAAATTTAATCTTTCTTCACTTCTATTAATTTTCATCTTTCACAGTAAGGTAGTACAATTGTCTTCCTGAAACTCATTATCCCTCTCTTCCACCCCTTTTTTTTTCACTAGAAGGCAATTTTTAAATCTCTTCTGACACTTCCAATTGATCTTATCATAAATCATCCAACACACGCACACAGAGCAGCCAATCAGGATGTTGCTGGCTAATTTAGCCCTCCTGCTTTGATATGGGGCTACACCTGGCTGGCAGCCAGATGCTAGCAGCATTCCTCAGGGCTCAATCCCAGGGCCAGTTCTGTTCAATATTTATCAATGATCTGGATGCAGGAGCTGAATGCACCATTAGCAAGTTTGCTGATGATACCAAACTGGGAGGTGCTGCTGCCTCTCTTGAGGGACAAGAGGCCTTGCAGAGGGATCTAGATAGACTGGAACATTGGGCAATCATCAACGGCATGAAATTTAACAAGAACAAATGCTGGATTCTGCACCCGGGATGGAGCAACACTGGGCACAAGTATAAATTGGGAGAGGAGTGGCTGGAGAGCAGCCCTGCAGAAAGGGATCTGGGGGTGCTGGTTGACAGCAGGCTCAGTAGGAGTCAGCCGTGTGCCCTGGCAGCCAAGAGGGCAAACCGCATCCTGGGGTGCATCAAACACAGCAGAACCAGCCAGTCAAAAGAGGGGATTTAGTGCTGGTGCAGCCTCACCTTGAGTACTGTGTGCAGTTCTGGGCCTGTCATGGTTTAACCCCAGATGGTAACCGAATACCAGGCAGACACTCACTCACTCCCCCCCCTCCCTGGTGGGGTGGGGAGGAGAATCAGAGAGAAAGGAAAACTTGCGGGTTGAGATAAAAGCAGTCCACCAGGACAGCAAAGAAAAAAATAATAATAATAACAACGACGACAACAACAATAATAATAATAATAGTAAAAAATAAGGATAATAGAATACATAAAACGAACGATGCACAATTTCTCACCACCCAATGACCGATACAGCCCATCCTGAGCAGCAGCCAGGGAGCAGGGGTATCCCCGCCCCCAGCTATCCCAGAACAGCAAGTTCCCGAGAGAGCAGGTGAGGGAACAAACAGCTGAACAAACGAACAAAAAGGCCCAAATGAACGAAAAAAAAGGAAAAACAGGGAGCAAAAAGCAATCAGAAGGGAAGCTTAAGGGCAGTGGCCCACTGGCCGACCCTCACTTATCCCGGGCATGCCGTCTATGATATGGAATACTCTCTTTGGCCAGTTTGGATCAACTATCCTGTCTCTACCCCTCCCAAGTTTTTGCACCTGCACATTAGCAAAACCTGGGAAACTGCAAAATGTCCTTGATTGTTTAGCAGCAACCACCACCATCAGTGTCCTGTCACCATTCTTCACACACTAAATCCAAAACACAGGAGCTGCTGGAGACAAAACTAGCTCTGTCCTGTCCTAACCTTGAGTACTGTGTGCGGTTCTGGGCCCCACAATTTAAAAAGAATGTGAAGGTACTTGAATGTGTCCAGAGGAGGGCAACAAAGCTGGTGAAGGAGCTGGAAGGCATGTCCTGTGAGGAGCGGCTGAGGACTCTGGGTTTGTCTAGTTTGGAGAGAAGGAGGCTGAGGGGCGACCTCATTGCTCTCTACAGCTTCCTGAGGCGGGGAAGTGGAGAGGGAGGCGCTGAGCTCTTCTCCCTGGGATCCAGGGACAGGATGCCTGGGAATGGTTCAAAGCTGCATCAGGGGAGGTTCAGACTTGACATTAGGAAACGTTTCTTTACCGAGAGGGTGGTCAAACACTGGAACAGGCTTCCTAGAGAGGTGGTCGATGCCCCAAGCCTGTCAGTGTTTGAGAGGCATTTGGACAATGCCCTTAACAACATGCTTTAACTTTTGGTCAGCCCTGAATTGGTCAGGCAGTTGGACTACATGATCACTGTAGGTCCCTTCCAATGATTCTATTCTGTAATCGGATAGAATTTTATGATACTCTGTGATTGTAAATATGTCTGCTCTCATTCACATCCTGAGAAGGCTGGAGGGCCATTACATCTTAATTGGGTGTCGTGGTTTAGCCCCAGCCGGAGGCTGAGCCACGCGGTCGCTCGCTCACCCCCCACTCCCAGTGGGACGGGGAGAGAATTGGGACAGAGAAAGGCAAAAACTCGTGGGTTAACAACAACAGTTTAACCGAACAACAAAGGGAAAGAGAACAAACAAGCGAGAAACCCCAACAATAACAACAACAGCGTGTACTTAGCGGTGCTTTCCGGACAGGTCGCTCCCACCCGGAGCCCAACGCCCAGCCCGCTCCGAGCAGCGATCCCTGCCCCTCCAGTCGC
This sequence comes from Phoenicopterus ruber ruber, assembly GCA_009819775.1. NCBI lineage: Eukaryota > Metazoa > Chordata > Aves > Phoenicopteriformes > Phoenicopteridae > Phoenicopterus > Phoenicopterus ruber. The sequence continues at coordinate 33,686,973 of CM020247.1, forward strand.
CCCCCCTCTAAATAGTGAGCGTGACGGTCACATGGTATAGAATAGACCCCGGCCAGCTTCTGGCGACAATTAACCCTATCCCAGCCGCAACCAGGACATTCGGTAATTTTAAATCTCTGTAGGCTGGATTGCTGCTTCTGCAGCAGCCTGGGCCAGAGTGTAGATCTCAGCTCTTGTCTGGTTGCAGAGAATTCTGGGAATATATCTCCCACTCATTTCTGGCATTTTGATTTTAAGGGCATCAAAAGGATAGAAAGAACCTGCAACTGGGCCTTGAGGGCTGAGGGATTTGGGTGGACTGAGTAGTCTAGGTGGAGAAATTTGTGGAGAATGCAAACCTGCCAGTGGAAGACAGTTTATCTTCACATTTTCTCATTATTAGACCTTAAAAAGACATTGAGTTTGGCTTTCTGTAGTGGAAGGAGGACAGCAGTTATTGACCTACATGCCTCTAAAACAGTTATATTGCCTTTAGAGACATACATAAAAGAAAATGATCTGATTATTTATATATATGTATATGTGTACATGCACTTTCACATATATATTTTTCTTTTCTTTTCTTTTTGGCTGCATTTAACAAATGTTTACCCAGAAAAGAACAGAAGAAGCCAAAGATTTATCACAGTTGCTATGTCTCAGATTACTTTCACAGAAAATGTTTTGGTAACATTTCCATACTGAGCATTGGCTATGTAAAATTATTTTTTTGCTGTAAGTATGATGAAGAAATGGCAGGATGGTTATTGATGAAATACATAATATGGCATCTTTAATTCATACACTGCCAGATTAAATCTATACCAGGTTACCAGCAGCCATTGCAACTTGTTCTGGAAGGTTTCTTTGTGGTTTCAGTCCAGTTTCAGCTAGCAAAGGAAATACTTTCCTACAAGGAACTCATCACAGCTTGCACTTCAGATTAAGAGGCTAAAGAACAAGAAGCAGCAGTAGTTTGATGATCATCTAATTCCGTGATGTGATATCTCAGAGAGGAAGAGGCAGACCATTGGGTCAGGACTGGGAAAAATGCCATGGCAGAAAATAACATTGAACCTGTTTTATGGACAACAAAAAGGAAAGTCTGTCCAACTGATATGTCACTACAGTTAAGTTCCTTGATGAGGAAAAGGCTGAGGTGCTAAATGCCTTCTTTGCCTCTGTCTTTAACAGCAAGGGAAGTTGTTCTCTGGACACCCAGCCCCCTGAGCAGGAAGACAGGGAAGGGGAGCAGAATGAAGCCCCCGTAATCCAGGGGGAAATGGTCAGGGACCTGCTACGCCACCTAGACACACACAAGTCTATGGGGCCGGATGGGATCCACCCAAGGGTGCTGAAAGAGCTGGCGGCAGTGCTCACCAAGCCACTCTCCATCATTTACCAGCAGTCTTGGCTAACCGGGGAGGTCCCAGTTGACTGGAGGCTGGCAAATGTGACGCCCATCTACAAGAAGGGCCGGAAGGAGGATCCGGGGAACTACAGGCCTGTCAGTCTGACCTCGGTGCCCGGGAAGGTTATGGAGCAGATCATCTTGAGTGCCATCACACAGCACGTACGGGACAACCAGGCGATCGGGCCCAGTCAGCATGGGTTTATGAAAGGCAGGTCCTGCCTGACCAACCTGATCTCCTTCTCCATGACAAGCTGTGGGATGGCACACCAAGATTAGAGGGATGGGATGCTAGCAAGGGCCCTCAGCCTGTTGCTCCGAGACGTGCTGGCTACACTGCAGCATGCTTGAAGACTTATGGAGAGGAGCCAGGGGCTCCTGAGGTAATTGGAGCCAACAGGGAAACACCAGTAAAAGACCTCAAAGGAATTAAGGGGTGTTCCTCCATGAAGGTGGCACGGCCAACAGCCCGACTGAAGGTCCTCTGCACTAATGCCCGCAGCATGGGCAACAAACAGGAGGAGTTAGAAGCCACCGTGCAGCTAGAAAGCTATGACATAGTTGCCATTACTGAAACTTGGTGGGACAAATCCCATGACTGGAGTGCGGCTATCAATGGCTACAGGCTGTTCAGAAGGGACAGGCGAGGAAGGAGGGGCGGAGGTGTTGCCCTCTACATCAAGAAATGGATAGAGTGTGAGGAGCTGTCTCTGAAGAATAGCCAAGAGCAGGTTGAGAGCTTATGGGTAAGCTCTCGTCCTGCTGGGGGACTTCAAGCACCCCAACATCTGCTGGAATTGCAGCACAGCGAGCTGTAGGCAATCCAGGAGACTCCTGGAGTGCACCGAGGATAACTTCTTAAGCCAGGTAATAGACAGCCCCACCAGAGGGGATGTGATACCAGACCTGATGGTCACCAATGCGAGTGAGCTAATCGGTGACATCAAGATTGGAGGCAGCTTGGGCTGCAGTGATCATGCGCTGGTGGAGTTTGCAGTCCTGAGGGATATGGGTCAGGTGAAGAGTAAGGTCAGGACCCTGAATTTTAGGAAAGCAAACTTCCAGCTCTTCAAGGAGTTAGTCAATAGGACCCCCTGGGAAACTGCCCTCAGGGACAAGGGAGCAGAACAGAGCTGGCAGATCTTGAAGGACGCTTTCCACAGAGGGCAAGAGCTCTCAATCCCCAGGTGCAAGAAATCGGGCAAGGAAGGCAAGAGACCAGCATGGCTGAGTTGAGACCTGCTGCTCAAACTAAAGGGCAAGAAGGAAATGCACAGGCAGTGGAAGCAGGGACAGGTATCCTGGGAAGAGTATAGGGATGCTGCCCGGTTGTGTAGGGATGGGGTCAGGAAGGCCAAGGTGCAGCTGGGGCTGAACTTGGCAAGGGATGCAAAGAATAACAAGAAGGGCTTCCACAGGTCTGTCAGCCAGAAAAGGAAGGTGAAAGAAAGTGTACTCCCCCAATGAACGGGACTGGCAAACTGGTATCAACGGACGAGGAGAAGGCTGAGGTACTCAGTGACTTTTTTTCCTCAGTCTTCACTGGCAACCTCTCTTTCCACACCTCTCAAGTGGATGGACCACAAGACGGGGACTGGGGGAGCAAAGTCCCTCCCACTGTAAGAGAAGATCAGGTTCGTGACCACCTGAGGAACCTGAACATACATAAGTCTATGGGACCTGACGAGATGCATCCCAGAGTCCTGAAGGAATTGGCTGATGTAGTTGCCAAGCCACTCTCCATGATATGTGAAAAGTCATGGCAGTCAGGTGAAGTCCCTGGGGACTGGAAAAAGGCAAACATTGCACCCATTTTTAAAAAGGGTAGGAAGGAGGACCCTGGGAACTACCGACCTGTCAGCCTCACCTCTGTGCCTGGGAAGATCATGGAACAGATCCTCCTAGAAGCTATGCCGAGGCACATGGAGGACAGGGAGGTGATTGGAGACAGCCAGCATGGCTTCACCAAGGGCAAGTCCTGCCTGACCAACCTAGTGGCCTTCTATGATGGAGTGACTGCATCAGTGGACAAAAAGAGAGCTACAGCTGTCATCTATCTGGGCTTCTGTAAGGCCTTTGACACGGTCCCCCACAACATCCTTCTCTCTAAATTGGAGAGATATGGATTTGATGGGTGGACTGTTCAGTGGATGAGGAATTGGCTGGATGGTCGCATCCAGAGGGTAGTGGTCAATGGCTCAACGTCCAGATGGAGATCAGTGACAAGTGGTGTCCCTCAGGGGTCCATATTGGGATCAGTACTCTTTCATATCTTCATCAATGACATTGACAGTGCGATCGAGTGTGCCCTCAGCAAGTTTGTGGATGACACCAAGCTGAGTGGTGTGGTGGACATGCCTGAGGGACGGGATGCCATCCAGAGGGACCTGGACAAGCTCAAGAGGTGGGCCCAGATGAACCTCATGAAGTTCAACAAGGACAAATGCAAGGTCCTGCACCTGGGTCAGGGCAATCCCCAGTATCAATACAGGCTGGGGGATGAAGGGATGGAGAGCAGCCCTGCTGAGAAGGACTTGGGGGTACTGGTGGATGAAAAGCTGGACATGAGACAGCAATGTGTGCTCGCAGCCCTGAAAGCCAACGGTATCCTGGGCTGCATCAAAAGAAGCGTGGCCAGCAGGTCGAGGGAGGTGATTCTGCCCCTCTACTCTGCTCTCGTGAGACCCCACCTGGAGTACTGCGTCCAGCTCTGGAGCCCCCAACACAAGAAGGACATGGGCCTGCTGGAGTGGGTCCAGAGGAGGGCCACAAAAATGCTCAGAGGGCTGGAGCACCTCTCCTATGAAGACAGGCTGAGAGAGTTGGGGTTGTTCAGCCTGGAGAAGAGAAGGCTCCAGGGAGACCTTATTGCAGCCTTCCAATATTTAAAGGGGGCTTATAGGAAAGATGGGGAAAAACTTTTTAGCAGGGCCAGATGTGATAGAACAAGGGGTGATGGTTTTAAAGTAAAGGAGGTCAGATATAGGGAAGAATTTTTTTACGATGAGGGTGGTGAAACACTGGCACAGGTTGCCCAGAGAGGTGGTAGATGCCCCATCCCTGGAAACATTCAAGGTCAGGCTGGATGGGGCTCTGGGCAACCTGATCTATTTGAGGATGTCCCTGCTCATTGCAGGGAGGTTGGACTAGATGGCCTTTAAAGGTCCCTTCCAACCCAAACTATTCTATGATTCTACAAGGTGACCGGCTTAGTAGATGAGGGAAAGGCTGAGGACGTTGTGTACCTGGACTTTAGTAAAGCCTTTGACACCATCTCCCACAGCATCCTCCTGGAGAACCTGGCTACCCATGGCTTGGATGGGTGTACTCTGTGCTGGGTAAAAAACTGGCTGGATGGCCGGGCCCAAAGAATTGTGGTGAATGGAGTTAAATCCAGCTGGCAGCCGGTCACAAGTGGTGTTCCCCAGGGCTCAGTACTGGGGCCAGTTCTGTTTAATAACTTTATCAATGATCTCAATGAGGGTATCGAGTGCACCCTCAGTAAGTTTGCAGATGACACCAAGTTGGGCAGGAGTGTTGATCTGCTTGAGGGTAGGCAGGCGCTACAGAGGGATCTGGACAGGCCGGATCGATGGGCCGAGGCCAATGGTATGAGGTTCAACAAGGCCAAGTGCCGGGTCCTGCACTTGGGTCACAACAACCCCATGCAACGCTACAGGCTTGGGGAAGAGTGGCTGGAAAGCTGCCTGGCGGAAAAGGACCTGGGGGGTGTCGGTCGACAGCCGGCTGAATATGAGCCAGCAGTGTGCCCAGGTGGCCAAGAAGGCCAACGGCATCCTGGCCTGTATCAGAAATAGCGTGGCCAGCAGGAGTAGGGAGGTGATCGTCCCCCTGTACTCGGCCCTGGTGAGGTTGCACCTCGAGTACTGTGTTCAGTTTTGGGCCCCTCACTCCAAGACAGTCATTGAGGTGCTGGAGTGTGTCCAGAGAAGGGCAACGAGGCTGGTGAAGGGTCTGGAACACAAGTCCTATGAGGAGCAGCTGAGGGAACTGGGATTGTTTAGCCTGGAGAAAAGGAGGCTGAGGGGAGACCTTATTGCTCTCTACAGCTACCTGAAAGGAGGTTGTAGAGAGGTGGGGGTCGGTCTCTTCTCCCAAGTAACAAGTGATAGGACGAGAGGAAATGGCCTCAAGTTGGGCCAGGGGAGGTTTAGATTGGATATTTGGAAAAATTTCTTCACTGAAAGTGTTATCAGGCACTGGAACAGGCTGCCCAGGGAGGTGGTGGAGTCCCCATCCCTGGAGGTATTTAAAAGACATGTAGATGTGGCACTTAAGTACATGGTTTAGTGGTGGACTTGGTAGTGATAGGTTAATGGTTGGACTTGATGATCTTGGAGGTCTCTTCCAACCAAACTGATTCTGTGATTTAAATGTTAATTAAAAAAAAATGTGTGGCTAATTAACTCTTTTAGATTAAATGTGTATTGGGTTTGTGTGGCAAGGTTTTGTAGCGGGGAAGCTACAGGAGTGGTTTCTGTGAGAAGATGCTAGAAGCTTCCCCTATGTCCGACAGAGCCAATGCCAGCTGGCTCCAAGACGGATCCGCTGCTGGTCAAGGCCAAGCCAATCAGTGATGGTGGTAGTGCCTCTGGGATAACATATTTAAGAAGGGGAAAAAAAACTGCTGTGGAAACAGCAGCATTGAGAGGAGTGAGAATATGTGAGAGCAACAACTCTGCAGACACCAAGGTCAGTGAAGAAGGAGGGGGAGGAGGTGCTTCATACACCGGAGCAGAGATTCCCCTGCAGCCCGTGGTGAAGACCATGGTGAGGCAGACTGTCCCCCTGCAGCCCATGGAGGCCCACAGTGGAGCAGATATCCACCTGCAGCCCATGGAGGACCCCATGCCAGAGCAGGTGGATGCGCCCAAAGGAGGCTGTGACCCCATGGGAAGCCTATGCTGGATCAGGCTCCTGGCAGGACCTGTGGACCCGTGGAGAGAGGAGCTCACATGGCAGCAGGTTTGCTGGCAGGACTTATGACCCCGTGGGGGACCCATGCTGGAGCAGTCTGTTCCTGAAGGACTGCACCCCATGGAAGGGACCTGTGTTGGAGCAGTTCCCTTGGGAGGGACCCCACGCTGGAGCAGGGGAAGAGTATGAGGGGTCCTCCCCCTGCGGAGGAAGGAGCGGCAGAGACAACGTGTGATGAACTGACCGCAACCCCCATTCCCCATCCCCCTGCACTGCTTGGGAGGGAGGAGGTAGAGAAATTGGAGTAAGGTTAAGCCCAGGAAGAAGGGAGGGGTGGGGGGAAGGTGTTCTAAGATTTGGTTTTATTTCTCATTATCCTACTCTGATTTGATTGGCAATAAATTAAACTAATTTCCCCAAGTCAAGTCTGTTTTGCCTGTGATGATTGAGGGAATGAAGGCACGGACTCCGGCATAGGTGGAAAGCGGAGACGCTTTAATGCACACTTACAGGGGTTTATAAAGCTTCCTTATTTACTACATGCGCTCTAACACCTGTTAAAACAATTCTAAATTTGTGCACTTAAACATAACAAAGAAATTCTTTAGTGTAACAACAAACTTCTTTCTGGTTCTGACTGCTTCTGGTTACTCTTGTTTACCTTACTGTGTCCCTTCATTGACCTTTGCAGCACTGCTGTTTCAATTCAGCTCTATTGCCTTGCTGTGTCCCTTCGTTGACCTTTACTGTACTGCTGTTTTAATCAGCTCTAACCTGTCGCAAAACGGGACACCTACAATTCCCCCTTTCTTTGTTTTTACAAGCCAAATAGAGCGCATTGAATGTTCAATCATTTTTTTAGCAAGCACTGCAACAGACAAGGCACTACAATAGTAATTGTGACTAATACAATGAGCAAAACAAGTCCTCCTTTCGCTAATTCTACTAACCATCCTGTTAATCCTAACCCTTTCAGCCAAGATTCTAATCCTACTGAGCTTGTGGTTAATTGTTCAGATAGCTCTTTCAATTTCTTTATCTGTTGAAATACTGTTTGAGAGTTATCGCTTAAATTCATACAACACATGCCTTCAAACTCTTCACACCCATGTCCTTGTGCTAATAACAAAAAATCTATAGCTGCTCTATTTTGCAAAGTGGCGTGCCTAATAGAATCTGTATCTACCAGCAAAGCACTTAAAGCTTTTGATGTGGCATTGTTTTGCTTAGCAAGCCAACATCCTAATTTATTAAGTGTCGCAAGGGCTTTTGCGGCAGCGACACCAGGCGCTAAGATTGAGGCTACGATAGTCTTATCTGCCTCCCAAAAATCCACATTGTCCTTACAATCTTCTCGATAATGATTCACTGATCGTTTTGATCGCCCATGAAGTCTGTTAATATTTAAAACCATGGACGTGTTTGGTGTTAACAACGTTAGGCGGCCCAGAGTACAAGGGCCTCCTGCAATATGAGAAGGAACACCTTGCCAAGCCCGGTCCCCACAGATGAGAAACACACCGGCCGGCAAGGCTAAAGGTTTGTTTGAAGACTTAGATATTTTAGAGGTGGTATAATTACACCACACAGATGCGTTCTTATAGACGGATAAACTTGCTGTTACATCAATTGCGGTGTTATCATGTCCAGTATAATTAAAGCTTAGACAGGCATAGGCACTCACACTTCCCAAAATATCTAATTCCTGTGGCTCCAATGAAACGACCGGCAAATAGGTGGCCCAGCCATCCCAGTTGGTTACCGCTTCCTTACTAGCATTTCCCGTCAGATTAACATTCCATTTAGACATAATATGATGCCCTACTGAGGTACTATTAACAACAGCTACAACTTCCTTGTCTGAAAGCGGAATTCCAACTAAACATGTCGTAAATGGGTTGGCTGCGCTGGCCATCGAGAGGCACATGTGGTTCTGTCCCGTCATGTTGGCAAGTGTGACCCAGATGTTTGCTCTAGGTTGGATGGAGATCCATGAGGCACTGAAACCGCAACAGTAGAGGATGATGATCCCAACCAAGGCCGCACACCACGGGCTGGTACCCATCGTGGTCCTCGTCCTGTGGAAACACAAGCATATCCTCGCCCCCAGGTTATCAAAGGATATGGTCCTTCCCAATCCCCAGTATCTAAATTTTTTATCTTGACTAGCGCTTGCTCTGTTGATATTGATGTTAGCCCAGATTCCATTGCCTTAAAATGTTTAACAATGGGTGGTATTTCCTCGTGTTGAAAAGGTAATGTTAAATGATTCATAACATATACCACCTTGTTTAATCTATTTTGTGGTGTCTCCTGAATCTCCCCCTGTTTTTGTTTGGTTAAATAATTCTTTAATGTGCGGTGAGTACGTTCTACTATCGCTTGTGCTGTAGGTGAGTGTGGGATGCCTGTTTTATGTGTGATGCCCCAAGTCTGAAAAAATGCTGTTGTGGCGTGGCTGGTATATGCAGGGCCATTATCTGTTTTTATTTCTTTTGGGATGCCAAGTGCAGCAAAGGCTGAACGGAAATGTGCCTGAACGTGGCGACTGGTTTCTCCTGCCATTGCCGTGGCCCAAATTGCGTGTGAAAATGTGTCTATAGATACATGAACATATTTTAATCTTCCAAACTCAGGAATGCGAGTGACGTCAGTTTGCCAAATTTGAAGTGAGGAGAGGCCTCTAGGATTGACGGCAAGCATTGGCCCCACCTGCTGTTGGCAATCTGGGCAGGTTTGTACTATGAGTTTTGCCTCTCCTTTAGGGATGGCAAACTGCTTTGATAATACTTTCGCTGGTTGGTGAAAAAATTGATGAGATAAACGAGCTTGGAATAAAATATCAGGAACAGGTACTTGTATTGCCACGTTAGCCAGCTGGTCGGCTCGGGCATTCCCTTCTGTAAAAAATCCTGGTAAAGTGGTATGACTTCTAATATGGATTACACAATATGGATGAATGCGTTGCTCAACAAGGAACAATAACTCTTTAAATTTTGCAAATAATGCCTCATTTTGAATGTGCCTGATTTGAGAACGCCCAATGCGTTGCACTACTCCCACTGCATACTGTGAATCTGATACAATATTCAGTGGGGTTTGAGTCCATTGTTTAAATGCTAATATTATCGCATGCAGTTCCACTATTTGTGGGGAACCTTGTATATTTTCTATGACATGTTCCCATTGACCTCCTCGTTTCCATGTGACCACAGCTTTTCCCGTCCGTCCTGACGCGTCGGTAAAGACAGTTTGTCCGTCGACAGGGTGCCACCTATATAGGGGTTTAAGTTCAAGTTGCACATTATTATAAAAAGAAAACATCTTATGAGCTGGGAGATGAATGCCTAGTTGACCAGTAAAACCCAAAAGGGCTATTTGCAATTCAATACTATTCTGAATACACCAATCAAGATACTCCTTAATTACTGGGATGATGATGTTTTTAGGTTCCTCTCCCGCCATTTCTACAACTCGCTCTCTCCCCTTTCTGATCAAGGCTGCAAACATTTCTATGCGTGTCATTAGTGTCTTATTAGGTTGATGGGGCAGAAACACCCATTCTAACAATAAAAGCGGGTCAGCTGTAGCTGGATCCCATTGTGCAATGACCGCTAAAGGCTGTGGATTTTGGTTACATATATATAAATTGATAGGTAAATTTTCTGCCCGTCTTTGGCATTGCTGAGTTGAAATTTTTTCTTCAACTTGTTCTAGAGCTCGTTTGGCTGCATTGGTCAGCTTTCTAGGCGCGTTAATATCTGTGTCACCTTTTAAAAGTTCAAATAATGGCGCTAAAGTCTGATTATCAATGCCACAGAGCGTTCGAACCCAATTAATGTTCCCTATAAGCTTTTGAACGTCATTCAGCGTGTGGATGTCTGTGGTGATGGCTATACCCTGGGGTTGGATGGTGTGCTGTAAAATCCTCCATCCTAAATACTTCCAAGGTGCTGCTGATTGAATTTTTTCTGGTGCGACCTGTAGTCCTTTTTTCTGCAATTCTTGCTGTAACACTGGCAATATCTTTTGTTCTAGGCTTTCAGATGGACTGGAAAGCAAAATGTCATCCATATAATGATACATATACACATGGGGAAAACGCTTTCGCACTGGGCGCAAAGCTTCTGCAACAAATGCTTGACATATGGTCGGAGAATTTTTCATTCCTTGGGGTAACACTGTCCAATGATATCGGTCCATAGGTTCACTTCTGTTAAGTTTTGGAATTGAAAAGGCAAACCGAGGAACATCTTCAGGGTGAAGTGGTATAGTGAAGAAGCAATCCTTTAAATCAATGATTAATATGTTCCAGTCTCGAGGAAGCATGGTAGGGGAGGGTAGGCCTGGCTGAAGCACTCCCATGTCCTCTATTGCATTATTGATTTGACGTAAATCATGCAGGAGTCGCCATTTTCCACTCTTCTTTTTTATGACAAACACTGGAGAATTCCAGGGACTGTTCGTCGGGGTAATGTGTCCTAATTGCAGTTGTTCTCGAACGAGTTCATGGACGGCTGCGACCTTTTCTGCCGTGAGCGGCCATTGATCCACCCACACTGGATTGTCTGTTTTCCAGGTGAGCTTCGTGAGAGGTCGCTCATCAATGGCCGCTATTGAAAATTCTCTGGGGAGCTCAGAGTAAAGTTACATAGTCCCATTACATCTCTTCCCAAGAGGCTGATGGGTATTGGGGCGATATACGGCCGAATGGTATATGTAGAACCTTCACAAGTGATGATGGAAAGCATATGCTTACTTTGATAAGTGGTGCTAGAGACACCTCCCACTCCTACGAGGCCCCCCGTAGTAGAGTTCAGTGGCCAATTAGTGGGCCAGTCCTTAAAAGCAATTACTGTAACATCTGCTCCTGTATCCATTAGCACTGTCAGCTGCGTGCTGGAGGGACTGGCAGTCGGGTGATGAAGTGTCAAGGTTAATGTAGGTCGTTTTGAGGCGATGTCCGAAGCCCAAAAAACGGATGGGGTTCCTGTTGATCCAAAGGAGCCGCTGTGACGGTGGTGCTGTTCCGCTGCTGGGACAGTAGCCTGAAACAGTATTAGCTGAGCAATTCTGGTTCCCTTAGGTATAAGCACTGGAGGGGTAGGGGTCCATGCCATGGCTTGTATGATGCCTTCGTAGTCTGCATCGATTATGCCAGGTAACACAAACAGTCCTGTTAATGTAATGCTCGATCGGCCTAGCAAAAGGGCACTGTATCCCTTTCCTATAGGCCCCTTTACATTTAATGGTATTCTGTATACTTGAGAGTCCCACAATGTGCAGGTTGTTACTGTGGAGACGTCCAGGCCGGCACTTCCTCGCGTTTTGGCAGTGAGGGAGTCCACGGTAACGCAGTCGGTGGAGTCTGCGGGCTGGCTGCTTGGGCTGTTACCATCACCTGAGGCGGGCTCCGCAAGGGCGATCCGCCCCCTACTGTAATCCGAGGCACTTGTGTCGTCGCGCGGCCCCGCCCCGCGCTCGGCTTCCCGTTTCCCTGGTACGGCTGCAGTGGTGTACCGTAAATGCTGTAGTGCGAGCGACACTGGCTCGCCCAGTGCCGTCCCTTCCGGCAGCGGGGACAGGGCGAGGGGGGGCGGGTAGGCAGCGTCATTGCGCCTCCCCCTGTTTTCTTATAGGGACATTCGATAGCAATGTGTCCCGTAGCATGGCAGCGAAAACAACGTTTGTCTCCGACTTGCAGAGCTGCTGCAAAAGCTCCAGCTAACGCGGCGGTGTGATGTTCTACCGACCCAACACGGTTACATGCCTCAATCATTTGCACTAGCGTAGTATTCGCTGGCATTGCCTGGAGTATTTTTTTACAGTCCGTATTCGCATTTTCCACAGCTAATTTTAACATTAAGGCTTCTTTTGCTTCACGGTTATCAAGCTGCTTATTTAAAGCATCGCGTAATCTATCAGTAAACTGCATGTACGGTTCGTTTACCTGTTGCTTAATGCTTGTGAAAGACGGCTTGATTTTCCCCACCTCAGGCAGTTTCAGCATTGCCTGGAAAGCTAGAGACGCAGACTGACGTAGGATAGCTGTATTCAGTCTGGCTTGCAAGATTGGATCTAGCAGCGGCTCGGTTCCCATCAGCTGTGGGATCCCTGCCCCCATAAGGGGATCGCCTTCTTGCCTCTGCATATTTTGCAGGGCGGCCGCTTCACAGCTCTCTCTCCACCTTTGCTCCCACAATAATTTTTGAGTTGGAGTCAAAATCATTGTAGCGATTTGGCGACAATCAAACGGTACCAACAACTGACCAGTCATAACACTTTCAAGCAAGGATTGAGTAAATGGTGCATGCAATCCATACATAGTCACCGTCTTCCTTAATTCTTTGATAAGATCCCAGTGAAAGGCGGTATGTTGATTAGGAGCATTATCATGCACTTGTACGGGGAAGGCTAATCCTATCGGATCTCCCTCCTTTAATGCTTCCCGGCGCACTTGTTCCCATCGTGCCCACGGGTTGAACTCTCCGACCCCCTCCGGAATAGGGGCGGAGGTTCGTGCAGGAGCCGAGGGGATCATTGGGTCGGGCTTTGTCGGTGGTATCTCAGTTTTCTTTAAATCTATCAAATCTCCCTCATCCGATGTCTTTTCTGTCTCTGAGCGCGAATCAGCTGTGAGTACTGTTTGAACGGCAGCACTTTAAACCTTCTTTTCCGCCTCCCACGATCTTAAAGTCTCAGTTACTAAATGCCATGTAGTCAAAATTTCAACGGCAGCTGTATTCCCTCTAGAGACTGCTTCCCATATCGTTTTTCCTGCCTGCTCCCACGTCTTTACATCAAACACAGCAGAGACAGTAGAGGGGGCTCCTTGCTTTTGCAAAAACTTCAGCAATAACTTGATTTTATAAGAGTCATACTTTACTCCCCTTTTTGTCAAAAGGTGCGTTAATAACTTAGCTATAGCTTCTTCTTCTGTAGAAATATTAGATCCCATTATAAATGCCCAGCCGCTCACCTGTTTTTCAGGCGATGTCCCGGGGTGGAAGCCGCAGTCCAGCTGCTAGCTTGATTCGTTCGGCTGGGTTCCCTCCGGACGCTTCGCGTTGCTTTACTGGACGCTCGTTCAGCGTTGCTTTACTGGACGCTTATGCAGCGTTGCTTTTTCGGACGCTCATGCAGCGTTGATTTACCCCATCACGTCGGGGTCACCATTTGAGGGAATGAAGGCACGGACTCCGGCATAGGTGGAAAGCGGAGACGCTTTAATGCGCACTTACAGGGGTTTATAAAGCTTCCTTATCTACTACATGCGCTCTAACACCTGTTAAAACATTTCTAAATTTGTGCACTTAAACATAACAAAGAAATTCTTTAGTGTAACAACAAACTTCTTTCTGGTTCTGACTGCTTCTGGTTACTCTTGTTTACCTTACTGTGTCCCTTCATTGACCTTTGCAGCACTGCTGTTTCAATTCAGCTCTATTGCCTTGCTGTGTCCCTTCGTTGACCTTTACTGTACTGCTGTTTTAATCAGCTCTAACCTGTCGCAAAACGGGACACCTACAGATGATAATTGCTGAATGATCTCTCCCTGTCCTTATCTCGACCCACGAGCTTTTAGTTATATTTTCTCTCCCCTGTCCAACTGAGGAGGGGGAGTGAGAGAGCAGCTTTGGTGGGCACCTGGCATCTAGCCACAGTTAACCCACCACAAAATGACAAAATATAGCCTTATGCATGCCTCAGGTTATGTGGTGGCAATGCCAAAAGATCAGCAGGACAGTGCATCACTGTTTTTGTAAGGAGAAAAAGAGGCCAGGAAGTGGGAAATCATGGGGTGTGATTCCCACAACCACTGAATCTACTCAGTAAGTTATTTCTTTTTTTAAAAAAGAGGCAGCAATCAGTGCTCATTGAAATAACTTTGAATGCAGTTATAATTAAATTCCATTTCTCATCCATACCAGAGTTGCAGCCATTGTTGGTAATGGTCTCTTTCAGAGAAATACAGTCATTGCTGACTTGTGAGGTACCATGGGAATCAACAAGTTTCCTGTAGAATTATTGCCAGGGCTTGCCTGCCTGCTTTCTGGATCTGTCCTGGGGAAGGGAGAATAAGCTACACATATTCTGTGGGAACAATGAAAAAGCATCTGATGATAAAGTGTATTTTTACTTCCAAAATAGTGAGTTGAGTAATTGTACTTTACTACCCAGATCCATTCTATTGTATGCATATAATGATTCATTGGTTTAGATATTGATTGTGTTGGATTGTAACTTCCTTTGTGGCAGGTCAGATCAAACCTGGTTTTATATGACATTATATAACCTTGTGGATGAATCAAAAAAACCCTGTTGCTTTAGAGGAATACTAAGTGAAAAGCAGATGTGTTACTATAATCACTCAAAATAATTTCTTTGCATTCAGTGCTGCTATTGATCTGCAGTAAGTAACAAGTTATTTTTGTTGTTATTGGATAGGATGAAAAAAAGCATGCCCTTTCTTAATTTAGCTTCAGTTTAAAGGTTATTGCCTGTCAGTAGGATTTCTTAGTTTCCTATATGATTACAAACACAAAAGAGCTTTGGAAGACACTCTGTGAAAAGGTATATCTGTCTGTCATGTTTTCAGCCCTGAAAATATGAGGTGCTCCCTGCATCAACTCCCAGGGTCACTTCTCTCTGTTTGTTCTATGAGGAGGTGTCGTGGTTTAGCCCCAGCCGGAGGCTGAGCCACGCGGTCGCTCGCTCACCACCCCCCTCCCGGCGGGACGGGGAGAGAATCGGGACAAAAAAAGGCAAAAACTCATGGGTTAACAACAACAACAGTTTAACCGGACAACAAAGGGAAAGAGAACAAACAAGCGAGAAACCCCAACAATACCAACAACAGAGTGTACTTAGCGAGCCCGATGCCCAGCCTGCTCCCGAGCAGTGATCCCCCCCCTCTGGTCCTGCCCCTCTCTATAGTGAGCGTGACGGTCACATGGTATAGAATAGACCCCGGCCAGCTTCTGGCGACAATTAACCCTATCCCAGCCGCAACCAGGACAGGAGTTTTACCTGAGCCAGTGATCTTTTGTCTCCCTCCAAATCCAGTTACTAAAGAAGGAATATATACAGATCTCTTTGCCTAGTAGTTTTTCCTAACTGGATGCATGCATTTCTTACTTGGAAAACATTCTTCACAATCTTCGTCTCTGCTTTAAAATGAGGCTCCCTGATGGACCATGATAGTATCAAAGCAACCCACTCAGCTGCAGGCATTTGGACCCCACAGTGGGCTGCTCCCAATCCCAAGGAGCTGCAGGGGAAGGACCGGTGATCACAAAATTTGGGATATGGTAAAAATCAAAATCCATGTATCAGCCATAGAAAGGCATTGATCCCTGACTGGTTGGTGCTGCTACTCTGCTACAGTTGCCTGAAAGTTGGATACTAGTAACTCTAGGGTAATTCTAAGTGAGATAGAAGCAGCGGTATTCATGCCATATAACCGTAGGCATCTATAGGGTGGATGCCCACAACCCAGTGAGTCATCCTTATGAAGGTCAGTGGAGAGGAAGAGGCATTTATCTGAGACTATTCATCTCATTTCAGTGAAGCTTAAGGCAGGTCAGAAAGATCATTCTTTATAGGTGCCACCTTCTCTCCAGAGATTGTAAAAGGAGTTCAGAGAACTAGTTCTGATGTAAACATGTAGTTTGCAAACATCTAGAGTTACTGAGGTGAATCCACCAAGGTTTTTGATGAGTGGTTCCAGTTAAAGTCAACAGGAGTCACATGGCAGAATCTTGTCTTGACAATGCATTGCTATAAGAGCTGTCAGGGTAAATTAGTGGTAGGAGAAAACATTTTCATAGCAGTTATATGCTGTCTAAAATATTGTGTGCCTTGAAAAACACCACCTCAAACAATAAAGGACAAACAAAAAATTTTATATTGGCATATGCATATTTTAAACTAGTGCTGCTATAGTAACATTTGGCCATACAAGCTTAAGTAATCCTTACAGAAAACCAGGCAAATGAAGAGTTTCCTGACTAATATTCCAGTGACTTTAGAAAATCTCCTGGCAACACCTTTATATTGTAGTGGTATTTTGTTTTTCCATTTGAGTAGAAGTGATGAAAGTTTTTTAAATGACATGAGCATTAATGAATATGTCTGGATCCAGGACAGTGACTGTCCTTTCTGCATTTCAGTAATCACAGTTAAGGAGAGAGCTCGAAAGTCCTTGGGTTTTTTTTTGTGAGATAATGTCCTGCTTGGCCTTAGAGAAAAGCAAAACAAGAACTGATGGATGGAACCTGAAGCAATTTCAAACCAGAAAGAAGTCACACATTTCTAACAGTGAGGGTGATTAATGCTTTTGGCAAAACACGTTATGCTTCAGTTAGGCATAAATTAATGGGCTCAATACACAGATAACTAGATGACATTTAAAAGTGTGTGACATACAGGAGATAAGATGATCTAGTAGTTCATTCTGGCTGTATTTCTCTGGAGGTGTAAAACTAACCATTGAGGCATAACTTTTGAGAAAATTTTGTACTCCTTTCTTGAACTCCTTTCCTCTCTGTCCATAGTGTCTTGCAAAACAGCAACTCACATATTTTATAATAACGGACTCAACATCTGATTCTGCTCCCAAGGCAGCACAGCAATTGGAAGTAGGTGACATTTGTTTTCCATGTTCTTTCTTCAAGGATCCTGCCACATGCTAGCCAGCCAGCCCTATCTGATGGTATTGCCAAATTGCCTGTGACCACGTGTTTGCTCTCATAATACTGAATCAGAGCTTCCAGAAGCAGCACTTTGTTTCTCAGCATACATCATTTCCTGAGATACTTAACAAAGTTCAGGACAGAATTAGGTAGAAACCTATTGACCCCTCCCCATTACTCTGTGATGTTTCATTAATCATACATGGATGACTGAGTTGCTTGTGCCTTGCAACGTTCAGCTCCTGCACTGTTTTCAGGTTTATGTGAACCAGAATTCAAGTGCTAGGAGTCAATTTCCTGCAAAAGAAGAGGAAGTAAATGGAGTTGCATATCACTGCACTGCATTTGATTTCTTAGTGTTAGTAGAGGAAAATATTGGGCAGAATTTACATCCTGCCTTTAAAAAAAAGCCAAACAAACAAACAAAAAGCACAATTCTGTAGCTCATTTATCAATGAAAAAGGTCCATTTAAGACACAAGCATGGTGACACTCAGAATTTTGGGCCTTATCCACCTCCTGCTCTCAGACTCAAATTGGGGAGATCACAAGAACAACATTAAGAGATGGAATTGAGTAACAGCACTTGAACAAAAAAAGTTCTTGACACATAATTTGATTAATTTTGTGGTCCAGCTGTTTTAAGTCTTCAAAGAAGTCATCTTCTTTAGTCTGCAATTTTGAAAGAGATTTAAAGATCTGGACAATTTACAGTTATCCTTATTGAAAGCCAGATCATCCTTTCCCACAACAACTAGCAAGGGAGAGAAAAACCTGTGGGGTTTGCTTTCTGGAGTAAAGCCTTCCATCAAGACAGCAGGTTTTGTGTTTGTGCTATTGGTCAGATTCATATTTAAGGTATTATCAAAAGATGAAGGCCATTTTAATGAAGAATCTTTGCTTCTGTAATGGCTTTGTGCCTTTCTCAGTTCTCCATATGCCCTGTGGGAAATAGCTCCCACATCTACCTTTTTCTGGATACTTGCCTAAAGCTGGTCAAGGCCAAGAAGGGAACCACAGTTCCAAATTTCTCATGGAGTCTGTCCTTCCCTACACACAGCTCCAACTCAACAAAAAACACTCCAGGAACATGTGTGCTAGATGTCACTGAGCTGACTCACTTGTTTGCTGGGAACTAATTGTGTTTTCATAGAGTGCAGTCTGGCTCTGAATCTCTAACTAGCCAGAATACAATTCTTCAAATTAATTGATCTCATTTCCTGACAGGCTTCTGTACTTATTAGCCAATGTGATGCCAGCTGTAGTTCCTTAAGTATATCAGAAACAAAGGGCTATTATTTCTGGCTAAATTCCAGTAGGCTCATTATCTTCTGCCTCTTTTAAAATTCCTTCTGCAATTATATTGGATAAGATTATTTAATAATTAAATTTATTTATCCTCCTTGTACTGTGCTGTGTGTGTCACCTTCCACACCAGAAGTGGCTGCATTTCAGCAGCAAAGTCAGTTTTCTGTATTCTGTGGGGACCTGTAGTGTTTTTGAAATCATTTTGAGTTTTGCCATTGATGTTAGTAGACCCAGGCTTTTATTGTCTATGTATAATCAGTTTATAAGATCTGCCCCACATTTTGGACTGCTTAGATGAAAGATCTTTTCTGAATGTCATTAGACACAAAAGATGCTTCTGGAGGTGGATGTGTGAAATATCTAGAAAAGTGAGCCTTTTAAATGAATCTTTTGACAAATTAGCTTCTCTGACAAGATATGGTAGTCAGTACAGTATGTCCCAAGAGAAGATATACCTCCCTTGCAATAGATGGATTTGTTTCCCTCTATTAAAAGATATTTTAAAGTAAAATATGATATAATGCCTGAATTAGATTTTACAAGAGTGAGGCACACCATGAGTAATCGTATTGCTTCACACATAATGGATACTGCTTCATTCAACATTATTTTCTTCAGCTTCACGTACCGTGTATAAGCACACAATGTAATCTATAATTGAACTAAACCATGTGAAAGATTTTGTTATAAAGATAATATGGTAATGAGTATAATCTAGGAGTTTGTTGGAAAAACAGTATAGAAATATTTCTTGCATTTTTGGCAGCTGGGGGATAAAAAAGGGAGGGGAAAAAATTCCTCAAGTATGATTTTAAGGTAGATAATGATGTTCTCTCATCCCTTCTTTCAGACAATCTCTGTGCAGTCAGATTATAGTTTGCAACTGTGGTGCTTAAGGTTGAAATGGACAGAGTGGTGGTTCAGGAGACAGCAAAGAGCAGTACAGAGCTAAGGCTGACTGTAGCCTAAGTGACGGCAGTAAATTTTACTTTTTATTAAATAAAATCATTGAGCTAATTTACCTCAGAGGAATGAAACTGCTAATTACATATATATAAACCACCCAAAATGGGACCAGTTATTTGCATAAAAAAACCCACACACAATCAAAATTGCCCAACTTTATTTCTTGTATTTAAAATGTGTCGCTATGGTAATGGGCAAGACTTTGAGGAGATTTTGTAGTGGTTTTATACATGTTTGTGCCTCTGTGTGTGTGTGTGTGTATAAGGTGGTGTGTCAGTATGAGAGAGTAATCTAAACACAGAATCATAGAATCATTTAGGTTGGCAGGATGTGAACACCTCACGTAATCAAGGAACTCATTAATTTCCTGGATTTTTAGGAAGTAAATGCAAATCAGAAAGGAGAAACACTCTATCTTTCAGAAGACACCATTTTCTTGTACATTTCTTCTATGTTTTATTATGAAATGATAGATCGATGCATAAAGATTTCCTCACATTAAAAATTAATGGGTATTATAGAGTCATAGAATCATTTAGGTTGGAAAAGCCCTTTAAGATCATCAAGCCCAATCGTAAACCTAACACTGCCAAGTCCACCACTAAACCACATCCCTAAGGGCCACATCTACATGTCTTTTAAACACCTCCAGGGATGGTGACTCAATCACTTCCCTGGGCAGTCTGTTCCAACGCTTGATAACCCATTCAGTGAAGAAAGTTTTCCTAATATCCAATCTAAACCTTCCCTGGCCCAACTTGAGGCCATTTCCTCTTGTCCTATCACTTGTTACTTGGGAGAAGAGACCGACCCCCACCTCTCTACAACCTCCTTTCAGGTAGTTGTAGAGAGCAATAAGGTCTCCCCTCAGCCTCCTTTTCTCCAGGCTAAACAATCCCAGTTCCCTCAGCCGGTCCTCATAGGACTTGTGCTCTAGACCCTTCACCAGCTTCGTTGCCCTTCTCTGGACACGCTCCAGCACCTCAATGTCTGTCTTGGAGTGGGGGGCCCAAAACTGAACACAGCACTCGAGGTGCGGCCTCACCAGGGCCGAGTACAGGGGGACAATCACCTCCCTACTCCTGCTGGCCACACTATTTCTGATACAGGCCAGGATGCCGTTGGCCTTCTTGGCCACCTGGGCACACTGCTGGCTCATATTCAGCCGGCTGTCGACCGACACCCCCAGGTCCTTTTCCGCCAGGCAGCTTTCCAGCCACTCCCCCCCAAGCCTGTAGCGTTGCCTGGGGTTGTTGTGACCCAAGGGCAGGACCCAGCACTTGGCCTTGTTGAACCTCATACCATTGGCCTCGGCCCATCGATCCGGCCGGTCCAGATCCCTCTGTAGCGCCTTCCTACCCTCAAGCAGATCAACACTCCCGCCCAACTTGGTGTCATCTGCAAACTTACTGAGGGTGCACTCGATCCCCTCGTCCAGATCACTGATAAAGATATTGAACAGGACTGGCCCCAGTACTGAGCCCTGGGGAACACCACTTGTGACCGGCCTCCAACTGGATTTAACTCCATTCACCACAACTCTTTGGGCCCGGCCATCCAGCCAGTTTCTTACCCAGCGCAGAGTATGCATGTCCAAGCCATGAGCAGTCAGTTTCTCCAGGAGGATGCTGTGGGAAACGATGCCAAAGGCTTTACTAAGGTCCAGGTACACAATGTCCACAGCCTTTCCCTCATCCGCTAAGCTAACCATTTCCCCTTGCGTTATGGGGGTTTCATTCTGCTCCTCGTCCCCTGTCGTGGTTTAGCCCCAGCCGGAGGCTGAGCCACGCAGTCGCTCGCTCACCACCCCCCTCCCGGTGGGATGGGGAGAGAATCGGGACAGAGAAAGGCAAAACTCATGGGTTAACAACAACAACAGTTTAACCGGTCAACAAAGGGAAAGAAAACAAACAAACAAGAAACACCAACAATAACAACAGAGTGTACTTAGCGGTGCTTCCCGTACAGGTCGCTCCCCGCCCAGAGCCCTACGCCCAGCCCGCTCCTGAGCAGCGATCCCCCTCTGATCGTGCCCCTCTAAATAGTGAGCGTGACGGTCACATGGTATAGAATAGACCCTGGCCAGCTTCTGGCGACAATTAACCCTATCCCAGCCGCAACCAGGACATCCCCGTCTTCCAGCTCAGGGGGCTGGGTACCCCAAGAACAACTGGTCTTACTATTAAAGACTGAGGCAAAGAAGGCATTAAGTACCTCAGCCTTTTCCTCATCCTTTGTCACTATTTTTCCCCCCACATCCAATAAAGGAGGGAGATTGTCCTTTGCCCTCCTTTTATTGCTAATGTATTTATAGAAACATGTTTTGCTGTCTTTCACGGCAGTAGCCACATTAAGTTCTAGTTGGGCTTTGGCCCTTCTAATTTCCTCCCTACATAACCTCACAACATCCTTGTAGTCCTCCTGAGATGCCTGCCCCTTCTTCCAAATGTCATTAACTCCTTTTTTTCCTAAGTTCCAGCCAAAGCTCTCTGTTCAGCCAGGCTGTTCTTCTTCCCCACTGGCTCGCCTTTAAAATTTCCTTCTTGAAGAATGTCCAGCCTTCCTGGACTCCTTTGCCCTTCAGGACTGCCTCCCAAGGGACTCCGCCAACCAGACCCCTAAACAGGCCAAAGTCTGCCCTCTGCAAGTCCAAGGTGGCAGTTCTGCTGACCCCCGTCCTTACTCCTCCGAGGATCGAGAACTCAATCATTTTGTGATCACTATGCCCAAGACGGCCTCCAACCGTCACATCACCCACAAGACCTTCTCTGTTCACAAACAACTGGTCCAGTGGGGCACCTTCTCTCGTGGGCTCCCTCACCAGCTGTGTCAGGAAGTTATCTTCCACACACTCCAGGAACCTCCTGGACTGTTTCCTCTCTGCTGCATTGTATTTCCAGAAGACACCTGCTAAGTTGAAGTCCCCCATGAAAACAAGGGCTAGTGATCGTGAGACTTCTCCCCACTGCTTGCAGAATACTTCATCTGCCTCCTCATCCTGGTTGGGTGGTCTATAACAGACTCCCACCATGATATCTGCCTTGGTGGCCTTCCCCCTGATTCTTACCCATAAACACTCAACCCTCTCGTCACCACCATTAAGCTCTAGACAATCAAAAAACTCCCTAACATAGAGGGCTACCCCACCGCCTCTCCTTCCTTGCCTGTCCCTTCTGAAGAGTTTGTAGCCATCCATTGCAGCACTACAGTTGTGCCAGTCATCCCACCATGTTTCTGTGATGGCAACTATGTCATAGTTTTCCCACTGCACAATGGCTTCCAGCTCCTCCTGGTTGTTGCCCATGCTGCGTGCATTGGCGTAGATGCACTTCAGCTGGGCTATTGATCCCACCACCTTTCTGGGGGGGAGAAGCCCTAATTCCTATGTGACAATTCTCAGACGCTTCTGTGGTTTCTAACACATCAATAACCCTTGTGTCTTTGCTGCCGCATGGATCTCCATCCCCTACCTTGTCTGAGACGGCAGACTGAAGGACCTCGCTAGCACACCGTCCCTCAAACATTGGCATGCTGCCCCCAGGCTTCTCTCTAGTGAGCCTGTTTTTTTTCCCTTTCCCCCTTCAAATCTAGTTTAAAGCTCTTTCAATGAGCCCTGCTAACTCCTGTGCAAAGATCCCTTTCCTCCTTTGAGAAAGGTGTACCCCATCTGTCGCCAGCAGGCCTGGTGCCATGTAAACCGACCCATGATCAAAAAACCTAAAATTCTGCCGGTGACACCAGGCTCGGAACCAGGTATTGATCTGCTGGCTCTTCCTGTTTCTTCCCTCATCATTCCCTGCAACTGGAAGGATAGAGGAGAACACTACTTGTGCTCCTGATCCCTTCACCAGTCGTCCCAAGGCCCTGAAGTCTCTCGTGATTGCCCTCAGACTTCTTGTTGCAACTTCATCGCTGTCTACCTGAAAAGTCAATAATGGATAATAATCTGAGGGCCGTACCAGGGTAGGAAGCTTTCTCTTCACATCTTTAACCCTGGCCCCAGGGAGGCAGCAGACTTCCCTAAGAAGTGGGTCCAATCTGCATATTGGGCCTTCTGTTCCCTTCAGAAGGGAGTCTCCTATGACAATGACCCATCTTTTTTTCATTATGGAAGCAGTTTTCATGCAGGGCGTAGGCTGACTTAACCTCGGCAACACAATCCAAGCTAGATGAACCATCATCCTTGTTTTTGTTTGGTTCCACTTGCAGTGTCTCATACCTATTATGCAAGGGCACCTGGGAAGGTGGGGTAGTCACAGAGGAGATGTGCCTGCTGCCCCAGACAGGAACTTGTTGCCATTGTCCCCATCCCTTAAATCACTGTGTTCAGCCAGGCGGAGAGAGGATAGGGAATCCTCCATATCATGCATCCTGTCTGCTTCTTGGGCCTGTCTCAGGGAAGGTAGGGTGCCATTCCAGTAGTCGATCTCTCTCTCACACTCCCTGATACTCCTCAACCTACTCACCTCCTCCTAGAGCTCTGTCACCAGGCGGAGGAGTTCCTCTACCATTTCCACAGATCATCTCCTGCTGAGTAAACAATAGTGCTTTTTTCTCTTTCATTTATCCAAGCCAATGTCCTTGTAAATGCTGGATAATATGCCCATGGGTAACATAAGGGCAAAGCTCTAACTGAATTGGGTCAAGACTGCACACATTATCTCTGATAGCACTTTTAAAAATGTAGCTTCCTCCATCAGATCATCTGCCTCTGAATCACTGTATTTGAGGTAATTCTGAGGTTAAGAAATTAGCATCGTGGATCTTATAAATATACAGTTTGAAGAATTATTGCTTAATGATGTCATACTTGTGCTGATCTGTTAATAATCCTGACAATTGTTAAAAACTATCTCAACGAGATCAGTTGGGTGTCTTATGACTTATAAATGTGTCTAAGCCATAAAGAATAAACATCTAGTGTTTTAGATCCATAGAATGATCTAAAAGTTCTTAATACCATGAAATGACTATTCCTTTCATATGTCTGTTTCTTTAAGATAATTGAAAACTGAGCCCAAACCATCACTCAAAGGACCAAAACAGATAATGTTGTTATTGTGGCCCACAGATTTAGCAGCCTGCATGGCTAAAAGGTTAGGCATTAAAACACAAGTGGGCACTCACCCTTGCATCAGCATTGCAAAACTTTGATGATCTGTTTGGAATCACCTGCTTCCAAACAAAATGATTGAGGGCATCCTTCTGTCTTTACAGCAGCAGAGGGTTTCTGGCACTGATGTTCTTGTTTTCCTATATGTCGCCATTAATGCCTCTAACAGTTTCATGCCTGGAAAGATCTGCAGTTTGTATCTACAAGCAGAACTGGAGAGTCACACTAAAAATGTTTAAATGTGTGGAAATACATCGTGTTTTGGTAGACTAACCAAGGCATTCCTTGGACAACTCACCTCGTGCAGTGCAGTCAAGCTAGTAGCAAGAGACAAAAAGAAGAGTAGCAAGAGCACCAAAAGAATGTCAGGGTTATTTCGTAGATTAAAAGATTAGCATTTAAGAATGTTTTGATCTCAGGTTGAGAAAGTCTATCATCTGAAAAACCAAAAATTTGATGTATGTTCAGACCAAATTCTGAAGGTACATCTCTCATATATATTTTCCAGTTTATTCTACTAAGTCTTTTAAAGGTTTTTTGAAAAGATAATAATGATCCATTTTATTTATTCATCAAGAGCTTTGAACCAAAGGCTTCTTTCTTGAGTATATAGTTAGAACAGTCAATCAGAGTAATGAGTCTCCACTGCTTGGAAAAGCAAGAGTAATCTAAATCATACCAGTATGGCAATTTTAACTAATTCCCTCATGAAAGTCAATATAAACCTCCTGGTAGGGCTAGACAGATAATACCTTTTAAGCTTGTTGTTTTCTTATCCTGCTGGTTTCTACAACTGACTCAAAGACTAACTGAGTACTTCTCAATCTGTCATTACAGAGGAAAACAACTTTCAGCATGGAGATAGAAAGGGCAATGCTGTGTTTTATATATCATAGCTTGCACTATGACACTGCAATGACTGCTGTTGTCTGGACTGATGTAATTAATGTCCTTCTTAGTTTACCTAATACATTTGCAATATTTAAATAGAAATAATCAGAGAGGAAATTCTCTCAAAAATAAAGGGTTATTTATTTATTCATCATTCAGTCAAAGATTTCTCTTGAAATTCTTTAGGCTTAAGATGGGGAAAACACTTCACAAAGGGGCTTATAGGCACACCTGGTCTGCAGAGTAACAAGCTACCTTGCAAGCTGAGGTAGCTTAGTTGCAGCTCCTTCTAAGTTTTGCCAGAAGAGTAATTGCTGTGACAAAAATGGCATTGTTTTCACAATTGTAGTATTTTATCAGCTCTATGCACCAGAGTCTCAGCAATCGTACAACAGCAAAAATGGAGCTATAGTGATTTACATCAGCTGAGATGGAAATCACATCAATATTTCCCTCTTAGGGTCCTCTAATCAGTGTTAAATAATCATATAAAAAACCCTATATTATTAATGCACTGAAAAGTCCTTGCAAATCTGAACATTACGAATGGAGGCACAGGAGAGAAGAAAGGTTAAAAAAAAATATATTTGGAATCATGCAGCCAGCAAAATTAAGAGCATATCTTTGATCTCCTGATTCTCCCTATTCTGAAAAATTAAATCAGGATGCCTGTCCAAAAGAGAAGCAACACAGGGCATCTGACAAGATGCTACTTTCCCCCAGGTAGAAATTTCTCATATCCTCCTTCTTATTTGCAGTTGCTTCCTTGGTTTGCCTCCAGTCCCACTGCAACAGAACCACTCCCTGGTGGCCATGACTCTCTGATGCTACCACTGGGTCCCTCCTACTAATAAAAGATGCTGGGGCAATATATAAAAGCCACCAAAAAAGTGCACAAATGCTGGCCTACATTTTATTTTTTATTGCTTTGGATCTAAAAGGGAAAATGTGCTTAGCTGAGAACTGAAATATTTTCTCCTATTAGCAATGAATGATGTTAGCCCCAGGTTCTCTAATTATGTTTCTATGATACAAAAGCAATTCCAGTAGAGCTTTATGGAATTGTCATTTTTCTTACTGTTTTTGTTAGAGACAATGTCTTGTGCTCCAAAAGAAACTTCTGTGCTAAAAGAAAGGTATTAAGCACCTAGCAATTTATCATGGTAAACTCTCAACTACCGGATATTGTATCAGTGTTTTGCAGAAAAGAGGATTTAGCAATCAAATTTCGAGAGATTTTTTTTGTCTCTATCAACCAGACTGATTCTTGCAAAGGTGTAAAATAAATAGCTCTTTGCTTCTTGGAGGCCATGACTAGACAGTATATACAGTGGGATAATTTTAAAATTTTAACATATTGATATATATATTCCAACTCTATTAAGAATTCATACCTTATTTCCCTTCTTACTGAGTGTATTGAGTCTGGCTGAGATGGAGTTAATTTTCCCCGTAGCAACCCCCATAGTGCTGTGCTTTGTATTGGTAGCTAGAAAGGCGTTGATAACACACCAGTGTTTGGGCTACTGCTGAGCAGTGCGCTCACAGCATCAAGGCTGTCTCTCCAACATCCCCCCCCTCACCCCCAAAGGCCAGTAGGCTGGGGGTGGGCAAGAGCTTGGGAGGGGACATAGCCAGGACAGCTGACCCAAACTGACCAAAGGGATATTCCATACCATATGACGTCTGCTCAGCAATAAAAGCTGAGAGAAAGGAGGAGGATGGGGGGGGCATTCTTTATTACGACGTTTGTCCTCCAGAGTAACCACTAACTGAAGCCCTGCTTCCCGGGAAGTGGCTGGACATCGCCTGCTGATGGGAACTAGAGAATAAATCTTTTGTTTTCCTTTGCTTCCGTGCGTGGCCTTTGCTTTTGCTTTATTAAACTGCCTTTATCTTGACCCACGAGTTTTTTTCCATCTTATTTTCTCCCCTCCCTGTCCTGCTGAGGAGGGCATCCAGCCAAGGTCAACCCACCACACTGATTCAAACTATTCATAAAACCACAGTGAACATATAAGTGCTACTTAAATGCAACATATTGTCTCAAATGTGCATCACTGCTTTCTCCCTTTGCCTTATAATGCTTTCAGATGTAACTGCTAAATAAGCAACCATGTTGTGGTTTTGAAACAGATCAAAATCAGAAGTTAAAATTTAAAAAGAAGCTGCTTTACCTGGACTAAAAAAAAAAAAAAAGTGTTTATAGGAAAAGGAGGATATTGAATGACTGAGTCAGGTGAAGCTGCTGTCTTTACTCCATACACATCACCTATGTCATGGTATCAACATCTTTTGTTCCTCTCAAACTAACTAACTGAAGCAAACTATTATTTAGGAGCCCATAACAGCTCATAAATGGCCCATTCAGTAAAAGGCTGAA
This sequence comes from Phoenicopterus ruber ruber, assembly GCA_009819775.1. Classification (NCBI taxonomy): domain Eukaryota; kingdom Metazoa; phylum Chordata; class Aves; order Phoenicopteriformes; family Phoenicopteridae; genus Phoenicopterus; species Phoenicopterus ruber. The sequence goes on from CM020247.1 coordinate 33,714,655, forward strand.
ATATGTTCTTCCAAATGACTATGGGCAAATCAGTACACTGGGGAGAGAGAGACCAGGATAAATTCACGTGCATTTCTTTTCATTTAGAAATATAGGAAGAATTGGGGATGTCTTTTTACATAGATACTGTTTATTTATGCTGTTAGACTTCATGTAACTTTGCTAATGGGGAAAACTAGCTGAGGGAACTGACTCATGGCAAAAGCTATAGAAACTATGTGTATAAGGTCTGTTGTGGAGAAAATATTACTTTCCATTTTTAATCACAGAATTCAGGATGAATCAGAGAGAACTTAGACAATGTAAAAGGCTATTGAAAAGATTAGTTTAATAGAAATATTTCAAGGTAAATGTAACATTTCTTGGGAAAAAGTCTACACTTAAGGAGAATCTCCTGATATAACTAAAATATTGCGGAAATCTTTTCTACCAAAAGGAGTTTATAGGCTTGATAAAGAAGGTTGTGTTGCTTAAAACAGTAGTCTTATAATCAGAATATTATCAACAAAATTAAAACATTACATCCTTCTATGGTATCAGTAAGAATTATTCGCTGCTTTATTTACACTGGCTAGCCCTATTTGTAACACAACATATAAAGGGGATACGGTTTTATTGCTAGGTCTCTCAGATTATTGATTCTTCAGACAATGTAGAATACCTGCTCTTGGCACGTGTCTCCACAGATTATTCAAACTGTATTGAAATGTTGAAGATTTTAACAGCAAGACATGAGAAAAATCAAGTCCTTGAGAGTGAATATAGCTCTTCAGTGAAATGTATTTTTTTCCTTTTATTGTTTTATGTATACCTACTAGCTATTTTCTGGTCAGGATTAGATCTTTGCCAATTTGAAAACCCAGGAAGAAGGATTTCTCTTTTTCTGCACCTGTGCAAACTCCTGGTTATTTTTGGCATCTGTGATTGTTTTCAGGTTGTATTACATCCGAGATGACAGAGTAATGCATTCAGCATGAAGATGAAAAGCGATGACCTAGAATTCAATTGTTCATTAGACTCCTGAAGAGAAATCTCAATCTCACTGGCTGCTTGGTTAGATCATTCCTGGGGATTATTCCCAGCTGGTGAACACATGCAGATACTGGCCCCTGGACTGTATATTCCACAAGCATACATTCCCCTGAAACCTCATGAGGTTAGTGACTGTCGGATCCTGCTTGCTCTTTTCTGGACACTTTCCTCGCTGCTAAAACAGGAGAAAAAATCATGGTTGCCAGTTGGTTACCTTTGATCACTTCAGCTCAGAAAATTCACCCAAAGGCCGGAATTGATACTTGAATATATTGTGGTAGGATTGGCCCATATAAGAATTTATGCTGGAAAAATCTTGCCTTCTTCCAAATCCTTACCAAATGTGCACAGAGACAGACTCTGTTCCCATTTCAGCTGTATATATCCCAACCATCATGCTGCAGCCATGGCTTTTGTCCCAGGTGGAGGAATAGAGGGACACTGAAACCAACTGCTCTGGCCGGCACCCAGCACAGGACAAAGAGGACAGCTGCCTCCCATGTCCAACATGGCACAAGGCATTGTCATTGGGGAACTATAACACGCAGGATAGGCATAGAAGCAGTAGAGAGGAATGGCAAAGTATTTCAATATGAATGTAAATTCCCTTCTAGCTATGTCTGATAGTAAATGAAAAAAAACAGAGTGGAAAAGATCACTTGCATAGTAGCTTACCTTGAAAAAACATGGCAGTAGACTTGTATTTATTTCTTATTATACACTTTAGCTTAAATGTCCCCAATCACAAACTGACGAGAAATAACATGAAGACAGATTACTGACCACAATACACCTGAGCAAACAGAGAGAAATAAAAAGTATGTAAATGGGATTAGAAAAGGAGTGTAAGATTTATTCATTTTTATCAGAATAAATAATATATTCTTCAGGAACCTGTGTAACTGAGATGCGAACAGATTGATTTAGGAGCAGGGAATGGAAAAGTGGATGGGTCTCTGTAGGTCTTGAGTCTGAAGCTTGGATTATTTGAAATAATCCAGTGTCCCAGTGGATTGGGGATAGCTAGGCAGAATTCCTTCCACTTTGTATTCTGAGTAGGAGAAGCAAGACCTAGGAACTGGAGGAGTGATGCTACTTGGAGAAGATCAGGTGAATGTGAGATCAAAAAGATGAGCTTTCACCCCATTTATTAAGAAAACAAATCCATGCCTTTTGATAATAAAATATAACCTTTTGTTTTTTTTTTTTTTCAGCAAAAATGCCCTCTTTTTCATGAAAAACAGACATGTAACTATTTTCAGTTTTCACAGAAGGAAATGTGTGCTTTATAGTTTGTATTCTTTCACCATAACCTAGAAAATGTCTATTTTCAGGAATATTTTTCTTTTTATTTTCTCTGACAAAAACCTTTCTCTCTGACTTTATAGTCACAGTATTTTCTAACTTCCCCATTTCTTGTCTGTCTGCATAGCTACATGCCCCAGAACAGTGGGGTTTTGCCTTTAGTTTTTAAATTGCTTAAAATCTGTAGCCTAATTTTTTTATTAACAGAACTGTGGGTCAGAGAAATGAATCACTTTTCCTAAGGTTACATGTAAAGCCTTTGCCAAATCCAAGAACATAAATGAGAGCTCTTGAGTCTCAGTTCAGTGTCACAAGACAGTCCTTCCTGACCCATACGGCATCTATTAAAGAGTTGTAATTAATTGCTGTAGTAGTTCCCAGCTTACCAGAAGCACTAAATAAATAAATAAATAAAATGAATATTTCCTGAATGATTGAAACTTCACCTTTCAGTCTTAGTGGGTGAATATGATACACATCACCTTCCTCTGAGTTATGATTGATTTGCTAATAGATGTGTTTCATTTAAATATCAGTGACAATGGTGGGAGGGGGATAAGAGAGTGGCCTCCATGACAGCATCTCACATTCACAGAATCACAGAATCACAGAATGGTAGGGGTTGGAAGGGACCTCTGGAGATCACAACCTCCTGGGCAGCCTGTGCCAGGGCTCTGTCACCCTCACAGTAAAGAAGTGTTTCCTCATGTTCAGATGGAACTTCCCATGTTCCAGTTTGTGCCCGTTGCCCCTTGTCCTGTCACTGGGCACCACTGAGAAGAGTCTGGCCCCATCCCATTGACACCCGCCCTTGAGATATTTATAAGTGTTGATAAGGTCCCCTCTCAGTCTTCTCTTCCTCAGGCTGAACAGCCCCAGCTCCCTCAGCCTTTCCCCATAGGAGAGATGCTCCAGTCCCTTAATCATATTTGTAGCCCTCCGCTGGCCTCTCTCCAGTAGTTCCTCATCTTTCTTGAGCTGGGGAGCCCAGAACTGGACACAGGACTCCAGATGGGGCCTCACGAGGGCAGAGCAGAGAGGGAGGAGAACCTCCCTCGACCTGCTGGCCACACTCTTCTTATTGCACCCCAGGATGCCGTTGGCCTTCCTGGCCACAAGGGCACATGGTGAATTTGTTATCTACCAGGACTCCCAGGTCCTTCTCCTCAGAGCTGCTTTCCAGGAGGTCAACCCCTAACCTGTACCGGTGCATGGGGTTGTTCCTCCCCAGGTGCAGGACCTTGCACTTGCCCGTGTTGAACCTCATGAGGTTCCTCTCTGCCCAACACTCCAGCCTGTCCAGGTCTCGCTGAATGGCAGCACAGCCTTCTGGGGTATCAGCCAGTCCTCCCAGTTTCGTGTCATCAGCAAACTTGCTGAGGGTACACTCTGTCCCTTCATCCAGGTCATTGATGAATACATTGAACAAGACTGGGCCCAGCACCGACCCCTGGGGGACACCACTAGCCACAGGCCTCCAACTAGACTCTGCGCCGCTGATCACCACCCTCTGAGCTCTGCCATTCAGCCAGTTCTCAATCCACCTCACTGTCCACTTGTCTAGCCCACACTTCCTGAGCTTACCTATGAGGATGTTGTGGGAGACAGTGTCAAAAGCCTTGCTGAAGTCCAGGTAGACAACATCCACCGCTCTCCCCTCATCCACCCAGCCAGTCATGCCATCATAGAAGGCTATCAGATTGGTCAAGCATGATTTCCCCTTGGTGAATCCATGCTGACTACTCCTGATCACCTTCTTTTCTTCTACATGCTTGGAGATGGCTTCCAGAATGAGCTGCTCCATCACCTTTCCAGGGATGGAGGTGAGGCTGACTGGCCTGCAATTTCCTGGGTCCTCCTTCTTGCCCTTCTTGGAGGCTGGAATGACATTGGCTTTCCTCCAGTCCTCAGGCATCTCTCCCGTTCTCCATGACTTTTCAAAGATGATGGAGAGTGGCTTGGCAATGACCTCCGCCAGCTCCCTCAGCACTCATGGGTGCATCCCATCGGGGCCCATGGATTTGTGGGTGTCCAGCTTGCCTAAGAAAATCACTGTAAACATGTGGTGTTTTATCCAAAACAGAAGTAAAAAAAAAAGTTCTACTCTTACCTCTTGCAATATGAATTTGGAGAGTGCTACAAGAGAATAAATCACATCAGAGCAGATTGATTTATTTTTTTTTTTTAAATATCCCCACAGATCATCAGGATGGGCCATAACACTGCTTGTATTCAAGTCATTGACATCAGTACAAAAAGGATCTTGTTCAAGAGATTTTAAATATAATGATCATATTGTCAACCTTTATAACGTAAATTTCATGAGAATTTGAGCTTTGCAGCAAATGCTGTCTTGTTCAAACCATTTCTTGAAATATATATTAAGGAAATGTGTTTTTGTGTAGAAGGAGTATTCAAAGAATTAATTAAACTTTCCTTTTTATGATTTTTTTATTTAAGGCACTAGCCTTTGCTGCTGCTGAAATGGTAACTGAAGAGAACATTGCAGGTAATGAGCTAAACAACACAAACTGCTAGCATCCTGTCATGGTTTAACCCCAAATTGTAACCCAATACCACGCAGCCGCTCGCTCACTCCCCCCATCCCCGCTGGGGTGGGGAGGAGAATTGGAGAGAAAGGAAAACTCGCGGGTTGAGATAAAAACAGCTCACCAGGACAGCAAAGGAAAAATATGAAAATATATTAATAATGATAATAATGATAATATATACAAGGATAATAGAATATATAAAACAAACGATACACAATTTCTCACCACCCGACGACCGATACAGCCCGTCCCGAGCAGCAGGCAGGGAGCAGGGGTATCCCCCCCAGCTACCCCAGAACAGCAAGTTCCAGGGAAAGCAGGCGAGGGAACAAACAGCCAAACGAGCGAAAAACAAAAAGGTAAAAATAGGGAAACAAAAAGCAACCTGACAGGAAGCTTAAGGATTAAGGCAAGTTAAAGGTCTCAAAAGCCCCAAAAGCCCAAAAGACCAAAAAAGATCTAGTGGCCCCCCCCCACCGACCCTCGCTTATATCGGGCATGACGTCTATGGTATGGAATACTCTCTTTGGCCAGTTTGGATCAACTATCCTGTCTCTACCCCTCCCAAGTTTTGCATCTGCACATTAGCAAAACCTGGAAAACAGCAAAATGTCCTTGGTGGTTCAGCAGCAACCAGCAACATCAGTGTGCTATCACTGTTCTTCTCACACTAAATCCAAACCACAGGAGCTGCTGAAAACAAAACTAGCTCCGTCCCAGCCTAAACCAGGACAATCATATTCATAGAATCATAGAATACCAGGTTGGAAGGGACCTCAAGCATCATCTGATCCAACCTTTCTTGGCAAAAGCACGGTCTAGACAAGATGGCCCAGCACCCTGTCCAGCTGAACCTTAGAAGTGTCCAATGTTGGGGAATCCACCACTTCCCTGGGGAGATTATTCCAATAGCTGATTGTTCTCATTGTGAAAAATTTTCCTCTTGGGTCCAGTCGGAATCTCTCCAGGAGTAACTTGTACCCATTACCCCTCGTCTTTTCCGTGTGACTCCTTGTAAAAAGGGAGTCTCCATCTTTGTAGCCACCCTTTAAATACTGGAACATGGTGATAAAAGTAGAGTTATGACCCTGAATTTCAGGAAAGTGAACTTTCAGTTGTTTAAGGGACTGGTGGATGGGACCCCCCAGGAAACTGCCTTCAGGCATAAAGGAGCAGAAGAGAGCTGGAAGCTCTTTAAGGACAAAACTAGATTTGAAGGGGGAAGGGGATAAAACTAGGCTTGCTAGAGAGAAGCCTAGGGGAGGCACGCCGATGAATGAGGGATGGCGTGCCAGCGAGGCCCTTCGGTCAGCTGTCTCAGATGAGGTAGGACAGAGAGACCCGTGCAGCAGCAGGGACACAGGGGTCATTGACCAGCTAGGAACCATGGAAATACCTGAGATGGGACATGTAGGGAGTAGGGCTTCTCCCACCACAAAGGCAACAGGATCACTAGCCCAGCTGAAGTGCATCTACACGAATGCACGGAGCATGGGCAACAAACAGGAGGAGCTTGAGGCTGTTGTGAAAGGGGAAAACTACGATATAGTTGCCATCACGGAAACATGGTGGGATGACACACATAGCTGGAGTGCCACGATGGACGGCTATAAACTCTTTAGAAGGGATAGGCAAGGAAGGAGAGGCGGTGGGGTAGCCCTCTATGTTAAGGAGAGTCTGGACTGCCTAGAGCTCGAGGATGGTGACGAGAGGGTTGAGTGCCTGTGGGTCAAAATCAGGGGGAAGGCCACCAAGGCAGACATTGTGGTGGGAGTCTGTTATAGACCACCCAACCAGGATGAGGAGGCAGATGAAGTATTCTACAGGCAGCTGGGAGAAGCCTCACGATCGCTGGCCCTTGTTCTCGTGGGGGACTTCAACTTGCCGGATGTCTGCTGGAAATACAATGCAGCAGAGAGGAAACAGTCCAGGAGGTTCCTGGAGTGTGTGGAAGATAACTTCCTCACACAGCTGGTGAGGGAGCCCACGAGAGAAGGCGCCCCGCTGGACCTGTTGTTTGTGAACAGAGAAGGTCTTGTGGGTGATGTGACGGTCGGAGGCCGTCTTGGGCTCAGTGACCACGAAATGATAGAGTTTTCGATTCTCAGAGAAGTAAAGAGGAGGGTCACCAGAACTGCCACCTTGGACTTCCGGAGGGCAGACTTTGGCCTGTTTAGGAGTCTGGTTGGCAGAGTCCCTTGGGAGGCAGTCCTGGAGGGCAAAGGCGTCCAGGAAGGCTGGACATTCTTCAAGAGGGAAATCTTAAAGGCGCAGGAGCAGGCCGTCCCCGTGAGCCGAAAGACGAGCCGGCGGGGAAGAAGACCGGCCTGGCTGAGCAGAGAGCTCCGGCTGGAACTTAGGAAAAAAAAGAGAGTCTACCACCTTTGGAGAAAGGGGCAGGCAACTCAGGAGGGCTACAAGGATGTTGTGAGGTCATGCAGGGAGAAAATTAGAAGGGCCAAAGCCCAATTAGAACTTAGTCTGGCTACTGCCATAAAAGACAACAAAAAGTCCTTCTATAAATACATTAACAATAAAAAGGGGACTAAGGAGAATCTCCCTCCTCTATTGGATGCGGAGGGAAACTTAGTGTCAAGGGATGAGGAAAAGGCTGAGGTGCTAAATACCTTCTTTGCCTCAGTCTTCAACAGCAAGGGAAGTTGCTCTCTGGGCACCCAGCCCCCTGAGCAGGAAGACAGGGATGGGGAGCAGAATGTAAACCCCGAAGTCCAAGGGGAAACGGTCAGTGACCTGCTACGCCACCTAGACACGCACAAGTCTATGGTGCCGGATGGGATCCACCCAAGGGTGCTGAAAGAGCTGGCAGAAGTGCTCATCAAGCCACTCTCCATCATTTACCAGCAGTCCTGGCTAACCGGGGAGGTCCCAGTTGACTGGAGGCTGGCAAATGTGACGCCCATCTACAAGAAGGGCCGGAAGGAGGATCCGGGGAACTACAGGCCTGTCAGCCTGACCTCGGTGCCCGGGAAGGTTATGGAGCAGATCATCTTGAGTGCCATCACGCGGCACATACGGGACAACCGGGTGATCGGGCCCAGTCAGCACGGGTTTATGAAAGGAAGGTCCTGTCTGACCAACCTGATCTCCTTCTACGACATGGTGACCCGCTTAGTGGATGAGGGAAAGGCTGTGGACGTTGTGTACCTGGACTTTAGTAAAGCCTTTGACACCGTCTCCCACAGCATCCTCCTGGAGAAGTTGGCTACCCATGGCTTGGATGGGCATACTCTGCGCTGGGTAGGAAACTGGCTGGATGGCCGGGCCCAAAGAGTTGTGGTGAATGGAGTTAAATCCGGTTGGAGGCCGGTCACAAGTGGTGTTCCCCAGGGCTCAGTACTGGGGCCAGTTCTGTTCAATATCTTTATCAATGATCTGGACGAGGGGATCGAGTGCACCCTCAGTAAGTTTGCAGATGACACCAAATTGGGCGGGAGTGTTGATCTGCTGGAGGGCAGGCAGGCGCTACAGCGGGACCTGGACAGGCTGGATCGATGGGCCGAGGCCAATTGTATGAGGTTCAACAAGGCCAAGTGCCGGGTCCTGCACTTGGGTCACAACAACCCTAGGCAACGCTACAGGCTTGGGGGGAGTGGCTGGAAAGCTGCCCGGCGGAAAAGGACCTGGGGGTGTTGGTTGACGGCCGGCTGAACATGAGCCAGCAGTGTGCCCAGGTGGCCAAGAAGGCCAACGGCATCCTGGCCTGTATCAGAAATAGTGTGGCCAGCAGGACTAGGGAGGTGATTGTCCCCCTGTACTCGGCCCTGGTGAGGCCGCACCTCGAGTACTGTGTTCAGTTTTGGGCCCCTCACTACAAGAAAGACATTGAGGTGCTGGAGCGTGTCCAGAGACGGGCAACGAGGCTGGTGAAGGGTCTGGAACACAAGTCCTATGAGGACCGGCTGAGGGAACTGGGGATGTTTAGCCTGGAGAAAAGGAGGCTGAGGGGAGACCTTATTGCTCTCTACAACTACCTGAAAGGAGGTTGTAGAGAGATGGGGGTTGGTCTCTTCTCCCTAGTAACAGACAACAAAACAAGAGGAAATGGCCTCAAGTTGCACCAGGGGAGGTTTAGATTGGACATTCGTAAAAACTTCTTTACTGAAAGGGTTGTCAGGCATTGGAACAGGCTGCCCAGGGAGGTGGTGGAGTCCCCATCTCTGGGGGGATTCAAAAGACGTTTAGATGAGGCCCTAAGGGATATGATTTAGTGGGGGACTTGGTAGTGATAGGTTAATGGTTGGACCCGATGATCTTGGAGGTCTCTTCCAACCAGAACAATTCTATGATTCTATGACATTTTTCTTAGAGCACAAGAACTCTCGATTCCCATGTGTAAGAAATTGGGCAAGAAAGGCAGGAGACCAGCATGACTGAGTAAGGGCCTCCTGGTCAAACTGAAACACAAGAGGGAAATGCACAGGCAGTGGAAGCAGGGACACGCATCCTGGGAAGAATATAGGGATACTGCCCGGGAGTGTAGGGATAGGATCAGGAAAGCTAAGGCTCAGCTGGAGCTGAATTTGGCAAGGGATACGAAGAACAATAAGAAGAGCTTCTACAGGTATGTTGGTCAGAAAAGGAAGATTAATGGAAAGGGAAAAAGACATTTCATATTGGAAAGATTTGCATGTGTTCATCATTAGATAGAGAGCTTCTTATGAGCATTCGGGCTTTCTGGGTTCCTCACTGGGGAAAGTGATACTGCACTTGGTTAATATGTTATAAATACAAACTGGCTAACACTTGCTGTATTTACATTGCACATTGTAAGTATGAATTTCCATGGGGAATTCAGAATTCCTTCTTTATAGAACTGCTGTACTCTGGGGAGATGTAACAAGCCACCACCATGTTCAGCAATGGCATGGAAACAGAAGAAAATATTAACAGAAAAATTCTTTGTTCTACTCGGTTAACCCAAAAGCTCAGATTCTACAAGAGCCATTTTGTATGTATAGGATTGTTGACTATAGATTGCAAGTCTGTCTTATAAGATTTGTAAGTCAAAATCTGTCCTCAGATATGCAGGATATGCTTTCTTACCAAAAGCACAAAATGTTATTAATTTGTCCTATTTTTCTCAACCTGAGATAGCTTTGCTGATAGACAGATGTTTTCAACACTTTTTTTTTAAAAAGTGGAGGGCAAGCCTGTTGCCCTAAACTATGTTTTCCAGCTGAGTAGAAAATATTTTTGTTGCATGTGAAGCTGTGAAAGCCATATTAAAAAGGGGACATTGGAGTGAACATGTAACGGAAAATGTACATGCCTAAATCCTAAATTACAACTCCTGCTTTGCTGATGCCTAACCCCTGAGGTGCCCTCCCCATGCTCCTCTTTGAGACATCCCCATCTTGTAGTTTCTGTCAGCTGTTTGGGATCCCATTTGATGTGCCCATCAGGATTTCTCTCTCCCTGACACTTATAGGGCCTCTCAGTGCTTACCAGAGAGCTCTGTGTTGGATGCCTCAGCTAAGTCCATAGAAGCTATCTGACACTATCTAACTCTTAGGCACCAAGGTTTTCTGATGGCTTTTACTCCATGGCTACAATAGGGTCAGCAACGCAAGGCCTTTGCCACAGCTCTCAACAAAAATCAGGCCCAACTCTCACAAAGTCAGAAAACTTGGGCTTATTTACATCGTAAGGTGAAATTCACTAATTGTCTCCAATTCACTTGCTCAAATTACAAGATAATGAAATAATTTCATTCACCAAAGGTCAGGAGAGATTAGATGGAAATATGGTAGCTGAAGTCTTCTACAGGGAGAGAGAGAATAAGGAAAAAAAAGAGGGAAGGAAAGAGGAAAAGAATGGAAAAAAAAAAGGGAAGGAGGGAGGAAGAGAGGAAGGGAGGATGAGGGGGGGAGGGAGGATAAGGGAGAAAGAGGGACCTGCACAGGAGATCCATTTTTAGGAATAAAATGGCAAGATGGACGTTGTCAGATCCCAATGGATGTGATCAACAAAATAGCAGCTATGTCTCCACCAACTAACAAAAAGGAGACCCAAGCTTTCTTTGGCATTGTGGGTTTCTGGAGAATGCATATTCCAAATTACAGTTTCATTGTACGCCCTCTCTATCACGTCACCTGGAAGAAGAATGATTTCACATGGGGCCCTGAGCAACGACAAGCCTTTGAACAAATTAAACAGGAGATAGTTCATGCAGTAGCCCTTGGGCCAGTCCGGGCAGGGCAAGACGTAAAAAACGTGCTCTACACCGCAGCTGGGGAGAACGGCCCTACCTGGAGCCTCTGGCAGAAAGCACCAGGGGAGATTCGAGGTCGACCCCTGGGGTTTTGGAGCCGGGGATACAGAGGATCTGAGGCCCGCTATACTCCAACTGAAAAAGAGATCTTGGCAGCATATGAAGGGGTTCGAGCTGCTTCGGAGGTGGTTGGTACTGAAGCACAGCTCCTCCTGGCACCCCGACTGCCGGTGCTGGGCTGGATGTTCAAAGGGCCACCGATGCCACATGGAGTAAGTGGGTCGCACTGATCACACAACGAGCTCGAATAGGAAACCCCAGTCGCCCAGGAATGTTGGAAGTGATCATGGACTGGCCAGAAGGCAAAGATTTTGGAATGTCGACAGAGGAAGAGGTGACACGTGCTGAAGAGGCCCCACCATCTAATGAACTACCGGAAAATGAGAAGGAATATGCCCTGTTCACTGATGGGTCCTGTTGTATTGCGGGAAAGCATCTGGCTTTAGATATTGCTGAGCGAGAAAACTGATCAGTGCTCTACATCTTTACTGACTCCTGGATGGTGGCAAATGCCCTGTGGGGGTGGTTGCAGCAATGGAAGCAGAGCAACTGGCAGCGCAGAGGCAAACCCATCTGGGCTGATGCACTGTGGCAAGATATTGCTGCCCAGCTAGAGAAGCTGGTTATAAAAGTATGTCACGTAGATGCCCACGTATCTAAGAGTCAGGCCACTGAAGAACATCAAAACAACCAGCAGGTGCATCAGGCTGCTAGGATTGAAGCAGCTCAGGTGGATCTGGACTGGCAACATAAAGGTGAATTATTCCTAGCTTGGTGGGCCCATGACACCTCAGGCCATCAATGAAGATATGCAACATATAGATGGGCTCGTGATCAAGGGGTGGACTTGACAATGGACACTATTGCACAGGTTATCCATGAGTGTGAAACATGCACTGCAATCAAGCAAGCCAAGCAATTAAAGCCTCTCTGGTATGGAGGACGATGGCTGAAATAGAAATATGGGGAGGCCTGGCAGATTGATTATATCCCACTCTCAGACCCA